>CM034151.1:371115774-372447658 GCA_019776745.2 Taxus chinensis
TGCTAGATACAGAGGGTAGTGATGAACCACTTGTCGTATATGATATCACAGTAAATTTCGTGCGGAGGAGTCAAATTTGCAAAGATGGAAAACAATTTGAAGGGCAAAAGAAACATATTGACCAAGAACCTAATACTCATAATCAGAAAAAAGGTTAATAAGCCCACAATTTGATTTTCCCAAAAGCTCTGAAACAAGTTCTCCTCCACTCTCGATTGTGGAAAAAGTTTAAAAATGTAATATTTAGAATTAATTAACATCTAAGCATCTTGATAGAAAGAAAAAGAAACCTCAGTATGATTTTGGTTTGCTATGGTTGTTTTGATAGAATCTTGAAACCTATAAACATGTAAGGGGATGCAGTGAAGAGTGATTAGGTGTCTTAGGTCATCAGGCTATGCAAAGTGTGATAGAAGATGACTGTGCTATGTGAAACGAGTTGACTAAGATCATCTTTGCAATAGTTTGTGATAAGTTGCTCATTGTGCCATAAGCAAATAGTATCAAGGGTTACCCTTAGGCCCAAAGAACAGGACACAAGATTGTAACTTGTATGTTTGAATCTTTTTCGGGATTCAACATTCATAAGAAGCAATAATTATTTGAGTACATTCATGTTTGGATGAGGACAAAGGCTCCAAAAAATTTGTTTTAATTAGAAATTTCAACCATCCATGGAGGATTACAAACCCTTAAACCCTTTACAAATTAAACCTAAAAATTAGTATGGAAAAAAATGATCTTTTACAACTAAACAATTAATTTTTTTAAAGAACACAACTAAAAATATGAAAAACATGTAAACGACTGTCAAATTCGAAATGTGAGGAACTGTTTCCTGAAAACAAAAACAAACAAACAAAAAACAAAAATATTTATCATAACCTGCTAGAGATTTTTCCTTAACAAAAGGTGTAGCTTATCTTATATCAGGAAAGGATGATTTTTGAGTCACGGTTGAGAATGACATAAATTCAGTGTACGAAAACCATATCCCCTTGAATCAATTTTCTTCACCATTGTTTGTTCAGGTTGATTTTGAACATTGGAAGCCAAAATTGTAGTTACAGATTGTAATACATTAAAGCTTAAATCTATATTTTGAAAGAACTATGCAAAGAACTCTCCTCTCGGGCTCATTAGGATAGTTATAACAACTAAGTCTAGAGTTTACAATTTGGTGGGTCTAATCTAAGTATTTTGCTTTCAAACTTGCAACATATCATGAACGGGATCTTATGTAGGAGATGTCGAAAGAAATTTGTATTTTTTAGGGTGAAATTTAAACTTATGTGAAAAGAGGAGTTAGCTGCTAAAAATTTAAGAAATTGTGGTAAGAAATCAAACTTTTTTCAAAGCTTTTGGGAAGATCAAACTGCTCGTACCAATGAATCCTTGAAAACAAGAGGTGGGTTTTACGTTTTTTCTAGAAAAAAATTTGTAGTTGGGATTCACTGCGAATGTCGCCAAAACCCTAAACTTTGCAACTTTATTCACTGTGGACGGCCCAATGCATCAAGGTTTCGAACATCAATGCTCGCCCCATACATTTTTTTCTTCTATTTGTTGTCTATACCATTTCAATATATGTCGCCAAAAACAAGGAACAAAGAATAAAACATGGTTCAGTTCGCCAAAAAACGTGGACTTTGAAATATTTATTCGCAAAAGCTATGGTGACAAAATCGCAAGGCCCCCAAAACTAATCTTTGTATAAAATTTAAGCATAAACACCACTTGAACGAAAGGGCGCAAAAAAAATAGCAGAAATTAGTTGTATTCGAATCCAGAAACGAGCTTCCGCCTGCAAGAGGGACGAGCTTCCGCCAAGGATGAGGGACGAGCAACAATGAAAGAACACTTCAAAAAAGAAATTCAAAAATGAAACAATGCCTGGTCTCATTAATTCGGACTTGCATGGGGCATATGGAGGGTCATCATCAACATAGGTGGGGGGGCCCAGCGATCTTGTCGCGAGGATAGCCACAGGCCCATGTATGCGGCTCTTGTTTAAATTCAGGAATCACAAAAAAAATTTGATAAATGAAAGTTAACGAGCATTGTCGCGAGTAAAGCCATCCTAATGGCGCGGATACTCACTTTCTCAAATCCATTTTCCAGTTGGCCATTAAATTCAAAGTTTTTGGACAAGAAGAAGCCATCCGGATCCAGACGCAGACCCAGATTGAGAGGAACATCTGTTAAGCGGCCTTCCACCAATCCCTGCTGCAGCGCAGGTATTTGTCAATTGCTTTTACGATTTGATTAAAATGGAAAAGAGGAACCAATGAAAACGAGTCCAATGTAGGTACGAGAGGAACTTCAATCGCCGTTATGTTTCTTTAGTTTTTCGATTTAACAAAAATTGAAGGCCAGCAATAGGGAAATTGCAGATTTTGTTGGTATTGTAAATCGGGTCGTAGTCATAAGAACAGTCACAAATAACAGAAACCTAGATTCTAGTAATCTCAACCTAGCAAAGATACATCCAAACTGTGGGTATTCATGCCAACAATGCCTTTTGACCCTCACCTGGGACACCACAACCCGACTGACATTCACTAGCATACACTTATTTATGTACACTAATGGTAGTAGAAGAGCTCATACAATTTCCGGGATGACAAAAAAAATCCCATTTTGAGGACGGTAGAGGGATGTCTATTAAAATAATATATAAAAAATTAATATTTGAATATATTAACTTTATTAAATGAAATTCAGAGGTTTAAACCTTATTTAATGTATTTTTGGGTACGTTTAGGGTTAGCGTTCCATGTTTTGGGTAAAAATAACAGCTTTTTAAAAGTAAAAGCATTGTAAATGTTTGGGATTTTTTTTTAAGACATCCCCTCCAAGTCCTTGAAACATTTGGGATGTCTGGGATGCCACCAAAATGTAGGGGATATGCCCCCACGTAACACTGATATTTAGCATTTTTTGGTGTTGAATTTATGTTAATCCATGTATAGTTAACAAGTATAAACTATTTTAGTCCCCAACACGCTGGATGTTTACGTGATAAATCTGTTGCCAGGAAACGCCCCCCAGCCCCCCATATCTAGACTGAAACGTTTCCGGTATGGAAATGGGTACGAAACGTCCCATAAACGTCCCAAAAATGCCGGGGATGCTTCCAGAAATGTCCTAGACGTTTCCAGGATGTTCCCGACGTTTCCGGGATGTTTTGCGGCTTATATATTATAAGGAAGAGTTTATTCCAGTTTGCTGTTGTGTTACTCCACTTAATCTTTTCAAATATAGCCTGTCTTTTTGCTCAATTTTTTTTCCAAACCTAGGAATAAGTTACAATGTGCTCAGCTGTAAAGTCTTATAACGTTAAAACTATACTAACAATGAGGCACATTAAACAAGCCAAAAGATCAATGTTATGTGGGGAAGCGTCCCCTAGATTTTGGTGATGTCCCGGACGTCCCGAACGTTTCGGGGACTTGGGGACTTGGAGGGGACATCCCCAATTTTTAAATTTTTTTTCAATTTTTTTTTGATGTTTTTACTTTTTAAAAGTTGTTATTTTTACAAAGAACATTCAATTATAATCTTGAAAGTACCTAAAATACATTAAATAAGTTTAAATCCTTAAATGTCATTGGAAAAAGTTAAAATATTGAAATATTAATTTTTTATGTATTATTTTAATAACCGTCCCCCTTCCGTCCTCAAAATTAGGGAATTTTTTTTGTCCCGGAAACCCCGTCCCTCTGTACCCACGTCCCCCCATCCCCGAGACTTAGGTAACTATGCTAAAGATAGTTTGGGTCAAAATAGTAATCCAAAAAAGTAGGAAGAATCTAGTAGAAACCAAGAAATGTTAGGCTAGAAAGCAAGTTTTGACTCAGTATATTACTTCTTCTTAGAATAGAATTTTCCATTGGAATCCTCAATAAAATGAATACAATGAAGCAGAGTACAACTATAATTTTTGAAACATGGATGCATGACAAATGATTATGAAGAAAATCTAAATATATTTTGGAATATAGATTATAATCATGTATATATGAAACATTGAAATTGTAACCATGTTGAATGATGAATCTTTAGAACTTCAATGAATACAAAATATTTTGAGTGCTTTATCTCTTATGGTCCATGGACTAAAATTTTGAAAATGAGTACTATGCACGCACACCCATGCGTGCACACACACACACCCACGCACGCACGCACGCACACACACACACACATATATATATTTAATTTTTTTTTAATATATTGTACGAACGTTTCCGTAACGTTTCATACCCAAGGTTTTTTTAAAAATCGAAGTTTCTGTGTTTCGGACCCATACCCGTTTCTTGGCAATATAGTGTGATGACAATTGTAGCCACTTTCTGTTTGTTTAGGTACAATCACGTTTCAATAAAACATTAGCAATAGATAGCAATCAAATTGATTGTGATAAGGAAGAAGTTCATCTGTTCAATTCTGACCAAACTAGAGTCAACAAAAGTCATGTTTCCAGGGTTATGTTTATCCTAAAGTCCTCATATCTGCCAGCTCAACCAGTTATATTTACATGAGATCAGATACTGAAGTTGCATAAGTGCAACAACTACTTTGTTACTTCTTGTCGTCTACCTAGTCATGTTGTTTTAATCAAAGTTAAATTCTTTAACCAAAATTCTTCCCTACCTTTTTTCTGATATGGATTGGACCATGAAAATGTTGGCAAATACTAAACCACAAATCAAAGTAGTCAAAATGACGAATTTAACTTGAGATACTCACAAATACTTCTAATTATAGTTTGCCTATTCGGTAAATACTCTCCGAGTCGGCGAGTACTCGCCAAAATTTATCCTAGGCAAATATTCGCCGATAAAACTCGTCGTTCATCACATGCGAATATTCATGAGTATTTGCTGAGAATATTTGCCAATGTTCGCCGAGTTTGACCCTAAAACTCCTCCATTCACAGGTTTAAAACGGAAAACAGGAAAAACACAGGTTTAACACTGAAAAGATGTAGTTTTTTGTCTTATAAAGGCATCATGTTGATATTTCTCTAGATTGGGGAAAAGGAAAATGTAAATTATTGTAAATTGTAACTTGCATAGATTTGCAATTTATGATGATAATTTTGAATGACAATCGTCATAAATTCATAACACTTATCAATTGGCTATTGTATTTGCACGACGATACGATTTTGTGTTGTATTTGTATTCAAATTTACTAGAAAACACTTCCCCACATTTTAGAGACTCATTTGATATATTTTGTAGCTATATTTTGCATAAATTTTATGTTTTTAAAATAAAATAGCATATTTTTTAAGTTGCCAAATATTCCCGAATAGTCGCCAAGTCTTGTTGAGTCAATTTTTTTTGGGTTTTTGCCGAATATTTGCCAAATACGAGTATGCGAACTATACTTCTAATATGATGAATTTCAATGAAGAACAAAGTAATACAAAATGTACAAATGTCTATAAAAATTGTAGGAGGTTCTAAGGTGATATGGAGGAGACCTTGGAGTCAAATTCAGTCGACATAGTTTCTTGAAAAATGGATTGGAACAAAGCATCAAATTGTAAGTTGCAGAACCGCAATTCGTGCAAGTGTTGGTTGCTGATTTAACCCAAATTAGAATTTGGAACCTTGATTAGGATGGAGATCCTATAAATTAATGTGCAATTAGATTAATAGCTAAATGTTGCAACATTCAAATCTGACAGTAGATGTGAAATGATATTGAAAAGTTGTATTCAATTAGGGCACATGCTAAATATAGTAAGACATAAGAAGATGGGTGCCCTTAGCTTTTTCACTGGTTTGAAATCTGATTTGGGTGTAATAGGGGGATGAATTGGCTGGAAGTCTTCCGCAGATGTTGTCTTTGATTATGGAATTGCACTATGCTCAGGGACGGAACTGTTTTGCAAAGGTCTGAACTGTCAAATGGTTTAAAACTGTTGGACGGTTTGGTCTGGGTTGCAAATGGGACTCTGTAACTTCCAGGACCTTTGTGAACAATCTGTATGCCCCTTGCTATGAAACATTAGGTCTCGATCACGTGCGAAACCCTTGATCAACCACCTTGACCAAAAACCCTTTGGTAAAAATTTGCAAAAAGATTAGTGTTTGGGTTGAAGCAAAGTTTGTATGCCGCCTACGTTGGCACTACTCTGATGAGGCCTCAAAGCACATGTAGTTCTCCACCTAGAGATGTGAAATAATACTGCACGAATGCAACTATATTCGATAACTCGAACACTTGATAATAGCTTTATATTCACTTGGCTTGGTTTTATCAGCTCTTTATTTGGGAAGCTTGACTCTTGGACTTGGTTTGGAGTGTTTTAGACTTGTGTAGGGGTTTCTCCTAGTACGTACTTTTGAACTAGGGAAGTATAGGAGAGCTTTGCTTTCCTGATAATGATTTGTACTTGAGGAGCTCTTGAAAATGCAAGGTGAGTAAATGAGTGTCTTAGACTTGCTTATATGGGGTAGGTGGATATAATTTGCATTAAGGCCGACACATAGTGGAGATGCCGACCCATAAAAGATATACAAATTGGAAAATTGATTGTTGGGTGGCCCATGACAGAACCATTCTACCCAGGACCGGACTCTTTAATGGTTTGTTCGAGAAAAGAGGAAATGTGCATGGAGCTCTATGCACGAGAATTATAAGTATGGACTACTTGTGACTGATATGAGCATTTCTATAAGTGGATGAGCAGTGCAATGAGGAGAGCAAGTCTTGCAATAGGACTAAGGATGGACTAGGATATAATAATTAAACTCAAAATAGGTGCACAAGTCATGATTAAAGGGATTAAGTCATTACTAACATTATCAAGTGTTAAATTACCAAATTTAGATGTCTATAGTTGCACATTTATTAGTGGTGGTTTCATAATTGTCATTGGTGGTTGATGTGTTAGAAAGTGGTGGTTTTTCCTTGCTATAAGTGGTAGTTTTGCTCAGAGACATTGAATGATTAGAATAATGGTTGCATGTTGAAAATGTGTTGTATATTTTGCATGATTTATCCCCGTCGTAGACTATACAATCAACATGACGTACAGTCTGGTATGTTTTGTGGGGTTTGAGCATCGCCTCAGCTAAGGGGTTTGGGGGGCCACAAGCATCTCATCCTGGAATCTATATTTAAATAACATGTGTGTGTTTTGATTTTCCTATGGTGTTTATACCCACAGTGTGGATGATTACATGGTTTGCGGTTTTCTTCTTTTATGGGAACCATTATGGGTGGTATTTTTGGCCCATGGTTTTGGTGTATTATAAGCCTGTTTGGGCGGTTACATGTTGATGTGCCTACATGTACTTGCACATGTATTAGGGTAAATTAGAACTTTGAAGTACATTATTGTATTGGAAACAATTGAGTTAATGCAATAAGGAAGAAGGTTATTGTGGTAGGCTTGTTTTTCCGAAAAAGGTTTTCCCAGGTGAAATCTTGTCTATTGTGTGTATGTCGTTTTCCTCATCTATTATGGCTTTAAGATTCTATTAGTCTTGCTTCTCTTGTATAAGTTTCTTTATCAATTTCTATTCATTTGGTATTAAAGTTAGGTTTTGGCTTCATTTGAAGAGTTAGGGTTAAGAGAGGTTCCTGGTTGGGTTCTCAAGTATAGGGATCCAATCTAAAACCGGCCACACCGTGTAGATACAAAGGTGCTTAAGGAACACTAAAGTCGTAAATTTAGAGGATAGTAAACCTAGCTCCAGAATAGCTCTAGGTTTCCAAGGCCTACAACTAAGATAAAGATAGGTATCTTACTAGGATTTTGAAATAGAAAAGGGAACAATCAAGGGGTGGATAAAGCCAAGGGGTGTGATAATAAGATAATGCAATAAACCAAAGCAGACATACATCAATTCTAGCCTATAACAATGAATGATCAATAACAAGCACATACATACAAGACAAGAGGCTAAAGAGGGTTAGAAATACTTACTTGTTGCATGTATGTGACCGCTAATACATAATCCTCCCCAAAGACAACAACACCGAGAGAGAATCGCTATGGGTGGAGAAGGGGAAAGCTCAACAAGAAGATCTCCAGTCCTAACTCACTATGGTGACCCAAATGCAAAAGAGGTAAGCTCCAAGACTCCAAAGTCAGTCAGTATGTGTGAAGTAGTGCGATCAAAAGCAGGTATAGATGTGAACAAATGATTGTTAATTGGTGAAAATAACAAGAAGACAACAAGGTAGTTGATGACATCGGCCATGGCAAAATCAAAATAGTCGCCATTACCCATGGGCAATGGCATCGACCTTGGGGAAACCCTAAGGTCAGAGGTTGAAAATCATGAGGAGTGGAAGCCAAAATGTGAAAGGGAGTAAATGACGAAGGTCCAGAGTGACTAAAAGAAGGGATAATAACGTGTAACAAGAGGAAACAACTTGACATCGTGGGACAAATAAACATAATGGGTGCAATGTGTGAACTAAGGCTAATAGTGACATCTCTCAAATGTTGTGGTCTAGCCCACATGACCAAGTTTGATCATACCCCAATCTTGGTAGGCCCCTTAAGGTACCTGCTTAGGAGGAGAATGCATCGGAAACCCCTACGCAAAAGAAATGGTTAGCAAGTGTAAAAAAATATGGTGTATATAATGCCCCAACCGAAGATCATCTCGTGTCACAACAGTGAAACATGAGACGGTCTTTGGAAAAAGATATATGCAACACAAAATCGAAAGGAAATGCTGAAAGTAAAGTATTGAAAAAAAGTAATGAATGCTAAATGAAATATAACTACCTCATACTTACCTGCTGATGTCGCTTGGCTTGCCTGTGCTAGGCGTAGTAGTTGCTTGGAACCTTGGATAAGAAAGACCGAAAAGAAACACTAGAAGATAATTAGTAAAATAAGACATGAATCACCTAGCTAGAAGGGCCGTGGGAGGGATGATATTGAACATTGAAATGATGGAAAAATGGGGTGTTTGCGAGAGAGCGGTACAGAGAAGTGTAATATGTTAGAAAGAGCGGCTCGCCGCCACGAACATGGCACAATTTGCGGAATGTTTTTAGGGTATGTGGTGCGAAAGATATGAAGGTTTGAAGATTGGAGGAAATCTTGACGAAAACCAGTTATAAAAATGACTATAAATAGTAAATGGAGGAAGTCATTTGTCACTTTGCTAATTTGAAATTAAGAGAATTTGAGCTCTAAGGTAATCTAAATCGAGCAATTTTCGTGATGATGGCGAGAGTAGGAGGTTGCCGAGACGGGGCGTGCAATGGTGCAAATCCTAGGGTAAGTGTTGTTTTTGAATTGGGAATGGGTAACTAGGAGAAAAGGAAAAAATGCATGGCAGGGCAAATTTAGCTAGTGAAATTTCCCCCAAAAATAGTCAAAATGTAGATCGAGTTAAGGTCTAGGTGGGTTTTGGAACATTTTTAATTTGGAGGTCATTAGGTTAGGTTTTTGTAATTAATACATAAGTGTTCGCGAGACCTTGAAATAGATGGGATCGACCATGTTAAAATGACCTATCGCAGCAGGGCCAATGGCGTCTGGCTAGGGTGGAAATTCTACTATGGCCAATGGCGTTTGGCTAGGGAGGAAATTCTACCATGGCCAATGGCATCTTGCCAGCAAGGCTGATGGCATAGGAGAAGGGGGAAATTTTCTCAAGGACCGATGGCATAGGAAAGTAGGAAAATTTGATGTTTGTAGATGCATTTTGTTGATTTTTATGATGGATTTGTATTGAGATTTGATGGGTATTTGTTGCTTGATGTTTTGTAGGTGCCACAGAGGATTCAATTGTGGAGATTAGTATATGTAGCATGTTTACAGAGGTATTGAGGAGGTTGTCCGCACTAGACATTACACAATTGTCGGGTTTAGGATTCAGAGGCATTATGTAGGTGGTGCGGGTCCCATTAGATGCATACTTGATTCAAATGTTTTTGATGCACTTGGAGTTTAGGTCCAATACCTTTAGGTGGAGGGCCAGTGTCCAGATATTGGAGGGTGCAATGACACTGTAGGATGTCCATGCTATTTTGGGACTGTCGATTCAAGGAGTTCGCATGTTTTCCAATGTGCCTATGGATACAGGAGAGAGGAGAGCACTCGCACGATGGGCCATGGGTGGCGACGAGTATCACCCGAGCTCATTGATGATTAGATCGAGTGTCGTATATGCTGCACAAATTCTGGATATTCGGAAGGTTATTATTGGGATGGTTGTGGCACAAGTCTTGTGCCACAAGGAAGATCGAGCAATACCACTATTTGTGCAAGTGGCATGTAGGGATGTTTTGGAGACAAGGATACAATTCAATCGGGACACAACCACATGGGTGCAACTAGTGAATGATCTGCACAGGATTCGGGTTAGGTAGCAAAGGGAATTAGGGCCTGTCATACTTTTTGTCAGGATATAGATATATATGAGTGGTTCCCGATGTATAGGCCTACTGGTACACCGCTTCAAGTAGCAGGAGACGCCTTGAGGATTCTACAGTGGGAGAGAGGCCCGACAATGAGGCCAATGGTAGGTTTCAAGAGATTGCCTCAGGTGAGACAAGAGTAGGTAGTGTGAGAGCCCTATAGAGGGATGGTGGATTAGTGGCTCAGCTGGCTGACTACAGTTGATCCGTAAACTGCTTATATCTAACAATAAACAGATCACTACGCTTGCGAAAAATGAATGAAATAAGTTGAATTCTTTGTTAACCAAAATAATGTGCAATAACTACGCACAGTTATACTGTAAACTGAGAAAAGAGAGACAAAATGAAGACAAGGCTTATCCTGGAGAAAATCCAATGTGGGAAAAACTCCAGTGGGTGAGCAAATTTGCCCCCCTTCACTATGTAATTCTCCAATAATACAACTTACTGCCAATAATTGGCCTTCAAGAAGGATTAACACTCCCTCTAATTGTATCTACTTGCTCACAATCTCTCAACAAATGAAGAACTCTTCTCAAATGAACAAACAAGAAAGAATTCCAACTTCTCCAACTTTGCTTACAATAGAATTCACCCAAAATCACTTGTTGGAATCCTTCTAAAACCTTGTATTTATAGTTGCTCTGCGCAAGGACGCGTGGAAAGGTGAAACAAATTGATTGGGAAGCTCAAACATTTGCAGCTGTTGAGATCCCGAATCTGGAATTGTATCGCACAGGACCGCCGCTCTGTGCAGAGCGGTGGTTACGTAACCGCCAGGGCAGCTGCGTAACTGTCACTTGTAAAATCCCTGAAACAGGCCAATAAGGGCTCAGAACATCATTCGAAGGTGTCCGGATCACCCCCAGCCTGACTAGACCATCTTATGAAGAAAGAAACAACCGAGAACCTGAAGAGCAAGTATCAAATATAGAGAATACATAGAATTGGGCATTTCCTGATCCATTTTTGGATCATACCTCCCTAATTTGAAGGTTTTAAGTCCCTAAAAGCTTTAAGGATTGATGAGGTGAGGAAATATCTTCCCCACATCTTCTCTGGAATACCACTTGGCTTTGGTAGGCAACTGGCCTTTCAACCCAATCAACCACTTGTCCTGCACTCCTCTTTGTGTGGTCCCTGTAAAACCACATCTTCCTCCAATTCCAACCGACTGTCTAGAGCAAGATCCTCAATAGACGAAAGCAATACTCCTCCTTCTTCATCATCCAATATGGAGGGCTCAAAAAGACATAAGTTTTCAACATTAACAACTGAATAAATCTTCATATAAGGAGGCAAATCCAATCGAAATGCATTCTTACCCACTTGTTCCAGAATTTGAAATGGACCAAATCAAAGAGGCTTGAGTTTCTTAGCTTTTCCTTGTAGGCTATCCCGGCTCAAATACAACCATAGCTTGTCTCTAATAAGGAAGGAATGCTCAGTCCTATGCTGATCATGTTGTGCTTTGTACTTGGCTTGTGTTTTTCAAAAGTGTTACTTTGCATGGTTTATCACTTTCATCATGACCGTCTCATTTTTGTGATCATTCCGGTCTTCGTTTCATCCTTTTTGGGCGAGAACTCCTCCCGCCAGGCATTAAACTGCGTTAAAATTAATTAATTAATTACTCTTTGTTTGATAAAATTAATTTTTAATAATGAATTTGGAGCATTTAATTAACTAAATATTAATTAAAATTCATTCGACAAGTTTTATTTTAATTGCCGGGGAAAAATAAGCTTCTGCTTCCCATTGCCGGGAATGCCAAATTGGCTTCCCGGGCCCGGATTTCCCCTTTCTTGGAAAAATTGTTTTAAATTCCCGCTTGTGGGATTTCTTCCCCCAATTGCCAAATTAATAAATTGGCAAACGGGCAAGAAATCTCCCGATTTCCCACATGGGGAAATTGAACGGAGATTGCCAGCCCACTTTGTCATTCCCGTTGGCAATTGGCCGTTGCTTTCCCCATTTCCCCTGGCAATTAATTCCACTACCCGGGAAGAGGGGAAGTTGGTTTAACCCTCATAAATTCCTCCTTCGAGACTCGTTGGAAAGAGTCGTACGAGGCTTTCTAAAATTGCTTCTCACTTCTTCTAAGGAAGATCATAATATTTTTATCACATTCCCCACAATACTGCGAACGCCATTGTGAAGGAGAAGTAATATCCTGAAAGATCAAAGGCTCAACCATAGGAAAACAAAAATAATTTCAACACAAGCATTGCCAAGTAAAAGATTTACCAAGAGGAAAGAGACAACAAGAAATAAAGAATATCTTCCACGTTTTAAAGGAGAGGACAGTCTAAAATAAAAAGGAAGATCTAACGCATTCTTCAAAATTTTGTCCACAGAAGGGGGACAACAAAAACAAGTTTCCACGCAGGTTTACAAAGCTCCAAACCAGCAAAAGGAGAAAAACATCCAAAGAAGCTTCCACGCAACCAAAGGGAAGGGCAACACGTGAGCAGAAAAGATTAAAAAGCACAAAATGCACATGTTTCAAAGGAGAGGGATAGTCCAAGCAAGAAAAGAGATTCCACGCATCAAAAGGTAGTCCAAGACAGCCAAAGAACAAAAATCATTTTCCACGCAGGTAGAAAGAACAAATTTCCCAAATATTGGAGAAAGACAGGAAAAAATCCACATACCCACGCAAAGGAGGAGAAGAGGAGTCCACAGGCAAGGCAGAGAAAGAACACTTCACGCATTTTTCAAAAAACCCATAGATCTTCCATGCAGGTCAAGGAAGGTTCTTTTGGAAAATGCCAAAGTCTGGGACAAAAAGGAGAGGTTTTAGAGTAGAAAAAGAAAATAAACATGGGAGATTTCAGGGAATAAAGATAGTTCATATTCAAAAAGCATAGAAAAAAAAATATCCCAAGCAAGAGGACCAGCAATTTCAAAACAAATTTCCAGGAACACATTTTCCAAGGAGATCTACCAAAGTTAAGGTAAAGGGTCAGGACAAACAGTCAGCCAGTTGGCAAACCATGTAGTCACAAAAGCAAGCAGTCTAAAGCCATATCCACGCATTTGCCTAGTTGTCCAGGACAGGTCATGCAAGAGACAAGAAAGAAATACCGCGAAGCTATCCAAACATTTTTCACGCTGAGTAGGAGGAAAATTTTTCAAAGACAATCACAACAATCTCCAAAACAGTCCAGAAGTGTCCACGCAATTGTAGAAGAATTAAGCAAGTGTATTCACGCATCGATCAGAAGATCACAAGGAAGAAGTGAATCTCAAAGTACACGGCTATTTAAATCAGGCAATTTTCACACATACTAGGCAGAATTTGCTCTGGAAAATTAAATAAAAATCAAGATATTGAACTCGGGTGATTTCGTTTATTTAAAATAAATAAATAAAAAAGTTGTCGCCCGAGTCGGAATTCAAACCTAGTCTCGGTGTGTGATTTTGTAAACAAGACTAGTTATTATTATTATTATTGTTTTTATAAAATAATAATAATAATAATAATATTAAAATGAATCATATTGTTCTTGCACTGACGGGGGTTTCGGAGACTGAGACCCGACCCCGCTTGCATTGTTTTGCGTGCCCGAGTCATTTTTCTGTAAAATTCATAATGGCCGAAAAATCTAACAAATCTGCAGGAAGATCGAGGAAGCCAGTGGAGAAATCGAACAAATCCGCACTCAAGTATGAATTCCAAGGAATCATCCCTCCCAGTTCCATTAAGTCAGCATATGACAATATCACTGATACAAATCTGGGTCACATCAATGTGCAACAATTCTGTGAATGGGTGAAAACTGAAGGCAAAACCATATTCTTGGATAGGCTTTACCATAGTGGTCTACCTCAAGCAGCAACATTTCCTGTCTCGGTGCAGTGTCCAGAGTTGGTTATCGCTTGTGCTGAGCACTATGATCCTGAGAGATGAGGAATTTTTAAAGATAATCGCGAGCCTTTCCTCTTAATCACACCAGAGCACATTGAGGAATTGCTCGACATACCTGACTTTCCTGAGAATGTGGATATCACTCGCCAGTCAGCGCAAGAATTTTGGGATGAAGAACCCCTGAGATGGAGCAAGATGGTTAATAACAACTGGTTAGTAACCAAGAGGCCTCGAATTGACAGGCTTCCCAAAGAACTGTACCGCATTGAGTTTGTGGAAGAAATTGGGGACATGATTACTCTCCTAAGTCGAGTTTTCGGTTTACCCTCTGCTAGGATTTTCCACCCATGGATGTATCAGTTTATCTGTATCATCCTTGCCAAGAAAGAGTTTGTGGATTGGGCCACCATCATCAGTAACACCCTTCACAAACAATTGATAGAAGTTAAGATGACTGGATGCTTCTACATGACATCGTATCTGACTTATGCAGTAGCAAGAAGAAAGCTATTTTTGGGACTTGAAATGAGAGGAGTCATGGGGCCGTCAAATAGTGTTTTTCATTATTACCCTCAACTCAGTTTCAAAAATAGCTCTCACCATTTTAGAAGAGTCAACGATGCATTCACCTTCCGCGTGATTCGGAACCTGAATTGGAATACTGAGGAAAGATTTTCTAAAGAAGCCATGAGTGTCATTTCCCAATGGGGAACCTGGTTTATTCAATTTTCATCATTTTCCTACATTCGCGTGAGTGGCTTTGCTGGTACCCCGTGGAAGCTTCCTAAGTACGTCAGTGACAGATGGGCATTAATGGAGCTTGTGTGACAACTATTCCAAGTTCACTGTCTTCTTAGTGACAAACACCATTCAGGAATTCATTTCCCAATCCAAATCGGGGAATACCAATGTCCAAATCTTTTCAGTGCACAACTCATGGAAAAAGAGTTCACTCTCATCACAATTCATCCATATGTGAAGAGAGCCCAGTTTGATATCAATGGATATATGCAGAAGATTCTTGGAGCAAAGTATCAACATAACCCTACCATGGAAGATTTCTGGGCTGCCTGTTTGGATGAACATGAAGTAAGAAGACGAGAGTTTTCTCACCTAACACTTGCTCAGATCAAGGCCTTCCACATCAAGAACCCTCCCGATTCATTCATAAATGATGATGAAGATGTCATTGATCCCTCATATGATGCAGTTGCTTTTACCCCATTGCCTCGAATTGACTGGACCAAAAGAGATGAATTTTCTCTTGATAGCAAGAATCAACTGATTCTTGAAAGAAGCATATCTTGGTATGACAGAGAACTTGCCAAGTTACAATCAATTCAAGATCATGCTTCAGGATCACAAAAATTGCCAACACGAGGAGGCCTTCATTCAACCAAAGCCTCTTCTCGATCAACCTCTATACCATCCAATCATACACAACAAGCAAGAAAGGAGTGGTTGCCAAAATCCACTTCGCCAAGTAACGTGTCACGAGGAGAAAAATCTAAAGATCCTAACCCCGAAGAAGGAAGAGAGCGTGTATCAGGATTTTCTACCTCGAGTAGAGATTCTTCTACCCACATTGTTAATAGTGCTCAGAAGCTCGTGGCAAACGATCCTCAGCCATGCTTCGAACAAGCGTCCACTCAGGTGCAGGTAATTCAAATATCAAACACTTCGGAGCATGTAGTTCATGAAGGGATTTCCCAAAATCTCCCGAATAATCAGGAGGTGGATATTGAGGTTGTTTCTCCTCAAATCGAGGTTGTAGATAGGATTCAAGTAGGATCTCATGATGTCGAGAACAATGAGAATATTGATTTGAGCTCTAGGATTTTGTATGCGGAAATAGTGCATGATACTCCTTCCTGGGTTGATTCTGAGGTTAAGAAAAGGAAGAGGGTTGTCAAGGCAATTGACATTGATTTTGATGCCCTTTTCAAACTTTCAAATGACGTCATTCCAAAGAAGCCTAAGGTGCTTTCTCGAATAATGGTGGATAATGACGGAAATAGATTTGCAGATCTCGCCATCCCACAAGTTGATAAGGAGTGTGATGCCATGACACCTGCTGATTATGAAGTTTCCAGACTTGGACTTGGGAGGTCTACATTAGAAAGTGACATGGCGATGGCTCGAGATTCAATTGATATCGTGCTAAAGAGACTTGAGAAATATAAGTCTCAGAACTCTCAGCTCAAGGCCGAAAAGAATCAATTGGTGGAATATGTTCAACATTTGATAAATCCCATATCATCCACTTTCCCAGTACCTGATGCAGTGGCTGCCCCTGATGAAGAAACTCTCAATTTTTCAAAAGAAATAAACACATTAGGCCATGTCACTAAAACTTGGCTTTCAGAGATTCTCGTTTTAGGCCAAGGGACGATCAAGACCGCGGTTAAGCTTCATGAAGATGTCAGTGCGTATCTTGATCCAATTCTTTCTTTCAAAGAAACTTTTGTTTCTAATATATCAAATTTGGATGAGATATTGCCCAGTTTACAGGAGATGACAAGTATGGAATCCTCAGTTTTAGCCATTGAAGGAATTCTTGAATTTGAACATCGAGGGACACGTTTTCTTTGGTGTCTGCATATCAAATTAAGTAAGATGCTTCTCGAGGATTCTATGATCCATTATGAGAGCATGTGCAATGAAGCCTTCACTTCACTCTCCTTGATTCAAGAATTCATAGCTGAGATTCCTTGCAACCTCGTAAATGAGCATAATCAAAGGTGTTCATCGGAGCAGGTGGAAGAGCAATTTTCACAATTGTTTAAGGACATGTACACTCCCGCCAACAATTTCTCGTCAGTTTCAATGGAGAGGTGCATCAAATTAAAGAACTTATTTGAGAACGCTCAATCCAAAATTGTTAATTTAAATGATATGCCAAGTAGGATTCTTGAATTGCAGGTATTTTGTGAGGCTATTCTTTGACCAAATGAACCTCCAGAAGAAGGAAAAATGTTTGAAACTTTGGGAAGGTTTAGATCCTTTCAACTGGCAAAAGCGGCAGATCCTAATTTCACCGGCGGTTCAGGGAGTTAATTTTCTTGGTATCTAACGAAGTGGGAGAGTCCATTTCTCATACGCTTGAGATAGGCGGACCCCATTTCAATGGATAAGGCACTGGTTATTATTGTATATTTTAAAAAGTGGATTTTTAAGAAAAGGATGTTGTTATTTGCTTTCGGGAAACTATGGATAACTTAAGTGATTTCTATTTTTGGTTGTCTTTAATAAAGTTGGTTAGAAAAAGTCAAAGGTCACTTAAGTGCCTTATTTAATGATCATGTTAAACCCTAACTACTTTGTAACCAACTTTTGGGTTATAAAAGGAAGTGAGGGGCTCATTTGTAAAGGTGACTTTGAGAGAGGAGAAGAAATACTTTTGTGTGCAAGCTTTATTTCAAAGGAAGAAACTTTGTGTTCTTTTGAGAAGACATTTTGGAGTTAATGAAATATGAACTTTGTGTCCCATTCATTGTCTCTTATAACATTTGATGTTCTTATGTTCATTAGATGTTAGTGTTTGAATCTTGCATGCAAATATTATCTTTGATCTTATTGTCAATGTTATTAATCTGTTGTTCTAGTTCACAGTGATCAAGCTCTGATTATCTACTTGCTCATGTGTGTTCCCTTTTACACATTCTTGTTTAGCTAACTCAAACTCCATTTTATTTGTGTTAGTTATTCATCTTTCCTCTTCATGCAATATTAGGCTCTGTTTTTACCTAACTCTTGCATGTTCTTTCATTCATTCCTTTCCACTCCTTTCCTTCATTCCATTCCATCTCCCTCATTCACTTTTCTTTCCATTGATGTTCCAAAACACCCCCCACATACAATTTTGAATGTACAGATGTAAATACAGTTTTGGTTTTCAATAAAGGTAGCCTCACCTTCATTGAGGAGGGACTTCGTTCCCACACTGTTGCATGTACATCACTGGCCTTAATGGTCTTTTTGTAAGGAATAAGAATACACATTTTGCTAAATCGATCGACAATTATATGACCTTTTTTGGACGTACTTTCCCATGGACGGGAAGGAACTGACAACAACATATATAACCTCAACTTCTTGATATTAGGCTTGCTTGTACTACATAAAACACAACCCTTGATGAATTTAGCAACTTTGGCTTGCATGTTTGGCCAATACACATACCTTTGTAAGTGTGTTACAGTCTTTTTCACACCAAAGTGACCAGCTACCATGGAAGTGTGTGCTTCTCTCATCAATTGCACTCTTTCCCCCTTAGGCACACAAAGTTTCTCGTTCTTGTAGAGCAAACCATCCCGGAAATAGTATTCTCCTCTAGGTGCAAATCCTCGCTTGGAGGTTTCTGCTGAAAAATCTTTGCAAAATCCAGATCTTGCTCATAACCTTCCTGATATGCTTCACACAAAAAGGCTCAAGAAGAGTTAACGTGCCCATAGCTGAAACCAAAGGTCTATATAACATATCAGCTAACTTATTAGTCACACCTTTCTTCATTTAATAATTAAATGAAATTACTGTAAGCAGCCCATTCATTTATAGTGTCTAGCTTGCATAAGTTTGCTTTGAGCCCACAAAGATTGGAGAGGTTGATGATCCGTGTGGATGATAGTTTGCTTACCAATCAAATAATGTTCCATTTCTTGATTGCTTGAACAAGAGCATATAATTCCTTGTCATAAGTACAATAATTCAAAATTGCACTGTGAAACAATTTAGAGTGATAACATACCGGCCTACCTCCCTGAAGTAGGACAACCCCCATTGCGTAGTCACTAGCATCGGTTTCCACTTTGAAGGGCAGCTGTAAGTTAGGTAAGGCCAAAACTAGAGCATGACTTATTTTATATTTAAATGTCTCAAAAGCAACTTGCTGTTTCTTACCCCAATCAAATGTCTTACCCCTTGCTGTCACTTAATGTAGTGGCACTGCTATGGAAGAGAAGTTCTTAATGAATTTCCATAAATACTGATCTGCTCCCACAAAACTCCTGGGCTTTCTCGAACTTGATGGTGTAGGCCAATTCTGAATGGCCTCTATCTTTGCTGGATCAATCCTTAGCTCTCCTTGTCCAACCACATGTCCCAAAAAGACAAGCGACTGTTTTGCAAACTCACACTTCTTTTCATTTAACACAAGCTGGTTCTCCTTAAGAACTTGCAAAACTTGACGCAGATGATCAATATGCTCTTCAAAATTTCTGCTAAAAACCAGAATGTCATCCAAGTACACAATAACAAAGGAATCAATAAATGGCCTCATTACTTCATTCATCAATCTCATGAGGGTAGCTGGTGCATTGCATAGCCCGAACGGTAACACCAACCATTCATATAACCCTTTCATGGTCTTGAACGCTGTCTTCCAGATGTCCTCTTCCTTCATCCGCACTTGATGATACCCAGACTTCAAATCAAGCTTAGTAAAATATTTAGCATGCCGTAACTGATCTAATAAATCATCAATGCGAGGAAGAGGCTACCTATTCTTGATGGTTATTTTATTTAAAGTTCTATAATCAACATACATTCTCCATGAATCATCTTTTTTAGGCACTAAAACAATAGGAGAGCCATATGGAGAAGTGCTCGGACGAATTATACCTTGTTCAATCAAAGACTGCAATTGTTGCTTTACCTCATTGACATCTTTCAAAGATTGCTTGTATAATCCCAAGTTCGGAAGCGGACAATCGGGTAGCAAGTGGATCTCGTGCTCAATTGCCCTGACTGGGGGCAACCCTGTAGGTTCCTGAAAGACCTCTTTGAACTGCTGAACCAACTCTACTATCTGTGTCTGTTCTTTATTAGAAAACATGCTACAAGTGGTTTAAGATGTAACAATCTCATCATCTGGCATATCCCTCAAAAGAAGTAATGCAAATTTACCACTAGCATTAATAAGCTTCTGGGCTTCGCTGACACTTACCAAAGAGATCTTCGAATCTCCTGAATAGGCTGAAATGACGTAGCTCTTACCATCCTTCACCAAGCAGTACTGGTTGGCTCTTCTCACGAAGATAGCATCCCTAATATACAAATACGGGCTGCCAAATACTACACCACACACATTAAGGGGAACAACATCCACAATAACTTCATCAATAAACTATTTGTCAATACCAAAAGTGATCTTACACTGCTTAGTAACTTTGATGTCTACACCTTTCTTTACCCAACCCAAAGAATACAAACTTGGGTGATTGTAAGTTTCCAACTTTAGCCTGTCCACTAACTCTTTACTAATCAAATTAACTTGAGAACATGTATCAAAAAGAGCATCCACCTTAGTTTTCTTCGCTTGAATTTTTAAATGGAAAAGCTTTGTCAGTTCATTTTCTTGCACAACACTGTTACCACCCAAACATACCTCTCTACGGACGGAGGCACAACACATAGTCTCATCCACCTCTTCGCTGCAAAATACTTCCTCTCCCTAGAGGGAAGCCATGGCCTTCTTATTTTTCTTGTTTTTGAAGAGATGTAATTCCGGGTGGAGTTTCCAACATTTTTCCTCGGAATGAGTGACAACATCACAATGCCCATAATGAATTTTAGTATCCTTTTTAGAAATAGAAGTAGCATTTTTCTTACTCTTTCCTTTTCCTTTATCCTTCTGTTTGGTGTCACCTTGTTTGTTCGAAGCATGCTAAGATGTAGATGAACTCTTTTTCTTGTCCATCTCTAAGTAGTGAGCCTACGTACAAGATTCATCTACATCCCCGCCGGCTTGGCCAAGAGAACGGGTCTCCTTAAGTGGCTATGGAGTCCACCAATATACTTCATCAACAGGTCCCGATCTGCTACATCCTTTCTCATCTGAATAGCTTTCTTTCGGAACTCACTGGTATACTCCTGCACATTCTGTCCTTGTTTCCGCTTGTGATATTGCCAATACATGGACCTCTCTTCCTCATAACAAATAAGATAAAACTACTTTTTGATTAGCTTCTTAAAAACATCCCACTTAGTAATTGGAGGAAGCTTCGTTACAACCAACGTATGAACATAACTTTCAAACCAAGTTAAAGCATGTTTGGTCAATTTTAATCGAGTAAAGGAAATTTGCTGACTTTTATTAATTTGATGCAAACTGAAATATACCTCCAATTGAGCTAGCCAATGGTCTAGCTTTTCAGCATTCACTTCTCCATCATAAGGTTGAATTTCGATCTTGGCCTTTGCTTTGAATGGGGGAGGTGTGGGAATGGTATGGGATGACTCTTCTTCACTAACGTCTTCTTCACGGTCTTCCAGTGTCTCATTTGGAACATCAAGTTTCTCCATGAGTAGTCCCATGATGGACTCAAATTTCCCGATGGACAAGGAAATAGTGCCCACGTCTTTGGACAGGCTTGCCACATTTGCCTCCAACTTATAGAAACGCTCTTCACCGCTATCATCTACATCTTCTCTACGAGCCATCTCCCAAATTCCTTGCTTCCAGTTTCTTGTAGAAATCTCTGCTTTAACCGCTTTCTTTTCCCTTTCAGATAAGGGGCATCTAATTGCAATCTCAACACAAGTTAACCACACAAAAACTGAAATCTTAACTGCTCTGATACCAATCTGATCGGTAAACTGCTTAGTTCTAACAATAAACAGATCACTATGCTCGTGAAAAATGAATGAAATAAGCTGAGTTCTTTGTTAACCAAAATAATGTGCAATAACAACACATAATTATACTGTAAACTGAGAAAAGAGAGAGAAAAAGGAGACAAGGTTTATCCTGGAGAAAATCCAATGTGGGAAAACTCTAGTGGGTGAGCAAATTTGCCCCCCTTCACTATGCAATTCTCCAATAATACAACTTACTGCCAATAATTGGCCTTCAAGAAGGATTAACACTCCCTCTAATTGTATCTACTTGCTCACAATCTCTCAACAAATGAAGAACTCTTCTCAAATGAACAAACAAGAAAGAATTCCAACTTCTCCAACTTTGCTTACAATAGAATTCACCCAAAATCACTTGTTGGAATCCTTCTAAAACCTTATATTTATAGTTGCTCTGCTCAGGGACGCGTATCAAATATAGAGAATACATACATCTTATGAAGAAAGAAACAACCGAGAACCTGTAGAGCAAGTATCAAATATATTGAATACATAGAATCGGGCATTTCGTGATCCATTTTTGGATCAACAGTGGTAGCCGAGGGGATATTTGAGATCATAGGACATTACGCGTGGTGGGTGGAGACACACCCAGCGTTCGACTCATGTGGTGACCCTACCTCTCCCAGAGTATCGACAGAGACATGCTAGGGAGAGAGGAGGGAGAGAGGGACCTACCACCATTGTGGCCACCTCGAGTGAGGCGTGCCCCATAGCCAGGTGGTAGGTGGCAACGACAAAGGGGAGTTGGTGGTGCATAGGGACCTCAAATAGTGGAGGTTGAGGAAAACTCTGAGAGACAGGCTATCAAAGAGGTGGGAGAAGTGTGACCTCGGGGACGACACTATGAGTGATGATTATGGAGACCTGGAGGAGGATATTTGTCAGATACAGGGGCCCCGATAGTGACATCATGATGGGTTGGTAGAGGGCAGAGGCTCTAAGGAGGTCACCCTTGATATTGGTGCCCCGAGATAGGTGGGCACAATTAGTAGGAGCTCGTCATCTGAGGTATGAGGAGGCGGGGGAAATGTTGGGAGGCTGAGCAAATAGAGCTGTCATGGTGGAGCAATAGACGCAACTAGGTAAGTTGTTGAGAGAATGAATGATAGGACATCTTGAGATTATGATGAGATAGCTGTCTAATGTGTGGATGGTTTATTTTATAGGGCGGACAACCAATGATTGGCATGAGATGATTGAGGATATCATGAGATCCGAGATGGTGTCCTGGATCTAACAGATACGACCGTGATGATGAATCCAATGACAACAACAATCGGCGAGTCAATAGGTGCCTTTAGGTTGATGGGAGGGACGATTCGCGAGCTACAAAGGTATAAAGATGCTCTAGCAACAAAAAGTGTAGGAGATATGTCATCCTTGGTGTAGGGCTTTCTTTAGGCATAGGCAACTCTGACAAGAGAGCAGATGGTGAGGCTATCAGATGCCCAAAGGATGGTAGAGTACTAGGTGGTCGATGCGACCCGTATTGTGATATTGGAGGTTCGGGTGGCGAGAGTAGAGGGAGAGGCTTCAGGGGCTTGGTCTAAAGCCACATCTTTGGCACGACCACTACGTGCGACTATTCAGGCACCATCGAAACAAAACATTGGTTGACCTCCATCTGAGGGAGGGAATGCTAGAGGGATGGTTGATTGTATTATTTTGCGGGATATATGATAATGTATAAAATGATTGATTTACATATATATGAGATAACATTGTTTTGTCGATATTTTGTGTTGATGTTGATGTATGTTTACTTTTACAATTCCATTTTCTTATGCATGCACACATGTATGGACATTTATGATTAAGAATAATGAAATGATAAAAGGTTTTTAAGATTGATAAAGTAGAAATTACGGATGAGATAGGATGGAAACCAACAATAGGGCCATCCCAAGCGATAAGAGATACCTAAGTGGGAGGTAAGAGAAGTATGAGGATCATAGTTTCCAAAGTAGGAAGCTATGATCGTAAAAACCCAAGTGGGAACGATAAACCCAAGCAGGATATTTTGTGTTAATATATGATGATGTATAAAATGACTGATTTACATATATATGAGATAGCATTGTTTTGTCAATATTTTGTGTTGATGTTGATGTATGTTTACTTTTATGATTCCATTTTCTTATGCATGCACAAATGTATGGACATTTATGATTAAGAATAATGAAATGATAAAAGGTTTTTAAGATTGATAAAGTAGAAATTACGGATGAGATAAGATGGAAACCAACAATAGGGCCATCCCAAGCGATAAGAGATACCTAAGCGGGAGGTGAGAGAAGTATGAGGATCATAGTATCCAAAGTAGGAAGCTATGATCGTATAAACCCAAGTGGGAACGATAAACCCAAGCATGATATAGATACAAATTACCAAAGTGTCCAAGATAAGAAGCAATGGCCGTATAAACCCAAGTGGGAAGGATGAACCCAAGTGGGAGAGATAAATAAGAATGATAGTACGATGTCTCAGTGATAACATGTGAAGGATTGGCATGCATCGTTGATGATGTCAGCGGCGTCGTGTAAGATTTGCTAGCGATTATGAATCATGAGGTCCTTGAGGTTATCTTGGATGATGTTGACACCTTGATGAACTTTTGATTGTGCAAAAAAGAGTGAATTGTCAATCCTGTCAGATATCCATGCGAGCACATTGCGATGGATGTCATCAAGGGAGGGACGAGGGGGGAATGATGAGAACTAGATGCTGGCTTAGAAAATGGTGTGATGGAGGGGATCGGGCTTGACGCTTAGGTGCACAAGGAGAAGGCTCTCTGTCTCAGCACTTGCAGGAGAGGACCCGACAAGTAACGTCAGTATGTGAGCAAAAATCACGATGAGAACATAAGAGTTGTGATGCGGAGGGTTGTGGCGCTTTCTTTTGTTGGTCTCATTTGACTTCCTCCTCAAGCATCTTCATATGCTGTCTGTAGGCTCTACACTCGGAAACATCGTGTCTAGGGGCTTCATGTCATGCGTAGTATGGCTCGACTGCAGGTGGGTTGGGAGCCATAATGCAAGAAGAGCTGGCGGTGATGTCGTGGAAGGTAGAGTTATAGTGGGATGTGAAGGAGTGAGAGGGGAAGGAGAGGGAGATGTCATGATAAATTGTGGAAGGGCGAATTGACGGAGTGGATTGGGGTTGAGGCATCGGATTGCAGATGAGGGGGTGTAGTTCATAAGCTCATCCTTAGTGTCAAAGTCAGAATAGACATCGACATCGTCCATACGATCGTCAGCCTCCAGACTGAAGGTAGGATCCTCTGTGGAGACGGTGATAGTATTGATATTATGACTAAAGGTAGAGCATAGGGTGTTATGGTAGCGAAGAATTTCTGCATTAGTAGCCTGGGCATAATTTGCTAAGAATGGATCATCGAGAAAATAACCATCATCGTAGTCAGGTGTAGCAATATCAATGGCACATGAGTCGATGATAGTCTCGGGTTGAACAAGATGCTCGATAGGAGGATGCTGAGTGCGAGTGATAGGGATAGGGATACGGTTGATATCCTTCTTGCGTGATCGTGGTCGTAGGGTGGGAGGTAATTTGGCAATGATGGCCTTAGGAAGATCAGAGGCATGAATGCGAATGTTGATTTCATTGGGCTCATCGTCGTCGGAATCGAGAAGGTTGGGTGGAGTATGGCCCACAACCTCAAGACGACCACTATAGTCGTGAAACGAGTCCACTGGGTAGTTGAAGCGCTTATATTCCTGAAATGAGATGGTAGGAAGTTCTTCTAGGGTAAGAATTTTAAGTGTCCCATGTTGTTGGAATATGTCAAAGTTCTAAGGGTTGGTATCGCTTTGTACTTTACAGATAGCTCTTAGGTGTGCGAACTTAACACATTGGTAGGCGGATGACACGACTGCACGCATGCAGTGAGTCCACGGTCGACCTAGGAGGATATTATAAGACAAGGGGAAGTTGAAGACCATGATTTTGGTGTGAACGGTGTGAGGAGGCACAATGATAGGAAGCCAAATGCAGCCCATAGGGGACATTTGTCTATGATCGTAGCCTTTACACATGCTTCGAGTAGATTTCAAATTGTCTATAGAGTAACCTAGTTTCTTGATGAAGTTGAGAGAAGTGACACAAGTACTAGAACCTTCGTCTATGAGGGCTCTCTTAATCGTAGCGTGGTCAATCTGAATTGAAATAAAGAGGGGAGGATCGTCAACACGAAATAGCTCATTAGGTATCATGGAATCAAGGGGGAAGCGAATGCGTGAAGAACAATCTGTAGAAAGGTTGGTAGAAATGGATAACTCTACACATTGTTGCATAATGCTCTCTTTCAAACTAGGTAGGGCAGGTTGCTGCCTGAAAGCAGGTGGAAGGAATATTCATAGCAAAGAGTGCTGTCATGAGATGCTCATGCAAGAGTTCTAAGAATGGGATTTGGCTAGTAAGATGAGAAAGTTTTGCAAGAGGATCCCATTCTTTAAGGTTGGGTTGTCCAACAGTCTGAGTTTGGGAGGGATCAGTTTGAATAGATCTGAAGAAAGGGTTATGGCTCAAAGTTCTGGGAGTGGGGTGCGATCTGCCATTTCTACGAGATCGACCATGATAGAAGTGCTACCACAGGGGCCGATGACGTAGGAATGATCATAGGCTGAGATGGACGTGATCTTCCCTATAAGATTATTTGCATAAGGGCCGATGGTGATCACTTGGGCTGAAGATTCAGGTATAGTGGCTGGGTTATGAGGTGTTTATCCTGAGGAACAAGGATTGATGATTTTGTAGGGGTTAGGTTGAGTTGAAGGAGGATACGAGGGTTTGATACAGGCGATAAAATGTTTAGTACCATCCATATGAACCGTATTTTCAGTAGAAGCACTAGTAGAGGGATAAGAGGTGTCAACGACGTCGGTGGCTGCCTTACCAACTTGATTAGTGTTGGATTTTTTAGGTTTAGAGTGATTAGGCTGGGGGTCATTGTAGATTTTGAGATGCTCATTGGCTAGATGAACCACTTCATGCTGGTCACGTTGTTGGGCTTTCTCATGTGTCTTGATGGCCTTGTCTAATATTTACCAGATGATAATTTCATGGTCAGAGTTGTTACCAAGGAGAAAGGCGTAGGCAAATGATCGAAGAGCATGACAATTGTTGTATGAATGGCCCCAATTAGCGTGCAACTAACAAAGTTTACTCTCATCATGCATAATCGTCCTCAGAGACAACACTGAGAGAGAATCGCTATGGGTGGAGAAAGGGAAAGCTCAACAAGAAAATCTCCAGTCCTAACTCACTGCGGTGACCCAAATGCAAAAGAGGCAAGCTCCTAGACTCCAGTAAGTGAGAATTCGTGTGGGCAAAAACAAGTATAGATGTGAACAAATGATTGTTAGTTGGTAAAAATAACAAGAAGGCAATGAGGTTTATATACCCGTGTTGGCAGGAAAATTTGCATTTGGGCAAATTTTCAACAGTTCAAGGGACAAGAAGTCCCTCCTCTTTGATAGAGAGGTTCCCTTATTTAAAAACAAAAAAAACTGAAGATATTTACAATATCCACACTAACACTATCTTGATTTTTGGGTGCTGGTTGTGTTGTATAGATGTGTCAAAGAAAACCTAGAAAAGAGAGAGATACCCGGATTTAGGAATTAGAGTTTGGGAAGAAGGAGAAGGGGTGACAACATTTTCAGGAAAGCAGAAACAAATTTTAATTTACTCATGAATGTAAGTAGCTTAAAAAATGTGCAATATTATATAACTAATATTTCTTAACCCAAAAAATAAGTATTGACAAAAAGTTTAGTGATTTATCACAAAATATAAGAATGAACACAAAGTTTCAAATTCTATTATACACAATTGCAACACTAGAAAAATGGAAAGGAATGATGGATAGAAAGAGAAGGAACTATAATCTATATCCAATTATTTTTTTAATAAACATGAACCAACCCCTCCTTTATAAAACAAAGTAGGAGATACCTTTTTTATAGGAAAAAATGAGCTATAACTACATCAATATAAGTAATTGTTATTTAACAAGTGCACGTTTGCTTAATTAAGTCACTTAAGTGACTTTTACATTTTTAACAACTTGAAACAAAAAGTGTGCAACAAAAATATAACAATTAGCTTTTTTTAGGAATTCAAGAAGGAAGTGAGGAAGCTGTAACTTTGAGCTTGGGCATGTGCATCCTAAACATTGTTACTACAATACATAATATCTGATTCTCTTGGGATCATAATGTTTTTAGGTTGTTCATCTAACTTCCAAAAGCATTCTCAATTTTAGTATTTGTCCCACCAAATTGAGCCAAATTCCTGGAGGATTCTACCAACCACATTGTTTAATTTCAGAAAGATCATTCCATTTTTTGTTGATTGAAGTCATCTTATTTGAACAATTCTTCTTTAACTAGTTTTTTTAACTACTCTTTAATTTCATCTATTGTATTCCTTTGACAAGAATCATCTTGAAAGATGTCACAACGAAGGGATTTGAAATCAACAAAGATTTTGGCCTTTAAAAACTCACCCTTCTGAATGAAATTTTATAGATTTTTTGAAGCTCATTCTAAGATCTTGAGCCTCCATTCTACACTATGGGACCAAGTTTGAGAAAGATTATCCTTTGAATGACTGAAAATCTTTTCAGTTAGGATTTTTTCATTAGTTACAACCATGATCCTCAAATCCTGAATCACATCAGCCCATAGTTTATCCTCTTTTTAAATGTCTTCAATTCCATAATCTATTTGCTTTTAGGAAACCACTAGATTCTCATATAATTTGCATCCCTCATCAATGAATTTCAATCCATTTACTAGCAATTTCTCAACCCATGCTTCAATGAATTTACCTCATAGAGTGTGCTTGTGGACCTCTGAAACGACTTTGATATCAACATCACTCATGGAGGTGGAAGATGGGAGAGATGCAAGAGGAGTGGGATCTGGAGAGAGAAATGATTTGATATAGGCTGAGAGGGTTTGAACCTATTCTTCCAACTGTTCTTGTGTCTATTTCCCTTTCTCTACCCTCTCAATGATTTTAGAAATTCTCTCTCAAGTTATGCACATATCCTTAAGGAGTGGATTCTCCAAGTGATATGCTTGTAAGTTCATAATCTGCTGCAATGATATCATGTTCACTTTTATCAGTTGTTGGATTTGTAATCTCAACAAATTATTGTCCTGAGGTATCAGTCACAAGGAGAGAAGTTGTTCTAGATTTCTTAGGAGAAGGGGTACCAAGGAGAGAAACTAAAACATAATAATTAGGAATAATTATTTTAGATTGAAATTTTCTCTTTTTATCAACCATTGGTTGAACCCATGAGAAAGAAGTAAAATGATATCTTTTTCAATGAAATCACAAGTCCATAGGTACATTGAGAGTGAGGGGTGGAGGAGAAAGACACTGGTGCAGGAATGATTTCCACAGATGAAGATTTCTTAATAGATACATGTGGGGAACAAGGGGTCTTCTTTAAGTCACTTTCTGTTCTTGAACTACCCCCTTCAGTTATGTTTTTTGTGGGAATTTCAGCAGATTTTTATTCTTCTACCTCCTCTTCTCCATCCTCTTCCTCTTCAACAAATTCAACCTTATTCAATATCAGGATAGATATTAGAGTCTACACATATAATTTTGTACTTGGTTGTTGTTGGGTTGATGAAGAAGGTACATTCTTGTGAAAGAATTAGCTTTCTTAGAAGCATTGAATTTTGTCAATTTTTTCATAAACCACTTCTTGGTTCTTAGGAGAACAAGCGCAGTGAGATCATTAATGTTATCCCTTTCCTTTTGGAACCAAGCAATGATAGGGAGAGGAGCATGTTAGATGGAATTTATAAATTTAGGTTCATACATGTCTGATCCATCATCTGCATACATTTGGGTACCTGATATAATTGAAAATCTTGAATTTTTTGGAGATTCATCCTCCCAAATAATATTTTCATGACTTCAAATTCATCATCACAATCTTCCCAATAATCTTCAATAGTTGGAACATAAGAATATGAGGATGTAAACCAAATATTTTTATTGATGAAGTTTTTTATATCAAATGATGTTCTCTTATGGAAAGGATGCATATTGAATGGACCAATTATTCTCTCAAAATTTTGAGAATCAATACCTTATCTAGCAAATGTAGTTTCCTAGAGACAAGGGAAATTGGATGCCTGAAAATTTCTTATGTATGCAAGTCTTGTGAAAGATACCCAAATGTCTAAATAGTTCAATCAAGATGAGCTTATCACTATGATAAAATTTTGTATGTGATTCCTTCAAATACCATAGCTATGATATATGAGAACCTTTGAAATTGAATGAAGAAGCTACCAAACTTGGATACTAATTATTTCACTTCTTGAGAGATTCTATTGGTGGTGCATCCTTCCAACAACTTAACTATGAACATGGTAAATGCATTAATTTACCCTTTTTGAAATGACTCTTCCTACTGTCAAGAGACAATGGGTGTAACATTCATAGATGGATCGAGAGAGGTTTTGTCTTCCTTGATTTGAAAGGCCAACCCAAATTATATATCCTATGATGGTATACATCATATAAGAAGTCATACAAAATGACTTAGTGTTATGTACTCGAGTGAGCTGCTTGGTTAAATTTTCACAGATTATTCCCTCTAACTCAAAGCTTGCTTGCCCTCGCATATTAGGTTGATAAAGATACTCATCCAATCATGAAATTCTTCATAGATGGAAGACCCATTACTCTATCTAGTAGAGTAATGATATCAGACAACTCTTTAATGAAATCATTCCTATACAAGTCTTAGCCAACTTAGAGGGTCCTTTCTTTTTAGATTTTAGCTAAGACTTAACAATCATGGTTTGGTACTTATTTGGTGTTAAATTAAAATATTTGTTGTACTGTTTCACGAGATAATACCTTGGCACCTGCAATAGGAGTGATTTTGAGTGCTAGGTTGATATGATAGGCATCCGATTGAGCAATAACTTGGCCCTATGGATCTTTCAACTCTTTAGTTTGGGGATCAAAACATAAAGCATAGGTCAATATTGTATCAATACACTAAACAGAAGTAGGAAATCTACTTGCGTGTGCCAAACCACATTTGAAAATATGATCAGCTAAAACAATCCTTTTTTCCTCCATTCTGCTCCAGAATTCATTCAAGTCCATGTGTTTTACATTGCTGTCCCCAATTTCAAGGACGGTGGTTTCCAGGAAAGAAATAGGCTTGTATCTGACATATTGAAACTTCATTTTGATGGATATAATCAACAAGGAATAGATGAACACAAGGATAGGAAAACAGAGGGAGTTTTGGCAACACGCAATAGTAATTGAAGGCTCAAAAGGGAAAAATGCTTCAAACAAAGGAAAGAAGGAACAAAAACAATCATCAAGCAGATGAAAATGAATATCTCTAGAAAATGGTTTTGTCGATACTTGAAAATTTGAATTTGGGTAGAAAATGACTATGAATGGGGAAAAATAACAGCTAGGGTGAGGTGTGAAAATATAGGGAGAGAGAAAAATCTTGGTGGGCATGATTAGCAAATGTTCAAATGGACGAGTTGCAGGTTTATATATTGGGTGATGAGTTTAAATGCCCATGGAACTGCTCATTTAAACAACATTGATGAAGAACCATGAAACTATTCCATGAGTTCCATTCAGATCCGACTTAGCCGATGGGAGATCAGTGTCAAGTTATTTGGCGAAGAGGGGGTTTGGAGGGACAACAAAATTGTTCCGTTGGTTCCAGCCAAATCTGATCAGGCCAAAGAAATGCCCAACTCAATGCGAATCAGTGAATGCGGGAAACATGAGGAACACCAGGAATATTCCTATGGTTCCGCATGGGGCCAATCTGGCTGGATTGTAATGTCCCCTTTCCTACGCATGAGGCTTAGGAGGCTTAACTCAGTCTTAGCCTTGGTCATACCCAAGAGGCTAGAGACATTGGAGGCTATTAGGTATGGGTTTTCTTCACCATCTTCACCTTATGTTATATTTTGTCATTGACTTAGGTGATGGGTGAATATTTGGTACTTTATGTTATATTTCATCATTGGGATAACTTAAGTCATTTTTTTAACATGTGCACAATAAAGTCACTTAAGTTATAATTTTTGCACAAGGGAAATTCCCAAAAGGGGGCGCTAGGGCTTCTTTGGCCTTTTTGGAGTTAATAACGACTTCTTTTATGGCGAGCGTTGGATTTGCCTAATTTGGATCAGATCTACGATGGAGATTATAGCATCTTTTTGGAAGATGATTATATATTTCCCCTTGAAGTTGTTTTTTTTTGTTATTGGTACCTAGGGAGAAGGCCCTAACCTGCAAAAAAATTACATGAAGCATTAGTCCATGATATTCACGATCATCAGTGGACTCTCATAGATGTGTAGCACTTTATCGTGCATTTTACATACATAATTCATGGGGAATCTCTGAAAGTAGCCAAAAGCCCCCTATCTACATCAAAACCTAAATACATATGATATGCAATGTAACCAGATACAAAACCTACTGGCAACTATATATTTTCAGGATCAAAATTTACAAAATAAGGACGCAGATCGGACCGGCTACTCCTTACCACCACCCGGCGACATCTCCCCAATGATTTCCACATCTAAATTGTCAAGGCTCTGTGTAGAAGAGGAAGATGGCTCCACGCAACATTCTGACATTTCGACCTTGGCACAAGCTGAAAGCACTATCCCCTGATTTTCTGCGAATGCCTCCACCCCTCGGGCAACAACCTGCACACCTCTAGCCAAAACATGGATATGGAATTGCATACTGATCAAGCGCTCCTCCAAGCTCAAATGCTCCTTGTGCAAAATAAACTAACCGGAAGAGTTGGATAAGATATTGGCTGCACTCAAACCCTGCGCCATGTCGAATACATTCCTTCTGCCAATAGACTGATTCGGATCAAACATTAATTTCCGCATGCTTTCACAAATTCCCACCACTTCATCCTCTTCGAAGCTTTCTGCAAGCGTCCACACCTTCTCTAACCAACCCCTTATGGTAACGTTCCGAAGTTTTCCATCCATCCATGCTGAGAAGGATTCACTAGCAGTTTCACCAGTTACAACCCTCATTCTTTTATGGCTCGGACCAGCTCCCGCACTACCATCATACTCCATACTAAAAAACTGTTAATCACTCGGCGAAGCACCAAAAGCACCACCCTCAACTCAAACCTTCGAACGATTAAACTGATGCGACGGAAATGCCCAGCCAGACCCAGCTTAAAAATCCCCTGCAATGAACCTCACACGTGTGAACGAGTATGTGATTGTGCTTTCAATCCAAGAGGAGATCTCCCTTAATAACTCATCATCAAACCAATAATGGTAAAAAGCGCTTGGCGGCAGCCTCAATCACTCCCCTTCAATACTAAGTACCACCCTAGCATCCATCGAAAGAAGGGCCATGACGTCACTGGGAAAGGATACTTCCCATACTTGCCTTTTTAAATGACACTTGTCCCATAACTCTACGCCCTTGTTGGCTAAGCAATCCGCGACCATATTTCTAGACCTTTTGACATGGGAGAATATGATCTTTGAAAAGAAGGAAATAATTGAATTTATCCTTAGGCAAATCGGCTTGAGAACCCATGCCTTAGAAATTTTACCCTGGGCCAAACTAATAATAATCTTTGAGTATCCTTCAATCCATAGGCGCGCCCAATTGTGCTTTTTAGCTTCCTATAATCCAAAAAGGAGGGCCATGCCCTCCGCCACATTGTTAGAGGAAATTCCACAGTCAACAGCCAAAGCCAAAATCGGTTGGCACTTAAAATCTCTGAAAATACACCCACATCCCGAATTACCAGGATTATCCCTGGAAGCACCATCGAAGTTTAATTTGATCCACCCCTCCTCTAGAGGTCTCCATACACCAAACAAATTTTCCTTGCTCCCTTATCAGGAGGTCTCCTTCAAGTTGTTTTAGGGAGAATCATCTACTTTGTGATGTCCCCTTTTTGGGACAAGATGGAAAATGCCACAAATGGATAGAAATCAATTCAAGAAGGAGTAAATCCTTTTGAATCAACCTCAAATAACCCAATGTCGGCTAATCACAACCCAAAATGGGGTTGGAAGTAGCCAAGGTGGTGGGTTAGATGGGTGGATCAATTGGATTTTAAATCCTCTTAATTCTGATTTTTATAACAGTAGTAATTAAATAAATCAAGCTTGCAGATAGCTGAAAACTTCTAAAATTCAGAACTTCTTTAATATTCCTTTTCACATGAAATAAAGTGCACAATAAACTTGGGAATTTTCCCTTTCCAATGAACTAAAGAACGGATTTTTCTGAGCACTATAACCCTTTCAAAATAGCATCCAAACTTTCAGATCTAGGCTTTAGGGTTAGAAGAAATTAATAAAATATTTCCAGCACTTTTCCCGACCTCCAAACACACCAAAAAATACATCCCTTGCTCAGAAATAAAAGATAAACAAATCAGATTTGCAGATCTTGCTTTATGGTCACCAAAAACATGCCAAATAATTATGGAAATTATTTAAACAACCTTGTTTGCAACATAACTTCAAAAATTCATATCTTTTGCTAGAAAACTTATTAGCTGCAAAATGGTTTTTGAAGTACAATATAATAGGAAAAATGGAGAAGTATAAAGTTTGCTTGGTAGAAAAGGTAATTAATTTAGGTGAGATTTTTTATCCTATTACTAAGCTATCTTCAATTAGAATTTTTTGGCTATTGTTGCTACTTTCGATCTTGAAATAAAATAGATGAATGCAAAGATAACATTTCCACTTTGTGATCCTGAGGAAAAGATTTATTTGATGCAAGAAGTTTTAAAGTGAAATTAAAGGACTTCGTTTGTAGGTTGAAGAAGTTTCTTTACATCTTGAAGCAATCTCCAAGGATGGGGAATAAGAAGTTTGATAGGTATGTGTTGGGACTTGGATTCATATGAAACAAAACTGATCTTTGTTTGTATTTCAAACATGAAGATGATAAGTTTGTTATTGTAGTTCTAAATGTGGATGGCATTTTAATTAGTAACAACAAAGAAATGATCAAGCAATTCAAAACTCAAGTATCATCAAAGTTTGATATGGAGGATATCAGTACTACAAAATTCAGTTTGGACATGGAAATTAAAAAGGATCATCTAAACATGAAACTGTAGTTAAATAAGAGAAAATATGTTGAGATGGTATTGTAGAGGTTTAGGATGCAAGAATGTAGACTTATAAGTAATTCCTTTCCTATTGGTCAAAAATTATTTGTTGAATGGTGTCCTGAGAGAGGAAATTGAGGACATGCCTCTTTCTTTATGCAAGTGTTATTGGAAGCTTGATGTGTGCTATAGTGTGTACTAGGACTGACATTGCCCATGCAGTGGTAATAGTGAACAAATTTATGTCCAACCCAAGGAAGGAACATCGGACTGTTGTGAAAAAGATATTCAAATATTTGCATAGCACTTCAAATTACACAATTTGCTACCAAGAAAGACACGGGGAGAATAAAATTGTGGATTTGCAAGGCTTTGCGGATTCTGACTGGGCTGGAGATCCTGATTGTCGAAGATCTACAAGTGCTTATGTGTTTAACTTGTTTGAAGAATAATACTTGGGACTTGGCGCCTCTTCCTAAAGGAACAAAACTCCGCATTGTAAGTAGGTCAGTGTTACGTGGGGGCGCATCCCCCTTGAACATTAGGTGTGTGGAATGTTTTGGACATCCTGGGGACCTCGGGATGGGAGGAAATGTCCCCTTTATGTTTTTGTAATGGTAGGAAAGAGGGTTGATGTCTCCGGGACATCCAAAAATTTGAGGGGATGTCCTAGGGACATCCCAGGCATATTGGGGATGGCGGGGATGTCTGGACGTCCCCGACGGCAATACCTTTTTTTTTCATTTACTTAAAAAAAACAAATGTACTATATGAGTTTATTATTGTGCTTGTGTAACCTGCTCTGATAAAATGTGGCCGGTTCTTTATTTGTTCAAACTTGAGAGATTACAAGAAATTAAAGGTAGATAATGGCACTTTACTACAGATTTTCTTGTCATTTCTCTAAAGAGTACTTTGGTAATTTCACAACCAGTCTTTGATGAAGACAAGGGTGCTGCAACTGTATCATTAATTTAAAAGTGGATTCTTCCCTGTGAATTTTCAAAGGAACAATCTTCCTTCTTTTGGTTTGTATTGTTCTTTCTCCTCCCTCCTGCTTTTTGAGAGTACAATTTATAGATTTGAGCCTGGTAACATTGATGTTCGAGAGATCGAATTGGACACCATAAAACGGAATATATGCATATGAATTCACAGGGAACAACTACAACATTTTTTCTATTCCCTAATTTATATCTCCTTCCTGGTGAAACTCTGCCCATTTCTCGAATTGATATTTCTCGTCAATTGATCTTTCTTGTCCCCGCCGCCCGACTGTCAAGCAAACATCTCCCACCCCCACCCCACGCCACCCCTACCTCCCCTTTATGGTATGGTATGTTTCTATGTCGGTATGGGGTCCAGGCCCCACCCTCTTTAGGGTTGGTTTTGGAAAGGTCCCTTCTCTTTCTAGCCCAGTGCAACCCATCCCTATCTTTTTGGATTGGTCTATAGTCTTTCCTACATGTATTACCAACATAGTGTTCATAGGGGTACAAGACCCGAGTATATACATATGAACAAGATAAGGCATCGAAGTATCAATACTTAGTATTTTTAACAGTAGTAACTAGTTGTATACTCCATTTTTATCTATGTTCGCTAGTGGTGAGAAAATACTGAAGAAATAACAGTGGCCATCTCTTTGGTATTTGTTATTCTGATATAACTGGTGTAATTTTAAAAGCAAATTTTTGGTTTCTGTGGCTGCTTTTTTTACAAGTAGAATATCCTCCAACGATTTTGGGTTGCTGCTAATATTGTAAAGAAGTATAGAGTATGTTTGGTTGGGATTTCAAATGATTTTATTTCATCTTATTTAAGTCAAATGGTTTTATTTCAGCTTATTTATATAGTTTAGTCACTATATTTTTATATTTTAAAATATTTATACATTTTTTTAATTAGCCGTTCCCTGCTGTCCCCAAAATTTAGATTTTTTTCGCTGTTTTGGAAACCTCGTCCCGCCGTCCCGGAGTCTTTGGTAACACTTAAGTAGGTCTATAAGACCAAGTATGCAGCTGACGGTTCTATAGATTATTACAAGGCCCATTTGGTAGCTAAGGTTTTCTTATAGGTTGGAGGAGTTGATTACTCTTAAACCTTTACCCCTGTTGTGAAGATGGACTTTGTTTGTATTGCACTTTCTCTTGCTGCATCATATGGTTCGTGGGTATGCTAGATGGATGTGAAGAATGATTTTCTGCATGGTGATCGTTAAGAGGAGATCTATATGGAGCATCCACAAAGCTCTGTGCAAGACTTCTCACTTCTATGCATGCTTTGATGTTCTCTTTATAGTCTCCAACAAGCTCCTCGAGCTTGGTATAAGAATATGGACAGTTTTTTGTTCGATTCTGGTTTCACCCATTTCCATTGTGATCCTAATGTCTACACCCAGAAGCAAGGGGATAATCTTTTGGTACTGTTCCTCTTTGTTGATGATTTCATTCCTACAGGCAATTTCGCTCCCATGATTCAGGATGTTAAGCACAAGTTGATGAAGCATTTTGACATGACTGATTTGGGACTTCTGCATTACTCTCTTGGCCTTTAGATTCTCCCGTCTTCAAAGGGGATCTCCACTGGTCAGCAAAAGTATGCTCGTGATTTACTTCATCATTTTGGCATGGCTGATTTCAAGCTTGCCCACACACCTTTTCAGTCAAGAGTTGTCTTGTGATTGTCTACCAGTTGTAAAACTCCTAAGGTTGATTCGACCTTATATCGATAGTTGGTGCACAGTTTCCTGTACTTGATGCACACTCGTTCCAATCTCTCTTTTGCAGTTAGTCTTGTCTATCATTTTTTCCATAATTCCCATGAGTCACTAGCAAGCAGCTAAGTGCATTCTAATGCTATATTCGAGGCATTTCACTCTTTAGGATTCAACACACATCATAGGGATCTTCTAAAGGTATCAGACTGGGCTAGCGATGTTGATACTCGCAAGTCCACCATTGGCTGTCCATAACCTTAGGTCTGGTCCAGTTGCATGGGCTTGCAAGAAGCAAACTGCTATTGCATTGTCTTCAACTGAGGCAGAATATTGAGGTGCTGTTTTGGCAAGTTAGGAGGCACTCTGGCTTCGACAATTGCTGACTGAGTTTGTTTTTTCGTAGAAGAATCCCACTATTCTTTGGTGTGATAACTAGATTGCTATTCATATCTCTCGCAACCCAAAAGGGCATTAGTGTACAAAGCAAATTAAGGTCCACATGCCATTCATTCGGAAGCTCTTTCAGGATGGAGTTCTGAAGTTGGAGTTTGTGCTTACCATTGATCAGATTGCAAATATATTCACCAAACCCTTGGTGGCACCTCGCTATCTTCAATTGCAATCGACGCTATATTCAATTGCAATCGATGCTTGGGGTGAAGTAAGTTTTCCTTGAGGGGGATGCAGCATGAAGTCGTTCCTTATTTTTCATTGATTGTACATGGGTACTTTATTAGGCCCAGTAGCTGGAACACATATGTGATTTGTTTTCATTTTCTCTCCCTAACTTTCGCTTAAGGGAGGGTGTCGATGTGTTACATTATATTAGGGGTAGTTTTTGTTTAACTAATGTAGATTTTTGCTTGTTTGCACTTGATGAGCCTGAGCTCTATTTAGGGAGGTTAGTTGGTTTTGAGTGAGTGGACGTACAATTTGTTAAGTGCATAATTAGTCACTTCTAACTAATGTTTATTTTCTACAACAATTTTTTTGTTGTAAAAACAAACTTTCCTGGCTATATATTAGGGACTCCTTGTGTAGCAGAATATTGCATTGCATTAATATTGAGTGAATTATTTTGTGCGTGATTAATCACCGTGTCTTGGGTGTGTATTGGTATAAGCATATGCCATATTTGTTCATGTGGTTTTGTTCTCTAGTTAGATCTTGTGGATTTGTGCATTTCATGCTCATCTCTCATAGCCATTTACTTGGATAAAGCTCGAGATGACAAATGGTCTTGAATTTTCACAATCTGAAGTCAACAGAGTGAGATAATGTCAATTATGCATTGAAGTCACAGTTTGTAAAAAGACCCAAGGTCTGATCATTTCCCAGCTTCTTTGGATAATGAGAAAGAAGCAACAGATACATACATATTCATTTATCCTTGCTTCGAATAGTGATGTGGAATATGAAGGAAAAACTTAAGACCAAATCTAATCTCCCTTAATCTCCATTAACCATTTTTTGCAATGTTACAGGTTTATGGTTATGAATAGCAACATTTGTATCTCAACATTAAACGCACAGTATTTCTATAAAGAAACCAGAATGCACTTCATATAATATCCAAGCAGGGAGTATGAAACATAATACACAGTCCTCTATTCGATCTATGCATAAGAAAAGTACTTGAAAGTAGTAATACCACTTGGAGATCAGTAGAGGATGAAAACGACAATACCACAGGCCGGAAACTACTTTCAAGCTTCGAACTCCAATACTTTTGTGAACACTTCATCCACATTCTCTATTAATCCACAACCAATATCAAATGAATTCTCAAAACCAAAACAAAACTACAAGATTGTGATCCCCATTTCCTTATTTCTCATGGTTTAAATCTGCCAAAATCCCCAAAATGGTTCTGTGATAGAAACTACCATCAAGATCCTCAAAATCTTTCAACAAGAGTGGTAGCAAACCCTCTTACTTTTGCATGACAGCAAGGAAATGAAGTAATACTCATGCCAAATGGCAACGCAAAACCCATAACTCAACTTCTTCCAGCCTATTTTTTCATGGCGGCCATTCCAAAATTATCTCTAAGAGACTCCAAGTTCAAAATGCAACGACAATCTCAAGCAATGCAAAAACAATGAAATCCTAGCATGTTTCGAGTGCTAAGTCAAAGTGATTACATCGATTGATAATTCATTATCACAATCCACGAAAAGGATACAATTACTATTTTGATAATCATTTATCTTGATCGGATCAAAGCTCTAAAGTCAGTTCAACTGTGACTTCCAAGCTTTGCTTAGTAAGACTAATATTCTATCAAAGCAACTAACATTTGCCTCCTCCCTTATCATACTTTATTACATGTTAAATACCCGAACATATATAATATACAATGATAAGGTCTTCTTCTAAGATTATGCAAGGGTCAAATCCCATGGCACTTGTTACTGCTCATATATCATGCAAGCAATGTCATAGGGTTTGTATCCACTTATCAATTCATTTTGTTAAGCGGAAAAGCCAAGAATCATATATCAATATCCATCCAAAACTTAAATACGATATTATATTGAATGTGGCCATTGCTTTGATAAAAAGCAATCAAAATTGAGTAATTACATTACTCATCAAATACATATGGAATGACTAAAACATCAAACAAGCACAAGACTAGATGACTAGACATGACTCCTAGATTCCGGTTCCAACACTTGCTGCCTTCAATAACACTTCAGTTGTTTTTACCTTTATGTACATGTAGTTGTAGCTCAAACCTAGCTCAATGTGTCTGATTGATCCCCATTTTTGCCTCCTTTCGTATTCTTGAAAATCTCCAAAGGCATCAATCAACATTACTGGCAATAATCACAGGAAATCAAGTAATCATAAGCATAATTGAATGAATAGCGGGTCTGAGTGGGAAAATGATTTTGAAATCTGCATCTGAGCGCAAGGAAGGAGACGGCGATGGGCAAAATTCACATGGGCCTGCAAAGGAATATAGAGGTGAGGGACCCAAGACCACATGGGCGGGTGCGGTTTCCATGCAAAAATCAAATGTGGAAAATGGAACCGCTCAAGCAGAAATAAAACACCATATCTTTGAAAATGGGCACCATTTTACAATACCAGATGTGGTCCTTGAGAAAGTAATGCAAAGAAACAAGCTTGCCTTGATAGGCAAGTTTCATGGGCCAATACCTAATGTGGATGTTATCAGAAGGCGAGCTTTTAGGAAATGGCAGCCAAGAGGAAATATGAAAATTTCTCTAATGACAAAGGGCTTCGTCCTTATCCAGTTCAATATATCGGAGGACTGCACTCGAGCTCTGGTCGAAGGTCCATCGTTCTTGGGAAATATGGGCTTATTTTTAAAAAGATGGTCTCCAACATTTGACTCAGATAAAGAAAACATAAAAGTGATGCCATTATGGATCACAATGCCTGGGTTGCCTCTAGAATTCTAGGAAGAGGATGTATTGGCAGGCATAACAAGTTCATTTGGCTCTTTAGTGGATTTTGATGGAGCAACCAAGACAAGAACTAGACTGAGTTACGCTAGATTTTGTGTAAATGTGGATATGGAAAGATACTTGCCTAATATCATCAATATACACTCCAAGTTGGGTATTTGGAGACAGATGCTGGAGTATGAAACAACTATTGCAAGATGCAAAAAATGCAACAAACTTGGACATAACATAAAGCTTGCCCAAAAATCAATATCAATGGAAGCATAAGGGAGCTCAAAATTAGAATGGAATGGATGGAAAAACCGACAAAGGAAATGGATCAAGAAAATGATCCAAGGAAAGGCATTGAACAAGAAACCAGGAATCAAACCAGGACAACAATAGCTCGAAGGAAGGGAGAAATCCTTCTCTAGAAAGATTGGAAAACCAGGATCGAGTTAACACAGAGGAAGGGGAGATCTTCGAACAAACCCAGCTGGAAGAACTACTAAAATCATTCATAGATCTGGAAGAAAAGGAGATGGAGAATGAGACGACACAAGAGGAAACAAATGACTTGTTAGAACATAAGAAAGATGAAGTCCAAGAGGAAGGCGAAAATTCAAAAGAGACAACTCAAGAGGAAACAAATGATTTGTCAGAGTAGAAGGAAGATGAAATTCAAGAGGATGAATCTTCAAGAGAGACTAAAGCAGAAATAGAAAAAGATATAGGAAAAGAAACAGAGCAATGCCAAAGATAAAACCTGAAAAATGATGAGGAAATCCATCAGAAAGATCAAATTAAAATAATGGCGACTCCTATAAAAGGAAAAAATAACAGTCAAGAAGCCTCTTCCTTCAAAACTCCTAAACAAAGAGGAGATGTAGGAGGATGCACCACTAGAGGAAAAATGACAAACATAAGAGTATAAAAAAAGAGCCATAGAAAAGAAATAACAGAAGGTAAGCAATCTACCTTGGATCTTAACGGATCAAAAAAATTCCAAAGGTTTAAATGAAGATCATTACATGGAATATAAGAGGCCTCAATAGTGCAATCAAGCAAAGAATGCTGAAAGATTTTATTTTGAATGATACACCTACCATTTTGGTGTTGCAAGAGACTAAAATGGATGTGAATAGTTTCAAAGCCTTGGGAAACAAAGTCGAGAGAAATGATGAGATCAATTGTATTAGCTCTAATGGAGCTTCAAGTGGCATAGCTGTTTTGTGGAATGGAGACTTGGTCAATGGAGGGACTATTCTTGAATCGTTTAATCATCTGACGATTCTTTTCACATCTCAGCAAACCAACAAAACTTGGATTCATTCAAATATTCATGTTCATGTTTCCACAAAGGGTAGAAGATAGCTTTGGATTGAGGTAAGTGTTTTTAGAAAAAATTGCAGTAACTTTGATTGGCTCGTTTTAGGTGATTTTAACACCCCCATCTCCCCTACTGAAAAGAAAGGGGGTAACCAGGACTTTTCTTTAAGCATGGAACATTTTGTTGACTTTATAGCTCAGAATTCTCGATTAGACATTGAGTTAAGGGGAATCAAGTTCACTTGGAGTAATAGAAGAATGGGGGATAATCTCATCATGATTAAATTAGATAGAGCTCTTGTCTCTTTTGATTGGTTTATTACTCGAGACTTTTGCCTCTCTGCTCTCCCAAAAATTCCCCTGGTGCTTAGTCTGGAAGAAAAAGGTAAACATGTTCTTACTCCTTTTAGATTCGAAAAAATGTGGAGTAAGCATCAAGACTTTCATAACAGAGTTCAGGAATGGTGGCATATGGATAAAAAAGGTTCGGCTATGTACATCCTTGTTCAAAGACTTAAAAATGTGAAAAAAAAAATGTTAAGAGTTGGAATAAATTGGTTTTTGGAAATATCTTTGAAAAAAGGAAAAAGATAAGCAATGATTGGGCTCTTCTAGAATCCAAAGTGGAGAATTTAGGGATGGATGCCAAAGATTATTACAAGGAAAAATAAATGCTTAGTGAATTACATAATATCATGGCTAGTGAAGAAATCCATTGGAGACACAAATCAAGGTTTGTTTGGCTTAAGGATGGCGATAAAAACACAAAGTTCTCCCATATGACCACTTTAAAGCATAAAAGCCATAACAGGATTTCCTCTGTTGTTAGCAGTAACAGGCAGGAAAGCAGAGACAAGGAAATCATTAAAAAAGAGGCTATTGACTTATACAAAAATCTTCTGTCCAAAGAGGTTAAGGAAAATGCAATATGCATAAATCAATTGCTGGAATACATCCCTCATTGTTCTGAAATCCAAGAAGAATTGAACAAGATTCTTACTCTTGTTGATATGGAGGAACTTAAAAAGTCTCTTGGACCGGATGGTTTTTGGCTTGTTTTTTCCAAATCTGTTGGGAAATTTGGAAAAATGACTTGCTTAAAGCTGCTAATGAATTTCTTCACAATGGCATAATTTTGAAGGAAATAAACAATACCTTCTGATTCCCAAAAAAAAGGTGCTAGGGACTTCGAAGACTTCCATACTATCAGTTTTTCGAATACAATCTAGAAAATCTTTACAAAGATTATAGCTTCGAGAATGCAACCTCTCCTCAAAAGCATCATTTCTTGGCAGCAAGGTGGCTTCGTGCAGGGTCGACAAATATAGAATGATGTTGTAGTGGTTCATGAAAATATCCACTCTATGTTAAAGAGCAAAAAAGTGGGCATGACCATCAAGTTGGATATGAATAAGGCCTTTGACAGAGTTTCATGGGAATTTTTAGATAGAGTTCTCGAAAAAATTGGTTTTAATCTCCATTTTAGGAAACTAATTAGAGAGTGCATATCTACCCCCATGTTTTCTATTGTCCTAAATGGTTCTCCAACTTTTTTTTGGCAGCAGCAGAGGTATAAGGCAAGGGGACCCCATCTCTTCTATTCTCTTCATCATTATGGCTGAGAGCCTTAGTAGAGCAATAAGCAAATTCACTGAAATGGGATCTATTCATGGTTTTAATCCCTCCTCCAAAAGATTGTCGGTCTCCCACCAACAATTTGCAGATGACACTATCCTCCTTTCAACCACTTCTGTGCAAGAAGCCAAATAGTTCAAATATCTGCTGAACTACTATGAAGAAGCATCAAGACAATTGATAAATTATGGAAAAACCTCGGTCTTCTTTATCAATACTCTTGAAGCCAGGCAACAAAAAATTGCTAAAATCCTAGGTTGTGGCATTAAGACTCTCCCTACTACTTATTTGGGGATGCTTATGTTCAAAGGTAGTCTCCATATGACAGTTTGTAATTCTCTTCTTGATAGATTCCAATCTAAATTAATGGGATGGAAAAGTGTTGTTTTGTCTAGCGCTGCTGAATCCACTTTGATTAAAAGTACGCTCCGAAATCTCCCTATCTATCTTCTCTCACTTTTCAGAATACCCCAGAAGATAGTTGACATGATTGACAAAATTCAGAAAAGGTTTTTATGGGTTGGAGTTGAAGAACACAATAGAATACCCCTGGTTGCTTGGGATAAAGTGTGCAAACCTAAATCTCAAGGGGGCTTGGGAATAAAGAATCTCAGACACATGAACTTAGCTCTTCTCGTCAAAATGGGTTGGAGACTCCTTAAAGAAGATCTCCCTTGGTGCAATATCATTAAAAACAAATATTTGAAAGAGGATTTTATCAAGGATTTTACTAGATCTGATGATCTTCTCAATGGATCTCATTTCAGGAATTCTTTGGTTAAAAGTAGAGATCTTATATCAAAAGGCACTAGATGGGAATTTGGAAATGGCAATAAGATCAACTTTTGGGAGGATAAATGGAATTTAGAGCTAAATCAACAACAGAGAAATAATATGCAAAATCAGATCAATTTGATAACACTGAAATATGGTGAAAAAACAAGTGGGTACCTCAATAGCATAAATGGAAAACCTGCTTGGAGAAGGTTATCTCTTGAAGAAAGAAATGAAATGGATAGAAACAATTTGAACTACATTTAAAATAAGATTGAAATCATTTATATTCCCAACACAAACATTGAAGACGAGCTTATCTGGGAGGATTCAGGAGATGGTGATTATAGTGTTCTCTTTGGCTACAACAATCAAAATAAAATGCCTAGCACTCAAATGTGTTGGAAAAAATTCTAGTTAAAAGAACTTGCCCCAAAAATCAACTTCTTTTGGTGGCCCATTATCCAGAAAAAGATACTCACAATGGATAACTTGAGAAAGAAGGGTCATATTCTTCCTAACAGGTGTATACTTTGTAAAGATGAAGACAAATTTGTTAATCACCTTTTTATTCATTGCAAGTTTGCCTTCTCCTTGTGGGGCCTCATCTTGGACATGATAGGCTTGAAATGGGCTCTCCCTCATACTATGAATGAATTAAAGTCTCAATAGTCTTTTCAAACAAACAATGTCTCAGTCAGACTCTTATGGGAATTCATCCTTTCCCCATACTGTTTGGGCAATATGGAAAGAAAGGAACAAAAGAATATTTGAAGGAAAAAATCTAGAGGTTTACATGGTCTTCAAACACCTTGTTCTTTTGATTATTGAAAATTTTAAATCTTCCATTAAAACCAGCAAAGGAAGTTTGAAGGATTCTGATATCATTTTTCTCAACAAATGGAACCTCCATTTGGATCAAGATATTAAGCAACTAAATGCTATGCAAACTAGAAGTGAGACTGTTTGGATTCATCCTCAAGAAGGATGGCTTAAGCTTAACTTCGATGGTGCTGCTAAGGGAAACCCAAACAGAGTTGGGGGTGGGGGAGTTATAAGAAATGACAAGGGTGATCTTATAGCTGCATATGCTGGTAATATGGGGGTTCAAACCAATCACTATTCAGAGGCCTTCACAGCACTATGGGATCTACACATGGCAAAACAAATGAACATCAGCAATCTATGGGTGAAGGGTGACTCTATGATTATTATAAAGTGCCTCCAAAACAAGTCCACTCCAAGTTGGATTATAAACAAGATCATTATGGACTCCATTCATATCTTAAGCACACTCCCTAAGGTTTTTATTTCACATACCTTCAGAGAAGGTAATAATGTTGTGGGTTTGTGTGCCAATATTGGGGTAAATTAGAAGAATCTACATCATTGGATTGGGGGTGTAAATGCTCCCCTTGAAGTCATGAATGCCTCGAACATGAACGACACAACTCACATCCTTAAAATGATTGCAAATCTTTTGGAGGCTTTTGTTTTATTTGGCACGCTTGGCACATGGATTTGGGTACTAGACCGCTCAAGATTTGAAAAAAGGAAAACGTTTTTGGTTTCATTGTTTCAGTTCACGCTAAAAGTAGGGTTTATAGAGGCAGAGAGGGCGGCGATCCTTGTCAAGTTGAATCCCCCTTCAACAGGAGTTTGAAGGATAATGAGATGTTATGGGAGATTCTTGGTGTTGACAACTTTAATATCTTTTTGGAACGAATTAGAGGACATGATCCTCATATTTCCACAGAGTTTTTGCGGCGTGGAAGGATAAAATTGTGTAATTTGGAGGGCAGAGGTGGCTTATCTTGGAGGGCCTCATTTCTCATGTCACTGAGCATGAGTATTCAAGGCACTAAATTCTTCAAAAACAAATGTAATCGGGATGAACAAGAAGCCATTTTTATGGGAGATGGTGAAAAGCTCAAACAGGTCCCTGGTGGTATTCCGAGGGCTTCCTTGCCAAGCCTATTCAATGAAGTGGCTAAGCTTATCATCAAATACCTGAAGATGGAGGGGAGCTTGCACAAGATCAACACTTATCATCTTGTTCTTCTTAACCACTTCAGAAGGAATATCCTGGTAAGTCTTCCATTTCACATTTTATGTCTCTTGAATGTTCCATTAAAGAGGTTCAATGGGGAAAAAGGACCCATCCCCTTCACCAAGCATCATCTTGCTCATTTACCTCCATTTCAAACTCCATATCCCCAACAAAAACCCCTCCCCCGCTCTTCCATCCACCTGTGCTCCCAAATCAAACAAGAGACAAGGGGATGATATTAGATCCACTAGAGTGCTTAGAAGCAATTCAAACAAGGGAAAAAGTATTGAAGGACCCAACACCAATCAGGATAACTATCAACAAGGAATGGAGGGTGATTTGGCTGCTAAGTGCCTGCTTAGCCTGGGTAAGAAAAACAAGAGGGACAACAATGACCTTAGGAATTCTGGGCTGGTTATCCAGGAGGATGTCTTAAACGGGATCAAGAAAGATATAATTTTTTTTAAGGGGAACATTAGCAACCTTCGAAATGCCAAGGCGGATAAGGACATCTAGAATGTGATGGATGGTAAACTGGATAAAGTTGAGTACAAATGCAATATCATGGTGGATGGGTTTATCATTCAAACTGGTTTGCTGAACTCCATTGTGAATGACCTCAAGAACAAAGACATCAAGAGCAAAGTTAGGGATATTGACAGGAAGAAGGCAATTGAGAAGAGAGACAAATACATCAAAGGATCTTATTGAGCTTACTTCTCAAATGTTTAAATAAATGATTTTTGTTCTCTGTTAGTTATAGTTTTTTGCTATAGTTTAGGTTCTGTGTATGCTTTTATTCCGGCTTTGGGCCACACCTGAAATGTATTTTGGCTGGCTTTGGGCTGTTTGCACCAGCTGTTTTTGATATTTGGTTTAGTTTTGCTCCTTGAAATGTTACTGGTTATATTTGGATTGTAGATCCTTTGTTGTAATAGGGTAGGGTCCTTGGCAAAACCCTCCTTTTACCGATTATAAAAAAAAAACATAACCGAATATCTCAATCATGTATCAACAAAATCATCATAATCATTATAACCAAATGAACTGTACCATAATGCCAAAAGTATAAATAGATTAATAATCGAACTATGTCCTGTCAATAATGAATTACCATATGTGCTGATAAAAATAACACTGAAATGCTATCCACACATGAGTACTCTAAATCATCACCGGAAAATAGTGCCGAACGAACTGTTGCAATGAATATCATCTCGATGGGCAAAGTATTGCAGTAAGCCCATAAAACATAGCAGTACCAACACCTAAAAATATCCACTGCCAATATCCACTGCCCTATAAAACCATTCAAGCATGTATCCATAACATACCATCAAATACAAATTATTTACTGAACCAATAACATGGGAGGGTGGTCCATATGGGATTTTGACAACCTCCTCCTTTTCAACATATATTAATGATTCAGGGCATTAAACATACCTTGGACTACATTGGTCCACACATAAATGGTTACAAGTTAGTGAAACGACATCTACCTCTGTGTGCTACTACTAGGATGTCCCAGCCCTCTCCATTGCATACCAGATGTAATGGATCTACTTCTGTCAATGTTGGGGGCCATCTAGTTCTTTTTACCTACAACCCTTGCTACTATACCTAGATGAAATTCAGAGGTTTAAACCTTATTTATATGTTTTTTGGGTACTTGTGGGCATTAATTTCTCTCTTCCATATGATACATTATCACCCTAAGGGTTATCATTATTTCACGGTCATTTCACAACTTAAGTAGTGTTTCATTGTATTATGGTTCTGTGTTTAAGAATCTACTGTTTAGCAATTTTGTTATGGTACATGTTTTTTGACTCTATGACAAGGGGTGGAGCTACAGCAATGACGTTTTTTTTGTCTACATGGTTTTATGGAGTTATTAAATAGGTTGAAATGTTGTTTTTATAACTATTTCCTAAACTGAAAAATTGGAAATGAGATGATATGTGATTTAAAATATTTATAACCAAGTTTATCACGATACGTGATTTAAAATATTTATAACGAAGTTTATCATGGTATGTTACATACTTTTGCTTTATACTGTTCCATGCACTAAATATCCTCACTTTGTAGAGGTTTTTGTTTTGTTTAAGTTCTAAACTTGAACTAGATGCCACACATGCAAGAAAGAATACATTGTTCTAAATAAACATGTTACAGTTCACTTGAATTTCATTTGACAATGTCTACATGTAACAAATTATATCTGGTGGCATTTTTCTTTGTATAAGAAGATTGACCTTTCCTAACTCCTAAGATCTAAGTTTAAATTATCCAAGTCTATTGTCTATGCAATTTTGTCCTATTTTTGATCACCTTCTTTTTAAATGTTGCAGAAAAAAACAAATTGTCTACACGTATAGGCTTTCTTGGTCTCGGAATTATGGGTTCTCCTATGGCGCATAACCTTATCAAGGCTGGGTAGGTATCTGTTTTGTTGAAAAAGATACTATTACAGATAATAAAAATTATTCATATAGAAAAGAGTGCTGCAATGGACCAAATAATTGTCAATGTTACCAAAATTGTGAACATAAAAAAATGTCAGAGGTCCTACAAAGATTACCAAGGAATATTAATGAGTTAAGAAATAATTGGAAAAGCTGTTAAAATGAATTAAACGTAAGAATTAAAATAAAAATGTCAAAATAACAATATATTGTCATATTCTGACATAAATATTGCAAATAGATAGTCCACTATCATAGAGTGCCCAAAATGTCCATGTACACTATAAATCCATGTTGGTAGCTAACAAGATTCCAAGATTCGTGTGTGCAAATTTCAAATCAAAATGTGAAAACTAAAGTAATTAATGAATATAACATCAAATGATCAATGTCTGCTGCCCCTTTTATGGGGCCTAAGAGTCAGACTGCTAGTGGAGTCCCTAATTGTCTTGGTGACGGCATCACTTGATGTTGCTAAGTTTCCCTCGGTGATTTTTTTTTGGTAGAGTTTTCATCTTTCCCTTCACCCGCTGAAGTAGGACATTCTTCCATAACGGGTTTATTGATCACCATCTAGTCAGAACTGGGGTCAAGCTCATCCAAGGATATCACTTCTTCATCAAGGTTTTGTAACCTCTCCCCACACAACTGAATACTGTAGCAAACAAACTCCATGTCATTCACACACTCATATTCCAACATGTGCGTCTTTGCACATGTAGGCATTATACTGGATTAGAATAAATGGAACATCTTTTTTGATGTTATGTTTTGTTCTTATGGGTTTAGTAAGTATTGCCATAATGTGTTTGACTAAATTAATGATGTGTAGGTAATTAATTTTGGAGATTAGTCTTTGGTAATACATGTGTCAGACAGTTGTCCAACTAATATGCTGATTTGTAGATTATATGTTTATTATGGAACAGTTGTCGATGGTGCTTTTTTGGGTTTTCTTCTTGGTTGGATTGTTGTCCATCCTGGAGAAGTGTTTATTACACTTGATATGAATAAATGTCAAGTTCTATTATATTTTTGTGTGTTGTATTGCTAGTTATTTTGAATATCTATTGGTTCTTTTGTGCATATTCTAGCTTGGTTATATTCACTACACTGCATATTTGGCACTTCTGGCAAAACTAGTTTGGGTCAGATGTCATTTGTTAATAGTCATCTATAAGTTCGTCAACTAGCATGTCGTCAATGAAGATATAGTATCAAGGGTCTGTCTGAGAGATAGTAATGAGCAAATAATTTGAAGTGAGACATAAATCAGAAAAAGTGAAGACCAACTGGATGAAAATATCAATTTCTTGTAGATGGTTTGTATAAGAGACCATGTTTATCAGGAAGCTTGTGACCAACACCATTTGGGACAGCTTGGTGTGGAACAGGCATGTTGATTGTTTGATGACCAGCCTACACTGGCTCTTGGCCCGTCATTACTTGTAGATTCAAGATTTGTGTGAACAAGAAGATGCAAAACAGGAATGCAATTGATGGAGATATCACGGCAAACTCGGAAAAGAGAACAAGAGCAGACAAAAGAAAGACAGCAATACTGGTTATCTTTGTGAGTTGCAACAAGTAGAAGCATAAGCGACAACAAGAACTCTAGGGAGTATAAGAAGTGAGAAGCTATGCACGTGGCAGAATCGAGAGATAAAAAGAGAGGATGCTGGATGCACTAAAAAAATTGTCCGTCAAACAAAGAAAGTACAATTTGTTTTAGTGCAATGATTTGTAGAGCTAATTACTGTTAACCCCCTTAGGTTGAGGCAAGTACTCACTTGGGAAGTTTTTCTACTGACCTCTTATTGGTTGAGAAAAGGAATTCATATATAGGAAACACTAAAAGATTGGAAGAACTGCTGAACGGTGAAAAAGACGAGGAGTTAGTCATGAGTCCTGTTGGGTCTCTCGTTCCAAGTGTGGTCAAGAGTGAGAAAAAAGTACAACCCCAATTGATTGAATACACATAGGACTAGATTGCAAGGATTGCCTGAGGTGTGATAGAAGGATTGATTGAAGAAATGAGTAATGGTGCTTGAGTGGGGACCATGGGACAACAGTGTGTGACACTATTCCTCCAAAGGAGAATCTCTTAGATGGAAAAGCATCGAAGACAATTGGAAGTACTTGAATGACCACCACATGGCTTTTTATTATAGAGAAAAATAAGCAAATAGAAGGGTAGGACCACCTCCTTTAGACAGACAAAAGGTGACTAAATTCTGTGGGAGTGGGAAAGAAGATCTTGATCAACATTGTTGTACATATGAGTATATTTGGACAGATAAGGGGTAATTCGACGAGTCCTATTGATTCATATCCTTTCCGGCGACCATTAAGAGTTACCCATCGATTGCTACTTGGAGCATCCTAGAGGCCATTTGCAGTCGTGGGATAAATTAATGGAAGACTTTAAAAACAATTCAAATTGCTACACAATGGTAATGAAAATATGGAAAAGATCTATAGCTCGGGACAAGGGAAGATAAATTAGAAAATGCACCTATAGATGGACTGAAAAAGAGGCGTTTCATTGAGGGATAAAAAATTGTTTCGTAATGTCTGCCAAAAAATTGTTGATATGGATGATTAATTTTGTAGCATGGTATATACTATCATTGCACTCTTTCTGCTGTTCAATTTCTAAAGTTCACATGGCATGCCATTAAGGTAGTAACATCGTTCATGAAAACTAAATAATGCCAATGGTCTTTCCAGATGTGACGTGACTGTTTGGAACCGAACAACAAGCAAATGTGAATCACTTCTTAACATTGGTGCAAAGTAAGTTCCTGAAAATCAGTAGAAGTATGGCTTCTTAGTTAGAGATGGCCATATACTTTTAGATCATATAATCACATGTAAATTAACCATCTTTATTGCTTGTCAATTTTGATAAGTCTGCTGTTATTATTTCTAGGCTAAGATTGCCTTCATGCATTTTATTGATTGATATCATGTTTTCTCTAGATATGGATCATCGCCTGAGAATGTTGCATCGACATGTGACATCACTTTTTCCATGCTTGCTGAACCTGGGAGTGCAGTTTGGTTCCTCCATTTACTGGATTGTACATTCTCTTGGAAGTTGCTTTTCATAACTGTTTTTGCTTGAAAAAAATTTGTACCTTGCACTAACTATAACTGTTTTTTCTGAACGTTTAGATGGAAGTTGCTTGTGGAAAACAAGGGGTTGTTCATGGATTAGGTCCTGGAAAAGGGTACAAATTTCTGTTACACGTCTTTTAAACTCTTGCTTTACACTGTTTTTATTTTGCTATACCATCATCATTTTCATATACTTTTTCCTGGTATTTACTTATATGCTACACTTAGCCACACTTATAGTGTATCGAAATCTTCTAGTTATTTATAATGAAAAGATAAAGAATATGCTGTGAATATGTCAGTTTAGCTTAACCAAAGGTAATTTTTTCAAGGATATCTTTGGTCATTGGGTGGGCGATTTCTTAGATACTTCAAAATAAGTAATCTTTTAGGTCACGTAAAATGTGTAAAATAAGTATTATTACTGTTGTAGAAATATGACTTAGGTAAGCCCTATTGAATGAAGCACTCAAATTTTATTGGGACAAATAATTAGAAAGATATTACCATTTATCTGTCCCAACTAGTTTGAAATATTTGAAATTGTTGACAATATTAATAGTCATTGGATAGACTTAGCATGCATTAATATTCTAGCAACTTGAATTGAAGCCTATGCTACTCTCCCCCTCGTCACAGAAACAACTCCCAAATATTTCCACCACATGCCCCAAGGGAAAGTTTCACTCAAGTATTTCATGTTCGCATTAACAAACTTCTTCTTATTAGGAAAATTCATAAAAAAAAAAGATATAAATCAAACATGAGGACAACCACATCCCCCAAGGCAAAGTATCACTTAACCATTTCACATTCAGATTAACATAAAGAAAAGCACATGGCTTGCATAGGATAATTCAGAGCTTGTAAAATCCAATTAAGTACACTTAGCCATATCTCATTTCTACTAAGTAAATGCATTTGCTAAATATGTCCCAATTCATTTGATTCCTTATCATAAGACTCATTGGGGACTAGATTTACAACATCATATTTGTCGAGTAGATTGGTACAATCTATGTTTGTCACATGCTAATAAATTCCTCTTAAGTTACATCAAGTGATATGTATCTTAACATTGAATATTCCTAAGGAAGTCCCTAACTTTTGACATCAATGCATAGGCATGGGTTTCCTATGCTATCTCTTTTTGTAACATCCAATGCAGCCTGTTATCATTGTCTTCACCTCACCATCATCCTCTACTATTTTCTTTGCCAATATAGTCCGAAAGGTTATGTATTAGCAAAGTAGTGGAATGCGAGGGCCTTCAGGTTGAGTTCCTCAAAACACGGTGTGGATTCCCTGCCTTCCCATTGGGAAAGCATTTTAATTAGGTTTTTTTCTCAAGCTTTCCTCATTCTTGGTCCTAGCACATAATCCATCCCATTCTTAAGTTTGGGGATAGATCCAACCCTATGATTGGGCATACATTTGCCAAAATTTATGCCATGACGTTAGACATGCAACTTCAAGAGCACTTGGAAAGGGGTAATCTTAGAGCAAGTGGCAAGCTGGCTTTTGGAGGGATTACCAGATTATTGATCACATCTTTACACTTCGGATTATCATTGAGGAGGTTCATCATCCATCTTCCAAAGTCTTCCGTTGTTTTATAGATTTATGAAAATCCTTTGACTCGATTCTTTAACATTTACTCATCTAGAAGTTGCATGATGTCAATACTCCTGATTATCTCATTACCACTGCTTAGAGGCTCTATGAGACAATTGTCCAACAGTTTCGTACTCTTCACGGTCTTTCAAGCTTTGTGAAGAGTACCATTGGGGTCAAGCAAGGATGCCCTCACTCGCGGACCCTCTTCAACATTTACATCGATGAGCTAGAGCATTTTCTTCGATAACATACCCATGAACATGATGGTTGTATTTTACATGATGTGATGATAGCCAGACTCCTTTTTTGTTGATCACGTTGTTCTCCTCTCTGACTCTCTTGAGGGTTTACAAATACTACTTGATGTCCTTTCTCCTTTCTGTGAGCTTTGCAGCTAGTGGTCAACCTTAGGAAAACTAATGTCATGGTATTCAATACCTCCACACATTCTTCTTCCCAATTCCAATTCCTTTACAAAGGGGAATCTTTGGAGATCACATCCACGTACGCTTACTTGGGGGTCTAGTTTTTTGGACCATATTTTAGTATGAAATTGTAATGTCCTTTTTCGGGCTCTAACTCAAAGGAAAATTGCACAAACCCCCAAAAATAGTAAACTGAAAATTATGACAGCTAACTGAAAATTAGAACAAGGTACAACAGTCTGAATTTTTGAAACAACAATAAGAAAAATGCGATATCTCTTAAAAATGCATCATTCACACCATCCAAAACATGTTAGGCAACTTAGAAATATTTTAGTACAATTATTAACCAAGAAATATGCCTTCAACCCCCAGTTGGAATTTATTTAATTAAATTAAATGACAGCAGCGAACACACTTACAAAAGTGGCTGGAAATGAAGGATTTCAAGCCCAAAATGGAGTCCAAATATAGATTCCGTCTGCTAAAAATATGAGGAATGCAACGATGGCTGAGTTGGATGTCGCCCTTCCCTAGAAACCTCCTAACTTCTGCACAAGGTGGGTTGCTCCCCTAGGAGTGGGGCTGAAAATCATTGCAGAATCAAACCCTAGCTGGAAATCTACAAAATCAATCTTCTTGAAGCTCTTTGGATACCCCGAGATGGAGAATCCTCAACGAATTGAAGAGTTTTCATTCTTCAATCAAACAAGGAAGGTTTTCGACCTCCTTGTTGGCCACACAAAAGGATTTTCGCCCTTAAGTGGAATTCATTGAGCAATCAACCCAACAACCATGCAAAGTTAATAGTAGACAAGATGATGATGCACAAATGAGCCGAGTGACCCCTTCTTATACCTTGTTGTTGAGCCAAAACCAATTAAATTGCCCCCAAAATAGGATGTAATTGTAATGTCCTTAAAGGACCTATAAACACTTACAAATGGATTTGCCCCAAATTTGAACTTATAATGCACCTTAATTTTTTTATAAAGTAGCAGATCTACAATCAACCCAAAAAATGCGACTTGCATATGACATGTAAACTCCTCAAATCTGAATGAAAACAATACCTTTTATCACCAAAATGGAACAACTGATTTTTAGAATGCAAGTATACAAGAAAAATACTTGTTTTAGATCCAATTGAAGGCTGATTGTAATATCCCTTTTGGGGATGAAACTGAAAATTAAGGAAATCAGTTCAAACCCTAATACAAACAAATCTGATTTTTATGACAGCAATTAATAGAGGACCAAAAAACACTCTCAAACCCTAGCGACTACGAGAGAGAGAGAGAAATCCACCATAGAAACACTCAAAAATTATGAGAAGTTATTCCTTGGATTGCCCTTGATTTTAGAAGCCAAAAAATGTGATCAAATCATCAAACTCAGAATTTTGGAATTTATTATGGCACAAAAACAACTGAAATTCGTAAATTCAATAATTCTTAGAAAACAAGGAATCTCCACACATATGATTACTCAAAATGATCATAAAAATACCAGCAATCAAATGAGACCAATATCATAATTTTCCAACCATGGAAATCCTCTCAAAAGTGATCCCGAAATTTCTAAATGAGCAGATAAAGCTGCCCAATGCCAATAAAAATCTGAATATTAAGTATTTTCCTCAAATATGCAATAATCTTCTCTCAATCAATGTTGAAGGGTTTTTGTCCAACAAAACCACTAGAAGGGTTTTTTGTCCTTCTAGGAAGCCACACAAGAGGGTTTTCATCCTCAAGTGGAAGAACATGGAGCAACAAGCTCACAATGCCCAAATAGGAAAATGCGCCAAAATCTAGATGCTCCAAATGAGCCCTCTAATCTTCTTTTATAACCTCCTTTTGGCGCCAAGGCTTGGAATAGCAAGGCTGATCTCTTAAAGTATTCTTTTAATCTTTAATTGGCTTTTAAAGTGCATAAAACCTAGCCGACCTGCTAAAGGCAAACACATGCTAAAAAGAAACATTAAAAATTAGAAAAACAAATGCAAATGAAAGCTCAATGCTCTTTTCCAACTCCTCTACTTCTTTGCCATGGAGAAGGAATGGCAAGAAGTCCAATTTCTGATCCTCAAGTGGGAAAAAGGAACATTACAGTCCTCCCTTCCCAAAATTGCTTGTCCCCAAGCAATTGCAAGCTCTCACCCTAAAAGCCAATGTATCCAAGTAGAAGAGCATGTTGTAATATTTCCACAAACAAGCTCCCGTGCCTGTCAAATGAGAGAGCTGATGTAAAAACAATATTTTGCAATGGCTGCCCCAATCTTCCTTTAATTCCCAAGGCTGCCCATGAAGACCAACTGCTGTCATACCCAATATTGTCAAGAAGTTTGAAAAATAATAATGAATTTGACAAGAAAATTCAATTCCCAGCTTGGCCCATGCATCAATAATGTTCCTCAAAGTGTAACAAAGTTTTTTAACCATGAACATGAAAGCAATTGAGTAATATAAGGGGCTGTAATAATTGATGACAGCAGCCTTAGTGGCTGCAAATGAGCACACGGTAGCTTTGAACCAGCTCCTTCCAACCTTAGAAAAAGGTAGAATACTCCCCTCTCTTTTCTTTGTGATATTTTGAGGTCCTTGGGCATGAATCCTCAAGTTATGAGCCATATGAACATGCATTTTCTGTACTAGTCCGAGGTGCAAAGAGGCTATCCCAAAAAACTCAGAAATACATGCTAAAACTTTTCTCATTTCACAACAACAATCAGCCATCATGCCCAATTGAAAATTCATTATGTAATGGTGCCACAAATTAGATATTACCCAAACCATTACCTTGTTGTAGGAGAGCATCTTCGTGCCCAAAAATGAATGCTTGGAACACCAAAATAAGTATTCCAGGCTACGTACTTACCGCTGTCCATAACCCCCCACAATTTTCCCAACTCATGACTGAAAATGTGCCTCATATCATCCAATGAAGTGACTACAACTGAACATTCATCACCAGTGATTAGAATAGTCTTGAAAAATTGAAAATTACCATCTCTAATGGCTGCCATGAACATGCTTATTCTACCTTCCATGCATAGTGGAACATTTTCCCAAACTTATCCAATGATTTCTTGGGTCTTTGGAACCCAAACCATGACCCCAAGTGACAAAAACATTATGCATTTGTGCCACTTCTATATCTTGCAAATGGGTTTTCCTATGATACTCTGAAATGCACACCATACTATTTCCCATTCTCCCACAATAATCAACTTTAACACACAAATGAGGAAGCAACAAACAAGTGTGCCTTTAAATTTGATGAATCGAAAAAGATTACCTTGTTGTAGAAGACCCTTTGATTGCCCCAAGTTTGAGTGTTTGGAACACCAAAACTTGATTTCCAGGTTGCATACCAACTATTGTACCTTAACCTCTTCGAATTGCTCAATTTATGTCTGAAAATATGCATATCACTCCCAACTGAAGTGACCATAGCTAAGAGTACTTCAATGGTGACCCATAATGCCTTGAAAAACTGAAAATTATCTTTCATTATGGCTGTCTTCTTGTGCCAATCAACAAGTATGATGAAATGAGATATGAAAATAATGTTCTCCATACTTATGTTACAAACCATATCCATTTCTCTAGCATGCCTCTCATATTGATCCACAAATTGACATGTTGTAAGCAATGAATTTGAAAGACTTTCATACCTTAAGCTGATCTCAAAATGTTCATCTTTCTTTGTCACAACAACATCACTCAAACATGACATGTGATGCTTAACAACAATTTTCCCATCATGATATAAGTATCGCAAAGATATAAAAGGAGTTAAAATGTCATCATACCTTAGAGTTGTTCCACACATGTCTACCTTCCCATTTCGGATGAGGAGTGATCGAAACATCCTCCATTTTCCCCATCGTGTGACTCAAAATTTCGGAGTTGAAATCAGCCTTCTTCTTCTTGTCAGATTCAACAAGTGAAGCCTTTTCCACTTGGGCTTCAACCACATCTTGATGGTGTTCACATAGGGCATCTTCGTAGCTCTTACTGTGCTCATGGACACCATAAAATTGTCTCTTATTGTCTGCTGTTCTGAACAGACCAGCAAGCTTAATGTCATCATTTTTCATTGGAGAAGGGTTTCCAACCAGCCCTTCCTCTTCCCCAACATGCTCAACACTCCTTGCTTCATTTCTGGATTCATCACATGTCAAAACATTTTTAGTATTAACCACAGAATGAGCAATATTTACCTTATAAAGTTAATTTTTCGGAATGGGTGCAAGTGTCATGGCCTTAGATCTCTTGACCACCAATTCTTCTTCCTTAATGACTCCCTCTCTTATTGTCATATGAGAATTGCTTGAGCTATTCACTTCACCCTCTTGATCCTCAAGCTTTCCTTCATCCTTCCGCTCATGCTCCCAAGTTCCCTTAGTACTTTTCAACATGCAACCATTAGAATTCAAGGAAAAATTATTGACAATTAAAATTTATTTACCTTCCCTTCCTCTTGGCTCTTGCTTGGCCATTTCTTCCTCTTCTTGTGCTCCCTTAGGGCTGTAAGAAAAATCAATGACGGGTTCACCTTTGGCCATGGCGGTGGGTGCTTCTAAGGATCCTAAGGGCTGCTTCCTTTTAATAACCAGCTGTTGTAACAATTCTTCCTCCCTCTTCTCCTTAAGGAAATAGGTATCTCCATCCTTGCATGGCGAACTTGGGGTTTTGGTCCCCTCTTCAACAAACTTCGTGCTTTCTTCATGTTGCTTGTGTGGCATGTGATGTCTAGGCTTGGGCCTAGGTCTTCCTTGATTCACTCCAATGAATTTAGCGAGTGAAATAGCCTCACAAATCTCCCCTGGTAAGGCCATATACTCATAACTTGCAGCAATGTTTCGTCCACCTGTGGGCCTTGTTTCTTCCTCTGGAATAACCTCTTCCCTAGGAAGGAAAGTGGGCTTTGTAACCGATCCTCGGGCTAATCCCATTGGTTTCTGTGTATTGTTATCCCTAGTCGAGCTACCAATGAATTTAGCGAGTGAAATAGCCTCACAAATCTCCCCTGGTAAGGCCATATACTCATAACTTGCAGCAATGTTCCGTCCACCTGTGGGCCTTGTTTCTTCCTCTGGAATAACCTCTTCCCTAGGAAGGAAAGTGGGCTTTGTAACTGATCCTCGGGCTAATCCCATTGGTTTCCGTGTATTGTTATCCCTAGTCGAGCTACCATCACCACTTTGAACCCTAGGTTCAATGATCTTTTGGAGGGATAGGGCTAGAAAATCCATTGTGTCTGCAAGTCTCTCTTGGCCGACAATTAATTTATCAACTTTAGCTTCTTGAGAGTCATGATCAACCATGCTACCTTCCTCCCTTGGCTGGTCCTCCTTTCTTCTTCTTTGGTAATAGATGAAACCCTTGTTGCCTTCTTCCATTAAACCCTTGGCCTTTGAAGATCTGAGATTTGATACCACTGTAATATCCCTTTTGGGGATAAAACTAGAAATTAAGGAAATTAGTTCAAACCCCAATACAAACAAATTTGATAATTATGACAACAATTAATAGAGGACCAAAAAACACTCTCAAACCCTAGCGACTAAGAGAGAGAGAGAAAAAAAAAAATCCACCGTAGAAACACTCAAAAACTATGAGAAGTTATTCCTTGGATTGCCCTTGATTTTAGAAGCCAAAAAATGTGATCAAATCATCAAACTCAGAATTCTGGAATTTATTATGGCACAAAAACAGCTGAAACTTGTAAATTCAATAACTCTTAGAAAACAAGGAATCTCCACACATATGAATACTCAAAATGATCATAAAAATACCAGCAATCAAATGAGACCAATATCATAATTTTCCAACCATGGAAATCCTCTCAAAATTGATCCCGAAATCTCTAAATGAGTAGATAAAGCTGCCCAATGCCAATAAAAATCTGAATATTAAGCATTCTCCTCAAATATGCAATAATCTTCTCTCGAGTCTCAATCAATGTTGAAGGGTTTTTCATCCTTCAACAAAACCACTAGAAGGGTTTTCGTCCTTGTAGGAAGCCACACAAGAGGGTTTTCGTCCTTAAGTGGAAGAACATGGAGCAACAAGCTCACAATGCCCAAATAGGAAAATGCGCCAAAATCTAAATGCTCCAAATGAGCCCTCTAATCTTCTTTTATAACCTCCTTTTGGCGCCAAGGCTTGGAATAGCAAGGCCGACCTCTTAAAGTATTCTTTTAATCTTTAATTAGACTTTTAAAGTGCATAAAACCCAGCCAATTTGCTAAAGGCAAACACATGTTAAAAAGAAACATTAAAAATTAGAAAAACAAATGCAAATGAAAGCTCAATGCTTTTCTCCAACTCCTCTACTTCTTTGCCATGGAGAAGGAATGGCAAGAAGTCCAATTTCTAATCCTCAAGTGGGAAAAAAAGACTTTACACTAATTTATTTATTGAAAATCTGCAAATACTTTCCCTCTGACACAATTGGAAAATACAATGTCTTAGAGCCAAAATTCACTCCAAAAAGATTGATTGGATGTCTAAAAATAAAAAAAGGGAACAACTCAGTGTAATGTCCGTTTTTCAGGGACATTTACGAAGACAGAATTAAAGACCTTCAACCCATTTTCTCTCTTCGTGGTTTCGAGGATGGAGCTTGAAGATGGTCCTAAGGTGTCTGTTGTCTACATTGTAGCCCTTGGTATGCCTTGCGCTATAAGGAGTCTTTAATTAGTTTTAAAATGTGCACATAGGTTAGTTACTTTTATTATTTAATTAGAAAATAATAAAGTGCACATAGTCTTAGTATTAAATATTTTAATGAGAATTTATGCTTTCCCTCCAAAAGGGAAAGGTAGGTCTTTATTGGATATTGCACCCCTTCTATAAAAAGGAGGTCGCATTTCCTTAGATGGGATGTTGATGAATTATTGATTTCACTCCATGCTTGGAGAATTGGGATGTATGCCCACAGGATGTAAGCCCTAGTTCTTGCATTGATCTCTCTCTTATTTTGACCCATTGTTCTTTCCATTTTGCTCTCTTGTGTTGAAGATGTTTACGCATGATATTTTCTCTCTAGCTTTGGCGACTTGTCTAGGGTATTGGCGCATTTTATTGAGGGTAAAATTTGCATTTTATTGAGTATTTTGAACGGTTCTAATTGCTGGAAATTATTTATGCAATTTACCCTAACCCTAATGGCTGGGTTTGGGATTTCGAGGGCTGATCTAAGTGGTTTATAGTGCATGCAAAGATCTGATATTTATTTTGATGAGAAACTCATAATTTTCCCTTTCTACTGCATTTGGTTTCAAGTTAAAAGAGTTAGTATTTTGGGAGTTATTAATTTTCAAAGTTTCAGCTAATTTTTAACAGTTATTATTTATTATTTTTACTTCTACAAATTGCTTTGGATAAAGGAGTGTAAATACCAACTCGATTTCCCATCAAACCCTCACCTTGGCTCACTCCAACCCTATTTGGGTTGTATTGAAGCTGACACTAGGGTTCGTTGAGGTAAACCTGGAAGAGTTTATCTTCTAAGTGTTTATTTTTGCAAATATTTAATAATAATCAGTTAATATCCTACAAGGGGATATTACAACAGCCCATTGCTTGGTAAGAGCTAAACCTTCTATTTCTATTAAATCTACTATTCATGATGATATTCAACCCATACTTGATAGGCATGCTAAAGTTTATAATGAGTTACCGCATGGGCTGCCATCAGATAAGGGATTCCGACATATCATTGAGTTAGAACCGGGTTCCAAACCGGCCATAACAACCCCATACCGCCACCCACGCATTTACAAGGAACAAATTGAGAAAAAAATCAAAGCATTGTTGGATATGGGATTGATAAGGCCTAGTTCCAGCCCTTATGCTTCTTTCGTAGTGCTGGTCAAAAAGAAAGATGGTACTCTAAGGATGTGTGTTGATTACCGTTTGCTCAAACAAGAAGACAATTAAGAACAAGTACCCCATTCCAAATATTGATGAGCTCATAGATGAATTGCATGGAGCAATCTATTCCTCCAAAATAGGTTTGAGGTATGTTGGCTAGATTTTCTGCATAGCTGAAAACTTATGCAGTCATGAGATAAATCTCCCTCATTTACCGGTGAGACTCCCGTGTCAGATTTGTCAATAAAATATGCTAGTATCTATATGGGGGTTTTACTTTAACTATTCAACTCATGAACCATAGCTCTATAGTTCTGCAGCAAGTAAACAACTGCTTAAGAAAGGAAATATTTATAGAAGAAAGAAATAGTAAAACACAGGGAAGAAATGGGGAAGATGTGCAACCCAATCAATAGATAACAGAGTTAATTGCATGCACATAGAAGAAACCAATAGATATTAACACACAGAATTATAAGCAAAGGCAACTCTAGATCTGGATCTAAAATAACACAAAGTCTATTAGAAGATCTAAGATAAAAAGCTAGAAACAAAATGCACCGTGACACAAAGTTCTCCGGAAACCTACTCCTTTATATTCCTTTGCTTCAAGTGGCTATCAGGGGTTTCAGCACAAAGTCTAGAACACAAGAATGTTGCTTACAAATTCTGATCATTAACCCAAAGAATCTTCTTCTACTTATAGAATGTAGAAGGGAAAGTACAAATGGGAAATTCAACTGAACTGAAACATAAACAAGAAGTAAAGATGACATCTGGCAATCATCCTCCTATAACTTCTCCTCAAGTGACATATCTATCACTTACCTAATAGAATCATTCCACATAACTTAAACCAATGGTTTCAAAACCAATAGCTTTAAAGTTTTACAATTTCATTCAGGAACGTGGAAAATAGAAGAAGAAAGTCCTGCCAGCTGTAACATTTATATCTTCTTTTTGTTCTGATACTAAATATAATTGTCGAACATCTAATTCAATAACTTCCCATCTGTCTTAGCCACAACTTCCTTTTCTATCCTGAACTGCAGCAAGCCTTCGTTCAATACCCTGATACATGCTTCCAAACTCTTCCAAGCTTGGCCAGAACTTCGCAATATCCGACTACAGTGCCACCAGTCTGCCGATGGAATTCGTCGTGAAAGGCTTAGTAGCTCCATCAATTCTCCCCTGCACCATCAGAAGAGACCATTCCAAGGAATTATGCACTTTGCTAGGAATTATCTATGTGTATGAAGTAACATTTCCGACCACTTCCTCATGAGTGAAAGCAATGATATTGTCTGGCAAAGACAATGCCATACTCTCAAGTGCCTGCATCCTCTACAGCATAATTCTGCAGACCTCCAAACGGAAATATACTGCAAACTTCAGCTGCTTCCCCTTCTCTACTGATCCGTCAAGCACAATCTATTCTGCAACCAAAACTTCTCTCGACAGCTTATTGATTTCGGCCAAAGTATTCAGGTTACTCTCAGCAACTGTGTTCATATCTGCTATGTTTGTCACTAGTTGCTTCAACTGATCTGCTGCATCTTTCATAACCTACAAGCGGGCGAGCACCTCTCCGAGTTGTACAGAAGCTTGACGAATGATCAAACTTTTCTTCGTCGATAGCTTTCACCTGGTTGCTTGCATCTTCCATCTCCTGCATCAGATGATCACTCACCTGCTTTTGAGCTGAAATGGGCTAAGTGGTAGATTTAGCAACCTTGGCAATGATCTCGCACAACTAAGATATGTGCTTCTGAAGTTCAAGTTTCTTCGCCTCTTCTTTGCCAATCCTAAGGAATAGAGCATCTATCAATGTATGTGTGTTTTTCTTCAATTCTTCTGTGGTGGCTTGACCGATAAGTACTCTGGTTACTGTTGTCTTCTGCCATGAGCTCATCCTCTTTCTTCTCTTCCGTCGGAACTGACATCTCAGCAAATTTCTGCCCTGACTCTTCGATGATCAACCTTGAAGTTACCTTAGCAACTTTAGGTTTTTTGTCTTTTCCGCCTAGACTTAAGAGTAGTTGCAAGTCGTGTCCCTCCAAGTTCACTTCCACTCTAGCTTTTGGAACCAACTACGAAGTCAACCATTCTGAGAAATTACTTCTCGGGGAGATCCATGAAAAGTTGCCGAGTGTACCACTATCTCCCACTCTGATTTCTCTCCATCAGAAACCGCTACAGTGTTGTGGCTGCCATCCTCTGAATCATCAAAAGACAAAGCTCTTTCAAACTCTGCCATTTGTAGCTTCAACGTTTCTTCAGGAACAGGTGCTGAATGAAGTCGCTGAGGAGAGAAGATGAATGTTGTCAGATTCAACTGAGGAATGGCAGTGTCCTGCTTAGGTGCAACAGTGGGTGAAGTATTGGATGCTGGAGAAGCCGGAACTAACGTCATAGCCGTGGAAGCGATCTTCTCCTTTGATTGAGACCTTTTGTGCACTTTCATCTTCTCGGGCCTTCTGTTGCTTTCTCCTCTGTGCTTCCTCTTGAGGGAATCTCCTGCACCAAAGTTGCATGTGACTTGCTTCATCAATGCTTCAAGGCAGTATCCCTTCATTAGCAACCAGTTTGAAGTATTCACCAGAATGGTGGCAGACCTTTTTTCAATTGTATGGCAGCCCCCTACGTTCTCCTGAAGTACAGCTCTATCTCCTCCCATTTGATGGTATGTGTCAAGTAACACAGTCCCATCATCTTTAAGATCCGCATGTATCCGTGCTAATCCAAAATCGAACACTTGTCGTACTGATAGCCTGCTGCAATCTTTCTTTCTGACCTCGTACTCACTTTTGCACTTCATCCAGAAATATTCTAATCGAAGGTACATGTGCATACTCCTAGGAGATTGTCTTCTTGGCTACTCCAAATGGATCGAAGTTCAGTCGTGCTGGGAAGAACTCTTGCTCGTACTCAGGGAACATTTCCGCCTCCATTCCTTGAGCTCTATGAATGCTTTAGCAGCTATAATGACCCACAACTAGACTGTCTGGAAACGTACTAAGAGGCACCCCGTACCAGCCTGGAAACGTACTAGGTACTGGTACGGGGTATGGAAATGTTGTGGGTACGCTCTGGAAACGTACCCACAGGGGACAGGGTATGGACCGGGTGTTTTACCGTACCCGGACTGTACCCTGTCCCTGTGGGTACGTTTCAGGTGTACCCGCATTTAAAAAACGCTTTTTTGCTAAACTTTAACTCAAAAAACTTTAAAAAAATGCATTTTTTTTTTTAATTTTAAAATTTTCTATATCTAACCTAACCCTAAACTACCCCCCCAAACACTTATATAAACACCCAATCCCTCTACTTTTTTCTCACACTCAATATTTGATATTTTGTTTGAGCTTGAAGGAGAGAGAGAAAGAGAGGTTGAAGGAGAAAGAAAGAGCTTGGAGGAGAGAAAAAGAGCTTGGAGGAGAGAGTGATTGAGCTTGAAGGAGAAAGAGAGAAGGAGAAGCAAGTCTACAAACATCAAGGAGGATTTTTCCAGGTATTTTACATGCATTCAGGCATTTTATTTTTTTTAATCTTTTGAGCAATGTTTCATTGTTTTGTATATGAATATGATCAATGATCAATATCATGAATGATGTGTTTCAAACACATCATTCATGATTATTGATCATGATCTAAATTTATTTTTAATATTTAATAATTTATTTATTTTACGGTTATTAAAATATAATATATTAATTAATTTTTCTGTATTTTAAGTTTAATAGTGAAGTTTTATTTAATTAAACGTCTACCCTCTGTGTATGCTCTCACCTCGCACCATTTATGGCGAACTTGGTGATCAGAATCAAAGATTGACGTGTAGGACTAACTGTTTAATTTTTTTAGTTAGTTATGTGTTCGTTTTTTTTATTTTAAAGTTTTAAATTGAATTTGTTAAAAATTTAAACGTCTACCCTCTGTGTATGCTCTCACCTCGCACCATTTATGGCGAACTTGGTGATCAGAATCAGAGAATGACGTGTATGGGTCAACAAATTAATTTTCTAATTTGTATTTGTTGTTTTTAATTAAATTATTTTAATATTTAGCAATGTTTTAAAAAATATCTCTTATTGTAGGTTATTGAATTAATCCTACAATCATGGCATCCAGTTCAGCTTCAGTGGGGCAAGAGGGGGAAAATGTTTCGGGTGGTATGGCAGTGAAAATGGATCCAAATTATCCTTTATGGAGACATGTGGAAGTGATAGAGCTTGTTGCCGGTGGTGGTGTCCGTGTTTGGACGTGTCCCCATTGTGCCGCCACATTTAAATCCTCATATACCCGTTTGAGAGCTCATCTGACTGGGGCATCGGGGACGGGTATTAGACCGTGTAGGAAGGTGGAAAAGAAAACCATAGCCATGTACCTAAAAGAGCAAGAGGATGCAAACATTGAAGCAGCAAGAGCTCGCTCTAGAACTGTTTCTTTACAGCAGAGGTCCATGGGAAAACCACCAACATCAACACCATCATTTCATCCTTTCATTGAGACTCATGCTGAAACTATTCCAGATGATGACCCTTTTGATGCAGATACCTCAGGGCCATCAAGCAAGAGAACAAAAGGCCCATTAGAAAAAGCATTTAACATCGAGAAGAGGGATATTGCAGATGAATTGGTGTCTCGGTGTATATTTGCATGTGGACTACCATTCAATGTCTTGAGATCACCTTATTGGCAGCAGATGGTGAGAGGCATTAATGAGGCACCACAGGGGTATACAAGCCCTAGCTATAATAAGGTTCACACTTCTCTTTTGGCAAAAGAAGTGCAACACATTCAGACATCTCTACAGCCAATTAGAGATTCTTGGACTGATTCAGGAGTCTCTATTATATCAGATGGATGGAAAGACTCCAGAAACAGGACCTCTCATCAACATTATTGCAGTATGCCCTAAAGGGCCAATGTTTCTGAAGGTTGTTGATTGTGAGGGGGAAGTAAAAGATGCCCAATTCATTGCAAATATTCTCATTGAGGCTATTGAGTCAGTGGGTCCGCAGAGGGTTGTCCAAGTCATCACGGACAACGCCAAAAATTGCAAGGCAGCGGGATTGATAGTAGAGGGTAGGTATGAGCACATATTTTGGACACCATGTGCAATACACTCCCTGAATCTAATGATGCAAAAGATTGGGAAAATTGCATGGATTGAGCAAATATACACGGAGGCAAACGAGATTCAGATGTTTGTCACCAACCATCACATGTCTCAAGCCATATTCAGAAGATTTTCAAAGTTGGAGTTGTTGAAGGTAAAGGAACAATTCATTTTAAATTTAATATTTGATTTTAAATTTTTAAATCAATTTCAAATTGTGTTGTTATTGAATTGTTTCCATTCTTTTTTAATAGGTTGCTGAGACTAGGTTTGCCTCTCACACACTCGTCTTGAGACGACTTGTGAAGGTGAGACGTGCTTTGAGCATGATGGTGATTGATAATGTTTGGACCATCTGGAGGCAATCTAACACAGAAAGAGCCCAAAAAATAAAATCATGGATCCTTGATGAGCATTGGTGGGGAAAAGTTGAATATTTGTTGAGTTTCACAGAGCCTATTTTGAGTATGATACGATTTGTTGACAAAGATAATGCTTGCATTGGAGAAAGATATGGTGGCATTGACTCCATGCTTGAAAAAATCCATGATATCATACAGGCCAAAGAGCAGGACCCTGAGGAAATTTTTTACAATGAAGTTAAAAATGTGATCGTGAAAAGGTGGAACAAAATGACCACCCCATTGCATCTCCTTGCTTATGCTTTAAATCCCAAATATTACAGCAGTGAAATAGTTGGGAGAGCTGGTAGACAACGACCATATGATGACCATGAGGTTGCAAATGGGATGAGGGCAGCATTCAGGAGGTTGTTTCCTGATCCAGCTACATCACTTGCAGTCCGCCAGGAGATGTCGATGTTTGTAAATGGACAAGGTAGCATGGGAGAGATAGAGGCTATTTGTGACAAACCCACCATGGATCCAATCACGTGGTGGACTTGTCATGGCCATGATGCCAAGTTCTTATGACCAGTTGCGATCAAATTGCTCTCACAGGTATAAAGTTTGTAACTTGTTATTTGATATTTTAATTACCAATTACGAATTAAAATTCAAAATGATATCATTCTTTTTTTTAATTATATTATGGCAAGTAATTCTTCTAATATTAATACTTTGTTTTTTGTGACAGGTGGCTAGTAATTCTTCTGCAGAGCGCAACTGGAGTACTTATGGCTTCATCCACTCAGCCAAACGCACCATGTTGGCATCGAAGAAGGCTGAAGATCTAGTATACGTTCATTCCAACTTGCGCCTCTTAACCCACAGGACGCAAGAGTATACTAGTGGTCCTAACAAGCTTTGGGACCTCCAACCTGAAAACACGGACTTTGAAGCTTCTGCTGCTTGTTTGGCCAGTGTTTCACTTCTTGGCATTGATGAGGAACTTCCAGGGAGCCCTTCACAAGGGTTCGAAAGTGGAGCTAGTGGGAGTGGAGCTGCAAGTGGCATCCATGAAGATGATTTTGACGATCATCTAGATGATATGCTCTAGAAGTTGAGAACTTGAATGTATTATGTTATTTACTATCATGTTTTGAACATTATGTCATTATGAATCAATACAAACTCAAGTCTCAATTCTCAAAGTATTGGAAATTTCAATTTTGTTTTCATGTTCTATGAATGATTTTAAGTTGTATGACTCTATGAGTATTAAATTTCAATAAGTATGCAAATGCTTAAATTTCAATTTATGCAAATGCTTCTTTAATTTTATAATTTATATACATATTTATATATTTATATACATATATATAAATACATATGTATATATAAAACGTACCCAAAAGCGTACTGTACCCGTACCCGTATCTGTGCAAAAAAAAATCGGTTTCAGCATACCAAACCCGTACCGAAACAGTCTAGGTTTTGAGCAATCGTACTTATTGTTATATCTTGCAAATTGTTGTAGAGCTATATTCTGATTTATGCATTATACATTATTGATTAAACTGAATATACAACCTATTTCTAACCCTTTAACCATTAGTTAAATAACACTATATCACCATTTTATCTATTTTTAGGGTTAAATCAGATGTCGATTTTTTGTCATCAATTGCACTTGCCTAATCTACATCAATGAGTCCACTCGACCAGATTTTTTTGTTCTGTTCCCTTTTATAGATCTCAACACCCTTTTTGTTGTATTCTAATAAGACATCCTAGGACAGTTCTGAAATCTAGACAATGTACCAACTGCAAGGTCCCTCTTATAGATCTCAACACACTTTTTGTTGTATTCGAATAAGACATCCTAAGACAGTTCAAAAATCTAGACAATATACCAGCTACATAACTAATATTAGGTCTAGCTGTTGTAAGATAAATTAAACTACCAACAAGTTGTCGATACATAGTTCCAACAGCCAACTCAGATGTATCATCTTTTGATAATTTGACTAATTTTTTATCACTAGAAGTCCTAGTTCAGAGCAGAAAAAATTAGATAGCCATTATATGGGTTAATTGATGTTCCATTGTTTTCGAGGGAAATTGATGAATTTGGAGGTTACTCAAAGTGCTTACCAGTCACTACAACCATTATTTTTGTAATACTATATCCCATTTTGGGATATTAATTAATATTTATTAAACTACTTGCAATTGAATGAAACTTAGAAGAGAAACCCTTCCATGGTTCACCTCAACTAACCCAGGTGCCGGCTTCAATACAACCCAAATGGGGTTGGAGTGAGCCAAAGTAAGGGTTCAAATGGGTTAATTAGTCGGAATTAACACTTTTTTAACCAATTAAATTTGCGAGTAATAGAAAATAAATTAAAATATGTTGGAAATGACTGCAAATTTCAAAAATTAATCTCCTTCAATATTTGCTCTTTTTTGTATGAAATAAATTGCAGATGGAAGATAAAATTATGAGCTTTCAAATGAACTAACAATCTGAATTTTTAACCCACTGAAACCCACTCAAATCTGCCCCTGAATCTGCAAAACAAGTCACTAGGGTTAAGGGAGAAATATTAAATTAATTTCAGCCTTATTTTTGACTTCCCAACACCCAAAATCACCACTTTCAGATCTGCAATAATTAATTTATGACAGTAGATTGGAAACCCATCAAAACCCTTCCAAATAATGGTGAAAATCTCTCCAAACCACTTGCTTTACTAAGAATAAATTCCAGTAAGATTAACAACCCAAAATATCATGAAATAAAGTGTATTTACAATAGAATAATGAGCAAGAACAATTCAGATTTACCCTTGCCAAAAACCATTCAAAAACACCAGAAACCTCCTCCAAACAAGACGATTTATACCATTAGAAACCAGCAGCAATATCCATATTTTTATTGATCAAAACATAGCTCAAAAACCCTCTAAACAAGCTCTCACACTATCAACAATGGCGACTTCACATATGCAAATAAACTCAAGCAAAACTTATCATTTCATAGCTCAAGAAGGAACACACACTTCACAAGGTGGTGTTAATGAACACCTTGTGTATGATTTTTATCACTAGTGGGCATTCATCCCTTTTCAAGCATGAAGATAAGTTTATAATAACCGTCAACATGCAAAAATGGGTGCCCATCATCTTCTTTTATAGTTTTTCTTTGCTCAATCTCCAAAGTTCCTTCTCCATTTTGGCGCCATATTTCTAGAGATGAGAGCCTTTAATTTGAAATAACCTGAAAGTCAAACTCCAATGTGAAGGTTAATTCCCCAAGGCAAGATTTAAAAATAAAACACAAAGGAGAATTTAATATTTTAAACTTGATGCCCAAAAGGAATCGACCCATACCAAAATATAGATAAATGTGCTCAAAGAAATAATAAACCATCCTCAAAAAAATGTGACTTGCCTTTATTAATTTATTTACCTCCATAACTTATTAATTATCCCAAGGTAAATCGATTTCTCTCTTATTTTTGATTTACACAAATAAAATATATTTTGATTTTAAAATCCATATGTGCAAATCGAATTTCCCTTATTTCAATTTTTATTTGAAAAAGGCGACATTACAGTCCTCCCTTCCCAAAATTGTTTGCCCTCAAACAATTGTAAATTTGGATGCTCTAAAATTGAAGTATTTTCCTATGTAGCATCCTCTATTGGTAAATCTTTCCACTTCACCAAATACTCCTTGATAACACGTCTCCTTAAATTTCTTTCCCTTGTATCAATGATGGATTCCGGAATTAAAATCAATTTTCCTTTTTCATCTTAAGGGGGTAACTCTAAAGAAGGAACAACATTTTGACTAAGTGCCTTTTTAATGCAAGAAACATGAAAAACATTATGAATCTTACCATCTCTGGGAAGGTCCAATTCATAAGCCATCTTACCAATTCTCTTAGTAACCTTGTAGGGCCCATAAAATCGTGGCTTCAAATTTTCCTTGCCACTTTGCTTGAGTGTAGATTGCTTATAGGATTGCAATCTAAGAAACACCCAATCATCTACCTCAAAAGATCTTTCACTCCTTTGCTTATCTGAATACAGTTTTTGCCTATTTTGAGCTTGGTGCAAATTTTTCTTGAGAGTCTTCATGATATCCACACTTTGTTGCACCAACTCTTGTGCACTAGGCACTCTACTATCTGTCATCATTATATCCACGAAAGAGTAAGCATCATAACCATACAAAGTCTTAAAAGGAGTCATACCAATGGACATATGATGTGTAGTATTATAACAAAACTCAGCTAGATGTAACCACTTAACCCAAGCAAACTACTGCCTTGAAACGTAAAATCTCAAGTACCCTTCAGCCCATTTATTTACATATGTCGGTGTAACTGCCACATCTGGTTTAGAGTAGGGTGATCGAAATAGTACTCTGGGGTGAATTCTGTCTCCAACCAACCGAAATAATTCTTGCCAAAAGAGACTCAGGAAATTTGTTGTCCCTATCGGGGGATAAACCAAGTGCAGCTTGTTACCAACCCTATTCACGTAATAAAGTCTATGAGTGGCCCCACTATCAATTAGAATGATTACCTTTTTCTTGCATAGCCTACCTTCCACCCGGAGATGGAAAATACTTAGGAGTGCTGGAAAAGAGCGTGCAAAAGTACCTTCAATTGTCTGGTCTTCTTTTTCCTTCTTGCAATATGTCGACAATATAACTGAGTCCATCTCATGTTACCACATCATTAGCAAGTATCAAAATCTGAATTTACCACTTCAATAAAATACCGATTCTGCCCTTTACCGGTTTGCAATTATGACCAGTCTTGACCGGTTCATGGATTTTTTTTTGCAAACCGTCAGAAGAACCAAACCAATGACTTCTTCTTAACTCGGTCTCATTTCATACTTGTAATGTGCACTATTTTGGAGTTGAATCCGTATGTGAAATGGCTACATAGGGCTCAAGTGGATCTCTTATAGGGGGGCCTGCTTTTGATGACCTTGCAAAAATTGATTTCCAAACCCTTCCTAAGGCAACGACTTTTTTTGGGCTGTTGTCCAAATCAGACCCTTGGTAATGCCCTCTTAATCCACTTCCAATTAGGACAATTCAAGTCTGTGAATCATTAAATAACGCTGCAACCTTCATAGGCATGCCATAATCCTAGTCTATAATGCGGCACATTCTAAATCTAGAGATATGAATTTTAGTAAAAAACCTTGTGTGCAACATTATTTTAAAAATTCACAACTCAACATTGGAAGCTCCAAAATTCATGAAACTTAAGATGTTGACTTTATAAAATATAAAGAACAAAAGGATAATTTTTGATTTGCCAAAGAATCACCACACATACCAAATTACCACACCAATATAGGTCACTCCTTGAAATAAAATATATTTTGCACCAAAGAAGCAACACTTGTAAGAGAAAGATACTTTATTCCTTTTCAGACCAACTTGCATAACAAAAACCCTATGAAGGGTTTTTGTCCTCCACAAGTTTTCCCAACCAAGAGTTTTCGTCCTTGGAAGAGAAAGATACTTTATTCCTTTTCAGGCCAACTTGCATAACAAAAACCTTATGAAGGGTTTTTGTCCTCCACAAGTTTTCCCAACCAAGAGTTTTCGTCCTTGGAAGAGATTCTCTACCCAAGGGGTTTCGTCTTTGAGAGAGAGCGAGTAAAAGAGCAACACTAGCCAACTTTCACCAAAATAAGAATAATATCCAAAACATAATTCATTAATGCCCAAGCGACCTCCTTAAATAGGCATAAGGAGTGCTTTAAGCAATCATTACATCATGGCCGACCCCTTAAGTAATTGCATTTTAAATATTAAAAAGGTTATTAGAGCCTACATGCTCACAATACCATTAATAGTAAACTACTTAAATTCCTCTATTGGAGCAAAAAGGCTTCCAATAGGATAAATAATAATAAATGAAAACTACTATCTAATCAATAATAAAAATATAATCTAGATTTCCCCTTGTTTTTTGCTATGTACCTTGGGATATGATAATATAATATATATGGGTTGATGGAGATGCCGACATGGGGCACACAGTCCCTTAGTTATATGTATGAGTTCACATGGAATATAATATTATAATGTATATGGGTTGATGGAGATGCCGACATGTGGCACACATCCCCTTAGTTAGTTATATGGGCTCACATAGGAATTAATTATACTGGGTAATGGGTCGGCCTACATTAGGATTAGGTGTTACCCATCCTATTTAAAGGATGTGAGTATCATTATGAGGAGGTCATGTATGTATGAGTTGAGTCTTCTACTTGGTAGAGGTATATTGGAGGTGTCCCCCTCGAAGTGAATTCCCATCTTGGGAGATTGTGGAGTTACTCCTTCCTTAAGGAGCACTGTATGGTGTTGCCCTACCTTAAGGGTATTATTCTGAATATATTGCATATTAGGGAATCTTGGCCCCCCATATATCTTGTGTTGTGTTATCTTTTGCAATTTATTGATTTATTATATGCAAGGTTCTTATCAAGTGGTATCAGAGCATCGATTTCGGCAAAAAAATTGGGTCTAATGTTATGTACCTTGGGATATGATAATATAATATATATGGGTTGATGGAGATGCCGACATGTGGCACACAACCCCGTAGTTATATGTATGGGTTCACATGGGATATACTATTATAATGTATATGGGTTGATGGAGATGCCGACATGTGGCACACATCCCCTTAGTTAGTTATATGGGCTCACATAGGAATTAATTATATTGGGTAATGGGTCGGCCTACATTGGGATTAGGTGTTAACCCATCCTATTTAAAGGATGTGAGTATCATTATGAGGAGGTCATGTATGTATGAGTTGAGTCTTCTACTTGGTAGAGGTATATTGGAGGTGTCCCCCTCGAAGTGGATTCCCATCACTTTTCTATGCAAGGTTCTTATCACTTTTCTCCTTAGACCCACGGGGAAAGAATGGGTTAAGGTCTTTAGAATTTATCCTCCAAAAAGGGACAATGACAGTCCCCCCTTCCCAAGATTGCTTGTCCTCATGCAATGATGAACGTCGCTGCTCCAAATCTTTGACTCCTTGTGAGGATCTTTCTTGTGGTCCTTGATTCACTTGAAGAGATGGTTTCCGTGATAAGGTATTTGCTGCTGCATTATTTTTCCCTTTGACATATTCGATGCCAAAATTAAAAGCTTCTATTTTGCTGACTCACTTTTGTTTCCTTTCATTTAGGTTCCTTTTGCTGAAGGAAGAACCTCCAACTATTGTGGTTGGTCTTCACTTTAAACTTCCCAAAAATAAGATATTGCCTAAATTTGACCAAAGCATGCATAATGGCTAGCATTTCCTTATTATAAATGTGAAGATTCAGCTCATGTTTCTTGAATTTTCTACTTTCAAATTGAATAGGACGCTTTGCATTAGGACAGCCCCAAGTCCTTCACCAGATGCATCACATTCCGCCTCAAATGGGAGAGAAAAATCAGGTACAACAAGGACTTGGCATGAGCACATGACCTCCTTGAGTTTATGAAATGTTTCTTGAGCTAGAAGTGACCAATGGAGTACCCCTTTCTTAGTTAAATCAGTTAGAGGGGCAACAAGATGTGAAAAGCCCTTCTTAGACCCAAGGGACCTTTTGAGTTGTGAAATGGAGACGGGAGGAGGCCAACCAAGTATGACATGTATCCTTTGTTGCTCTACATATCCTCGGTACAAAATTTTGTTCAAACCAAATCCTCATTTGAATTTCTCTGCAAGTAAGGACTGCTGTCCTAAAAAACTCATCATTATGTTAGGGTGTTGTAGATGCTCAAAATTCCTCCTTGTATTCTTAGCTAGAATCAGTCCCTTCTCTACTGCTGGTAATGAAAAAAAATCAGATTTTCCTTGCTTAACATGTCTACCATTTCCATTTCTGATTTCATAAATTCTGACTTCTTCATTTTGTGAGCAGAACTTCAATCCCTTCTTACGGATTTTGAGGGTAAATTCCCCTAAAGTTTGGAGCTCTTGAACCCCAAACACAATATGTCCTTCAGCTGAACTTAAAACAAGGGAGTCAATGCAAAATTCATACCTTTTCACATGGATAACAACCTGTGGTATCTTTCTTGTGCAAAGAGGATATGTTCCATAAGTTACGGTGATCATGAAGCCTTTGAAACCAGCCTTGTCTGTCCCCATCCTTCTTGCCAATTATTCTTCAATAAACTGATGCATATTGTCATTCTCTATAAGTATGTTGACCCTTTGGTCATGAAGAAGATCCCTCACCTGGAATGGGTGATGTGTGCCACATTTTATAGTAAGAATGCTGCCCATCCATTCCACGCTTTCTCGCTTTTCCATTATTATGGGACCATGGGTTAACCACATTTGAGACTGAAAATTAGAGTCATCATCATTTACCTCCATAATGATTTTCAAATCAGGTATTCCTCCCTTTGTAAATCTCAATATAACACCTATTTGGCACTTGCTAAAACATCTTTGATTTTTTTCTTAAACAACAAAAAAATTTATTTCAAAGGAAATATATTTTTACAATTTCGACTATGCCAAGCTTGGAAACTATTAGTCCAATCTTGAGCATTATAAAGGAAAATAAACATATCAGAAATCATTGAGGACAATCCAATTTTATAATAGCTCTCATGTATTCCTGATCCTGTTGAGTCCACCAAAGAGGAGGATCACCATAGCAACTTATATCATGATTATCTAGAGCCCAATTTGCCAAAGCATTTGCCACTTGATTTCTCTGTCTAGGAATATGTCTGATTTGCATAGTTTGAAATTTTGTTTGTAGACCTTTGATTTTACTTATTTCTCTATCAATTTGCCAATTTGAGCTCCTTTGTTTCTCAGTAATGGTCAACATCCTAACAATGATCTTGGAATTAGATTCCACCTACACTTGAGTCCACCCCAGTGTTACGCGGGGACGCATCCTCTAGATTTTGGTGATGTCCTAGATGTCCCAAACGTTTTGGGGACTTGGGGACTTTAGGGGAAGTCTCCCATTTTTTAAAAATCTTTCAAAAAACTTTTGATGTTTCTACTGTTAAAAAGCTGTTATATTTACGAAAAACATTAAATTATAATCTTGAAAGTACTTGAATAGAGTTTAAATCTCTAAATTTCATTGAATAAAGTTAAAATATTCAAATATTTATTTTTTATATATTATTTTAATAGCCGTCCCCTTGTCGTCCCCAAAATTTGGGAATTTTTTCCTGTCTCGGAAACCCCGTCCCTCCGTCTCCTTGTCCCCCCGTCCCCGAGACTTAGGTAACTATGGTCCACCCACACTTAATAACCTCTTGCATTCCCCGATAAACAACTCTGACCTCAACAATATTATTAGTAGTGGTTCCCAGTTTTTCAGCAAACTTAAAGGCAACTTTCCCATCATGAGTTCTTCTAATGCCCCCCATCGCAGCATTTCCCGGATTTCTCCTGGGAGCCCCATCCGTATTCAATTTACCAAATTGTATAAGAGGAGGAACCCATGTTTGCTTTTTGTCATCTCTCTTTGTCATTTTAAAGACAGGTAAAATGGGGCTTATAGAGTGTAAAGAAAGCACCTTACATATATTAGCCCATTCCGAAGTAAGAGTAGAGGGAAGGGAAACCTTGTGCTTGATACCTTCTGCCATATTAATTATAGTTTTTTGCCACACATACCCCCTTATCTTTAATCTCTTGCTGGAAAATTCTTTTATTTCTTTCCTTCCATATATTCCAAATTAACAAAGAAATGCATGTCCATATAGCTGAGAGTAAATTTTGACCTTTTGGTATACCTTCTTGCCATTCTTTCATCAATTGCTCAAAAAAGTGAATTCCATAGTAATGTACTTGAAACATATTAGCAAGAGATTGCCATAAACCACCCACGAACATTGGAAGAAAAGATGATGTTTAGTCTCCTCTCTCCTCATCATTCCAACATAATGTGCATCTAAATGGTCCATAGAAACCTCTTTTCATAAGTTTGTCTCCTGTAAGAATTCTACCATGGACCAAGAGCCAAATAAAAAAACTGACCTTGGGCCATAAAGCTGGCTGCCATATCTGCTTAAACATTGTGTGGAGAGGGTGAGAGATGCTTTTAGTTAAAGCCTCATATCTTGAATGAAAAGTATATTCTCCTGTTCAGTTATTCCCCCATCCTATTAAATTTGGTTCATTAGATGAGGAAAGAGGGTACTTTTTCAACAAATGCTCAATCAAAATTTGATCTTGCTGCCCAAACATAAAAGGCCATTCATGAATGGGTATCCAACATCTACCCATTTCCCAAGGTAGAGACGTTTGTCTAGTATAATGCATGACTCTTGTCCATTCTTTTTGATGCATTGCTGCCATAATATTATATAAATGAGAAAATTGCTGAATTAAAGGAGGCTGTCCATCCCCATGAATCCAGCCAAAAGTAATCCTTATGCCCATTATTCACTAATCAAAAGATCTTTTTTCTGATAATGCCTTCCCCCATTTTGAGAACAACCAGAATTGGAGATCCTCTTCTCGAAAGGGACAATCTAATAATATGTTATTGTGGATGATTTTCCATGTATTTGGCTCTAATATTAACAACCCACAATTCGTTTGGAGATGTGATCAGCCTCCAATAAAGTTTACCAGCAAGAGCCTGTGCTTGTTTAATTGCTGATCTAAAGCCTAATCCACCTTCTTTTTAGGGCGGCATAGAATGTCCCAATTCACTAATGGCCATTTTTTCTGGTTTTGTGTTCCACTCCACAAAAGTCTGACAAATAGCATCAGTTTTTTTCAAAACTGATTTTGGAATATTGAGAATAGATGAAACATAAACTGGAACAGCCTGAAGGACAACCTTAGCCAGAGTCATTCTACTTGCTGTAGATAGCCATTTATTTGTCCATTTTTGCATCTTCCCATTTATCTATGCTATTAACCACTCCCAATCTTTACTCTGTTTAGCAACAAGAGGAACTCCCAGATATTTAATAGGAAGAGAACCTTTTTTGAAATGGAAGATCTTGAGAATTTTCTCTTCCTGTTTTATAGAGCAGTGAAAAAAAATAATACTTGATTTTGTTTCATTGATCAATTGACCAGTGACAGAAGAAAACACTCGAATGATTTTAGCAAATTGTTTAGCTTCCACTAGGGTGGCTTACCCAGCCAAAGTAGAATCATCAACAAACTGCAAATGGGATAGAGGCCTTATAGATTTGGCAAACTGCACATCTTGTATTCTTTTTTCTTGACAAGCTCTATTCTCCAGTCTTCCTAGACATTCCGCCGAAATAATGAATAAAAAAAGCGACAAAGGATCTTCCTGTCTTATTCCCTTGGAAGCTCCAAAAAGATTAGTAGTACCATTAACTAACACAAAGAAAGAGACTGAAGTTAAACACGTCTCTATCCATTTGATCCAATCATTAGAAAAACCAAATTTAGCTAAGACTTGACGAAGAAACTTCCAGTCCACTCTATCATATGCTTTGGATAAATCCAATCTAATAAACATATAAGATGATTTCTGGAGATCCATAGAATGCAGGATTTCTTGAGCCAAAGCAATTTCATCATGAATCTGACGTCTTGGAACAAACCCTCCTTGTTCAGGGGAAATAATCTTATGCAAAAGAGGTTTTAATCTTTCCGCCATGACTTTTGTGATAATTTTATACAAAACATTGCATAAAGCTATAGGTCTATAGCCCGAGATTTCAGCCACATCCTTACATTTCAGAATGAGAGTGATGAATGCTTTGTTTATTTCCTCAAGCATAGCTTTTGATATTCCAGCCTTTTCCACAACACTAAGTAAATTATACTTAATTATATCTCAAAAAGTTTGATAGAATTCAATTGGGAATCCATCTGGGCCAGGTGTTTTGCCTTTCTCCATACTGAAGACATCTGTATATAATTCCTGTTCAGTAATTGGTTGTATAAGCTCAAGTATCGATATGCTTTTTACTACAAAAAATACCTCTTACCTCATCACCCCGTGAAGTATGATACGCACGAAGATATTCAATCAACAGTGATGTAGGAGGATACCACACATATAAGACATGAGTATTGCTTCTACCCAGTTGTCCCTGGTTACATATCCGAGATGATACATTAGCAAAAATTGAGATATCCTCATACCATGGGCTATCTATGACATTTTTATGACTCAGAATTTCTGAGTTCAAATCAACACTCTTCCTTGGTCTGGTTTCCTCTCCGGATGGGATCTTTCCTTTACACACTTGTCGGTGCTTGTCTTGGATAACTTCCGGCTTCTTGTTAGGGTTGTGGTTTCCATCAAATGACCTCCCTTTGAATGCTGTTAGGGACAGTCCAGCCACCTTATCTTGTCCTTTATGGAGAGTTTCTTCACTATGACCCCAATTTCTTCCCCCAAACACAAGTATATAAGATGGGTTACAAATCAAATGAAAAGAGGAAGTAGTTACCTTTGTCTTGATGCATTTATGACTTGGAAGTTGTTTGAATGGGTGCACTACCTCCATACCTTGTTCACGTGTGTTTGGAATATATTTGTAGCTCTTACCGAGGTATAACACATCAACATTATGGTCTTTAGTGACTGCTGCTATAAACAGACCAGCAAGCTTATTGTCATCATGTCTATTTGGAAAATGGGTTCCAACCATCCCTTTCTCTTCCCCTTCTTGCTCATCACTCTTCTTTTCAACCCTAGATTCATCACATGTTGAAACATCATCAATATAAACCAAACAATGATCAATAATTACATCATGATGTTGACCCTTCTGAATAATAGGAGTAAGGGCCAATTCTCCTTTCATGGCTCCATTTCCTTCAAGACACAGATCTGATTTGTTACCAACATGTGTGTGACTATTAGGGCTCCAAATTTTGCCATGGGGACTTAAGAAACCTCTTACCTTCAAGCCCTTCTCTATGTATAGTGTCAAGTCTTTGGATCCATGCCCTAACTGATACCTTTTTAGAGCCATCAAAAGTAGGAAGATTCATCTTACCTAGTGCATGTTGCACCTCTCCTTTTGGCACTAGGATTCTTTGCCGGTAATGTTTTTCTTTCGTCCTTAATTCGAAAAAATCTGTGAGAGACGTTGCCTCCCGAAACTCCTCTGGTATTTCTCGTATTCCTCAAACAACAACATGTAGCCATGAGCTTGTCTAGGGCTCCTTTGTGGAGCGACTTCCTTCTTAGCCACGAATTGGGGTTTGTAGGGCCTTGCAAAAGGAATTTTATCCTTCTTTGATTCATGGGGGCTTTAGGAAGACTCTCCCTCTTTAGCCGAACCACCGCCTTGCAACTTTTGGATGGCTAGGGTAAGCTGACTCAATGCCTCCATCATTCCTTTTTGTGTTTTCATAATTGTCTCCAATTTTTATTCTGCGGACTCACCTGTTTTCTTCTTTTCCCTTTGATAATATTGAATACTGCTGTTATTTGCCATGCTTCACAGGTTGGGAGGAAAGAGCTCTGATACGACTATAATGTCCCTTTTTGGGGGACCTTAGGAAATGGCTAAAAGCTCTCAAATCAGACTTTATAAGACTGCTGTTATAAACCCTGCAAAAACTGATTTCCAAACCCTTCCTAGGGCAGCGACCTAGTTTGGGGATTCCAACCCACTTTAATGCCTTCAAAAACCTTCAAATTAGCTCTATTTATTCCTCTTTAACTTATTAGATAACACCAGCAATCATCTCATGCAAGAAAACTGATTTTTAATGCTCTAAATCTGGAGATATGAATTTCAATAAAAACCTTGTGTGTAGTGTTATTTTAAAAATTCACAACTCAAGATTGGAAGCTCCAAAATTCATGAAACTTAAGATGTTGGCCTTATAAAATATAAAGAACAAGAGGATAATTTCAGATTTGCCAAAGAATCCCCACACATACCAAATTACCACACCAATGTTGGTCACTCCACTTGAAATAAAATATATTTTGCACCAAAGAGACAACACTTGCAAGAGAAAGATACTTTATTCTTTTTCACACCGGCTTTCATAAAAAAACCTTATGAAGGGTTTTCGCCCTCCACAAGTTTTCCCAACCAAGGGTTTTTGTCCTTGGAAGGGATCCTCGACCCAAGGGATTTCGTCCTTGAGAGAGAGAGAGAGTAAAAGGGCTACACTAGCCAACTTTCACCAAAATAAGAATAATCTCCAAAACATAATTCATTAATGCCCAAGCGACCTCCATAAATAGGCATAAGGAGTGCTTAAAGCAATCGTTACATCATGGTCGAACCCTTAAGTAATTGCATTTTAAATATTAAAAAGGTTATTGGAGCCTACATGTTCACAATACCATTTATGCTAAACTACTTAAATTTCTCAATTGGAGCAAAAAGACATCAAATAGGATAAGTGATAATAAATAAAATCAACTATCTAATCAATAAAAATATAATCTAGATTTCCTCTTGCTTTTCTCCTTAGACCCACGGGGAAAGAATGGGTTAAGGTCTTAAGAATTTAGCCTCCAAAAAGGGACATGACAGTACTGGACTGGTCTGAACTAGTTGAGGGGCAGATTTTGCCTTAAAACATTTTTTCTCCAATTTTAGCTTTTAAGTTACTTTTTTCCAACCCTAACCCTAAAATGATGTTATATAGACCCCATTGGAAAAACAATGGTTAAATGATCTCGTCTTCGTGCAATATAACCTCCAGCTAAGGCACAACCAATTACTAAATAAGATACCTAATTTAGATCCCATTGTCTTGGATGATATTGATCCAATCTCAAAATGGGTAGAGGAGAATCACCTGACAGAGTTTGATCCCAATGACTTGGGGTGGATGGCCTTGGATGATGAACCATTAGTGGTGTAAGTTGTCCCTTATGTTGGCGTAACGTGTTCACACTAGGTACTAGTTTGAGTCTTTTTGTAACTAGTTCGTTTGTGTATTTACACTTAGCTTCATTTAGGGAGGTAAGTTTATTTTATTTGAACAAACTATTATTATGCAAGTGGCTGAAAAGTACATGTTTAGGGGCTTGTTGATAATATTTCTCATCTCCTTGAGATGTGGAGATAACTGCTCGCCATTTTAGGTTGTCCCGCCTATTCAATAGGTGTGGACAAGTTTTTGTTTGCCTATTTATTTGATTGTTTGCGTATGAGGAACATATAGTTCTTGTTGAATAATATAGCTTCTTGTTTTCTGCATTATCCGTGTATTACATCATTTTTTTGAGTTATTTTTCAGTTACTATCCATTTCTGTATTTCCTACAATGGTCTTGTAGGCTCCTCTGACATGATATCCGAGCTGCTGGATGCCTGTGTTGTAGGTTGCATTGTTTGGTTGTTGCAGAAGAATCATGATTTGTGACTGCTTAGAAATTTGTTTCTGGGCAAATTTTGTTGCAAGAAATTTGTTGTAGAAGTTTATTTACTATGATCAGATTTGTGTGCAGAAATTTATTTGTGCAAAGATTTGTTTGGTGCAGGGATTTGCAATGTTGAGAAGGGCTCTTTCATTGCTAGTTTGGCATTCTTTCACAGGTCTTTTTCTTTTGCCAAGTATTCTTTTGGCCTATTGTCGACCTCTTCTTGAAGGCCTTCTAGTGTGATTGGTTTGTGTGACTCGATCGGTCGTATCTCCTTGTTTGGGATTGACTCATGTTTTTTGCTTGACGTGGTATTCCTTGACTGTCAACCTTCTTTGCTCAGTCTTCTTTGTGTGGCGGTGGCATTTGGATCTGGCTCAACCTTGTAAATCATCCCTCCTGAATATTTTCCCTGTTGACATTGATCATGGAAGGCTCACCTTCGTGTTTGCTGCTTCATATGGTCGGCTCACTTTTTTGCTTGCACGTTTTCCCTCTGCTAAAGCATCAGAGGTATGTTTCAGTAGTGATAATGGTGGCGTCTAAACTTCAAACAAGGCGCTATAAATTTTCAACCCTAACTGTTGCACCCAACATGGATTGGTCATTGTCATTTCTCTCTAGCTTGACATGCTAAGTGGGCCTTTTTTATATTTCAACCTGTGCGGGAAAAGGCTATAACATTAAGCCTTCATGGGTTAGTGTTTGATGTGTATGGTTGACACACCGATCACTCAAAATTTTGAGGGCATTGGAGATCAGGGAGGTCGCGGGTTCAAAAAATTTCGGAGGACACTAAGTTTTTTTTGCAAAGTCAAATCGGTAATTGTTAGTGATCAAGTCTATTTCCTCACATATATGTTTGAAGCGCTGTATAGTGCAATTGGCAAGTAGCTTTTAACAAAGAGCTACGGTTGAGGATACGTCAAGGGCTCAAAACTCATCAAACTTATTTTTTGCAAGTATTTTTTAAGGGCCTTTTTCTATTTTGATGGAGCCTTTTGCATAGGGAAATCCTTTGAGGAGGTGATATTTTTGTAAAACAAAGATTTTTTTTTTTAAAGGAGAGATTTTAAAGAAGATTTTAAAATTGTTGAAGAGGGGTGATTTTTTCTGTCTAAATATGTTCAAGTTGTTCCTTTCTGGTTCTTCTTCTGTTCCGTCTTCTACAATGGATTCGAGATTATTTGAGCCACTGAAGTCAACAAATTATCATACCTGGAAAATGAAGTTGCAACAATTGCTTCAGTCTTGAGGCTTATGGAGAGTCATTCAAGACAACGTACCTATGTCCACCTCTGAAAAGTACAAGTACGCTTACGCATGCAATCAGGATGAGGCTCTTGGACTTATTGTCTTAAACATATCAAACAATTTGCATTTCCACATCACAAATGCCAAATCTACACAAGAGGTATGGGAGATTTTTGAAACGTTACTCGGTAAAATCAATTAATTTAAAGTGCTGCAGTTAGATTCCAAACCAACTTTATGTTCTTCAATTTTTCCTACAATTGAAGATTTTTTGACCAAATTCAAAACACTTAGAATTCAGTTGAAAGCTGGTGGTAAAGAAAAGGATGAAGAATGTATTTTTTTGATTCTGTCTAAGTTGAAAGGTCCTAATATCATATTTTCATCTTTTTATTCTACTATGGATGCCCTATGAGATCAATTTAAGATGCCATCATTTGAGCTATTTTGTGAAAGGCTTTCTTGTGAACAAACAAAGTTAATGACACTTGACGCCTTACCTAGCTCTAGTCATGCATTGAATGCAAATACTTCTAAGGGAAAATGTAAGCCAAAATCAAAACCAAGATCTTCTCATAAACCTGTTGTGTCACCTAAGTCTTCTGAAACCACTGCCGAGACTTCTACATCTTCTAGTCCTGGCAAACCGAAAAAGTCTTTCAGGAAGGTGTATGATCCATGTCCATACTGTAGCAAAACCAACCATCATGAGTCCTGATATTATGTCAGACTCGAAGCATTAGAAAAAATATTGAAACAACACAATTTCTTTGCCATCTCCTCCATCTTCTTCAAACACAAGAAAAGGGAAAGAAGGGAAATCTCTATCTGCAAGGTCCATTTCTCCCATGAAATAAAGGTGGATTTTTTATTACACTGCTTCTCACCATCTAACTCATTCTCGTGGTTTGTTGAGTTCACTTTTTAATTGCAACACTACACAAGTTTTGATGTGCAACTCTTCTACAATTAAAGTTTTGGGCTCCAACATTGTTGATATGTAGGATGGTTGCAACTGAGATGTACTTTATGTTTGTAGAATTTCTTCAAATGTATTGTTCATTTATCAAATTTGTAATTCTTGTAATGGAAAATATGTAGAATTTACTCCACACAATGTTGTGATTAGAGAGATGAATGATCCATTGATATTGTAGCTACAAGTGTGGTGGACCATAGTTCACGCTTGTATATTTTTGAGAAATTTGACACCTTTGTAGGATCTTCTGTTGTTGTTCCTGCTAACTTAGTGAGCAAGTTATGGCGTTAACGATTTGGTCATCGCAATTGCAGGTATCAGGAATTTTTTTTTTCATAGAATATGGTGATAGGCCTTCTTAAGGTCTCTAGTACCGATGGTGCTTGTTTAGAGGCCACGAGAACTAAGGTTACACTTGAGTTAGTACATAGTGATTTAATGACTTTTTCCACTAGGTCAAATTTTGGTGCAAAATATGTACTAACATTTATCGATTATTTTACATGGAGGAATTGGCCATAGTTTTTGCAATATAAAAGTGAAGTCTTTGAAAACTTCAAGGTCTTCAAGGCCTTTGTTGAGAAGCAATCAGGACTTTCACTAAAGAAACTCTGCATAGATAGTGGGGGGATACATAAGTAATGATTTTCATGATTTTTGTACTGATAATGGTATCTTGCATCATTACATGGTGCCTTACACCCCTCAACAAAATGGTGTATTTGAGGCAAAAAATAGAAACACTAAAGGAAATGACAAACTACATGATTTAGTGCAAGGACTTAGCACTTGAGTTTTAGCAGAAGCTGTGAATTGTGCAAATTATATTCAGTACTAAATTCCACACAAAACAGTCCAAGGTGTGACTCTTGAAGAAGTATGGTCAGGTGAAAAACCTGATGTATTTGATTATCGTGCCTTTTGAAGTAAAGCATAGGCCTATATTCTTGATGACGAGCGGAAATCCATGGAGAAGAAAAGCTGAAAACTTATATTTGTTGGTCATTGACCTATCGTCTCTTTGATCAAGTTACTCATGATGTACTATTTTAGCGTAATGTTCAAGTTGCTGAGATGGATACTCCCGTGGAATTTTTTTCTACTTCTTCTCCACTTCCACCTCCTGTATTTGATGAGGAGAACATGCTTATTGATTCTAATGTTGAGCTTGTTGTGGATCTTGCTTCGCCACCACCTCCTTTGACGCCTATGCCTAAGTCTTTAATCTACCTTGCAATCAATTGGTGATTTGGCTGGTGATTTTGATGATCTTTGCCGCACTAAATCTGAGACTTTTGGTGCTCGCACTCGTGCTCATACTCTTGGTATTGCTCTTATGAGTCAAGCTATTTCATTTGATCTAGCGACATTTTCTAAGGTGGAAGACAAACTAGACTGGGACATTGGTATGGAAGATGAATATTCTTCACTCATGAAGAATAATATGTGGGAGTTAGAGCCTCTTCCTGAGAGAAGACAACTTGTGTGTTGTTAATGGGTCTATAAGACCAAATATGCAGTTGATGGTTCTGTAAATAAGTACAAGGCACATCTTGTAGCAAAGGGATTTTCACAAATCGAAGGAGTGAATTACTCTAAGACCTTTGCTCCTATTGCGAAGATGGATTCTGTGAGCCTTGTTCTCTCCCTCGTTGCGTCACACTAATGTACAATATACCAGATACGTCGAGAGTGCCTTCCTACATGGTGATCTGTAGGCCTAGCCTTAGGAGGTTGATGAGATCCACGAGGCATTAGAGGGATATTACTGTATCGAGACAACAACACAATAGGCAGCCTATCTCTTCAGCTGGTCGGCATTCTATCATTAGCTTCTTCTAGTCGGCCTTGGTTGTTAGGAGAGTTGGTCTTCCATCCCCTGATGGGATTTCCTCTTTTCTTCTTCTTGGTCGTCTTTCCCTCTTTCTTCCTCTCACTTGTTTTTCCACCCCCATTTTGGGTGTGTGTGATTTCTTTTTCCTGTTGGTCACCTCTTCTGGATTTTGTATTTCCTCTTTATTGGAAACTCTTTGGTTTTCCCTCTTTGTATTGGTGCGCGCTGTTTTCTACAGTCCCTTTGACCTGCTTTTGTGGTCACTTGCTGGACATTAATATATTTATCTATCTTATCTAGGAGGAGATTTACATGGAGCAACATGAGGGCTTCGTCCAAGATAGTTCATTGGTTTGTAGACTCCATCGTTCTCTCTATGGTCTCTGTATGCATGCCAAACTTTGAACTAAACTACTTGAAAGAACTTAACACCAAGTAGATCCTAACTTAGTTAAATTCAAGCTAATTCATCATGATAAAACAAAAAAGAAAGCTAGTTAAACCAGAAAATATGAATCTATACTAAGTGCAAACCTCCTTTTGATGTGCTTTGGATGTAGGAGCTTCCTTAGTGAGCCAAATGTAGACCACACACGATCAAGGATTTCTCAAGCAAGAGGAAGAGATCTCATCAAGTATGGCTTAATTGCCATTTTTTGATTCTTCTATTACTACTCTTTTGCAAGTAGAAAAGGGGGATATTTTAACAAGCCTTCCAATAACATGAAATGCTCCTCTTAGGTATAATGTCTGTCAAGGACAAGGTGTAAGTTTGGACAAGGTGTACTAGGATTCTTATATAGCTTTCCACTTTGGGAGAAGCTTACAACCTAGTGAATGTGGCACAAAGTGAATGTAGAATTAGAAAGGGATAAGTATGATTAGAAGAAATTAATTAAAGATTAGCAACTCGTGGGAGTTTAGGGAGGTTTAATCAATCAACTAGGATTAATTAATAGGCCAAGTTAAGCTTATAAAAACCATTTGGAGATGATTTAGGGGTAGATTAATAGAATCTGAAGGGTTTGAGAGGGGGATTTAACCAATAATAAGGTTTATCGATTAAATACGAGATTGAAAAGGTAATTAACTAATGGTTAATTAATTAATTAAAAAAGTATTATAACTACCGAAGTGTCGTTAATTGGCATCCGAAATGGGTGATGAGACTAGTGAATTAACAAAGTGTCGTTAATAGACTAAGACGAAGGGGAATGTTAGCTAATTCGCCGAAAATCACTAATTATAATGAAACGACAGTAACAAAGACAAATAGTGCAATTTTGATATTAAAAATGCGCAGTTGAAATTAGGTGTCTATTGTCTCAAACAAGCTCCCCGAGCTTACTATGAGAAGATGGATGTTTTTTTTTTACTACCGGATTTCATCGTTGTGAGTTTGACCATAATGTGTATCTTCTGAAGGATGGTGAGGATTTGTTGATCTTGGTTTTGTATGTTGATGATCGTATCCTTGTTGGTAGTTCAAATTCTACTGTTCAGGACATACAACACAAGTTGAAGGCAAGATTTGATGACAAATTTGGGATAGCTGCAATATTTTCTTGGCATCCAAGTTTTAATCTTTGGATGGTATTTCCATTGGGTAGCAGAAATATGCATGAAATCTGCTTCAAAAATTCCACATTGTTAATTGTAAGCCAACTCCCACTCCATTTTAGTCAGGTATCGAGTTGACTATTGATTGTAAAACTAAATTGGTAGAAGCGACTTTGTATAGACAGTTAGTAGGCAATCTTCTTTATCTGACCCATACTCATACCAATATTACATTTGCCGTTAACCTTGTCTCTTGGTTTGTTCATGAGGCTCACGAGAGTCATTGGCAAGCAACAAAGCATATTTTGTGCTATATTCAAGGGACTTTGAATTTTGGCATTCATTACACACCGCAAGGATCTTTTGATATTGAGGCGTTCACAGATTCAAATTGGGGTGGATGTCATGATACACGACAATCTACTTATGGTTTTTTCTTTCACCTTGGCTCAAGCCCGGTTGTATGGGCATGCAAAAAGTAGTCTGTAGTTGCATTGTCATCTATTGAGGTTGAGTATAACTGTACGATCAAGGCTGGACAAGAGGTTGTTTGGCTTCGCTAGTTGATGAGTTTGGATTTCCACACAAGGCTTCTACTTTGATTTGGTGTGATAATCAAAGTGCTATTGAGATTGCACGCAACACTATTGAGCATCAACGTACCAAACATATTGACATTCACATGCACGACATTTGGAAGTTCATCGAAGATGAAGTTGTCCATTTGGAAATCATTCTAACAATTGAGTCCTCGTTACCTTCAACCGCGAGAATTGTTTGTTGTAAAGGAAGTTGTACTTAGGGGGTATTCTGTATGAAGTCCTTCCTTTTTTTATGTTTGTTGGCTACCTTATTAGGGATATTAGCTGAGACACATCTCTTTCTATTTAGGGAGGGTGTTGGTGTAACGTGTTCACACTAGGTACTAGTTTGAGTCTTTTTCTAATTAGTTATTTTGTGTCTTTACACTCAGTAAGCTTCATTTAGGGAGCTTAGTTTATTTTGTTATTTGAATAAACTATTATTATGTGAGTGGTTGAAATTCATGTACATGTTTAGCTGTCGCATCTCCATGATATGTGGAGAAATCTCTTCTCCATGTTTAGGATGTCACACCTGTTTGCTAGGCAAGGACAATTTTTTGTATGCCTATTTATTTTATTGTTCCTGTATGAGGAACATATAGTTTTTTCTGAATAATATAACTTCGTGTTTTCTGTGTTGTTTGTGTTACATCATTTTTTTTTAGTTATTTTTGAGTTACAATTCATTGTTATAGTTCCTACAACAGTCTTGTAGGTTGCTCCAACACCTTCATTTGGAAACCCTAACCACAACTATACCAAAATAATACCAAAAGATCCTAAGAGGAGACAAATGGTGGAATAAACCCAAGGGAAAGATGTCAAAGGCAGATTGTAAAAATAGTTTGTAAGAAGAAACTACCAAAGTGCTCAATAAAGAGGTCAATGGCCATATGTACCCATGGGGAATAAGATATCAAAGGCAAGTTATAAATGTAAAATAAAATATAACAAATTAATTAAATAGCTAGTAAAGAGGACAATGAATGTATGTATCCAAGGGGATAAAATATCAAAGGGAGGTCATAGAAGTAAGGTAAAAAGTAATAAATTAACGAAGTAGCTGGTAAAGAGGACAATGGTTGTATGTACCTAACGGGGATAAGATATCAAAGGCAGGTTGCAAAAGTAAGGTAAAAAGCAATAAATCGCCAAATCAGCTCACAAAGAGGACAATGGCCGTATGTACCAAAGGGGGATACAATATCATAGGTAGGTTGTAGATAGTAAAGTGAAGCAAAGTATTCAGGTAGCGGGATATTTAGGTAGTAAAGTAAAGTGAGATATTAAAATAAATGGTGGCAGTAAATGTCATGGTAAGGTAATATGGACAAGTTTATGATTAAATCAAGAGGGGGTGCAGTAGAACTACAAACATCTCCTATTACATTGTAAACCTGACATTGAATGTCATATTGTGAACGAATCATAGTGTCCTCAAAGGCTCAATGTCTTTAAGGAATCAATATTTTATGGCATATCTCATGGCACACTATTATCATAGTCTCTTCCACTATTATGGAGATCCGAGAGAATCTCCTTAGTAAATGTTATCCATGGAAGGAGGAAAACAAGGGATACAGGGAGGATGTGACTTTGGCTAAAAAGAATTTGAGGGAGGGAGGCAAGGTATAAAGGGAGGATGTGACTGTAATATCCCCTTCTCGGTCGAAGACCCTTAGCCCATTTTGTCTTCCCGACGGTTAAGGAATAAGCTAAAGGGGAGACTTAAGTTATGATATTTTATTATAAAGTGCAAAAATTTAAATGAAAATATTATAAGCACTTACAATAAATTATTATAAACTTAAAAATAGAAAAAGGCATAAACATTTGGCATTAGTTATTCATCCTAGGGAAAAATGTGACTTGCCTAGAGAGGTAAAATCAAATGGGAAAATATTAAATGAAGGGACAAATCTGATTGGTTATCCAAGGTGGCTATTTGGGTCACAAGTTCTATAAAGGCAAGTCGACTTGACTTAGCATGCATCACTTGTTTATTCTTCAATTTCTGATTTGTATGTTGAGCACTTTGCTTGCATCTTCACTCTTGAAGACGAAAACCCTCCAAGAGCTCTAGAGAAGGACGAAAACCCTTCCTCTAGTTTGTGAGGATTCTCCACCCTGGAGTATCCATTGCTCATAAATTGATTAGCAGTTTATTTTCAGTATTTTTCAGTTGTTGAAAGGAGAAAGGTGCATATTTTAGTCAAGGGTTTGAAAGAGGAGATTATTACTATATTTTATGCCCTTGTTACAGGTATAACGACTGCCTATGGAGATGATTTATGGTGCTCTAGGGCTGCCTTGGAGCTGTTCGTAGTTGCTGTTATTTTCCCTGATTTTTAGACACCAGATTCTCTCATTTTCTGAATTTTTGGAGGCTTGGAAGTATTATTTACAGCTATGTTTAAGGGCAGTCTGTCTGAAGATGTAATTAAATTATTCCAGCCTGATTTGGAGCTCTATTCGGGTATTTATTTCATATTTCTATCATTATAAATATTGCTTATTTGTTTGGGACAAAGATTCGGTGGATTCATGCCATATTCCATGCATTTTCTTATCTATCCCTAGTTGCATTTTTCCATTATAAATCAGATCTGCATTAAGATTAATTGATATATATTTTATAAATTGCCTTTGGGATTTTGGATTTGCCAAAAATCCAGCTGGGGTTCATAAGTGGCTAAGGAGGAAGTCGATCGACAAGGGAGTCTTAAACAAGCTCATGGCTACATGTCGTTGCTTGAAGAATAAGTGAAATGCCGGAGGAGTTTCAAGAGGCAATGCCTCTCACGGATTTTGTCGAATTTAGGATGAAAGAAAAACATTACCGGAAAAGAACCCTAGCGCCAAAAGGAGAGGTGCAACATGCTTTGGGTAAGTTGAATCTTCCTATTTTTGATGGCTCTACAAAGGGATCGGCTAGGGCATGGATTCAAAAACTTGACACATACTTATCTTTGAGACCTATCGCGGAAGAAGAAGCAATAAAATTTGCCACCCTTCATCTTGAAGGAGTTGCCCATGATTGGTGGCATCATAGCATATTAACAGAAGGGCATCACAACAGACATTCCTATGAAGAGTTTTGTACAAGGCTTGTGGAGAGGTTCGAAAGAATGGATCCTTAAGCATACTTCCATGATCTTGCCCAACTCAAATAAAAAGTACGGTAGATGAATATATTGCTGATTTTCAAATGATTTCAGTCATTGTAGATGATATTTCGGAAGGGAGACTCGTGATATTGTTTATAGAAGGACCGACCGAACCCTGAAAGAGTTTAGTGAAGGCTTTTAACCTATCTTCCTTGCAAGAAGTAATAAAGAAATCTTTGGATCTTGAAGGGGCAATTCCTAGGACTGGTTTTTTTATCAAAAACCATGGGTTAGAAAGGGCAGATCAGACCAGCAATAGGAGGGCAGCCAAAGGGTTCTTTATCTCAGCCTAAAGTACCAAATGTGAAGTTATGGGAGTGGATTTCCATTAGGATGAAGAAGGGCGGTTGGGGGAGACTTTGATTTGGCACACCTCACTAGATATTTTGTGGTCTATTATTCATTTGAGCCAAGTTGTCTTGCGTTTGAAGGATTCATTTATTGCTAGCAGTTTATTGTTGACTCATTCGGTCTATATGTTGTAAGATTAGTTGGGTTGAATTCAGAGGGGGAGTTTTGATTAGTTTTGTTAGGTTGAGGAGGTGCATTATTAGGGTTAGCACCCACCATGGTTGTTTGTTCGATTCATGTCGGTTTCACCAAAATGTATGTAGGCTAAGATGGTCAATACGATTATCCTCATTTTCTTTTCAATAATATAGAGTAGGGTACAAATAGAAGACCATTCGAGGGCCAACACACAAGTCGAGATAGAATACCAAGTGGTGTATGAAACGTGGATCTAAAAGATGATAATCCACTCTCTATGAAAGATGAAGGGTTCCAAAGCCAATCTCTAAGATAGGGGACGGGGTCTCACTAGGATCCTATGTTGTAAGAGTAAACAAGGGTAATAAGCAAGTGTTATAAGATAGCTAAGGGTTGTAAAGCCATGTGGTGCATATAGGCAATGGCTGATAATACAAATAATGCAATGCACAATAATATGCAACTCTATCCTAGTTTAATACATTATACATCAAATATGATCAATCAAACAAACATAAAGGAAAACGAAGGGTTAGGAATCCTTGCCATCGTAATGAGAGTGTTTGCGTTTTAACCCCTCAGGGTTAGTAGCATATCATGAGAGAGTTGTTGTGGGTCATAAAAGGGATAGGTAGAATACTTAAGTAGACCAAAGTTGGGATCTCCAAAGACTTGGTAGACCTTGCTGGCCTAACTCCTATTCTTGTTGCTACTAGCGACCCAATGCTCCAAAGTAGATCTCCAAGTATAAGCTCCGCTAAACCTTGAACCTATTAAAGCCTTTAGGGGCAGATTTATGAGCTTAGGTAGAGAAAACTATGTGATCACGTTCTGAGAGAGATGATAACAATGACAACGTTATATAGAGGTACATAACCTAAAGTTATGTTCACTTTTAGCCAATGACATCAATTATGGTCGATGCCATTGGATGGGAAAAGGGCTTGCTAGAAAAAATTGACTAGGGTTGATGCCGTTGGGCACAAACAGTTTGACATAAAGGTGGAAGGGGAAAGAGCATGGAGGTATAATTAGTACTAAGAGGTAGGTATGAAGGCAATCTGGAAGTGTTGTAGGTAAGTGAGGACGTGATAGTACTGAGGAGGTAGTAAGAGGATAATAAGAACGTAGTAGAAATATGGTAAGGGGGTAGTATAAGGGTAGGAGTTATTTTATTCATATTTAATTATTTTAAATTAATGATTTGAAGAGTAATTAACAAGAAGCACACATTTTCCTTTTTCTAGACTACACTTCTTTTGGTTTGTTTAACACTTAACTTGTAATGGTTACACCCAATTTAGTTTGTTTAGCTTATTACAAATAAATTATATAACACGATGTTTAAATGGAAGTATCTTAACATTTACACATCATAAGTTTTAATTCCCAACATTAGAAACTATTTTCTTCCAATTATGTGTTTTCACGAGAGTCAAATCACATCTACTTTCGCATCGCAGGAAAGATTTATTAAGTTGAAATAATCTCCATGATACTTATAATTCATAGTCCAACATCACAAGGGTACATTCTCAAAACAAAAAGCAAGTTACAAACTTCCTTTACGAAAAGAGACTTAGTGGTGCATTAATGCATATCCTAATAATCTCAGCGATCCCAAGCACTTTATTATATCTTCCCTTCTAATGGTATTTAGCTTCTAGGACAACCATAAGATTACATACTAGATGTTTCGCCTTGAATGACCCAAAAGTGACATTATGCCTAGCACCTAAGTATCTTACACACTTTCATACCCACGAGAAAACTTTCTACTAGGTTCCTAGGGAGGAACACAAACTCTAACATACCCCTAAGACTTTAGGACTACAAAAGAAGCTAAGAATTGATCTGTTTCAAATCCCAAAGGTGGTTTTGCATATGAAGATGCTAAGCAAACATGTTCCTACGATAACATGGGTTTGAGATCTTATCTCGTCTTGTGAAGATAAACTAATAAAGTCTATAATGATAGGACGCATTTTGCTATACACATGGGTCAAATCAATCCATGTTCGAGAAAGGTCTCATTATCAAATTTTGTGTTCCCATAAGGGAGAACTCAACTTACAATTTGGAACAAGGATGGGATTGCTAATGAGTGTAAAGGAGGTGGTTTCCATGATTTTCTTTGTTCATAAGCTCAACATTCAAGGGACACAATTGGATGGACAAAATTCAACACGGGTTTTGTTCAACATCAATCTCTTTAAAAGGGGGTACTAGGTTTACTTCTTTACCTGTTAGACTCAAGGGATATGCATTTTAATACTAGTTAGTATTAGAACAATCCAACCTCTCTAAGATCAATAAAACACAAGAGGTTAATGGAGTCAAACATGAGGTTTAATGCATAGGAAAAGTGGTAAACAACTCACTTATGTCTCTTAGGTCTCTTAATGAGGTCATTCAAAGTGTGAGATAAGAAACGATATATTATAGGTTCGAGTCCTTTCTTGAAATGGTAGGGGTAAAGCAAAACTGAACGAGACTCGATTACAAGAGAGAAGTATGACAAGGGTTAATATTACGGTTCATTTTGATAGTTTAGGAAATGTAAGTTTCTACCAACAATACACGCATTAAGAGAGAAATATAATAATTAGCATGGTATATGACTGTTTCAATCATCTAAAACATAAGAGCAACATAAAAACTCGTAGTCAAGATCACACCCAAAATAGAATGCCCATTTTCTCCAATACACCAATGTGCTAAAATTTCTTACACATCACAGAAAAATCCATAAAAAACATACATGTTTATAAACATTCTGCTAATATAAATCCATTTAATATTACATGTATTTCAAGGATAACCCGTTATTACAAAAGCATATATAATGCTACAATTTTCTTCATGTCTCGCGTATCTGCAACCACCGCATGGTCAACACAACTGTTGGCATGCCATCTAACTACAATTTAACACGATTTACAATTTCACAGTTTTCCAATAATAATGAAATGATACTTAACAAACTTTTAGGGAGAGTAAGAAATATAAATACCATTTCATTTCATTTTCAAAGCTAGAGATAGAGCTAGAGAGAGGAGAGAGAAAAAACTTTTTCTTTTCACATTCAATATCTTTTCAAACAAGCGTCAAGATGGTTTCCTACAGTCATGTTTTTGTGTTTAAAAATTTCCCGATCGCTATTATGCTTGGATAAAGTCATATGACAATTTTCTCCAATTAGTTACAAGTTTCTAAAAAAAAACATCAAATTTAGCCAAGTAGCCCAAAAATCAGCATTCAAAAACAAACTCCGAGACTCAAATGCACAAGGAAACCAATCCCTACCTACTCCCCTATATATGGGGAAACACTTGGAGCTGACAGAAACCCTAACTGAAGAATTGTGTTCAATTGGTGCTCGTCTTTCTGGAGCTACTGATTGTAAATGCACTCGAATGACCTCGTTGCCCAACGACTGGTGGTCTACTAAACCCACTAGGAAAACTAACTTACAAGGAGTTTTTCTCCGAATTGAGGGTTGGTAGTGATTGACATGGAGAAATACTAGAGGTATGCGGAGGCCAAAAACCATTTCTACACCCAGGGCCAAAACCGTGGGTCGAAACCAAATTACATTTTAAACTTTCAACGGCTATTTAAAACTATGAACTAGCCCGCTGGGCTCCTAAACGTGTGACAAAACAAAGTCAAACGAACATCCAGGGAACAACCCAGGGTTCAGATGAACACTCCATGTGACAAGGTACATGACCAAGGCTCGATTTTCTCATTTCGGGGTTTATAGGGATGTTTTCCGCCTTATTGAAAACAAGATTTAGTAAAGATTACACAAGGTCGTCATGAAATAGTTTTTACAAAGTCTTGCATTTAACCCACCATCTGTGTGGTTTCCGTATCCAAACTAGTATCGTAGTGTTTCCAACCATCTCACAAGGTAATAGAGTGTAGTGTTTACATTCATGGTTATTGGTTTAGTTGTGTACAAAACAGAGGTGCAATTTGCTATTGAATAACACGTTTCGTTTAATTCACCTAAACAAATTATTCTTCTTTAGTTGATTACAACTCCATCAAAATTTAGGAAAACTAGAACATTAAAATCATGCAAGGATGAAGTAAGATGACCATACCTGTGCGAGAATTGAAGTGGTATGAGGGACTCTAAGTGGTCCACGTTCACGATCCGCGAAACCATGATTTGTTAAGGCATTTTGTCAAGTAAATCTTGTTCCTTCAGTCCATTCCGCAATACCACCACAAGTCTAACTAGCGCCTTTTTAAAACGGTGAGATAAAAACACCAAGAAAACTCGATAAGGCAAGCATTCTCCTTCCATACCGATCTACAATGGAAATTCCAGATCCGTGCCAAGAGCATTCATCCCAACAACTATTAAGGTAAGCAATAATGCTGTCTGTTTTGAAGCAAAACCAGCCAATTCCGCAATCATGACATTCCAAGACATTACGCTCCGATGAGGCATTTTGTCAAACAGTTTCCATGCATTGGGCATGCCTCCACATTTTGCAACCATCTCTGTCAACATACTTGCAACTGAAACTGCTGGCAAGGCTCTGTTTCCACGGTCTTTTCAACAATTCCTTTTTGTGCGCATCCAACATTCAATGCTGTCCATGAAACCGCATATACTTTCAGGCATTTTTTCAAACAGTTCATGTGCATTTGTGTATGCCTTCACATTTTGCATACATGTCTATCTGGCAACTGACAACACATTTTAACAATTTTAGCTTTCCACGATGCTTTGATGGATGTCCAAGCGTCGTTATAATTTTCCCATCTTGGCACAGGTTGGTAAGATAACAGCAAAGGTTGAGGGGGCATGGCTTCAAACCTGCCAACAGTATTTTGCTTTAAGGGTGTCCAAAGCAGTTTTAGCAAAACCAATTTCTGCCTATCCCGCCATCATTGCAGTCCAGGGAACTGCATTTCTTTAGGCATTTTATCAAACAGTATATATCCCTTGTGCAGGATCCATGCTAATCATCTCTGCATCGTCCCAATTTGTCAGATAGACTATGTGCCTCGCGTATGCTCCCACATTTTGCTAATCTACGTACCAGCGCACTTACAACTAATAAAATAGACAAAAATCCTCTTTTTTTACAAAAAACTTGGCACACGTCCATACCTGTTTGGAAGCTTCTCCTTTGGCACAGGACGACAGGATGGGGGAATCTAGCAAGGATTGAGGTTGGCAGCGGATGTGTTGGCATAGTATGAATTAATTAGAGCATTAGATCTGTGCATTATATCTGTCCAAATGCATAAGTTTCCAATGCATTTTCATCAAACCCATATCTGCAGAAACTTCTACCAGTGCAGGTCAGAATTCATTGCATTCCATGAGGCCGCGCCTCTTTGATGTCACCTTTAATCAACCAAATCCCATGCCATTTGCTGTTTCAAAGCTCTTATTATGGCGCAGGCAAGGTACGCTGGCAAAGTTTGGTGTCTGGCTTCACACCGGTCGATTTGCATTTGTTTGAAAGTTTCCAACAAATTAAATTCTGCCTATCCCGCCAACATTGGAGTCCATGGAACTGAATTTCTTCCAAACTAAACAACAGATCCAATGCCATCCTCTGCCAAGCGCATACACCCACGTTTGCCTACATGTTTTCCTGGCACATGCAACTACAACTTCAGCTAGAAATTCTTCTATCCGTTCTTCTTTGATGGGAGAGCAAAGATATGATCCAAATCTCCTACTTGGTACGGGCTGAAAGGATACTGGCAAAGGGAGCAGAGTTTGGTTTGAGACCTCTCCAAAATCCCACGAAAAAAAAACCAGTAGGCATCCAAATTCACAACATCACCATTTTGCTTGTCCTCATGCCGAGAAGAAAACAGTAACATTCCCTGACAAAAAATAAAATCCCCAAAAGCTATTTTTTTCCAAAATCCTCTCACACAAGCCAACTCACAATACCCAAGAAAAATTCCGTTATTCCTTCCTAGAAATGGGGTTGGCACAAGCCCCAAGCAGTTGGAAGGATTTAGGAACATTAAACATATTTAATGATTTATTTAAATTTAATTGAACTCCCTTCTTTTGTTAATTTCATGATTTATTTTATTATTTTAATATTTTCTTTAACCAAAACCTCCACAACTCCTCGTTAAGACATTTATTTTCTTCCTGCAATTGTTTTCTTTAAATTTAATAAAGATAATTATGATACAATGAAAACAATCTTGTTATTGTGAATGCACTTTGTGTCAAAGGTCGCAAGAATCCTCCTAATTAAAGGGAATTATTCTCTCGACCTTATCGGAATGATGAGACGCCCAAGATAAAAATCCATACAATTACTTCTATCCTTTATCAACATCCAATATTTCAATTTTAGGAAGGTGATACTATTTTTCTTATACTGTATTTAATTGTTTCATTTTCTGAATTATCCATATCCTAAGCACAATGCTAAGAAAATGAACTCGGATCATCCTAGAGCCAACCCGAGCTCACTCAACTAAGGTCGAAAAGGTGGTAACGGGAGGGGCATTACAGGGGTTGCCAAAAGGCAAAAGCAAGAGCTATAATTATATATGGCATGAATGCAAATATAGTAATAAATGAACAAGTATATGCCAGTCTATCCTATCTAATACATGATACAAAGAACAATCTTTCAACCAAAGTATGAAAAAAGAGGTTAGGGTTAGGTATACTTACTTGGGGTTGACTTGTCAGCACTTCAATCTCCCCCTTTTGCTTGTAGCACCTTGTGAGAGACTGTTGTGGGTGAAGCCAAGATGGATAGGTAGAATACCTAAGTAAGCCTCAAGTTGGGGACTCCAACAATTAAGGTAGACCTTATTGGTTCAACTCCTATTCTTGGTATCTTCAATGGCCCACTGCTTCACCTTGTCTTCCTTGATGTAAGCTCCTCTAAACCTTGAGTCCTCTTGTTTTTTGTAAGGCGGATTTGCAAGCATGAGCAGAGCGGATTGTTTAATAATATATTGAGAAATGACAAATGGGAACCCTATAAATACAGACTTACACACTAGAAGTCATGACTGAGATTTGGAACAGGGGATTCTGCAAGATTTTGTTGGCCTCAATGATGTGGCTAAGTGCAAGCAAATGGAGGAAGAGGGAAGAAGAGAGTCAACAGGGGGGAGAGGGAGTCTACGAAAGGTAGCTGAAGCTGATGTGAAGGCGATTTAAAGTGGTATAAGGTGGTGTAAGGTGCTAGTAGGAAGGGAAAAGAATGACATAAAAAAAATTCAAATTGGTACAGTTTGGGATTAACAAAGGATCTATCAGCATCCTGTCTAGTATAAATTCTTGCAAAGAAGTTGAAGAGTACCACCCATTAGTTCCAAAGTCAGAGCATTCTTCATCTTTTTCTAAGGCCTAAACCAAAGCATAAAATAAGATTAACATAAATGATATTATAGCAAAGAGTTAACATAAATTATTCTATACCTAAAGTAATATAGTTGGAGACTATTGGGAGGACTGCATATCTTACTATCCTTGCACCATAATGGAAAGGAAGGGAATAAGGCATCTCCATTCTAAACCTGTGGCCCAATTCAAAGCAATACAAGAAGAATAACATAGATAGTAAGAAATATAGAGCAATTCAGTCAAGGACCAATGGAAGGTCTATTTGGGACCTGGACCATTCTAAAGTCTGCCAAAAACTGTTAAGCAGCGTTCCACTGGAAACTCTGAACACCAGTTTAGTGATGCCTTAAAACTTGTCATAGGCAGCAGAGGCAGAAGTAGTATTAGAGCTGCATTTAAGATTCCTTAACTGTGATCAAGCCACTGTTATAAGTTTTCCTTAATGGCTTCTAATGATTTACGTTGTGACTTTTGAGATACTTATAGCTTTGATGGACAAAAATCTTCGTGGTGTAAGCATAGATGATAATTCTTATATCGGATCAACTCATTGTTTAGTTGTCACATCACAATACCTACATTCAAGCTTGCAACAAAAACAATTGTATGTACGATTAATAGATTTTGAGTTAGCTAGGCAAAACTTTATGACCTATTTTGACAAAAATCATTATGTATTTTTCTATGAAAATTAATATTTGAGGCGATCTTGCAAACACATAGGGTCCCTTCTAATATTAGTGTTCAATGAAAATTAGGTACGTTGATGTCTCCACTGTTGATGGAGGCACCTCTAAAGCTATAAGCATAGCCATCAAAGCTACTGGAGCTCAATTTCTCGAGGTAATCCATATTTGTCCTTACTTTGCCTAACAGTCTTTGCATTACTCTACAAGGACGCTTTTCAACTCGTAGATACAAATGTGAGTGGATAGTTTTGAAATTTCAATCTCAAAAATATCTTGAATGTATTGCTGAAGCATGTAAATTACATATGGGCCAGGCTCCAGTTTCAGGTTCAAAAATGCCTGCAGAAGAAGGAAAATTGATCTTTCTCGCTGCAGGTACTACTTATTCTTGAACAACATACATATATTAGTTTCTTTGAACTTCTCCTCCAGTAGTATTACTTGAAGTGTATTTATTATCATGCTTTGTAAAAATAAGGTTGTAGGAAGCCGGAGAAATTTACTTCATTTTTCTATTTTTCAAAACTGAAAATGAAGATTGATTAATATAGTAATAACTCCCTAGGAGGATCCACAATTAGGAAAGAACAAAATGTAGTAACTGAGTGATAAAATAAAGGAAAATATTTACTAATCATTCAGATTGAAGAATTCTTAGTTGGTTCCACACAAACAGAAGTGCTATTCATCTTCATAGACAGTCAACTTCGATGAATTTTCTGTGTATCTCCACCATGCCAAGACTTTAGGTTGCTTCGATCATTTCTTGGCTTTCACAGTTCTTTTGTTAAATTGATCTGGATGCAACTATGTTAAAATCACTTTCTCATGGCTTTTGTTTGCACTCTGTGAATATGGTGTGAGATTCCCTTATGAATCTTCTTGCTTCAAAAAATATAGGAATGAACTATTTGAGGAGGAAATGATTGTAGGCTGTCAATCACATAAACATTAGATACTATCAACTAACACATCACACATACACATTGAAGTAGAACACTCATTCCATAGAAAACACAATGTAAAGAAGAGTCTTTGCCATTAATCCATGATGTGTGATACACTCTGAGGGATATTAATCAGACAAAGAGTCATCCATCTTAGATGAATCCTCCTATCAAAGATTCCTAACTACAAAGATTGATCAATTCGTATATTGCTCATGCACTTAGCAAATACTCTTTTATAATAACTTTATTGCAAATCTTATTTATCCACCTCATCTATCCCCCCTTTTAAGTCAAGCCAATCATCCTTGACGACTAACAAGCAAGGATGTAGGTGTGTTAGCTCTGAATCTACTACGTCCTTAATCCTATATTTTTAATTAGATGTGTATGGCTGACTTGTGGCTATCATAACTTTTTATCATGTTGTATCTCTTTCATATATGTTATAATATCATTAGTGGGTCGGCCTTGGTGATGACTATAACATTGGAATAGTATATATAGGAGTAAATATGTAGTAGTTGAGTACTTGAGTCTTATTGTATGGTTCGGAGGTTGTCCCCTTGAAGTGGCTAAGTTATTATTCTTGCATCTTTTGATCATTTCTCTCAATTTTGGGTGTTATTTTGTGTTATATTGCTACTGATATTAAGATCTAAGTAATTTCATTAGAAGTGGTATCAAGGCTTTGATCTCAGCCATAATTGCGTCAAAACTCTAATTGTGAAGATTCGGCAATATCTCCGAATTGGTAGCGATTTTTTTGCAATTTTTTTTCTGGTGTTGCGAAATTAGTAAAGATCCTCTCCAAATTTCAAGAAATTTTAGCTTGTTTTGCAAAAGTTATAACAATTTTAGGGTTTTTCATAAATTTGCTCTATAGATTGGTTCTTTGCATTTTCAGAAAGAGGATAAAAATTAGTTTGAGTTTGTTCTGAGTTTTTTCATATTTGGCCGAGTTCCTCTCGAAACCCCAAACCCTAAATTTCGACCTTGATCCCTAAATCCTACTATTTTGGTGCATCATGGCAAGGCCTTCCACAAGAGGCAAAAATCTTGTCACTCTGGGTAAAACTCCAGACAAGGATGAGGATATAGTTGAGGAGTTAGAGTCAGAAGGGGTAACTACAGTATCCTCAGGGCTAGGGTTTACTTCGGTGGACCATAGGGTAAGCCAACTTGAGTATGATCTGCGAATCCTATAGTCTGAGATGGCCAACAAAGAAGATGTAGAAAAGATCGGTCAACAATTGGATGATTTCATGCAACAACTCAATACAAATGTGAAGGGTCATTATCATCTTGCAAATCAGCCACAACTCAATCACACTCATATCAACCAAGGCGGATCTTCAGGTCAAAGTAACAGACAAACTAGCTAGGGTGGATCTTCAAGCCTACCCAATCCAAATACAAGTACTTTGTAGGCCTGGAACATGATGTTGAAAGTGGAAATGCGTAAGTTTGATGGAAAGGATCCACTCAATTCGATTAACCAAATAGAGAATTTCTTTGATCTACATCATATCCCATTAGGACAAAAGATGACCATGGCATCCTTGTATCTCGAATCTGACCAATTCCTCAAGTATCGATGGTTATGTGCTCAAAGGTAGAAAAATGGTCTCAATGTCACTTGGACAGTTTTTACCAAAGAGCTGCAATTGCACTATAGTTCTAGTGTGTCAAAGAATTACTTCGGCCAATTGGCAAAGTTACGACAAACAAGATCAGTCAAGGATTATGTTCATTAGTTCCAAACCCTATCCTAGTGTATGGAGAATATTATGGAAGGGAATTTTAATGACCTATTTCTTGGGGGTGTTAAGGACCACATTGAGCATGCACCTATGTTTAATCCACTTAAGGTTTCTAATTCTATTATCATGGCACGTAGGGAAGAGGAAAATTTTCTTTCCAGCAGGAAACAAACTTTCACTAGCATCAAAGACTGTAGCACACCCACACCATCATTCCCTCGGCCAATTCAACTAACACCTCAACAAATTGAAGAAAAGAGAGCAAAAGCGTTATGTTTTAACTGTGACAACAATTATGGATTGGGACATAAATGTGCTGAAAAGAAGTTGTTCTACATTGAGGGGCCTAATGAAGAAGAAGATGAAGAGGTAGAGGTCATTGTCGAGCCAGACGAGTTGGGAGATCCCCAACGAACGATCTCATGTCATGCAATTTTAGGTATTAGAACCCCTAAACCCTCAAAGTGGTTGGATTCATAAAAAAATAGAGGGTAATAGTGTTAATTGACTTGGGAAGTACTCACAATTTCATCAATCATAAGTTGGCGGTGCGCTTGAATTGTTTTGTTTATCCAACTCCTGACTGTCAAGTAATGATCGTTGATGGGGGTACTATTAGTTGTTCAGGAAAATGCCATAACATTAAACTCACCACCAGACGTTACTTGCTAAATAGACCTATGTATGCTATTGCCATGGAGGTGTAGACATTGTGTTAGGAGTTCAATGGCATACCACCTCGGGAACCATTGGGATGAAATTCCAAGAGTTCATGCATTTTCAGTTAGAAGGGAGGACTTTTGAACTAAGAGGATTAAGAGCAAAGTCCCCACAATTGGTAAGCTCTCACCAGATGCAAAAAATGCTTTAAAAAGGTGTAGAGGGGTTCGTGACACAACTATTTTCATTGGAAGCACATCTATCAAATGCACTTATACCATCAGATATGCAAGCAGTTATAGATGAGCGCTCAGTTGTGTTTGGGGATATGCCAAAGGGTTTACCTCCAAAAAGAGACCATGACCATGCCATCCAGCTAGTACTAGGGAGTCAACCATCCAACATCAGACTTATCGGTATCCATATGTGCAAAAGAGAGAGATTGTGAAGATAATACAAGAAATGTTAGAAGCAAGAATTATCCATCATGGTCAGAGTGCTTATTCTTCTCCAGTAGTGATGGTACACAAAAAAGTTGATAATTGGTGCATGTGTCTTAATTACATGGAACTCAATAAGTACACAGTCAAAAATAAGTTCCCTATTCTTGTAATTGATGATTTGTTAGATGAGTTACATGGTGTTGTTTACTTTACAAAACTTGTTCTTTGTTTTGGATATCATCTGATCAGAATCAGGGATGAGGATATTCATAAAACAACCTTCCAGACACATGAAGGCCATTATGAATTCTTGGTAATGCCTTTTGGACTCACAATGCACCCTCTACATTTCAAAGTTTGGTGAATTCTATCTTTAAGCCATTCCTGCGGAAGTTTGTTTTAGTGTTCTTTGATGATATACTAATATACAACAAAACATGGGAGGAACACTTGCATCATGTAAATAAGGTGTTGGAAACTCTTGAACAACATCAACTTTATTCAAAGCCCTCTTAAGTGTTCTTTTGGAGTCAAGGAGGTTGAATATTTGGGTCAAATCGTCTCTTATGAAGGTGTTAAAGTGGATCCTAACAAGATAAAGGCCATGTTTGAGTGGAAGGCTCCAAAAATCCTAAAGCATCTCGGAGGATTTTCCGGAATTATAGGTTATTATTGTCGATTTGTAAAGAATTATGGTAGCATAGCAGTACCACTGACAACTTTATTGTAGGACTCTTTTCATTGGAATGAGGAAGCTACCGAAGCATTTGAGAAGTTGAAGGAGGTCATGTGCACCAGTCTAGTTCTAGCTACTCCAAAATTTTCCAAAACATTCATTGTTGATTGTGATGCTTCCGGGTATGGTATGGGGGCAGTACTCATATAAGAGGGTCGTCCCATTGCCTTTGAAAGCCGTAAATTCAAAGGTAAGAATATGTCAAACCGGATTTACGAGAAGGAAATGTTGGCCATACTTCATGCTGTAAAGCAATGGAGACCATATCCAATGGGAAGACACTTCAAAGTAACGACAGACCATGATAGTTTGAAATACTTCTCAGAGCAACGCTTATCATCCGAAGAACAAAAATGGGTCAAAAAAATGTTGGGGTATGATTTTGAGATAATATACAAGCAAGGGATGGAGAATGTAGTTTTTGATGCTCATCTTAGAAGGATGAGTCAGCTGAGATATTATTGTGTGCCATATCTATATTACAAGAAGATTGGGTAGAGGAGGCAAGGTCCGAATGGCAAGATGACCCAAGTACACAAAATCTCATTCAAAATCTCCAACATGATCCAAGAATTTCAGAAAAAATTGTATGGAAAGGGAATGCTTTATGGTACAAGGATGTATTATACCTATGTAAGAACTCAACCCTAAAAAATAGGGTTCTATCTGAGCTCCATGCTTCTCTAGTAGGGGGCATTCGGGTTTCTTGAAGACTTATCATTGAATCAAGCAAGATTTCTTCTGGGAAGGGCTAAAAGGGGATGTCCAAAAATTTGTGGCGGAATGCATGGTTTGTCAACAAAATAAAGGTGAAACAATTAAGTCCCCAAGTCTTTTACAACCTCTATCTATTCCTAGCTAGAGGTGGGAAGAGGTTTCCATGGACTTCATCACATGATTACCTAAATCAGAAGGGAAAAATGTAATCATGGTTGTGGTGGATAGACTCACCAAATATGCCCATTTTTGTGCCTTATCACACCCATTTGTTGCAAGTAAAGTAGCAGTAGCCTTCATGGATACAGTTCAAAAGCTACATGGGACACCAAAGATTATAGTAAGTGATCAAGACCCTATATTTACTAGTAATATTTGGACTGATTTGTTTTCATGTTTGGGTACTCAACTAGCTCGTAGCTTTTCTTATCGTCCCTAGCCTAATGGGTAAACTGAGGTGGTAAACAAGTGCTTGGAAGGATATCTTCATTGCTTTACCTCATATAAGCAAGTGAGATGGGTCCAATGGCTGCCACTTGCAGAATGGTGGTATAACACTTCCTTCCATACTTCATCTAAAATGTCTCCTATTTTGGCATTATATGGGTACCATCCACTGTCCATCACCTCATCCTTGAGAGGCCAGCCAAGGGTTAGAGAAGTTGAAGAGCATATTCACCACCAACAAGAGGTACTTTCTAGTCTCAAGGAGAACTTGGCCATGGCACAAAACTACATGAAGCAGCAGGCTGATCAACATCACAGTGAAAGACATTTTGAAGTCGGTGATTAGGTTTTTGTACGTTTACAACCATATAAGCAAATGTCTTTGAAACAACAGAAGAAGGATAACAAACTTTCACCTAAGTATTATGGCCCTTATCAAGTGTTGCGGAAGATTGGTACTATAGCATACAAATTGGAACTCCCTGAAGAAACCAAAATACATCTAGTCTTCCATGTTTCTTGCTTGAAGAAGGTAATTGGACAAAAGGTATCAACCCAGACAGTGTTACCTGAGCTCAATAAGGAGGGAAGAATCATCTTAGAATCAGAATGCATCCTTCAGACACGTACTAAACAATTGAGGACAAGGGTCATTACTGAGTATCTGATCAAGTGGAAGAATCTAGACAATGAAGACGCCACATGGGAGGATGCAACATCCAAAGCTTCTCAACATTGGGGACAATGCTGCTCTAAAGGGGAAGGGCATGCTACACCATTAATCCTATATCCTATATTAGATGTGTATGGCCGACTTGTGGCTATCATAACTTCTTATCATGTTGTATCTCTTTCATATATGTTATAATATCATTAGTGGGTCGGCCTTGGTGATGGCCATAACATTGGAATAGTATATATAGGAGTTAGTATGTAGTAGTTGAGCATCATATTGAGTACTTGAGTCTTATTGTATGGTTTGGAGGTTGCCCCCTCGAAGTGGTTAAGTTATTATAGTTGCATCTTGTTATCATTTCTCTCTATTTTGGGTGTTATTTGCTGTTATATTGTTGTTGATATTCAAATCTATCTAAGTAATTTCATTACAAAAACCTATTGGCTCGCTTCTCTTAGAAGGCATTGTTGTGTGTGTGTAGTGGATAACATAGCTCAACTACTCACCAAGTACTCAATGAGTTTCCTAGTACCCATAATTTTTTTTGTTGGGCAAGTTCTTACAATTTTAATTTGCGAGTCTTGTTTGGACAAGTTTTCTCAAAGCTTCAACTGAGTTTTAGTTGAGTCAGAAAATTTATGTTTTTTTTAAATTTCAAGTATTTTTTAAGTTGGTGAGTTATGCCGAGATTTTGCTGACTCGGAGAAATTTGGGTCTTCTGAGTCCGAGTTAAGCCCAAGCATGTGAACTATGGTGGATATCGATTGTTCTCGTGGAGCTTGACCAAGGTATCATGATAGTAAACCTCTCCTTTGCTATTGACTTGTGTTTTGTTATGCATGAGCTGGGAGGTTTGACTAGTCTTATACGTTCCCTTACAAATGCAAGGACTGTCCACCACATGGACAATACCGGGCTTAGTTATCAAATCTTGTACTTGCTTGATCAGCCTATATCCACTCTTAACACCAAAATATTTTTCTGTTAACAATTTAAACTTCTTGTTTTCTTATGCTCATTTTCAAGAGTGAATGACAAGTCCTTCACAAAATATTTCCTACACCATCTTTTTGGATTGAAATAAGTTACCTATTTTCCCCAAAGGAGCTGACTCCTTATAACTAACACAATCCTTTCCATAGAAGTTCAAATCGCTCTTCTTTCCTTGTGTCCTCTAAACATTGTATTGATCTGGCTGGGTCCTCTTACATTCTGATTTGTCTTTTATCTTGCATATTGGTAAAGTTGATACTTGCGGCTATAATAAGCTTATAAGGTAAAATATATCAAATCATCATAATTCTATTTAATTTTTTTGTTTTGTAGACTAAGATAAGAGGAAGTGGGACTTTAACAGTGTGTTATCTATGTATTGAATCTCAGGACAAATATTGTTCTAGTTGTAGCCTATCCAAGCTTCTTGAATTGTTACAATAATTCAGCGATTAGAGCTTTCCATGCTACCCAAATTTAAAGTTTAGGAATTACTTTTTTATCTACTCTAATGAGGCTATGACATTGTGTGAATACTTTTTTTTCAAAGAAAAGATTTATATTATGAAAAAATCAAAAGATACATATTCTACTATGTCAGGTATAAAAATTATTAGTCCAGGCCTGGGCATTAGACACAAAAGCATGTATAGGCATTACAATCATTGATACAAATTTAACTCGATAATCTGTATAAGGTCTTGTTGAAGCTTGGTAGACCACCATCGTGGCGGAGGACCAAAACAAGCTATATTCGCATTGTCAAGGGCCCAATTGGTTAATGCAAGTGCCACTCTGTTGAGCTCTCTTGGAATATATTGGAAGGTGACTTCTTGAAACTTGTCTTTTAGACACTGAATTTTGTCCTCTCTACATAGTTTCCAAATTTTGCCATGATATGCTGCAGAGCTGGATAACAATCTCACTATAATCAGAGAGCCAGATTCAACTTGAATTCTCTGTCACCCAAGTTTCAGGGCTTCTTGTAGGCCCCATGATATAGCTCTTATTTCAGTTATATTATTTGTGGCATACCCAGGATTTTCTAAAAAGAAAAAAGCTATGTTGTCAGGATACAAGTACGGGTTCAAGTTCGGGTATGGGTTCGATATGTGGATATGTCGATTTTAAAAAACCCTTGGGTACGATACATTTTGGATACGTCCGTGCATACATATGTATGTGTGTATATATTTTATACATATACTCATTTCATTCATTTTCTAGTCCATAAGAAATACAAAACTTGAAAAATATAGTAGGATCAATGTTCAAAACATTCAATATACTTAAGATTTTACATTTTCATTGATCATGGATTCATGTGGCTGCCATACATATGATATACGAATATCATGTCAACATGAATACAAACAAAACTTGAAAAATATAGTAGGATCAATGTTCAACACATTCAATATACTTAAGATTATACATTTCATTGATAATGTGGCTGCCATAAATATGATATACGAATATCACGCCAACACGAATACAAACAAATCTAGAATATATCATCTAGATTTTCCTCGAAATCAAATTTTTGCATGCCACTCGCACTAGCTCCACTCTCATTAGTTCCACTTTGCACTCCTTGTGAACTACCTTGAATGTCATCTGCGCCATCAAATATTGAAAGTTGGGCAAGAGTGGTTGCGGAAGCATCCAAGTTTGTGGTCTCTGGAAGAAGATCCCAAAGTTTTTGAGGACCTCTAATATAGTCCTTAGACTTGAGTGACAAGAGGTGCAAATTTGAATTCACATATACCAAATCCTCAGCTTTTTTAGATGCCAACTTGTTTTGTTTAGCTAAGTGGATAAATGTATAAGTACTCCAATTCTGCTTTGTGGAAGAATTGCTAACCACCTATTACAAAAAAGTTCGTTAGAAATTTCAAATTAGTAACGTATTAAGAATGTACAAAAATATCCTACTAAATAAAATTTAAATTTTTCAATAAATGTTATACCTGTGAAAGAATTTTGATGGCAATAGGTCGCAGGTACTTGGCATTATGGCTATGTACATACCACCATTCGATTGGGCTCATGGTGTACTTGTTGAAGAGAGCCTCAACCTCTCCCATGTTGCCTTTTAAAGCTACAAACATGCCCATTCAAAGGGCGTTGTGAACCCTCATTTGAGGCTTAGTATATGGATCTGGAAAAAGTCTTTCAAATGAACTGCCTTGGTGTCAACTTAAGTGCAATTTTTTCAGAGAATTCTGGTTTTCTATTAGGTAGCCAAAGAATTTCAGAGCTATAATACTTTGGGTTTAGTGCAAAATAAAGATGTAATGGGGTGGTCATTTTATTCCACCTCTTCATGACCAATTCTTAACAATACCTCACATGTAGAATGCCCAATCTTCTGGATCTTGCTCAGTTTGTAACAAATCATGCATGTCATGTAATCAACGTTCAAGCATAGCTAATCTATCTCCTTTTCATATAGCATCTCCCATCCATGTTGCATCAATAGCTACGCTATCTGATAATTGGGGTTAGAACATGCATTTGAAATTGAGCAAGATACTCAACTTTATCACCATTTCATCATCAAGAACCTTGATTTTTACCTTTGTGCTTGTGAAACCCTTGTGTCATTTCTTGCCTCCCCACTGTCCAAATATTGTTGATCTCCATGGGGGATATTGCTCACCTTGCCTCTTCTTACCTTCTGATGTTGTCTCAATCTGAGTATGAGATTAGAAAGCTACCGTCTCTTATTCCTTTAACCTTCCTAACCTCGTGAATATGGCTATTGTGTGTATATAATCATTTGTAATAGAACAACTCTGAATGTCATTTACATACGTTTGTGTAATATTTACTCTTCGATCCACGAAATTCTTCCCAATCATTTGGAGCATCAAATTCCACTCAGTAACAACACAAGGGGTCCATGAATATGTGCTCGTACATTACCCTTTATAATCAATCTTGTTGCTCTACAATAGTTTTTAGCATTGTCCACGATGATTGGACAACACTCTGGGAAGTTGTCATCGATTCAAGAGCTGATTTATCATGAATGTCGGCAATAAATTGTGCATCTTTGACTTGCCCTTCATAGTCAATGACTTTTAGGAACATTGCCCCCTTTAAGGCACACTACAACAACATTTATTGCATGAATCCTTCCATGAATCTCAAATTAGTTGCAAAGAGGTTTGAATATGTTAAACTTCCGTTTCCAAGAGTGTGGTTCGAACCTTTTCGTAACTTGGGATTTGGTACCCTTATGGAGCTTCATTGATAGTTTTCACCATCTGGTGCCAATATGGAGACCTCAATACATTAAAGGGCAACCCACATGGGAAATGCTTTGAGCATCACCTCATCAACAATGTCTATCATGTCATTATTGAATGTTATTTCCAATGCCTCGATTTTGGCTTTTAGTCAATTTCGTGAGGTCTCTGAATGAATTCTTCATCAAAAGGATGGTATTCAACATGACTTTGAGTTTGAAGATTCTGGAACGGAATGAGTAGCAAATGTAGGTGTGGGTGATAACTTGAATCCAAATGCCAATGGAACTTGTAGTAACTATTTTTTGCTACTGTGCCATCGATCTATCAACTCATATGAGTCTTTTAGATATTCTGCCATTTGATATTTTGATAATCAACGTTTTGTTTCTCACGCTCCTTATAACGCCTAATCAAATGGATATGACTCCTCTAGACTATCATGTCTAATCTTGTATTTAGTATGACAAACCATCTATCCAATCTATGACCCCCTTTTCCATGCTATGTCTATATTGTCACATCTTAAAATCCGGTAGGACTAAATGCAGAATTTTAGTGCAACTTCATGTTTTTACGAACATAATGAGTTCAGCCCCTTCTTCCCTTGCAAACTCTCAATTGCTTAGAACTTGCCTGTCATCACTAAATGAAACAGTTTTTTCATCCCAAATTCCTTAATTTGAAACGTAGTGAGAAATCACAAGGATGTTAAAAAACTTCAACTATCTTCATTCCCAGAGTTGCATGCTTGATACCAGATGATGAATACATTTAAGGATGCAAAAATTCTAACAAACCTCCTACAACTACTCTCAATTTAAGATATATTATTGAGCAGCTGTTATGACTCAGCCTAATTCTATTCTTTATTCTATACTAAGATCACACATACAAAGGGCTCATGAGGTGTTACAACTCAAACATCAGTTGCAATGTTCATGCACAACTAAAAAAGTTTTGCCTTTAATAAAAGTAAATGCTATTCATAGAGTGAAAACATCAACTTACTAATTATTAATAAATTGTATCCTTAGTTAACACAATTTTTTGATGTTATGTAAACCCTAATATGTTATGTCATTACCAAGATTGAGATAACAAGCCCAAAAGCATACATAAGTTAGGAAGTTAAAAAAATAAAATCTGTAGGCGTTACCTTCTACCACTCCAAAATGTTAAAAAATTAAATTAAAATATTTTCGGCCAATGACTTGCCAATTTGGCCCTGAAAAATTGTCTCAAGCATGCAACCCTAATCTGTTTTTTGATCAATTAGTGCACCACTTTTCTGCAATGGTGTGGAGCATGGTTATAGCCATGAGATTTTAAAACCATAAAAACACTCATCTGTTGACATTCTCTAGGATCAACTAAATGCTGGAATAGCCTCCAAAGTTATTGGATCACCTCATCAATGCCTCTTGCAAATTTTAGCATAATCCACTCTGCAGTAATCGTATTACTCATGTTTTGCTCTGAAGCTTCCACCAGTGTCTAGAGTGTTTTCGTGGTATCTCCAAGATCATCATAAAGTCCATTTTGCTACAGATGAGAGCATACATGGCTTTCCCTATCCTGTCATCTTTACTAACATTTTCTAGATAATGAAACAATTTTGATTAAAGGTTAAATTGGTTTTGTATGTAAAATGTAGATTCTAATGGATTAGAATTGTTATAAGCATACCTGCTAGTATAATCCAATGGATTGAAATTATGGTTCAAATATTATGGTTGTTTCCAAGAGGTCAGATGCAAAATTATTGTGGGATATGATTCTAAGACATGTATTCTACCTCCGAACGTGACATTTTATGTTCAATAAACATTTTAAAACATTTGAAGGTCTTCCTATAAATCTTGTAATGTCCCTTGATAGGGCTATCAAGTTGCGGCTTGCCTCAATAACATTCGTCTTAAACCCAAATTGGCAGTGACCAAGACATGAAAATTGTGCTTCAAACAGACATACTTATATTTGAAACATCATGGAGATGCATTTCAAACAATCAATCAGAATTATGAACGATTACCGTCCTCATTCCATAGGGCAAAACAGAATTTTCTAAGGGATTGACATCAAGCATTTAAGCTCATGCAGATGAGTGGAATTTGTCCAACAAATAATCTTAAATCTCAGTGACAAAATATGTTTTCATCAGGGATCTACAAATGGTGGGTACATTGCAAAGTTGTGAGAAAGACTGTTCTCTTAAATACTAAGAAATTCAGTGTAATTGGATTTTTTGTTCAAGTCATTGCAAGCAACCATGAGGGCTGGAAAAGATAGCATAATTATTGCTCTTGGTATCATTCTTTTTAAACAAGTCAGGTTAGAAACTACTGTTGCTCCAGGAAATGGAAGGACAAGGGTTCCACAATGCACCGAATTATGCGATACAATTTTCAACCTAACTGTTGCCAGGAAACGGAAACGTAGGGGAAACGGGTACGAAACGCGTAAAATGGCAATTTTCAAAAAACCTTGGATACGAAATATACAGGAAACGTCTGTACAATATATTATAAATATATATATATGCATAGTACTCATTTTATAATTGTAGACCATAAGAGATAATTGATAAAGCACTCAAAATATTTTGTAATTCATTGAAATTTGAAGTTCTAAAGAGTCATCATTCAACATGGTTACAATTTCAATGATTCACATATACATAATAATAATCTAGATTCTAGAATATATCATCTAGATTTTCCTCATAATCATCTCCATGAACAGCACTAGCACCAACTAGCTCCACTCTCCCTCCCTTCTGCAAAAGATCCCGATTCTTCTTCATCAATACCAAGCAGTGAAAGTTGGCTAGGAGTTGCAGCAGAAGCATCAAAGTCGCTAGTCTCGGATCAATATCCCAAAGTTTGTTGGGACCTCTAACATAGGTTTCACTCTTGTGTGATAGAATGCGCAAATTGGAATGCACATACACTAAATCCTCAGCCTTCTTGGATGCTAACTTGTTCCGTTTGGCTGAGTGGATGAAGGAATATGTACTCCAATTCCGCTCTACTGAAGAATTGCTAGCCACCTATTACAAAAAAGAAGTTAGAAATTTTCAAGTAGTATAATAGTAATAATATTAATTTACTAAGAAGTAAGAACATACATTTTTAATTAATAAACAAACTTTTGATTTCATTTTAATATTTGATACATGTGAAAGGATTTTAATGGCAACAGGTCGCAGCCACTTGGCATCATGGCCATGTGCACACCACCACATGCATGGGGTCATCTTGTACCTGTCAAGTATTGCATCTATTTCATCCATGCTACTATTAGATGAAGAGACAAAGAGCGTCATTTCATAGCGGACCGCACTAGTTACATCTGGATCAGGAAAAAGCCTCCGGAATGCTACCTTAGCTCCACTTGCAACTTCATGGTCATCATATGGTTTTTGCCTACCAGGTAGTGCAAGTATTTCACTGCTATAAAATTTGGGATTCAGGGCATAGGCTAGGAGATGCAATGGGGTGGTCATTTTATTCCACCTTCTCATGATCACGTTCTTAACTTCATTGTAGAAGTTTTCTTCAGGATCCTGCTCTTTTTGTTGTATGATGTCTCTAATTTTTTCAAGCATAGAGTCAATGCCATCATAGATCTCCCCTATGCAAGCATTATCTGTGTCTGCATATCTAATCATATATAAAATAGGCTCAGTAAAACTAAGCAATTATACAACCTTTGCCCACCAAATATCATGAAGTATCACTGATTTTACTTTGATGGCTATTTTTGTGTTTGCTTGCCTCCACACAGACCAGACATCATCGATCACCATAAGCGTTATGGTTTGCTTTACCTTCACAAGTCGTCTCAAAACGAGCGTGTGAGAGGACAAATCTTGTTTCAGTAACCTATTAAAATAAATTAAAGCAAGTTAATAAAATATAAAATTAAATTTAAAAGGAATTCATTTGATAATTTGATATTTCATAAAAAGTTAGCAAATAAAAATTAGAAACTAGGAAATTGTTTAGTTACCTTCAACAACTCCAATGTCGAGAACCTCCTAAAGATAGCTTGGGACATATGATGATTTGTGACAAACATTTGGATCTCATTTGCCTCTGTATAAACTTCCTCAATCCATGGTATTTTGCCAATCTTCTGCAGCATCAAATTCAAGGAGTGTACTGCACAAGGTGTCCAAAAAATGTGCTCATATCTCCCCTCAACAATCATCACTGCTGCTCTACAATTTTTGGCATTGTCTGTGATGACTTGGACAATGCTTGCAAGGCCCACTGACTCAATAGCCTCAATCAAAATATTAGAAATAAATTGAGCATTTTTCACTTCACCCTCACAATCAACTGCCCTTAAGAACATTGCCCCTTTAGGGCACACTGCAACAATATTGATTAGGGGTCTATTTCGGGCATCTTTCCATCCATCTGAAATGATAGATACCCCTGAGTCCTTCCATAAATCCCTAATTGGCTGCAAAGAAATATGTACATGGGCCACTTCTTTCGCCAACAATGTGGTTCTCACCTTTTCATAACTAGGGCTTTTATACCCTTTCGATGCATCATTAATACCTCTCACCATTTGTTGCCAATAAGGTGAGCGCAACACATTGAAAGGCAACCCACATGCATAAATGCATCGAGCAACCAACTCATCAGCAACATCCCTTTTCTCATTTGCAAATGTTTGCTTTAATGGGCCTTTGGAAATTCTCTTTCGTGACAAACACTCACCCCCTGTTGGAGTTTCAACTGCAACTTGGATAAAAGGATGGCTTGATGGGTTGGGTGGTTTTTGTGAACCCCTATTTTGCAAAGGAGCAATTTTAAATCTAGCTCTTGAAGCTTCCATATCAGCCTCCTCTTGCTCTTTCAGATATGCCAATATATGTTTCGGTTCAACCTTGCCACATTTTCTAATCCCCGTTCCTGATTTCCCCATTAAATGAGCTTTGAGTCAGGTATAAGAGGATTTAAATTGTATATTGGCAATGATTGCATACCCAAACTCGAGAGCCACCACCAACAAGGTTCTCCACAATTGCACATGTCTCCAAAAAGGAGCTCTAGGATCCACACCCCCACTTTGGCTTTCTTCCCCTTCCCCATGCCCTACCACTGAAGCTGAACTGGATGCCATTGAATCAAACCGTGCACTAAAAAATAAAAACATAAACTTAGATAACAATAAATTATTAAATAGAACCACACCCTACATATCTTATTCTGCTTTTGATCACCAAGGTCACTATATAGGCACAAGGTGAGAGCATACACAGAGTTCGGATTTATTAATTTAAAAAAACAAAATAATTTTTTTTTAAAAACAAAAAAGAATTAAAATTAAAAACCCTACACAATACACATCCTATTCTGCTTTTGATCAACAAGGTCACCGTATAGGCGCGAGGTGAGAGCATATACACAGCGTTCGGATTTATTAATTAATAATTTCAAAATAAATTTTTTTAACAAAAAAGAATTAAATTTAAAAACCATACACATCCTATTCTACTTTTGATCAAGGTCACTGTATGAGCATACACAGAATTCGGATTTAAATTTAAAAAAAACCTTTTAAAAAAAAACAAAAAAGAATTAAATTTAAAAAATCATCCTATTATGCTTTTGATCACCAAGATCACCGTATAGGTGCGAGGTGAGAGCATACACAGAATTTGGATGATATTTATAATTTTAAAAAAATATATATGCTTTTTATTTTAAAAACGCGAAGAAAATGTTACATTTTTTTTAAGCATAGAGTTCTAAAATTACTAAATTAAACCTATGTATTGACATCATGATCAATGATCACGAATGATGTGTGCGTAATGCACACATCATTCGCAATCATTGATCACATTAACATTTTCTTTAGAAAAAAAAACTTGAAAAATACCTGGTTTTTCCTCCTTGAAGTCAATCCCACCTTCCAAATCTGATTTGAAATTCCTCCTTAAAGCCTTTAGCTCTTAGCAACACGTCCTAAACTCTTCTTTCAAGCTGCTCCTTGATGTCTCTTTGCTCTTCACAATGCAAAATGCTAGTTTAATGAAAACTGTATTTAGCAAGAGAAAAATGAGAGTGTGATTTAGAATGGACCCAAGAGTTCACTATATAACTTTAGGGAAGTGTGTTTAGCAAGTCTAGATAGTTGTATTAGGTTAGGGTTCATTTAATGCAAGATTTATTTTTATTTTTAAAAAAGAAATGATGTTTTTTAAAGTAACAAACCATTGGAAACGTCTCTGACGTTTGCGGAAACGTTTTTGGCATTTCCCCCTCGTTTCGTTTCCTTGAAACGTTTCCGAAACATTTCTAAGGGGAAACGTGGCCCCCCTCTGCGTTTCCTGGCTTGACAGGTTCTAATCTTATAAAATATGAAGAATAAGAATACAAGTTCAAAATACTAAAATGTGCCCTAGAAGGCACCAAACTCAACCCCCAAGCAAGTCGCCTAGGGCTTGAAATGAAGAACTGCATAAAATCACTTTGAAGTTCTAATGTGACCTCCGTGCGAGATCACCCTTGCACACAAGACGGTTTCCGTCCTGTAGTGTGATCCTTTTGAAGGGTTTTGTCCTCAATAGGTGACCAAGGGTTTTCTTCCTTCATTGGCAAGAAGAGAATCTACTTGCTCCACCTCCAAGAGAAATGAATATCCAAAATAACATAATCGTCGTTTAGTAAGTCGAACCACCTTATATAGGCCTTGAAGATGTCAATGGGAAAATAGAATCCCCTAGAGAGGCCGACCCTCCCTTAATGAAGGAAAAGAACATTAATTTCACCATGTAGGCCACCAGAAGACCGACCTCCATAATGAAGAAATAGAAATTCTCCTTGCATTGTTTGAAAAATCTTCCACCACCTAGTTGAACCACTCCAATGCCATGATTAGTAAATAAAATAATTAATTACAACACTTACAACCATGGCGAGTTTCCCTACCTTGCTCCTTGTTGCCCATGGGAAGAGGAATGGGCATAAGGTCTTCCATAGCGAATTAGTTTGGAAAAGGGGACATTACAGTTCTCCCTTGCCAAAATAGTTTGCCCTCAAGCAATTGCAAACTTGGAGGCTCCAAATCTAGATCCTGTACCTTTCAAATGAAAGACCTCTGGCCAACACAAGCTCATATGCCCACATATGATTATACCAAGACAACAAAATCCCATAACTGTCAAGTGGAACAACTCCCACCCACAATGATCATGGTGTCTACTCCTTCCATCACCCCTATCTATGTTGTCTTCCTCAATGAAGCCTTCTACCCAAAGCATGAGAACATCTTTTAACATAGTTTGCATGTAATCTGAAAATGTAATAACTCTTTCAAGGGTTTTAGCCAAACACACCAATTGCAGATTTGAAATTTAAATTGCAGCAGATTGAAAGAGTAAAATCAATGACTTGTACGTGCACCAAAAAATTCCAAAATCACCGTAAAACACCACCAATCAATTCGCCACTATTATATATATTATGGAATTTTAGAAGCGAAAATAACAAAGAAACACTGAAGAATATTCAGCTGAAAATTAAATATGCACTGGAAATTGCAGCCACAAGATAAATATGAAATATGGGTCTAGAAACCCTCTAAATTCATATAACTTCAGATTCTGACCTTTAAAAACAAATCAAATGGTGAAACTAGATTTCTCAAATTCTTCTCCAATGACCCCAAACCCTACCCAAGGTAGGTCGCTCCACCCTAAATAATTACAATATTAGTTGGAAATTACAAATAGATCTTCAAATCAACTCTTCACATCAAGACCAAACAATGATGAAGGGTTTTCGTCCTTCACCTAAGCCACATGAAGGGTTTTTGTCCTCAAGTGGATAAATATGAAGCAACTAGCTCTCTATGCCCAAGTATAACAAAATGCGCCAAGACTAGCTAGCAAATGGTGTCTCTAATTCCTTTTTATATCCTCCTTGGTGTACCCAGATTTCATCTTGAAATCTTTGACTAACCTATTCGAAAAAATTTCGTACTTTTAAAATAATGGGTAGTTTTGTGTTTTTATTGCCTGAAAATTCTTGTATTGTGTTAGGATATTCTCAAAGAACCATATTAGCCATTTTCGCCAAATACCCAGATGCCCAAAATTGTTATATTTTGTCTTCGAGATTTGTCTGCGGGAAATTTCTATTTAATTATTTTGAGCCCCGTTTGAGGCAATTTGCACTCCGATTTAACCCTGTTGTGATCGAACATATCATTATTCCTATATACCAGAAGGGTTTTAACTAGGAATAAGTTTTGGGCTTTATTTGTGACTTTTGACAACTTTTTGTGTTTTTGTGTTTTGCTGTTTCGTTTTCTGTGAAATTTCTTTATATCAATTCCTTTGCCGGTTTGGCCTGATTCTTGGCCTGGAGTAACTGGGGATCATATATGCACATTATCCCAGAAGGAAGTCGCCATCGGAGGTCCGGTTCACTGGGAAAAGACGAAGTCGCGCACCAAAAAGCCTCTTCTGGGCTGGCCGCATTTTTGGAAAACAAAGAATTAGAGTGGACAATGGGAAAATTGGAAACAACAGGCAGGTGAGAATTTTGTAGCTACCTTGTAGGGTACATTTTCCCATGATATAAAAGTCACTTAAGTTGCAGTGGAAAAATTAGAGGCAGCAGGCAAGCGGGAATTTATTGCCTGCCTTGCAGAGTAAAAATTCCCATTGCCATGCGTTTTTAAAAATAGAATTCTCTTTAGCCAAAAAGTGCGACCCTTTTAGGGAGATGTGGGCAGCTTTTAAAGTGATTAAATTAATTAATTTCTCTCTTAAAATTGGTGCCCAAGCATGGAAGAAAGTCAACAAAAGCAAAGGGGAATAAAGGAGGTTGAAATAGATTGTTTAAAATTAAATAAATTAATTTATTTAATAGCAGCCCCTTCATGAGGAAAAGTGCGCCCCTTTTGAGAAGGAAATAATACTTTTTAAAGTATTAAATGATTATATTAAATTCTATTTTCGGTGGCTAAGGTTAAAGCACACTGTGAAGCTTAAGTGGAGTGAAGAGTGGATGATTAAATTAATTAAATTAAATTTATTGGTTGGCTGTTCTTAAATATGCAATTTTAGCACATCAGTTAAAGAGAAAAACATGATTTTTAATTAATTAATTGCCACGAATAGGAGGGGCAATTAGCAATTATTAATTATAGAATTATGAGGGTTATATAAGGATGGGCTGCCATAAGGGTGAATTAATTAATTCACAGGTAAAGAAGTGCAGCTCAGAGGAAATATGCGCCCCATTTGAAGAGGATTTTTGTTCAAAAGAAGGTGAAATCAAGGCTAAAAGCTTCCAATTTTGGCACATGCATTGAAGGAGGTTGATTTGTGTTTGCATAATTGTTTGCATAAGTGATACAGGTGCTCAGGTGAAGTTGGAAAAATTCATGCTCACTTTGTATGCAAATAAAACGTCAAATTTTGGGGCAGCAGGTTTGAATAGTGCAGATTTTTATGATTAAAATTCACTGTTCATATTCCGGTTGCCATTTTTGTCTGAATTACTTGCAGGAATTCATTATAGGTGCTTTACAAAAGAAAATGACTTTTAATCAATGTCTAATACATTGAATATATCGTCCGAATCTGAAGAATTATCCAGATCTGCACCAGTTTTGAAGAAATCCGGCCAAATAAGAAGAAAAAGAATTGTTCAGACAAAGATAGACAAAGCCATGGCAAAGAGGGACGAAAAAGAAAGCACAACGGAATCATGCATCACTTCCAAATTTGCAGACATCGGAGACACAGATCTAGGTCTGGGACCTCTTTCTGAATTGATTGATAGATCCAGAGCAGGAAAGACCTCACTCATGCGTGCAGTTAAAAGTAGTGGAATTATTTGAGTTGCAGCCTTTCCATACACAACCCAGTTGCCAGAGTTTGTTATGGAGTGTGCTAGATCTTACCATTCTTCATCCAAATCAGTATGAGACGCTATGGGGAAAACAATAATTCGGTTGGACACAGAGTTCATCAATTATTGTTTGAAGATTCTGGCGCGAAAGGTGATGACTTCCATTAGCATTCAGGATGTTGGCAGCAGGTGGGAGAAGCATAGAGTTGATTGCGTGAACATAATGAACAACAGATACATGAAGAAGCCCAGATCTCCTTCTAAGTTCCCAAGAACTCTTCCAAGGTCCAATCTGGTGCAAGAGGTAGATGATATTGTCAAATTGTTATGCAGGATTAATGGCGAGGCGAATGCTCACACTTTCCGTACATGGATGTATGCTTTCATCAGGACCATTGAAGTCAACAAGATTGATTCCATAATCAATTGGTTGGAAATCATTAGTGACAACATTGGCGAGCAACTTCGGAATGTGAAGCGTATTTTCAGCTTCAAAATGACTTCCTACTTGGTGTATGCTGCAGCTTCACAAGGAATCTTCTCCAACTTGGATAGATGTGGCGTTCTTTCTAAGGACCCCATTTTCGAGTGCTACCCACAACTTACTGTACCTGCGTGCGAGAAAGATTTCAAAGTGGTCAATGATGAGTTCTTCTACGAATTCATTTGCAGCCTAGACAAGGACCTAAAGGTCAACAGGGTGAGCAAGGAAGCGTGGGAAGCTGTATCCAAGATTGACAGTTTATTCATTTAGTTTGTAGATTTCACATACCTCAGGGTTACCGGCTTTTCTGGAGAACCGGTTAAGCTGCCCAGATATCCGAATGATAGATTGATCACCATGGAGCTGAGCAGACAACTTGTGGAGATACACAACCTTCAGTCGAAATGGCACAAGTCTACGGGTTTCTTCTCAATCACTGTGGGACATTATAGCTGCTAGAGCATTCATAGAGCTCAAGGGATGGAGACGCGGATGTTATCCGAGTATGAGCAAGAGTTCTTCCCGGCACGGTTGAACTTCAATCCATTTGGAGTAGCCAAGAAGATAATCTCCCAGGAGTATGCACATGTGCCTTCATTAGAGGATTTCTGGATGAAGTGCAAAAGCGAGTACGAGGTTAGAAAGAGAGATTTCAGCAAGCTATCAACACGGCAAGTGTTCGACTTTGGACTAGCACGGATACCTGCGGATCTTAAAGATGATGGGAATGTGTTACTTGACGCTTACCATCAAATGGGAGGAGATAGAGCCGTACTTTAGGATAACCCAAGAGGCTGCCATACAATTGAAGAAAGGTCTGGCGCTGTTCTGGTGAATACTTTAAACTGGTTGCTGATGAACGGATACTGCCTTGACGAAGCACTGATGAATCAAATCACGGGCAACTTCAGCGCAGGAGATTCCCTCAAGAGAAAACACGGAGGAGAAAGTAGCAAAAGGTCTGAGAAGTTGAAAGTACACAGAAGATCTCAATCAAAGAAGAAGATCACTTCCATGGCTATGACTTTAGTTCCGACTTCTCTAGCATCTACTACTTCACCAACTATTGCACCTCAGCAAGACACTTCCATGGCTCCACTAGATCCGGCAACATTCATCTTCTCTCCTCAGCCACTCCGTTCAGCACCTATTCCAGAAGAGACATTGAAGCTGCAGATGGCGGAGTTCGAAAGAGCTGTCCTTGGATGATTCAGAAGATGGCAACCATAACACTGTAGCACTTTCTGATGGAGAGGAAATAGAGTGGGAGATAGTAGTGCACTCAGCAACTTCTCATTCTCCGAGAAATAACTTCTCAGAATGGTTGGCTTTGCAATTGGTTCCAGAAGCTAGAGTGGAGATGAACTTGGAGGAGCACGACTTGCAGCTACTCTAGAGTCTACGCGGGAAAGACAGAAGGCCTAAGGTTGCTAAGGTAACTTCAAGGTTGATCATCGAAGAGTCGGTGTAGAAGTTTGCTGAGATGTTAGTTCCAGCGGAAGGAAAGAAAGAGGATGAGCTCACGACAGAAGATGTAACAATAACCAGAGTACCCCTCGGTCAAGCCACCACAGAAGGATTGAAGCAGGATACACAGACATTGATAGATGCTCTATTCCTTAGGCTTGACAGAGAAAAGGCAGAGAAAAACGAGCTTCATAAGCAAGTATCTCATTTCTGTGAGATCATAGCCAAGGTTGCTAAACCTTCCATTCAACCCATTTCAGAGCAGGTGAGTGATCATCTTATGCAGGAGATGGAGGATGCAAGCAATCAGGTGAAAGCTATTGACGAATGGAAGAACCTGATTATTCGTCAAGCTTCTGTACAACTTGGAGAGGTGTCAGCCCGCCTGAAGGTTATGAATGATGCAGCAAATCAGCTAAAGCAACTGGTGACGAGCATAGTAGATATGAACACAGTTGCTGAGAGTAACCTGAGTACTTTGGCCGAAATCAACAAGTTGCCAGGAGATGTATTGGTTGCATAGCAGATTGTACCGAATGGATCAATTGAAAAGGGGAACCAGCTGGAGTTTGCAATATCTGTTCTTTTGGAGATTTGCAGAGTTTTGCTGAAGAGGATGCAGGCACTTGAGAGTAGGACATCATCCTTACCAGACAATATCATTTCTTTCACTGAGGAGGACGTGGTCGGAAATGTTACTTCATACGTGCGGATCGCTCCTAGCAGAGTGCCTAATTCCCTGGAAGGGTCTCTTCTGATGGTACAAAAGAGAATTGACAGAGCTACTAAACCTTTAAGGAGAAGAACCTTAAGCACTTTTTCAACTCTTAAGTGGGAAAAAAGGGACATTACAATCTTCCCTCCCCCGAATTGCTTGTCCTCAAGCAATTGCAAGTGCCTGGATCGCAAATAAGTTTCAGTTGCTCCCTTTTTGTATAGTCACCATCCAAGCATTGGTAATCCACCATCTCGTTCCTGTTGTCCCAATCACCAATAGAATCTTTCTCTTTCCTTCAAAATTCAAGATGAGAGGAGCTAGAATCCCACCTCCAATTGTACAAAATAATGCAAGAGTGTCATTGTGTAGAAAATACAATCTCTGGCTATAGAAATGTCTTTTTAAGAGCCAAGGCTTCAAGAAGAACAAACTGAAAATGAATAAATCAGCAGACCCCTTTGGTGGAACCATGTTCAATTTGACCCTTGGGTCACGGTATTTGCCATCCCATCTTTCTCCCATGTTTAGACCATTGATTCCTTGAGAGAACTAACACCATAGTGATTGAATGAGGGCTGCAAAATGACTACAACAGCCATGAAGTGTTCGGTACCTCTTCAACCATGTGCTTAGAAGCTCCTTCTCTAGTACCTTATAGTTAAACAAATGGTTGGAAAATTTGTGATCAGCAAAGAAAGGAGAGTACAATAGATGAAATCATGACATACCTTAAAAGTTCCCTTTTCCATCCATGTTATGGGAATTGGCCACAAGATTACATCTGATAAGAATTTAGAGAGATGGTTGGAAATTCTCATACAAAAGCTTATGGCAGTGTTATTGGAAATTAAAAGTATGGTAGTCTTACTACCTTCCAATGGAAATCTTCTTTCCTCATTTTACCTTGATAGAATGCTCTAAAAAATGAAAGCACACTGCTGTTCGTGACTGGAAATGGCAGCCCCAAATTTGATTTTTGCAAACTCATCCCTAGAACCATAGCATAACAACTACCAAACTGAAATCTTACGGAAAAAACCAAATTTATGAATAGCATAAGGACTAAAATTTGCCTTATATGGGCTAGAAAATGAAGATCAACAAGCTCATGATTGAAATTAGCAAACATGTTAGATCTGAACACAACATTCTTGCATTCCTTTCTTGCCCCAAAAATAAATGCTTGGAATACAAAAATAAGTATTCCGGGCTGCTTGCTCACTGCTATCCATAATCCCCACAATTCGTCCAACTCATGACTGAAAATGTGCATCCTATCATCCAATGAAGTGGCAACAACTGGACATTCATCACTATTGGTTAGAAAAGTTTTGAGAATCTGAAATACTATCTCTAATGGCTGCTCAGAACATGCGTATTCCACCCTCAATGCAAAGGGGAACATTTTCCCGAACTTCATCAAACACACCATTAACAAACTTGTTCTTTACATATTCAGCTGAAATTAATGACTTCCAATCCACTTTGTTTACGAGGCTTATCTTTATACTTTGATAGTTGAGAGTGAGCTCTCCCAACGAATGCCACCATTGAACTCCAAGCACAATACCCAAATCAGCCATCACACAGAAATCAGCACATACCTTATATGGTTCCAATGCAATTTGGAGTTGAGGACACCACTTGGTATGTTGCATACAGTGACCATCCGCTAACTTCACAATGAGTCCTTTGAAGCCTTCAACCTTCAATCCCACTTGTGCCACCAAATACTCATTAATATAACCATGAGTGTCTTCACCATTAATCAAACTAGTGGCTTTTTGTCCTTGGAAGGTAGAATCCTTCACAACCTTGTTAGCATACATAATGATTTCAAAATAACCTTCCTCAAAATTTCTTTTAACCACGTGCATGGGGTAAGAATATCATAATCTTCCTTTCTACAATGCAAGAGGTCAACCGGAACCATGTACCCTTGCAAGGAGATATCTAAATGCCATGTGTCATCCCACAACTTCTTCATATCATCATCCAAATTTGGCATATGATCTTTAACAACTTTCCCAAAAGGATATAAGTATGGCAGCAATATAAAAGACAATAAAGTGTGATTTCCATCATACCTTGGGTTGCTCATCACATATCTATCTTCCCATGCCGGATGAGGAGTGCTCGAAACATCCTCCGTATTCCCAATCTTGAGACTCGTAATTTATGAGTTGTTATCAGCCTTCTTCTTCTCTTCAGATTCAACCAATGAAGCTCTTTTCACTGTCTTCAACAATATCTAACTAATACTTGCTTGGGACACCTTCATGGTGCTTGCCGGAGTCATGCACACCAATAAATGACCCTTTGTTGACTGCTGTTTTGAAAATTCCAGCAAGCTCTTCATTACCAAAATTATGCAAATAAAATTCTTCCTTCCTTGATCCCAACTTTGGAATGGCTTGAAGATGGATGGGGGCTTCTTGGAAAAGATTATCTTTCCCTTTAGCGCCCTTCATCCTCTCATCTTTGTAAGAATAATGCTTATGATGATCAAACCCTTGCAAACACATATTGTGAGGGTGATGAAATAAATTAAATTGCTTACCATTTGCCTCTGATTAGTAAATTCCGGCAGACTGAAAACCCTCATGAATATCATGCGAGACCTCCTTTTGAAGGGCATGCCTCTTAACCGAAACATCCTGATTTTTGGCCTCAAGAACCTCATGTAGATCTGATTTTATTTCATCAACTTGCCGCCACATGCGATCATTTGAACCCACAAAAACATCATTTATTTTCAAAGAATCCTTACCTTCATGTTGGATATCGATCTTCCCTTGTTTTTGTTCTTCTTCTTGCCCCACCATTGCAATTTGGAAGCTCTTCTCCTCTTCCTCTCTTTGTGGCATGACATGTCTAGGCTTGGGCCTAGATCTTCCTGTATTCAACCCTACAAACTCTGCAAGAGAAATAGCCTCACGGATCTCCCTTGGTAAGGCCATGTATTCTTCATAACTTGCTGCAATATTCCTTCCACCCATAGGTCTTCTTCCGAAATGGTCTCCTCTCTAGGAAGGAAAGTGGGATTCAAACTCGATCCTTAGGCTGATCCAATGGGTCGCTTGGCCTTGTTCGCTCCATTCGAGCTATCTCCGACATTTTGAACCCTAGGTTCAATCATCCTCTAGAGAGATAGGGCAAGAAATCCATGGTGTCCACGTAGAAGTTTGGGGCATTTTCAGTCGCTTTCACGAATCATATGATGCCAAATTCAGTTGGGGATGCTCTATTTGATCCCTCTTCACCTCAGGATGCTTCTTGGATGGCATGCTCCTCTCCTGACCCCACCAAAACGAAGGATGATGATCAAAATAACAAGAAGTGAACACTTGGCAGTTTCCTCTTCATTCATCTTTCATATTGTGTGGGCAGCCATTGATTTCTAGTTTGAACTCATCATTGGAAAATATATGATGGTTCCTTGCAATTGAAAGCACTTGCATGGACATGTGTCGTAACTGCAATGCTTCGTAGGGCATCTTGGGGATATTCTTTTGGGAAAATTGTGTGTATAAAAGTGAAGGTCTGTCTTCACTTTTGGGGTGTTCGGTGGTTTCTAAATTTTGGGGTTGTGCTAAGGTGATTGCATGTGTACAATCGTTAGCAGGATTTGAGAGCATGTTCATCTCTCCCTTGTCAAGAAAACACACATGATCATTTTGCCATACTTAAATTTGCTTTTGCTTAGCATAATTTGAGGTGGAATTAAGAGATCTTGTCCTTTCTTTGTAAATCTTGCATTTGTTATGTTAATAAACTAGATAGAAACATGTTTCAGTTCATTGTATGGACTGGGTGTTGAGTGAATGTTGCCTTGTAGTGTTAGCTTGCAACGTTCGTTTCAATTGTAAACTTGCTTTCCGCAATTTATGGGAATGAACATTTGCTGCCTTAGGATATCCTTGGGTTTTAGGATTTTGACATGGTAAATGCATGAAGCTTTAGTCTTATATGTTTGTGCTAAATTTTAAGGGATTGTTGTGTATTATTTGCACAAATTGGGTATCCATGAAGGAAAATAACCTTTGAAGGGTCATATTATCTTGATTTCAAATTTGACAGCATTATAAGATCATTAGATCAAGATGGTGTTGGTTGTGGTTTCTTCCCATTAGATTCCTTGCCCCATGTTCACATCCATCAAAGTTTTATCCTTTTTTCATTACAATATATTGTCCTACCCCTGCAAATTTCATCATCCTTGCATATTCAACATGTTGTCTGCTAGTAAACCACATCTTTGCATATTTTGAGTGAGTTTTCCCTAATTGATAAAGTTTAGCATCTTAAACATCATTTTACTCCAAATTGCTAAAAGTACCCTCTGAATGATGTTTATGATCACATTAAATCTGTCTTTTGTAGCTTGCGTCTGACTCTCAAGTGTTTTTATTGCGTGTGTGACTACTCTCGTGAGTGAGTAATGTATTTTGTGGCTACACTTGACTCAGGTTGACATACCAATGATTTTAGGGGATTGAATCATAATATATCTCCTTACCCCTCAAGCTACCATTTGGGTTCTCCCACCTTGGTTCATGCAGAGTCAAAAACAACAGGAAAACAATCACATACTTTGTTCAAGTGCCTCCTTGTCATTCCACAGACTTGGTCATGAAAGAATGCTACATCAATTCCCGGCTACAAACGACACATCATCCATCTATCCTTCTTCTTGTCCTCTGTTTTATGCATTTACAACCAAGCCTTCTTGGGGTGTTAAATTGAGAACCGACAATCTCTTAAACTTAATTCAGCCTTTCATTATAAGTTATCTGGACCTGACCTTATACCTTTTCCTTCTTCCATCTTCTGGCCCAATTTAGCCTCTCTTTATAGGTCATCCAAACTTGTCTTAACACCTCCCCCTTTGATATATGTATGTTTTCATTGCAGTTTTCTTTCTAGTATTATAGCATTAGGGTTAACATGAGCAACTTCCATGGCCCCCACAGTTGAGACAAAGGATTATGTTGCACTCACTTTCATGGAAGATTGATCACCACATTTATTTTGCAAGTAGAATGTTGTTTAATGTGGGAAAAAAACTATACAATAAAGAGAGAGGCATTGTGAATGGTTGTATATACTTGTCACTCTGCTTTTTTCTTTATAGACTATGAAGCGTTGAGGTACTTAGTGTTGGCTAGATTTTATGCACAACATAAAACCTAGGCAGTGATGAGATAAATCTCCCTCATTTAACGGTGAGGCTCTCGTGTAAGATGTTTATCAATTTGGTAAGGGTGAATCCTAATAACTATTTTTAGGGGTTTTACTTTAATTGCTACAGCTCGTGAACCACAATTGGGCAATTTTGTAGCAAGTAGTTGTGATTGGAATATTTGCAAAAGGAGGAAATAATAAAATTTAGGAAAGAAGAAAGGAAGATATGTTGAATCAACCAATAGCTAACAGAGGTGGTCTCATCCACACAAATTAAATAAACAGATAAATCATAACATTCAACAGAACGGGAAAGAAATGATTTCAAACCTAGATATGAGATAACATAGTTTATCTAAAACCTTAAATAGAAGTGATCAACAAAGCACCGTAGACACAAAGTTCTCCGGAAAATCCACCTTTTATTCAATCCCAAGCCTTCGCAACAATCACACCAAGGGTTTCAGCACAAAGTCTGAAGACTTAAGAATGCTCAAATTACAAAAGCTCTTGCTAAACAAGTTCTGCTAAAACAAATTGTGATCATTAACCCGTAGGCTCTTCCTCTATTTATAGTGTATAGAGGGCAATTACAAATAGGAAGTTTTCAATGAATTGACACATGTGGAAGCTATGAAAAAGGGAAGCAGTTGGTAGTATTTTCCCTTAGACTCTCTCTTTTCATGACATGTATGCTTTACAACTGAAAATAGAACCTTCTATTTTGCATGTTTGACACCTATTTCCAAGTGATTGACTTCTTCTAGTAACTTGAAGTAACGACCTTTAAAGCCAATTACCTAAGTTTTACAATTTTAATTGATTACGCAATTGCTCTGCATGTTGATCCAACATGCATTGTACTTCTGCTTCATCTACTTTAGCAATGAATGATCTGAATGATATCTCTGCCTTGAATCTGAGATGCTTTTTTCTCCCATATTTTGTTGAATCCTTTCCTTTGATCCTCACCAAACTGGATTTGGAAGCAGCTGACTGTGATTTTCTTGCGGGTGTTGCCTCTGACATGTCTTCTCCTCTTATCCTTGAAGCTTTTACAGTTCTTCTCCATTACGTGCACCAGTAAAACGCTTGCCATAAACAATTCAGACAAAACTCATCACCTTTTATTTTTAATTGTATATGAGCAATTCTGAATTATGAGAATGGCTCTGGGTGAATGCGACAGGCTTCCCATGAGTTCAAACTGGAGATTGGAATCAACATGCATGGGTTTTTAGAGGGATCAATTGGAGATTTAGCATGCATTTTCATAGGCTGTGTTTGGAATAAAGGAAGCAAGCTTTTAAAATTGCCGACAAAACTTAGTGAATTTTAACTTATTGCAAAAGTATTGGGTTGAACTTTGAAGGAAGAGAGCAATTTGTATTTCAACGACTTGCATGGGAGATTTGTGTGAAAAATAACAAGAGAAGGCAACGTGAAAATTCAACCTGCCAGGAAGCTCCAATAAGTGTGACTTGCATAAGTGAATTAGCCAACTTTTGTGTGAACAACATGAGGGCAAGGCAACGTTAAAATTCAACCAGCCAGGCAGATCCAATTTCCACGCTTTTCACTTAAGTCATGGCGTTAAATCTCAACGTGCCGGACAACTCTAATTTCCATACTTTTCACTTAAGTCATGGCATTAAATCTCAATCTACTAGGAAGCTCTAATTTCCACACTTTTCACTTAAATTATGACGTTAAATTCCAACCTGCCAGGCAGCTCTAATTTTCACACTTTTCACTTAAGTTATGGCATTAAATTCCAACCTGAAGGGCTACTTCAAAAAGTGCGACTTGCATAAGTGAATTGGCTAATATTTGTGTGGAAAACATCAAGGAGAGGCAACGTTAAAATTCAACCTGCGGGGCAGCTCTAATTTCAACGACTTGCTCTCTAAGAAGCATTTTTTTCCATTTTTGGATTTTTGATGAAGAAAACACATGTATAGAATAAAACTTTCCATTTTTGGATTTGTGGTGAAGAAACCACAGGGATAGAATAAAACTTTCCATTTTTGGAAAGGGTTCGAGAAGATGTATCAGCAAAAAACTTGCAAGTGCCATAACTTTCACTCTGTGGCTTCGTTTTAGGTGCCATTTTTCTAAAAGTGTATTTTGTCGAGCTCTATGCATTGGTGGCAGCATTTTTCTTATTTTCATAAAATCCATTATTGCACCTTTTTTGGACCAAGCAACCTCTTGCAATCTTTTGAAGGAATCCTGAGCTCTGGTCACCTTTAGACAAATTAATTAGAAATTAAAAACACTGGATAACTTTTCAAAACCGTAGGTTCGGGAAAAGGTCTGGCAGGAAGAATGAATAGGCTACAGGGATTGCTAGATGAAAAACGGAGAAAAAACAAACCGCAGACAAAAGGAAATAAAAACAAAACCTGAAAGAAGTTGCGGGCAATTGGTCAAAAAAATTCTCCAATTAGTTGGTTTGCAAAAATTCTTCCCCCCGGGTGAATGTTCTGCAGTAATAATGATGGGGTGAAGTGCTTTATATAACGTAAATCCTCCAATTTTAGCTCAATTGATTTTTAAAAGAACTTTATTTATTTAATATAAAAATAAATAAAACGCTTTTAGACAAAGCCTGGTGAAGGAATTGAGTGAGCTTTTGCATGTGGGGTTTTGACGGACGAAACTCTATGACTTCCTGAAGGTATCTTTAAGCAATGCGAGCAACCACAGGTAAAACAAAACACAAAAACATGATCCGTCACTTAAAAAGAATGAAAAATTTAAAAAAGGGGTAGTCCCAGATTTCAAGATAAAATCTTGGGGACACCACTTAGTGAACAAACTTGAATTTTACATGAGAGAATCTATCTACGGATTGTGCTCTTTCAAGAGTTTCAAATTTTAGTGGCCATGAAGCCGGGAAGGTTACATAGGGGGATGGATTAGTTGTTGCATGTTACTACTGGGTAAGTTATGCGACCTATCGAGGATGAGTTACCTAATGCACATGTATCTCAAATTTTGCATGTATGTAATGTCCCCTTTTCTAAATTAGAGATTCTTAATAATAATTTTAAGTTGAACCGAGATAACTCTCTATTTAGGGGCAACTTAATAATATTATTATTAAAGATAACATGTATTTTAAAATATCAAATTAGAAAGAAGACCCTTAGCCTATTTTCATTATTTTCAGTCAGCTAAAAAGAGGGAAAACTGCGTTTAATTAATTATTTTTAAATGCCTAAGTGGAGCGACCCTGAGAACTAAAAAAAGGAAAAGTAAATGTTGAAAAAGAAATAAAGAGTCCCATATGGTGCACTACACAAGGAAAAAGAAATAAACGGCTATAAAGGCAAATGTTGGGGCTCATTGTAAAGGTCATCTTGTGAATTTGATACTTCTCTTTTCGAAATTGGAGCATTGAGCTCTCATTTTCAACCTTTAAGGACGAAAACCCTCATTGGATCCTATTGGGGACGAAAACCCTCAATAATCACAACACTTGGGGATGAAAACTTTGATTTGTAGCATTGGTGGCTTCATTCGAGAGACACGAGCTTAAAATTTAGAATTTTAGAACAACAAGGGTTTCCATCTGTGCTAGGGCACGCTCTTTTGGGGCTGCCACATTCATTTCTAGCTTGGGGACCCATTTGGAGATTTCGAGACAACATTAAATGGGTTTTTTTGGTTAAAAAAATATGATCTTAATTTTGTTTGATATCTGCCATTTTTGTGGTCTTTTTGACTTTCATTTGCATTTTATCTCCAGGTACTTAGGAAGATATGGATTTTTGAAGTTTTAGTTGTTTTTGAGCAATAATTTTTTTCAACAATTTGTATTTTGTTGTTGAAGCATTTATTTTGCATGAATTCATCAAGGATTTCATGTTGATATATTTCTAAATATTTGTGTGTGGAAAATATTGATTTAATATAATTTGAATTAAATCTTAATTCTGAGTAACTTACTGTAACAAATGATATTCAAATGATTAAGTACAGTAATGTGCAAGCAATAAGCATTCAAAGATGTAAAAGCCTAAGCAAATGAAGGGAGAAAGATGACTTAGCTCATTTTGTGCAACCTTGGAGTGATCATGACTGTGTATCTGCTGGAACAGGCTGGAAACATTGTTGCAAAGGTTCGATGAGGGTTCGAAACCCCTAGAATGTACAGGGCAGAAGTGACCACAAAAGGGCAGGAGTGCCCCAGGCACTAATGACTGATTTGGGTGCATGTGCTTGCTAAAATGCTCAGGTTCTGATCTTTTCTAGGTCGGAAGAGATTCGTTGTTAGTTGCTCTTTGTCGCTCTTGTTTTGTTGTTAGATCGCCGATCGCACCTATAACTTGCAAAACAAATGACTACCTACACATGCCCACAAAACACATCAAATCTAATAAAAAGATGCAGAATGTGGAGTCAGACTGACCTCGACTGTCACCCGAAGAGTGAACTTACGAACGAGCATTGCACTACATCTCAGACTCAATGTAGTTCTGTCTCTGTGTGTATTCGTGTCTCGTGCCTAGGTTGCCCTTTTGCAAGTTGCACGATGATAGCGGGCTAGATCTAGGTTGTCCCGAATATGCATAATGTGTGTGATGGAATACAATCAACTCCCCTCCTATGAGTGTATGCAGACCAATGCAACCCTTGACCCTTGTATGGATGTGCGAGATTTATACTCTGTAGTGCTTTTGTGCCTTTGTGTTTTTGTGCAAGCTTAGGTGGTGATAAGTTATGCTTATGCCGCCTGGTCCTTTATTTGAAAGTACCTAAGTATAGATATGACTCCCTTGTTTGAATTTCGTAATTGACAACTAAAAGGCCGACCCAAAGTATTAAAAGGTGACCGAGAAGCGAAAGGGACCCAAAAGAGTAAGAAGAAGAAAGAGAAGGACAAGAGCGCCTGTGCGCTTCTATCCTAACAGGCTGCTAGTGTCAGAGGCCATCAAAGGTAAATCAGTGAAGTGCCGACAGAACTGTAAGATATGTAAAGCCAAAAGGATACCCAGTCAAGTTCAGAAACAGTAAAGTGCAAGAGATAAAACAACCAAAAGGCCAAAAGGAGTTGTCAACCACTAGTTTTCTTGTTTAGGAACTATGTATACATTAGTATGCTTTAGGACCTAGAAATGTACCCAAGTGCATAGATTTTGTGTCTACAAATACTGAAGTATGAATTTTTCCTAGGTTGCTTAGGGTTTGGGAGCCAAAAATAGGTTGCAGCTCTAGTTTTTGCATAACATTAGATTGTTGTCATAAAAATCAAGTTTCTTCATTCGGCTGTCATAATTTCCAGCAATGTTCCATTAGGGTTTTGGGGAATATCCAAATTCTTCAAATTTGAGCCCGAAAGGGACATTACAACATACCAAAGGAAATGGCGGAGATAGTCACATTCTTGACATTTGGTATTACACCGAAAGGAAGGCCGACTTTACAGAAAAGAATAGTAAGATGTCATGACCCTTTTTGGAGATTAGCGGAATTGAAGACCTTAATCCATTCCCCTGCTTGTGGGTTTAAGGAGAAAAGCAAGGGGAATACTTATATGACATTTTCTAAATAGATATTTTCATTATTATCATGTATTTCTATTGGTAAGCCAAGTGCTCCAATAGATGAACTCATTTAATTAGAATATAAAATATTTTGTGCATGTAGGCTCCAAATACAAATTAGATGATTAAAAGGTACTTATTATAAGGTCGGCCATAAGCCATGATGTAGCACCCCTTATTATTATAAAAGGAGGTTGCTTGGCCATTTGATTATCATGTGAATTCTATTATTTCGGAAAGATAGCTTGTGAAACATATCTCTCTCTCTCTCTCTCTCTCTCTCTCTCTCTTAAGGACGAAAACCCTTTTGTGTGAGGATGAAATCCTTCACCATGACCGAGGAAGACTGGGAGTCTCCACCCCCTCGAGGGATCTCTTTGTTGTTGTTCTCTTGATTCTAGCCCTAGGCGAGTTGCCTGAAGGAGCTCAATTGGTCATTAATTAAAGATCTTTGCACTACTTATGATTATTAATGCATATTTGGCCTTCCTAGAGTGGAGCAATCAGCTTTATGGTGTAATTTGACATATGTAATGGCTGTACCAAGAAGGGCGACCAGCTTGGAGGAATAGTTTGGTGTGTTCTTGCAACAATTTTGTGTATTTGAGATTAAAATCGCATTCTTCATATTTTTAGAGGCCAAGATCTGAAATTTTATTACTTTTGGTAGTGTTTTATTATTTTTCCAAGCTCTCTCAAGTTAGTTACAGTTCTAGAATATTTAATTAATTTTTTGCAGTTGAGGGTTTTATCATAAAAATCAGATCTCTCACTTCCAAGCTTACAAAAATCAGTTTTCTTGCATGATATGATTTTTGGAAATATATAATGATTTTAGACACTTAAAGGTAGCTGATTTCAAGGGTTTTGATGACACTAAAGTGGGTTTGAAACCGCAAAAGGGGTTGCTGCCCTAGAAGGGTGTTTGCTGGCAGCAGTTAAGGGTTTTTTTATATATTTATTTCAGTCACTAACAGCCTACTAAAAATCTGAAAAGTGTTGTTCGTATTCATTTTGCATAGTTTCCTGTGAGTCCCCAAAAAGGGACATTACAAAAGAGCTGCTCCATATCAACTTATTTGAGGGGAGTTGTATAAGTTGGGCCATGACATGGTATTGCACGAATGTGTGATGGAACATGAGTGGGTAGGTGTGTTGTGAGAGTGTCATGAGGAAATTGTTGGAGGACACTACTCTGGAGAGGCCATTGAGCGGAAGATTTTACTGTCGGGGTTATGACGACCGACTATTTTTAAAGATGTTAATGACTATCTGCTACAATGTGACATATGCCAAAGGGTGGGTAAGCCAAATAAGAGAGAGATGAGATGCCTTTAGTTCTTGTCATTGTGCATGAATCTTTTGGAAAGTGGGATGTTGACTTTGTTGGTCATATAAATGCACGTGTATGTAGAACTTGTGCATGGTATAGTATAACTTCCACATATTATTTGACCCGGTTGGCAGAAGCTATGAGTACTAGGGATTGTATGTGTACTATTGCTACAAGATCCTTGTGGGAAAATATCATCTCACAATATGGATTTCATTGAGTTTAACAAGTGACCAAGGTACTCATTTCCTCACGGAAACGATGCATGTGTTGTTGGAAGATTCATGATTGCGCACCACAAGACTATACCATATCACTTACTAGTAAACAGAAGGGTTGAAGCCTTCAACAAAATTTTGGGGACAACACTTATGAAGATCTACAATTTCGTCATAATGGATTGGGATGATTGAGTGTTTAACGTTTTGTGGGCTTACTGCACAACTTATAAGAGACTTAATAAGTTTACACCATTTCAATTGGTCTATGGACAAGAAGTGGTATTGCCGGTGCAATTTTTGGTACCAATGTTGTGCATTGCACGCACAAGTAATTTGGATGAACGCAAGTCTATTGTGGAAAGGCTCAAAGAGATTATGTAGATAGATGTAACGGGGTTGTTGGCTTGATGGACTGAAGAAATTGAGAAAAGCCATCAAAAATCTTGGCATGACAAGTAGATAAAGACAAAGCTGCTATGCACATTTAGCAAAGTATTGCTTTATGACTCAGGGTATGCACAACACGCTAGGAAGCTGCATATTCGATGGATGGGTCCTTTTATTATCCACCACATCTTGGACACTGGGGCATATATATTGTGGAAATTGGATAGAGAGATGCTACTAGGTCATTTCAATAGGAGGCTTAAGTCCTACTCTGAGTGATCACACATAAGTCTATATAATAAGGGTAGCAGCTAGAAAATGCCAACCCAAAAATTTTTACTGCTTTCTAGGATTTCTTTTCAATATATGCATTATATTTATGTAATTTTCTTTATAAACATAAGTGAGTTCTTCTTGCATTCAATGTAAGTGTATGTAAGATGTTTTTTAGATAGAGATTATCTTTCATAGTCTATGCATGGGAAGGACCACAAATAACAATGTTATGCACGAAAAAGGCACATGGTTTAGTGTGAGTTAGTCTAGCGAGTTAAGTGTGTGATTTCTTCAAAGGTGAAGGAAAGTATGCTTGCCACAACTTTGTTAGATTGTGCACGCACTTGTATTGAAAATTTGATCTGAATCAGATGGTTGTGGATTTCAATGCGTTAAAGGCTCTGCCTTTTTGAAGGAATTTAATATATCAAAGTTTGAGCAAGAAAGTATTTTCGTGCTAAAAGAGATCAAACATGAGATGATTGAAAGCATCCATGAGTATGATGTGCATTGCAAAATGTTTTGTCCAAAATTCTTATGAGATTCATCTATTACAAGAGGCATGGTGGTTTTTCGGAGGTTTGCTACCTCTGTTCAGAAGACAATTGGGGATGAAGATATTTGCGGAGCCACGAGATGCCTTGGATGCCACTGTTTGGTTAGAAGTAGTGAAAGGTTTTGATTTAGGGGTAAGCCCATTCTTGGAGGCATTGATCTCTACTTGGAAATAGAGCTTTAGAAGTTGACGATAACTAGTGTTGCAAAAAAGAATTGCAAAAGGGTTTTGTGGTGTACAGACTATGAGACTAAGGGCCACACATAGAACAATTGTACCCGGAGGAAGGTACATTTTGAAAGCTTGGGTTGCGAGGTGTGTATGACAACACATGAATCAAGGAACTGCCCACTATTGAGATGTGCAAAGAAAACCGATCGTATGTTGGTGTAAGATTCGTGAGTCCAATACTTGTGATATTGCAGATTGTCGAGTGATTGATGAGTTGCGCAAGGCAAAAGCATTTGGTTTGAGACAAGTTAATTTTATGCCATGTTAGGAAAGGGGACACAAGAGAGGAAGATACTGAGAATGTGGTAGAAAAGGAAGAAGTGGTCGTGTGTGGGCAAATAGTCTTAAGTGTGGTGCAACCAATCACTATCAAAGACAGTGCCCAAAATTTACGACTTGTTTGGCATGTGGAAATGAACGTAAGAATGAAGATTGTGCAAAATTATGAAAGATCTTGTAGAATGAGGCCACTTAGAAAGGTGCAAGCATGGTAACAACAATGCAAGACCTATGCCAGAATCCTTGAAAGTATGACTGCAATTGGGAACAAGGGAAAAAGGTGAACATAACCACACGAAGTGGTGGATATCAGGGCAATGTGGGTCCGACATAGGCGTAGAAAGGAAAAACAATTATGCAATACATGCAGGTTGAAAGTGCCCGTGTCTATCCCAATCTGACGAAGCAAAAGGAAGTCATCGTAGAAGCAAGGGATGTTATGCAAGGCCTGCAGTATTCGTTAAGGTCTGCATTAGAGCTAGGGGAGGCTAAAAGAGTTGTAGATGACCAAGGCTAGAAGAAGTTGAAGAGTTGGCTGAGGAACTCGCACTATTGAAGAAAAAATGGGTTATTACTTTGCTTAAGATGTGGTTGAAGGAAAGTATGTGGACCATAATAACGAAAAAGGGGCCAAACGAACAACTATGTTGAGAGACGTGTATCGTGCACAATACCTTTTATGATCAAGAGTTATTGATTGATGCAAGACTCAATGTGTTTGACATAAAGAAGATTTTGATTGATACAAAACTTGAAGTGAATATCTTAACAGAGGACATGTGCATCCGAATGAGTAGGCCTGCATTGTAAACGCCACCTACTTTGTTGTATATGGCAAACAAGAATAAGTTGAAATCTATTGGATTCCTGCATGATTTCGACTTGGAGATTATGGGCATTCCGTTTATATGAGATTTTGAGATGATCAAAATGGCTAAGGATCACCATCAAGTGTTGTTGGGAAGATCTTGTTGCTATGATAACAAGGAAAATATGAGATTTAAGCAAATGTACTTGAGCTTTGAGAATGGTGAGTAGAGAGCGGTCATACCCAAAGATGCCAGACTTGGAGGTGGAGAATGTGGAGGAATATGGGGAAGAGATCAACCCCTACATATTGATTGTGCAAGAGGAAGAGATCAATATGCCAATGAACGAAGGAATGATAAGTTGGGAAGAAGAAACAACCAAGTCATCCAGTTTGGGTTAGCCCAACTAGGTATAAGAATCATATGATATCATGGGTCAAGGATGTGTAGGGATATGAAAAAGAAAACAACAAGGTGATTCAATAAGAAGCAAATTGGTGAAGTGTTGTGTAGATCTAATGTAGAAGTGGATTACGTAGGTAGTGAAGTTTGGGAGCCCAAAAGTAGTAAAGAACAAGGTCGTGATGGCAGAAGAAAAGAATATGTAATGTATGAGTGGAAGAAACATGGCCAAAGATAAGATTGTGGAGAAGGCAGTCACATGGGATTCGCCAACTCCTTTGGCTGAGGCAAAAAGAAAACTAGCTTTTGAAGTAGTAATGGATATGTCTACGTTGAAAAGAGAAATTGTGCAAAGTGGCATACAAGCCATGGAATGCATGGATAAAAAGGAATTTCTAGTTGAGAAAAAGAAAGAAGAAAAAGAGACCACCTTGGTAGATGTGAAGATGGAAGATAAACCAAGGGAGAGGTAGCTAAGAACAAACCGTGAGTGCCGTGTAAAAGAATAGTGGATGGTAACACAAAAAAATCATTGACATTGGTTGTGCAGAACAAACAAAGGAAGGGTGATGGAAGGAATAGGTGAAGTACCACTGCATAGGTACATTTTTCACACATATCAGTATGAGGTATGCAAATATCTTGTTTTAAGATATACAAAAGGACCTTAAATAAGGCCGGTAGCCAGAAATTGCCACCCCAAAAATATTTACCGCTTTCTAGGATGGTTGTATTTTTGTCATTGTTTTCATGAAATTCACTTTCACACAAATAAGTGAACTTTGCTCCAAGTTGTTGTTTTCATATATGTAATGCAAATTTTTATGAAAACATACAAAATTAAAAAAGAGACGTGTTTCATGCATAGGGAGTTACACGCAAGAGGTGTAGGGGAGTTCCAACTTATGTAATATCAAGCCAAGCGAGACTATCGGGGTCTTTGTAGGTTTCATGCTAGACATCTAAGTTTATATGGTAACTTAGTTGTGAGCTTTTTGTGGATAATAACAAATTTGATAGTTAAAAGTTGCGAAAAATGACCAAAGTTCACGTAACCAAATGAAAAAAGAAAGGCGGGAATTAAGGTTTCAGACTTCCCATCAAAAGACAAGACAAGACAATTTAATATTTGTGCACAAGGACGCATCCATATTTTTGTTGGAAAAAGAGGAAAATAGTTGCATGTGCCACAAGAATAATGCAAGGGATACCGCACACTAGAGTAGAAAAGGAATGAAGAATTATGGACATAAAAGAGCAACATCACATGACCGTTGAAGAACGTTGGAAGAGTGCGAAACGAAAATTAAAAGGTTGCAAGTGGATGGATGTTAGTGGATGAAGTGAGTGCACAATTGGATTTATAGAGGGGAAGTACATAATGGAATACGATTTGCAAATGTTTGGGGTTTGAGACTTAGGAGAAATCACATAATTGATGGAAGCTAAGTTTGAAGTTAAGGAAAATTAGGGCACGACAACAAGAAGATTGGAAAAATCTGTAGGGTGCAAGTTTGGGGAAGATTTTAAATAAAGAAAGTTGGGATAATGACCATGCGAGATACTTGTGAAGTTAAAATTAGATTTGGGGAACAAGGCAAATTTTTAGAGATAAAGTGTAAGCTATGAATATGGAAGATAGCTCAGAGAAAGGGAAAACATTTACGGTGATAAAGGAACTGTACGCACCCAAAATTGCATGTGCTACATTGTCGGAAAACAGTTACAAAAGTCCCCAATGATGATTCATGTCCTTTCAGAAGGTGTTCAAGTTCCTAAAACCATTCGTAGTGTATATTTGTAGCGTAGACATCCTTACTTAGATTTTCTATGACTTTCTTTTAGCTTCTTTCTTCATTCTGGGCATGTTTTTGCCTTTAGTGCCAGGACCGCCACCCTACCTGGGCAGCGGTTTTGAAACCACCACTCAGGTAGGGCGGTCATCCTGTGACTGCTGCCTTATGCAGGGTGGAGGTCCTGTGTGCTTTATCTAGAATTCTCCATGCTGGATTTTAACACTGCGATGATTTCACTTAACTTGATATCTAGGGCATGCGTTTTTGAACCAAATTACCTAAAAATAGTCTTGATTGCTTGGTAATCCTTCCCTCTTCTATTTTTAAATAGATTTAATTAGTTTGAACTTCTTCTTCACCTAATGATTTGGCACTCCAAGGATTCCTTGTGCATGAAGGAAAATCTTAGCCAAATCCTATTTATATAATGATTGTATTCAAGAAAAAGGGCCTAAGAATTTTGTGTATCTTGCATAGTATTGCTGCCAAAATCCTATTGGACATTGCATAGCCAAGCTCTGTTCACTTGCTTTATCTCTCTTCCATTTACATTGCAACTAGACTTCCTTCAAGCTACCATTTCTCAAGTGCCTTCTCTTGCTGCTGCCCTTTGCATTCCCAATTCCTTAGACTCATATGGACACATAGAGAAAGAAATGATAAAATGAGGGGACAATTCATCAAAAAACTGGATTTAACTTTGTTATGTGAATTTTAGGTTGGATTTTTTGTTTGATTTCCTTCATGCCTATAATTTACCATTGCTACATCATATCAAATAGAGTATAAATTTATTTCCTTTCATTTGCAAGTAATTAGTTAATTTTCAAGAGGGTTTGAATATTTCATAGTAGCTCCCGGTGACAGATCCTCTTCTTCCCATCCCTATGGATTTGAAGGAGAGAATACCTGTAGGAGGTTGTCTACATATCATAGATCATTTGGAAAATTTCTTGTTTTAAGTTAGTTTAGTTTCAATACACTCAGCATAGGTGAATAACCACACCCAGTTATCTCGCTTGTTTAGTTTTAGTGTAGAAATATTTTAATTATTTAGAATAGAAGAAAATTATTGTTTGTGATTGTAATATTTCATTTTTGTGATTTTTTTAGATTAGTTTCCTTTTAGCAATATCATAAATTGTTAGTTTCAGTTTTAGAGTAGTTAATTTGGACACGAAAACCTAGATCAACACTGAGATCCAAGTTAGGTAGACAAACCATAGGGAATTTACGCTACCCATTCATAGCCTCTAAATCTTCCCTTTACCAACTCAGCTACTAGGAGATCACACTGCTAGATATTATTCATTGATCCTCCTATAGTTAGTCACACACATTGAACATCGACCACTCTAGCATGACCTCGGGGGACTCTAGCATGACCTCGGGGGGGTTGATTACATTTGAAGGTTCCATGTCAATTTTCATCTGTACAGTATCCTCCTACACAACCCACCAAATAGAAGGAAGAAAATAAGAGAGACTCCTTTGTCATAAAGGAGTATAAAAGATTAATTCTAGGATAAAAGAAGCAACAAACAAAGCACAAGGTTGTAAGGAAGAAGTGGATGCCTATGTCCCCACATATGGACTTCATAGATGATATCATGAAGGTGCTTCCCACAAGATTTAAAGGTACCATCCCCATGGAGAAGCTACATTCCTGCGATATTTTGGATTAGAGTGGGGGTGTGACAAGAATAAGGAAGATGATAAGCTAGAACTAACATCGCCATGCAGAGGATCCTGAGTTAAAGGTCAATGATCACATAATTGAAACCATTCATCTTAAGAATAAGGAAAGAGATACATACAAGGTGGTGGATCCAATCCACCTCACTAATAGGTCATGCATGCAACATGTTGCAAAATATGTCTTCAGATGGTGGTAAGACGTAGCTTGGATGCAAGGGAAACCATTTGAACCCTGATTGTAGACAAGAAAGGGAAGAATAAGGAAATAGAGTGATTGTTCCAAGGGTTAAAGGGGGAGAAGGTGTGAACCAGGGAGATGTATGATCGAGGTGGGGCAACTTGGTTAAGAGTATTTTGGGGCAATTTCTTGCAATGGTAAGCCAAGATAGGAAAAACTATGGTGATGAAATAGAATATCTTTAGGATATTTTCTAAATGTTGCTAGCCAACATCAAGGATGGCGTGGGGCCTATTAGTGAAGAAATCGCTAAGGAAAGAGAAAAAAAAAGATCATTGTAGAAGCCTAGATCACTGAGTTGGAGGACTTTCTCACCCAACTCAAGGATGTAAATATTCTAGCAGATAGGAGTTTGGAAAGCTACCGGAAGTGTGAGCCTATCATTGACACGTGAGTAATCGATAAGGGAGGATGTTCTTAAGGCCTTATAGTAGAAGGTTCCAACTAATAAGTCTGTGAGTTCTAGATTGGAAAACTCCAAGAATCCATCACGAAACATATGGATGAGTTTGAGGGTCTTTTCCTAGATCTGGTTTTTGGTGATTAAGGGGTTGAAGGAGAAGGTGGAAGAGATCACACTATACCAAGTATTCAATTTAACAAGAGAGGTGCTAGGGAATGCACTACTAGAGCTGGAGGAATTGAAAAATTTGAAGGGGGAAATAGATGCAAAATTCCCCGATTTAATCCAGTTGGTTCTCTAGGAGGTTGGTGTAAGATAAGTCTAGTTTTATCTTAGCTTATTTTTAGTTGATAAATTTTTGTTTGGGGAGTGTGAAGGATTTTCGTGGGCAGAAATCAAGCTAGTGTGGCTTGATGTTGAGACCTTAAAATAAACAAGTATCTGAGGTAGGGATGGTTGTGGTGAGTGTAAGAAGGGCATGAAATCACATGTGAAGGTAACTTTTGGGAATGCACAAAGGCTCATGCCTAGGCGGGACGAGTTCAGGACTTTGTAAATTTTGGACTATGGATAAAGTCATGTTAAATGAACACATGAGGAGGTGACTAGATTCAATTATGGATAAAGTTAAGCTATGAAGACTTGCAGCTCAAGGAAATCATATTCCTGGGTATCATTATGGTTATCATGAGAGGATTAGGATGTGTAAAATTGGATTTATTTATGACTAGTGTTCATATGCATGTTGAGGATACTTGATTAGGGAAATACATGATGACATTTGAAATTTTCCCCTTGGGTAATGCTGAAGCGGTTAGAGGATATTTCTTCCAGTTCCTTCTTATGTATTTTTATACATGGCAAGAAAGAGGGCGTGTTGAAAGAAGAAAAGATAATTTATGTGAGTGTGGAGAGTGAGAGCTAAGGAAAGCATGGGTGTTATATCTGTAATGAAGCTATTATAGAGAATATATGAGGACCTTGTTATTGTATTACCTTTATTCATGGTTTCTTTAATGTATTTGGCTATTGTAATATTGAAGAATTAATACAATGGGAATGTTCTAAATATTTGATTCATGGATCTTGATCTATATGTTTTCTTTTATATTTTTGGATCCAAACCCTTATATTCTTGATGATTCTCATGGTCCAAATTTGAATCCCCCTTGTATTGTGATGTTCTCATATATATTATGGTGCATTTGTGCTTAGGATCTAGTTTCCATTATTCCCAGGCCTGTAGACAAGTATGGGGAAAGATCCATTCCTGATTGAAGTTTTCAAAAATAAGATGCCAGATTTTGGAAGTATACTTACAATGCAGAAAGAGGTGTTTAATGTCTTCTGCTTCTTCCTGACACATGCAACATCTGTTAGGCATAATAAATCCTTTCCTAATGAGATTGTCATTAGTGAGAATCTTACCTTTAATGATAAGCCACTAGAAGAAATTTACTTTAGGGGTTAGCTCGGGCATCCACAGCTTATGCCATTCAATTTCACTTTCGATAGAGGCAAAGAAAGAATTGTAGCCAGATTTAACCGAGTACTCTCCATCAAAGGAATCTTTCCAAACAAGTTCATCCTTATGATTTTGAGGACTGATATGTATTAGGGAGAGATGACTCTGCATGGATGAAACATCAGACTGCATATTATCCTCATCTACTTTGATCTGTTTCCATTTCCTTTTATTGTCAACCACCTCAATATAGTCCTGGACTTTCTTCCCATAATTTCTAATTAGGCTATCTTTAATGTGTCCATAAGAGGTAATCCAATTAATGTCCGACCATTTGTCATTCCATAAATCAATGTCTTGTCCATCTCTGAGCTTCCAGTTGCATCCTTGGGAGAGAATATGCCTGATGTGGAGAAGATTATTCCAGAAAATTGATCCATTCAGAAGTAGCTGATCAAAAAGAAAGGAATTCATGTTCTGATTGGAAAGGTATTTGATTTTGATCAACTCGGTCCATGGCTTCTACTCTTTTATAAGCCTCCAACCCAACTTTGCAATTAGAGCAACATTCATATTTCGGATATCTTTGATGCCTAAACCCCCAATCCGCTTTGACTTACAAACCTGCTCCCAAGCTACTAAATGGTACCTAAACCTGTCTTTTGTGCCATGCCATAAAAAGTGCTTTTGGATTTTTTCAATGCTATTCACCACTGCTGCTGGAATGCTGAACATCGACATGATATAAATAGGTAAGTTCTGAAGAGTGCTTTTTATCAATAAACATTTGCCAGCACTTGATAGTAAAACACCTTTCTAATCAACAAGTTTTTTTTGAAATCTCTTAAGTAGATCATTCCAAAGCTCATTAGAAACCTTACTAGTTTCAGCTTAGTTAATTTGGAAACTTCAAACTAGATCAAAACCTAGATCTAATTCAGTTAGACAAACCATAGGGAATTTACACTACGCGTTCATAGCCTCTAAATCGTTTGTTTGCCAACTCAACTACCAGGAGATCACACTACCAGATCTTAGTCATTGATCCTCCTATAGTTAGCCACACACACATTCAACATCGGCTGCTCCGACACGACTTCGAGGGGTCGAGTGCAGTTGAAGGTTGCATGTCAATTTTCATCCGTACAGGAAACCCAAGGAAAAGGTGACACTTTCATTCTAGAAGAGGACCCCTAGTACAAGTTACCTGAAGACTTTGGATGAGGGATATCTAGGCAACTGCTAAGTATGAATTTATTGGAGAGTGCCATTAAGATAGCCCAATTAGTTGAGGACAAATCCCCATATTCATGAGAGTTGTCACTTGATCATTTTTCGGAACATCTTTTAGATTTTTTGAGAATCCCCTTGGCATGTTTATCTATGATAATGATTCTTTACAAGTTCCAGCCATGTGAATCTAATGAGTGAAGTGGTTGGGCCTGAAATTTGTCTCCAGTTTACATCAATAGATAGCACTTTGTTTGAAGACATTTTAAGGAAGAGTTTAAATCATACAGGTTGAAATCTGGAGGTACGACACAAGCGTTTTTGAAAGACACATAGATTGAAAGATTAAATGAACTTCCTTACTTGGTGAACCCTACGAAAATCATTGAAGACAATGTCCATAAGTTGTCCACACATGATGGTCGAATCTACAAAGGCCAGCTTGTTAATTAAAAATGTTTATTGTCTAATGATGTCGAAGGTTATAAATGATGATGGTCATGAAAGGAATGATAAGAATATTTTTCCAAGCTACGATATCAGATGATAATAGCACACCACATTAGATTTGCAAAATAGAAGAGCTAAAATACCATATATGGAAATCCATCATAATCCATAATGCTCAATACATTACAATACAATGACTTGAATTACTCAATAAGAAAGATGTACATATAGGAGGATGGAAGTGTAACTACTACCTAAATCAGTGGTGAAGAACTCCCACTAACTTATACCGGTAGTTAAGTTAACTCTAAAAGACTAGTAATCTAACTCCACATAACTGAGAAGCTAACTCAACACAACTAGTAAGCTAACTCCACACAATTAGTACACCTAAGCAAGCTAACCTAACAAGTGTAGGGCTAACACAAGTGTAAGAATTATCCTAATAAATAAATAAAAGGATAAATAATAACCTACACTAACACCCTCCCATAAGCATAGCTTAGGTGGGTGAAAAATAAGGTGGGTCCCGGCAACAAGGCCTGATGAGGTACCCACGTACAATAACTGGAAAAATTGGACACTGCAAGGTACCCAAAACTAGTAATAACAAAGTAGAGAGCAAAATCCCGATGCAAGATATCCCAAGAAGCTCGGCTCCAAAAACTCATACAATGCTGAAGAAGTTTGGTGCGCATTGTGGTCTAAATCCACTGCTCGATCATATAACTCAGAACAAATGACACTGGGCTTCACCAGAATAGCTCCATGCAAGGAGACTGTCAATGGAGTGATGTCGAAAGTGGAAAAAAAAACACCAAACATAATTTTATCAAATGCTACAAATAGGTGTGCCACGATCCAAGAACAACCAAGGCAACAAGGCAAGGACACGAGATCCAAATAAATAGGAGTGCCATGATCTAAGAAAAGCCAAGGTAACAAGGAAAGGACACAAAATCCAAAGAATCAAGATCAACTGCTACAAATAGGTGTGTCACGATCCAAGAACAATAACCAAGGTAACAAGGCAAGGACACAAGATCCAAATAAATAGGAGTGCCATGATCCAAGAAAAGCCAAGGTAACAAGGCAAGGACACGAAACCCGAAGAAACAGTATCAACACGTAACAAGGCAAAGATACGAAATCCAAAGAATCGGTATCAACACCACACCCTCCCATACTGCTGAATGGGTAGAGTGACACCACCGATCTGTATGAGTTGCCAAAATCAACTACTCGAACACTGACAAATTAACACTGGACTTCACTAGAATAGCTCCCCCACAAGAGAGACTGTCAACATGCCAAAAAAAAAGTGTCGAAAATACAGATCCAAAATATCTCAACAAACAAGAGAGATATAAATGTATACACCCATAGATACAAGAATGCAACACCCAAAATTTTAGGACGTTGGGCTCAACCAAAATTGCGTCCACAAGTGATTACAACACCCTCCCAAATTTGGCACTTTATAATTGAGTGCATGTAAATATTACAATGAGTAAAAGTACCTTTTACATTTGAAATATGTGTATAAAAATTTCACCAATGTGTAGATCTCGAAAAAATACACAATTTCAAAACAAAGATCACCTTAATCTAAGCTACAGATCAAAAGTTATGAGCTCTAGAAGGTTTTGCTATTAAAATAATATTTTAATGCTGATGTTTTTTTAAAAGGTACACGTGACACCCAAATTTCCAAAGGGTAAAAGAGTGCATCCACATGATACAGGCTTGCGACCAAAGGATAAAAGCCTGCACCCAAAACCTAAATGTCCAGAGGGTAAATCATTGCATCCAGAGGGTACACGTCTATATCCAATGGATAAAAGAATGCACCCAGAGGGTACAGAGCTGTGTGAAGTGGATAAAAGAATGCATCTAAAACAAAAATATCTAGAGGGTGAAAGAATGCATCTAGAAGGTACACGTTTATATCCAATGGATAAAAGAATGAATCGAGAGGGTACATATCTGCGTCCAGTGGATAAAAGACTGCATCCAAAATAGAAATATCTAGAGGGTAAAATAATGCATTCAAAAGGTACACGCTTATATCCAATGGATAAAAAAATGCACCGAGAGGGTACATATCTGCGTCTAGTGGATAAATGACTACATCCAAAATAGAAATATCCAGAGGGTAAAAGAATGCATCCTGAAGGTACACGCTTATATTCAATGGATAAAAGAATGCACCGAGAGGGTACAGATCTATGTCCAGTAGATAAAAAACTGCATCCAAAATAGAAATATCCAAAGGGTAAAAGAATGCATCCGAAAGGTACACGCTTATATCTAATGGATAAAAGAATGCACCTAGAGAGTACAGATTTGCATCCAGATTTGACTGTCTCAAAACATGGTCGAGTTTATAGTTGATTCTAGGGTTTTGGCACCTTCCAAATCCAATGGCACACTTTTTTTTGCATAAAAATGCATGCTGCAGAAAAGTGCTAACAAATTCCAAATACATGAAAATAATAAACCCTTTCTTGCAAAGAAAAACTTACAGATGGATGTCTACATCATCTATCACTTTGATACCATGAAATAGAATGATAAGAAAATTGTTCCAAGCCACGATCTCAGATGATAATAGCACACCACATTAGATTTGCAAAACAAAAGAGCTAAAATACCATATATGGAAATCCATAATGCTCAATACATTACAATACAATGATTTGAATTACTCAATAAGAAAAATGTACATATAGGAGGAGGAAAGTGCAACTGCTACCTAAATTAGTGGTGAAGAACTTCCACCAACTGATGCTGGTAGTTAACTCCAGAAGACTAGTAAACTAACTCCACATAACTGAGAAGCTAACTTAGTACAACTAGTAAGATAACTCCACACAACTAGTACACCTAAGCAAGCTAACCGAACTAGTGTAGGGCTAACACAAGTATAAGAATTATCCTAATAAATAAATAAAAGGATAAATAATAACCTACACTAACAAAATCTACAAAACAAAGGAGAGAATTTAGCCAAGGAACTTGCAAATGAGAAGAAACGTGTATCGACAATATATTTTATGAAGATCATTACAAACAGCGAAACCGCAAGAGCAATATCCATTCAGTGGAAGATGACTAGAGTTGTTGCAAGGCTTTAATCATTGAAGCTTTTTGTAGAGGGAAACTATAATTTAAACCCCCGCAAAGTTTTGTATCCAATACTCATGATATGATGGGATAAGAAGTATAATTTTGCTAAGTATGTCGTGGATAAACTCAACCACGTGGCAGAGAAGGAACATAGAAAAGGAGGAGAGTTCAGATGGGAAAACTTCTTGGTTTTGGTATTGTTCAATGATATAGGGGTACCAAGGAAAGATAAACTCGTGAAAGCAGTAACAATGGGAAGAACATCCTGTGTGAATCGGTTCAAGGAGTGTAGTTGTGAGGGAAGGGTTATTCCCACAGGACACAGGAAGATGCACAATTGGCATGAGGTTGTTTTGGCTGCATTTGAAGATGAGGCAAGGATACCACAACAAATGCTGGCTCCATATTCCAAGCATGCAAAGATTAGACCGATGGCTCAGATGACTGGTAAGTCTCATTGGAGAGGATGGGAAGTTAAAGCATTGGGTTAAGTTGTATGCAGTGAGTTTGTTTTAAATGGATTGAACACTACAACGAGTGAGAGATATTTTGATGGAAACTGTTGATACCGCGTTGGTTGATAGGGGGAGTGAGTTGTCAACGAAGTATAATTGGAACGGAAATGAAAACTATGTGGATGAGGAGTTAGATGATGAATTTTTTATTTTGAAACCACCACACGAAGTTGTCTGGGATGGTGAGACAATTGCACTGTTCTGTGAGTTGAAACCATGAAAAAGTGATTCAAGAGGGACCCATTAAAATCCCTAGAGAATGCATCAATGGCGGAAAGATGATTCCGTTTGATGAAGATTAAGGATGGCGTAGGGTTGAATGTGATGTCCCTTTTTGGACATAGAAAATTACAACTTCAACCCAAATCGAACCAAGAAGGATTAGATCCTTTTGAATCAACCTAAAATAGCCCAATGTCAACCAATTACAACCCAAATGGGGTTGGAAGTGGTCAAGGTGGTGAGCTAGATTGGTGGAGACAATCATATTTTTATTCTTCTCAATTCTAATTTTTATTACATAAGTGAATTAATCTGAAACAGTTGCTAACAGTTAACTTCAAAAATTTATAACTCAATCACTACTCCATATTTTTGCATGAAACCAAGTGCATAATAAACTAGAATTTTAGAGCTTTCCAATGAACTAAAGATCATATTTTTCTGAGCACTTAAACCCCTTCAAAATAACATCTAAACTTCCAGATCTGGGCGCTAGGGTTAGCAGAAATTAATAAATTAATAACCAACACTTCCCTCAACTGTTTTCACCCTCCAAAAGCTTGTTTTGATGCACAAAAATGCCAAGAACAGATCTAAACTGAAACCACAATTTTTAAGCATCAAAATGTGTCACAAACAATTAATAATCCAACCCCAGACTGCTGCAACTTCTAAAATTATTTCCCGCTTAACCAATCAAGCAAAAACCTTCAAACTTTGGATTTTGGGCCACAAAAATATGAAGAATAATATTCCAAAATTAGTTTTTGCACAACAGACACGAAACCCTAATTTTTGCCCTAAAAAGTAGGTCGCCCAACACATTTAGGGCATCAAATCATCTCTAAAAATTATGAAATTAATTGCAAAACATAGCAGATCTGAAAACCAACAAATATGCTCCAAATCATGCAATAATAATCAGATTTGCACCATAAATAAATTCGCTAGGGCAAGGAATTCTTTTTCAAGCAATTCGCCACACACTAGATGCAACACACACAAATGGATCCTTATCAAAATCAGATTTGCTTCAATTCCAAGTCGAATGAGAGAGAGAGCATGATGAGAGCTAGGGCATACATCCCATTTCTCCAAGCATGGAGAGACATAAATGATCAAATCAACATGCCCAAAAATGGCCATGCAACCTCCTTTTATAACATAAGGGGTGCAACATTCAAATGGCCGACCTTTTCCCTTTTGGAGGGAAAACAAATAAAACTTAATTAAAATATTAAAAGACTCACTTAATGTGCACTTTATTATTTTTTAATTAAATAATAAAGAGTAACTAACCTATGTGCACATTTAAAGACTAAATAAGACTCCCACTTGTAGCGCTAGGCATGCCAAGGGGTTATAATGCAAATGAAAGAGATGAACCGATATATTAGTAATGCCCTGAAAAAGGGGACATTACAGTCCTCCCCTCTCAGAGATTTCTTGCCCTCAAGCAATAGCAAGCTCATAGATCCACGTATCATGCACCCAAGAGAAGAGATGAAGTGATGCATCCAAAGTCTTGCTCTGGTGCCAGTCAAGTGATGAAGCACTTGGAAGAACATGTTTCCTTCCCCATGTCAACCCAAAAAAGTGGGTTCTTAGCTCGGTAATTGGTGCTCCAAGTAATGGTGTCCTCAACATGGCATGGGGAGTCATCAAAGGGATGAGCTTTGCTAAGCTCCAAGGCTGCCCACTCAATAATGCCCTCATGAAGTGAGTAGGACAACAGTCTTTCTTCACATGTCTTCAATCCTGCACATGAAACAAACTTATTAGAAAAATAAGTGTTGAAAAACACTTTTCCAATGTGTCTCCATGGTGTGAATGGCTCACAAGTCTCCTTCATGTATGGGCTGCCCCCAAATGTCACAATGCTGCCCCATACTTCCTTGAACTCCCAAAAACCAACTGTTGTCATAAAATAAAAATTTGATAAATAATCAACAGCTTGACAACTCCAAATTTGTCCCCATGTGAGCCCTACTTCATCCTTCGATCCATGTGTGAGTGTACCAATGGAAAAATATCCCTTATCCTCATGCCTTATGGCTCTAAAAGCCACAAGAAGACTACTGAAATAAATTACAGCAGTGTAAATAAAAATATTTGACCTCAAGGTATCCCAACTCACCTTAGGTAAGGCCAACACTACACTCTCACAACCCACAATGCATTGTTCCCATGAAAGAAAGTTCTGAAACACATTCACACACATGATGTAGAGCTAATCCAAGGTGAATTTTAGGACAAACTTTGCACCTCTTCCTTCCATAGCTGAATATTCATCATATTTGCCTTTATTTTCCAAAACATAGCATGAAAATTTAACACCATACCTTCCTCTTTGCTGCTCCCAACGCAACAGCAGTGCTAAGTGGCCTGGAAATGGTCTTGTAACATGTACCAATGATGCTCCAAACTGAAAATTAGCATACCGTGTGACTGAATTCTTTTGTGGGCATGCTAACATGTCTCCAAACAAACTGAAAATGTGCATGACAGCAATGTGAATATCAATGGAAATATTAGGCATACACATACTCTTCTTGGTTGCAAATTCACACATGAATAGACAATGTTTATACTTTCCTTTTATGATCCCAACAACCTTCCTTATGACCCAAAACTGAAATTCACCATGATATAAGAACAATAGATTATTCAACTTGATCATCTCACAAGTACATGGAAGTGTCAATACAAATAATTCGAAGTGGTTGCTCACTTCTTCATACCATGAGGTAGCATGTGCATGATGATACCCCATTGTTTTTACTCCATCATTCACATAAGAAAAAAGAAAATCAGAAATATAACTCATGTAAGGAATCTCATACCATTCATTGTGCCAATGGATTTCCCTTATGAAAGGAAGCAATACATCTGAAACAACATGATTGGGGCTGCCCATCATACCTTTGTGCCATGGAACACCTTCACACTCCTTAGATTTTTCAACCCAAACATCACCTTCTACCTTGGAATCATGCAACCTTATTTGTGATGGTGTGTGGGGCTTCCTTAAACTTCATTTTTGAGTGAATGAAGTCATTTATTTGCTCTCTAATGACTTCTGTTATGCACAGACCAGCGAGCTTAGAATGGTCTAAAGTATCCAGAAATGTCTCTTCTTGCACGGCACACACCCCCACATCCTTGCATTCATTACCAACCCAAGTAACATTAGTAACAACCAAAAAATGATCATTGATTACCTCTTGGCTGCCCTCGTTTTGTTTGTCCATGCAAACTTGTAAATCAAACTTCTCTTTCCTCTTTGACTCATCTCCCATGATCACTTTATCATCATGCATGCAATCATCAAAGGGAAAAGAAACCTCTTCAATCAACAATGAATCTTTCCCTTGCTTATTTTCATCCGGTGGCTCTTCTTCCTTCACTTCCTCTTGAATCAAATCTGATTTTTTTGTGCAATCACCAAGTCCCATGCAAGCATTAGATATCAAAAATTTATCATCAAACACCAAAGGACTCATACCTTGGAGAGCTGATCCTTGTAATTCCCTTCATAGGAGACCTTGCCAACATATATGAATGGTATCCTTTAATCCTTCACCTTGATTGAAGGAAATTGATCGGGAAAAACCTTTGGCTAAATTATAGCAATACATGACTCCTTTTTATCTCAAACCTTCGAAAAGCATGGATAGACAATGGTTGTGGGGGACCCTCATATTCATTCAACATAAAGACATCATAGTTTGCATTAAATGAAACCCTTATATTCCTTCTGAATGATTATCATGTAGGACAAAAAGAATACTTCGAACATATGAAGAATAAGGCATCACAATCAATTTAATCTGACATGTCGTATACAAGATATCATTTTGTCATATTCTCCAAGATCTTAACCCTCTTACCAAAGTAATTTTGATTCCCAAAGCTCTTTGAAAACACCTATCATGAGGGAAAGACTTCTTCCATGGTGGTGTCACTGTAAAGCAAACTAAAAGGGCAACGATCCTTGTAGCTTCACTAATGACAAGTGATGACCATGAAGCCTCACATCCACCTCATCATGCCTCAAAAGTTTGGGTCTAGCCAAATGAGTCACAAAAGCTTCCTCCAAAATGCTAAGCAACATATCTCTCGAAAGGGTGTGGAGGATCAAGGTAAAACTGTCACTTGTTAACCCCATGATTCATACACTATGTATCCAGATCTGCAAACAAAAAACAAGAGTAGAGGAAAGTTGCTATGATACCACCATAGTGTGAATGTGTTTAACAAGAATTTCAAGTTCAAAATTTGATAAGAATTCTTGCATATTCAACAGTTATTTGATCTATGCAAAGGCGCCTTGTTTCGAGAGTTAATTTGCATGTTTAGGGAGAGCTATCTCCCCAGATTTGTGATTATTATATGCATTGTTGGTTTTCCTTGAAGAAGTCGACTTGTTGGGAATCTTCCCATATTGGGGGGTGTACCAATGTATCAAATGCCTGCAAATTCCAATTTTTACTAAGCCTAGAAGACTTGCTATGGATACCCACTGGTATGATCCCCTTCATGATGATTTAATGAGAAAATTCAAACTGATCTATTTTTGCATGTCATTCAAAGCATATTGTGCTCATTTTAATCAACCTAAAATGGCCCAATGTCAACCAATTTACAACCCAAATGGATTGACTTGGTCAGGTGATAATGTTATTTTGAGTGGGTTTAATCAATTTTTCAATCTGCAATTGCTCAGATTAATATTTCAGATTATAGTAGTGAATTAATTTGAAACAGTTTCAACAGCTTGAAAACTTCAAAATTTTCATAACTCAATCACTACTCCATATTTTTGCATGAAACCAAGTGCATGATAAACTATCAATTTTAGAGTTGGTTGAACTAAAGATCACTTTTTGCTGAGCACTTAAAGCCCTTCAAATTAACATCTAAACTTCCAGATCTGGGCAAGGGTTAGCAGAAATTAATAAATTAGTAACCAGGATCTTCCCTCAACTAATTTTCACCCTGCAAATTTATTTGGTTTTGATGCACAAAAATGCCCAAGACCCATACCTTCTGAACTGAAACCACAATTTATTAAGCATCAAAATGGGTGTGGACAAACCATAGATAAGATAAGGTAAGCCAAAAACTGCATAGCATGTTCCAACACTTGACCCAAAAATCGCCGGTCAATAGACTGTGAGTACAAAGCTTAACAAACCGACAAGATTTCTTTCCTTTTTTGGCATAATTCTTTCCCTTTTTTGGATTTACAATGAAGAAAACACAAATCAGAATAAAATTTGCCATATTTTGGATGAAGGGTCCGGGAAGATGTAGAAGCAAAAATTTGCATGTGCCATAACTTTCATTCTGTGGCTCTGTTTCGGAAGGTGCAACATTTTCTCAAGAAGTGCATATTTTCTAGAGCTCAAGGCATTGATGGCAATATTTTCTTATTTTCATAAAATCCATTTTGGCTTAAACCTTTTTGGAGCCAAGCAACTTCGGGAGCAATCTGCCTCAAAGAATCATGAGCCCTTTGATCGCTGTCTATAGACAGATTAGTAATTAAAAATGCCTGAGATAGCTTTCCAAAGGTCGGAAGAGAACAGATTTTTAACAAAACTCGACAAGTGTAATTCTCCTGTGCTAGGTAGCTAATCGTCCCACCTGGGAGCTTGGTCGGAACCTGCTTCCCAAATTGCTTGACTGGCACATATCAAGGTAGATGAGTAGGTTTTGCTCTTTAATGATCATAATATTTTAAGAGTTTTTTTTGTTGAATGAAATCAGCTCAAGGAATAGTGCAATGGAATTGACTCAAACGAAGGCTCATAGTAAACTTTTTGGACATCTGCAATACATTTGATCCCCATCTTCGCATCAAAGAAAGTTGAGGCCACATAGAGTGACATTGATTCCGGATGAGATAGATCCTCTCTTGACAGTGAGTGGACTGGGCAAATTTGAGTGAAAACCCTGGATGAAGCGGACTTGAGATATCATCTCTGATTTCCTTGACTGGCGATCCTGTTGGTTGGGTAGAGAGCACTGGGCAGGGATGCTGATCCGAGTGGCTGAGATATTGGATTTGGAGGAATTCCTTTGGATTTTAATGGACTCATTAGTAAACAGGAAATGCAGAAAAGGCAGCCATAGCACCACCATCGAGATGTTTCATAGATCGATCCAATTCTTTGATGCAATAGCTTCTAGGAGGAGCAGTGGAGGCAAGTGTGCATTTGGATGAAGTAGTCTGACTATTCCAGCTGTCATCATATAAGCCTGTCTAGTTGGGGAAGAGGAAAGTAGTAATTTTTAGATTTTAACTTGCATAGATATGAAAGGGGCTATGATGATATCCTTCTTCTTTATGTTAGACCTGGAAGAATCAAAATTCATATTACCTATCAACGAGATTTGCTTGTAACATGATTGAAGTGGAAGCGATTTTGATCTAAGTATGATATTCAAATCTAATAAAAACTCTTCAGCAATCAACATATCATATCCTCATTTGATACATAGTTTGATAGCTATGTGTTGCTTAAAATTCATTTTTCTAATCACCAAAGAGTTTGATAGTTTGCATTACAGTATTCCCTTATATTTAAGGATTGAATCCATTATACTCTTTGATTGGACAAGTTCCATTTTTGAAGTTTCGCTGTCATTTGAGTAAACAAAGATTATCAATTTGGCAAGTTTTCTAACATATGGTATACAAATCAATCTCCTAATGGGATACTATGGTTAAGATCTTAACTTCTAAAAGTTAGATAGTTTCCCATCAACCAATCAGACTTTGAAAAACCTTCAAATTTTGAAGATTCTTGGGCCCAAAAATATGAAGAATAATATTTCAAAATCAGTTTTCGCACAGCAAATTCACGAAACACTAATTTTGACCCTAAAACCTAGGTCGTCCAGAACATTTAGGGCATCAAATCATCGGGTCTAGCCAATCATGAAATTAATTGCAAAGACATAGCAGATTTGAAAACCATGGACCATATGCTCCAAATCATGCTATAATAATCAGATTTGCACCATAAATAAATTGCTGGGCAAGTGAGGAATTCTTTCCAAGCAATTCGCCACACACTAGATGCAACACACACACAAATGGATCTTATCAAAATCAAATTTGCTTCAATTCCAAGTCGAATGTGTTGAGAGAGCACGCATGAGAGCTAGGGCATACATACCATTATCTCAAAGGATGCAGAGACATAAATGATCAAATCAACAGTGCCCGAAAAATGGCCATGCAACCTCCTTTTATAACATTTAAAAGACTCAACATTCAAATGGCCGACCTTTCATTATTTTGGAGGGAAAACAAGAGTAAAACACTATGTTAATTTAAAATATTAAAAGACTCACTTAATGTGCACTTTATTATTTTCTAATTAAATAATAAAGAGTAACTAACCTATGTGCACATTTAAAGACTAAATAAGACTCCCACTTGTAGCGCTAGGCATGCCAAGGGGTTATAATGCAAATGAAAGAGATGAACCGATATATTAGTAATGCCCCAAGTTAAGAACGTTAGAATCGATATCTCTTAACATATTTTAGATAGATGTATGTAAAATATATGTACTAGTATTCAAAGGGATGAAGCTATCATATTTAAACATATGATTCAATCTAGAGAGTATCATTAGACTCATTTTTATTTCCATGTAGTCAAATCTATGGCTTATTTTACTATTTGAATCACCTTTATATTAAATTATAGACAAAATAATAGAAAGTGCTACATAGTAAGGGTGACTGGATAACACACGGTCCCACAAAACCCCACAAGAGCACCTAATCAGCAAAAAACCGCCACAAGGGCAAACATTAAAACGCCCACAGGGAAACCAATAGAGTAGAAGAAAAGCAAACACCATCAAGCACACAACATTAGCCGTACAAGGAGAAGGAGGAGGGGTGGATCATCTCGCGGAGGAAGAGCTGAGAGCGATCCACACTTAGGTCTGACAGACTGTGGATCCACTTGCCAACCTAGTCGAGCATCAGGGTACTGCATTTGTAAAGGAACCATGATTCCCCAACCAGGGGGCGGAGATCCTACAATAGTCTGCATGGCATGCATAGAAGTGAGAACCCTAGTTCACAGAGTGCTAGCGAACACCTTTCCCCCGCTAGAGGGTAGGATCCAACCTAGGTCCAGAGGAGGACAGAGGGAAAAAGGGGCGGCCTAGCAGAGGAGGCATGAAATGGTGGCTGTGCAAGTGGATCCTACTGACGTGGTATCACAGAAGAAGCGACCATCTGTGGGTGGCGTAAGGCCAAGGTGGGACGTCGTTGATCATCAGGATCCAGAGGAACCTAACTCATAGTGCATGGTGCACTCCCTCCAGTGATCAAGAAGCTCCTGGAGATGAGAAAACTCCAAAGCAACCTTGGTGGCTTGTGCTTGAATCTGTATGTGAACAGCAAGACAAAATAACCACCTTGTCATTAGTGGAAAAGACATATAACAGAATTGATCTTGCTTGAAAATTAAAACATTGCGAGCTTTCCATATAGCTGAAACAAAATACAAGCATGAAAAAAATGCCAAAGGGATTATCAATATAACGGAAGGCCAAGGACTAAAGTCACCAAATAAAGCCAGATGCTTTCCATCAGGAAGAATTCAGGGTGGTAGGGTTGGAACAAAGAGTGAATCCATTTCTCAGATAGACTGAGCATGGGGACAAGACCAAAAACATGTGAATGAACGACTCAGGGCATGAGCAAAAAGGACAATTTGGAATAGGGATGCCAATATGCTAAAGCCTTTCTCCCACAGGCAAACCTTGGTAAACAAGACACCATAGAAAATGGTTAACTTTAGGCTCAGGAAGAGGGTTCCAAGTACAAAAAAACCGGCGAAGCTAAGTGGACTGCGCAGAGTGCAAACCCCACCGATCATTGAGTTTATCAATGACTTGTGAGACAAAATTATACAACTGATAAATGGTCCGAGTGTTGTATCTGCGAAAAACAATTTCCCGATTCCATCGCCAATCCTGCCACCATGCAGCCAGGGATTGGAGCCCCAATTTGTGTAGCATAACATCAGGTAGGAGCTCCTAAATTTTGCAGATAGACTAGAAGTCCAAATTGTTCAAATTGAATTTAACTTTGAGCTCGGGCCAAGGAATCTAGTCTTTGCGATTCACAAGATTCTGAATGGTATGAATGCCCTTGCAGAAAATCCGAATGGCTTTAATGCCCGGAGTTTCAGCAAGCGGAAGATTGCCTTCAGTGATGAAAGGAGACCACCAAATGTTTCGTGAATTAAAAGAAAGCCCAGTGCGAAATCCATCACCAATCCACTGCATCAGTGGCTTAACCTGCTCGAAGGCTTTCCAAATACTCTTGGCAACAAAAGTGCTAGTAATTTTAATAGGAGCAAAAGTGATAATAAGAGAATGCAAACCAATTCTGCTCTAGCACTTCTTGCCCATAAGGGGCTCCAGATTCAATACAATTCCACATCAAAATTTTCCATGTTTGGGTACTTGAAAGACACCGAATCACTCATTTGGCACATAAAGCCACACTCTGCAGATAAACATTAATGAATCCCATGCCACCTTAATCCTGAGGAAGACAACAGACATCCCAAGCAACTCGGTGAAAACCAGCTGAACCAGAAATTTTTCACCATAAGACGTCCCGAAGCATCTTGGCAAGTTGATTGAACGAATTGCGAGAAGGACACCAACAAGCAGAATAATAAACATGAGTAGCAGCAAGGATTTTGGTGCAAACTTGGAACTTACCAGCCAAGGATAAAGGTTTGGAAGATCATTTGATAACTTTCTACTCCACTCTGTTAAGAACATAATTCCATAAGGTTGCAAAGTCACTGTTAAAAGCAAATGGAATGCCAAGAAATCTAAATTGCTCACTAGGACCAATCCATTTCCAGTGGTAGGCCTTTAACCAGTCCGGAGGAGGTAAACAAATCCGCCGATAGGCCAAAGTTTTAGCCATTTGAATACTAGAACCTGAAGCCAAGCAAAAGGTGTCAAGACATTCAAAGACTGTAGCAATATTCTACTCCGATTCAGCGAGGGTAAAAAAGGAATCATTCGCAAAATGCCCTTGTATAAGTTGAGTCACATGATCCGGAAGAACAATCCCCCAAATGTGACCTTGCGCAACTTGATGGGCAATAAGGTAATCTAGGGCGTCAGCAATGAGCACAAACAACGTCGGCGCAAGAGGGAACCCCTGTCTGATAGAGCGGAGCAGAAGCATTAGAAAAAAGCGTGCTTACAGCCGTTTGAAAGAATTCTCCAAAACCCAACACTTTAAGCATAACCAAAATGAAGGGCCATTCAATGCGATTGTAAGCTTTCTCGAAATCAATCTTCAGGAAAAGAGGCTTCTGTGAAGAAACACGCGTCCATTCCATGTCTTCCCAAACAACAATAAGATTGTCTAGGATGTAACGACCTTCGAAAAAACTAGTATGCTCAGGCCGAACCATCTTAGGCAGGATATCTGTAATGCAGAGAGCCAAAGTCTTGGAAAGAGTTTTATAAGACACATTCAATAGGGTGATCGGCCACCAATTATTCATCTGTCCAGGATTGCCTGCTTTGGGAATGAACTTGATGTTGCTTTGATTGATGAAACTCCCTAGAGAGCAAGTTTGAAGAGCTTCATTATAGACTCGAAGCAAATCAAATCCTACAAAGGACCAGGTTGCTTTGTAAAATTCGCTAGGGAAGCCATCCAGGCCCAAAGACTTGTCATCTGCAAGACAGAGCAAAGCTGCATGAAGCTTATCCAAAGCGCAGGGGCGTCGCAGTGGACACAATCTCTGGGCGTAAGTTTATTAGGCACGACATCAATACATTTTTGTAAGGCAGTAGCCATCTCAATTGAATCCTTCTGAGCTTGAAACACCAGACGATAGTGCTTGACAAAAGCATCAGTGATCTCTGGGAGCTCCGTAAGCTGTTGGCAAGAATCATAAATAGCTTTGATTTGTTGCCAAGCATGCTTGGCCTGGAGGGATTTGAAAAAGCTTTTGGAGGCTTTATCTCCCACCCTAAGCCAACAAATTCTTGAACGAATTTGCACACCACAAGTGGAGTGGGATTCAATGAGTTTGAGCTTGTGGTGAAGACTAGCGGCCTGGCTCTAAAGGTGAGAGTCAAAAGTATTGGCCTCGAGAAGTAGGGAGACCCGTCTGAATTCTTTGTGCAGAGTCGAGTCAGCTCGTCTTCGAACCCTGACAACCTACTTTCCAAACTGGTGAAGGAACCTAGTGGTGCGATGAATCACCGCCTGCCACCACGAAATCCAATTGGCAGCAAACAACAGAATTGAGAAAGAAACATATTCCAAATTTTGGCAATAAGTGGGATCACTCTAGGATGACTCAACAAAGAAACATTAAGAAAGAATTGAGTTTTGGGCACCTTGGGAGGGCCCCCCTACCAAACAACCTTAAATGTGATCGGATGGTGGTCTGACAAAAGCACCTCTGACCAAACCTCTATAACAAAGGATCCTTGCGTGTCAAAATCAAAATAAGGTTGTTGTGAAAGAAGTGCACGATCGAGGAGTTTTAATACCTAATCATATCCTTCTCGATGATTGGTCCAAGTGAGCCATGCTTGGTCTTTAAATTCGTGCCACCGTCTAAGCAATGGATTGGAAAGGCCCCAATGGCTTTTAAAGTATTACCAAACCGCACGTTTTCCAAGACACCAATGCATAGGAAGGGCTCCACATTTATCATCCGGATGCTCCACCATATTAAAATCACCACACATCAACCAATAAGCAATGGGTAAGTTGTCACCTAACCAATTCCATAATAATGTTCTTTCAAGACCTTCATTAGGGGCATAAATATTAAGAATACCAAAAGAAAGGTCATTAATACTCATAAATTAATGCCAAAAAATTCAGTGCAATGGAAATACTAGCTCCACCTCTACCATCAAAATGTTGAGTATGGAAATGCGTAAAATTAGGGGCAATGCACGTCAAAGTACCCTGAAGCAAAAAACCAAAAATCTTGATTTCCTGTAAACAAATCACATCTAAACTACTAATTAACTGGCAAGCTAAACGAATAGAGAATTTTGGGAGGGCTCTGTCAGACCCCGAACATTCCATGACATGAAATTCATGAAAAATCAGACATCAAATTCTCCCTGCCCGTCAGGAATTCCATCCTCTGAGCCGAGAATGGTAAAGTTGTTGACAAGAAGAAGCGGGTCTGAATCATTATGCTCAACATGAATGAAGCGGCGTTCGGCCCCATTTTCTCCCTCTACACCGTGTGAAACCTCTCGAGGTGGACTGCGTGAACATAGAGTGGTTAAAGAAACATTCCTAGTATTCTCTGAATTAGATTGAACAACTTGGCTTTGCGAGGGCTTGGAAGGAATGGAAACCGAAGGACTAGGTTACACTATTCTAGGCTCATCCCTGGACGGCGGAGGGGAAGGAGGCGAAACTTCAATAGAAGGTTTCCCCCTCGAACTCTTCTTAGAACCAACCACAGTCCAGCCATCAGCCGGAGGGTCAACTTTAGACTTCGTCCCAGTTGGTCGCGAAGGGGCAGGCTTGGAACGAGCCAAAAGAGGACAGTCTCGAATGCAATGGTCTGGGGCCTGACATCGAAAGCACGTGTTGGGAAGGTTAAAATATACCACCTTTTGAGAGATTCATAAGGACCCAACTTGAATATTCAGATGGTCCCACAGATTTTTTGCAAAGTCCGCTTCGACACAAACACGCTTGTTGGGACGAGCAAAGAAAAAATGCTCCTGTTCATGGCAAATCACCCTGCCAATGGGCTTAACAATCTCTGATAAAAAGGACCAAAGGTGAACGGGAAGGCCAAAGAGCTCAATTCAAAGAGGGATTTTCAGCGAAACTTGCCTACTCGGATTGAAATCTTGGGTCCATGGAGCTAACACCAGTAGGGTAATACCCAAGTATCAACAAGCCGCCTTAAGAAGGAGGGCTTAAAGTTGGGAAGGCTCACGAAAGGAAAACAAATTAAAACCCTTAGTGAGGTTACAGACCCTTGAAACAAGGATACCGTTAGACTCCTAGTGGGTTTTCATCCAATTCTGCAAATAGGTTTCAGACGGGATACAACTACAAAAATATGCAATAAGACAATGGTTTTGATACCACTTGACAACAAGATCCAAGCATTCATCAGAAATTATAACATCCGAAGAGGGTTTAGAGTCCATACCTCATCGTAAACTTTCGGCACAAACTTCCACATGCGCTTGGGAGCCCTTTCCACCAGTTGCAACAGTCATTGTAATGGAAGGAGAGTTGGCCATTTATAAGCGTGACATTGCTTTTGCGGCGGGGAAAAAGCCGGAAGACACTATGATAGGACCAAGGAGAGACTGCAAGATAGGCTAAGGATGCACAATTTCTGCAACAAGTAAGGCAAGTAAATGCATGAGAAAACCTAGCAGAGCTGAAGGTTCAAGTTTTGTGTATGGGCCAGATGGAGATTCCACTACAATTGGGTGTGTGGAATGAAACAACTATGAAAGGCGTAGAGGTAGGTAAGGCAACACATGAACAAGATACACAATGAACCTAGGAGGAGCTAAGGCAAGGTGTGGCCACTCCAAGCCAAGTCCAAGTGAGCAACTTGTGGAAACTAAAGAACCACACGTTACAAAACTCAAAATTCAAGGGCCCAATGTTGTGGGAGAAGTGGAAGACACCATGCAAGAAAGTGCAGAGGTGCAAGAGAAATCACAAGAAGCAAGACATGCAAGGACAAGGGTGGAGAACCCAACAATTGTAGAAGCTATGGATGAAGATGCACAAACATTCTGAAAGATAACCATGAAGAAGAGAAAGTGGTTAATGTAAATTCTGAATCAGAATCATCAGGGGATGAAGATGTGAAAAGATTTATGGGGCTGAAAGGGAGGGCACAAGAGTCTCTAGATACGATTTGGAGACACTACAATGAGGACGCTGCATTCGAGATATCAAATATGGGATTGGTACGTGTAGCAGAGAAAAAAAAGAGTGACACCATAGATGGCTTAGAAAGAGGCCTCAGATTTGTAATCCGCATAACTTGGACGTTAGGCAATTGCAGTTGATGATAAAAATAACAACTGAGTTGGCGACAACGTATGAATGGAGAGATGAAGAGGTAGATCATACATTTGATGAGAAACAACTAAGAGGTGAAACCTAGAAAACGCTAACTCTTGAATTGAAGCCATGGAAAAGAAGGTGGCAAATTTATTGTGCAAATTGAGGAAAGGAGACCTAGGATTTTGGATGGTGAGAATTTGTACAAGCTAGGGCCTTCAGATGAATTAGGACTAGATCTGAACCGTCTCCTAGGAGAAACTCCAACTACACATCCAATGGAAGCAGAGGTGTGTGCAAAGTTTGAGGAAGTGAAGAAGGAATCTATGATGGAGTTGTATAACTTGTATAAAGAGGTGAAGAATGCAGGCTTAGTAGTGACAATATTTCAGCATAGGGATGAGTTCAATGTGGGTAGGTTGAGGATTGCGTAGGATGCACAATGGGATTTGAAGGAATATGCATTCAAGGAGGCTGATGAGCAGAAACATTGGGAGATGATGGCAAAATCTCTCAAGTGTAGAGATAAATATCAATAACATAGAATTGGAGTTGTTTGACAACTTCCACATTAAGGATTTAAAGGAAAAAACAAATGTGCAAGAGTCGAGTTTGTTGTGAAAAAAAGGATGGAGGGGAATGACTGAATAATTCAAGAAATAGAGGGAGTAGACGTCATTTTGATGATAAAGGAGATGAAAAATTTGAAGATGGTAGCTCTATACATTCATGTGTAGTGGGAAAACTTTGCGAAAGAACTATAAGCTCAGGTAAAGAAAGTATTCACTCTGTGGCAAGGAGAAAAGGTTATTAATTGAGAAGAGTATAGAGGAGATTCGCTTGTCTAAGGGAAACAAATATTATGTATTGGGAAATGATAACCTTGGAAAAACTTACTCGCTTATGGCTAAGGATCCTAACCGTGAGAGCGAGACGCACATGATTATATGAAGCTTAATGTATGCAAGTGGAGCTTGGAATAGAATTTGCAAGAATATTCGAGGAATATACCCTGCATATAGAAAGATTGGACTAGCACAGAAGATGACAGGTGGAATGTAAAGAATAAAAGTATCGCAGGTGATTAGAATGCGTGTGCCGATAAGGGAACATTGAGAAAGTTATGGAAATTGTGGATTGTGTGCCAGCTAAGCAACAACCAAGCACTTACAAGGAATCTACAAGAGAATCAAAGTATATTCGTGAGACAATTGGTGAGTTCAAGTCATTTGTGGATCCTATAAATACCCCCATTGAACCTCATTTAAAGAGACTTAAGACTAGAGAGAGTTCTTGGGACACTAGCTTTAGCTTTTGTTGGTACAAGCGTGACACGTTGGAGGAGCAAGGAAGGTCTTAGGGTTGCAAGGAGTTTTGAATATTGTAATGCATTGTAATCCTATGATAATATAGCGCAGGACACATAGATGTATGTATTTGTATTGTCTTTGTTATGGTTAATAAAGACGTGTATTCTGTGTAGAGTTGTTTGATCATGACGAAGAGTGTAAAAGAGAGTGATATGTGTTTATATGTGTATATGTTATGATGTTATTTTTTATATTTGGTATGTTTGAGAAGCTAGAATTTTATATGTTATTTTCATGACTAAATGTGCATGTGTTTGGAGGATCTTTGTGATACTCTCCTATAACAACGATCTCGGTTTTCTCTTCTGCGTTTCAAGTGAGACTAATGCCCAAGCTTGAGTGAAAATGACAATGCATCAAAGTTGTTTTGATGTGTATTTATTGTGCTAGGGTTCGTTACTAGGCAATATCTAGAGATTATACTAGAACGTGGCAACAATAGTCGAGGTAAACAAATGTCATTATGTTCACCTTCTCAAATTATTATTTCATATTAAGTTATTTCCTGAAGCACCACCCTGCATTACTCTATTGTGACATGAGATGAACTTTAGGTGGGTTATATGTATACACCTTATTTTCACTTTCTAACAATTTCATTTGTAGGACTCATTGATGCATTAGTCTCTCTAAGTGTATGTCTTAAGGAGCACATGGATATCAGGATTGGGTCGGCTTGTAACATGTCGTTAGATATTGTTGTGGCATTTCCTTACCTTCACACCACCTTTTCATCAGCTTCAGTTGTCCCTCATTAACTTCCTCTCTCTTACTCCATTTCCTTCTAGACTACATTAGTCGACATCATCAGCCCTACCGATTACATTTTAGTAGACCTGTTTTAGCTGACTTATTAGACGAACCGACGATGTCGACTGAAATTGAATTACAACTCTAGGGTGAAAGGCCGTATATATAGACTCCCCACTTGTCATTTCTAAACAAGGTATTAGAACAGTTTTCTTTGCTTTCACTCACAAATCTTCCTTATAAGTTAAGAGGTCTTAGGGTTTAGTTGAGTCTACATTGAGGAAGACAACTTGTAGCATTGGATCTTTGGAGAATCAAGAATAGGAGCTGAGCCAACAAGGTCTACCTTAGTCTTTGGAGTCCCCAACTTTTGTCCACTTAGGTCTTCTTGCTTTCCTTCTTAGATGTCAACCACATCAATCTCTCACAAGGTGTTATAGGCCAAGGGGAAGATTAACGAGTGGACAAATCTCCTTAAGGAAGTATCTATAAGCCTAGTTGCTTTCCTTTCTTTGGTTGATTGTTTTGTGATCATGTACTAGCTAAGATAATATAACAAGTCCTTATCTTTTACATTATAGTTCTTTATATTACATCTCTTTCTTTGGCCTAGACTTATAACCATTGGATTAGATAACTCTTTCTTTTGTTTGGAGGTAGGTCTGGAGTTTTGTAAGGTCTTCTTCCTATCCTTCTTGGACTTCAACCACAACAATCTCTCACAACGTGCTACAAGGCAAGGGAGAGATTAATGTGTGGACAAGTCTCCCACATGTAAGTATCTCACCCCAAATCTCATTTCTTTCTTTGGTTAATGATTGTTTTGTGTATCATGTACTCTATAGATAGTGTAGCATCTCCTCATCTTTTCCGTTATAGTTCTTTATATGACAGCTCTTTCTTTGGCATAAACTTACAACCATTAGATTTAGTAACTCTTGTTTTTGCCTCAAGGCATCCTTGAATCTATTAAGGTCCTACACCCTGTATACCCCATTACTTTCTTTAGTTAACTATTGTTTTGTGTATCATGTACTAGATAGGATAGTATAGTAGTTCCTCGTCTTTTCCTTCATAGCTCTTTATATGACAGCTCTTTCTTTGGCCTAGCCATACAACCATTAGATTAAGAAACTCTTGTTTTTGCCGAGAGGCATCCTTGAGTCTATTAAGGTCCTACACTTTGGATACCCTTAGTGGTTTGAGTGTAGATTCCCCTTATAACTCCATCACAACCTCCTATGCACACAAACCTTGTCTATAGCCCCAAACCATTTTATGGACTAACATTTTGTGTATGTTAGCCCTAGAATAGTCTTCTACTTTATCCTATTGCGGAGGATCACCCATAGATCATTCTTAGCTTACACACAATGAGCATGGAGCATTAATGATCAAAGGAGGGACCCCGTGAGTGGTTTGGCTAGTCATGTAAGTTCCCTTACAATTGCAGGGGCTATCCACCACATGGACAATGCTGGCCTTAGATATCAGATCTTTACTTGCTTGATTGGCCTATATCCACCTTAGCACCAGGATCATATAGTATTTTGACTAGGCTTGCATATGTGCTAATAGTATAGACCTCTTGATTTTTTATGCCTGTTTTTAAGAGTGAAGGACAGACCCTTAACAACAGATTGCTTACACCATTTATTTGTAGTTGAATAAGCTACCTATTTTCCCCAAAGAAGCTGACTCCTTATAACTAGCTAAATCTTTTCCATAGAAGTTCAAATATCTCTTCTTTCCCCGTGTCTTCTGACCATTCTATTGACCTAGTTGGTTCTTCTTACATTCTAATTTGTTAATTATCTTGCATGCAGGTGAACTTGATCGGCATGGCTATAGTAAGCTTATTGAAAGCTAAAATTTATCAAATCATTGCAAATTCTATTTAATTTCTTGTTTTGGAGACTAAGATAAAAGGAAGTGGGGCTTTTAATAGTGTGCTATCTCTGTATTGAATCTCAGGACAAATATTGTTGTAGTTGTAGCCTATCCAAGCTTTTTGAGTTACAAGAATTCCGAGATTAGAGCTTTCCATACTACTAAACTTGAAAGTTTCGGAATTAAATTTTTCTCATCTAATGAGGGTATGACAATATGTGAAGATAATATGGCAGCCAAATTGGAAGTCTCTTTTATTGAAATTTGAATTGACATGACTTGGTGTGCCTACTGTATATTAATTTAATGAAATTTGAGTACATTTTCTAGCTCATTATATTTGATCTTGCAGCTTTATTAGACTAAGAAGAGCTCAAAACTGCAGAAGTTTAGCTCATGTCGAGCTGTTAGGGTCTTTGCAAATTGTGAAAGTTGCAGTGTATCATATTGAATTCTTTTCTTTTTATAGGCTATATTTTGCTAAGCTTCATCGAACCATTTATATTGTCACTCTTTTAGACAGCTCCATTAGTCATCACAATTTCAGGTGATTATGTCACCAATGTCTTAGGCCCTTCTTAGGCCAGGAATTTAGACTGATATAATGAATTTAGAAATTATATTGATGCAAACCCAAAATTGTATTCATCAAAATGAGATGCAAGTGCATATAATGTGTGACCATTCAATTCATCTCTAGGATGACTGTTAAGATTCTATAAGAAAACAATGTTTTTTTAGATAAGGTAAAAAGGATTTGGTTTTGAAGGGACCAAAAACCCCTATACAAAAAAGAAGCCAGGAAAAAGAGAACACACCAAAAAGGAAAACAGGGTGTCAGGTCAAAAACACTTGACCAGAGGGACACCGCACAACAAGGCACGACCCAAACCAGGTCTCCATATTTATATTATTTTTTTTACAATAAAAACCAAAATATGAGCCATGGCCATGAAAAAGGAAAACCAACACAGATCCCTGACAAAAGGGCAGCCAAAGGGTCGCCATCATTTCGCTTTGCTGGAAGAAGCTATGCTTCTAGTCCTCGCACTTGGGCCTCTATCCGTAGCTCCAACAATGTTATCCTTTCAAGAAATAATAACTCTTTTGGGGGTATTCTCAGTGGGAGCTTTGCCATTTGTTTCCAAGGGTTCTTCGTCCTCCGAGTTACTCATCACTAGATGCATTTTACCCTTACCCTCCTTAACCTGTAAGATGGAAATTCTTTGTTCCTGCATGACAATTTCTGCACTCAGCCCTCTAATCCTTTTATTTTGCACCTCAATTTTCCTATGACACTCCTTAACCTCTTGAACCAGATTTTTGTTGACCAAGAGGATTTTATCAGCCGTAGATTCACCCCTCAATACCCTGGCTTCTTAGTCTATCAAATTTTTGTCCCTCTCCTTACAAACAGTTTTTCCCCCAATATCTTTATCACCTTGCTTCAGATTGCACAGAACATTCACAACAATGTCGTCTCGATTATCCTGCATACCCTCTTTTTTAAAACGTTTAATTCTCTCGGCCAGGGTTTGATTGTCCGAATCCTCCTTATGAGCTGGGGGCTGGGAAGGAATCAAAGGTTTACCCTTCTAGTACATTAACAGGATCAAACCCCAATGCAATGAAATGTCCTCTTTCTCATTTTGGAAGTCGATGACAGAGGAGGGAAGGGATCTCAGAAGAAAGTAGGGTAAACTCATGGCTTGATTTCTTCGCAAGTAATTGAGGATAAAGAGGTGATAGGAAAAGATTTTCCTAAATTTTGCTTCAATGGTAAGGTACTTCATTACCAGCATGCAAACATCCAGCCATCGATTAGGGAGGCAACTTCTAGCAATATTATCATCATACATTAAGATTCTTTCATCCAGGCCAAAAAAGTGGAAATTTCATGCCTGCGCCTAGTCTTATCATTGAAAAGTTTGAGACCTTCCATGGATAAGCCCCTAGCTTCGGCTATGGACTCCTTTGTGACTGTAATCTCCATACCCCTCAATTTAAGATACCCCCCTCCCAGGCATTACCTAATTCAATAGCAAGTTGAGGGTCATGACCTTGAAGGCGCTTAATATAGTTCGAGAAACCCCCTCTTCGCAGAAGCCTCTATAGAGTAGCGTCCCTCTTAACATGAAGGTAGTTAGTCGGCTCTGTTCGTACTTTGTCTCCTCCCATCCTTAACCTGTCATTCTACAAACTATTGAGTGTTTTTGTAGACCCAAAATAAAAAACCAAGCACAAAATGGGATGACTAATTCCATCCCTCGAGAGATAATGGATTTTTGCACGGGGCCGATCACGAGAATCTTGAAGGCCATCATACCAAAACCTGCGTTGTCTTGTCATCATTAACCAGTTTTAATATGTTACTCCACGGTATTAGATCACCCTGCCATGTCATCTTATCCACCATATCATTCCCATGATTAGCAAGTCCATCCACAGGTTTATTACCATCCCTATAAACATGATTAATCTCCGCTTTCTCAAAGGAGGTTAACAGTTGCCTAGCCTCCGTGATGATGTTATTAAGTTTCCAGGCAATAACCTCTTGGTTCTTAAGAGCATTAACCATGCATAGAGAATCTCCCTCTATGAATAGGGATTTGATGTTCATGGTAATACATAGCTGGATACCCCATAACATAGGCATTGCTTCGGAAAAATTGTTAGAATGATTGCCCAGAGAACCTACATAGGTCCGAATACACACCCCTAAATGGTCATGAATTAAACCACCTCCATTAGATATCCCCTCCAAAGGTTTAGCGGATCCATGAAAATTTAGCTTGAAACTACCCATTGGCGGGCATCCCTACTTGATATTTTTTTTAATAACTCCCTTATCTGTGTTATTATCCCCTTTAGTGGGACTGAGATTCAGGTCATTCAAAATGGATCTTTCAAAAGAAGGACAAAGCTTAGAGGATTTGATTTTGAAGATCTGCGATTTTTCTCTAAGAGTTTGACCAATTTTCTTAACAACTTTCTTAAAACTGGAAGATTGATTAAGGAAAATTGGGTTGTTTCTCTTCACCCAAATGCCCCAAAGAATATGGGGGAGAGCACATTTCCAGACCTCTTTGGTGAGGTCATGATGGAAATTGAAAGACCATTGGTCCCCAAGAAGAGAGATATCCCCCGGAAGAACCAGTTGACCCATGAAAAATCCCAGAACTCTAGAGAAGACTTGAAAAGTAAAACTACATTCCAGGAAAAGATGGTTGGCAATTTCATCATGTAGTTTACACAAGCTACATTTGTTTATAAGTATCATACCTTTCTTGCTAAGTTTTTCCACAGTCAATTTTTTGTTGAACCACTCCCCAGAATAAGAAGTTGATTTTAGGAATAAGGTTTTTGTACCATATTTTCTTCCACTAGCCATTAGATTCCATATGCCCAAAATTTAGAAGGTAACTTGATTTAACCTCATTATTCCTAGAATACATACCACGCCAAATCAATTTATCATGACACAACCTATGTGGTATGTGGCAATCCTTTAGTTCTTGGTTAAGAACTTCAAAAGGATGTAGAGGACGTGTATAATTCAGAGGGGGGATTATTTGAAGCCAACTTCTCTCTTCATTCCAATAATTACACACCATCTCACCATATTCTTGGTTGTAGAATTGATTTAAGTTTATACATGGCTCTTCCATCTTCTAATACAGGGATCATCCCAAAAATTGATTTTTGTACCATTCCCAAGATTCCATTTTGTGCCCTTAACCAACAACTTCCTAGCCTGGATGAGGTTGTTCCAAAAAATTGAGCCTTTTGGGAGCTCCTGATCAGAGAAAAAACCTATAGTGCCACCAACGTTCCGCAATATTTTGATTTTAGAATGTCAATCCAAGTACCTTTTTCTTTGTGCATTCTCTATCCGATTTTTGCAATTAGGGTTTGATTCATAATCTACAGGTTTTTTAGACCAAGACCTCCCCTATCTTTTGGCCTGGTAACCTTATCCCAAGCTATCAATGGTATCCTAGTCTTATCCTTTGAGCCAGACCATAAAAATCTATTTTGAATACTCTCAATGGCTTTCCTGACTTTCGTGGGGATAATGAAGATAGACATGACGTAGATCGCAATTCCCTGCAGAGAACTTTGGAGAAGTTGAGCCTTTCCCACCGGCGAAAGCAGGATCCTTTCCAAGAAACTAATTTTTGTGGAACCTCTCAATGAGCTTATTCCAACCGGCCTCTTCCATTTTTCTTCCACAAAGCAGCATACCTGAGTAGTTGTTGAGGAGAGATTTAATGTTGCACTCCATGATATTGGCTAACCTAGTCTACAAATCACCCTTAACATTAATGAAGAAACAAAAACTCTTGCAAAAGTTTACCTGTTGGCTTGAAACTTCTTCATATTGTCTAGTGATGTTCTTGAATGAACCAGCCTCGTGAACAACCGCTTGGCCTAGAACAACCGTATCTGTAATGTCCCCATTTCTGAAGATCCTTAGCCTATATTGCCCCTTGGGCTTCGGGATGTGCAAGGGGAACATTTTTATTAAATAATTAAAGATTATTGCCTGGAGCAATAATTATTTAATTATGAAGATTATTTAATTTAATTCTCAAAATATAAAAATTAAATGGGGAATTAATTAAATAAATATGTAGGTGGCTTTTATTGATAAAATCACCCTTTGAAAAGGGGATGCCACACCTAGGGAAAACAAACTGCTTTTATTTAATATCTTTCCTCTCCTAGGGTTTTCGAATTTTGTGCCTCCTTGCTTATAAAAGGAGTGCTAGGGTCATTATTATTATTATGTTATGATGATATTTGTTTTATGCTCCATGCTTGGAGTTGGAATGCATGCCCATTGAAGCTTTTTCTCTCTCTCTTGCGTGGGAGGTTGTATTGAGCTGGTTTTGAGATCCAAGTTAAGTATTTAATTGTGAGATCCGTATTTCTGGATTTGGCAAACATTTTGATTGAATTTGCAAGTGGAAATCTGCCCTTTTACTGTAGCGAAGTCACTGTAGCAGCTGGTTTTTTGTTCCTTGCATATGGATTTGGCTGATTTAACATTCCTTGTGATAGTGGTTTGTAGCTCTTAGCCTTGGCGTCTTGTCATTGATGTTTGTGAGCTATTTTATATGCCATATATTGTATGAAATCGACCAGCTGGAATTTATATTGCTCTTTTGAAATAAATCGACTGAGATCTATGCATATTTTGGTATATTGGATGTATGAAGTATATTCCTAGAATTAACAACTTGCTTGTGATCGGGTTGGGGCTGAGTTGAATACATTTGGTAGTGCAAATCGACTGGGATTGGTGGGTCTGTGTTAATTTATACAACATCACCTTACGCCTCAACCCGATAAGCTTGACCCCTCGACTAGTTTTCATGTCCAAAGATTGAGAAAAGCCCACACACCCCCTTGGCCACGGCAAACGGACAATATTAACGCATTTGTACGCCAGGGGGCTTGTTTCTGTTCTGGCCTTTTTTCGGTGTAGCTTGGGCCACAAGAGAAATCCCCTGCTTTCTCCTTGCGTGCGTTGGTTTCGCTCCAATCGCATCTTCACTTAGGAAGGGAGCTCCAGCCTGGCGGGGATGGACCAACCTCTCTTGGCCACCAACGTTCCGCAATATTTTGAGTTAGAATGTCATCCAAGTACGTTTTTCTTTGTGCAGTCTCTAATCCGATTTTTGCAATTAGGGTTTGCTTCATAATCTACAGGTTTTTTAGACCAAGACTCCCCGATCTTTTGGCCTGGTAACCTTTCCCAAAGCTATCAATGGTATCCTAGTCTTATATCCTTTGAGAATCCAGACCATAAAAATCTATTTTGAATACTCCTCAAATGGCTTTCCTGACTTCCGTGGGGATAATGAAGATAGACATGACGTAGATCGCAATTCCCTGCAGAGAACTTTGGAGAAGTTGAGCCTTTCCCACCGGCGAAAGCAGGATCCTTTCCAAGAAACTAATTTTTGTGGAACCTCTCAATGAGCTTATTCCAACCGGCCTCTTCCATTTTTCTTCCACAAAGCATCATACCTGAGTAGTGTGTTGAGGAAGATTTAATGTTGCCACTCCATGATATTGGCTAACCTAGTCTACAATCACGCCTTTACCATTATGAAGAAACAACAACCTTGCACAAGTTTACCCTGTTGGCTGAAACTTTCGTCATATTGTCTATTGTGTTCTTGACTGAACCAGCCTACGGAACAATACCGCTTGGCTGAACAACCGTATCTGTAATGTCCCCATTTCTGAAGATCTTACTATATTGGCCCCGCTTGGCTTCGGGATTTGCACGGAACATTTTATAAATAATTAAAGATTATTGCCTTGAGCAATAATTATTTAATTAGAGATTATTTAATTTAATCTCAAAATTAAAAATAAATGGGGAATTACTTAAATAAATATGGTAGGGGGGATTGCTTTTATTGATAATCACCCTTGAAAAGGGCTGCCACACCTAGGAAAACCAACTGCTTTATTTAATATCTTTCCTCTCAGGTTTTGTCGAATTTTTGTGCCTCCTTGGCTTATAAAAGGGTGCTAGGGTCATTATTATTATTATTTTATGATATATTGTTTTATGCTCATGCTTGAGTTGGAATCATGCCCATTGAAGCTTTTTCTCTCTCTCTTTTTGCGTGGGAGGTGGTATTGGAGCTGGTTTTTGAGATCCAAGTTAAGTATTTAATTGGTGAGATCCGTATTCTGGATTGGCAACATTTTGATTGAATTTGCAAGTGGAAATCTGCCCTTTTACTGTAGCGAAGTCACTGTAGCAGCTGGTTTTTTGTTCCTTGCTATGGATTTGCTGATTTAACATTCCTTGTGATAGTGGTTTGTAGCTCTTAGCCTTGGCGTCTTGTCATTGATGTTTGTAGCTATTTTATATGCCATATATTGGTAATGAAATCGACCAGCTGGAATTATATTCGCTCTTTTGAAATAAATCGACTGAGATCTATGCATATTTGGTATATTGGTGATGTATGAAGTATAGTTCCATAATAACAACTTGCCTTGTGATGGTTAGGAGGGCTTAGTTGAATACATTTGTTGTGGGCAATCGACTGGCTGAATTGTGTGTTCTGTCTTCTAGTTTACAGCGAGATTGATTGGGAAGATTGGTATGAGATCCATCGGGTTTGTCAATCTGAATATCAACTGTTTGACTTCTGTTATTCCCCTTGTCCAGGGATCCTCTTGTAGATATTCATATTTGCCTGATTAATAGATCTATCGTCCTTCCTAACATTGACTCCATTTGGGAGTAAAGATTGAATGGTTTATAAACTGCTGTCTTCCTTTAAAAATCTGCACCTATTCAGGGGTGAAATGTGAGCTTTTTAATGCTGTTTGAACTTCCCAACATCAGCGATTTTGTTAGGGTTGGTTTGCTAAGCCAACATTGCCCCATTTGGAAGTAATCGAAATGATTGTGCATTCATTTTACCCTCAAAAGGACCTGCGACTGGTGGCCTTATTGGCTGGAAATGGTGACTTGTTTTAGCTATCTTTCATATGTTTTAACCTTCATTTTGACAGCGACTTCTATTGATCTCTGGTGGTTGGTTTGGGGATCTGTTTAGCGCTTAGTTGATGGTATTTTGAAGACCCTTGTAGCAGCGAACTATATATAATCTGATTTGTGACTGGAATTTGCTTGCAACCTATAGTTGGATTAGATTAGCATTTTGTATTAAAGGGTTGTTGATTTGCATATTTTCCATTGATCCCGGAAGTGGGATATTACAGTATCATCCACAAATTGTTGAAGGCATTGATTAGCCACACCATTAGCAATCTTAACTCCTAATCTTCCTTCGTTTTGAGCTCTTGCACACAATCTGCTCAGGGACTCCAACACAATGATATAAAGAAAAGGGGAGAGTGGGTCCGCTTGTCTTAGACCCCTCTCCGCCTTGAAGAAGCCATGGGGTTTGCCATTTATGATGACTGAAAAACTTGGAGAGGAGGTGCAGGCTTGGACCATTTTGATAAAGTGCGAATCAAAGCCCAGTTTGTGCAGAAGGAGAATCATAAAATTCCATGAGACCCGATCACAGGCGTTTTGCATATCTAATTTAACTAGCATAGCCTCTCTGTTAGATTTCTCCACTGAGTGAATAGTTTCATGGATAGATATGATGCTATCAAGAATATGTCTTCCTGGGACAAAACACCTTGATTGGTAGAGATAAAATTGCTTAGAACCTCCCTCATTCTGAATGCCAAGATTTTTGAAATGATTTTATACAAAGTATTACATAAACTAATAGGTCTGAAATCTCCTAGATCTCTGGCACCTAGTTTTTTCGGAATTAAGGCTATGAAGGTGTGATTAACTTGCTTAACAAAACTACCCGATCTGAAAAAGTCTTGAACCGCAACAACCACTTCCTTCTTCACAATATCCCAATACAGTTGAAAGAAAACAGCAAGAAAGCGATCAAGCCCAGGTGTTTTATCCCCTTACATTTCAGAGACAATGGCCTTGATCTCTTCCTCGGAAGGAATGGCTATAAGATCTTTATTTTCCTCAAGACTAATGATAGGATAAAAAAGGTTGAGGGTCTCAATGACCGAATCTCTGGGAGTAAGTTGGCCTTAAACAAACAGATTTCTGAAGAAGGAAATGATAGTATTTGAGATATCAGCATCCTCAGTAGCCATTTCTCCATCTTGTTTCATTATTTCTTGAATACGTCCTTTGTTGGCCTTGATAGTAACAGATAAATGAAAGATCCTTGTGTTTCTGTCTCCCTCTTTGAGCCAATTAATTTGGGGCTTTTACTTCCAGTAAATTTCTTCTTTGCATAGGATAATATGTAATTCTGATAAAAGAAGTTTTTCCTTTTCTTTTTCTTCATTACTCCATGATCCTTCTTCCATTATTTCTTCCATCTCACAAAGTTCCTCAGATATTTTACTCTTTTGCAAAAAAAATATTGCCAAAAGTATCTTTGTTCCATTTTTTTATTTTTTATTTGATGCTTTTTAATTTTGCCGTCACTTGGAACATGCTATTACCTCTGGTTTCTATGTTCCACCAATCCTCAATCATTTTTTCCAGATCCGAATGAGTGGTCTACATCTTTTCAAACCTAAAGGGTCTGCCTTTAGTTTGCATCATATCACCAAAGTTGAGAATAATCGGATTATGGTCCGAACCTATGCGACCTAGAGAAGATAGAGAATATTGTTGCTCCTGAATCCATTGATAATTTACCAAGAACTGGTCAAGTCTAATTTGGATAAGAGAAGAGTTGGGAGCATAGACATTAGAGAGAATAAATTGTTTATTGGAATTGAGAATGGTGAAGCAAATGGCTATATGATGTTGGCAGTTAGACTAAGGGAACTGTTTCAACACATTCATATCCCACAAACAGAGCAGACCACTAGATGCTCCCACAAAAGATTGACTATGGAAACTAGCCTCTCTCCAGTTTTTTTTTCGAAATTCTTCCATCCTAACATTATTCATCTTGGACTCCAATAACATAATAATGTTCGGTCTTTTGGTTTTTCTAACATCAGCAAGAATACTATGCTTACTGGGGTTGTTTAGACCCCTTATATTCCAAGAAAAAACAATCATTAACAACAACCTAGGATTATGTACATGATATTACATCACCCCGGCCCCCCTCCCCCCCTTAATCCACATGGTTATACTAAGACCAAGCATGCCCTTGAATTTTTCAAATTTCTCACTTCAAGTGCTTTTGTTAGGATATTAGCTGGTTGCATCGTAGTTGGATAATGTAATAAACACTACCATCTTTTACATAATGCCGAATCAAATCAAATTTGGTGTTGATGTGCTTGTTTCAGTCATGAAAAATTGGATTGCAGAAGTGTTGTCGACCCTGCATGGTGTTGATGCAACCTTTTTTTTCTGCAAATCGTCAAGAATCCTTCTCAAGTTCTCAACCATAGTATTTCCTTGGTTGCCTCTAAAACTGCCATGTATCCTGCTTTTGCCGAACACATTGTTGACATCAACTGCATCTTTGACTTCCAAGTGATGGCTGCTGATCCTATATTCATTAGAAAATCTGAAGTGAATTTCCTATCTTCAAAATCACATCCATAGTTTGAAATTTGCTGCCTTCGAGTAATTTAGTCCAAAATTCTTTCCATTTAGATATCGAAGAACTCTCTTTGCTGCTACCCAGTGAATTTTCCTTTGTCGTTGCATGAATCTAAAGAACACCAACATCAAAAGAAATGTATATCAGACTTCCAGTGCATGTTTATACTTAGGTGCTTCTTCAAACTCAGCAATATCATCTGATTTTAACTTCATATTTGCATGTTGAGTGGTTTATAGTCTGTCATTCCAAATTTTCTCAGAATTCAACCAATATGCTTTTGTTGTGTGATAAAAATATACTTGGATTTTTGAATCACTTCAATACCCAAATAGTAATGAAAATGACCCAAATTTGTCATTTCAAAACCTTTAATCATTTTTGCTTTGATTTTTGCAGTGTACCTTCCATTATTTCTTGTTATGACCAAATCATCCACATATACAACTGATTTATCAACTTTCTTGACAAAAAGAACAGCATCTTCAAATTCAAAACACTTGAAGTTCATGCTCAAGAGGTGTCCAGTGAATTTTTTATACCAAGCTCTTGGGGCTTGTTTCAAACCATATGATGATTTTACTAACTTGCACACTTTTTCTTCTTGACCTTTAACTGCAAAATATTCTGGTTGAGTCGTGTAAACTGTTTCTTTGAGATCACCATTCAGAAAAGCAGTTTTCACGTCCATTTGATGGACTTTCCATCTATTTTATATTGCTGAAGCCAACAAAACCTGAATGGTGGTCCATTACGTTGTTGGTGCAAAGGTCTCTTTATAGCTATCCCTTCTTTTTGAGCATATCCCTTTGTGACAAGTCTTGCTTTGTGTTTGTCAAGATACCCATCTTCTTTGTATTTGTTTTGATACACCAACTTGCAACCAACGGGTTTACGATTGAGGGGAGGATCAACCAATTCCCAAGTTCCATTCTTGACCAAGGCGTCATATTCAATTTTCATTGCCTTTCTCCACGCATCAAGCTTTTCAGCTTATTGAAGGAAGTTGGTTTTGAGTTAAAAGCACTATTGGTTTTTTCTTTTGGATGGCCTCCAAAGGTAAAATTTTCTAGTTCATCTTGAATATCTTCCTATAAACTATAACCTAGGATTATGTGCATAATATCACAGCCCTTGCAATCTGTTCTTGATAAACTATACTGTTTCAGGCAATCATGTTTATGGGGAAATTAAATATTTTGGGTAATAGGGCTTAAAGTGAGACGTGTTGGTCACCAACTGTTTTATACAATCACATAATGAAGAAGGGTTTCATCAAGTGACCATTTTGCTTCTCTTGGAATAGAAGGAAACAAAAGTGACTCTTTTCTTCAGAAATAATCAGGTTATCAAATTAAAATTTATATGGCTATTCAATTCAATATCAAGACATTTAATGAAAATATCTTCTCACTGGGTTCTCATCTTCCAGTGTTTGATCACTGGTCTTAATCTATGTTGCCAGGAAACGGGTACGGGTCTGAAACGCAGAAACACCGATTATCAAAAAAACCTTGGGTACGAAACGTTACGGAAACGTCCATACAATATGATATAAAAAAATTTAAAAGTTATATATATATATGGGCATGCAGAAGACCATGGTGAGCATTCCCATGTGGTACAACGTTCTCTTCCTCTACAGGGTGTTGGCTCCTGAACTGCTCGAATGGACTTCCTATTTATTTTACATGAGAGCTTTGTAAACAAAGCCACAGCCCCTGAGCAAGACCATTATGGATGCAACTGGAGTTAAAAACATTTTGTATCCTTCTTCCATACAGCCCAAGTCAGACTAAACAACGTATTTGTCTATTATAAATAATCTTGTAATTAAAAGTTTACTAATACCATTGTGCTTGTGCAAGCTTAATCTGTCCTGTATATAGAAAATTGGCTGCCTTAAGTCTAGCACTAAACCGAGTGCTTGACAATGCATTTGCATGCCTCAAACATTACAAAATCAAAAATCTAAACCAGTAAAACAGATCTCATTTCATAAATAGTAAAGAAGTTCGACTTACATTACATTGGATGGGGCAGGGTGAGATAGTTAACTAAAAATAGAGAGAAAGTTTGTTATGTTACATTGGATTCTTACCATTGTCACTCATGCAAGATAGCAGCAAACAATAAAGCCAATTAATAAGCCAAATTTAACTCTTTGCTTCTATCGATTATACTTTAGTGACCACCCCCGCCCCCATCCGTCTCCCCGGTGCCTCTTTAAACATATTGTTTTCTCAAGGTTTGATTAGGAGCAATGAATGTTAAAAATTACTTCTTTTTTAAGTTTTTAGCTTCTAACATTGAAAATCTGTTGGAAACATGCCGGAAACATCCTGGACGCTTCTGGCATGTTCCGTACCAGTTTCCGTTTCGGAAATGTTTCTGACAGGGTTGGGGGCGGGGGGGGAGGGGGAGCGGGTGGGAGGGCGGAGTGGCAGGGGCGTTTCCTGGTAACTTAGGTCTTAATGATAAAAGTTATATTTTATTAATTTGTCCAAAAATATTATGCTTCTGTCGGTTTTAAGGTTTACAGTTTTCTTTGGTTTTTCATTGCAAGTAACAATGACACAAATCCATTTTCATAGCCTTTGTAGTTGGTTTATTACAAATAAATTGGTTTTATGTTTGTTTTATTCTAAGACATCTTGCTGGGCATAGGAAAGATTTTACCTCACAAAACTTAAGAATTTCTGCACTTGTCAAGAGTAGCACAGGGAGGAGACATACAGCTAATGAGCAATCTAATAAAAATTCTAATGGTGAAAGCTCCACAAGTGTCCAACAAATAAAATCTTGGAAAAGGTAAAAATTGAAGAAATTTCTGAATTATAAAAATTGAATCCATTGGTCAAGAATAAATTCTACAATTATTTAAATTTCAAGACCTGTTTTGAATTTTTAGTGAACTGTTACCTTTTTGGAGTATGGTGCTTTCTATCCCCGATTCAAATGTGATTTTTATGGTTTAACAAAAACTTCTGGTCCCCATGGTTTATTCAAAATATTTGCATATTATACTGATTTTACCAAAACCATAGTTCTTTTTGCATTTCTTTCAAAAAATCATTTGACTAAGAAATTGCCTGTTTATCTGAAAATTACATATCACCTAGGATTTAGGTGAACTCTTTAATGGCTGGATATTGAGTATGCATATTAAAGACCTCTTGTGCATGCAAGGAATTTCAGATGCCAAGTAGGCATGTTGGCTAGGCCAGGACCCAAAAATCTCCTTTACTTTGTAAATTTACCCATACTATTAGAGCATACGCAGATTCTGAGCATGACTCCCAATTTGAATTCTAAGTTCTTGAGAATAAAATTGCATTGGGCCATAATAGGGTAACTGCTTTTCTATCATTAATCTATGTGGGGTTGATATTTTCTTTTCTCATGCAGGTGATAAATTGCTTTATGATGAGGTTGCTCCACTCTTAGACATAATGGGAAAGGTAGTAAAGTTGTCCTTAATCAATTTGAAGCAACTTTTGTAAACACTGGAACCTTTTCATTGGCGATATTTAATGTTTGTTTATCAATGGCTACTGTAGTCACGATTTTACCTTGGTGATGTGGGTAATGGCGCTGCAATGAAGCTCATCGTCAACATGATGATGGGAAGGTTAGAACTTGGTATTTTGCTTTATGTTTTATGAATTCAAAATCTTGCATCATCCATGACTTTGTTTTTTTAACTTCCTCAACACTTTTTGATATTTTTCCAAGAGTGATTTGGTGTGATTATTGCAGTATGATGGCTTCATTCTCAGAGGGCTTGGTTCTTGGTCAGAAAATGGGACTAGATCCCAGTATTCTGGTTGAGGTGCTATGTCATGCAGAGATTGTTTATCAGTCTGATTAGTTTTAAATTATTAATGCATGACTTGCGTTGTGTTAGGAAGATATACGGTTTGGAAGAATTGGTTGACTATAATTTTTCCTTCTTTCCAGGTAGTATCACAGGGTGCTATAAGTGCACCCATGTTTTCAATGAAGGGCCCATCTATGATAAAATCCAGTTACATCCCCGCATTCCCTCTTAAACACCAGCAGAAGGTAAACCGTAAATTCACATTTGTTTCTCAAGTCAGTACTGAGTACAAAGATGGTAATGTTTGATGGATTTTCAGGATCTGCGGCTAGCATTGGCTATGGCAGAAGGAGTGTCACAGTCGACTCCCATTGCAGCAGCTGCAAATGAACTATACAAGGTGGCAAAAAATCATGGTCTAGGCGAAGAGGATTTTTCAGCAATTATTGAAATGTTCAAAACTAAGTTTTGAAGAAATAAAGTACATTCATAGCTCTGATTATCTTCTACAGACTGCAGCATGGCTGGTGCTGCATTTAAGAGATTTTAAAAGCACTTCCCCAACAATTTTATACAGACATAATGTCTTCAAATGAAACCAAGCCACATCATATTTGAAACGATGTAGAGAATCTCTTCTCCTTGTCAAATAAGACAGTCTTATCAAGTAGTTAAATGAGAATAACAGCTCAAACTTTGATTGAAGCATTGCATAAAAATTCACTAATAATTAATTGAGAGCATCAACAGAAAAGGACTATAAACACAATTTCTTGGTAAACTGAAAGTCCTCTTATTCTTCACATGCTAAGTTTTACCATATTGCATTTAATTCATATCAGTGCACACTGTGATAGTTGTGGATCAAAAGGATAAGCTTTCACAGTGGTCCCATGGGTGAAATCATGATCCTTGAACAAATGGCAGCTTCATCTTCTCTTATTCCTCCTGATCTCACGAGAATGTATTTGATGATTTCTCTAGTAGATCAACTTGAAAGAAAAAAAATCTTGCTTTCTTACAGATGAAGGCATCTAATCAACTACAATCAAATATATGCTTGCAAGCTCATGAAGGTTTATATGGATAAGGCTGTTATGGGCTCATTCCTTTCCCAAGCTAAGATTCATTAGTAATAGATCATCATTATACTAACAAAGATCTTGAGAATATGCTTCATGTGTTTTTGGGTACATGTTTTTAGTTAGGGATCTTTTAAAACCCCTATGAGCTATGTGGATGAGATAAAGATGAAGAAAGGAGATATAATCTATCATATTCTACCATCCTTCTCTCTATCTTCTTCTCTTCCCCATTCTCTCATCTCTTCTGTAAGTATCATTGTCAAAACTCTATTGTAAAAATTGTTTCTCTTCCTTGAAAGCAAGGTTACTCTACTCTTTTGGGTGTTGATATTTTCTTAGTGCCTCTAACATATGGATTTGAGCTTTGTAAATGCATGAGTGCATCTTGAATCATGTTGATGGCAGACTGTGTATATTATATATTTTAATACTTATATGATTGTGGCTCACAATTGTCATTTTTCATTGTGTTAATTGTCCCTTACCTCTTTGTTATCTTCATGTTTTATTATGTGGCATTTACAAGGTTCTTATTCATTGTCTCTTAAAGGATGAGAGTGTGAGTTAGATTTAGATGCATGGTCTGGTTGTGGACTAATATTTCTCATTTGGATTGTGTTTTGTCCTCTCACTTTCTAACTCGTATAGGAAGGGTGATCCCCTTACCTCTTCGTGTCGTCACCATGTTTTCATTTTATGTTTTCTCATCCCTTTTCTCTTACAACAAGTAGATTAGAGTAGAGTAGTGGTAACATAAAGTAGTTAGGATAAGATCCAACTTTCTCTGAAGGTTTGCCTCAAGGAGCCAAGAGTCCTACACCTTGGAAGCATTCCCATTGTTGTTGTTGAGATACCAAGATTCAATTTGGTGATCTTAAGGGTGCACATCTCAGTTGACCAACAACATGAATGACACCCATTTGCCATACATGTTTAATAATTATCCGCTTGAAAGTTTTTGGAATTATATTTGTAGATATCCCCAACCCAAGAAAATCACATTTCCATGACATCTTATAGGATATAAGAGCTGGTAGATTCTGTTGTACTTTATCCCATATTGCTTTTAATAGATTTGTAGGTCCAAAAACCATGCAAAACCATCTCCTTGTATTTTTTAGAATGGGTGTGACAATTTGTTATTCTAAAAAAATTGAGCCTTTCAGTTGTAGGAATCTTGCAATGGAGCAATCACTAGGCCAATAAGTGGGCACTGGGCTTAGCTTTTGAGCTCCAAATGTTACTATTGAGTTGAAGCCTGTTGTATTAAGAGTAGTAACACTTCCATTTCATGTTCAATCTCTTCTGAATAAAAATGATAGGAAGGGGTTGGAGGTACAAAACTCTAAGAAAAATTTGATGAAAATGAGCTATGTTAGACCATCTCTAGTCTTTGATAAAATTGTAAGGAATTTCCTGGGACATCTTGATTAGACGATCTTCATTAACTAGTGCAATGATATGGGAAATGATCGGTTTATCTTTATTATTAAGGTAGAAAGCATTTTTTATTACTGGCCAAGGGCACCATTCCATCCAAAAAGGATTTCAAAGTTCTTTGAAAGAATGGATACCTTTGTCGAACAATTTTGATCTGTGCAGAGCCCTTACAAAACCTAAGGGAAGATAATTATGCTTAATTGATTCCACGAGATTGATGATTTTGGGAAGCTTAAACCATATTTCAGGGAGGTTCCTTTCCAACTAAGAAGCTCAACAACTTCTCATCACACCTTCCAAAAGATGTGAATAGGGTGAGAACCTTTGACTTGGAAGAATTTGGTGTTCAAGATCTTATCTTGAATGTTAATCTTTTGTATTTTTCTTTTCATAGTGTTGGTTAGATTTTATGCACAGCGTAAAACCTAGGTAGTCATGAGATAAATCTCCCTCATTTAACGGTGATGCCCCCGTGTAAGATGTTTACTTATTTTGCAGGGGTGAATCCTAATAACTACTTTCAGGGGTTTTATCTTAATTCCCTCAGCTCGTGAACCACAACTGGGTAATTTGGTAGCAAGTAAGTAGTTGTGATGGGATATTTGCAGAAGGGGAAAAATAGAAGTAGGGAAAAAAGGACGGAAGATGTGTTGACTCAACCGATAGTTATCAAAGTTGGTCTCATCCATACAAATTAAATAAATAGATAAATCACAACATTCAGTAGTAAGGGAAAAAGATAGCTTCTAACCTAGATCTAAGAGAACACAAAATTTATCTAAAACCTCAAATAGAAGTGATGAGCAAAGCACCGTAGATACAAAGTTCTTCGGAAATCCACCTTTTATTTAATCCCCTAGCTTTCACAGAAATCACACCAAGGGTTCCAGCACAAAGTCTGAAAACTCAAGAATGTTGTGCTAAACAAATTTTGATGAACAAATTGTCATGTTTTTTAACCGGTAGGCTCTTCCCCTATTTATAGTGCATAGAGGGCAATTACAAATAGGAAGCTCTCAATGATTTCCCGCACATGGAAGCTATAAAATAGGAAACAGTTGGCAATCTTTCTCCTGGAATTCCTCTTCACATGACATGCATGATTTACAACTGAAAATAGAACCTTCTATTTTGCATGTCTGTTACATATTTCCAAATAATTGTCTTCTTCTAGTAACTTGAAGTAACGACTTTTAAACCAATCACTTAAGTTTTACAATTTAATTGATTACTCAATTACTTTTTCGGAGAAAACAAGAGAAAGAAGAAGAAAGAAGAAGAAAGAAAAAAAGTTATTCTAGTTGTAACACTCTCCGTTTTGTTCTTCTTCCATACTTTGCACGCTAATCCAACAAGTATTGTACTTCTGCCATATGAATGATAGCTCTGCCTTGAATCTGAGAAGCTCTTTCTCCCACATGTGGTTGACTATTTTCCTTTGATTTTAACCAAATTGGATCTGGCATCATTGTAGATTTTACCAACTTCTTCAACTGGATTACTTGTGAGAGAAGTAATAATTCCATCTATTTCCCCTGGTCAACTAACTGTGATTTGCTTGCGGGTGTTGCCTTTGAATCTGTCAATCAAATCACTGATAGACTCATGCCCCATGTTTGTATCACCAATCTCAGCAAGCCTGAACACTATGCATGGTTTTAAAGGATTACCCTTGTCGTCACCCTTCATCGTGCCTGAATCAACTTTTGTCTGAGATATTTTTTTTTCTACCAGAAACTTTTGCAATTGTGAGAGTTGGATCTATTTGTGCAGAAGCTATTATTGCTTCCCCTAATTCTGAAGATATATTCAATGTATCAGACATTGACTTCTGCTTTCTTCTCCCAAATATTGGCACAAATGAGGTATTCCTGTAATCAATTTAGACAAATACACAATTCATCACCCTCATATTTATTTTAATAGCATGTGAGCAACTTTGAATTTTGGGAATGACTCGGAGTGCGAGCACCTTTGAATCATGAGTTCAAACTGGAGACTAGAACCAACATGCATGAGCTTTAGGAGAGATTTTGGGAGACTTTGCATGCAATTTTGGAGTATTTTCACATGGGTTGCGTTTATTTCCTTGAAGGATGCTTCCAATTTAGGAGACTCAACACTAAGACTTTTGCGTAAAAGTTGGACTTGGAAGGCAACTGATTTGCACGACTTGTATTGCAAATTTCCTCTAGTATTTGTGTGAAAACATAAAGGAGAAGGCAACGTGAAAAATAGAAGTGGAGGGCAGTTCTAAAAATCACGACTTGCACTTAAGTTTTGCATGAAAAGTGTAAAGAGAAGGTAACTTGAAAATCAATGACTTGCATGGGCTTTTTCTCTAACATTTGCGTGGAAATCCAAGTGGAAGGGCAACGTGAAAATTGATGGAGGGAGGCAGCTAGAAGTATTCAAAATACATGATTTGCACTTGAATTTTTATCTTAAACCGTGGCATGGAATTCCAAGTGGAAGGGCAGATTAGAATCAACGACTTGCACAAAAGAATATTTGCTTCCTAAAAACTGTGACTTGTCTTCAAGAGGCTGCGTTGATAACCAACACTTCACAATCAATTTCACCTTTGTCTGAGGCCATGGATGACTTCTGACAGAAGCTGCAGGCAATTGCTCGAAAATAATTCGCCAGTTAACTCGTATGTAAAAACTCTTCCTCGGGTGAATGCTCCACTTAGAGGTGAAAGTAATAATGGTGTAGTAACAATGGTGGGGTGAAGTGACTTATATAACCCAAATACTCTAATTTTAGCTCAATCTATTTTCAAAAGAACTCTATTTATTTTTATTTAAAAATAAATAAAACGCTTTTATAAAATTAGAGTAAGTCAGTGAAAGGAATTGAGTGAGTTTTAGCATGTGGGTATTTGACGATCATGGCTTTATAACTTCCTGGGGACATTTACGAGCAACCACAGGCAAAACAAAACACAAAAACATGACCCATCATTTAAAAAGAACGAAAAATTTAAAAGGGGTAGCCCCAAATTTTAGGGCGAAATCCTAGGGATACCACATAGTATTCATATGTACGTGTTGTCTAAGAAGAATCTTCCATGGTTGTGAGATCAACCTCTATAACTATAAGCACCTTTTATCAACAAAGTCTCTAAATTTTATTTTACCAACCTTAAACAGGTGTTCCAAGGTGGCGGGTTGTTGACAATAGACCTCCTTGATAACCTTTCATTAGGAAGGGGCTGCTCTTCCCAAGAGTGACTCGTGAAAGGGTAAAGCTCTTAAAATGAATTTTTGGACCTTTATAATATGAGGCTATGCCATGCAAAGATGATTCACTTCACAGATGACAAGCATCTTCTGAATGCCACAAAAACAACACAAATTATAACAATTCTCCTTGCAACAAATTAGGCTAGCAACAAAATATGTTACAAGATTAAATAGAAATAACTTTATTGTACTGAAAGATTGTAAATACATTACAAGATCACACGCCTCTTTAGGGGGACTTCATTTGAGCAAGCTCAATACAATAAAATTTGAGGATGCTTTACAAGTGTATGGATCATATTTATACTAGTTATACTTAAACTAATTACTACTTTCCATGCATGTGCGATTATTTTCAATAGCTTAGGGGACAAATTACAAAGGATATGCATCCATATCATTTATTACAACAAGATTTTAAAGACAGGTAGCACGGAGGGTCTTTATATCCTCTCCCCCTAGAAAATATTTGTCCTCAAAGCTACAAGTTAGGAAATTGTTGTCGGATCTAGATAAGGGGCCTCCAAGTTGCATCTTTAGGTTGTAATCCATGCCACTGGATTATGACCTCTATGATGGATTAGTTGAAAAGGTGGTGTGAGTGCTTATTTATGACTGCTTCAGGTTTCAGAATGATGGATTTTTCAACATCGAGCTTTGGAAGTAAAATTTGTGTCTTGCACATGGTATTCTTTCTGTATCCTACTGGTTTGTTTCACGTCTTCACCGATCAACACGACTTACAGATCGCCAGATTCACAACCATTCACAAAGCTAGTTGCTTGCCTCGTCTGTACTCTGGGGCACGTCTTGTTCCCTGGTGTTGTTTCGTTGTGCACAAAGCTTTCTACTTGGACCCAGTGTACATCATCATTTCCCTTTGCATGTATCCTTGTTCGGGGCATCATTTTTAACCCTTGTCGTCAATCACGAACATGTGGACCTCTTCAGCTTGATAACAAAACATTTGTACAACTGTCTTGACTGTTGTTGGGTTGGATATGTGCGTTCGTACTTGTTTTCCCTATTAAATGAGTTTGATTCCTTCTCATATTGCATTGCATTTTGTATGTTGCATGGCGTTGGTGTTTTCAGCAATGGACAATTGTTCGTAGTATGGCTTTTCATGTCATTCTACTTTTTTTGTATGCTTATATTTTTCATAAGGACCGATGACGTAGATCTTTTGGCAATATGATGACATTGAAGTCGTTCCAATGCAAGGGCTAGAGGTTAGTTCTTCTCTTCACTTCTCCATATTTCTTCTACGTCACTTTCCTCTCACCTCTAATCTTCAGTTTCACCGGGCCATTCTGCCCCTACCCATTCTTCTATCTATTTCTCACCTTTTTCGATTGTCGATCGTCTTCCTTCATCACCCCATCAACACTCGAGGGGGCATCTCTTCCTCCTACCAATTTTTTTCTTATACCCCTTAAAAATTTCATTCGTCTATTGTCTTTGAAGTGGCGTCACTTATGCCACCCCAAAGAGGGGCAAATGTAGACACCTATAATTAAACCTGAGCAATTTAAATACTTAAATTGTGCTAATTATCTCCTTTCCTGCAAATTGGCGACATGTCGTCAAAAGCTCTCATCTTCTCTCCTATCGTCTTTAATTAATTACACTACGCTAATTAATTAAGTCAACTATCCAACGAATACCCTAATTAACGACCTTTCGTTAATTAATCTTTCTTTCTATCTAGACTAATTAATTATTATTAATTAATTAGCTTCCCTTTCATTAAACCAATAAATCAATATTTAATTGATTCAATCATTTCTATAGTCCAAATCATGTTAATATTCCTCTAAAAAGATTTTATAAGTTTGCGCATCTATTAATTAATCATCTTGATCAATTAATAAACCCCCTTTATCCACATGAGCCACTAAAGGACAAGTTAAACTCTCCTAAAGTTAACTCAACTATATCTAAACCCCCCTTATCCACAACTAACTCAACATCTCTATTATCCCACATGCAAATGGATGTAGAGATTGTTTTATCCATTGGGCTATATAAAGAGCCCTCCTCCTACCTTTACACTTACACCTAATTCTTTGAAAAGACAAAAGCAAAGCATGTAGCAATTACACTATAAGTCTTTTGTTATTCTTGAGAAATTCACCATTTGAAGAGCTAAGCCTCATTTCTTGCATTTTCTAGCCAAGTGCTTGGGTCATATGGGAATAATCGAAGTGGTCTTGTAGCCATGCTTTAATGAGCTCCCATTCTTAAGTTCTTGAAGATCAAAACAATCAATTTGATTGCCATGGAATCTACATAGGTCCATTTGCTTTTGTTGGTAATCTAGAGAGTAGAGGTTTTTGAATACTTTAGCATGCTAGTTTGATTTTATTTCAAAGTTAATGCATTATGCTTAGTGTTGATCTTGTTTAGCTCTTATCTTGATGGTGCCTAGATTTTGACTTAGCTTTGTTATAGAACTATTTAGGTGGTAGTTCTCATTCATCTAACTTAGCTTACGCAAAAATACACGCACATAGTCACTATCTAAGCTAAGTCTTTGTGTAATTCAGATAAATTAACAATATAATATTGCAATAGAAATGTAGATGATTGATTCAAAGTAAAACACATCTTGAACAAAATAATATTATTCATGAGAATACACACAAATTTATTCAAGAAACTCGAACAATTCGACAAGGGGACACAATACCTATGACCTCAGTTTCTACCAATGACTGTACAGTGCAATCATCTTGGCATGAAGGTTTGGGAAGAGATGAACAAAAACTTGGGTATCTCAGATTAATTCGGCCTAAGATAGTACAGATTGATTTACTCATTTATCTTTCTAAATCTTACAAAAATTTAACCCCCTCCTCAGGCGAGAACATTCTCGTCACCTTTATACAATTTCTCCCATCTCATTTTTCTTGTTTTCCCCCAAAAGTTTAAATCTTTTAAAAGAATATTCCCCTTTACAGCACACAATCTGATCCATCATTTATTCTTTTTGAAAATATTTTATTTTCACGTTTCCAGGTGGGGGAATTGCGAGTGATTCACTTTATTTCACTCTCTCAGAATGACTGGGATGTCAAGTTATTTTGTCTGCTTTTATATTTAGCAAAATAGGTAAGAACTTTATGGCAATTCCTCGAACACTTCAAATATTTCTGATGTGACCATTATCAACCTTCAGCTTTTAAACATCAACTTTGAAATATTCACAATGATCACTAGATCCCTTGATTTGAGAAGTCCTTCGTGTGCACATTTTTGTCAAAGTTAAATACCTTTTCTTTTAGATAGCAGTCAATCACTTCACCTTCACTTCCTTCATGTGCGCTGAGCAGGAAATCTTAACTCATTTAATGGTGGTGATCCCATTTGGTTCAGCTTTTCTGCACCATCCTTACTATAAATTCAACTCCATTTCTTCATTGGTGTGCATCCTTTTTCCATTTTTAGATTTGCAAAGTTACTTCGAAGCTCTTTGTTGATGTAATGGTGAAGGTAGTTGTAGGAACTAGTCTAAAGGAAATATCATCAGAATATTTGAATCAAATCTTTGACTTAACAGGCCTGGATGAAGCGTTTGTCAAGGATTTATTCAAATTTTTATACCCTGGGGATAGCAAAGGACCCTTGACATACCGAGAGGTTCGGCTTTCCCTCCTTTTGAGATTGATCAGAATCAATCTTGTTTTCTCTTCCTTCCAATTGATGTATTACCATCTCTTTCGGTGAGATCACAAGAAATTTTCAGAAGAATTGAAGAAATTCTAGATTGAAAGGAGGCATGTCGTGTCAGGGATGACTGAATATGAGTCTCCTTTCTTATGTAATCAGGAATTTGTGTTGAAATAGGTTCCCCGAGAATCCTGCATGTTTTATGACAAAACTTCAATTGATATTGTTCCCATCATTTCTCACAAAGTAGAGGAAATGGAGCAACGAATCACCTTTCTGGAAAAAGGTCTAACAAGACTCGTGCCACCTCAACAATCTGCAATTCTAGCACCATCATAATGGAAGGAAAGGGGGGAAACAAACTCTCAGCCCCTAATCATTATTTTTGATGAAGAAGTAGTAGAGTGTTCATCTCCTCAATGTTTAAAGGCATCACTTTCTACCACCAAGGAGGGCAAGGGAAAGTCTACTCTCCAACGTTCCATTTGTTTAGTGTAGCAAGCTCCTTTGATGGAGTAAAACTTGTCAAGACCTTTTCATGTTCCTCTGCCAAGAGAGCATCCTCCTTTCACAAGGAGGCACAAGGGTGAGCCTTGTTTTAAATCTCTTGCTCCACTAGGTTCAACAGTCACAGTTTTTGCTCTTCCAACCACTCCAAATGCTCCTCTTCAATCTACTCCCATTCAGTCCACTTTTTACAAGGAAAAGGGGAAAAAAACATTTCCTACAGGGGGTTTAGACCTTTTGGATTGGGTATCTTCTTATCAAAAGAAGATAGAGCTAAGGTATATTATGGATGGTCTCATAATGATTGTTGAATAATTGATGGAGATGGGGATGTCTCAGAATTTGGCAAGGGAAGTTGTATTTTCTTAAACAACTCAGGGCTCAAAAGAGTTCATACCAAGGAAAAACAGGTTGTTAAGTAAATTTCCCCCATTTGAAGAGAATCTCATAGTAGAAATAGAGGATGATTGAATGTTTTACTTCTCTTAGTTTCCTTTTTATATGTAATACTTGAATATGTATATATCTTTCATGGGCAAGGGCCCCTATAGATCCCCCTTTTTTGCTTTTCAATACAACATATTCAAAATCTAAATTCAACATAAATTCATTGTTTTTCAATACAACATATTCAAAATCTAACTACTCAAAGTATCTCTAAAATATTTTGGAAAATAAGAGTATCAAATGTAAAGAGAATACAATATCAAGAAGAAATGGCTTTAGCAACTTCAATGTCCCTATCTTCCTTAACCAGCCTTGGCCTCTTTAGCATAGTTAACATTGTAACATCATCTTCTCCATCATTCTCCTTGTAGTTATCTTTCCATGTAAGCATCATATTTATGGAATAGTTGTTTTAATTCTTTTTTGTCTGGGCCCTTGTGATTTTGGAATATTATAATTTCCCTATGCTAATTGTCCATCACACACTTTCTCCATCAAGTATTTGATCTCTCTTAATTTGAAGTGTTAGGTCCTTAATTGTGTTTTCTAATAGTTATCAATCTTTTTATGACCTCATATGAATAATTCTCATCATCAATATTCTTTTCAAAATATTGTATCAAGAATTCCATCTCCAAATCACAATAAATTTTTCTATTCTTTTCAAACACCAGACTCCTCCACTCTTCATATTCAGAGGGTGTCAATGCCCTCTTTCAATCCATTTTCATTATGCTTCCATACTTTCCCTGAACATCATTTAGTACACCCATTCTAATTTTTAACCAATCTTCCAAGATGTATTGAGATTCCCATTTTATCAACTAGAAATATTCCTTCCTTTTCAATTTTCTCCCCACTGAGTTAGCGGATGACATCTATTTTTGGAAGAATTCCCTCAATATAGAAGGACTTCACTTATTACATTCTTCAATAATATATTTGATAATATTGAGATGAGAAGTGAAATTCTTCATACCTTTTCTTCACCTTCTCAAAGACTCTCTTTCCCCTTCTTAGATAAGTTCTCCACCCAAATATCGACATAGCTTTCACCTTTTTGGTGGTTTTTTCTATGTTGCTCATTATTTCAGGAGTAATAGTAAGATCTCTTTATTTTTCTTCTAATGAAACTACCAATTGCTGCAAGTATGAAGTTAAATTTTTCACATGTTCTTTCAGCTATTTTTTACTTATTTTATCCTCATCTACCCTTTCAAATAGTCCTTTTACCGTTGATACAACAATCTTACTTAATATTGCTTCTTTTTGGCCTTCCCATTTGGATCTGTTGAATGTTGTAGTCAATGATTGTTAACTTATCCTTTAGAGATATCAAGATGAGGAGTAGCAATTTCTAAGGTTTTAAACCTCAGTTTTATCGATGTGTGATATTTTCATAATCTTAACTTTCTTGGAATATTTCACAATTTTTTGAAGTCAATATTAGAGAGACCCAAAGCCTTTGTTGGGACAATATCTTTTTCTTTTTCCTTTTTCTTTTCCTTTTCCTAGATAATTCCCCCTAACCATCATGTCATGGGTTCATTATCATATTCTATCTCTGAAGGAGAAAAAAACCTTTGGTCTGAAGGAATGACACCATTGTTGTTGATACATATTGAACTGTGAGTGTTCTTGTAATTGGTGTCTTACACACCTATTTCCTGGTCTGCACTTTCTGCTACTCTAGAATATTCCTTATTCTACTCTTGGGCCTCATTTTGTTGAACCTCTTGTCTCTTTATTATCAAGTGCATATTGTTCACCCAAGTCTTTATCTTTGTTCTGAAACGGTAGTTGTACTTGTACCTTATTTCACACTTTTAAAAGGAGTGGAGGTCATGCTTGTATTTTTTTATAAAGTCTCTACCTTAGCAGATTCCACATTTTCCTCCCTTTCAAGATCCCTTGGTGGAATAATATATTTCATCAACTATTTCCTTTGGGATCTCTTTTTCCTCACCTGTCATTTCTCCCTGCTCTTTATCTTTCATGGGGAAATATTGGGTAGAAGTATTTGGTCTTGGGCCTCATTCTCAATCCTTCCATACTTTGTGTCATCCTTTTCTTATCCCTTAATTGGTTGAGTTTGGATACTTGAATCTTGAACTTATATCTTTATTTTCCACCAGTGTATCTGATATAACAACATTTTTATCTTATACACTTGAAGTGGTGGGGACTTCAATATTTTTTTGGACTATAACACTAGGAACTAGGACTCTTTCACTTTCCAATATTCCCTCTTTACTTGTGAACTTTGGTCCTGCAATAATGGTAACTCCAAACACTTGGCAAACTCTTGTACATCCATTTGAACATCTTCTTTCTTCCCTATTGAAGGAATTGTACTGAAAATTTAAGTTTCTTGATATTGGGTCTTCATCTCTGCATCTGGAATTTGCTCAGTATCATTCATATCGACTTCTTCAAATGAAATTATCATAGTTTCATCTCTACCTTCATCAACCTCAAATTAGGGGCTTTTTCTAAGCTCCTTTATATCAATACCAATTGTTTCAACTTCTTTCAATGGTTTCGGTGATAACTTCTTTCAATGGTTGTTTCACTGGCTCGTTTTGAGGGGTACTAAGGCTTTAAAAATGTCTTCACAAACCATGGTGTAGGAAGGATCAATTGGTGTTGAAAGTTCTGCTTTGTAATAAACTGGCATGGTTTGAATAATTGGGGGAATAACATCCCTTTGTGGAGTTCCAACCAGACTAGGTGTATTGATTACTTCTGATTCATCCATCTTTTTATTTTTTACATGTGGGCCACCTTCTTCAACATTCTTTTCTAATGGGATAGTTACTCTAGGCCTTTTTTATGATCTTTCATAATTCTTGGACTCTGATACTTCCTTTTCCTTGGCACATTGACCTATGAGGGATGGGTCAATATTGAGATAAATATCCTCTCATTCTTAGAGGAGAGCTAGAAGTTATGGGGCATTGATACTATAGGAAATTTTGATTTACTCAAGCTAGCTCCTTTCAATTACAAATGTACTACAAATGTAATGGGCACAATTTTGCATTGTTTGTAGGAGTATACCTTCTGACCTTATGAATCAAATGCAGTCCTAGATGTCCTAGTTCCTACTTATTGTTGTAGTTATACAGGCATCAATTGTCTCTGTAGTGGGATTATTACTTGGAAATTGGGGAGGTGCACCATTTAATGGATCCATGGTCTCAACCCCCTCTACTAAAGAAGGGAGATCTTCTTTCAAAGCAGCCAACCTTCTGAATTCATTTAATACTTTAGTATTTTGGAGAGACAAATCAATTTCATTTGTTACTAGCCAAGTCAATGTATGCCTCATAACATTTACAATCCTTCTATGGGGATCTTCTTCCTCTCCTTGTTTCCAATTAATGGGAGAAAATTGTCTTTGAATCTAAATTTTGTTCAAGATACACTTGACTCACAATGTTTTCATCATCCTCAATTCCTTGAGGAATAAAAGCATTTTGTAATCAATAATTTGCCTCAGGGTCATTCTTGAAAAATCTCCTTTTCCTGACTTCTTCATCATCCTATGCAATTCATCCAAAAATCTTCAAATTGAAGGTTCATGCTCATCAAGAAGTCACAAGCCATATATTGTCAAAATTTGGCCTTGGAACAAACATATCCACCTTGAATTTCTTCATCTCTCTCATCCATTAACTTTTGTGTTTGTAATGGATGGACATGTGTACCTTCCAATAGTAAAGGGGAACTTGATGTTAGTCTTATGTTTCTTGGTAATTCTCCCATGCACAGGCACAACTCACCTAGAAAGTTCCATCAAAACCCATTTATCATCAGGATACCTTAGCAACTTACATGGTTTTTCCTCAAACCCACTTATTCTGAAGTAAGTGAAATATTTTTATTGAATGAAGAGATACCCATAGTCCAAGATCATGGCCCGAGCTGCAGTTGATTGTTTATATTGTTCTAATTTAGGGTCAAATAAAATGATTAGGGGAGTGATGAACCCATCATGTACTGGTCTTGCATTCCCTTTCCAATTATCAATCCTTAGTTGTGGGAATACATCATAAAATTTATGTGTTTCAAATTTCCCTTCTTTTGTGAGTCATGGGAATGATCTGAAGCATGCAGCATTATATATGAAGTATGTGATCAATGAAAATCTAAGATCTTTTGTATCCCCTTCCCTGACTTTAGTAGTTAATGTTGAGAATGAATGGAAGCTGAAATGAAACTTCCCCATTTAAATTTTCCCTTTTTTCCAGAATTACTCTAATGATAAGGTACATCCATTCTTCGAGCATGTTTGATCCCTCAAGCCCTCCCATTCTACTCAATAATACAATTAAATCTTCCACTTCTTCAATAAACATGGACTGAACAAAGGTTCTTGGGGATCCTTTTTATGGATGTCTTCCTTTCAATTAACCACTAGGGATTTAATACCTTAGAATATTCATCCTTCCTATTTTGATAATCTTCTCCTGCAGATTCCACAGTCTCCACAATAGGCCCTTCAATCTCAAGAAGTCCCAATATTTTATTGAATATCTCAAGAGAGAAATTAACCACACATTTTCCACTTCCATCCAACACCTGTAACCTCTCAGGATTGTAATTAAGAGCACACCACCATACCAGTTCAGGTGCATGGATGGCGGGTGGGATGGTAGCCACTAGAGAAATGTGGCTTGTGCTGATAGCTTTCATTTGTTTGCTACGATTCTCACTGCGAAGCCTTATTAGGAAATCTTCCAAATCCGCATCAATCAAATTTATGTCTTTAATGTTGTCTAAGTTACTCGTGATAGCGGAGGATATAGAGAAACTTGATTCACGAGTCTTTATATTGCTTTTTAATATATCTCCCCAAATTACGGTGGAACTTGTGAAAAAATCAACCCAGATTCAGGAAGATAAGGTGACTTACCAATTTTTTGAGCTTGACCTGTGCATTTCCTCTTCCTGTGATTGTTGTCTGAAATATGTGATTAGTTTTCGTCGTTTTCAACTAGCTTTCTATCTTTTATCATGCAGTCTTCTCTCGCTTCTTAAATTCTCAATCCTCTAGCTCCCAATTGACACTTCTTAGCTGGTTTCACCTCATTCCTTTGTGAATTCCAATGGCTAGGGCACCCAGATCTTTATATACAATAGTAAAAATATCGAAGTGTTTGAATGCTTCAAATAATTTGGCTTTAATTCGTACAAAAATGCATTAATGGTGGTAGCCATAAATGCATTACATCCCAGCCATCCATCCTATTTTTTTCATTTGAATGTGGACCGTCCACGTGGATCAGTTTGATGCCTCGTGGGCTTAGGGAGTGGTTTTGCACTTTTGCACTATCTTTTAAACGTATACAAGTTTACATGTTTGACCCGAGTATGCACTTTTGACTTTCACTGAGATCATGACACATGTTCAAATCCCAAAGGTAACGGAATTGCGGAATTCTTTTGCAGATCAACCAAAATTCTCTCATAAGTGCAAGATTAAATTATTGACCCAAACATCCACATGTTGACTTTATTTGTGAAACTGACACGTGTCCTCCATCGGGCTTCGGGGGCACATCTACATTTTTTTTATTGTATGCCTTTGGTACAAAAATACACCATTAGTCCATTTTCCTGATCCAATCATTTTCATACATGTCACCCTTTCAAGAGAGGTCAACCTTTCCTTTTGTAATATTGACCTAAATATTTGAAAGAATATTCCTCAGACTTTGGGGAAGAGATTTGCAAACTGTATTTTTAATATGTAAAAAATATGCTTGTTTGCAAGAGAAATTCATTACAATACAGCCAATGGCGTTGTTCCACGTATCATCAGAGTTTGAAAAAGTTTTTGTAGTTTACAATTTACACTGGGAACAACAAGGAAAACATTCGAGGGGGATAAAGCATGGCTTTACACAATTTTTCTAACCTATTTCACGGGGATTCTTTAGTAACAACATGTTTTCACAATCCTCGACCATAAAAGAGGACTCTCACAACATAGAGATAGGATTTAACATATTTTTGAACTTAGACAAGTAGACATAAAAATTTTTGAAGGAAAAAATTTTAAGACAAAAGTTTGAGATCAAATCGAGCACTAACACCACTTATAGACTTTATACTTAGGAGCTGGTTGGAATAACATGAAGGATTTGGGTGTCCTGTCACCAAACTAGGGATTTGAGCATCTCGACACCAAACTTCAAATTTAGGCATCCTATCACCGGTAAGGGAAAGTGTATTGGGAGAGTGATCTATTTTTTCCTCCAACCATTAATTCCTTCATATGGATAAGTGCCACTAGAGATGATCACAAAACCAATTTGTATCTTTCCTCGGGGGACATAATTCTTTAGACATATCGTTGTCCTGCATATGCCCTAAGTTTCATTCCTTATTTAGTTCATATGTTGGTTCCTAGGTAAGTAGTTAGTTCCTATTATTAATAAATTACAATCTAAAATGGTTGTGTAACTGTTGAAATTGGAGAAAACTATGATTGTGCAACTATTGAAACTACTGAAATTGGAGAAAAATATGATTGTGATAGTGTTGAAACTACTTTATAACTATTTTGTCCCCTAGGACAGGAGTGCCCATGCATTCCTGTCTATTCCAGGTGCTTTTGTCCATGCTAATTTTTATGGCCATGTCTATTTATGGCCTTATTTTATAACTTATTTTTGTTATGTTCATAATGTTTGTAATTATGTAACTATTGGGAGGATGAAAAGGTTTACCCAATGTTTTCCCCCACTCGTTTAGGGTGCGTGAGATGAACAAATGTAAATGGAGCCTAAACGAGGAAGGTTGAAACTGATGTGTACATTTAATTTAGAAATCCTATAGGGGGTAAGGATTACACATGGTAGGTACCATGGTGAAAGAAAAATAAGGGGAAAATGCTAACATATAAGTGTTAGTGACAAAAAAGTAGTGCACACTAAAATAAAAACTAGAAAAGGCATATAGGAAAACAACAAACAAGGACTCATTAAATAACTGGTTACATACATGGGACACCATTCAGGATGTCACAAGATAATCAAGGCCATCGAGGCTTATGCAAACAAGGAAACAAGATAACATAAGGCATAACCCATAAAAAATGACAATCAAGGTTCAAGTAAATCAAATAACCATGATTGGAAGGAGTCCTACAAGGTAAATGCTACAAATGAAGCACGTGTTAACATGTTAGGAAAGATAAATAATATGTGAAAATGTAATATCTAAAGATAAAATGAAAATATGAAATATTGCATTGATATCACCTGATATTAAGTGAGAAAAGGTAGATGCCCCTAGGAGCCTTGGTGGGATTGGGAAAGGACATGACCAAGCATCATACATCATGTAACAACCTTTAAGTGACCTCCATTGACCTCGAGATACCATGTGAACACATATGTGTGTATGAAAAATGATAAAGCATATTATGAACTGTAGTAACATGGTAAGCAAAGGTGCAACATATAGTAGTATTAAGGAAGAAAGAGTACATCTAATCAAGGTTTAAGCTAATGTTTTTAGATTTTTGATTGCAAATATATGAAAGAAAAACAAAAAGAAGAGAAGAATAAGGATTTCCTCAGGTGTGTGTGTGTGTGTGTGTGTGCGCGTGCGCGCGGCACTCGTGTGTGCGTGCGTCCAAAGTGAGATTCATGTAATAATGCCTTCAATAGTCAAGTATGAAACAAAAGCAAGAGTGTTTCATCAGGTGGTGTGGGGTAATTAGGATGCCCCCTTGTGAGAATGCCAAAATTATCTATGCAATGAGAGTACTAGGCAAGGGCCCAAGATCAACTAATGTAAAGTAACTACTCATGTGAACATGATCTAGGGTCTGATGCCCATGGGAAAGTGCATGAAGCCAAGTATATGATATAGTTCTAGATCAAGCATTTGGATAAATAGAGCACAAAACATGTCTAGATGGATCGTGTGAAGCATATGACCTATGTGAATAACTACTCCTATGAGATGGGCTATGATATCTATATATGCGACAAGGCCAATGATTAGTAGCAATATATTACGTAAGCTAAGATGGATGTACAAAAGGTGTCACAAGAGGAGCAAGGGCTCCATAAACCATAGGAGGTGTCAAGGAAAAGGAGTCATCATACATAGGAGAAGATATGTTAGGAGTAGGAGCAAGTGAATATGATATTTCCATAGGAGCCAAGGACAAAGGTGTCTGTTGTTGAATGCCTCAAGTAGTGATAAGATGTCACTCATGGATAAACTTAAAGTACAAGTAAACAATAAAAGGTGTAACTTTGGCACCCTAGAACCAAGGGAGTCCTAAGAGAATGTTACAGTGTGTAACAGTAAATCCAATAGTAAATGTCATATAAATAGTAAGAGTCCCAACAATAATGGGTAGAATAACATGGCCATGAGAAGTGGGAGGCTTGTGTGTCATCTGATATAGAGGGAATCCATTGGACTACAAGAAAGATAATGAGCATGCAATATATTTGAATTTAGGATGTACCATAACATTGTTCATAGGATAGGGATCAAAAGAAGCATCAATATATAATCAATGGGAGAAGAATGAGGCATGAAAATCAGCATCAGTGAAAGTGATAATAGGTAATCAGAGATCAGTAGCACCAACAAGTAATCCAAGGGGACGATTTGAAGAATCAGGAGGCACTGTATGGTAGTTATGATTAGAAGAGTACTCAGGGAGTGACTTTTCATGCTTAGGTAATGGTTAATTGAATATTTTTAACTTTTCATCATCATTAGTAGATTTGGAAGTGGAAGTAGTGGATTCAAGAAACTAAATATCATTATTATCAATGATATCTTGAATCACATGGTGAAGCTTGAAAAACTTGTCGGTATAATGACCATCGCATATAATGTTCATTCTCGTCAAACTTCCTACCATGCGGCCTATTAGTATCATACTCAAGAGGAGGTGTAAGATAAATCATATTGCTTTCAATGAGTTGGAGAAATAACATATGTGGAGGATAAGGCAATCAATTAAATATGTGTTGAGTGGTTTGGATATGAAGCTTATGAGGTTGAGAAACAACATTTAGAGTAAGATTAACATCATTAGACTATGCTATAACCTTTCTTGGAAATTTAGAAGAGGAATGGTCAAAAGTATTAGAACCATATTTGAGTTTAGCCAAAAAAAAATTAGATTAGTATCACGAGTCTTCAAGGTACAACATAGATGGTCAAAGGATAGATAGGAATCAAAAATCATACATTCTTACAAATGAGGAAAAATACTTTGAATAAATAGATCTTACAATTCAAATTCAACGAGTACATTGTTCATTTTAGAAATATTGATCTTATAACACAATACATAATCACCAACATGTTCATTAGATCCTTATTTAATTTTAGTCATTTGTGCATAAGATATTTGCGTTCCAATATTCATAGAAAATAAGCTAGAAACAAATTAGCAAGAGTAGTAAATGATTTAACAGCATGTAAGGGCAAGTCATAAAACCATCAGAAATCATAATCTTGTAATTTCGTATGAAACAACTTGGTCAAGAGGATGTCATCGCATGCGTAGTCTAGGCAAACAACATGAAAGGATCTTAGGTTCTCTTGAGGATCAAATTTGGTGATACAAAATTCGTAGGGAGTGGATAACAAGTCACTTTAGGTGTAAGAGAACTATAAAGAAGAAGTGAAGAATCAAGTGATGAAGATGAAAAAGAAGTAGCTTATTGTAATTGATAGATTCATACTTGTAAATCACAATAAAGAGACTTTAAATTTTGGGTGTCACAAGAAGAAAAAGGTTGAATGTTTCAAATAAGAGGAGAAGAATAATGAGCAGAAGGGGTAGGAATAGTCATGTGAATCATGGAAACTCCAACATTGGAGGGAGAGGAAGAAAGTGGGATAAAAGAAGTAATAGTAGTAAAGAGGACCAATGTACGAATCATACTATTATGGGTAGCATTATCACGGGCACACTAGGTATCCAATAGATCATCAAGGATATGCAGAACATGGGTCAGATTTATCATGCATTACAGAGCTGAAATTGGTAAGGGCGTCCAATTGGGATTGATCAACATTGGTATCTTCATCATAGGAATGCTCACTGTCGGATGCTTTTATGTCCTCGAGAAGGATCTACTTGGAATTGCTAAGAATGTCATCATTGATGGGCTCATCCATGAGAGAAGGGTGATGTTGAGTGGATGAGAAAAGTTCTTTATAGGTTGGGGATCTAAAGTAGCCATTACAAGTAATGGGCATGAAATGAGGGATACATAATGGGCATGTAAGAGATCAGGTTCAAAAAATTATTTAATAAAATGAAATCTAAGATAAGGACATTGTTGATTAGAGAAATATAATATTATTCAAGAAATATCAAGAAAAGGAAATACAAGCAAGAGTGATAGATAGGGTTTTGAGAATGACTCGGTTCGTATCTATAGGTCTGGACCGATTCTGGATTGTAGACTAATCTGGAAGGGGAGATTCTAGGCCATGTAAGCTATGTGTCTAAAATTGTAATCTGGAAACTAATATGACCAAACCACCTGGTATGGGACAAGGCCGCCTAGGTGTTAGTGTCTAATCTGGGTGCTAGTGTCTGCGAAGTGGCTTAGGATCTTGTGCTTTCTATGTCGCTCAGTGTCACTCCTAGTTCACTGTATGTCGCATCAAATTCATTGCGTCACACCTTATGCTTGAGTCAAGCTGACCTTGATATTCACCATAATGTGATTGTCACCTTGTGTTGCACTACATTTCAGACTCAATGTAGTTTTAGTGTGTGTGAGATTGGAATAATGTCCTTTGAGCTAGGATGTCATAGTGTCAGTCACACAAACAAATAGTGGGATACAACTACTTTATCCCAAATACAAATGTGTGTTATGGAATTCAGAATAAACCCTTCTGTGTAGTGAAGTATATAGTCCTTAGCTTAGTAGATAGAAAATATTAGATCCTTATAATAGTATGTACCTCTTGAATGTTTTCACCCCCTTATGAGGTTAAATAAGACATGTATATATATGATTCCTCTACTTAATTTGTGTCATTAATAAGTAAAATCGTGACCAAAAAATAAATAAAATTCAAAAGATCATAAAAAAGGGTAAAGAGGACAAAGGCACCCAGAGGGGACAGTAACACCCGGGTGCTCCTGTCCCTAATGGGAGGTTTTGTATGGGGTGCTCAAAAGGTCAGATAGTGAAATCAAAGCTAAGTAGGATGTCAGACAGTATGTAAAATAACAAGTTACAAGTTAGAAACAACAAGTACTAAGGATGAAAGTAATGTCAATGCAAAGTAAAAGGGGTGTAAATGACTAGTTATCTTGCTTAGGAATCATGCATATAAATGAAGTATTTAGAGGCTAGATGTACATAGTGAGTGCATGATTTAGTGACTATAATGGAAAGACAATGGATTATGTAAGCCACAAGTCGTCCATACATATACGATACAAGATATAGGATTGAGGACGTAGCATACCCCACCCCTTTAAAGAAATAATGTACCTGATGTTCGCAATTTATGAATATTATTATAGAAATGCTTCATCATCCTATGTTGCATCTTCACTGTCCAAATTTTTCCACTTGATCAGATACTCGGTAATGAATATTCTCCTTATCCTTTTGGTGCATGTCTACAGGATCCCTTAAAGTTTGGATATGATCCTTCCCTCCTTGTCCAGCACAAGTAACATTGATTATATTGACACATTCTATCCAATGACAATTTTCTAGCAAGAAACATGGAATATTAGATGTAATTTAGTTACACAACGGAGCTCCTAATTTTATTCCAGACTAATTTTTTTAAAAAAACTTGGTAAGGACCATACTATTTAGGTGAAAGCTTATTATCCTTCTTATATTGTTTTAAGGAAAATTATTTATATGGTTGCAGTCATATAAAAAGAAATTCTCCTACTTCAAAGTGTTTCTTGTTAAGGTGTTGATCAACCTATTGCTTCATACGGTTTTGTGCCATTTCCAAATTATCTCTAAGGCTAAAGAGCACCTCATGTTGGTGTTAAACATGAACTTTGACTACTCTCACTTTAAGTTTAACCTTTGAGCTAGAGATGAGTGATGGAGGATGGTATTTGTATAGTGCCAAAATGGAGACATTTTGGACAAGGTAAGAAATGAAGTATTAGACCACCATTTTGTGAGTGGTAACCATTGTACCCACCATTCCTATTTATTCAAAGTAAAACATCAAAAATACCCCTCTAAACATTTATTTACCACCTCAGTTTTAACATTAGATTAGGGATGATAAGATGAACTCTGGGGCATTTGGTACCCAAATAAGAGAAAAAATCAGTCTAAAATTTGCTAATAAATATAGGGTCATTGATTTAATAAAATATGAATATTTTATTAAAATTTAATCTCAAAAATTTCTACAATGATATACAATAAGATACAAATGATTTAACACTTTTATAAATGTAACTATGTAAGCAAATGAAAGAGATATGGGACTTATCTGATTTTCACTTATCCAAAAAAACACTCGAACTAGAAAAACTAATGAACAGGATGGGCAGAGAACTAGAAATACTCAATCAATATTTTGGAACTCACAAAATGGTCAGGCTGCGGGTGCCTGGGTAGGGGCGAGGGCGCCTGGAGTTCCAGAGACCTCTCTGGGCCTTGGAGTCTACAAAAAAGCTTGAAACCTGATTTCTTTAGTATTGCTAGGTTTTCACACTTGTTTGCTAATGATCGGCTATATATCACACTTGGCTCACCAAGTTACCTGTAAATATGTAACACAAATAATCACCTATAAAAACCCCAAATTACAAAATGGGGAGTCAGACTGTCCTCGGTTGTCAACATAGTGAACTTACGACTGAGCTTTACACTACATCTTAGACTCCATATAGTTCTATGTGTTTTTGTATGCAATAGCGGTCCTAGGTTTCCCTTGCACCACTAATGCCATGATAGCAGGCGGTAGCTAGATAAAATGTAAATGTGTAGGATGGAATTCAGAAACTTCCCCTTCCTATGTAGTGTATGCAAAGTAATAAGCCCAAAAATGCAGTCCATTTTAATATGTAGATAGATATACCTTGATAAAATTTCTTGCCATTATAATGTTTTGTATGTTTTGTTTATATAGGGATCTCTTGCTTGAATTTTGACACTAGTGACATGACATGCTAACTAAGACCTCAGGATAGGAGTAAGAAAACTGAAAAGGCATACCGCAAATGTCAAAAAATGTGAACAAAAACAAATAAGACAAGAGCGCCCAGGTTGGACATGAGCACCTAGGCGCTAGTGTTTAGTCATGGGCGCTAGTGTCCTAAGACAACTAACGATAAATGTGAGAAGACTGACGGTTAGGGATCCCTGTGACCTAATCAGAATTGAGTATATAAGTGACAAATGTGAGAGATAAAAACAATCAAAACAAGCAGATGGACTAGGAAGTGTGTCAGCAGAGAACACTTTTCTTACTTAAGATCCATTCATAAAACAACATACTTGGCGGTATAGTAAATAGTAGTATGTGCATGATTTTATGTCTACATTTCCCCCCCTTTATGCTATTTGAATGAAATTCAAGTAGTGTAAAGGAAGTAAGCAACGTACTTGTGAGAAGTCAAAAGAATCCATGTTGTAGAAGTACGTAAAAAATATGAAAACATATAGTGTGGCAAACCATGGATCAGCACATTGATCCATGTGGTGTAAATAGATATGGAAAATCATTGTAAGGATCACTTGGAGAGATTTACAATTTTATTTTCAAGTGACTTTGATATTTTGAGTTGTTGTTGATGGAGATTTGATGGGGTAGGGAGTGATCAATTCCCAACCCGATTTTGTAAGTGTGAAAAACCGAAGGATTTGGCCGTACTATCGCCAGAGGAAGAGTGTTAGGGAGAGAGGTCTAGTTTTACCCTCCAACTATGACTACATCCTTAAAAGGTATAGCCACTGCAAATGGACAAAGACCAAATTTTGTTCATTTCGATCCAATGTGAATAACCCATATATGAGCGGTATAGGAAAGGCAATGATGTCTCATTCCCCAAATCCATGGGTGTTTTGATGTGTGTAGTGCTAGATGGCTTCCATGTTAGGTCATCCTGAAGCAATAGAGAATATAAAGTGACTTCCCATGTTAGGTCATCTGGGAAAAATACAAAGTGATGCAACTCCCAAATTAGGTCATCTGAGAGAAATAGTAAAATGCAATGTGTCATACTAATTGATGGATTTGATTTGAGCAGTAGAAAATTATGTCGATATTGAATGTATATGATATATTACTCATGGAGATATTTTTTGCTTGTTGCCCCCAAATTAGGTTATTAGGGGGATTCGATAGAAAGTAGCAAGACGTGTCGCATGTTGTATGAGAAAAATATGTATCATAAATGTGTATCGTAAATGTGTAATAACCGTGTAGTATCCTAAGAGGGATCATATGGTGATCCCGATTGTATGCCCCTTTTCAAAGAAAGGGAGAGTGGTAGTAAAAACAAACGTTGAGCCTAAAGTAGTTGTGAAACGATGTAACAATGAGTAAAATGAATTATAGTAGATGTCACAAAGTTATGTGTATATCAAGTTGAGAATGTTCTAAAGTAAAATATAGCACCATGAAGTGTGGACAATATAATAATAAGTAGAATTTTAAACCGAATGACACATACAGGGAAGAAAATGAAGTAGCGAAGCTCCAAATATGACTGAAACTGTGTAATGATTATTAGTTGGAAAATGAGCATAAATAATGACTATAGCAAATTAGGTATTGAGAAAAGTGTTATATATAGTAATGGTGAAAAGTGAATAGTGAGTTCATTTGAACCTTGATTGATTGTGATTTTGAGCTCTAAGCTTGTGAGAATGCCTCAAATTAAAGCAGCGAGATGGAGCAGATTCGAGATGGTGGCGGGGGTCGTGACAGCATGGATGACATATGAGTTGCTAGGTGTGGTTATTTTCAAAAAAAATGTTGAAATGAGTTTGTTTTTTTGAATTTTTACAAAATTTTAGTTTTTGAATTTCTAGTCATTTATGACCTAGGTAAGAGTGTCCAAGGTGCTAATGTCCTTTGGGATGCCAACACCTAGATCTAGGCACTGGTGACCTAATCTTGCACACATGCATCATGCTCCTAAGCATTGGAATCCAATTTAATGAAACAAATAGAGGGTGATAGGCCAAGGAGGAATATTTGTTTGCAAAGTCGGTTGAAGGTTGTGTGCACATTTCTGATTTCTGATCCAGGATGACCATGAAGAACTTCCTTTTGGCTAGGAGGAACTACCTATAAATACAAAACAAGACCACAAGAAGAATATTAAACAATATATGTCAGTGGACTACCTAGCGTGTGCTAGATCCGGGAAGTGTGATACTTCCTAGATGGTTGTCAATCCACTGTTTAATACAATTTAATGCAAGAAATAACATAAAAAATAACATCCTACTGTAGTTGATATGATTTAGGCATCTCATTCAAATACAATAAGCAAATATAATCTAACAGGCAGGGTTATGATCAGATCTGGAGGTTGGGTAGGTGGTTTTGAGTTTCTACAGGTCTGACAGAGGTCTGGTAAAGGTTACAAATGGTTTTGAGTAATTTGGGAGTGGGTATTAGCTTGTTGTCTTGAGTTGGGTTATCAAGCACAGAGACCGATGTCAGTCCGGGTGTGACCGATGACGTTTAGCTATGACCGACGACAGTTTAGGGTGGATAAGGGTAGAATAGTTAAATGTCAGAAATAGGGGTCCAGGTTCTCTCTGTGTCTACATAGAGAGATGGGGAGGTCTGTGGAGTGGCTTCAGGTAGTGTATCTGGCTTGGGTGAGGCTTTTGTGAGGTTTTAGGGGTGATAAATTCAACTTAGTGAAATTCTTTCAGAAGATACAGTAACTGACATCAGTCTAGTGACCGATGCTAGTGAAGGGGAAACCGACAATGGTCAAGGTGACTAGGCATTGGTAGGGGCTGAATGGTGGAAATCAAATAAACTTGGTTTTTGGAGCTTCTCTATGATTGCACAGAGAATGGAAGAAGGATGGTTAGGCTCATAAAAATCCCAATAAGGCTCAGGAATGTCTAAGAGTCGGATATGGGGGGTTAAAGGGGTTGTGGGTTGTTGGATGGGTGGATTGACAGGAAGGTGGGGATGGTGGAATGCAAAGTAGAATAGGATCTAATAAACAGAGCTAAAGAAACCACAATCTAAGTAAGTATAGAATGATGCAGATCAGAACACACTTACTTGTATTTGCAGGCCTGGTTGGTGGAGGATATAAATGGTTGATCTGTGGAACTGGTGATCAGTGTCATGAAAGTGTTTCCTAGAATGTTACCTGTGAATGTCAATGCCTTCATATCAGTCCTGGTGCTGGCTAGGGTCGTCTGGATGCTCGAACAGGATCTGGTTTGTGCTTGCATGTAGATCTCTCTTTCTCCAAAACTCGAAAAATGCCCACTTCTCAAAAGTTGCCAACCTCCCAAACAAGGTTACCAAAATGAATATATGGTAACCAATGATGGTTTAGGTTAACTGGCGTTGGTTTAGGGTTAACCAATGTCAGTTATGGTGGGAAATCCTAGGTTTTCCAAAATAGCAGATCTTGGCTATCTTTTGGCCAGTTCTGCCCATTGGTTTGGGTCTAAAATGGTATTTTGTGCTTAGATAAGTGGGCATGTTGTTAGAGAAAGAATAGGCATATGATTTTAGGGTTAGACTAAGTCTCAGTTAGTTATGGTAAGTAGAAATTGAGTCTTAGTTAAAAGAAACATGCTAAGAATAGGTCCATGATGAGGTGTCTAGGTGATGTGGCTAGGTGAGGTGGTCAAGTGAGGATATTTATTAAATTAATTAAAGTAATTAATTCAATTAATCATGTGCACTATGGGATATGAATATGTAAGGTATGGTTAATTTAATTAATGGGGTTATAAGGGTGGTACGACCTAATTTTGGTGTCTACATTTTTCCCCTTTTTGTCACGTAGCTTGTATTGGTAAGCGACGCTGACAAAAACAGGAAGTGATTGCCCCATGTGTGGGTGAGAGCGGGGTTTCCCCAAGTGTGGGTGAAGGTGATCCCCCTCAAACTAGGAACTGATGAGGTGTTATATGGAATCGGTGAGTGGTTTGATAAATGTGTAGTTAGTGTAAGTGAAGGTAGGTGGGGAAGGGTATGGGTACTTTGGGAAAGGGTAATGGTCAACTCGGGTAATAGGTAATAGGCCAGGGTCAAATTGGGTAATGGGTAATGGCAATCAAACATGCATGCACACACACACATATAGACTGCAACATGGTACCAGGTTGAAGAGCTTGCAAACTCTACATCGTCTAAGGTCGATAGGTTTATCCAAACAAGGGTGAAGTGATTCAGGTATCCAAGGCATAGGATATGGTCTAGAAACAAAACGTAGGTCAGGTGCAGGAACATTTAGGTATGTCCCGATACACCAAAGGTTTGGTCAGGATAAACGACATGACAATAGGCAAGGTATGGTTGTTAGGCTAAAACAACATGGGTAACAACATCGCAAGGTATAACGAGTACACAAGTTCAATGGTCACAAAAAGTAGGTTCAGGTCAGGGTATATAGGTCATGGCACGGGTAAGGCCAAGGTGTAGGTAAAATAACAAATCCCTATGAATGTGCAATTAAGGAAAATGTTAGGGGTAGTTTGGGCTTGTAGGTAGGTTTCAATAAGTGTGGGTAAGGTTAAAGGGTATCTAACAATAATGAGTTGAGGTTAAAATGGGAAAAATGGGGTGAAAATGGTAATGATAGGTGACTGATGTTGATTATAAAGTAACTGACTTCGGTTTGGTATGACCGACGTCGGTCATGTCGAGTTAGGGTTAAAAAAGGGAAAAATCCAAGTTTTACGAATTCATTTTAACTTGTTGTCAGTTGTGAAAGTGAAAGAGTGGTAGTGCCTTCGTGGAAAGCGACAGGACGAGAAAGTGGGTTGAGTCGGTGAGCCTCATGGCAGGTGATTGGCATTCAATTGGCAGGTCCATGAGATTAGTTCGAGTGATTTCATTCATTTGGGGGTGAGGAGTTGATTTGGTCATGGAAGAGGTGGGAGAGGGGTTGAGTGGACTACCGACACAGCGTCCAGATGTACCACCACATAGATGACGCCAAGATGAGGTAGGATTCAATCTGATTTTGTCCTTTGGTTGAAAATAATGTGTTGAAATCGGTTTGGGTTAAAAGGTTTTTGGGTGGGAGTTTTATTTTGAATTTGTGGGTAAAATGAATTAAATGAGGGAGGGGGAAGGTCCAATGCAGCTTAAATATGGTTGGTAATGAAGTTAGGTAAGGTGTGGGTAGGCTAGAGTAGGTTTATAGGTTGTTTTTGTGATTATTTTTTTAGAAAAGGGGGGGGGTTTGTGGTTTTGGATGTCGCGACAGAGACTGACGATGGTCAAGGGGTGACTGACGTTCAGTTAGGCATTTTGGCATTGTGGGGGTCATGGTTTGGGTGAGGGACATGTTAGTCAAGAGGACCAATGACGGTCAAGGTGACTGGCATCAGTTACAATTAAGAGTAGAGAGGTGAAAGAAGGACTAGGTGGGAGAGAAAAATAGGCGAGAAAGGGGTAGGTGAAAATTTATGGAGAGGGAAAAGGGTAGAAATGTTATTTTGGTGATGTGGGATAGGTAAGTAGGTGAAATGATGGGTTTAGAATGATGAATCATGATTGTAAAGGGGTAGTAGGAATGATGGGTGAATTAGGTAAATGGGGTAAGTAGGATTAAATGTGGTTAGGTATGGTTTAGGGGGTTAATAGGTAAGTGAAGGTTGTTAGGTTGTAACAATGTTGTGGTTGATTGGATGCAGGCATAGGGACCAGCTGATGGATGCAGGATAGAGTACCACCTCTAGTTGATAGTTGATACAACTGAGTGTGACCATAGAGGAGTGGAGGCACGTGACGGATGTTGGCGTGAGTGGGATCTGACGCTACATGCATGTAGCTCGAGATCTGAGTTTGATGGTCGTGTTCATTGATAAATGGGACTCAATGACCAATACTTTTCACTTACCGATGGGTGAGATTATTGTCACCCTGGAGGATGTATACAGGATCCTACGACTACCAATAGTTGGGAAACTGGTATTTTCCATTACTTCAGAGGCATCAGGGGAGATGATAGTGGTTATTTTTAGGGAGGTAATGGGTGAGCTGAGGTACCATAGTGCAAGCCTCAATTATGGAGAGATGTATGGCCCATCCTCAGGAGACGAGGTTAGTGGTCTTGATGATGGAGGCAGTATGTTGCTTGCCTTACCAGATGTAGGGTGGGAGATTCCCATGAGAAACTGATGGGAGTACTACCAGGACATGATGGAGGAGCAAGTCCATTTTTGCATGGGCACCTAGCATTATTTGGTGCAACTATATAGAGAGTTGTGGGCCTATGGGAGGTTGCAGAGGTTCAACTTGTGTTTCACATTCCTTCTACACTGTTGGGCCTATGAGCACATCATATGTGTACGTCCAGTTGGTTTTCCCTGACATGATTGGTTTGGGGGTTGCTTAGTCAGGGTTGGTTATAGGTAATGGGTACCACTTGGTGGACAACACAGGGCGACGAGGGCCACACACGATGTTGCACATTACAGGTGAGTATTAAAGGGGTTGATATTGTTTGGAGACCGTATGTTGGCTTTCCTTCATACAAGCACATGACAGAGGAGTGGGAGGAGTTTCAATTGTTCATATGGATAGAGGGGCGTTGTGCCGGTGAGCATTAGATGATACCCGTAGACATGGTTAGATGATAATTTAGGCTACCACAGGACATGCCTCCACGATTCCCAAAGTATAGGAGAGATGACATGGAGAGGCCTATGTCTTCACCACGATTGAGTGTGCCCATAGGGCATGAGGAGCAGGCAGTGGGCAAGCATATCGATGATGTTGGGGTCACCGATAGATATAGATAGTGGTGGGTAACACAACTATGGGTAACACCATCAAGGCCAAGGTAGCCAGACTTAGCCAACATTATAGTATAACGGGATACCCTACAAGGTCAAGTGGTTACCCTAGTAAGCACAGATTGTAATTTATAGGGTAGCCACCTCACTAGGTCAGAGGCACTGGTTGCCACTTTAGGGTGCAGGTGGTGACCCTACCCAGGCAGGTTATACAAGGACAGGTGCCAACATAGGGTGGGGATGGAGATGTGGGATAGGTTGCCTCCTTGCATGCACAGGCGCATGTAGCAGGTTTACAGGGCCATTTGGCCATTGCACAGGCTCAGGTTGTGGCCATACAGGCCCAGGTTACAGCACAGACACCTCCACAGGCTCAGGGGTAGGGTCCCATATCACAGACAGCAGCGGAACAGGGTCCCATAGTACAAGGAGGAGGATAGGGTACACAGGTACAGGGTTCAAGGCCAGCCCTAGTAGGACAAAGCTCATAGGTTGTTGTGAGACCTATGGCACCACCTTAGATGGTGTCGATGGTGAGGTTTAGGGATGCCCTGAATGAGGTACGATATTACCAAGATCACCTGATGACCGCCATGATAGATGTCCCCTCCTATGCAGAGTACATGGCACAATCAAACATCGAGTGAGAGGATGAGATCCCACACTCATAGTGCAGAGAGTACAAGGGGCCAGCGATCCCAGAGATAGGGTCAGGGTGAGGCTATGAGTTCACGGAGGCTAGACCCAACTGCGGGCTAGGCAGAGACTAGACCGAGACCCATGCGAGGTGGGGAGATGTTGGCAGGGTGTCTAGACAGGCTGAGAGGAGGAGACAGATGAGACTAGCCCTGAGGGTATCAGGTGGGGTGATGATTAGTCCCTTGGTATGATTATTATTTTTGAGATTTTGATATATATACCAACATGCGTACCAAAGATAGTGAGGTTGTACATGAGAGTTTTTTTTATACTGGCCTACGTGCCGAAGATAGTGAGGATGTACATGAGATTTTTGAGAGTTTGATCTTATACTGGCCTGCGTGGCAAAGATGGCGAGGATTTACTGAGATATTTTTGAGATTACTGCTATTTATTTATATCTGTGTATATATGTATTGATACACATACTCTCCCATTTATATAGTTGATGATGTTTATTGATTGGATGATGTACCTATTTTTTTAATTTCCATTGTTATTGTGTATTGATGGAAACTAGGTGAATTAGGCATGATGGAGTCAAGGTCATGTAGGCATGGTGGAGTTAGGTCAGTTAGGCATGGTTGAGTTAGGTCAGTTAGGCATGGATGAGTTAGGTCAGTTAGGCATGGTGGAGTTTAGGTTAGTTAGGCATGGTTGGAGTTTAGGTGAGGTTAGGCATGGTGAGTTTAGGTAGTTAGGCATGGATTGAGTCTAGGTTTTTATGCATGGTTTGATTTAATTTCCATGGTTGGTAGTCATGATGTTGTATATGTATGTTATGGTATAAATTGACATGAATATGTTTATGTTGTAAATTTATGAAATATGGAAAATGAAATGATTGATTGGATGTTTTTTATGATGTGATAAAATGGTAGGTATGTATGTTTTTATGATTGTTTAATTTCCAAGTTTTGTGTAAAATGAAAACTAACTAAGGTAGAATGTGAATAGAAAAATGGGGGAAAATTGGTTAGGGTAAAGAGTGGTCGAGCTAACCTCCAAGGGCCCCATGCCCTTGGAGTACTACCTACATAGCCCCAACGAAAAGGGGCCTCAGGCTGATGTAGTTCTCCCGTAAGCTAGGGAAGAATAAGATGAGGATAGATGAATGGGTCAGTAGGTTTTAGGCACATCTTGAATCTAGGTCATCTAGGCATGGTTATGTTTAGGTGATTGTAGGCATGGTTAAGTTTAGGTCCAGTTTTAGGCAGTTGGTGGTGATGTTGGTGAAAGAGGAATTCTTAAAATGTAGGTGTCGATGGTCTGATCCTGTATAGGAGAATCAACAAGTAATGAAGAAGGTGAAGGGTAAGAAGGTGACTAAAAGAGCTCACCTAATTGGAAGAACCATAACAAGTCTACCATACCAAAGGTGGGCTTATGAACATAAGACCCTAAAGGCGTTGAATGATTGACTATGTTAAGGTTGAAGAAAGTCACATGATCATGAAATTTTATTTGCAGCAAGTCCCTTGAGAAGGTAGGAAATTAGGGTGAAAAGGAAATGAGGTGAAAAATGGTTGGTTTTAGCATAACCTGGTGCGAGACAACAAGCCTACTTGGCAAGAGACCCAAGATCAAAATAGGCAAGTCCATGACAAAAAGGTTATCTTTTTCTCTTTTTGCTTTTGTTTTTGATAGACTGATCGATGTGGGAAGTCTATGTGGGATGAGTATATTATCTCCTTGAGGTCTTCGTGAAGTTGATCAATGCAGGAAGCTTCTAAATATTTTATTTTATTTTTGCAAGAATAGTCCCTTTTTATGATAGACTATGTGCAATATGGCTAGCTTTGTATAGTTGTCCTTTGAGGGAGTAGTCTATTTATAGTGGTGAGATAGAGAGAAGAGATGTCCCTTTTGAGGGATTCATCTCTTTGCTGGAAATTTGACTCAAGGAGTTGAATCCCATTTTGCTTTTATAATTATTTTTACTTTTTGGATGTTTAAGTCATGGACAAGACTATAGAGGAAGATTAGGCTCTTGTTTAGAAGACAAAACCATAGCACACAGAGGTTAACTATGAAAGAGATGGTTTCAAGTGATGAATGACCATGGGATTCCATCTTGAAAAAGATGAAAAGTATCCATGAAAATCATGCCATGAGTAGAGCCATGGTACTCATATTGAAGATAAGGTAGAAAGGTGACGGGTAATCACATGATTCTTGTTTAGTCGTTGACCCCAAAATAGGTAAAATGGAAGGTGAAGGGTGCTCAAGGGATCGATCTTTAATAGATAAGAGGTGATATAGGACTTGATTCAATAGAAAAAGGTTCTAAGATGCAAGGCATTGAGGGGCTTAGGTTCGGGTTTACCTTTGAGTGAAGACAAATGATAAGCACATGATCCATAGGTATGAGTAACGATATAGGGTCCAAGCCAATTAGGAGCAAATTTTCCCCGTTTACTTTTCTCTTCTTTGGTTACATGTTGATTTTCCTTCAGGACGAGGTCACTGACCTGGAAGGTTCACTCATGGACACATTTTTCATAGGCATGTTTGATACGTTTTTGGTAGATTTGGAGATGATCAAGAGCATTAAGACGATGTTCATCTAATAACTCAAGTTGTGCCAAACGGTCCTGGTGAAAGTCATCATCGTTGAGCATGTCTTGGAGTGAGATATGGAGAGATGGAATCTGGACTTCGAGAGGCAAGACAACCTTGGTACCGTAGACCAGAGAGAAAGGTGTGGTAGTAGTTGAAGTGTGAATACTAGTATGGTAAGCCCACAAGGCGAAAGGAATGTGTGTATGCCAATCCTTTCCAGTATCGTCAACTACTTTCATAAGAATTTTGTTCAAGGTTTTATTGGTTGATTCTGCTTGGCCATTTTTTGTGGGTAGTAAGGTGAATAGAAACTAAGTTGAATTCCAAAGGTGTCACAGAGTTTTCATAGGGTTTTTTTTTTTTGAACTATTTTCTGTTATCAGTGATGAGATGGTGAGGGACACCAAAGTGACAAATAATGTGATGGTTGATGAATTCACAAATTTTCTCAGCTTTTGTAGAGATGAGGGGGATGGCTTCTACCCATTTAGTGTAGTATTCAGTAGTGGTAATAATCCATTGATGGCGTTGTGAAGAATGAGGATTGATCTCTCCAACAAGATCCAAACCCCATTGAGAGAAAGGCCAAAGGTCTCATGCGACTTGTAAGGCATGACTAGGTGTGTGATGAAGATTAACATGCTGCTGACATTTTACATAACATTTGACATAGTCACAACAGTCACAGTTGAGGGTGGGCCAATAATAGCCCAGGAAAAGGATGCATTTAGTGACAATTAGGCCACTGAAATGACCTCCACAAATTCCATCGTGAACTTCCTTGATGGTATAAGGAATCTTAGAACTTGTAAGGCATCGTAAGAGAATACCGTCAAAGCCACATTTATAAAGAAGACCACCCATGATGACATAGCGAGAGACACTTTTGAGAAAGGCATGTTGTCCATTACGAGTAAGATCTAGAGGTAGAATGGAAAGGGAAAGGTAGTCTACAAACTTACTTATACCAAAGGTCACGTGGGTCAGGTGCAATGGTTTCAATGGAGTTGAAATCTCAAGATAAATAAGAAGGTGATTGCAACCTTTGTATTGTGTCAAATATTTTGGAGTTAGTAGGCGAAGTGGGTATCTGAGAATCTAGGTGGCCATGGTATCTACAAATTTATTAGTAGAACGTGGGGTGGTTTGAAGTTTGTAACGGTCAAAGGTAGTCAGAATTATGTCGACATGGTGTTTATACTTTTGGATTATTTCATTACGACACTGGTATATACCATTGACTTGATTTACAACCAGTTGAGAGTCACCAAAGATATTAATTGATTTGACATCTAGGGTGATGGTGGTTTGGAGACCTAGTATGAGTGCTTCATATTCGGTGATATTGTTAGTACAATCAAAATCTAGTTTGAAAGATAAAGGCATAGGTTCACCATCAAGAGGAATGAGGATAATGCCTGCACCACCCCCATGCTGACATTTGGAACCATCAAAGAATAAGGTCATTTGGTAAATGATATCATCCAAAGAGAGGGTAGCAATGGATTCATCCAGGAAATCAAAGTTAGAGGATTGATTTCCGAAGAGGGGTGCATCTACAAGTTGGTCAGTGATGGTTTGGCCTTTGATATATTTTTGATGGATGAATTCGAGGTCGAGGTCTGTGAGAAGCATGAGCCAATGCACAACACATTGATGTTGGTAGGGTTTGGCGTACATGTAATGTAAGGGGTCAGTATTGGTGATGAAAAAGGTTTTGTGATTGAGTAGGTAATGACGAAGTTTAGTGGCGACAAAAACTAAGGCTAAGCAGAGTTTTTCGGCATGGGTGTACCTAGTTTCATAGTCCAAAAGGGTACGTCTTATGTAATAAACCGCTTTCTCTCTGTGTTGCTTGTCACGATGAGTGAGCATGACACCTAAGGAATGATCAGTAGCAAAAATGTATAGGTAAAAGGGTTGGTCATCCTTAGGAGGAATGAGCATCGGTGGTTGGAGAAGGTATTGTTTTAAGGTGTCAAAGTCTTTGTGGCATTCATAATCCCATTTGAAGGATATGTCCTCTTTTAGGAGGTGGTGAAATGGTTGGCAGTGGTCAGAAAGCTATGAAATAAAATGATGAATAGATTGCAACTTGCCTTGAAAACTATGAAGTTGGCGAAGGTTAGTAGGGTGGAGGCATTTCAAGAATAGCCTTGATTTTAGTGGGATTGACTTCTATGCTACACAAAGAAATGATGAAACCAAGGAGCTTGCCTAAGAGCACAATGCGAAGACACACTTCTTAGGTTGAAGGTGAACACAATACTTGATGAGGCGGTCAAAGATGACCTTAAGGACTATAAGGTGTTTGGCCCAATGTTTGGATTTGGCAAGAAGGTCATCTACGTAATCTTCCAATATGTGATGCATTATGTCATGGAAGATATAAGTCATAGCCCACTGATATGTAGCACCAACGTTTTTAAGGCCAAAAGGCATGACTTGATAGCAGAAGGTCCCCCAAGGAGTGATGAAGGTGGTTTGTGTTGGTCTTCTGGGCGAGTAATATTTGGTTATAACCTAAGAAACCATCCATGAGTGATAACATCTCATGACCAGCGGTGAGATCAACTAGCTGGTCAATACCTGGTAGAGGAAATTCATCTTTGGGGAAAGCTAAGTTGAGGTCATAGAAATCCATGTAAATGCAAAGTCCCCATGTCACTTTTGTGATAGGAATGATGTTAGAAATCCATTGGGGTTAGTCAATGGGTAGGATGAAGGAAACCGAGAGAAGGCACTGAAGTTCTTCTTTGACAAGAAGGGCAATGCGAGGATGCATTTTTGTAGCTTCTATTTTATGGGTTTGGCTTCAGGAATGGTTATGATATTATGGACCACAATTTTTGGGTCAATACCGGGCATATCAGCATAGGACCAAGCAAAAGTGTTGCTATGATCCCAGAGGAAAGAAGTAAAAGCTTCTTGTTCAACAACATCTAAAGATTGGCCTATCTTTAGAATGTGTGGGTCATCTTGAGTGTTAATATTGATTTCAATGGTTGATTCATTTAACATGGTTTGCGTCTCAGAAGGAAATGACTGGTGAATATAAGAATCTCCCACACCAAGGTAGGTGAGGATAGACTCATCGTCCTGACATTGAATGATGTTAATGGATGGTGTATCATCATCAATCATGTCAGGATACATGAATGGAAGAGAAGAGGGAGCCTCACCATCACGTTGATAAGTCAAAGGTCCCAAGGAAATGGTGTTCATGAAAAAAAAAGTTAGGAGGAATGGATTCTGGATCCATAGACTCCGTGGGTGAGGGTGGTGACGTTGGTGAACAGGGTGGAGAAGGTTTGTTGTCCTAAATGAGTTCAACACAAGCCTTCTTGGAGGATAGTTCGATGAAACTGATACCACTATTGTCTTTGTGTTTACGGGTGGTACATGGGATGACAGTATGATGGCCTTGTTTGTAAAAACCAAAGCCAAAGCCTTTCCATGTGCAGCGGTGAAGGAAAGTGTGGGCGAAGCGGTGGTTGGTGAGAGATTGGAGGTCAGATGAAAATGGTCATGTTTGGGATGGCAGTTTGGGTGAATAGGTGGAAGTATCAAGTCCCCCATACGTTAAGTTGGTGCAAAGGTGGGGAGGACCATAAGGGAATATCTCTCCTATGCGATAGTCATAACGAGGATGTTGGCGTAGGTTACCATACTCTTGTGGAGTAAGGAATGTGTTTATATTGTAGAGGCGGTACTCCCCCAGAGTGAGGCATTGAAAAACACCCTCTAAGGGATCGGTAGTAGATATGTGGGTAGCAGGAATAGATGAATTACTAGGTGATTGGGCAGGAGGGGTATCGGTTGGTTGGGAAGTAGATGGGCCAGCTGTAGAGGCTGCGACAGTAGTAGGAATATAAGAGTTAGGTGTGGGAGAGGTGTCGGAAACATTGGTGGATGGGGCTGTGGGTGAAGGAGAAGTGGCGGTAGTGGTAGATGCCTTAACTGGTACAAGGACATCGTTAGGTCGGTACAACATGTTACAGGTTTTGAATGGTGACATGTCAACTGGGATGGTATAGTTATGTCCTTCATGTTCAAATTTTACACAACGGTGTAAATTTGAAGGAACACAACCCATGATGTGAATCCAAGGTCGGCCAAGCAACAAGTTATACTGGAACTCCCCCTCTAAGATGTAGAACAATTCTAGGATAGTGTGAGGGCCCACACAAACGTGAAGAATAATGGTGCCAAGGGTGGAAGTGATGACATCATTGAAGGAGTGCAACATAACTGGGTTATTATGCATGTAATTTGAAGGGATGCACATTTGATTGTACATGTGGGAGGAGATGATGTTGATGCTAGCACCACCATTGATCATAATGTGTCGTACGCATATATTATCAATATAGATGGAGATGAAAAGGGTGAGATCAGGGTCATCTGATTGGAGAGGTATGATCTCCTCATCAGAAAAACTGAGGGCAGCTACTTGATGAGTGGGCATGGGGGTAGAAGAAGGAGATGATTTGGTAAGAGAGGCCACATGGTGAGGGGTGATAATGGAGGCTACTGGTGTGGGGTCATTAGGTAAAACCTCGATGGATTACAAAACCTCCATAAGGGCTTGTCGATGAGATTCAGAGGTTTGGATGAGATTGTACAAAGACATTTTTAGAGGGGATTGGTGTAATTGTTTTATCATTGTACGATGGGTGACCCCGTTAGAAATAGGGTATGTGGGTCCTCGAATGGTGATTTTGGGTGTGGGTGCAGATGGTATATTGGGCACGAGATTGGTTGATGGGCTAGTTAATTTTTCTTTTCCTTTTTCCTTTTGGGCGCGAGTGGCAACTTGGATCATGTTAATTTGAGGGAAAGAGGTAAATGGAGAAGGTATGTCATGAGTAGTATAATGACATGATGGACAAAAACCTAATGCGGGGTAAGAACCTTGTGAAATGAGTAGGGACACAACTAACATTTAGGCGGTGGTTTGGCCAACTCTCTGATACGGACCATGTTGATCTCCAATTTTAGAGGTGGATAAAAGGGTTGTGGAGGTGGTGATGCAGGTCATTGAATAAGTAGTGGGTGGGGGTGTATGGTGATAGGTGAAGGTGGAACACGGTCCTCATCAAGAAGATCATCATCATCAAAATTTACTTCAAGAGGACATAATTGGAGGAGAACGGTTTTGAGAGCCTTACAACCCTCTACATCATGTCCTGGCACATGATGGTAGGCACAAATTTTAGTTTCATCAAACCCTTTTGGTTTGGGTTTAGGGGGTCATAAGGTCTAAGCGGTGGTAATGTGATGACTGAGGTCTCTAAGAGGTTGGCTAAAATGTTGGCATAGGACCCCGCCAATGGATCACAGTGGGAAGTGAGTGTGGGTTTGGGTAAAGGTGTGGATGATTGTGGTGGAAGAGGTGTTATACGAGGCAGAATAGGTTTGACCACTAGTTTGGTAGGTGGTATTGTCTTAGGTTTTGATGGTATCTTCTTGGGTAAAGGTGTGGTAGAAGAACTAGAAATGGAAGGTGTTGTTGGTTTAACTACCCTGTTAGAGGGTAGTGGGTTTTTGCCCTTTGATTGCACCTTCTTGGGTAAAGGTGAGGTGGGAGTACATGATGCAAAAGGGAAAGAATATGGTGGAAGAGGATGGGTTACCCATGGGGACAATGGAGATGTGGTGGAAGTGGTTGGTGGAGGTCAGGTGGAATGTATGGGTTGAAATCGCATATTCAATTTTGGGGTTATGGTAGCTGAGTGGAGGTATAGGTGGTAAGAAATGTACGGGTGAGGGAGAGGGTGTTTTTTGTGTAGGTAAATTGGGTGTAACAAAGGATCATGATGAAGAAGTAGGTTTCTTAGCTTTTTATTTGCCTTGGGTAGGGGGTTGTTTGGCCAAGGTTGATGGGTGAGGTCCTAGGATGGACAGAAGGGGCAAAGGTGATAAAGGTGTGGTGGGTGAGACTGGTGTATGTGGCCTAGAAGGTTGGGTCTTCCTTTTAGGCAGAGGAATAATTTTGGTGCGGGTTTGGGAAGACGTGGCTAAATCCAATTTTATGGGTGGATGAGTAAGGCTTGACATTTGCATGACCCCCAAGGTAGTGATAGGTCTAGATATGGGCGAAGATGTAGGTGTGAGTAGGTTCTTAGGCATAGGAATGCTTTTAGTCATGGGTAAAGGTTCGGATGTAGGTAAAGGTGATGAAGAAGAATTTGTTTCGAACATGCATGGTCAAGGTCGATCTTGTTGCTAGAAATACCTTTGGATAGATTGTGGAGGTATCTGTAGGAAACATTTGCATTTGAGTCAGAAAAGGGGAGCCGAAGATGTCCCCAAAGTAGTGGAATTATCATCGTAATCCAAGCGATCTACCAGTCATGAAAATGACACTTTTGTAACATGAGATGTAGTTGGTTTAGTGTAAATCCCTGTAAAATATGTTTGTGAGATAGGGAATTGATTAGCCTCAGACTTTGTGGGTAAAAGAGTTAAGACCATATCAACGGGATCCTAGAATGCTAATGGGGAATTATCTCCAAATAGGTAGTGGCATGTTTGAAGGATATCCTATGGGTAGGAGAGATGGTAGGTTAGGTGAGGTATACTTCTCTCTTAGTGGAGGAGAAATTGATGATGATTCTCGTGCGGGTGGGAGAGTTAATACAGTTGAATTGTTCGGTAGGTTGCGAGGTAAATGTGTGAGAATGACATCAGCAAAAATTGTGTAATCCTCCATGGGTGAAGGGGGAGATGAAGGGGACTTCTCTAGGGGTGAAGGAGTGGATGAGGAATGCTCCTCCATGGGTAAAGGATCTCATGCTAGAATTTCCTTGATATATGGAATAGGTGGAAATTGAGGAACAATCAGTACAATATCGAAAACAACATGGAATTCATGGACATTGCTATCATTGGTTAAAGCTTCACCATTTTGATTAGATGATGGTGTATGGTTAGGTAGCAGCTTCTTAAATATATGAAAGTTTTGATTTTCCGGTATGTTTAGGTTGTCTTGGATGAGATCTCCATTATCTAACATTTCCGTGACAATGTTCTTAAAATTTATGCAATTACTATCATATGGCATTTGACGTGATGATAATTACAATAGTCATGTTCCTTATACCATGCGAGCATAAGATGAGCATGATCAAAACTAGTATGAGGTTTTATGGGGGATAGTGCAATGGCTCTAACCTTAAGAATATTTTCCAAGACTAAAGGATAGGGCTCTCCAATAGGAGTGTACTTTTGTTTTTCCCATCGGAACTGAAAAGTATGAATGGGAGAAAGATTGGAGGAAGGTTTGGCTTGATTAGATGGATGGCATGGACCATCTTTGAGAAATACCACGTTGGCAGATCCTTTGGCTTTTGAATAATTGTTTTGGAGATTTGAAGACGAAGAAACATCATTTGACTTTACTGCGTCATTTTTGTTTCACAACTATATTTTCTTTTGCTCAATGGCATGAATTTCCATATTTTACACCATGATAAATGCTTCGTCAAAGGTAAGGAAGGTTTGTACCTGTAGATTTGGTGAGATGTGTCTTGCACAAGCTCTAGTGAATAACTCTATAATATCAACTTGAGGTAACTGGAATGTTAATTGGTTGATAAGACTTTGCCAATAGGCAATGAAATCTATGATATATTCATCGTCATACTATCGTGTTGAGTATAGGTAAGTTATGGTGAATGTTTTGATGACATTGATTGAAAAGTGGTCAAAGAATGCTTGAGCCACTTGGTTAAAGGAGTAGATGAAATGTTTGGGTAAACCACTATCCCAATCTAAGGCGGGTCTAGTCAAGGACATGGGGTATGTCTATAAGAGTAAATCATCGTCATCGGTAACTAGATAGCACCCATGTTTGAATGAACGCAAGTGTTGTTGTGGTTCTTCTTTACTATTTAAATGGTTTGAACTTGGCCATTTCCCAATATACAAGGTATGGGAAAATGGGGATAGATGGATGAATAGGATCATTACATACTTTGTCATAAGTTAAGGAGTTGCAAGAGCTAGAAACTGATGCTTATAATGTTTGCATCTTTTCCATCATTATCCTAATAAGGTCATTAGTGGGTTATGAGGAATGGGCACCTCTTGTAATAAGGGGAGGTTGATGATGGGTGTATGATGTGGATGGAATCCCAATATATGGAGGTGCCAAATATGAAAACTGTAAAGGAGAAATAGATGCGAGCAAAATATATCTTGAATAAGTGATAGATGAGATTGGGGGTTGTTAGTGATGTGTGTAAACAAGAGGGGTAGTTATAATAACTCTCATAGTAATTGGGGGTAGAGACTGTGGGATGGAAAGGATTAGGTTTTTGATTCTGTTGTGGGTTATCGATACCATGGGTGGTCATGATGCAACTGGTATATACATAGAAAAGGGTGTAGCTAGGGCCATTCTTAAGCTGGTTGGTGAAGGAATGGTTAATACCACACATGCGATAGATGCCATTAGTACAAAAGTTATAGAGCACATGTGGGTATAGTTGAGATACCACAGGTGGTAAGGTAGATGAAGGCTATGTTGAGATATTAGTAGCTGATGTAGAAGTGGGGGAGAGGGTAGGATGGATAGACATGGGCATGTCGATATACCAATTATCCCAAGTAGTTTCGGGTAGATGAGTGGGTGAGATAATATTTTAGGGTAGCAAGATTTTGGTGAAGGATTCTTATGAACTCCTTATCACCAATATTAATGGTGATGAGTTGGATCCATAGGTGAAAGATGGAAGGTGGTGATGGGCTAGGTGGCTGAAGGCTATGAAACAAAAGGGCATTGGTTTGACTGTGAGTCAGAACCATGTAAATTAGAGTAGACCTAATAAAATTTACTCTGTAAATAACACAGAAAAAGAACAAAAATGGAGAAGGATAGAATTTGGGAGGTGAATTTGGTCAGTGTCCTAATTAAAAATTAGAACAGAGGAATGCTGGTTTGATGATGACGGTTAAAGTAACCAGTTACCAGTAACTGATACCGGTTATTGTGGAAAATCAACAGTTCCAGAAAATGAGGCCAAAAACTGATGAAAATGGAATGAGGAAATTGTATAAGACAGTGCTATTAGAATTTTGGGAATATAATGATGTCCTGAGAATTTCAAATAGAATAGATTAGGTGATGAATGCTTTTTTGGGTGAAATAACCAAAAGAGTTGGGAACCTACACCGGGTAGGTAAATGATGATGGTCAAATGGAAATCGGTGATGGTCACTAGACTGATGCTAGTTACTATGAAATTTGAAGAAGTGAAGAAAAATTTATTTTGTGAATTGAGTCAGATGGAGTATCAACCCAGGAGTCTGAGGATGATAGTATTAGACCCTGACACACTCAGAAACAATCATAATACTCCAACTATGATGGTAGAGTGTGAAAGGAAGAGGAAATTGGAGAACGTAACCTCACAACTCAAAATGTAACTCATAGAAAAATCTAAGAAAAACATGTAATCCTATAAGTGAATTTTATGTGTTTAGCTTATGTTATTTAAAACTAACTTGTGAATTCAAAACATTTTTTTTTGGTTGGGAAGGCATCCTATGAAGAGGTAAAATTCTAAAGGGTGGTTTCAGGTTATGTTTTTGTGGGGGTGGTCCTTTCTCTAAGATAATGACTGGACAGAGAAACTAGCTAGGTTCCCACTTTCAATCCTTTGATCATGTGATCATTGACAACTTCTTCCAGGTAAGGTGTTGTTTAAGAAGATGTGTGAATTTTTATTTGTGTAGTTTGACAAAGAAAGAGAGAAGAAAAAGTGTTCTACGATTCAATTATGTTAACCATCAATTAGGCATGACTTCAAGCATATAGGTTTCCCTTAGTTTTTAATGTGAGGTAAAATGCAGCATACTAGGATGAATGCAAAATATTTTAGAACTCAAATTAATAATTGAATTTGATGTAGAAAATGATGAATAGGTCAATAACATCTTATTTCACTACTATACAAATTTAGAAAGAAAGAAATGATTCATTTTAAACACCAAATCACAAATGTTGTTTAAAAAATTAGAAGAAAAAAATGTTACCAGGGAAAATATTAAATGTGTATTTTTCAAAAAGAAAGAAACACACAATATTTCCCTATATGATGAAAATGTGAATAACCCAAGAGAGGGTCCCACTCGGGCATGCCAAAATGTTTCATTAGATTCTTGATAAAATTAATGAAATAGATAGAGGGTGATAGGCCAAGAAGGAATACCTGTTTACGAAGTTGGTTGAAGGTTGTGCCACATGTTTCTGATTTTTATCTAGGATGACTGTGAAGGACTTCCTGTTGGTTAGTAGGAACTACCTATAAATACAAAATAAGACCACAAGAAGAATATTAAACAATATATGCTAGTGGACTAGTGTGTGCTAGATCTGGGTAGTGTGATACTTCTTAGATGGTTTTCAATCCACTATTTATTACAATTTAATGCATGAAATAATGTAAAAAAATAATATCCTATTATAGTTGACATCATTTAATTATCTCATTCAAATAAAATAAGAAAATCTAATCTAACAGGTTGGGTTATGATTAGATTTGGAGGTTGGGCAGGTGGTTTAGGGTTTCTATAGGTTTGAAAGAGGTCTAGAAAAGGCTATAAATTATTATAGGTAGTTTGGGGGTGGATATTATCTTGTTGTCCTAAGTTGGGTTATCAGACACAGAGACTAATGCCGGTCAGGGTATGACCGATGATAGTTTAGGGTGGATAAGGGTAGAATAGTTAAATGTCAGAAATAGGGATCCATGTTATCTTTGTGTCTGCACAAGAGATGGGGAGGTTTGTGGAGTGGCTTTAGGTAGTGTATCTAGCTTGGGTGAGGTTTTTGTGAGGTTTTAGGGGTGATAAAGTCAACTTAGTGAAAGTCTTCCAAAAGATACAGTAACTGACATCAGACTGGTGACTAATGCCTATGAAGTGGAAACTAACCACAGTCAAGGTGACCAGTGTTGGTAGGGACTGAATGGTTGAAATCAAGTAAACTTGGTTTTGGAGCTTCTCTGTGATTGTTTAGAGAATGGAAGAAGGATGGTTAGGCTCGTAAAAATACAAGGGAGGCTCATGAATGTCTAAGAGTAGGATATGGGGGTTTAAAGGGGTTGTGGGTTCTTAGATGGGTAGATTGCCAGAAAGGTGGGGACAGTGAGATGCAAAGTAGAATGGGATCTAATAAACAAAGCTACAAAAACCATAATCTAAGTATAGAATGATGCAGATCAGAACACACTTACTTGTATTTGTAAGCCTTATTGGTAGAGGATGACAATGGTTGATCTTGTGAAATCGGTGATCAGTGCCATCGGCACTTCCCAAAATGTTACCATGAATGCCAATTCCTTAAAATCAATCTTGGTGCTTGATAGGGTCATATGGATGCTCAAACAAGCTCTGGTTTGTGTTTGCATGTCAGATATCTATTTATCCAAAACTCCAAATGATCCACTTATAGAAATTTCTAACCTCTCAAACAAGGTTACCAAAAAGAATATATGGTAATTGATGACGATTTAGGTTAACCGACACATAGGGTTGTGGTTAAGGAAATACTAGGTTTTCCAAAATAGCAGATCTTGGATATCTTTTAGCTAGTTCCACCCATTGGTTTAGGTCTAAAATGGTATTTTACACTTAGATAAGTGGGCATGCTATTAGAGAAAGGATAGGCATCTGATTTTAGGGTTAGACTAAGTCTTAGTTATGGTAAGTAGAAATTGAGTCTTAGTTAAAAGAAACATGTTAAGAATAGGTCCATGATGAGGTGTCTAAGTAATGTGGTTAAGTGAGGATATTTATTAAATTAATTAATTCAATTAATCATGTGCACTATGGGATATGAATATGTAAGGTATGGTTAATTTAATTAACGGGGTTATAAGGGTGACTAGATATGCATGGGCGCGATGTTTATTGACACATTTGTACAAGGACCTATACAGGTTCACACAAGATGACCACAAAGGTGGATTTGGATCCACCACACTATTACATGTGTGGGCCTATGAGAAAATTGCAATACTGAGGCCACTTAGTGGGCCACAGGCCGATTGGGCAAGCCCCGAGATTTTTGCAGTGATGTGGACATGTACACGTAGTAGAATATTGGAACTACTTATAGATCTATGTTGGATCGTATGGGGCCAAGGGCCATTATATGGAGGCCATATCAATCCTATGGAGGGTGGCCAAAGGATGGAGTAGAGATACGGTGTATCCAATGTACTATGTGCCTAGAGGACCAATTTCCTGGAGTGACCAAGTTGTTTCTGGCAGAGTGAGTGTATTGGCAGTTTGGTATAGCTCAGGATGTTCCCCTAAAGTTGTATGTATGGGTGCAAACCACTAGAGTTCCGAGAAGGCCGTGAGTGAGACCAAGACCTACAAGAGCATAGCTAATACCTCTGGGTACAGATGAGATGGATGTGGCTATATATCCAGTACCAGTGGATGATGCAGGATGTACTAAGGCATATAGTGCATGGTGGGTAGCGCACCGATGGGTGTTATTATTTCCAATTGTAGTGAATACGGTAGGAGCACCACTAGTTGGAGCTGTGGAGGGGTAGTAACATTCCCCCGATGGCGATGGTATAGTTGTTATGATAGTAGAGTGTGAGTATTCATGTGTTGATAGTTGTGGTTTGTTACTTAATTGTTTGATTGTAGATTTTGTATGTAGTAACTAATGTTATCCGTTGATAGTTGTAGGGGATGTTTATGTAAGGAAATTAATATTGTGAACATTATATGGTTTAATAACATTTATGAGGTGGTAAATATTATTATGTGTGTAAGCTAGGTTGTTGTAAAACAACCTACATAATTAGCTTAATTATCAAACAAGTTGTTAAAACAGCTTGTGTATTGTTAATAAGTAGTTAGTGGAGCTATGGTAGGATTCCTAGATTATACGGATGTAAAATCCTATATATGTGGAGAGTTGTATGTTGTGTATTTATCTAGAATGAATTCAATGCAATATTATTATTCCATGAATAATAATGTGTAATTTTGGTCTAAATATTTCATTTGGTACCATAGTTTTTTTTTGGTTTATTTTTTTGTGAGGGGTGTCATCATATTTTGTGACTACCCCAATAGATGAGAGTTTCTATTAAGATATGTTATAGACCTGGTCTTCATCCATATGATCTTCCAATGTGCATGCTATTAAAATTATGCAAAGAGTTCTATTTTGACATCATTCTGTTTTGAGGCGCCTGATTTGTATGGATGAATTTGAAGTGAAGCTTATATATTAAGTCTGCATTCAAGAGTCATGTGTTTAATCTCTCAACTAGTCGTATTTTTCCATGCCCATCAGAAATGCATGGTATCCTTCATTCATAGTCATTTAGAGGACTTTATAAGCATGTGATGCTTTAAGAATTTGCATTATTTGATGTTTATGCAAGTCAAATCTATTGTTTTTTAATGTTTGCATTAGACATATTCTATCTCCCCTGGTAATGCATTTTTTTGTATCCTTGTACTGGAAATAACATTGAAGTTCCAACAGTGGCAATAGTTCCTTCAGCCAGTCCTGATTTATGACTAAGTGTATCCATCTAAGAAATGGTGTAAAGGTGCTAATAATCTACCTGTCATCTACTCTCAATGTTCATTTTTGCCTCTTTTCAGTTTGTATCCAGTGTGCAGTGTTTTCGACATAATTCCATGAAGGAAAAACATAGTGGAAAGAGGAAAGCACAAAGGAAAAGTGGCATCATGATATTTGGGTTATTGGTTGTCCTGTAAAACCATCCTTTATTGAGGTTGTTGGTTGTCCTGTAAAACCATCCTTGTTGAGGTTGTTGGTTGTCCTGTAAATCCAATCATGTTGAGGTTGTTAGTTGTCTTGTAAAACCATCCTTATTGAGGTTGTTGGCTGTCCTGAAAAACCATCCAGATCATGAGCACGCACGTGTAGCAAGCTGCAGAAGAAGTGCGATTGTTTTTCTCCCAAGTTCACACTAAGGGGGGGATGTTAGAAAATTAATATTGTGAACATTATATGGTTTAGTAATATTTACGTGGTGGTAAATATTATTATGTTTGTAAGCTAGCTTATTGTAAAACAACCTACATAATTAGCTTAATTATTAAACAAATTGTTAAAACAACTCGTGTATTGTTAATAAGTAGTTAGTGGAGCTATGTTAGGCTTCCTCGATTATAGGGATGTAAAATCCTATATATGTGGAGAGTTGTATGTTGTGTATTTATATAGAATGAATTCAATGCAAGATCATTATTCCATGAATAATATTGTGTAATTCTGGTCTTAACCTTTCAGTTTATTAGTCCTTGATTGTTGATAAATCGATCAATATATTGACGCGAAATGTTTGTATCGATATACTCATGAGCGGTGGGATGTTGGAGCGAGTATATGCTATTGTGGGCGAGCATGCCCACTTGTTTAAGCTAGTGGTGATAGCAGCAGTGACATGCACCGTGTTGTTGAGTGAGCATGACGAGGCGCAGGTGGAGACTCAGTGAGCTAGGGAGGCTATAAATGGAGGAGCCCTAGCATAGGATGTGTTCATAAAGTATGTAGAGCTATAAGGCTGGTTTGTAGAGCATTCAGTCGAGCTGGCATTACTACATATAGAGGTTGAGAGATATAGGGGCCATGAATAACGGCGTAGATTGAGTGATGAAGCATCTAGTTCTAGATCTCCTGTAGTTGCATATAATGATAGTGACAATGATGTATGATTTAATAAAATCTGAATATTTTATTAAAATCTAACTCAAAAATTGGTACAATGATATACAATAAGATACAAATGATTTAACATTTATAAAAAATATGTAAGCAACTAAAAGAGATAGGGCACTTGTTTGATTTTTGTATATCCAGAAATACACTTGAATTAGAATAAGTGATGAATAGGCTGGGAAGAGAACTGGAAATACTTGATCAAGATTTTGGAACTCACAGAATGGTCAAGACACCTCTCTGGGGAACTGGAGTATGTAGAAAAGCTCGAAACTTGATTTCTTCAGTATCGCTAGGGTTTTACAATTGTTCACTAATTTTCACCTATATGTTGCACTTGGATCACCGAGTTACCTGTAAATTTGCAACACAAATAATCTCTTGTAAAACCCCAAACTGCATCAAACCCTAAAAAAGAAAGATGTAAAAAGGGGAGTCAAACTGTCCTCAGCGTCAACAAAGTGAACTTGCAACCGAGCGTTGCACTACATCTCAGACTCCATATAGTTTTATGTGCTTGTGTGTGAAATATTTCTCCTAAGTTTCCCTCATACCAGTAATGCTAAGATAGTGAGTGGTAGCTAGATAAATTGAAGTTGTGTGGGATGGAATTCAAAAAATTCCCCTCCCTATGCAGTGTATGTAGAATAATAAGCCCAAAAATGTAGTCCCTTTTGATATGTAGATAGATAACCCTTGATAAAATTACCCACCATTATAATGGTATGTATGGTGTGTTTATATAGGGATCTCTTGCTTTAATTTTGACACTAGTGACATGACATACTAACTAGGACCTCAGGATAGGAGTAAGAAAACTGAAAAAGGCCGGCCAAAAATGTCAAAAAATGTGAGAAAAAACAAAGAGGATGGAAGCACCCAGGTTGGACAGGAGTGGCTGGGCACTAGAGTCCTGAGACAACTGACAAAAAATGTGAGAAGATTGACGTCAAGGATCCCTATGACCTAACCAGAACTAGGTGTATGAGCGACAGATGTGAGAGATAAAAATAATCAAAACAAGCATATAAACTAAGAAGTGTGTTACCAGTGAATAATTTTCTTACTTAAGATCCATACATAAAACAACATACTTGGTGGTATAGTAAATAGTAGTATGTGTGTGATTTTGTGTCTACAGTCAGAATCACTAACTATAATTTTGGGTGTGTCACGGAGCTTTTGAAATATATCCATAAAAGAGATGACAGTTGTACTGGATGTAAAAGGATGAGATAGGACACAAAAATGAGCATACTTAGTAAATCTATCTACCATGACCATGATTACGCTTTTTCCTTCTGATTTTGGTAATACTGTGATGAAATCCTTAGAGACCTCTTTCAATCTCTGATTAGGAATAGAAAATTTTTGTAGAAGACTTGGTGTCTTAATGGTCTGACCCTTATTACATTGACACACCAAATATTTTGCCACAAATTTTTGAACATCTCCTTTTAACCCTTCCTAAAAGAAATCTTGTTTAACTCTAGGATAAGTTTTCAAGAACCCAAAATAACCACCTAATGGAGAAGAATGAAGCTTTGAAAGAAACTAAATTTTAAGTTTGGAGTTCTTTCACAAGTATAACATATCCTTGTACCACAATGTATCACCCTTCCATATAAATTTTTCAAATCTACTTGGGTCCTACTAGAGATTCTAAATGAAAAATTGGGTCTCTACATCTTGTTTCCTATTGATATACTCATGGGCGGTGGGATGTTGGAGCGAGTATATGTTATTGTGGGCAAGCATGCCCACTTGTTTGAGCCAGTGGAAATATCATCAATGACATGGACCATGTTGTTGAGTGATCGTGATAGGGCGCGGGTGGAGACTCAATGAGCTAGGGAGGTTGCAGATGGAGGAGCCCTAGCATAGGATGTGTTCACAAAGTATGTAGAGCTACAGGGCCAGTTTGTAGAGCATTTAGTCAATTTGGATTACTACATAGGCAGGGTGAGAGATATAGGGGTCATGAACAATGGCGTAGATTAAGCGGTGAAGCATCTAGTTCTAGATATCCTGTAGTTTCATATAGCAACAGTGACGATGATGTATTATTTAATAAAATATGAATATTTTATTTAAATCTAACTCAAAAAATTGCTACAATGATATACAATAAGATACAGATAATTTAACACTTATAAATGTTATTGTGTAAGCAAATGAAAGAGATAGGGCACTTGTCTAATTTTCGTATATCCAGAAATACACTTGAATTAAAATAACTGATCAATAGGATGGGAAGAGAACTGGAAATACTTGATCAAGATTTTGGAACTCAAAGAATGGTTGGGACACGGGTGCCTGGGTAGAGGCAAGGGCATCTAGGGTGCAAGACACCTCTTTGGGGCACTGGAATCTACAGAAAAGCTCGAAACCTGATTTCTTCAGTGTCGCTAGGGTTTTACAATTATTCACTAATTATCCCTTATATGTTGCACTTGGATCACCGAGTTACTTGTAAATCTGTAACACAAATAATCTCCTGTAAAACCCCCAAACTACATCAAACCCTAAAAAAGAAAGATGTAAAAAGGGGAGTCAGATTATCCTCAATTGTCAACAAAGTGAACTTGCGACCGAGTGTTGCACTACATCTCAGAATCCATATAGTTATATGTGCTTGTGTGTGAAATACTACTCCTAAGTTTCCCTTGTACCAATGATGCAAAGATTGTGGGTGGTAGCTAGATAAATTTAAGTTGTTTGGGGTGGAATTCAAAAAATTCCCCTTCCTATGCAGTGTATGTAGAGTAATAAGCCCGAAAATGTAGTCCCTTTTGATATGTAGATAGATAGCCCTTGATAAAATTACCCACCATTATAATGGTATGTATGTTGTGTTTATATAGGGATCTCTTGCTTGAATTTCGACACTAGTGACATGACATACTGACTAGGACCTCTAGATAGGAGTAAGAAAACCAAAAAAGGCTGACCAAAAATGTCAAAAAATGTGAGCAAAAATAAAGAGGATGGGAGCACCCAGGTTGGACAGGAGTGCCTAGGTGCTAGAGTCCTAAGACAACCAACAAAAAATGTGAGAAGACTGGCGGGCAAGGATCTATGTGACCTAACAAGAACTAGGTGTATGAGTGACAGATGTGAGAGATAAGAATAATCAAAACAAGCATATGGACTAAGAAGTGTGTTACCAGTGAATACTTTTCTTACTTAAGATCCATACATAAAACAACATACTTGGTGGTATAGTAAATAGTAGTATGTGCCTGATTTTGTGTCTACAGTCAGAATCACTGACTATAATTTTGGGTGTGCCACAGAGTTTTTGAAATGTATCCATAAAAGAGATGACAATTGTATTGGTTGTAAAAGGATGAGATACGACATAAAAATGAGCATACTTAGTAAATCTATCTACCATGACCATGATTATGATTTATCCTTCTGATTTTGGTAATATTGTGATGAAATCCATAGAGACCTCTTTCAATCTCTGATTAGGAATAGAAAATTTTTGTAGGAGACCTGGTGTATTAATGGTATCACCCTTATTACATTGACACACCAAACATTTTACCACAAATTTTTAACATCTCCTTTTAACCCTTCCTAAAATAAATCTTGTTTAACTCTATGATAAGTTTTCAAGAACCCAAAATGACCACCTAATGGAGAATAATGAAGCTTTGAAAGAACCTAAATTTTAAGTGTAGAGTTCTTGCACAAGTATAACATATCCTTGTACCACAATGTATCACCCTTCCATATAAATTTTTCAGATCTACTTGGGTCCTCCTAGATATTCTAAATGAAAAATTGGGTCTCTACATCTTGTTTCCATTCTACCCTTGCCCAACCTACCTAATCTACCTTCAATGTCAAGATGACATATAACAATGCTTTTATGGACTCATCCCTCTTATATAATGCATCAATGACCACATTTTCTTTCCCTTTCTTGTAAATGATATCAAAGACATAACCCAACATCTTTGTGATCCATTTTTTTACCCTACAAAATATATTCATGTCTCAAAGAAATATTTTAGATTATCATAATCTATATTTATCTTGAAGTGTCTACCCATCAGGTATGAACTACATTGTTTGACTACATGCAAGGTTGTCATCATTTTCTTCTCATTGGTGGGATTCAACAAATTATTTCCTTTTCATTGATGGCTCTAAAATGATATGGGGTCACCTTCTTTCATTATAACTACACCTATCTCTTTTCCTGAAGCGTCACATTCAATGATGGTGGTCTTGGAGAAATTTTGGGTTGATAGCACCGAGGTGATGCACATTACCTCCTACAACTTTTCAAATGCTCTAGAAGCTTTCTCATTCTAATGAAAGGATTTTTTATTCAATATTGTTGTGAGTTGTGTCATTATATTGCCATAGTTCTTTACAAATCTGAAATAATACCCTCTTAGCCCTAAGAAACCTCACAAACTCTTAAGGGTTCTAGGAACTTCCCATTCCACCGTAGCCTTGATCTTGCGAGGCTCCACATTGAAACCTTCATGAGAGATTATATGGCATAATTATTCCACTTTCTTTACCCCAAAATAACACTTTGAAGGCTTTGCATACGATTGATGCTGCTCCAGAGCTTCCAGGACCTTATTTACATGATGTAAATGTTTCTCCCATGATTTTTTGTAGATTACGATAACATCAAAAAACACCAAGATAAACTTATGTGTGGATGGTCAAAATACATAATTTATCAAACTTTAAAATGTGGATGGTGTATTAGTAAGGCCAAAAGGCATCACTATAAATTCATAATGGCCTTGATGAATCTTAAAGGTTGTCTTGTGAATATCCTCTTCCTCTATTATAATTTGATGATACCTAGAATGAAGATTTAGTTTTGTAAAATAAATTGTTCACCGCAAATCATCAATGATAGGAATAGGAAACTTAATTTTGATAGTGTACTTGTTAAGTTCTATATAGTTTGGACACATGTGCCAAAGGTTATTCTTCATGCACACCACCCCTACTAGATCTAAATAAACACTGACTATGATGGATAATACATGCTTCTAACATTTCCTCTACCATCTTCACAATCTCATTATGTTGCACATATGAGTATCTATAAGGCCTAATGTTAGGGGGTTGGCTTCCTAGAACTAACTAAATGACATGATCATGATCTCTTTTGGGAAATAATCCTTTTAGCTTCTCGAAGAAAATTGTGTGGCTATCAATAACCTTCTGAAGATGAGGATGTGTGAATGTATTTGGTGGTTTAAATTCCATATAGAATAATCGTCTTATAAAAAATATTCTACATCCTTTCTTAGAATGTTCTGCATTCGGTGAGAGCTAACCAATTGTGTAGATTTTTCCTGTGGTCCTTAGATTTTAAATTTTCTTCCTTCATAATGAAATCACATGAATAATTCTTGGAAATTCATCTCTATGGTACCCAAATTTGTGAGCCATTAATCACCTAAGACAATATTAGCTCTACCCATGAGAATAATGAATATAAGGGACTCCAAATTATAGTGACCCATCATAAGTTTTATTTTATGGCATTTCCCTGAATATTGGATTATGTCTCCATTTGCAATCATCACTTGAAATTCAAGTGTTGGATAGATGAAACAATTTAGACATGTTCTCAACTTATTATTCATGAAATTATGTGTACTCTCAGAGTCAAACAATACCATCACCTTCTACTTATTTAAGTAACCCACCACCTTAAGGGTTTATGGAGTAATAATACCATATAGAGCCCAACATGAGATAGATAGTCGGGGATATTCCTCTAACATGACTACTTCATCACCTAATGTTTCATCATCTTCTTCCTCCTTACTGGTTCCTTCAATGTAAAACAATTTCTTTTCCACACATTTATGTCCTTTTCTCCATTTTCTATCGCAATTGAAATGTAAACCCTTTGCTCTTTTTTATTCAATTTACCGTGGTTTCAACCTTACAGGTTGAGGGAATGATGGTACTAAGGTGTTACGATCTCTAATGGTAGTGAAGTTATTCCTCTTCATAGGAAGGAATTTTTCTTTTTCCCTACATGCCATGGTAATAGATTTAGAAACAATGAGTGGATCAGACATTCATACCTCATGTTAGATGTGATCCTTAAGACCATGTAAGAAAAAATCATTTATATTTTCACATGTAATTGTATCCACACACAATGACAAGTTCTAAAATTGCTGAATATAATATTTTATTGACCCTATTTATTGCAACTTTACCAATTGGATAAATTAGTTCTCGACCACAATACTACTATAGTGCATTTGTAATTCCTATGTAAAAAATTGACCAAGTGATATTAAGATCCTTCTTCTTATTTTGAGTGCATAGCCAATGATATCAATTGAATTGTTTCGGTTCAAGATATAAAGATGCCATTAACACCTTATTCGCACTTGGAATTTAATGTAGGTCAAAAAAAATCTCCATTTGGTTGATCCAAGTGATTGGATCATTCCCATCAAACTTGCACAGTTCCAATTTTGGAATAATGTTATGTCATTGCCTAGAAGATCCACTATATTGTGTAGAGGATCATTCTTGGTTCGTGTGATTTAGATCCAGTTACACATTGCTTAAGGAACCCGTATGAATTGAATGGGAATACATGTTGGTCTTCATGCTTAAAAGAGTGTTCATCATCTACTTCCACAATGATTCAATCTCCATATTTATTTCACCCTTCACTATGGTTATCCCATTGTCAAAATTTGTCCTCACTTCCTCATTTATTAAGTTCAATTGATTACCAGACTAGGCCTACATAGTATTCAGGTTATCCTTAGTCACCATATTATTTACCTTGTCCTAAAGTTGGTTGACCATTTTTTATACCCAAAAGATGAGGATTCAAAATCCATATCTTCTTTATTTGGAGTCATACATGGGGTGGCTTAACCCTTTCCTTTGCATCTAGTTCATCTCCTTCTCATCATGTAGAATTTGTGTCTTAGTATACAATAATTAGGGTAGGGATTTAGGGTTTGGGGTTTTGATTTATGGTTTCATATTATAAATGGATTTAGGCCAAATGGAAAGAGACACAAGAAACAAACCCTATATATTTTTTGGTAAAGTTTCTAAAAATATAAGAAACATAGAAAAAATCCTCAAAGAGAAGTATGTAGAGAAAATTTATCAAAAACCCTAAAATGGATATAACTTACAAAAAATAAGTCCATAGATCTTAAAATTTTGGGAGAAACTTACTTGATTGATTTTTCAAGTTCAGTTAAAAATTTGTGAAAAAATTCTCCACCATTTTGAAGCTATATCTGAATCTTCAAAATTAGTGTTTGAACCCAAATCTAGTTGGATCGAAGCTCATATATCACTTGCAATGAAATTACTTAGATATATCTGAAACATCAGAAATATAAAAGCAAAGAACACCAAAATATAAATAAATGATCACACTATACAAGTAGATTTACTTAGCCACTTCGAGGGGGAAACCTCCAAACCATACAATAAGACTTGAGTGCTTAATATGATGATTACCATCACCTTACTACCTCTTATATATATACCCTTTCTATACTATAGACTTCACCTAGGCTGACCTAATAAGCATATGAAAGCATAAATGAATGGCACATGACAAGACAAGGGATTATGTAAGCAAAAGGTCGGCCATATATCCAATATAAGCTATAGGACTAAGGGCATAACATTAAACATGAAAGTTTATGGGTCTTCCAAATTACATAAGCATTAACCTCTTGTGACATTGTAAGGAGACTAACCACGTGAGATGGAAAGAATTTAACCTAAGGCAAAAGCACCTAAGACAAAGATAAAATACCTACCTATGTGAATTTGTGGCAATGTGTTGACAAATAAAGTATTAAACACATGTGTTGGTAAAATATATTTAACCCGATCTCCCACTTGGAGATAAATGTTGCATTGTATCGTACAGCTCCATTCTTGGATCCTTTCCTTGGTCTATTTCTCCCTCTTCAAGTCTCAAACTCGAAGACCAATAGAAGTGGAGTGTAGCTCTAACTTCTACTTTGACAATGGCTTTGTTAGCATATCCACAGGATTCTCTTTCATATTAATTTTCTCTAGTTTTAGTTGCACATCCTCCAATACATGTCGTATGAAGGGATATCTCAACTGAATATGTTTCATTCTTGAATGAAACATTGAGTTCTTTGCTAGATGAATCACACTTTGACTATCATTATAGAATATGCAATCCTATAGCTCCTTTCCCAACTCTTTCATGAACATGCTCATCAATATCATCTCTTTTCTAGCCTCTATATCTATAACATACTCGTCCTCTATAGTAGACAAGGCCACAACCTTCTACATTTTATAAATCCAGCTAACTGTCATCCCACCTACTATGAATACATATACAGTGGTTCTTCTCCTACCATCCAAATCACCAGCCATTTCTAAATCAACATTACTGCATAAAGAAATAACTACGTGCCAGATGTCCCTCTCAAATACCTAAAAATCCATTGGACTTATTTCCAATGCTCTTTACTTGGATTGGCCATAAATCTGCTCACAACTCCCACTACCTATGCAATGTCTGGTCTGGTACAAACCATAACATACATGAGTCTTCAAACTACTGAAGGATATGGAAATCGTGTCATGTACTCGATCTCCTCATGTGACGTAGGACATTGATATTTGTATAATTTAAAGTGTCCAGCCATAGGTGTACTTATAGGTTTTAAATTTTTCGTATTAAACCTTTCCACCACCTTATTAATATAATGTTCTTGAGACAAATACAATTTCTTGTCCTTCCTGTCTCTGTGAATTTGCATGCCAAGGATTTTCTATGCAACTCCCAAATCCTTCATTGCAAATGCATGAGCTAAATTTTATTTAAGCTCAACAATGTCTTGCATACTAGATCCTGCAATAAGCATATCATCCACATACAATAAAAAAATAATATAGCTTCCATTTTCAAGCTTCTTGAAATAAACACAATGGTCATACTCACATCTCATATAACCATGCTCATGCATGAAACTATCAAACCTCATATATCATTTCCTTGGGGCTTGATTGAGCCCATACAAGCTCTTTTTCAACCTGCACACAAGTTTCTCCTTACCCTTGACTTCATATCCAAGTGGTTGTTACATATAAATTTCTTCCTCCAAATCACCATGAAGAAAAGTCACCTTGACATCAAGTTGTTCTAAATGCAAATCTTCTACTGCAACTAAATTCAATACAATACGAATAGAAGTCATTTTTACTACAGGAGAAAATATCTCACCAAAATTAATACCTGATTTCTATGCAAATCCTTTTACCACAAGTCGTGCCTTATATACTTTTTGTCCACCCTCTTCTTCCTTAATCCTGTAAACCCATTTTTTATGCAATGTTCTTTTACCTGTTGGCAACTTGACCAAATCCCATGTCTTGTTTTGTTCCAAGGAGTCCATCTCCTCATCCATTCCATGCTCCCACTTCACGTGGATATCCTGCTCCATTGCTTCTTCAAAACTCTCTGGTTCACCAATATCACTCAATAATAAATAAGATAAGGAAGGTGAAAATCTTTCTAGAGGTCTAGTTACCCTTTGTGATCTTCTCACTGAGATCTGGGGTGTTGGAGGCTCAATCTTCTCATTCTAAATTTTTTTATCAATCTCAGACAGTGACCAATGTCGGTCACCTATAGTCAACATTGGTTTGGCTGACCGACGCCAGTCTAGCTCCTCTATAACCGATGTTGGTTTAGGCGATTGACATCAGTAAGGTATTAACCGACACTGGTTACTATGTAGACCTGTAGGTGTCACTTTCAAATCCAAGAATGCATTTTCATCCACAAAATTTTCAATCAGTTCATCTTTGGGTACCAAAACTTGATCCTTGTACATTCTCTGTTCATTCCATTCAATGTCACGATTCCTAACAATCTTAGAATCTTCTAAATCCCAAAAATGGAATCCAAAATCACTAGAGCCATAACCAATAAAAGTGCATCTCTTGGATTTAAAATCCAACTTCTTTCTATTTTCTTTATCAATATGTACAAAAGCTTCTGAACCAAATACTCTAAGAAAATAAAGGTCTACCTCTTTTCTAGTCCAAGCTTCTTCTGGTATTCCACCATCAAGTGTACTTAAAGGCCCGCAGTTGATTAAATAAACCATCATGTCTACTTCTTCCACCTAAAACTACAAGAGTAATCTAGCATGTATCCTCATACTTCTTACACATTCCATGATTTTCATGTTCATTTTTTCTACAACACCATTCTCCTATGGTGTTCGAGGAACCGTTCTTTCTCTATGTATTCCATTCACTAATCAATAATCATTGAAAAACTTGCTACAGTACTCACCACCATTGTAAGATCTAATCATTTTAACTTTGAATTTGATTCATTTTCCACAAGGACTTTCCATATTTTAAAAGTCTCAAAAACATCACATTTATGTTTAATACAATAAACACATACCTTTCTTGTGGAATCATCAATGAAAGTCACACAATATTGGGATCCTCCATGAGAAGCTACCTAGGTTGGTCTCCACACAAATGAGTGCACAAGCTCCAATTTTTACTCCTTTGTTGACCCAACTTTGAGAAATCTCACTCTATTTTACTTTCCAAATATACAAGGCTCACAGAAATCAAGATCTACATCTTTCAAATATGATAACTTACTCTTAGCCTTTAAGATTTGCATTCCTTTTTAACTCATATGGCCTATCCAATTATGCCACATGATTGCATCTAAATCTGAAGTAGATATCATAGAAAAGGAATCAGTAATATAGTTAGACAAATACAATGTTCCTACCTTCTTACCTCTTTCTACAACAAGAAATCCCTTGGTAACCTTCCAAGAGTCGATTGTGAATGTAACCATGCAACCAGATTCACCTAGTTGTCCTACAAAAATTAGATTTCTCCTAAGGCTTGACACTTGCCTCACATCTTTCAATATCCATGTATTTACATTCTGTAATTTTAGATGAAATTATCTTTTACCAATAATATTGCATGGTTCATCATCTACTAAATAAACACGCCCAAAATTACCCTAGACATAATTTCTGAAATAACCCTTATTAGGGGTAGCATGGAAAGAAGCTCCTAAAAAAAAACCCATGATTCAATTTTATTAGCCAAAGAGAGAATAAGGGAATTTTGCATTACCTCAGAAGATGCAACATTTCCCTCTTTACCTTTCTCTGGTACATTCTCTTTATTTTCCTTGAACTAGCAATCCTTCTTTACATGTCCTTTCTTTCCATAATTCCAGTAGGTTATTCCTTTACCTCTGGATTTAGATCTACCATTCTTAGACTTTGATTTCCCATTATTCTTGCTCTTAAATCTCTCCAGGGAAAATTTTTGTGACGAATTTTTGTAAACTTACGAAAATCGAGGATTATGGAAATTTGAAATGGTGAATATTATGTTGTTCAAAGCCGACTTATTCGCTGAAAAATTCAGCCGACATGTCCCTTATACTATTCCTTCTACCTAGATTTTACACATATATAAGAGGTTATGAATATAATTTGCCACCATTTTGAATCATATCGTGCACATATTTGCCAAAGTAAACATAAGAAAATCCTCAGCCTCCAACATTGAAGTTTGAAATCCAATCCGTCCAACCGTAAGGCATCTAACTCTGAGCCATCTAGCCTTGATCTGACATACTTTACAATATGAAACATCCAACTCTATTCCATCCAACCTAAGCCGTCCAACCCCCTAGCCATCCAACCCCTAGCCGTCCAACCCCTATCCATCCAACCCCTATCTGTCCAACCCCTAGCCGTCCAATCCCTAGCCATCCAACCCCTAGCTGTCCAACCTATAGCCATCCAACCCTTAGTTGTCCAACCCTTTACTGTTCATTCTTAGAGCCTTGGAACATAAGAGCCGCTCATAAGGCCCTAAGTAGTAAACAGTCATGGATACTAGAAATCAGGGCAAGAAGATTACAAATTCAACAAGTTCAAAAAAGGGTGCCAATACTTTGCTTGGCTATTTTGGAAAATCACAAAAAATGAAGTTGGTTTCTACTTCAGCTGAAAATATCGGTATGTGGCAAGTGTTATTTACTGGCTATTTTATCTAAAAGAATTTAATAATTATGTTTATAATATTGTTCTTGGAACTCTTTGACATTTGTACTCTGTAAAAATTTAACTATAGATAAGATTAATACTATATAAGTAACAATTTTATAAAATTATTTGCAGACTTTTCAGAAATTCCTTCACAGAATAATCAATTTATAGATATTGATGATCTGATATATGTTGAGGCAAAATATTTGTCCCTTGATGAAATAGAAGTACAAGGAAAATTCATCAAACTCCCAGGATACACCAGCAGAGGAAGCTTCTACTCCAAGGTATATTTCCAGAAAGAGGAGACATGAGATTCAAAATATTTTTGCTGACAGCCTAGATGCAGAAGTTGAATCCCAAGGAAAAAAAAGAAAATATGTTAGAAGAAAGTTGGCAAACTAGATAATTGGAAGGAAATTCCAGTTCAAATGGGTTGCAAAATATCCTTTTATTGAACCTATACACACTGAAAATTGTAATGATGTTCCAACACAATGTTGATGCAAAATATGTGGTTGGAAACAAGGGAAGGATCACACGATGTAGCTCAAACTAGACACAACTTAAAAACATTGTGGGAAAATATACATTTCCCAAAAGTTGAAGGATGGCAGCATAGTCAGAACACATAAATGGAAAGATGCAAAAGATTGTCTGCATGTCAAATACGCAGAAGATTACGAAAAGGAACAAAAACGTATCAAATATGTAAATGAAAAATGTGGGACCATAGTAGCAAAATTGAGAAAAGCTATGGAGTCAGAAATGCAAGAAAAGGGTATTCAATTTGCAACCGTATTTCATATAATGAAAAGGGGAAGACCGATGTCAGATTTCAGAGAAAATAGAATGTTGTATCAAGTTATTGGTTTAAAGAACATTCCTTAATCTCATTGGTCAAATACCAGCGGCTGGGAGATTACAAAATGTCTATCTCTGGTAGAGAAGGAGGATCTGAAACTATGTGTTCAAAAGGCAAAGTATATTTCCCTTTCTTTAGATGAGGTTACCGCAGTCGATAATACTTCATAGATATGTATTCATGTTTACACATTTAATAATGAAATGAGGACTCCACACCTCTTAGAAAATCATAAAATGACAGAGAATTGTAATTCTAAGAATATTTATAAATTGGTGGTATCAAATCTGATTGATATTTCCAGAATGGATGACTTTGTCATTGCAACAAAATTAGTTTGTGTCGGAACTGATGGTGTAGCTGTAATGTAGGGAGCCAGAAATGGTTTGTGTGTTAGACTTTAGACAACTATTGCTCTGTATATGGTTGTTTTCCACTACATGGCTCACAGAATGAATCTCGCCTACAAAATTGTGAGCACATTTGAAAATGTAGCTAAAGTGGAGGAATTGATACGTGATCTCCATGCCTATTATTCTTGCAGTCCTAAGAGATTTTTAGAATTTCAAAAATTTCCTATTGGACTAACAGAGGGAAAAAAAACTTCTCAAAGATGTAGATACCAGATGGATATCTATGTACGAACCTTCCTGTAGAATATATGATGAATATCCTTCACTGACAGGATTTATGTTTAAATACCGTAGGGATGTAGATAAAGCTAAAGATCTATTGTGCCATCTAACTGACATAGAAACTTTACTCACATTTGTGGTATTTTTCCCATGTTGAGGGAGCTTAATATTTTAACAAAGCATGCTCAAGATCGGTCTTTCTACATTACATACTTTATAAGACTCAGAAGACGTGTTTGCTAGAGTTTAGAAAGTTTATATATTTCTGATGGGAGTTTTCAGGGTGTTGCTTTTGAAAACTGAAATGCATTGACAGATTTGAAAAATTCTAGGTGCTTCTTAAAGTACAATATAAATGATCATCTTTGTATAATAGCACATGGAAAAGAGATTCCACTTCATATGTACCAAAAAAAGAATTGATATGGCTAACTCAGAAATAGAAGAAGTAAAAGTGACACGAAATTTATATGATGCAGTATTAATCAAAACTAGGAATAAGTTGAGAAAGATCTTTGAATCGTTAGCTAAAGAGATCTGGGAAAGATTCAAAAATGATAAAATACTTGAAGCAATGGGAGTTGTAAATCTGTAGTTCTGGAATTTGTCTAGCGGCAAACCTTATACATATATCAGTCCTTTATTTGTCAAAAACATGGGTGATCTTAACTGATCATTTCTGTAAGACTGTAGAGATAAATGGAGTTTCAGTAGAAGGAATTTTGGAAAGAAAACTACTTAGTTCATAGTCAATGGATTTTTCTAATACAATGATACGACAAGTTCATCTTCTACAAAACCCATAGGATTACAGTGCCATGAAAAGGATTTGGAAGGATATTTGTTCTAGTAGTATTCTAAGTGAAGATTTGAGCGAGTATATTAAGTTGTATGAGCTCTGTCAAATAATGATTCTGGGTTCTGTGGAAGATGAGAGGGTTTTCAGTGCACTATCCTTTTTAAAGTCAAAAGTTCGAAACAGATTGGATAGGAATCTAGAAAGTTGTCTTAGATTGTATGTATCGAGTTACTCAGTGGAGTCTTTTCCTTATGATAGAGCACTGGCATTGTGGAATTCACTAGTAGAAAGAAGAGGAGTAAGTAATATTTTGCCTAACCCAGGGGATCGAGACACATCCACAAATCATGTTGCAGTTGATTTCCAAGACACAAATGAAAGTGTTGCTCCAGGACTGTTTGAATTCACATAGATTTCATTTCTTCTATACATTATTGAGACTACTTATGTACTTCATTCAGTGACTACAACTTTTAATAAATGTAATATTATATTTGTCATTATTTGATCCTTTGTCATTGCAACAATGTCATCATTTGTTTTAATTATGTCATTTATTTTTTATGTTTGGTTTTCAAATTCAAACTGAAATAAGAACACATTCTCATCTTTTATATTTGTTAATTTATTTATTTTACATCCGCAACAATTCAGAAACGTAAAGAAATAAAATAGTGTAAATTTAAGAAACATTTACGTAAACAATAGAAAAGAAACATAGTTTTGTTAATGTTACATTATATAATATATAGTAACATTAATATTTAAAAATATCAGGATTGAAAACGCAACTCTCTGCCGCTGCTTTCTCATGTGGTGCAACATATGAAGAAAGTACATATTCAAAAGCAACCCTCTGCCAAAACAATTCTACCGAAAGGACCCTTACGATAACTGGTTTGGATGGCAAAAAACAACCACACAGAGTGTCTGCAACTTGATGGGTTGAGACTTCCTGCGATTGCATAATCATTGAGCTTTTCCCAATTGTGACACCTCTGCGAAATTGGAGTAAACGAACATCCGGATTGAAGGCCAATTCCTATTCCTCTTGCAGGGAAAAACATGTAATAGATCTAGAGGCTTTACTGGTAAAACCTAAGCTAACTTGAATGGAGACATGGGTAAGAGAGATGCATAAAAATAATGCCTAAATCTCACAGGCCCGGTATATGCAAAACTGAGGTTTAAAGAACATCTAGCTCACGGTAACGGAATGCACCCCTCAACAGAAAATGTAATGCCAGATGGATGTGCGACAGATAACCAGATACCTGCACTCTTTCCAGAACTGCTTACTCCAGGAGCGATGCAAGTGAATACAGAGAGGGTTGAGAATCATAGAGAAATCCAGTGCATTATCTCCTTCGCAGATATAGTGTACTAATACACTACAAATGCCAAGTGTAAAGTTACATTACTATGAAGCCTGCTGAGGTTTGAACTCCATGCAAACTATCCTGCCAGTTGGAGATGAAGGTTCTTGCAAAACAAGAAGTCCAACCTTCTATCAAGAGAATCCCCTTAATTTACAGATTCGCTACGGAAGAATGAGAGAGAGAAGAGAGAGGAATTACCAAATCCTACCCCAATCCATCTCCATTGCAATGGATAATTTCTCAATGGTGGTAGGTGAGAACCCTACCAATGTGCAAAAGTGGCGATCTGTCATTGTTGCATTTTTGAATCCCATCATTGAAAAGGATAGTCATAGTTGGAATCAGACTTCGTAATATTTCTAAAAAGTCCAACCTTATGTTAAAATCTGAGTTCTCCAGCATTCAAAAGTTATGGCTCACTGAATATCCTGAATGTCAACGCTCAAAATGATGCACCTCCCGATCAGACATACCCCACCTACCTGACAATTACATGTCGAAAAATTTTGACCTAGCCTTGGGCAATACATTAGGCAACATCATGTTGAACATTGATGTGCACTCCTTAACCTGCGCCTTGAACGCATCCATACAATGTTACACTAGAATTCTTCCTTGAGGTTGCGCATCCAAGGATCATTCGACAGCTCATATTGAGCTAAAGGTGCAAAATCAAACCTGCGACTCAACCTCTGGAAATTATGAGGGTCGACACCCTTTTTGTGTGCCCTGAAACTTTTCTCTTTAGGACATCCATTCTTTGTTAACTCTTTTGAGCCTTAAAACATCCAAAAAGTCGAGAATCTTACTAGTCAAAATGCCCTTTGCCTGCGGAAGGCGTGAATTTCTTGAGTTTCGAAACCTCAAAATGTCGTGCACCCTTACTACCAAGGATCCATGAGAATGTCGAAGACATGTTTTAAATGCGTCTTAGAAATCCCTTTGAACGAGCTGTTCAAACTTTGCTATGCACCTTAAATATGTCAGCCTTGGTGCATGAACTTTTTCAGTGGATCAGACAACCTTTGAAACAAAAAAGTTTGTACCTGACCTTGGCGCATCCATTCCTCGATGTTGACACTCAAACAATTCCTTATCACCCAATTAAGCGATTTTGAAGTTCGACATTACTTTGAAATCCACAGATGAATGGATTACAGTACTATGCCAAGAAGCGCATCCATTCGACATTGAAAATAGTAGTTTGCCTAAGTGCCTTGGTACATCCTTTTTGCTGGTGCTGGCCATTCATGGCATTTGACGTGTGCCTTTACATGCACCTTGGGCAAATTATTTCATAACACCCTGGATTTTGATGCGCCTTTAAGCTTGCCTTGATGTAAGTTATATTGGGCTTTCGACATCTTTATGTCATGCAAGGGTTTAGTCCCTTTCAAAAATTTATTCGTGTTGATAATCTTATGCCATGCATTACCTACGCCAATTGTGAACTTCTAAAGTTCATGTCGAACATCTTGATTTCATGTGCCCTTTACCTGCACCTTATGTGGGCGTGATTCGCATGAAAAAAGTGTCAGGTTTTGAGTTCCTCTGATTTCCATAAATTCTTTTCTTGTCTATATCTATTCGGGGGGAAAATAGGGGTTTACAACAATAACATCTCAAAGCTTTCAGACAAGTTCTTTCATATAAGGACACATTACGAGGTCATCCTCTTTTCTGCCTATGATTCAAAATCATAGTTGTCCTTACGTCTGCCACACAGAATAAAAAATAAAAAGCGTTGGCCACTATCTTTTAATTCCTACACCAGTGTCGGAATTGTGACAACCCACCTGTCACATGGTGAACTTTACTAACTTATCAAATTTTATGATGCAGGTGAAGGTTTTTCTTTTTCCTGCGTAAGAGATGGAGGAAGAACTCCTGATGCCTAAAGATCTCCTGCTGCAGTGTTGATATTTTCCAGTATATTCAGCTCCTCCCTCGATACATCTCCTGTAGACAAAAGTATTGCATTTGCATCTGTCTTTTCCTTCAGTAAGACTTCTGGATCCATATTATGCTCCTTTATTACCCTTCTCAATGTATTATTTTGTTTATTAATAACAACGAGTTTTTCCTTCAACTGTATAAAAGAATTCGGGATTTTGCAGGCATTCTTCAAATGTGCTTCAAAAACATCTGCTTCTTTCTTTAAATTTTCATATTTTTCCTACAAAATAGAAATATTAAATTTTTAGTCTATCAGATAATATGAAAAAAAAAATTGCAGTGGTTATAATATAAGATAATTTTAATTTTTCATGTAAAAGTAAATGCCCACTCACAACAGCTTTCTCTTTTTCTGCATTTGCTATTAAAAAATTAGTCTTGTCTTTAGACCATTTGTTGTAGTAAGCATGTGCTTCAGCATTAAGATTTTCCAACTTGTTTAGCATTATGTCTACAATTTCATCATTGTAATCATTACTATATGAAATTGTCCATGATTGAGCTTTGTTTAGAAAAACATCCTGCCATGCTGGTTGGCTCTCTACGGCAGTGAACAATAAATGCCTTTGAGCATGATTATGGTATCTAGTATTTATTTCTTTTATCCAAATTTTGCTCTCCTCTCCCAAGACTACACCAAATCCATATCAGACATTACAACCTCTTGAATTATTTCCCCCATGCTATCTGATATCATATTTTCTAATATAAAGTGTGTTTTTTCATCATCTGTTTGTGGAGCATCCCTTAGCTTGGGAGGAGGAGAGTCACTGCCCTGTATTCCATGCACATTTTGTGTTGTTGGAGGAGGAGTAGATTGAATCATGTCATGGGTGTCAAAATAGTTACTCTTGCCTGCATTCCCACTATTGAAACCTAAATACTCCTCATCAAGGGAGATGTTGTTGAAAAGCTATGTGGTTGTTACACTTGAAACTCCACCTAGTGACAACCTAGGAATTCAGTTGTAGTAGGATGAACTATTGCTACTGACTCTATAGGAAACTTAATATTATTTCCTGAAGTCCTCCTTTCTGTTTGTACTTAACATGTTGGAGGAATTGGTGGCCTCCTTGCAAGTGGAATATGACCTGAAGCCATATTACATGCATGAATCAAACAACAAATTGTTAGAATATAATGGTTAGTGTTTATAAATGCTAAAAAATTGTAAGGAAACAAAACATGTAAATCAAACTGCTGTACAATATGCCTCACATAGACAAAGAGACACAATCATGATATTTTGATCTCTAGAGACATAATGTGTTTGATATTCATCATCCATCTCAGTAGTTTCTGAATACAATACATGTAGAAAAGATCATTAGAAATATTAGAATACATAATCTATAGTAATTGTTTGAATTTTTAATTTATATATAAAGATAACTTCATTATTCATACATGTAATTAAATGTGATGGTAAACATGTTATGCATATCGACCCCCTAGGTCGCTTTTGAAGAGGTCTTACTGGTTTTGATTCTATTGAATCCATGTCAGAATTAGCAAATACCTCTGGAGGGGCTTTACCTCTAGCAATTTCCTCCTTATGAGATGTTGCAGCTATAATTTTTCTCTACAAAATATAATCATACAATTAGTATTTTATTTTAAATATTCAAAATGAAATCGTTATAGCAAGTAAACAGTAAATGTAACTTTTACATGTTGTTCTTCAAGACTAAGACCAATCATCTTATCATTGATTGCAATAGGAATCCTATGCTACGTCATTTTGTAGTACGCTTCATTATAGAAAGCAAGAATAAAATTTCAACAAGAAAATACAATCCTTGATTTATCAGTTTGATTGCCTTTGTGGGCATGGGAGATATCTGATTTTATTCGGTTGTACAAATAACTGTACCAATTGAATTATTGACCTGCTAGTGTCCATAATTAATACTGAACTACCCAATAGGGAATGTCTACACATATTGCCCTGTAATACAATCACTGTCCTGAAAAAGTGAAGCAACTGCAATAAAGAAATTGTTTGTAATACCTTGTAGAAGAAGGCCTCTTGATGAATCGATTAAGAGGAGCTGCAATCACAGAAAGGAAATGTTAGATCCTTTATGTGGTCGAGTAATGTTAACAAAAAGATCATTTGAAAATAATAAACTTACCATTAACCTGTACATTGTAATGAAACTCCAAAAAAAATTTGTCTTTGTCTGTAAGGACTAGCCTTTATAGTAACTAGGCAGCTTATTTTCGAAAGGTAAACCTGTTAGCCAATGCACGTCCTCGGGTTCAACAGAAAAAGAAATTTGACGACGTTTTGAATGCACGACAAGAATGGTAAATTTTCCATCTTTGTCGTTGTAAGAGGCGAGTAGGTAATCAAGGACAGATGTATCAGTGTCGAATTGGGGCATGTTCACAAGCCTGAAAAATTTTGATTTTTCCAGCCAATCCTTTGGAGCGTCTTTTAGTTTTAGTAAAGCTAAAATCTGTGGGTACATGAGGTTTTTGTATTGAAATTTGGGTGTAAGAATAGATGTGGTACTGGCCATTGCTGAAATTAGGGAGAAGTGAAATTTGGGTGTAAAATTACAGAGCTCAGAGCACTAGAAATGTATGGATAAAAGTGTAAAAATGAACCTTGAAACGTTATTTATAGAGTCTAGGGGTATCATTAATGAAAATTAAATACATTGGTAACAACTGCCCAACCCACGTTGTCCAAACCCTCATTCGCCCAAACCACCCATACAACCCTTACCCGTCCAAACCCTCATCCAGCCAACCCACCATGTCTAACCCTTGTCCATCTAACTCGTCACACACCCAACCCACCCGACCAACCATTTCCCATCTATCCCCCTTCCCGTCCAACCCCCCACCCCTATAACTCCTATTCGTCCAATCCACCCGTCTAACCACCGCCCAACCCCTTCCCGTCCAACCCACCCACTCGTCCAACCCACCTGTCCAACCTCCTCTCGTCCAACCCACCCGTCCAATCCACTCGTCCAACCTACTCGGCCAAAATTGCAAGTGAAAAAATGAGGGAACAATGCTCTGTGAGATTGCCTTTTCCATGAAACATTTTTTTCAGAAATTCGCCAACGATTCGAAAGTAATTTTTCAGAGGGGTCTTCTTAAAATGAAACCTGGATCTCTCCTTCTGCCTCCCCCTGCTTTCTACATTCGAGGCATTACCAGATGATAATTATCCTGTAATTTTTTTACGTATTTCTTCATTCAGGGTTATACTAACCACATCATCAAACTTTAAAATATTAGTAACATGTGTTGTATTACTAACAACCATTACCAATTTATGTCAACTATCTAGCAAAGAGCATAAGAATAAAATTTCTTGCACTTCCTCATCAAATGGAATATTAACCGATTTTAATTGATTTACAATAGAATGGAAATCATTCAAATGACTTGATGCAAATTCACCTTGTTGCATATTTTAATTAAATAATTTCTTCATCAAATAAAATTTACTTGAAGCAGTAGGTTTTTCATATAAATTTGTTAAAGATTTCATCAACTCTACCGTGGTTGTTGCTTCGGTAATATTCAAAGCCACAGATGTTGTCAGGCTCAATCTTATAGATCTCAAATCCTTTCTGTCAATAATTTTCCATTCTTCATCAGTCATCTTTGTAGGTCTTGCCTTCTCATCTAATGGTAAGTACAGATCTTTTTGATACAGATTATCTTCCACCTGCATCTTCCATAATTGATAATTATGGCTGTCAAATTTCTCAACTTTGTATTTGTTATCTTCTGCCATTGTTGTAGCTCTCACTCAATCACAAATCCCTCGGTGAGTAAATCTGTCAACACAAAAAACCCTCAAACAAAAAAAAGTTTTGATACCGATTGTTGGGTTTAATCAAACCAATTGTACAGACACATATTCATATCTAAGCATACAAGCAATAAATACGGAAATAAACTAGAAGAAATAATACACAAGTTATAACGTGGTTCACCCAGTGTGGGCTATGTCCACCAAGAAACATCTAATATATTATTCAAAGCTTTAACAGAGGATATACAATGAAGATCTGTAATATTCCACACCTCTCCCGGATGTACAGTACTTTCTTCCTCACAAGCTTCTCTTTTCTCTCTCTAAGAATTCTCTCTTATAATTCTCAATTCTTTAATGAGTTTTTTTCTTTCACTAACCCTAGATTTCTAGCTTATATATGCATATACAAACTTAGGGCACTTTAGCTATGTAATTACAATCATTAGATCAACTTTATATCAAAGGTTAGATCTAATTCTCATGAGTTAAATAAAATAATCATGCACGGGCAATCAATTTTGGTTACCATAACCAATACGGGTTCATACTTGCTTTGACCGATGTCGGTCCCTAGGTGACAGATGTCAGTCTATCGACTGACACCAATTAGTGTGTATGTAACACTCTGATTTTGTATGTTAACTTGGTGAATGTTTTACATACTGTTATAGCTGCTAAAATGAAGGCAAACATGTTAAGATATGTATTGATCTTAAGAGAATGTGTTGCTAATTTGGATTCTTGCATACTGTGATTTATTGCATGGGACAGCAGTATTGTACTTGTGTGTTTGCTGATGTGACGACAAATTGTCGTATACTTGCTAAACTTTCTTTGCTGATTGACAGCATACCTTGAATCAATTCCATTGATTCAAGTATGCTGAGGTCCTCTTGTGATTTCTGTGTCGATTCACACTTGAACCGAACCGAGATAGTTATGAGCGTACAGTGCATGTTTGCAGGTGTGAATAGCTAGCACGTAGATGCCAACGACAGGGGTTCGATTCTTGAACCCTGTACTGTCAAACTTGGGACCTCGTGAGGCGAGAAATGCCTGGACACGGGTGGCCTTGGCACGTAATCTGAAGGACGGAACGTCCTGCTCTGCATTAACGTGAATGTTAGTAGGGAGGCTTGATGGAAGTTGTTAGTGTTAGTGGTTAGTATGAATTAAACCCTAAACTAATCCTAAATCCTAACATGCACCCTACACTACTACCCTAAGTGGATTTTTAAATTCAAAAAAAAAAGGGGGAAAATAAAACCTAAGGCTAAACTAAGACCTAGGTTGAAAAACTATATGCAACCTAAACTAATCCTAATCTAAGGGGTGCACAGACCCTTGGGAGGAAAGGGATAAGGATGAAGGAAGGGCATTCATTGGCATTTAATAGGCAGTCCATACGTGGACAGCACCAGTTTTGGCGGGGCAGGTAAGAATTAGAGGCATCTATTTAGAAATAGAGCCAAATTTCAGTTTGCATGGAAATTTTGAAATTTAAAGTTTGCCCAACCCAAGTGGCTGGTGGCGTGGAAAGTAAGGAAAAAGGCTGAGCCTTTAATGCATTGATTGTTTTCGGTCCTTGCGACCAGCTCGCCTTGGAAACAACATGAGGGAATTTGATTTTTCATTGTTCGATTTGGTTTTGGCCGAAGTTGCTCTGCATTTGGTTTTTTGGTCTGGTTCAGTCGAACCAGCTCTTGGCATTTGACATTTTCTTGGGGATTTGGAGGTTGTTGTTAAGCCTGAAGAAGGAAGGAAGTGTTAGAGAGTTTTTGCTGTCGCTGTGGAAGGAAAAATGCGGCAAACGAAGTTTTCTTCGAGTTCTGGAAGAGAGAATACAGGCATGTTAAGCCCTTCTCTTAAAAAAAATCTCTGCTTTGATTAAGTGTTTCATTAAAACAACCCTACTCTTGGGTTGGATTGTGTGATTGCTGTCGAGTCGATTTGACTTGGATTTTGTTGGTTTTTGCTTTCTTTTCTTTGGGAAATGATATGATGAATCGTTCTGGTTGCTCGGTTTTGATTCGTATTTGCTCGAATCAAATTGGAAAATGAATTATTGTGCTGGTTATTGACTGCATGGAGGTTGGAAATAGATATTTCCTTCACTGTTCATGTTGTTGGAATTGGAAACAGGCTGTTTAATTGTTTCTTTATAGTGTAATCATTTCTTTGCTGTTGTGCTTAGAACTGCTATTGCATGTAAAGAGAAGATGGAAATACAGTCGTGATTATATTGCTGTGATTTGGGAACCGATGACTCTTGCTGTTATTTTGGAAATAATATGATTCATCGTTATTGGTCGTTGAGTTCGACTGTCCTTGTATTTTTTGAATGAAATGCCTTCCTGTCGAGATGAATGTTTAACAGTAATGGGAAAACGTCATATATATCTTAAGACTGTACATGTTATATGAGTTGTGTCGCTATGATTTGGGTTTGTCGACCCTTGCTATCTTTTCTTTTGGAAATGATAGGAAAATCGTTCCCCGTTGCTGTGTCTAACTGTCTTGCTCTTCTTGAATGGAAATACCTCCATGTGGTGCTGGTTATGGGTATTATATGAAAATTTTAACTGGTTATTCTTGTGGGATGGAATGTAAAACTGTGCAGGTAGTATGGGTTATTCTATTGCTGTATTATTGTTTGTTGTCATCTGAACTTGCGATATGATTGTATTGGTTGTAAGAACGGCTTGAGGTCATCTCTCCACTGAAGCTTTCTTTGAAGGAAATAGTTTCTTCCTCTCTCTCTGTTGTGTTGATTGTGATGAATACAACATTGTTTCTTTTGTATGAGCATACGAAATTGCCATGGAGAAAGAAATGATAACATGTCTTTGACTGTTCTTTCCTTTCTTGCTTAAGGGAAATAAGACCTTCCTCTTCCTTCTGCTGTTTCAAGATTATGAAGAAATGGTATCTTATATTTTAAAGAAATGGACATTAAAATTTTATATGAATGTTCGTGAGAGTTGGAAAAAGGAATAGTTTTTTCCTTCTGAACTCGTAGAGAAATATATTGTTTCTTGCTAGGAAAGTGTGATGATTAGTTGTGTTTATTAATACTGATCGGTCCTTTAAGATCGAATTGTTTTGGTGATTATGTCTTAATCTTGGATTGCTGTACAAAAGAGTAAAATGCATAGAAAGTTAGTCTTGCTGTGTGGGATGCCTTGACTGCACTAGATTCGCTGTAATGACACCACTGTACAGTTTACTTTACTAAAGGTAATGACATCTGATTTTGCATGCTGGAGTTTGGCATACTATTACGATCTTGGAAAATGGATTGGGCAGAATCATTTGTTGGAAGGGAATCCTTCTTCTGCCTGCTGTTCTAACTAGTTGAAATTCATAGTCATGAGAACATTGGACTTGCTGTAGGTAACAACAATGAATAATATGTTAGTTTGAGCGGGATATGCTCACAGGATTAGGAAATCATGTGATTAATTGACTGCATGATGGAAGTACTGTTTGTCTGTTTAGTATGCAGTGAAAGAAATATGGTTTCTTTAATTATGGTAAATATAAGCTATGCAGCCTTATATTGTTTGATCTTGGATGTACATAATGTTGTACTAACCTGTTTCGGATCTTTACATGAGTCTGACTCAAATGAAGTATGGATGTGGATGATGAATTCTTCCTGTTTTCATTTTAAAGCTGATTATAAATGAAATTATTCTTGCTACCGGAAAGTGAATTTCGAATGGATTTTTGTAAGTTTCACTCTGAACTGTTATTTTGATTTGTCTTCGTTTGGATTCCACTATTAGGACAGTCATGTGGAAAGAAATAGAGATATGAATGAATGACTTGGGAAATTGATCTTTTCTTCTTCATTCAGTTGGAAATTTGGAATTCGCGAATAATGAATTTTATAGTGCTTAGATGGGAGCAACTATATGCATCGCTGTTCGCTTTCTTGTCTGTACTTGATTGCTTGGATTCTAATATGACGCATGAACTGAAAAGAAAGTAAGGGAATTACATTTCAGTTGGTTTCGTCCTTTGCATTCATTATTATTGAAAGGCGTGAAAAGGGTAACAGTGCGTTATATCTGTTGTAAGTTACTTGTTTTCCTAACTTTTCAAATATTGTGAATTGATATTTGTAATGGTTATGTGGAACTGGGACAGCAGTCCCTTGGCTGATTGTGATAATATTTTGATAGTACAGTTAGTTGTTGATCTCTCTTTTGTGCCTATTTCATGATTGATGTTTTACTGTCGTTTCATAAAAGCAGGGTTCTTTTATTGAAACAGTTAATTGAAGCACTTTATTTTAAGGATAAGTACTTAATATGCTCAGTTCATTGAACTGACCCGTGCAATTCATTTTGCAGATGGAATTTGAATAGAATGAAGACTTGGCTGTTTTCTGATGCTTTTGATTTGATAATGACATGTAATTTTTGCTTTTATTCCTCTTCGAGGAATTGTGAAAAGAAGAAAATATATTCTTCTGTCCATGAGTCGTATGGATGCTTTGTATAAATTATACCCAATCAGCTGGATTGGCAAATGTACAAATTATGACTTGAAATATTGAATACAGTTACAAGTGTGATATTTTCAATAATTATATCAGTTTGATATTGCTGTTTAAATTTGGAAATATGATTGTTATTTCCTGATTTGGAATTGTTTCATTATCCTTGGATGGATGTTGAATTGAAACTGATGTTTATTCTTACTTAATTACAACCTTTAAGTTGAACAATGCAATTAATTCATACTTGGGGTAAAGATGAATTTTGAATTGACATTAAAAAGGATTAAGAAGGATATGATTTTATAATCAGAAGGTATTCAAGATTAGCTTAGGAGCTAAGGAATATCAATTTAAACTTGGGAGTATTCGAACTTCGTTTTCGAACTCCATTAATGATCCCGTTTGATAAAATTCAGAATAAAGGTTATTGGATACATATATCCATAACTAATGATCCTTAACTATATAACGTCGAGGGGAAATAAATGAATTCATTTCTCAAGGAATTAGACCTCGTTTGAAGCGACGTATAATAATTTAGACATTATGAAATCTAGTTGCAGTTGGAAACATCTTGGTTAAGTTTAATAGGTTAAACTTATTATGTCCGTCGGTACGGACTGCTTAATCTAATGATTAAGAAATTAACCAAGTAAGGGAATGTAGCCCTTCGATATGAAGGGGACGATACATAGAAAACTAACGGACGGTTTAGTCCCTCTTAGTTATAGACAACTGCAACGGCAACGAGGATCAAGGGATCAGCGTGGATGCTGAAAATTGATTTTAACTGATTAACTCGTAGCTAAGTCACTTGGGCAGGATGTGAATTCTCGATGGGATGAATTCTGCAGGACATTTGGCATACGCCAGCTACAGCAAGGTGTCTTCATGAAGACGGGGTCTTCACGACGACACAATGTTGCAGCTGACATATAGCAATGCCCTCCCGAATTAAAACATTGAGAATACATAGGCTGAAAGTGTAGACTCTTAGCTGGGGTGGAGATAGGGTATGATTTGGTATACAGAGTGACTCCGGATTACTAAAGATAATCAGACACACGGAACCGTGGGGTAACGACACCGTATGTCTGCGTATCTTTAGTTACCTGGAGTGCCTTCCTATACCCGCTCATATTACTGGCTGGAATCGAAATTGTGAGTCTAAAATGGAACTTAAACAATGAGGACTGGTAGGAACCAGGAAAGACCATTCTAGATAACAGGTGAAGTGAAGTGAAGGACGTATTCCGTAGATGTGTATCACATTCAGGAATATGATCATGTAAAGCATGTGAAAATCTTTGGCCAAAGTATCGCAATTGCTGGTTGCGTTGTCCTTATCACTTAATTTAAGATGCAGGATGTCAGATGAATATCAGTAACAGATATTTAGATAGGCTTCTTAAATGGATCACTTCGATAACCGGGGAAGGTTATGAGAACAAGTATATAAAATATACTATGCATGAACAAACATGAAGGATCGGTTGTTGCCGAGTCATGTATATGAAGGATCGGTTGTTGCCGAGTCATGAAATGAAGGATCGTTGAAACTCCGAGCCATGAAAATGGAGGATCGGCAGTTCATCGAGTCATTTACAGCAGCATATAGAATCTGTTATGAGATTGAATGGCATTGAATGTGTGTTCCATATTGTAATTATGTGAACAGGGAACATTCGTTTTAAAAAGAAATCGTATAATCCAAACTGTGTGGTATTGGGCAAGAGAACAATTATTAAATCTTGAACGTGTGTTTGAATTTTATAATTCATAACAGAGAACGTTATATATAAAAAAAAAAAAAAAAAAAATTTCCCTTGTTCTGGTGTTTTAAAATGGGGATGTTACAGTGTATTCCAGACAAGTCTAATAAAGCATGCAATATATGTGAAGGTATTTATCTCCACAACTGAAACTTACACTTTCTTATCAGACCTGTATTTCTACACCTGTCCCAATGGGTATGGACAGTAGATGTGATGTAAGTCTCTGAGACCATGTTGTTCTACAACCGCATCAACCAATCACCATTTAACTAAGAACCAAAATCTTAACTAACAGTTTTTATCTTAGTCTTCTTATTTTGGAATCCCTGAGTTTGAAAGTATAGCTTACTCAACTCTTCTTTTGCACCCCCGATACATGTCTAGTGGTCGTGAAAATCCCAGCCTACTTGTCTACATTCAAGAATCATCCTAAAAAATTGGAGTTTTTTTCTCTATTTGAGTTCATCAGGGAATTTTTGTATTTTTTGCAATACATGATTCTGCAGATTCAGTTTACCTTGATCTAGGTGTAATTCCATATGCAACTTCAAACATGCGGCGTCAGTATGTCCATTTATATCAAAATTGGACTCTACATAAGAAATTTTTAGTGATCTCTTACAAGCTACAGCAAAATGGTGGTGCAGCATGTTTTGAAGTTCCTCAACAGTATTAGTAAACACATATATGCTCATCTATGTTGACAACTCGCAACTTATCTGTTGTTGATCTATTGACTGGTATTTCTTTGGCTCTGTCTCTACCTTGAAAAAACATGAATTGTTCTTAACCATCAATGTAGTACATTGCATTGTATACAATTTGCTTAAATTGAAATCCTAAATAGGGCTTCATATTTAGATTACCTTCCTAATGTTAGGCAAAGTAGTGAAGTAACTCCCAAATAACTAAAGGTCAGAATTTCCTTAGGCAACTCCAAGTCCATGGAAATGTGAAACCCTAATGTGCAATGAGTTTGTTTATGAAGTCCTTATCTGATTCAGTGTATGTCTTGCAATACTGTATCGACCATTGAGACTGTCTGAAATGTACTACCACTTAATCATCATGTCGAGTCTTATGGCCAATAAGATAGAAGATCTAAGATTTCTAAGAAATTCTTTAGGGCCCTTTCCAAGTACTGAGGCGCCTAGGGCATTTATTCTTCTCACAAGTGGCTAGATGTGGTTTCCCACTAAACGACCAAGCATGACCTCCTCCATTTTGTAGATGGGTGCATCAGGTAATCCTTTGCTGCCTTTCATGTAACACTATGCACACTAAAATAAACTTGCGATAGACTGTTGTTAGCTACTTATCAAGCAGATGGATGAAAACATCTACAAAACCCCATATCAAAATTCTTTATTTTAACCCTTTAAAAGAAAGATGCATATGAGCAGATTTTGGACTATCCTCAGCTTATCAATTGGCATCTCTTCTTCACTAAGCTCTTACCATTCTTCATCTTTGTGGCTCTTTCCAATACTAAATGTGTATGTGTGCTAGTGCTGTAAACCACTAAGTGCCATAGGAATGCTCTTCTGTAACCGAAGTCACGTCTTTGTGCAGATAGTGAGAAGCTAAATCTTATTTTCTATGCAACCTAAATCCATGCATTGAATCTAATAACATTTCGACTCATACGGACCAAGTTCTCTTCCTCCATTTGAGCTCAAATTATCTGTTGTCCACTTCTTCGTATGAAGCTATCTGGCTCGCAATGGTAGCACTTCTTAGCCTTTGGACCTTGTCATTGTCATAGAAAATCACATAGGTGATGGTAGAATTGACATAGTGCTTGGATCCCTCATAATCAGCCCTGATGACCAAAATGATCTATAAACTTCTTCTTTAGAACTCTAATTTTGTAATTACACACAATTATGTTTTTCTACTTTCTACTTTGGAAAGCTGATACGTTTTGAAAGTGCTTTAGTGATTGATTAACTAGTGCTTACAGACGAGAATTCTAGAGAAATGCTATAAGGAATTCCAGGGCACACTGAGACACAAAAATTTTATCCTAGAAACCCCCAATCAGGAACAGGAATAACCGGTCGCATAATGGGCAACTACTCTTTCTTCCCACTATGTATTGGCCAATAATCAGAAGTGACGACAGATTACCATAAGTATGAAAAGAAGCAACAATGTAAACCTGTCTCTCCAATTACTTGTACTTTCTTTGTTTTCAAAACACCCATATGCTCCTAGTAATATCCACTCCATGCACTAAATAATACCCAAATTGCATGATTTAGTGACTACACAATCTTTATGGGAATGTAAAATTTGTTTTATATTTATCCCCCTCTTTGATCTTTAACTTGCCAAAATCCCATTTTGCAGCCAAACGTAGTTGAGTATAGAGTTTCCTACTTGTAGATTCAGCCCTAATCCATTAGTCGATAAATCAATTAGGAACACCAATAGTTAACCTCGAACATGCAAGTGCTTAGTATCTTGGAGATGATGAAAAATTCGGGAGCAAAGTGGATGAGGGGCTCCTCGCTGCGATCTCAACAAACCTACAACTCACAGACACTCGAGCAAAATGGCTTAGATATTTTCATGTGGGGTTTTCCCAATGGAGCAAGGATCCAAGAATTCATTCACTTCCTCGGTCCATTTCAACCCCCGTGTTCACAAGATAAGAATAACTTGGTAAATGTACACTGCCAAAAAAATGAGATTTTGCATTTTATCACTCGAAGGTGAATGAAATGAGGATGACTACTTCATCCTGGTACTTTCTATATTTTTACGATGAATCACACTACAATACGATCGTCAAAGTCAACATTTTATTGATTGTAGCGGAAGATTTTTGTCTCCAAACACTCCACAAATATGCTTAAAAAATTGTACAAATATCTTCTAGCCAAAATCTTTGTTATTTTAGGTGGAGCTTCTAATAGTGATCTTTCATAATTCTTTCATCATGATCATCCTAGAGGGGGAAAAGGGTTATAAATTTATAGCTTGAATATGGATTAGAATCTGGGGTTACACGAGTAATTGATGATATGTTTGTAAAAGCTTGTTCCGTACTGTGAATGGTGACATGATTAAGAGTTGATTTACACAAATGGATGGTATTCTTGATGTCAAAAATATATTTCCTAGGTGTGATGTCTGGAGTGGGGGACATGATTTCAAAGTCCAATTAGGTGGAATAGTGAAGTCATGTGCATAACTCCTATCACTATAAGCATATTAGGGGAATTTGCCTGTCGAAATCTTTGGGATTCTCTCAAGATAGTTAAATTCATTGGTGGGGTTCATGAATTAATAATTTTGGGGGATTGATTTGTTAGGTGGGGATTGATTTTGATTTGATTGAGCAAAAGTCCTAGGAACATGTGGGGTTTTTGATAAATGCATGGTAGATTATAGACCATTTAATTATGAGATAGGATGATATGACTTAATTGGAATAATTGATTATTTAGCATATAATGAGGTTTAAGTATGTGAAAGGGGATCAATTAAGTTATAAGATTAATTAACTGAACACACATTTTTGGTGGGAAACGATATTCACTTGGATAATCCTGCTGAAGGTGGGAAAACATGGGGTGATACCAAAATTTGGTGTCTACATTTGCCCCTTCTTGTTGAGTGGTTTGCGATAGCAAACCACGAGACAAAAACAAAAAGGGTTAGATGAAATCATGCATCCACAAAAGAGATGAGGATGGGTAAAACATGACCAAAATTGTTGGAACTCAAAATTGCACCCTACCCTGATTCATGGACAACTTATGATTTTGAGGCAACATGGGACTGTCTCCAAGTTGTGGGACCTTGAAAATTGATAAATACCTCCGGAGAAGGTTAGTTCCTCTACCTAAATCTAATGCTAACACTACTCCTACAATAGAAATAAAATCTACCTAATCCTAATCTACACATTCTAAGGGACCAGGGTTAAAATGATTCATGAAATTGAAATCCTTATCTAAAAGGGGCAGTGATAGTACCAGAAAAGGGGGGTTGATCACTCTCTACAAGGGAAAGGAAAGAGAGAGAACATGGGAGAGAGGGAAAACAAACGTGCCACGGATCAAGAACCATGTAGCTTCTTATTTCCCACGCATTGATAACACAACAAAAAAGGAACCTACAAGTAATAAATACACACAACATGCCAAAGAATGAATAGAGAGGAAAAACTACAAATAAAACAAGCTACGATAGACAAAACATGCCACAAAACATATTTTATTGCTTAAAATATGCACAACCTCTTTACATTCATGGCAGAAGGTGTGAGTACATTGTAGGGACCGAATTTGAGGTTTGGAACACATGGGAAGTCAGGCACCATTTTGACATCATGTCGTTACAATAAAGAGAGCTCTCTCACAAATGAGTGAATTTTACATTATATAGAAAAAGGTCTTCCACCCACCAACAAGATGCATTAATCCTCAGAAAAGAGGTATGGGTCATCATACAATTATGTTTCCCAATGGTAATTTTCCTGTAGAAGAGACATGGGCACCATTCCTCATTAAAATCGATTGTTGAGTTACCTTGTACTGCATTCCATAAACCTTGGTGTCAGCTAGTAGCATCAATCTTTGGTGCATGTGTTCATATTAAAATTGTTATGTTAATTAAAAGAAACTAAAACCTAGTAGTTTCAAAGCAAAGCTAAATCTAACATTAACATTATGATTAGAGCTTAAAGGAAACTGGCTATTTTGCATAAACATGAATTAAATCACCTAATGCTAACCATTCCTACTCTATTAATGTATGATTACTTCTAAAACATGAGCCTCTTTAGATCATGAGTAATCAAATCTATGTGTTTGATCTCCAAAGAGAGGGAAGGATCTCACCAAGAAATGGCTACAAGGCCAAGCTTAGATCTTCCTTTCTACTCAACAATGGTAGAATGGATGCAAAGATGAAGTAGTTATTCCAAAGAATGGAGAAGGCTCTTATCATAAGCTCATATAAATCATTAATCAAAGCAATGGTGTAAGGTGTGAAGGATGTAGGAGGGTCCTTTATATAGCTTTCCTATTTGGGAGAAGCTTGAATCCCAATGAATGTGGGATAAAGGATAAAGTAGATTTAGACTTGTTGATATTAATTAGAGGAATTAACAAGTGATTAGCAACTCATGGGAGTTGGAGATGATTTAATTAATCAACTAGGATTAATTAATAGGCTAGAATAAGCTTTTTAGGCTATTTGGAGGTGATTTAGGAGGAATTTGATATGATTTGAAGCATTTAAAAGAGGGATTTAGCCAATAAAAGGGTTTATTGATTAAATACATTGTTAAATTTTCTTAATTAACTAATAATAATTAATTAATAAATTGGAAGTGGATTATAACTAACAAAGTGTCGTTAATTGACACCTGGAATGTGATAAAGGCTAGTTAATTAACAAAGCATTGTTAATTGACCAAAATAAAGGGAAACGATAGTTAATTAGAAATAAATCACTAATTATAATGGGAGTTATAGGAAAGAGGGTAATTAGTGTCATCCTAGCAATAAAACTACGCGTAAGTGGATTTTAGGTGTCTACATTTGCCCCTCTTTGGGGTGGCATAAGCGATGCCACTTCAAAGATAGTAGACAAGTATAAACAAGTAAATTTTGAAGAAAAATTAGTAGAATGAAGGATTCCCCCTCGAGTGTCGATGGGGTGATAGAAGAGGTCGATCAATGATCAAAAATATGAAGGAAATAGATAGAAGAAACAAGGTGGGGAGGGGGGATAAAAATGATCCCTATTACCCCAGGTGTTTTGGAAGAAAAAATGATAGTGATAAGACATGATAGTGAAGAATATGGAAATAGCTTTTGCATCCAACTTGTTCAATAAACAACTTTGTTTCATCACTTTACTCATATGACGTACATCATCGGCTCTTATTAAAATATATGCATACAAAAAAAGTGTAAAATAACATGAAAAACTATAATACTAACATTTGTTCATTGCTAAAACACTAACTCAATACAACATACATAACGTAATGCAATACAAGAAAGTAAACAAGCTAACCTAATAGGGAAACAAGTACAAACACACATACTCAAACAAACAACTTCAAAGATAGTTGCACTAATGTTTTTGTTATCAAGATTCAGTTCCCAAATGTTCAAGTTAACGACAAGGGTTAAAAATGGTGCCCCAAGAAAGGATACATGTGAGGGAATAAACGCCCCAAGGATGTACAGGGGTCCTGATGAAAAATCAATCATGCACTATGAAACAGTACCAAGCAACTTCATTATGCAAGGGAGTACATACATAGTAAGCAAACCAACTTTGTTAATGGAGGTAGATCCATATGATTCGCATTTGAGTCGTTTGGCGAGAACAAATGAGGACCGAAGAAAGATGTTTTTTAGGAAAAATTTCTATGTTTAAGGATGATGCATATGATACAAGCTTCAGCTGTGTGCATGCTTTTTACCAATTTTTGAAAAATTGTGAATTTTACAAAAAAAATGGATTTTTTTATTTTTTACCATTTTTTTGGATTTTTGGGATATTTTACCAATGTTTTAGATTTTTGAATTTTAAAAATTTTTATTTGGAAAAAATGGGTATTTAGAATTTTTATAAAATTTTACCAAATTTTTACGTAATTTTTTTGGATTTTTTGAAAATTTTAAAATTTCTAAAGTTTTTGGGAAAAATTTAAGAAGAAAAATGAAGTGTATTGCCAAAATAGGTAGAAAAAAATGCCCCATTAATTAGGTCGCCAAGAAGCAAAAATATGCCCCAACGTAGCAAAAAAAATGATCGAAAAATGACTATTTAATAAAAATAATCATCATGACTAGTTGTAGAAGAATATAGAAGAATCACGGTGGTCATCTAGCCACCTTGGAGGTGAGAAAAATGATGAAGTAGGTCAAAATAACTATAAATAGCAAGCCAGGAGGGGTAAAATCCATCGCAACGAGTTATTTGTTACCTAACCTTTTGAGATTTGGAAAGATTTTTTCTCTGACGTTTGGAGAGAAATGGCGCAGATTTCAAGGACTGAAAAAACACCACAGTGGATTGAGATTCGAGAGTTTGGGAGGCCTCCTATGGACCCTACACTGGTATGTAACTCAATTTTTTTACGTTTTGAGTGCATTTATGACATTTTATAGCTACAAGAAAATGGGATCAGTGCTAGCAATGCCCTAGGGTGTGCGCTACCGACACAAAAATGCTAGTTATGCGTAAATGGTGCAATAGCAGAAAGGGGTATACGCTAGATGCTGCATGCCCCAATGTGCGAAAACTAGATTTTAAGGTTAGGTCAGGTGCGCACTGAGTGTAAAAATGATACAATCTAGTGGCAAAATGGGCACACTAGCACAGGCTTGCGCTAGTGCAAAAATGGGGAGTTAGTGCACAAAAATACACGCTAGTGTAAGCTTGTGCCAAAAGGGGTGTACCATAAACATTGCGCTAGTGTAACTTTTGTGCCTTAGGAAAATTTTAGAAGAAAATTCAAAGTTTGTGAAAAACTTAGGAATGAATAGAAGAACATAGAATCAATCAGAACACCTTAGGAAGATGTTTATCAGAAGAAATGATGTTAATCAAGTATCTTTGTGTAATCTTGTAGGTGAGATTACGCAATGTGGATGTGCGCAAGTGACATGGGCGCCTTAGAGCCTATGAGTAGACGTTTTCACAGTGAGAGAAGATATTTATCTTACTTGCTGACACTGGAGGCTACGAAGCCTCTTTGCTTATATTACACAGTTGCCCCACATTACATTAGATCACGCCCTCCGTGACTACCTTATTAGAGAGGTGGTGGAGCGAGAGCCAGACATTCTGATTGTCGAATGAAAAGATGACTGTGACCTTAAAGGATGTATGGCGGATCCTTAGAGTGCCGATTCAGGGCAGCTTAGTGACTTACAATGGGGATCGCGGTCGGATCCTAGCTAGCATTTGGGACATGTTTCCATGATCAGGACATACCCCAAAAGTGGATGGTGGTACTCCCTATATGCAAACTTTGTAGGCCTCAGGACCAATTTTAGAAGAATATTTGAAGTTTACTAGAAAATGGCTCTTAATTAGTGAAGTGTCGTTAACTACCTGAAAAATACTGGCAAACACTTCCCACTTTGACTTGATCACTGAGTAGTGCACAGACTGATAGGCAAAGAGGTCTTAGTGAAATAGGGTTAGTGTATATTGGCCCACTTGTATGTGGATATCTACATTTGATTACCTATGTGAAAAGGCCATAATTGAGCATAAGACAGTTGTCTCACATTGTTACATTATAGTGGGCATGGGACCATATTGTGATAGGGTGCCCACTGGGAGTACTACAAGTCAGGGCTCCAGATGAGCCCTCCTATATGGGATGGGAGCTAGTGGGCGAGGATGTTAGCGAGCACATATGGGCGATTAATATATTTTACTAGGCGTGTTTTCGATGATCTGCAAGCTGAGTATGATATACTTCACCTGTGTCCATACTAATTGTACCAATGGTTTGATGATGGCATAGATTCTACAATTTTTTTACAGAGGTTGATCACTTCATTATTATTAGCCATATGCATATCAGAGAGTGGTACTGTATTGAACATCGGGGTATTGTGGACAACTTTTCCAAAATCACTGGAAAGCAAAAATATGCCCAGGTAGCATGAGAAGTGGTATGCAGGAAGCAAAAACATGCCCCAGACATTAGCATTTGAGATGTGGTTTACCAAGAAAATATCATTATGAATATTCAAGGAATAATCATCGGATTGACGTGTGCTCCATAAGATAGATATGAAGCAATCAAGGTAGTTCAGCTTCTAGTCACATTGGGGGTGATGAAAAATGACAAATTAGGGGAAAATGCTCACATAGGTATAGCTAGGCCAAGAAGGGTAAAATGGGGCACTTGCTTGTTGAGTTTACCATTTGTCTCAAGGTATGGACCCTAATTTTGAGTTCCTAGAGAGGTTTTACTCTACAATTTTAGAGTTTTATGGCTTAGATTCAGAGGTAGAAACTTCCACACGGATCACGTTTGAGAGTTTTGCAGAGCCATAGCTCTACAGACCCAACACCGGCAAATACGTAATGTGTTGAATAAGTTGTGTAATTTTTTTGTGCATTTATGGAATTTTATAGCTAGGGGGAAAAATGCAAGGTCGTGCTAGTGCAAGCCCTAGAGCAACGCTAGCGTGAAGGGTATGAGTTTGTTTAGATCCCAATTCATGTTGCATGTTAAGCATAGAGGGGGTGCACACTAGAAAGATTTATGAGTTTTCAATAGAAAGTGAACCAAAGTTACTTTTGATTCTCAATATCATCTAAGGACGCAAGAGAAGAGCATACACAATGATTTGATTCAACTAGATAAATACAAAGGAAAACTTTTAAATCAAATATACTTTAAACAATTCTTGATAAATTGTTCATTCCCTTTAGCAAAAATGAAAGATTAAGTTTCCAATTAACCAAAAGTTAGAAAAATGAAAACTACAGTTGTTTTTTATTCTCAAGATCACCCTAAGGTGAAAGAGAAGAGCATACACAAACTTTAGTCTAACTCAAGCAAAGTATGGAAATATGATTCTCATTAAAGCTTAACAACATGTTAGAAATCTAATTAAAAACGTAAAAACCTACAAATAGAGTTTAAAAAACTAGTCAAATAGTAACATACATCAAAAGTTAGAATCTATAAACCTTGAAAACTAAGCCAAATATTGAGACAAAGTGTTAGTGCAAGCCTACATGGCAGTAGCACGTGCATTTTAGTAGTAGCACAAGGATATAGCTCGCTAGCACAAGGAAGCTCACACTAGCGCAATGGTGACAACAAAAACGTAGGTCTGAGACAAAAAACATAGAAATTGGTTGGCTAGCACAGGAAAAGAAGTAGTAGTGTAAGCCAGGTAAGTAGTAGCGTAAGCCTATAGTGAAGTAGCGCATACCATACACAGAGCAACAAAAATGCAGTTGATTAGAAACACAGGTAGAGAAGTAGTAGTGCAAGCCAGTGAAGCGGTGGCGCGAGCTTAAAAGAGGTAGCACACAAATTTTTGCAGTAGCACAAGATTTAAAGCAATAGCGTAAGGCACTTGTGTATCATCAAAACATGGGATTTGATAAGAATTTTTTTCAAAAATCTCAAAACTTTGTCAATTTGATCCAAAACAAGGCAAACTAAACTAATATAATAAGAAACACCATATTTATCTAAAATATGCTAAAAGGAAGGTTTGTAACCAAAATTGAAACTAATCTAAAACACTTGGAATTAAATGCAAAGGAAAATGGAGTAAGTCCCACCAAGCATGCCAAATGTGTTCATATTAAAATTACTATGCTAATTGAAAGAAACTAACACCTAGTAGTTTCAAAGCAAAGCTAAATCTAACATTAACATTATGATTAGAGCTTAAAGGAAACTGGCTATTTTGTATAAACATGAATTAAATCACCTAACACTAACCATTCCTACACTATTAATGTATGATTACTTCTATACATGAGCCTCTTTAGATCATGAGTAATCAAATCTATGTGTCTGATCTCTAAAGAGAGGGAAGGATCTCGCCAAGAAATGGCTACAAGGCCAAGCTTGGATCTTCATTTCTACTCAATAATGGTAGAATGGATGCAAAGATGAAGTATCTATTCCAAATAATGTAGAAGGCTCTTATCATAAGCTTGTAGAAATCACGAACAAAAGTGTGGTGTAAGGTGTGAAGGATGTAGGAGGGTCCTTTATATAGCTTTCTTATCTAGGAGAAGCTTGAATCCCAATTAATGCGGGATAAAGGATAAGGTAGATTTAGACTTGTTAAGTTTAATTAGAGGAATTAACAAGTGATTAACAACTCATGGGAGTTGGAGATGATTTAATTAATCAACTATGATTAATTAATAGGCTAGAATACACTTTTTTGGCTATTTGGAGGTGATTTAGGAGGAATTTGATATGATTTGAAGCACTTGAAAGAGGGATTTAGCCAACAAAAGGGTTTATTGATTAAATACACTGTCAAAAAGGTCTAATTAACTCATAATAGTTAATTAATCAATTGGAAGATGATTATAACAAACAAAGCGTCGTTAATTGGCATCCAGAATGTGATAAAGGCTAGTTAATTAATGAAGTGTCGTTAATTGACCAAAATAGAGATAAATGTTAGTTAATTAGTGGAAAATCACTAATTATAATGGAAATGATAGGAAAGAGGATAGTTAGTTCAATTTTAGCAACAAAATTGGGTAAGCAGATTTTAGGTGTCTACAGTGTTGACTTGCAGCTCTATGTTCCTTCATTCGACCAGTAGCATTTTTCTTTCCCATGGTCGGTTGCACCTTAACCTGTTATCGGTCGATAGCACTATGTTTCTCCGTTTGGGCAATAACATTTCCTTTCCCATGTTGGCTGCACCTTAATTTATTATTGGTCGGTAGTGCTATTCCATACTATTGGTCGGCAACATTTGTACTCCTACAGAGACCTTTTCCTGATATACACCACTCTGATATATTCTATCTTATTACCCGGCCACTACCTATCCTTACTATTGTTCGGTAGCACCTGTACTCATGTAATCGGCTGGTAGCACCATTTCTTGCAACCTGTCGTTAGTATTTGTACCTTCTACCAGTGCCTTCTCATCTGTGTCATTTCTATCCTTTCTACCGGTCGGTAGCGTTGTTCCTTACTACCAGTCGATAGCATTCCTTTTGTTATCGTTCAGTAGCACTCAAACTTGTTACCGATCGGTAACATTCATACATACTACTAGCGAGGACTTGAATCTTCATGACCTGCATGAATTGCCCCACTATGGACCCAAAATATTATGGAATGTGGCTCATTCTATAGACATTACATCCATGGGAACCCATTTGCTCACCCTACATCTGAATAGTGACACATGTCTGTAAACTATGAAAAAATAACTGTAAATGGAGACAAACAAAACACAACAAACCTCATGTAGTCCTCTAAAGCAAACCTCAAGTAGGTTGTGAGATATTTGAATCCGCGTAACCTTTTGAATAATGATTTTGGGTGCTCTTGAGTGTCCTCCAAAGTAGATTGACCAATGCTATGAGCAGATTTAGGGAGAACCCAATATGCAAGTATTGGAGCAAATTTAGCAAAGTAATTATATTGTGAATCCAAGAGGATTTGATAGAGTGTATGCCTACATTTTATAGAGGCATAAGTAGTTGGAATTTGGTTAAACACAGTTGAATACACATGCTAAAAATAGCGTTTGAGGAGGTTACAGCAGTTCTGGGATATTTATTGGCAATAATGGAATTTATTAGCAAAAGTGGCATCTAGAAGGTGGTTTTACGTGTAATTTAATTGCCCCCACCTTTCTAGGATTCTAGAATTGTAGTTAACTAGGATGAAGATGTGGAGTCCAAGTGGTCGTTGACGGAGAATTTGAGTGGCATTTGACTAGGAGGTCCACACTTAATTAATTAATTAATCATTTGATTAATAAATGATCATTAATTGGCAAAATGGGGTACTAGGGATTAATTTAATTAATCCAAAGGGGTACAATGTGTATGATTTAATCAATTAATCACATATGGGTGAATAATAGGATGTACTGGGATAGCATTAGGAACAAGTGTGTAATTTAGGGTGTCTAAATTTTCCCCTCTTTAAAGTGTTATTATGAATTAATAGTGCTTTAAATATAGTAGACGTATGTTGAGTAACGAGCAGAAAGCAATGAAGCATTAGGATATCCTAGCAAGTAGGATAGTAGAGGAATTCCCCCTCAAGTGGGTGGATGACACAACAAAGCGGTGGATAACTGCTTTATAGGAAGGAAAACAAGGGATTCGAACAAGGATGGGAAAGGAATGTTCCCATAGCATGAACATCGTTTAGAGAATAATTTTAGAGAAAACTTATTTTTGTTGTTGCGCAAAAGAGTTGTCACCGTGATTATGAAATAATCAAGATGGTTAACCCAAATGTGTGTAAACAAACACACACAGTAAAGAAAAGATAAAAAAGGGAAGCGAAACCAATATAAAGAGCAGGTGTAAGCATCAGGTTTATAAAGGAACTAATATGTAATCACAATACATGCAAGTAGTCTAAAAAGTAAACATCAACAATGCAACACAAATTTGAAAAATAAGACAATTAATTATGCCCCTACTGCATGCCACAATAATGATTAAGTAGATGTAAATGCTCCTAAGTGGAAATAAGATCATACTAGAAGAGCGGAGTAAAGAAACTCTTTATGACACTCTTGTTAGATCTGTTGTGTAAATGATCTAAGTTGAGATTGCCCTAGGCAAATTAATATCGCAAAGGAAAAACTATTTTGTGACTTGCCCCAAACAGAGTTAGTATATCATGTAAAGGGAAGAAAGTGATAGTTGTAAGATTGGAACGATCACTAGGGTAATAGATAAAGGTATGATGTTTATCAATATTTTATTGAGATGTTGAAAATTTTACTTAAGGGGTTTTTCAATTGTAGGATTTCTATGATAAGTGAATGTTTGTTCAAAAAAATTGTAATTTGTTTTTTGAATTTTTAAATATATGATTTTTTGGATTTTTAAATATTTCATTTTTTTTATTTTTGCAAGTTTTGAAAACTTGAAATACAAATGCAAATAAACACAAACAAACATGAATACACAACAAAAAGGAAAACACTCCATGGCTTAAATAAACCAAGAGGAAAACACAAAACGTGCAAGTGACAAGACAACACAAAACAAGCATTGCAAACAAACCCAATATGAACAGGAAGGAACCTTATGAAAGTTATATGTGAACTAAGATGCAAATAAATTTCTTGCAATTGGTCTACAACAAAGGTAAACAAAGTGCAACAAAATAACAAACTGAAAGAAGTAAAAGCATCGTCATAATGTTGACAAACTACAACATTACAACACAACGTGCAAAAATTATGTCTAATAACACTCCGAGTGTGTTCCATGTGGAAGAACTAGACAAATTTGAATGCCCCCAAGTGATAGCTTTGAACACGATAGAATTGGATCAGGCTGAAGAGCGGAGTGATACTTAGATACTCCAAAAGATACTCTTCTTGAATCCCATTGAAGTTTTATTTGTATTAGATTAAAATGTAAAATCCAAATGTGCCCCAAGAAAAGTTATATTGTGAAAGGGTAAATGATTGGTTCGAGAATATATATACACCACATGCAATAAAGATGATTGTCAAAAGATGATTTGGAATGATCATGAGGAGCGTCATTAAAAGGTGAAATTGTTGAACCGTATTACACAGTTGTTGAAAGTTGGTCAAACATTATTTGAATGTTTTGATTGTGATAGTTGTATACTATTTTTCAGATTTTCAAACAATTTTATATTGTTTTTGAATTTTGTGAGACATTTTTGAATGTTTTTAAGTTTTGTGAAACATGTTTTGAATGTTTTTGTATTTTACAACTTAGAAGAAATGGTGCACTGCTTGAAGGCAGGTGCAAATAACTAGAAGTATTCCATTCCATTGACAGAAATGTAGATGGTAAAATGATAGAGCATTTCACTCCACTCATGAATCTGTGTAATTAGGAAGATGCGGGGGCTCATCACCAAGAGCCAAGAAGGACATCAAAACAAGGTGAATAATGATATGAAAAGTGAACATAATGGATGTGATGACACAAGGTGTACAGTGATCCATATGAGAAAAATGCAACTCATCCCTAGTCAAGATTAGTTGACTGATTCCAAAATGATTCCACTTTATAGGTTTTGAATTGACTTAGATCCATTGATGGCCTACTAATTTCGAAAATTTGATTGAAGAAATTGTTGTCTCTCTTAACATGAGCAGCTAAATTACTTCTGAGGATTTTTTTGATTAAGCACTTTTATTAATATTCCATAAAGGCTTTATTGCTTAGTGAAATTTTGTGAAGGACCTCCTAAATATTTCCCCATGTCATTAGTAAAATGCAGGGTCTCAACACCGAAGGAAAAATATAGGTGATCAAGGACTTTCTCCGTTCCCAGTCTCATACTTCTAGTAAGAAGTATAGGTTCATCACCGAAGACTATGAAGGACAAAAGGTGTAATGATTTTACAGTTTTTTTTTTGTATTTTTAGATTGATTTAATTTTCCTTGTATGTTGATAGTGTGCTTGTTGGGAAGGAACATTCTGCCCCCAAGTCTCGACCTCATGCGACTAGTAGTATGTAACGGTTAAACAACGTAGAGTGAGATGGGCGGTCAAAAAGGACTGGGTAAATAAGTTTAGTGTTTTCTATTAAAAATAGAGCTTATTTGAAATGAGGAGTTGCCATCAGTAAGATTTGAGACAAAACCGTAGGTGAAAAGATCTGAAATGGTAAATATTATAACAAAGATGAGACACACGATGCTCAATAATAACAAGGTCAATTTGTGTCGTAATAAGTGAAGAAGGCGAATATATGATAATGGTATGATTAAAATATATGCCAATAGATGGAATGGTTAACATTATTTGTACATACTTCTCTGTTTCCAATTTGCAAACATTGCTTTAATACTGAGTTTTATGCTCTTTTTATGATTTTTTAAGTTTTTTTAATTTTGGTGGATGAGGATTTGAAATGGACTCAACAAGAAAAAGGTCCATGTTTATTAAATTTGAATGGTCATGAAACACAATACTTGTGCAAAAGAAATCCAAGTCAAGAGGGGGAATTGAAAGATTCAATAAGTCTGAAAATACAAGACTTAGGCAGACAAGGTCCAAGTCAAAGGAGGAAATATGAAGATTTGATAAGTCCTGCAATACGAGACTTGAGCGGACAAGATCCAAGTCAAAGGAGTGAATCAAATGATTCGATGGGTCCTGAAGTACTAGACTTGGGTGGACAGGTTCCGAGTCAAAGGATTCAATAAGTGATTAGAGAATTCTTTGATGAGGTCGAGAGACATATGTGATGTTAGAAGAAGATTGTCGATGCAAGGAATATAATGAGATTCATATTCACCTATGATTGAAAGAGTATGAAGAGAGAAGGATTGATCTCTAGATGTACACCTGAGGTTCCTTGTAAGTCATAGAGAGGGGATATTAAATGTTACTCCTTCTAGGTTGTAAGTTAGTTGATTCAATAAAAGAATGGCAATTAAAGCATGAAAAGGTTAGATAAGGATATCCCTAGGTATACGTACCTTGTAGAGTGTACGCATGTAGATGTCGTGAAAATTAAGGGTCATCATTGATGAGATTCCCACAAGATTAATCGTGTGAGGTATAATGGACACAGAAGGTTGCATTGTCGTAAGTGTACACGCTTGTTATGGTTACGACAACAAGACTAGATATGTTAGGCATATGAGCTGGAATGGGAAGAATGGAATCAAGCTCAATTGAGATTCATGAAGGACCATTTTTTTTTATGTCAGGGGTTGAAAAAGAGTCTTGGAGAAAATTCAAGATCTCGTTTGGTATTAGAATATTGTCTAAAACAAGTTCAATGTTTGTTTAGACTAAAGGAAGAAAATCTGCAGAAGAGATCGATTGGTTTAGAGGGAGAGATATGTGACCTTCTTCATGATCTAATTGAATGTTAGTATGCATAAAAGTGGGGATAATGTTCAACTCTTCATTTGAATTTGTGGAAGTCGACATGTTATCGATTAAGAGAGTTTCATTGCCAATCGATAGAGATGGTTATGTGATCAATTAAGTATTGAACATAGTGATGAAGAGGTGTACAATTATCAGTAGAATGGCCTTCTATGTGATGGTATTCACTATATCTGGATGTATTTTAAGACATAGGATTGGGTTCTCCATTTGAAATGGATCCCATAGGTGGATACTCAATCATGTTAGCCTTTACTAATTGTTGAAAGGCACCAGACAGACTCTCTTTGAGACGTGTAAATTGACGTTCAACGGTGCATGGAGTAGTGTCATTAATACAATATATGATGGATTTATAATCAATTTTGTTTTAGGATTCACCATGTTCATGATTTTTTCCATTTTTATCATTGTTAGGTGGTAGGTCTTTGGCCATTATGTATCCGGTTTCAATGATGTCTTGGATATAGTTGTGAATTTGTTTACATTTGTCCATTTGATGACCATCTAAACGATGAAAATCACAATATGTGTTAGATCTATACCAACCTGACTTAGGTTCACCTTCAGGGAAGGGTTGCATAATATGATAAGTGACCGTATTGGCACTTGTCAGTTGTTTTAAGACACTTGAAATAGATTCCCCTAAAGACTTATATTGTATTCGGTTGTAATCACGATGAGGAAGAAAAGTTTCTCTTTTTTGAATGGTAATAAATGGTTTAGAATTAATCTATTTTAATTGGTTATTTTGTAAATTATGCACATTGCAATGATTCGTGAAACTGTCATTGATAACATTATAATTGTGTTTGATGTACCTAGAATTATCATGATAAGTGTTAGGGTTAGTGTTGTTATTGTTATGATTATGCCCATGGTCTTTATAATTAGGCTTAATCAAGCCTTTAGAAATGAGGGATTTTTTTGTTTAAGTTCCATTTTTGATAACTTCCTCAAAATTGTTGAGGTAGTGCATCTGTATGTGAAAGGAAAACTCGTCATTAAGGTTGGGGATGAAGATTATAACCATCTATTTCTTAGGGATTAAACATGGGAACTGACTTGCGATTCCTCACCAACATTGTAAAAATTATGCAAAGCTCTCATTTTTTCATTGTTTGGCATTGCACAAATCCATCATGGTTATTTCAAAGTCAAGATTGAAAGAGAAGTGTTTGACGAACTCCTCAGAAATGTATGTGAAGGTAGAGATAGATCCCTTTGGAAACTGTAAGAACCAGTCCAAAGCTTGTCCTCCTAGACTTTTAGGAAAGAGGTGCAAGAGAAAGATATTGTTGTAAGCCACCTCTTGGCATGCCATGAAAAATTCCTTGACATGATCTCTAGGATCAATTTTTCCCTTGTATTTTTCAAATTTGGGCATTTTGAAAGAGTGTGGGAAGGGTATGCGTAAGATGTCCATGTCAAAATGGTATGGACATAATTCATTGAAATTGAATTGTTTGCATTGTTTTTGCATGCCCGAAATTTTCCACTCTTGAGAAAATGGTGAATTAGTTTGTGAGATGAATAGTGATTTATCATTCATATCATTGTTATTCTCATTATTAGTCTCATAATGATTTTTTAGTGTGTTGTCACTTTTCTTTTTGTTTTCGATACATTCGGTATCATTTTTAATGACTGTAGAGGATAGGAGAGCCAAATTTCTTTCCATTGCATTGATTTGATCAAGCAAGGCTTGGTTGGGATTATAGGATGAAGCATTAGATTTTCCTTTATCATCGACATTTGTTTTAATTGGTCATTTTTCATTACATTTGTTTGACTTAAGTGGTGGACCCTTAACAGATTTAGGTTGTGGTTTTAAGGCTTTCAATTCATCCTCCTCAAAGTCTAATGGAAATATTGCTCCCATTCTGAGGAGACGAAGAAGGAATTGGTCTTTGTTTTTTCATAAAGTGGTGTCAATGGAAAGGTTTTTAAGTTGGTCCTCATCCTCTTCATCTGAGCTGATATGGAAAGGATTTATTTCCTCTCATCAAAAAGGACTATAGTCACGATGTCATGTTCCCACCATTGTTAAAAGAGGAGAGGAACAAGAAGAGGTGTGATTGAAAACTCAACCCTTAGCAACATGAATGATAAAATGTAAGAGGGAAGAAGATGAAAAATCTTGACCCTTAGTGAAATGATTGCTAAGAGGTAAGAAGTGAAAAAGGTTAGTTAATTTCCTGAGTTTTTAAATCAATGAGAGTTAAAAAGAAAAGGGACTAAAGAGGTTAAATGTGTTCTACTCATTAACAAAAATGAATGTTAAGGGTAAAGAGACGTGACAAGGTGAACATGGTCAACTCTTAATCAAATGGGTGATAAGAGTGACGAAGAGATGTGAAAATGTTAACTCCTAAAAAAATGAGTGTTAAGAGGAACGAAAAGGGGGAATTTGCAACACTTAACAAAATAAATGATGTTAAGGTGGAAGATGAATTCAAATGTTAGGTTAGATGATTCTTAACAAAATGAGTGTTAAGAAATATGGGAAGGTTTGAATGACTTCATGACCCTTTACAAAAGTGAACGAAAAGAGGGAAGAGATAAAATAAGTTAGTGTGCTTGACTTGAACCAAAATGAGTGTGAAAAGAGGAGACTAAAAACACTATAAAAGATTCTCAAATCTTAATAAAAGTGTATTAAGGGAAGAGACTAACGAAAGATGATGATTTTTCTCGACTTTTAACAAGATGGATGTTTAAAAGATGAGACCTTAGGAATATGATGAAGGATGTCAACCCTTAAAAAAGTGTGTTAAAGGAGGAGAAAACAACAAAGAAGTGGGAGGACTAAAAGAATGACAAAATGAATGTTGTCACGTAAGGTGAAGTGATAACGATGAAAAGGTCTGAATCTCATGAAAACAGAGATAAGAGACAAGGGGAAAGTGATGGATTAGTGATCTCAAATCAAAGAAAATTTGATGCTTTAAGGAGAAGTGATTAAGTGATAAGGATGTCGTCAATGCAACAAAATGATTACAAAGTGCGACAACGTAAGAGTGATGAAAGCGAGATAGAAGAATGTCGCCAATTCAATAGAGGGAATGTGCAATGTGATGACATAAGATGATGAGAGGAAGATAGTGAAAAGGTCAAAAATTCCATAAATTAAATGTGAAATACAATGATGTAATAGTGTGGAATGCTTAGATTTTGTTTTCATGTAAATGTGAAATAGGAAAATTTACAATTTTCAAGCATGACAACGATACCCCTGTGTCAAATTTTTCAAAATTGACCTTTCCAAGGCACCCCAGGTCTACCCATCCTCAGTATCGGCCTTACCCAGTCAGTCCAATGACCCTCCAGTGGATGTCAACTTAGTCCCCTAGGTGAATTAGGAAAGTCAAGTCAATCCCCTAGGTGATTTTAGGAGTTCTTGAAAAATGTCAATTCTGGGTAGTTTTGGGAAGGGCTACCATTGGCCTTCCCAGCACTAGTGCAACCCCTTGGAGTGGAACAAAGGAGAAAAATTCAACACAGAGATAATTTGAAGTTTTGAGGACATTAGAGAATAGGTTTTGGAAGATTTAGGAAAGATTTGGAGGTTTTGGAGTAGATTCATCATAAACATGGTTTTTCAAGCCTAGGCAGTGCACTGGGCCAAAAAAGTTGTTGAGCTTCAGGAAGCGATTCCAAGAACTCTAGATGGAGTTAGAAGCTAAAAAAAACATTGTCAAAAAGGTAATTCAAAGATGTACAATATGGTGGAATCATATTTTTTACAACACCTTTGAGAAATAGGTTTATATCTAGTTTTTCTCATGCCTAGTTAGGGATCCAGAATAAAAATCCAATTTTTCAGGGAACAAATAGAGGAATCAAGAGTTGATACCCCCACCATTGGATTTAGAAGGACATTTTTAGTCAAATTAATATAAAAGTATGTCAAAACATTCCATCATGAGCTCAATTTATTGTCGTCACAAGTTGGCTCAAGGTGAGTGTTCCATACTTAGCCAATTCTTGCAGTGGACACGTGTCAGCTCCAAGAGCCTGACATATTTTGATGTCCCTTTAGATAAGGGACATAGGGGATGATAAAAAGAGCCCAACCCTTTATAGCCCCCTGATCACTCATAGGACCCTCTGCATCGCCAGTTTAGCCCCCAGGAGCTTGTCGGAGCCTGTCCCCTTAGTACACGGATGACCGCCAAGTGTCAGCTCCACAGGCAATGTGTAAACTGATGTGCATTTTGTGCCTTTAGCGAAAGGTACATAGGGGACACTAAAATGTTCCCAGTCCCAGGAAAGCCTTTTGGTCCTCCATATGTCAAAATTTCAGCCACCAAGTGCTTCCCTCGAGCTCCCTAGCCCTAATGCTCAGTCGTTCAGATCTTGACAAGTGTCAACTTCGGGTGTGATGTGCGAAGTAATGTCCCTTTATCTAAAGGGAGATTAGGGACACAAAAATTTTCCCAGCCCCTAGTATTTTTTTTTGAATGCTTTAAAGCCATGACTTAGCATTTTTTCCCTCCATTTCATCTCCCCACAGCAGTATACCATGCCAGAGCTCTGTCCATTTTTCTCCAAACGTCTAAACCACCATTGCTGCACTAAACCAGCTCCACCATGGTCACCATATTGTTAAATCATAGGGATCTTAGAGGAAGGATTGATCAAAGAAGCAAAGAATGGAAGAGAGAAACACATATTTCCATTTGAAAAATCTTCATTGTCGTTAGATGAAGAAATCAACATATCTTGCAAACCAGTGCACAGATCGAGACAAGGTTTTTTGTTATCTTCACCATTTTTAGAAGCCGTAAAAACCTCAGTAAAATGTCTCCCATTCACAACAAATCTTTTTCGTAGTTAAGAAATCCCCATTTTTGCATAACGAAAATAAAAATCCAATTTCCCGATCAACTAACAATCGGTTTGAAGAGAAAATTCACCGGTGAAATAAGAAGAAAAAACCCACATAAAAACGTAATTTTCATCTCAATCTGAGGTTGAAAAGGAAACTTGCAATTTCCAAGCTCCATTAATGGTTGTTGTGCCCGCGGTCGTTGTTAGGTAAAAAAATTCAAATTTTAAAATATCATAAACTAGTGATCGGGTAAGCCTGAAATTTCAGAGGATATATACTTTAAAAACCCATATCAAAAATCTTCATCTCACTGTGATCCGATCACCAGAAGCATGATTACTAAAAATAGCAGGCCTTCTACATAGGAGACTGCTATTTTAGGTAAGCCACCATCTAAAGAAGCTACGAAGGAGGCAGTGAACATAGAGGAAATATCGCAGGCAAAAATCATCGGAACGGTCACCTCGGTCCAAAATTAACACTTACTAAAAATAGTAAGTGGTCCCATAAGCACTTCCTAAAAATGTGAAATTTATCCAGAAGGTGAAAGGAACACAGGGAGAAGAAGAAATTGAAATTGTCATATCCAATTGAGGTTCGAAAGATCTGAATTTTCACACTTACTAAAAATAGTATAGTAAGTTGTCTTATAGGCACTTACTAAAAATAGTAAGTGGTTCCCGAGGGTAGATTTCACAAAGGGAATGTACCAGGAGTTGAACATATAAGTTGACATCACCATTTGGGGACCAAAGAGGCAAAATATCGACACTTACCAAAAACAGTTTCCCTTTCCAAATATAGTAAGTGTCAAGAAATAATGAAGTTCAGATTCGTAAGGGGGAAACCACTGCAGTCTTTATCATTGGAGTATGCAGGAGTAGGTGACAGTGATGTAACTTGCATGGATCTCAACAGTGTCTTTTGACACTCTTTTCATGATTCAATCAGTATGTGTGAGGTGGAATTTATAGTCAACACCATCAGACTATTCATAGTGTGGTTCATCAGGATCGTGTTCAAATCAACTAAGCAGTGTAGCAGTGTTGCAGGGAGTAAAGGTGGGATTTGGTAAAAAGCATCAACCTCTTTAGGGGGTATCTTCATGAGCAATGCCCGTGGTTGCCAAATGTTCCATTCAACAGCGTTTCTAAACACTTAGTTCATAGTGTTTATGGGTCAAACGAATGCGGTTTCTCGCTTGCAGCCAAAAAACTTACCCGCAGCAACCCATCTGCAGCATAAGAAAATCATTCACTGCAAAGGGTTTAAAGGATTCTGGGTCAATCTGGTAGAGCTTTTCAGGAGTCAATAGGAGTACATTCTTCATCAGCATGATTCCTCCTTCTTTGTCTCTCTCCTTTCCCCCACAAATTTCTCTCTCCTTAATGTTCTAATTTCGCGTTGGGGGTTGCACTTTTTCGTATGTCTTAATGTTTCTAATGTAATAAGTCACCTTTATGTTATAAAAAGGGACTTAATGTTTTCCTAGGAAGGTGAAGAGTCTTAAGTCATGTCAATACATACGAAGAGTCATTGGGGGATAAATGAAGAGTTGTTCCTCTTTTATAAATTGTAATGAGTTCCTCATTTGAGCTTCTTTTGAAATTTCTTAGTTGCTAGTCATTTTGTGAATTCATGAGAGAGAGATCCTTGTGAAAAGACAAAGGGATAGAAAATTCTTCCATTCTCCCCCACTCTTAAATGTCTTCCACTTTCATACTATGTATAATTTTTGTTTGAACATCAATACAAGAAGGAGTTCCTATCCTTTTTTGACTGAGGGATATATTAATACATTGTGCTCATAAATTATAATTGGTCTTGTTGCTATTTACAAAGTTGTTTCTTCTTAATTTTAATGCATGTGATGAAATTTCTAACTGATGTATGCAAGAATCTTATTTTCTACTTGCAGCGTTAGTTCCTCAGCTTTGTCGCAAGGTCACTGGAGTGCCCCTGTTAGATCTATGGCCGCAAGGCCACCGCGGAAAAATCCACATTTCCAGCGCATGCAAATATGGAAGCTACATCATCTAAGTAGAGGGAGTTCGACTCCCAGAGCATTGGCAAGAAATCCATATATTTTGCTACCTGATAAATTTTCTCACCAACAGAGTTCAACAAGATAATGTTAAACTTTATACTTACGACAATGAAAGATCAAGGTGATCAAGAGGGTGCTTGACCATGATAATGTGAGTATCACAATGTTAAGGCTTAGTGAAGAAAAATGAAAGTGGTCAAGTTTGGATATGGATGTCTGCAATCCAAGACTTAGACATGTTTACAAAGTGACAAGGTGGATGAGAGAGAAAACATGAATAACAAAAGTGAAACACAAGTGTGTAACATGTGAGAAAAATAGAAAATGATGTTTGTGAAAGATTTGGCCTCTACCTTAGATTAGATTGGACAAGGCATGGCTTCTTAGGTGGTTCACTCAACTAGGTGTCACCATTATACCCGAGTGAGCACGGTGTTATTGCTAGCTTCCGGATTTAATTTACCCCCTTTGAAACCCCGAGAAAAGATCTTGCTCATAATCAATCGCACTGGGGTCACTGTACACACCCAAAATTAGATGTGCTACATTGTCGGAAAATGGTTACAAAAGTCCCCAATGATGATTCAGGTCATTTCAAGAAGGTGTTCGAGCTCCAATTTCTATTCGCAGTGTATATTTGTTGCCTAGACATCTTTACTTAGCCTTCTCGTGCTTCCTCTAGCTTTTTACCTCTTTCTGCGCAAGTTTTGGCCTTTAGTGCCAGGACTGTCGTCCTACCTGTGTAGCGGTTTTGAAACCGCCACCCAAGACAGGGCAGTGGTCCTACCTGCTTTTTCCAAATTCTTCACGTGTGTTTTAACATGCAACGGTTCACTTAATTTTTCTTTTTGCATGTATCCGTGAGCCGATTTGTCTAAAATTAGCTTTGATTGCTTGGTTCTCCTTCCTCCTATTTTTAAATAGATTTAATTGGTTGGAACTACTCCTTCTTGCCTTGTACATGAAGGCACCTCCCATTCTTCATTCCTATATATTACATGCTTGTACTCAAGCAAAATGCCTGAGAATTTTGTGTATCTTGCATTGTATTATTGTTACGATCTTGCTAGGAATTGCATAGCCAAGCTCTGATCTCTTGTGCTATCTCTCTTCTGCATGTATTGCATTCAGACTACCATCAAGCTGTCATTGCTCAAGCTCCATCCTCCTACTATTGTTCTTGCATTCCCAATCTCTTGGACTCACATAAACACTCAGAGAAAGAAAGGAACATGCTGAGGGGACAAATACAGACACAACTAGATTTTCCAAAGCTCTTACTCATCCAGGTTGGAATTGTGTGTTTGTTTACCTTATGTGTTGAATTTTTAATTTCATATCAAATAGAGTAGAAAATCATTCGTATCAAATAGAGTAGAGAATCGTTCATTTCAAATAGAATAGAGAATCATTCATGAAAACGGAGATAAGAGACAGAGTAGAGAATTACAAGTGATTGTGTAATTTGATGAGAGATTAGACCTATCATAAGTATTGGGATATAATAGGATAATGATTTCAAGCTTAGTTTATGTATAAAAGTCATATATTGTAGACACGAAATCATGCACATACTACTATTTTACTATATCGCCAAGTACCTTATCCATCTCAGTTGCTTTCATAGTCAATTCTTTAAAAATTGCTTCGCATTTGAATCTTATTGTACATCATTATAGTAGTTTTCTAAATTCCAATTTCAGTAAAAGATTCTAGATTTTATTGAAATATATAAAGAATATTATAGAACCCAATTTTGGTAATTAATCACTTGATAATGTTAAAATTGGCTTAATCCATAAATCATGACTTGTGCTCGTTTTCTAAGCATAATTACTATATTTATAGACACTCAAATTTGACAATTTACCCTTTTGACATTGCTTATTGCAATTTTTCTTATTGGCTAAGACAAACACCCACATACTATTCCCACTCAGTCTATTTTGTCATCTCTTTCCTAACTTATTATTCCTGATTAACTAAAAAATGGACTATGTAGCATGAAGATAGTTCATGCAAGCTATGAACAGTTGTAAATTAAGTAAATAAATGCAACAAACAATATACTAATGATCTAAGAAAATATGTAAAATGAAATGCTAAAACCCTAATGTGAAATAGATAAAAGGAAAGAACTCAGTTGATAACAAATGCTTGTTAAATATTGTCACATAAGTAATTGGATAAATCAGAATCAGGAACGACTGTGTTGGGGTCCCGCAAAGGATAGATCTGGGGAATGTGGCTAGACTAGAGTGCCTGGGAGAGGACTGGGGCACCCATGGGTGCTCTGGTAAGCAAAATAGGTGCCTTGGTTTGGTAAAAAGGTTCAAAGCTAGTCTTGGCAGGTCCTGAAGATGACTGATAACCTTCATTGCCTGTCACACTAGTTTTCTTGTACTGCCTTGAATGCTCTAAATATTCCATGAGGATGAACAACCTATAAAAGACCCAAAAGGAAGTATCAAAACCCTAAAAAATAAATATGCAGATGAATGGGTCAGACTGACCTTAGTTGCCACAACAATGGACTTACTAACTGAGTATTGCACTACATTTCAGACCTAGATATAGTTTTGGTGAGTGTGTACATGTCATGCCCTAGGTGCTCTTGTGCCAGTCACACTTTTTGAAATAATGAGCAATAGCTAAATGTAAAAAATGTAATAGAATGTGTGCATGGAATAGAATAGAATCCCTCCCCCTATGAAGTGCGATGCAGATGTCCTAGCTTGTGCCTTGATGATGGAGCTAAGTGGATGCTAATGTAATAGATGGATGCCACTCTATATGGAGTGATAGTAGTAGATGATGTTAGGTCCCTCATTATGGTCTCATAAATTTATATTTATATGGTTTTCTTGCTCTAATTTTGTAATTAACCCTGAAAAGGCCGATTATAAGAAATATAAAGCTGTAAAACGACTAGAAGAAGCCTAAAAAAAGGCAGGAAAGTGCAGAAAGGGTTGGGGTGCCCCTTGTGGGACCAGGGTGCCCATGGGCGCCCCAGTAAAAATTTGGGCATCCCAACCGAGGCTAAAATAACATGGAATATGAGAAAATGGATGGGCATATGGGCGCAATAGGTCGCAAATTACGAAATAAAATAAAGAAGATGGCCAAAAGACAGGGGTTAATTAGTAATTTATTCACTCGAGAACCTTCTTAATAGTAGTATGAGACTAGGATGAATAAATGTCTAAAGTGCATGATTTTATGACTACATTTTGCCCCCACTTTATGTTTGTTAACAGAAAGCTCAGTAACATAGAGTAGTTAGAGATGTGTACCTAATGTTCATGAAGAATGTAGTAGAAACATGCTAAAGGACTAGACAAAGCATGGAGTGATAAACAAATAGAGGAACGTGGAAACTAAAGATGAAAAATGCCCAAAGAAAAAGTGATGAGAGTGAACCTAGGGTGGAACACGTGTGTTTAGATGCCACAGAGTGTAGTGTATTTGCATGGTTAGTAAAGCATGTGCTATCGCGAAGTGTTGTTGTTGACATTGTTGTTGTTGTTGCCCCCGTTTGATTGCTTGTTTCTCATACAACCAGACCTGCAAGGAGAAAATGATCAAGTAGTCAAATATGTATGTATGTAAGTGTAAAAATGCTATGTAAAAGACACATGTATATGAAAGCATGTAAATGTAAAATACGCAAATGTAAATGTAAATATAAATGGAATGTGTGCACATGATCCATGTCGAGAGAGAAAGTGTAGAAGGATATCCTGTACTGTGAATTTTTTGGGCGATCTTGCTCCACAGGACTAAGAAGTGTAAGGAGGAAATGCTTTGTGTCCTCCAAGCTCTAACTGCTTCCCTGAACTATGTGTAGAGATATATTTATTATCCTGGTTTTTTGGGCGATCTGACGCCACTGGTCGAAGTAGTGTAAAGAGGCACACCCATTGTAACCTCCAAGCCTGTAACTACTTCCTAGAAATGCTAAGGACACCATGTCCTATAATAGTCGTTGTGTATGGGGTTCATAGACTAGTCTGAACCCATTCGTTGTATGTAACCCACAATGTCAAGGGTGGAAAGTGAGTTGAGTTGAATCGATGTAAATGTGTTGTGTTAGAAGAAACCCCCAAATGATGCCCCCCTCTTTGAGGGCGCATATGATGTCACTAAGAGGAGAATGTGTCTCCAAAAGAGGGTCAACCGCATGTATGTTGTAACGCTAAAAAGTGCTTGCTAGAAACCAACGCACGCACAAACAAGAAGGCTAGCCAAAAATAAGTGTAAATACGCATGCATGTAGAAAATAGTGTATAAGCTCACAAACAGTGTGTAAGCTACCAAACAAAGTAATGTAAACACGCAAGAAGACAAGTAAGCCACACAAAGTGGGCTGTAAACATGGGACATCACTCACAATGTTGTAAGACACATAAGGCCATCATGACTGCAAACAACAAACAAGTGCACACACCAAACATAGGGCAAGGCCCGCAAATAATAGCAAACAAGAGCAGATAATGTAATCAAACAAGCATGGAAATCAATATCCATGTATAAAAAATGTTGCACATGAAGCACCCGTCAGCATGTTAGAAAGATCGATAGTATGTCCAAAGCGTGTATATGCAAGTAATGTAAAGTGCTAAGTACAAAATGAAACAATAACACCTGGAAGAGATGAATGTGTGGATGCCCCCAATGACCAATGTAGGAAGGATAGAAGGTGAGCATCTGTGTTGCATATAAGAGACATGTATCTTTGATCGCAACTAGAAAAAGATGTGAACACGCATGTGTGGATGATATAGATAAATGACATATAAGAAATCAATCTAACATGTGTAGTAAAGTGATCATGAAAAACACTAGTAAACAAGAGTAAATGCCCCCAAGATAATGCAATATGTTGTCGATGGATGGAATGGAATGCAAGATGGAATGATAGGAGTTGTGTGCCCCCGAGTGGATGGAAATGTAAACACACAAGAAGACAAGTAAACCACACAAAGTGGTCTGTAAACATGGGACATCACTCATAATGTTGTAAGACACGTAAGGCCATCATGGCCGCAAACAACAAACAAGTGCACACACCAATAGGGCAAGGCCTGCAAAAAATAGCAAACAAGAGCAGACAATGTAATCAAACAAATATGGAAACCATTATCCCTGTCTAACAAATGTTGCACATGAAGCACCCGTTAGCATGTTAGAAAGATATCTAGTATGTCAAAAGTGTGTATAGGAAAGTAATGTAAAGTGCTAAGTATAAAATGAAACAATAACGCCTGGAAGAGACAAATGTGTGGATGCCCCCAACGACCGGTATAGGAAGGATAAAAGGAAAGCATTTGGGTTGCATGTAAGAGACTTGTATTTGTGATCACAAATAGAAAAAGACATGAACGCGCATATGTGGATGATAAAGATAAATGACATATAAGAAATGAATTTACCATGTGTAGTAAAGTGATCATGAAAAACACTAGTAAACAAGAGTAAATGCCCCCAAGACAATGTAATATGTTGTGGATGGATGGAAAGGAATGTAAGATGGAATAATAGGAGTCGTGTGCCTGCGAGTGGATGTAAATGTATGCAATGAAGCTCTTTTTGTTTTCCCCCTCGGTAGTTAAGAATGAACCGTAAATGGGAGTGCATCATCAGGAAATGGTCAAATAGTGTGTGTTGTATCTAACACGCTATGAGGAATGTGTAGGTGTAGTGATGAGATGCAACATAGCGACGGTGTGTGTGAACCTTATAACTGAAGTGTATATCATGAGTAGATGAACGTATAAGTGATGATTTAACCTAAGCGTATATCATTATAAGATGAACGAATGAGTGATGATTTAGAACTAAGCGTATATCACTATGAAACATAAAGAGGGTGTGGTGATATAACCTAAGGTGTAGATCACTAGAAAATGATAGAATAGGTGACTATTTATCCTAAAGTGTATGTCACTATGAGATGAATAGTAGCGGTGGTGATGTAACCTAAGGTGTATACCACCAGAAAATGATAGAATAGGTGATGATTTAGCCTTAAGCGTATGTCACTAGCATAGAAATGTCACATGGTAAAAGGTCGAGTGGTAAATGTGTAAGGTCTATTTGATTTGTAAACCCTCGGTAGTCGAGTATGGACTAAGGAACTAAAGTGTGTCATCTGGTAGTGAGTGCACTACGTAGAAGAAAATGTAGTGTATGTAAAGATAGAAGTCGATCATGTGATGAGTGAAAGTATGTAGGATGAAATGTTAGATGCGTCGAATGTGTAAGATGTAATGCATAAGATGACATGTAATGTATGTAGATAAAATAGTAATGTAGTACTAGACTCCTATATGATGAAGACTAGTATAACATGTAGAATATGTATGAAGATGCACAGTGTAATATGTATGGTGTGTAGACAAACAGATAATGAAATATGTAGGATAAGTAGTGTAGGATGTAAGACGCATAGATAGTGGTGTATGCCTAATGTAGGATGTGTGAATACGTGAATGTCAAAATGTTGTAGTAGAATGTAGGGTGAATGACATGTAATGTATGATGAAGTGCAATGTGCAATGCCTATGGTGTAGTGTGTGTGGTTCAGTGTAGTAGTAATCCCTCAACAGTTAAGTGTGAATTGAATCACAAGAGTGTGTCATTGGGTAACGACACTAAAGTGTGTAATGAGTATGCGTATTCTATGAGATTGATGTATGAGAATGCAACAACGAGATATGTGTAAATGTTAAGATTAGGGGGGATGTCAGATGCTATGCCCCCCAAGTGTATGATAACACGTGTATAATGTGATAAATTATGTATGAGGGTGATGAAGGATTATAGATTTTGTTTAATTGATAATGTGTAAAGAGTGTTAAAGTCTCATAGATGTGTGTATGTATATGGGGTGATATAATGGAGGAATATGGTAATGTAAGATGAAATGAGGTTCTTTATGGTAAAATACCCCTCAACAGTCATATAAGAACCATAAGAATATGATTGTGTCATCAGAAGGGTAGAGTAACAAGAGTTACCTACCAAAGACCAAGTTTGCGTGTGGTAGAACCATATTGGATAAAGTCAATAGGAGCACTATGTGATGGTAGTGAAATTGAAAATGTATCATGATCATTAGTAGGAGGATCAAGGGAGACTGCTTAGGTTAACTTGGTAATGCAGTAGACAACTTAGTAGGAGTTGTTTGTGAACTAATTTTGATAGGTGATTGAATTTGTTGACTCGGGGATACCATAGGTGATTGCTTAGGTGGATTGTGACTAACTAAAGGAGTATCCTTCGGAGCCTATGCGGGTGTAACCTTTGTAATAAGATGTTGTACATTAAATGAAATAAGACCTTGTCGCTTAAGAAGTTGGATTATGCGATGCAAAGTATGGCAATCATTATCATTATGTCCATTGATTTGATGATAATTACAAAATGGACGACCTTGATATTTCACTAACCAATAGGGAGAATAATGTTGCATATGTGATAGAGTAATCAATTGATGATTAAGGAGGTGAGAAAAAATGTCATGTGGCGTAGTATTATGCTCAAATATGAGAGGTTTAGGAAATGACATGTCTTCAATTTCAACTAGATGACATGTAGTGGACATAGATTGCATAGAGGATGTAGAATGAACATAAACATGCGATTGAGAAACATCCTTAAGCTGTTGAATTTCAGATCTAAGGGATGTAATGGTTGATTTCATAGCCTTAAATTTGTTTTGAAATAAAGCATGTAGAGCTTTAATTAAATCCAATAGTGGTTGAGTATATGGAGGATCACAAGGATCATAGTCGTAAGATAAACGGTTGAATATATAACTGATTTGGTGTGGCGGCGTATTGTCATCCAGATACATGTAGTCTAGCTGTTTTTGCAAAATAGCCTGACAATGAGGATATCTCTTAAGTAAAGTAGCTAAAGAGACTTGAGCAACTTGGGGAGCCGTGATATAAAAGATAAGAAAATCCCTAAAACAAAGGTGGATTCGAAGGTCAGATTCACCAAAATGATTAACTAAAAAATGGACTAACTATGTAGTATGAAGATAGTTAATCTAAGCTATGAATAACTGTAAATGAAGTAAATAAAGACAACAAACAATATGCTAATGATCTAAGCAAATATGTAAAATGAAATACTAAAACCCTAACGTGCAAGATACAAGAGGAAAAAACTCAGCTGATAACAGATACTGTTATCCAAAATTCACCCCCCCAGGGTAATTTTGATAATATGCATCAAAATATTCAAGCAGAAGGCAAATTGATTGATTCAGAGCAAACATCATGTTTCTGGGGTTCCCTCATATTTTTTCTAACTCCCCTGGCCAAAGAAGGAAAGAGCAAGCTCTGAGAAAATGCGAAAAAGTTGCAGAAAGGCAAGTAGATTGATCCAGGAAAAATCGTGAAAATTGGCTAAGTCCTGCTCAAGGTCGCCTTTGGGACAATTGGAACGAATGTACGTGGAAGGCGCGGATCGGCCGAAAAGCCTCCAGGCAGCCCAAACAGAAAAGGGACATCTGGGCCAGAAGTACGCGGCGGGCGCGAGAAGCCGATCCGACCGAAAGAGGAAAAGAAAATCGACTAACTGCTGAGAGGGACAGTTCGGGACAAGAGTACGCGAAGGACCCGAACCGGCCGGTTCGACCGAAATGGGAACAAATGGTCCGAAAGCAAATGGGACATTTGGGCCAAGAGTACGCGAACCGGCCGAACCGGGCGAAAAAGGTCAAGGCAGTCCGAAACAAAGTGGGACAAATTGGACAAAAAGACCCGAACCGGCCGTATCGGCCGAAATCAGCACAAGGAGCACTGGGACATCCGGGACAAATGGACATGGTGGATGCGAAGGAGCCGAAAGAGCCGAGAACCAACCAGATCATGACACGTGTCACAAGGGAAAAGGTCAAAAGGTCAAAGGGTGAGTTTTCGAGCACTGATCCGAACCAATGAAATAGCGCCACGTGTCCCAGCTAGGGCCCACAAGGAAATTTCAAAAGAAAGCCCACCGAAAAGTAGAGGAGAGAGAATCACCCGGCCAATCAATGCATGCCACGTGTCATCCAGGTGGCGAAGCGCGGGAAATATTTCAAAATTCGTTTTGGTCTGTTCCGTGTCCTAAATCTTCAGATCGCCATATCTTTTGATCCAGAGCTTGGATTTGCACGTTCTTTATATCAACGGAAAGCTTGTGAGATGCTCTACATGATTCTGGGATCAATATCGAGTTTTGGTGCAGTCTGGAGAGATAAAATTGAGAAACGGCTCAAACGCGTGATAATGGCCAGAAGCAACGTTCAACAACCTGTTTTAATGCTAATGGGTCGCATTCTTCTTCTGCACGGCCAGAAGTGACATTTTAGCGGCCAAATTAATACAAATGGGTCACATTCTCCTCCAAATCAGTCAAAGTGACAGGGTATGGGTTGGTAAGGTCCTCCATGCTGATTTAATGCATTGGCATTCAATGAGGAATGGGCTTACACGTTTTCCCACATTTCTGTCCCCTGGGCTCGACCCAGGCAATGTAAAAAGCCAGATCTGGCTCAAAAATAACATGTGGTTCATCTTTTCTGCTCTGCCCTCCCTTCTTTTCTTCTCTAGGGTTGAAAATGGAGTTCGAGCCTCCTCCCTTGCTCTGTAATGGCATTTTTTCCTCTTATTAATGGAATGATGTCCTGTGCAAACTTCAAGAGCAACAAAACGTGTTTTGTGATGCATTTGTCCATCCTTCCTCGTTTTTTCTTGTTCTCTTCTTGCCTCTCTTCATTGTAGGTATTTGTGCATGTTTGAATGTTCATTGCAGGCCTGGAGCTGTGCTCATGGAGTTTTGGGACATTTTTTGTGTGAAATCTATCCTTGGGCCTGTGATGCATCTATCCATCCTTCCCATTGCTCACCTCTCTTTGTCCCATGGCAGTTTTGATAGATGTCCAACATTCTCCTTCTCTGGTGTATCACCGTTTTAGTGTAGGCTTTTACTGTTTTTCCCTTCTCTCTCTCTCTCTGTCTCCTTGGCATGGTTAGATTAGGATTAGATTAGCTTGCCTGCACTGGAATAGCTTGTGGCAGGTAGTTTAGGAGCAGGAACCAGCCTTCTCTGGAGATTCCTCTCTCGGTTTCACAAGTCCCACGCTTGGAGAGAGGTTTCCATGTTGTGCAATCACACTGGATGCCTGAACATCAACCTAGAAGCTTGATGTGCGTCCAGGGGTGCTGTGATTTTGCACTAACAGATACTTGTTGAACATTGTCACATAAGTAAATATAGAACTGATTTGGTGTAGCGGCGTATTGTCATCCAGATATATGTAGTCTAGCTGTTTTTGCAAAATAGCCTGACAACGAGGATATCTCTTAAGTAAAGTAGCTAAAGAGACTTGAGCAACTTGGGGAGCCGTGATATAAAAGATAAGAAAATCCCTAAAATAAAGGTGGATTCGAAGGTCAGATTCACCAAAATGATTAACTAAAAAATGGACTAACTATGTAGTATGAAGATAGTTAATCTAAGCTATGAATAACTGTAAATGAAGTAAATAAAGACAACAAACAATATGCTAATGATCTAAGCAAATATGTAAAATGAAATACTAAAACCCTAACGTGCAAGATACAAGAGGAAAAAACTCAGCTGATAACAGATACTTGTTGAACATTATCACATAAGTAACTGGATTAATCAAAAGCAGGAATGATTGTGTCAGGGTCCCGCAGAGGACATATCTAGGGGATATGGCTAGACTGGAGCACCTAGGAGAGGACTGGGGCACCCACGAGAGCTCTGGTAAGAAAAACATTCACCGTGGTCTAGGAAAAAGGTCTGAAACTGGTCTTCGCAAGTCTTGGAGATAACTAATAACCTTCGTTTCCTGTCACACTAGTTTTCCTGTATTGCGCCAAATGCTCCAAATATTCCAAGAGGATGAACAACCTGCAAAAGACCCAAAATGAAGTATCAAAACCCTAAAAATGGATAAATGCAAATGAATGGGTCGAATTAGCATCAATTGCTACAACAATGGGCTTACTAACTGAGCGTTGTACTACATTTCAAACATATGTAGTTTTGGTGAGTGTGTGCATGTCGTGCCCTAGGTGCTCTTGTGTCATTCGTACTTTGTAAAATATCGAGCAATAGCTAAATGTAGAAAATTTAATAGAATGTATGCATGGAATAAAATAAAATCCCTCCCCCTAAAGAAGTGTGATACAAATGTCCTAGCTTGTGCCTTGATGATGGAGCTATGTGGATGCCAATGCATTAGATAAATGCCACTCTAGAAGGAGCGCTAGTAGTAGATGATGTTAGGTCCCTCATTATGGTCTCCTAACTTTATATTTATAGGGTTCTCTTACTCTAATTTCATAATTAACACAAAAAGGTCGACCACAAGAAAGTTAAAGATGCAAAATGACTAGAAGAGGCCCAAAAAAGGCGGGAAAGTGCAAAAAGGGTCGGGGCACCCCTAGTGGGCCTAGGGCACCCTAGTACAAATCTGGGTGCCTTAGCCAAGGCTAAAATAACGTAGAATATCAGAAAATGACTGGGCATATGGGTGCAATAGGTCACAAATTACGAAATAAAATAAACAAGATGGCCAAAGGATGGGGGTTAATTAGTACTTTCTTCACTCAAGAACCTTTTAAATAGTTTTATGATACCGGGATAAATAAATGTCTAAAGCGCATGATTTTGTGACTATAATTCCTACACACTAATGTGCCAAAAAACTTTGAGTACAAGTATATAAATGCAATGCTTAAGCTCTTACCATCTTGGTGTAACTTTAAAGTTTGATCCACCTTCTCCCTATCCAAAACCATATAATTCGGTTATAATGTATAATACGGTCTTAGCCAAACTATATGGTCCTACACTAACACTTTCTCCAACTCTACGTTTGATGAAATATCATTTGTTGGGTATTTTTATCCCCATGGGTCGGTCTTATCATAATATTTCACCTTCGAAACCCAATATATACAAGTTAACACTACCTCATTTTCTCACCTAGAAATCATACGACATTCTATTAATATAATTTCTTGCAATGCTCACAAAAAAGACTCAAGGTTCCCTGAATCTTCTTAAAGTTGATGGACATTCATTAAGGAAACCACTACTACAGTTCAAAATCACTTAACCAGGTGAAGGAGTCTAGCTTCCTTCACATCCAAGAACACCAAGTTCCTATCTCCAAGTCTTAGCAAGAGCACACTCCAAGTCTTAGCAAGAGCACAATCCAATCAAACATGATTAAAGGGGCTTAAGTTTCCAGCTAGCTGCATCCATATAGATATCACATACTAGGTGGAGAACTATGTGTGGTTTAAGACTTTTTCAGAGTAGTGTCAATGTAGGTGGTGCATGAGGTATACCATAACCTAAACACTGACCTTCTTGTAGGGTTTTTTACCCATGGTTAGGGTTTTGGAGTGATTTCACTTATTGTAGATAATATTGAGACCGTGTGACAACTAGGGTTTGATGACAAAGTGTATTTTTGATCCACCAAAGGCCCCAAAAATTCACAAAGCCTAATTATGAAGGCATCTACAAACGTACAAAAGGGGTAGGATCAGATTATACATCTTGACCAGAATGTATGGTCCTACACCAGAAGATTTCCAGATCAAAATTCAAGAAACAAATCTTTGTTAGGATTTGCACTTCCAGTTTCTCTAGTCTGTCTTCCCAAATTCTTCTTATATAACTTTTTATAGCGAAGTCTCTATCTCTCTTAAGTATTTTGAGCTTGTATTCATTTATTGAAAGAACCAATACATTATTATGATTTTGTATAATTAATGTTTAAAGCTAATTTATCAAAATAACTCATAGTCTTGAGACCTTACATTTATTTTTATCGTTATGTATCACATAACAAATATAATTAATCCAAAAAGGGTGTAAACAATATCCCTAGTCCCGTTACAAGACTTTCTTTCCTCATTGCACTACTTAGTCACTCACACAAAAGATCACATCATCCCAAAGAACTTCATTAGTTGTAATAAGGATGCATAAAGCTTTATAGCCTCACATTCCCTACCTGGACCAAATCACCAAATTGTTTGGTTTGCAAGTAGCAGTTTTGTCCTAACCCTTCCAACAATCATCGTCTCAATTTGATATCTTTTATGGGTTGTTACTTTCCTTGTAAGTTAGGTTTAATACAAAATCACACCTATGCAACCTTATATAAGCAAGTAAAAAACACTCATTTACTCACCTGACACTTTGGAGCACTCCTCAAACAAATATATCTCAAGATATTCAAAGCTCCCTAAAATTTCCCTACAGAAATAACACACATAAGGAACAATCCCTACATAGGTCTAAATCACTCCAAACTAGGGTATAATGGCAAACTTCCCAAGCCAAAGACCATCAAAGCCAAGTCTAAAACTAAGAAAATTAACCATTGCAAACATTATCAAGTGATCAAATTATCAAATGTAGTTGCATCCATACAAATATCACATCTCTAGGTGGATGACTACGTATAGGTTGAGGCCTCTTCAAAGTAGTGCCAACATAGGCAATGTACTAATTGAACCCAAACACTAACTTTTTTGCAGGGGTTTTGCCCATGATCAGGGTTTTGGTTTTTTCAGTTGATTATAAAGGGTTTTACATATTTGAGAGACCTAATATCTTATAGTGAGGCATATTACAATTAGTTGCAAGGGCACATAAAGTTATAGAGTTCCACCATATCCATGGACGAAACTACGAGTTAGGGATGAAAGTGCCAAATGGTTTGGTCAATGTTTGACGGTTTGGTTTGAGTACATTTTTCACTCCCAAAAACCGAGACAAAACATTTGCATGACATTCCCAGTTTGTTCATCATTATGTTATGCCCATATTAAATTTCAAATCATCTAAATAGGTAAGTGCACTCACTCTCTCATGCTTTACTATATTTAGCACATCTTCTAATTAATCTATCTTACAAATTGCTAGACATGTATTATAGTTTGCACACTTAATTAATAATTTAAATATATATTGATAACCTGTTTCAATTAGTTTTGTCCTTCATAGATTTCATTAACCCTTTCAAAACCCTCGATTTACCCATAATAGAAAATAATTTGAATATACATTCTATTTCTCACCCTATTTGGAATCTAATTAAATGAAAGAATTAAAATGCCCTTTCTTCACACTTATTTCATTTTTGGGGTTAAACAAAATGTAAAGCAAAGCGAACATTATGAAATGCCACATTTATGGTTTATTTAAAGAGTGTTAGTTTTTTTTAAATGAATCGACGGGTGTGGGAGAGCGTCAATTCTAATTTCACTTCCACGTAAAGGAGCCGACGTTGTAGAGTTCCTCGTATATTGGGGATGACATACGGTGTCGGCGAAAGAAGGGTTTGACTGCCTGCTTTGGCGAATTTAGCAACTCAATGCAGGGTTTGGCTGATCAATTCAATTCTTTCTCCTCGCAAATTGTCCGCAGAAGATAGTGTCTCCTTATTTTCCTCTGCTTTCCGTTGAATTCTGCCTGAAACATTTGTAATTGAGGGGACCCCTACTTTTGCGCCGCAATGCCGTCGTTGTAAAACCATTACATTTTGTTGTTGCCAAGAAATGGTTTTCATTTCTGGGCCCGAGCAATTTTTATATTATTGACGGGCTTTATTTTATTGAGGAGTTTGTGGTCATGGGTCGCTCAAGGGGAGTGCTGGCCGCTACAGAGGATGATCCTTCTCAACGGTAAGGATCTCCTACTTTATTTATTTATTAGTTATGTTTCAAGCGTTTCAAACAGGTTTCTTTTAAAAATTCCTCAGTTTAAAGGTAGCTTGTTTCAAGTGTGAATTTAAAATGCAGGTTTTTTGTACGGTTTCCTTCAAATAACATCAGAAATTGGTTTAAAATGTCTTTTAACTTCATCATTTACTTTAGATGATCGCGAAAGCAGAAGATAAGAATTACTGATCTTAGTGAAATTATGATTATATTATTGACCCCGTGGTTATCGGGACTTCAAAATCTCACATGGGTTCTCTGGAAAATGTAAACACTGCGGAATCCTGAAACGCGAAATTAGTTCTATTCAAGAGATAACCAAGTATGATACGATGTACTGCGAACAACTACTGTTGAGCTTGGCTTTACTTAAGTGCGCGTGATCCTTAGTTGTCTTTATTTTTATTGCATTTCCTAGGATTTTAGGCAATCCGTTCGGTCTTTAGCAATGGACCTATAATAAAGGTACTCCTTTTATTATTGCAACCATGTTTTTTATGGTTGTGTATTCTTGGCCTGCAAGTTTGATCAGAAGTAGTAGCAATGAATGCCAACCATCGTTATAATACTTCCACTTTGTTTGAGCATCTGAGTAAATTTTAAATTACCATGTCATTTCAAGGAGACTAGGATTTTTCTATTTCTTTTTTACATACTGTACAGTAGCATGGAACATGGTATTGGAGCTTATGAGTATATATGTGAAAAGTATATTTTCTTCCCTGTGAACAATTTGCCATGGCTAATTGTTTTTTGCAGAAATCAGAATATTCCATTCCCAAAAACATGTGTGAAACATGTTTCTCTTCCATATGAACATTTAATTTGATAGTGCTTGTAGAATACCAACAAGCTCACCAGTACAAGAAATGATTGAGATGATTTTTATAACAATTCCACTGTACGACTGAACATAACAGTGGGATCTTTATCCTCACATAATCATTGCAACTGCTAAGTCCTAGCCTGGATTATGGCTAGTCTATTTGCAAAAGAATGATCTCATGGTTTGAGATATAAGAAATCGAAGACATGCATAATGCGAGACATGATCACTTTTTTGCACGTCCACTTCTGTATGAGAGTTGATATCGGGAACGCCAGGGATCCGCTGAATCGAAGAGTACACCGGTGAGAAATGTGATACATGAATTGCGCAAAGGCAAAACTAAGCACACACATACAAATCTGCAAGTTATGAGGAACAACGAGATAAAATGCAAAAAGGCAAGAATGACTCCAAATCAACTCAATGCTCCATATAATAGAATGATGCAAGTGATGTACATATAGGAGGTGAATGTGTAACCTCCTAGAATAATGACAACCTCCACCTAGAATAGTGGTAACCTCCATATCCGAAATAGCTAGTCAACAGAGAACTAGTCAAGGGTAGTAATTACCACTAGCTAAAATAGTGTGGTCAAGTGTACACCTAAGCAAGCATATCCCATGAGTGTAGGAAAGCTCCAAGTAAATAAACAAATACAATGAAAATGAATATCCTACACTAACATCCCCCATAAGCACAACTTAGGTGGGCAGTGAAAATGGAAAGTGGGTCCTGACAACAAGGCCTGATGAGGTACCCACATACAATGCATCTCTCACAAAGATAGAGTAAAAGGAGAAAACCAAGTGGGAAAAAACTCCCCTAAAAGAGAGACAAGAAAATCACTCAAGAAAACTGGAGATCAAGAAGAATGGGTCTCGATAACTTGTTTTTTGATGAGGTACCCGCATACAATGATCATCCCCAAGAGTAGAGAAGAAAGAAGTGAGGATAAGAAGGTCCCCTAAGAAGAGTGTCGATGATGTGATCCTCTACGTAAATACTGAAGAGAATTTACCTGCACTAAACAATGTTCATGCCCTTGGGAAGGACCAAAAAAGAGCACTGAAAGTTGGCCCACTCCACGAAAGGAAGAAGAAGCCTGCAGTACTCTGATCTCTACATCTAGTATTTACCTAAAAGGTGGCACGGGTCTCGAAAAAGTGTGCACAAAAGACAATGGGAATACCACTGCAGAATACCTGTCAAAGAAAAAAAATGGGGGGGCCCAATAACCCTCACAAAGGGATCCATAAGAAGAGGTGGATCATGAAACATCTCTGAAATAATGGAAGTGACAAATGTCCCAAGGCGGGAACTCCTAATGAGAGAGATGAATGGGTCCTCCAGAATGTGTGATGGCTCAATCAGAGCATATTCCTGTAATGAAACACAAGTGGAATTTGCAAATAGACAACTCAGGTCTGGGAAGATACTCTTCCCAATGGGGTTTCTCAATGAGATTCTCAATGTCTGACAAGAATGTATTAGCATCACAACATGAAGTAGGAGGAGAAGATTGTTGCCAAAGAGCTATTGGAAGTCCAAGATGAAGCAACGTTGCACTCAAAGGTAGCAACAAATGTATGTGGAGTGTCATAAAATGAAAAATCAAGATGCAATGGAGCATGAGAGGAAATGGTCACATTTGTCTCAGAGGAAGGTTCTCCAATAGAACACTGTTGCAAGAGTGAATGGAAGCATGAACATGGATGACAATGAGCTTTGTGGAGGCAACAATAGGGAGAGTGTGCTCAATAAAATATCTTGTGGCAAATGGTCAACATGGGACTCATAAGTTCAATAAATGTGTATAAGAACACCCAACAATGAAAGGGATGTGAGAAGGGGGAGAATCTATGGTGGGACTAGAGTGGTCTAGGGAAGTGTCACTCTCATATGGTGAAACAAGGTTGCCATGCCTAAGCACTCGCATAATGGTACTAGGCAGTGAAAGGGCACTTAGTGTGCTCAAACAAATGCAATATATACATAGAAATAGTAATACCAAGAAGGCAATAGACCTCATCATTGTGGTTAAACCACTTATCCTTCTGTAGAAGCTCATCTAGGGCTCAGGAACAAGACCATGGAGGTAGGGCAACAAATCATGCACAAGTGCAATGATTGATAATGCCTGCCTTCCAAGACAGAAAGCTTCCAGAGTTGAGTATAACAACAAATTGATGAAACTCCATAATGCAGATAAACCCCCAAAATTATCCCAGATGGCACTTTATAACTTAGTGTGAAAATTACAAGTCCCCATAGAGTTTTGCAAGAACCCCTAGAATACGACACTTTATAAAGTAGTTCGTTTACAAAAATAAAATGAAGAACCATCATCGGGAAGAGTGTGATGGATGCACTTTTGACCAAGTTTTGATGCTCAAATCTGAGCTACTATTCACAAGTTATAGAAAAAACATTTCCCACAACTAATGTCTTATTTAATTAAAATTTTGCAAACTGGATTAAAAAATATCCAAAATGAGAGAAAAATGGGTGTCATGGTATACTCATTGAACCAGAAAAGAATGAAGTCACAATATTTATAGCTTGTGAGGGGAATTGGCCTAGAATAACCAACCTAAACCTCACCCTTCGTCTTTGATGGCGAAGATATAAGCATCTAAACTCTTAGAGAATTTCTGCCATAAAGGTGGCAATTTCTTCAATAAAATGATGATTATTTATTAGAATCTAAATACGCTATGATATAATAATGTGTGAATTTTAGAAAACCTTTTTAAAATATGAATGCTCAAATTGAAATTTAGTTTAGGGAATATACGAAATGAAACATAAATTACGTGTGGGAGTCTTCAGTAAGTCGAGATAAATTGATGTAATTTTTCTTAGCCCTCTAAACAATAATGTGATTGATTTTACTTTGTTGTTTCTCACTTGAAAAGCTTGGCATGCCATAGGAATAAAAATGTGCCAAAGGAACTCCTTCTTCAAACTTTTAGTGATGTAACAATGGTCTCAAGACTAGGCACTTTTGAAATAACCTGGAAGCAAGTTGCAAAGTGCAATTGAAAATGGTATGTCTGGGTAGTTGATCTAAAACACATGTTCTGATATTAGACCAGGTAGAAGTTTTGAAATACTTACATATATCTTTACGATCTGTTAAGAATCGTCCAATGGTCTGTTTAATGTACCAATTGTCAATGTCATGCTTGTGATCAAAATCTTGAGTGAATAAATTTCAACAGAATGAAATCTCTACAAAAACCTCAAAAGATTTGTGGATATTAGATTTTAAAAAATAAGCACAAAATGATGGGGTCTGAATGTTGATTAGTTTCCTGAAAATGAATTTGCATTCTTGGTAAAAAAATGAGTCTTACATAAGACCCAAGTGTGGTCAAGTAAATGGACCTGAGATTATGTTGTGATAAACCTTTGTATGGGTGTCCCTGAAATAGCCAAGGATGCCTTTGCAATACATAAAAATAGTTAGCCTAAAACCTCCTTTTCCAAATTCTGTATTTATAGCTTATTATGAACTAACAATATAATCTTCCTCCAGAAGCCTGCAATAGGCTATATGGCACCACATAATGCAGACTTGCTAACCATGCAAAACAAATACCCCAACACCAAATAGTTATTGCAAATAATAATCTCAATGTGTTAAACTAGTAGGAAAAAAACCAAACAACACTAATACCAAGGCATGGCTTTAATACCATATTAGGAATGACAGGGATCCACTAAATTGAAGAGTGCACCGGCCTGAGAAATGTGAGATGTGAATTACACAAATACAAGAATAAGCACACACATACAAATCTGCAAGTTATGTCAAGAACAATGAGATAAAATGCAAAAATGAAAGAATGGCTCCAAATCAACTCAATGCTCACATTTGATAGAATGATGCAAGTGATGTACATATAGGAGGTGAATGTGTAACCTCCTCCTAGAATAACTGACAATCCACCTAGAATATTGTTAACAACATACTTTGTGGTATAGCAGTCAATAGAGTAACTGTGATTCACATGTCTAGTAATTACCACTAGCTAAAATAGTGTGGTCAAGTGTACACCTAAGCAAGCATATCCCATGAGTGTAGGAAAGCTCTAAGTAAATAAAAAAATACAAGGAAAATGAATATCCTACACTAAAGGATACAGTTGGCTCTTGTTCCTATCAAAGCAAGTTGCCCACTATACTGTCTTGCATCTCCAAGCCATAACTCAAACATAACTATGAGGAACCTGCTCAACTTCCTGGCAGTCCATGACTTGTGACATTTGGTTATTGACTTTTTTTATGCGATTGTCAAGAAGCTAATAACAAAATACTAATACCGCACACATTTAACTAACCACGTGGCCATTACAACAACATGCTACCATTGATCTTTTGATTCTTTTCAGAACAAATGGACAACCACTACACCTCAATACAATCTTGCTATATTTAAAGTGTAATATCCCTTTTTATAAAAAACACATCAGATTTGGATTTGTCTGAACCCTTGTGCAGAAAGTTATAGAAAAGGGATTTTCCCTATCAAACCCTTATAGAAAATTAAATAACTTCGGGGAATACTTGTAAAATATTTTAGCAATCAGAAATTCTCCTTAAAATCAGATAAAAACTCAGCTCTGATTTAATTTAATTATTTTTCCAGGCTAAACAGCTGCAAACTTTGGAAATTCATATCTAGAGAAATATATGGAATTACAACACCCATAATAGCTGAAAATGATCTATGGGATGACAGCAATCATAGATATTTAGTGCAAAATTTTCCAGCGACAGGAACACAGAAATTTCATCCAGATTCCCAAAATGGGTCGCCCAGGCTGGGAATGGCCAAAAACTGATCCAAAAACTAATGCAAAAACCCTCCAAACCATTGACAATTGCTGCAACACTCTTCCAACTCGATGCCCTTGCTGATATCCGTCTTTTTGAAGCTCCAAAGTGAAAGAAATGAGGGTTTCCGTCCTCAAATCTGAATTCTAATGAAGATTTTTGTCCTCAGTAATTTGTTCTCAAGGGGTTTTGTCCTTAACAGCTGAAAAGTAGCAAAATGCTTTCTCGTAGAAGAAAATAGATGATCCAATGATCCTTACAAATGAGCCCTCTACATCATTCTATACTTTTTTGGGCACCTTTCTCCAAGTTAGGCGCTCCATGTGGTAGGTGAGCTTTTAAAACATAAAGTCACCATCTTTTATGTCTTAATTCAATATTACACTTTTCCCCTCCTAATTCCACGTTATAACTTAAAGTTTCTTTTTAATAAAGATATTACAAAGTAATAAAGCAACATCAAAACATAACGCTAAAGTACTCCCCTAGCAACTTCCTTAAAGTCCACGGGAAGTAAGAATGGGCCCATAAATATTTTAATAATCATATTGTCAAGTTGTCCATAAATGGAGAGTTATCTGGGCTTGACTTTAAAAATGTTATTATGTATTTCTAATTTAGAAAAGGGAACATTACAGTCCTCCCTCCATGTGGTAGGTGAGCTTTTAAAACATAAAGTCACCACCTTTTATGTGTGAATTCTACATTACACTTTTCCCCTCCTAATTCCACGTTATAACTTAAAGTTGCTCTTTAAAAAAATATATTATAAGGTAAAAAAGCAACATCAAAATATAACGCTAAATTACTCCCCTTGCAACTTCTTTAAAGCCCACGATACGTAAGAATGGGCCCATAAATATTTTAATAATAATATTGTCAAGTTGCCCATAAATGGAGAGTTATTTGGGCTTGACTTTAAAAATATTATTAAGTATTTCTAATTTAGAAAAGGGAACATTACAGTCCTCCCTCCCCAAATTTGCTTGCCCTCAAGCAAATGCAAGCTCTCATGCCCAAGTGCCATCATGCCAAGGTGAAGAAACATGTTGTAATGCTCCCATAATCTGGATCCCATGCTTGTCAAATGGAGGAGTTTTTGCCAAAACAAACTCATACATTTGCTGCCCCCGTCTTCATTGAAGTCCTTTGGCAGTCCATGAGGTTTAAAGGTGGCCTTCAAGGAGAGATAAAATGCTGTTCCAATGTTGTCCTCTTCATCTTCAACCTTAAAAACAACAGTTGCAACTTCTTTCCTTGCATGCTCAGCTATACCAAACACCTTTTAACCCGCTGCAAACTCATATATAGTGGTGTCCCCGAGATTTCACCTTGAAATTTGGGACCACCCCTTTTAAATTTTTTCATTCTTTTCAAGTAACAGGTCGTGTTTTGTGTTTGTTTTGTCTGTAGTTGTTTGCATTGCTCCAAGGTATCCCCAGAAAGCCATAAAAGCCACATTCGCCAAATACCCACATGCTGAAGCTCACTCAATTCCTTCGCCAGGCTTTGTTTGAAAGCGTTTTATTTTTTTTATATTAAATAAATAAAGTTATTTTAAAAATAGATTGAGCTAAAATTGGAGGATTTGGGTTATATAAAGCACTTCACCCCATCATTATTATCACAGAACATTCACCCAAGGGGAATTTTTTTTACAGATCAGCGAATTGGAAATTTTTTTCGAGCAATTGCCCATAGTTCCTTTTGTTTTGTTTTATTTAGTTTTTGTTTGTGTTTTGGTTTGTTTTCTCCGACAATCCCCATAGCCTATCCTTCTTCCTGCCAGTCCTTTTCCCGGGCCTAGGGTTTTGAAAAGCTATCTGCCATGTTTTTAATTGCTAATTAATTTGTCTAAAGGTGACTAGAACTCAGGATTCCTTCAGGAGATTGCAAGAGGTTGCTTGGTCCAAAAAGGTGCAATAATGGATTTTATGAAGATAAGAAGAATACTGCCACCAATGCGTAGAGCTCGAGAAAATATGCACTTTTAGGAAAAACGACACCTAAAACGGAGCCGCGGAGTGAAAGTTATGGCACTTGCAAGTTTTTGCTACTACATCTTCTCGGATCCTTTCCAAAAATGGAAAATTTTATTCTGTACTTGTGTTTTCTTCACCGAAAATCCAAAAATGGAAAGAAATAAGCTGCCGGCACTTTCTATTTTCCATGCTGCCCTTCCTTTGCACTTCCCACGCAAAACATAAGTGAAAACGTGAATTTTGCAAGTTGCCTGCTGCTTATAACTTTTTCGCTGCTGTAACTTAATGTTTTTCTCGCAGAAGTAAGTGGAAAAAGCTAATACAAGTCGCTCATCTAAACTGCTGCCTTCCTTCCACTTTTTCGCTACCGTAACTTTATGTTTTTCTCGCAAAAGTAAGTGGGAAAAGCTAATACAAGTCGCTCATCCAAACTGCTGCCTTCCTTCCACTTTTTCGCTGCCGTAACTTTATGTTTTTCTTGCAAAAGTAAGTGGGAAAAACTAATACAAGTCGCTTATCTAAACTGCTGCCTTCCGTCCACATTTTCACTGCCATAACTTTATGTTTTTCTCGCGAAATTAATTGGAAGAAGCTAATACAAGTTGCTCATCTAAACTGTTGCCTTCCTTCCACTTTTTCGCTGCCGTAACTTTATGTTTTTCTCGCAAAAGTAAGTGGAAAAAGCCAATGCAAGTCGCACATCCAAGCTGCCCTTCACGTCTTGTTTTTACTCTGCCATGATTTATGGAGTTTCACGCAATTTTTAAAAGAAAGACTAAAAACAAAGTTACTTAAATTTGTTGTGAATATTAGCTGCCCTCGTCTTCTAATTTCCATGCATTTTCTTAAGTGAAAGTCGGGATTTTTACAAGCTGCCTGTTGTTTCTTATTTTCACGCTGCCCTTTCGCTCCAACTTCCTCGCGAGTTTAAGTGCAAATCGTGTTATCTCCAAGCTGCTTGCTGCTTCTAATTTTCACGCTGCCCTTCCACTCTATTTTCCAAACACAGCCCATGTGGAAATTATTCATAAATTGCATGCAAAATCCCTCTAAAATCCTGTGCATGTGCTTCCCAATCTTCTAGTTGAAGCCCACATTGAGTTTACTTATATTTGTTTTCACTCGGAGTGATTTCCAGAATTCAAAATTGCCCCTATGCAATAAAAAATAAAAGGGTGATGAGTTTGAATTGCTTACGACAAGCATTTCACTGGTGCACATACTTGAGAAGAACTGCAAAAGCTTCAAGGGTAAGAGGAGAAGACAGGTCCAAGGCAACACTCGCAAGCAAATCACAGTTAGCTGCTTCCAAATCCAGTTTGGTGAGAATCAAAGGAAATGATTCAACAACATATGAGAGAAAAAAGCATCTCAGATTCAAGGCAGAGATATCATTTAGATTATTCATGAGGCAAAAGTATTATACAAGTTGAATCAATATGCAGAGTATGGAAGAACAAAACAAAGAGTGTTGCCACTGGAATAACTTCTTTTCTTTCTTCTTCTTTCTCTTATTTTTTCCGACAAAGCAATTGAGCAATCAATTAAAATTGTAAAACTTAGGTAATTGACTTTAAAAGCCGTTACTTCAAGTTATTAGAAGAAGTCAATTACTTGGAAATATGTGGCAGACATGCAAAATAGAAGGTTCTATTTTCAGTTATAAATCATGCATGTCATGCAAAGAGGAATTCCAGGAGGAAGATTGCCAACTGTTTCCTTTTCATAGTTGCCGCATGTGGAAAATCATTGAGAGTTTCCTATTTGTATTTTCCCTCTATGCACTATAAATAGAGGAAGAGCCTACAGGTTATAGAATCACAATTGGTTTTATCAAAACTTTTTTTAGCAAGAACTTTTGTAATTAGAGCATTCTTGAGTTTTCAGACTTTGTGTTGGAACCCTTGATGTGATTGTTGCGAAGGCTTGGGATTGAATAAAAGGCGGATTTCTGGAGAACTTTGTGTCTACAATGTTTTGCTGAGTTCTTTTTTTTAGAGGTTTTTGATAAACTTTGTGTTATCTCAGATCTAGGTTAGAAGTCATTTCTTTCCCGTTCTGCCGAATGTTGCGATTTATCTGTTTATTTAATTTGTGTGGATGAGACCAACTTTGATAACTATTGGTTGATTCAACAGAGCTTCCTTTCTTCTTTTCTAAAGTCTATTATTTCCCCTTTTTGCAAATCTTCCAAAACAACTGCTTACTTGTTGCAAAATTGCCCAGATGTGGTTCACGAGTTGTGGTAATTCGAGTTGTGGTAATTCGAGTTGTGGTAATTAAAGCAAAACCCCGAAAAATAGTTATTAGGATCCACCCTTATCAAATTGATAAACATCTTACACGGGAGCCTCACCGTTAAATGAGGGAGATTTATCTCATGATTGCCTAGGTTTTAAGCTATGCATAAAATCTAGCCAACAGATAGAGCAAAAAATTGAGAAATAATCAACAACTTGATAAGCCAAAACACTTCTCAATGTGGCATTTTGTCCTTTCGTTCCCACCTTGTCAACCATGGCAGAAGAACATCCTCTAACTACATACATGAATGCAATTGAAATAATATGGGGGCTTAATGGTGGCAAATTGGCTCATGGCTGTCATGAAAACACTTCCTCTATCATTTGAAGGTAGCAAAACATCATCCTGCATTCCCTCCATACTTGGTTGGGGCCCTTTTTGCAATAATAACCAAGTTATGAGCCATTTTACCATGTGTTTGCTGGGCTGCTTTGATTTTCAAGTGGGCTGCCCCTTGAGGTCCACCTTTGGTGCTCGTGTATCTCACACTAATCTCCAATTCTTGATGATGCCCTACTTTCAATGGTAAACTAGGAAGCATTATGCAACGCTGTCCCAAAGTAGACCAACTGAAATAGTTACCTTGCTGTAACAAACTTCTTAGCTGTCCAAAATTTACTGTTCAAGGCTGCCAAAAGGTGGTTCTAGGCTGCCTTCTTGCTGCTGTCATTGGTTGGGCTGCACCCTCATTCGAATATTGCTGTTCCTTTTTCAAACCAAGCATTGGAACAACTTTGTTTTCATGCAACATGTGATCTTTTGTAACCATCAACTGGTTATTATTCATGTTGTCATCTTCATCTCAAGTTGTAACTTCATATGCTCCCTCATTTGCATGGGGAAAAAGCAAACTCAACTGCTTCTTTTTCTTCATTCTTGTACTTGCACATGGAACAAACTTATTAAAGAAGAAAAAAGTTCCCAGCTTCACTGCTTCATGCCTCATAGACATGATGGCCAACTCCTCCTTATTGCTTGCAATCATCTCACACTCTTTGTACGAGTGATGGTTGTCCAAAAACTCGAACACGCTGTCCCAATTACAGCTGTATCCATGCATTTCATTCAAAATAGTGGCTGGAATCCATCTCATGACGACTGTAAAAATGATGCCATTGATAGTACTTTTCACCCAAGGGCCTGGAAATATTGTGGACAACAAGTGAAAGGAAAGTACAACTGCCATACGGAAACCCCTTCATGAATCTCTCTAAAAACAATGTACTGGGGTTTGTAAACAATTTATTATGAAGTGAAGATGTTCTTAAAGGCTATAAACTATTCCTTCTCATGACTATCCTCTTTTGTGTGGCTGCAAACAAAATGTTGGACAAATTGGAAATGTCTATATTAGCAACACACAAATCTATGACAACATGCTTAAAATCCCAAAAATCAAGTTCCTTACTATTAACAACCATACCTCCAATGTCTGATTGGACTACAATGCTTGGGACAACAGGATAACATCCAGCTTGCTCTCTTCCAAACATAAATTTCATGAACTCAGCACCTACTTATAATGAAATTACTTAGATAAATCTGAATATCAGTAGCAATAGAACACCAAAGAACACCAAAATGTAGAGAATGATCACAATATGCAAGTAGAATAACTTAGCCACTTCGAGGGGGCAACCTCCAAACCATACAATAAGACTCAAATGCTTAATTTGATGATCAAATACTACATTCTAACTCCTATATATACTATTCTTATGTTATGGCCATCACCAAGGCTGACCCACTAATGATATTATAACATATATGAAAAAGATACAACTTGATAAAAAATTATGATAGCCACAAGTCGGCCATACACATCTAATGTAAAATATAGGATTAAAGGCGTAACATCTCCTTCCCCTTCGGAGCAACATTGTCCCCAATGTTGAGAAGCTCTGGATGTTGCTGAGAAATGTTGCATCCTCCCATGTGGCATCTTCACTGTTTAGATTCTTCCACTTGATCAGATACTTAGTAACGACCCTTGTCCACAATCGTTTAGTGCATGTCTAAAGGATGCTTTCTGGCTCTTGGATGATTCTTCCCTCCTCATCGAGCTCAGGCAACATTGTCTAGGTTGATACCTTCTGTCCGATTACCTTCTTCAAACAAGAAACATGGAAGATTGGATGTATTTTGGTTGTCTGAAGGAGTTCTAATTTGTATGCCACAGTACTAATATTCTGCAACACTTGATAAGGGCCATAATACTTAGGTGAAAGCTTGTTATCTTTCTTCTGTTGTTTCAAAGACATTTTCTTATATGGTTGTAAGCACACAAAACCCAATCATTGACTTCAAAATGTCTTTCACTGTGATGTTGATCAGTCTATTACTTCATGCGGTTTTGTGCCATGACCAAGTTCTCCTTGAGACTAGAAAGTACCTCTTGTTGGCGGTGAATGTGTTCTTCAACTGTTCTAACCTTTGGCTGGCCTCTCAAAGATGAGGTGATGGACGGTGGATGGTACCCATATAATGCCAAAAAGGAGACATTTTAGATGAAGTGCAGAAGGAAGTGTTATACCCTCATTTTGCAAGTGGCAGCCATTTGACCCATCTCCTTGCTTATATGAAGTAAAACACCTTCCAAGCACTTGTTTACCACCTCTGTTTGCCCATCAAACTGGGGATGATAAGAAGACCTACAAGCTAGTTGAGTACCCAAACATGAAATAAATCAGTCCAAAAATTACTAGTAAATATAGGTCTCGATCACTTACTATAATCTTTGGGGTTCTCATGTAGGTTTTGAACTGTGTCCATGAAGGTTGTTGCTATTGTACTTGCTTCAAATGGATGTGACAAGGCACAAAAATGGGCATATTTGGCGAGTCTATCCACCACAACCATGATGACATTTTTCCTTCTGTTTGGGCAATCTTGTGATGAAGTCCATGGAAACCCCTTTCCACCTCTGGCTAGGAATAGATAGAGGATATAAAAGACCCGAGGACTTACTTGTTTCACCCTTATTTTGCTGACAAACCATGCATTCTGCCACAATTTTTTTGGACATCCCCCATTAGCCCTTCTCATAGGAAATCTTGCTCGATTTGATGATAAGTCTTCAAGAAACTAGAATGCCCCCACTGGAGAAGCATGGAGCTCAAATAAAACCCTATTTTAAAGGGTTGAGTTCTTACATAGGTATAATCTATCCTTGTACCATAAAGCATACCTTTTCCATACAAATTTTTTTGACATGCTTGGATCGTGTTGGAGATTTTGAATGAGATTTTGTGTACTTGGGTCATCTCGTTATTTAGACATGACACACAACACTGCCTCAGTTGACTCATCCTTTTGAGATAGAGCATTGACTACTATATTCTCCTTCCCTTTCTTGTAGATTATCTCAAAATCATACCCCAACATTTTTGAGACCCATTTTTGTTGTTCTTCTAGATGATAAACCTGTTGCTCTAAGAAGTATTTTAGACTTACATGATTTGTCTTACTTTAAAGTGTTTCCTATCAGATATGGTCTCCATTACTTTGACTGCATGAAGTATGGCTAGCATTTCCTTCTCATAAATGGGCTTTTGACATATTCTTACCTTTGAATTGATGGCTCTCAAAGGCAATGGGCCCTCCCTCTTGCATGAGTATTGCCCCCATACCATACCCCGAAGCATCACATTCAACAATGAATGTTTTGGAAAAAAATGGAGTAGCTAGAACTGGAGTGGTGCACATGGCCTCCGTCAGCTTCTCAAATGCTTCGGTTGCTTCCTCATCCTAATGGAAAGAGTCCTTAAGTAAAGTTGTTAGTGGTGCTGCTATGCTACCATAACTCCTTACAAATCTACGATAATAACTTGTAAGTCCCAAAAATCCTCGGAGATTCTTTAGGGTTTTTGGGACCTTCCACTAAAGCAAGCCTTTATCTTGTTAAGATCCACTTTAACACCTTCATATGAGACGATGTGACCTAAATGTTCAACTTCCTTGAATCCAAAAGAACACTTAGAGGGCTTTGCGTAAAGTTGATGTTGTCCAGGAGTCTCCAACACCTCATTTACATGATGCAAGTGTTTTTCCCATTTTTTTTAGTTTATTAGTATATCATCAAAGAACACTAAAACAAACTTCTGTAGGAATGGCTTAAAGATAGAATTCATTAAACATTGAAATGTAGAGGGTACATTTTTGAGTCCAAAAGGCATTACTAAGAATTCATACGACCTTCATGTGTTCGGAAGGCTGTTTTATGAACATCCTCATCCCTAATTCTAGTATGATGATATCCGGAACGAAGATCAAGTTTTGTAAAGTAAACACACCATGCAACTCATCTAGCAAATCATCAATTATAGGAATAGGAAACTTATCTTTGACTGTGTACTTATTGAGTTCCCTATAATCAGGGCACATGTGCCAGGTGTCATCTTTCTTATGCACCGTCAACTACTAGAGAAGAATAAGCACTCTGACTATGACCTAGGATTATTCTTCTTCGAACATCTCTTGTACCATCTTCTCAATCTCACTCTTTTGCACATATGGGTACCTATAAGGTCTTGATGTTGGGCGGTTGGATCCCTGGTACTAGCTGAATGGACATGATCATGATCTCTTTTGGGAGGCAAACCCTTTGGCATATCTCCAAAAACAATGAGTACCCATCAGCAACTACCACTGATTTGGCATATCTGATGGTATAATGTTCTTGACCGATGTGCTTCCAATGAAAACAGTTGTGCCAAAAACCCCTGCTACCCTTTTAAAAATTTTTTGCATCTGATGAGAACTCAGCCAATTGTGGGGACTTTACTCTTAATCCCTCTTAGTTCAAAAGTCCTCCCTTCTAAATTGAAAATGCACGAACAACTCTTGGAAGTTCATCTCAATGGTTCCCAAGGTGGTAAGCCATTGAACTCCTAACACAATGTGTGCTCCTCCCATGGCAATGGCATACATAGGGCTATTTAACAAGTAATCTCCCATGACCAGTTTAATGTTATGGCATTTTCCTTAACAACTAATAGTACCCCCATCAACGATCATTACTTGACATTTAGGAGTTGGATAAACAATATAGTTCAAGCGCACCGCCAACTTATGATTGATGAAGTTGTGAGTACTTCCCTAGTCAATAACATTGTGTCACCCTCTGCTTTTTCAAGAATCCAACCACTTTGACGGTTTGTGGGTGGCTAATACCTGAAATTGATGACATGAGATCGTTGGCTGGGGATCTCTTAACTCCTCTGACTTGACCGTGACCTTCACCTCTTCATCTTCTTCCTTCTCTTCTTCTTCATTGGGGCACCTCAATGTAGAACAACTTTTCATCACATTTATGGCCTGGTCCATATTTGCTGTCACAATTGACCCTTTTGCTCTCTTTTCTTCAATTTGTTGAGGAAATCTACTAGAATTGGCCAGGGGAATGACAATTTTGGATTGCTTCTGATCTTTAATGCTCAGTGAAATTCCTGCATATTGTTGGAAAGAATTATTTCCTCTGCCCTACGTGCCATGACAATAATAGACTCATATACAATACTTGGATTACACATGCGTGCACCTCATACGTTGGATGTGATCATTGAGACCCTCCAAGAAATAAGCCATTCAAATTCCCTTCACCTATGATCATTCTCCACTATGCAAGGATAGGTTTTAGAATTGCTCAATATAATCCTTGATCTGATCTCATTTGTCATATTTTTGTTAACTGCCTGAAGTAATTCTCTGATCACACTTGTTGCTATACTGCACATTGCAATTCATCAGTAAAAATTGACTACATGTGACATTGAGAGTCATTCTTCTTATTTTGAGCACACAAGCATCGACACCAAATGAATTACTCAAGCTCCAAATATAAGGATGCAAATCAAAAGAAATCTCCATTTGGTTGATCCTAAGTGACCGCATCCTGCCCATCAAACTTAAGCATTTCCACTTTCAATAACATTTTCCAAGGCCCCATATCGGACCAAGCTGCTAGTTGAGGTTGACCATTGTCCATTGAAATTGGGCTAGCCTAGCGTAAAAGATTCCACTATGGTTGGGTTGGACATTGGTGATTTGTCGCTGGTTTTATTGATTCTTTTGCATGGTCGTCATCGAAGTTGTTTTCTTCGATAAGCTGATCCAATCTCTAATTGATGTTGTCCACCTGATCTTTTTTGGCCATTTTGGATTGTAAGTTTTGCACATATGATTCAGTTAAGATGGCTCACTCTATGGATTAGTCGAAGATGAATCCCATATCAAAAGATCCAATGATTACTGAGTTTTTGCATGATATCCATCTCAATCTTTGTTAGGAGTTTTTTTCCTGGAGTGACTAACATCCTTCCCTCAGCCTCTAGTGTGTGGCCTGCCATGCAGACTTTAGGGTTGAGAGTTAAAGGTTTAGCAGTTTAGGTTCATAGGTCAAGGTTCAGGGTTCGAGGTATAGGTTATAATGTTCACTGGTTCAGGGTTTAGAGTTTAGGGTCAACTATAGGTCAAATAAAGGGTTATTGGGGTCTTATACCGTCATACTATTGTAATCCATCTCATGAACTATGAATCCAATGACTATTATATTGTCACAACGGTTAAAAAATGCCCAAAAATTAGGAGTTGTCAATGATTCTTTATGCTTATTCTGGATTGTCTCACCAAAATGAATCCAACAATGGCTATAGTGTCACAATGGTGGCAAAAAAATTCCAAACTTTTTTAGTTAAAAATTCATGAATCTGCCTAGTGCAAACAAAAAAATTAAATCCCTTATAGATCAAAAGTTTTATTTGTTTTGACCCTCCAATTAAAACAAACATTGATCAAATGGACTCGTAGAAATCTTTCCCAAATCGAAGCTTTGAGACTCCTTGTAACGAAAAGGTAGAATAAGAAAAATCACAGCAATGGATTACAATATGAATAATACACAGCAAAGAACAACTAGCAATAATGAGTAAATAGAGCATGAACGCCAATATATGATTGAAAGCTTATCAGAATACTAGAAATATGACTTAGCCACTTCGAGGGGGCAACCTCCAAACCATACAATAAGACTCAGGTGCTCAATATGCTGATCAACTATTACATTCTAACTCCTATATATACTATTCCTATGTTATGGCCATCACCAAGGCTGCCCCACTAATGATATTATAATATATATGAAAGAGATGCAACATGATAAGAAGTTATGATAGCCACAAGTCGGCCATACACATCTAATGTAAGATATAGGATTAAGGGCGTAGTACTACTTTCATTGGAAGACTTCTTCTAGGGGTTGGTGCAATGCATAAGAGCTAGAAATACCCATGAAATGATTGTTGTTATGAAAATAAGGATGTAGAGCTTACCAACCAATGTGTTGCCCATGAAATCTGCCCTCTATGGAAAACTCTTTCCATTCTCTTTGTTGTCACCACCATTGGTGCTCCCTTAGCCATACCACGCAACACTATTTCCTTGCCTGCTGATGTGAATTTTGGTTCTATTGTTTGGTAGTTTTGCATAAACTCCCCAAGCGAATGCAATGATTGTGTCGCTTAAAAATAAACTCAACAAGCTTTGCTTCTCCAAAAAATCTGGCCATGCATTTAAATCACCACGACTCTACGTAGTGGCCAAATTACTTACCACCGCCATCAACTTTTTCCCACCAAAATAGCCTAGTGGAGTTTACGAGGTTCAAAGCTAATCAAAAACAATAATTAAACCTTAGTCTTTTGCATGGGTTGTTAACCGACCAGCTAATTAATTTAAACAATTAGTTACAAATTCGAATATGGCCAATTCCATATTTTTATCACCTAATCAAAAGCCAATCAGTATGGTCGATGGCCATATGGATTACCAAAATAAAAGGGAATTCGGTGGTATATGATCTAAGATCATAATACCATTTAATGGTAGAATTCCAACGAGTATAATTCATATCATTATAATAATAAAATGCCAATCCACTTAACATTTGTCCATCTTAATTATCCAATGCTATGGAGTCTTACCATATTAGCTTAAACGATTAAATGCCTATTACAATGGTCTAAGACCAACTTGATCATTCAAAATCATTATTCATTCAACATGGAGCCACGATGGGTCGAAGACATGAATCAAACCAAACAAGTTTAATCATAGTGCTTGGCAATATTTCCGATCATCAATTACACATTATATGTGTTATGGTCAAGCTTATTAAAATATTCAAGTAAATAATCAAAGATCAATAGAATTGACATTCTCTTTACCTTGCAATACTTTCCAAATTCATATTTTTATAAGCAACATACTTGTATTACTTTTAAATGGATTATTAAGTAAACCCGTTGATTTTACCTTGACGATTTTGAACTTTACCAGTCCTTGCTAAAGATCATCATCTGGCTTTACGGTCTATGAGCGTCATAATGTCAAAAGAACGTAGTATCTTTTAAACAATCCTCATTATTTCTAATTGTCGAAATAATACATTATAGCTGTGTACAAATTTATCATGTTTCGCTAATTATTATTTCCAGCAAGGAAGATGTACTAGAATATCAATAACAGACGCAACAACCAAACCGTACACCAATGCATCGAAATCATCACACCCAACAAGTCAAAGTAAACTTATACAACATAGTATAAGAAGAATAAGTTATAAATGTCAAGTACTCCATGAACGCTTAGCAACAAAAGTACGTATATCCTTTTCAGGGTATACATACGTATGTATAGCTGCAAACTCAGCTACGTGACAACACTTTTCCCCCTGCATTCGTAAACCACTTAACATATTACAACTTATCCTTGCGAAAAACAATGAAAAAGCGGGATGTGACATACTTCCACCCTTAATGAATCATTGTCCCGATGATTTAACTCATTACTAGCAACTAGAATAATCGAAAATGGATTATTAATCATACAACTAAGGAAACAGTCAAAATTGTCATCCAAAACTTGTATTTTTTCTAGATTTCAGTTTATTTGAATTCAAATTTATTGGCTGTAACAACCTTCCAACCAGCAAAAACTGCCACATAGTCAGCATTATGTACTAATTTTGTCACTTTAGTCAGTCATAATATACAATATTATTTAGTATACATAACAAATAGTCAAAAACAAGTTATATTTTGCTGAAACAAGTGAGGAAAACACTGTTTTTATTTCATCCAAGTCTCTTCTCAAGTTGCGAAGTTCATTAGAACACTTGTCTTTTCAGATCTTGCCTTGTGCAATTCTCAAATTTTTGAAATATATCCAGCGATTTTCCACTCTCTGGTTGGTTTTGCCAAAATAATTCTACGGTTTTACTCTTTTTTTAAATTCTGAATGCCTCTTTCGGATATCTTTATCCTTTAATCATAGCCAATGATAACCTTAATCATTAAAATGTTCCTTTCTTTGCAATGTATGCTTCTTGTTTTTTGCATGCCTTCCAGACATTTGTTTGTCTTTCAAACTGATAAACCGTTGACTTACGTTGAGACAGTTATTATTAATCAATAAGTCATAAGTCCCTATATGGGTTTAAGTATTTTTCCAATTTCCGTGATGAAGTTAAACAACATCAATATTGTATTGACAGACATAGGTCTGTGGTTTAAACAAATTTCTTCTCATATGATGAAGACTAGATTTCTCATTCAGTTTCTAGCTAATGATTAGATACAAAGAACTTAGTTGTACTAGTATTAAATTAAATCAGCAACAGGAAAAGTCCTACATTACTTACCTAACATCTTGTGAGGAATAACTTGTTCCTTTTCATGGCTGTTAGCCACTGCAACATTGTTCTGCTCTTTCTTGCTAGAAATTACATGTTTTGTTGTTGTGTTTCTTCCTGACAGTCCTTATTTATTGTCATATCCTTTACACCTCTTTTTCCTAAAAGTTACCGATGAGGAAGAGATAATGCTCTTTTTATACGTTTTCTCTTTACGAGTTGGAATTTCTTGCAAATTCTATTCTAGCCTTTTGGCTTTTCCGAACATTGTTTCCATAGTAGACAATCCACACCTATCTACTTTGTCTACCCAATTTGGGTTTAATTTCATATTGGATTATAGTTCCAAAACCTATCATCAAATACAATTCAACAATCAAGCGTTTTCCTTGCTCATTGCCACCAATCAGTTCAAGTTTTTTTACCTTGACTGACCATTTCCACTCATTACCAATTGCTCAAAGGAAACTATCTGGTTTCGAGTGTTTCGAAGGATTGTTAGAATTTTATCTAACTTTTAAACCGCCAAACCTATAATCTAGTTCGGTTCATTTTCCACGATACATTCTCCTCAAATCCATTGTATTCTATTAATAAGAATAAGATGTTCAGTTAGCGTAAGGACCCATCAAGTCCAAGAGATGCAACTTCCAGCTCTGATACCAAAATGTAACACCCAATGTTATGCTTCAACGAACTAAGGGAATTTAATTTTTTTTTATAAACCTGTAATTACCTTTTATGCCTTCGGTGATTTTTAGCACGCAATAGATAAATCCAATATATAATTACGTTTACAAAATCCCTTAATTCTTTTTATGTTGCAATAATTTAACATTATTACTTAGATGAAATCAAGGGTTTATACCACAGTTGGATCAAGCATACCAATTCACTAAAGTAAAATATGTTAAGTCCCATCCCAAGGGAGTGTTTCTACAACACTACATGTTTTCTTGGCGAGCTTGTGAGAGCTCTGTACTTCATTACCATATTGAACACAATTAACGTAATCCTATCCTGAAATACCACTAACTGATACACACACACACACACATATATTTATCTGTATATAATTATAACAAGTTTACAACCAAATGGGGAACATATGCCTATGAGAAAATGCCTTTTGGCTTGTCAAATGCAGGCGTGACCTTCAAAAGAGCAATGGAAATTGTCTTCAAAGGGTACATCGATGAGTTCATCCTAGTTTACTTGGATGACATAACCGTCTTCTCAAAGCAGAGTGCTGATCACATCATACGTCTTGAGAAAGTCTTTGAGAGATGTAGAGAATTCGGGGTGTCTTTTAATCCCAAGAAGTGTAACTTTGCTGTTGTGCAAGGCAAGCTTTTGGGGCATGTTTTTTCAAAAGATAGCATTGCCATTGGTCCGGAAAGAATCTCAGCCATCTTGTCTCTTTCTTTGCTAGCTATCAAGAAGGCTTTGCAATCATTCTTTGGAAAAATCAACTTTGTTAGGAGATTCATTCCTAACCTTACGGGTTTGGTTAGGCATATCATTGTCATGCTCAAGAAGGATTCAGTTTTCAAGTGGACATTAGAAAGAAAGGAAAGTTTTATCAAGCAAGAAATTGCTCAAGCCCCAACACTTATCAATCCTGATTACTCGAAGGATTTTATGTTCTATGCTTATGGAGCTGATGCTAGTGTTGCTGGTATATTGACACAAGAAAATGACCAAGGACAAGAGCAGCTAGTGCCTTTCTTCTGTCAAACATTGAAGGATTACGAATTGAAATACAGTCACACGGAAAAATAGGGCTACACCATCATGCGAGCACTAAAGAAATTCAAAAGTATGCTCACTACAAATCATATAAAAGTTCTAGTTTCACACTCCAGTGTAAGGGACTTCTTTATGGGAGTAGAAATCAATGAAAAAAGAGTTAGATGGATGACCAAAATCATGGAGTATGATGTCTATCAAAGCCGCAAAACTGGTTAGAGGAAATGCGCTCTGCAAGCAACTTGCTTTGGACGCGCAGATTGATCAGGACACTTCTTTGTTCATAGATGAGGAACCTCCGTGCGCTGAAGTTGAGCAAAATAAAAATCCAAGTGCGCACATCTGGGTTGATATCACGACAACTTTCCTATCTAGCCTAAACAAAGCAAAGAGAAGACATCTGAGGTTGCAGTCTATCCCCTTTGTGTTGATTTATGATGTTCTCTTCAAAAGAAACATTGATGGTGTGCTGCTGAGATGTATTGATGGTGTGTAGGTCAACAAAGTGTTAGAAGAATTTCATGATGGATTTGTTGGTGGACATTTCTTTGCCAAAGCCACAACAATGAAAATCATTAAGGCCGGTTACTTTTGACCTACATTGTTTGCTGATGCGCACGAGTGGGTTAGAAAATGTAAAGAATGTTCTTTCTTTACAGGAAAAAAGAAATTGGCCACGCTTCCCCTCCGTCCAATCCAAGCAAATCAACCTTTTACACAATGGGGTCTTGACTTCATTAGCATGATCAATCCTCCTTCAAGTGCTGGTCACAAGTGGGTTTTGACAACAATGAATTACTTCACTAGATGGACAAAAGCTATCGCGCTTAAGGAAGCAACTAAGTCAGTCATCCTTGACTTTCTCGAAGGTATTGTGACAAGGTTTGGCATTTCTCAAACCATTATCTCTGATAATGCGAAGGCATTTCTTGGCACTAAAATTTCTGATTGGGCTCTTAGTCTTGGAATATATTTGAAGACTTCTTCCAACTTCTATCCTCAAGGTAATGGTTTGGCTGAGTCTATTAACAAGAACTTGATCATAATCATGAAAAGAGCAATGGATATCAACAAGAGGCAGTGGCATACAAAGGTTTCCCGCACTCTCTGGGCAGACAGAATAATAGTGAAGAAGGCAATTGGTACTTCATCTCACAAACTTGTCTATGTAAAGGAAGCTAGGCTTCCTTTGTCTTTAGAATTGCCTTCACTAGAACTAATGCAGTAGTTGGAATTTGAGGGCGCAGATCAAAGAGAAATCAGAATGGTAGAATTGGTTGAACTTGAAGAATTGAGGAGTTCTACCATGATCAGATTCGAACAACATCAGGAATTGACTAAACAATGGTTTGACAGAAAGGCTAGGGCTCAGGTCTTTAGAATGGGTGATCTGGTCTTAAAATGGGTTGTTGACAGAGCTAAACCAAGGCACCATTCAAAGTTTGATGGACTGTGGAGTGGGCCATATATTATTAGCTCTTGTAAAGAGGCCAATTCTTTTGAGTTGTCTCACCTTGATGGAGATGCATTACCAATCCCAGTTAATGGGATTTATCTCAAGCACTTCCATTGAGTTTCATTGCATCATGTACATACTAGAGTAGATTCAATTCCTCAAGTGCGCCTCGCGCATAATGTTTTGTTGGTAGTGTAGGTTTCCTTTCTCTCGTGCGCGCTCTTTTGTTGCTTCTGGATGGCAGTTCTTGTGCTCACAAGTCATGAAGGTTTCAGTGGCAGAGGTTATGTTTCAGTTAGCTTGCTCATCCAACAATTTTGGTGTGCATTCCCAAGAATTAGGTGGAAAGTCTGTTGCAAGACAATTTTCCACTCTTATTAAATTTGAAATCAAAATATATTTCATATTTGGGAACAATCAAAGTTTATTGCAGAGTTCAGACAATGCTTCATGTGACTTCAAGGGTGAATTATTCAAGTACAAATCAAAATTTCATATTTTTAGGCCGATTCCATGCTCAATGGATGCTTCAAGGCTACGGATCTCCTTCATCTAACAGGTAGATGTCCATGAAAGCAGCCAAACTGTTTCCTAAAAGTAATCCCCTAGTTATTTTAGCAACTTGCAATTCCATTCTGGCTCTAGCATCAGGTTTTTAGGTCGCGCGCGTAGTTGGTGTTGAGCACAAGATAATACTGAGAGGGGGGGTGAATCAGTATTATGATATTATTTCAAACTTCAATACTTAAACTTAGATCTATAATCACGAGCAATGTGAATATATCAAATCAATCAAAGAACACACAACTTAATGCAAGTAGACACAGATATACGTGGAAACCCTTTCGGGAGAAAACCACGGAGAAACTTCTTTCTTTATATATATTTCTCAAAAATTTGTAGGCACCAACCTACTGGAGACACCAATCCCCAAATTACGGTTTTGTAGGCACCAACCTACAGGAGCACCCACCCCTTTTGCTAAGCACCAACTCAGCAAGAGACACCAATCTCTTCGAATATGAAGGCACCAACCTTCCTTACAAAATTTGCTTTCCACTTTTGAACTTGTTGCTTCCTCAACGAATAATGTAGAATTCTTCTTCTTACTTTCAGATTTGCTGTTCTAAAATTCCGCCCTTACGCTTCCTCTTCTTCTTTTTCCTTAAGATATTCAACTTGAATCCATGCTTAGTAAGTCTCATATGAATCTTCTTATATAGCCTTTCGTACCTTTTCGAAAAGACACATCGTTCCAACTGACACAACCTTTCCATTAACACAACTTAATTAAGTGCATTAGTTGGCTAAAACCAAAGAATAATTAATGCAGCCCATAATTATTAAATGCACATTAATCAATGCAATTAACCACTTGATAGGAGCGCTGCCCCTCCTTAGACAAATCATTGTTATCATTAAATCGCTGCCAGCCATCATTAAATCTTCTTTTTCACCATAAAACATTGCATATGAACACCTTAAAATGCGGATATCTCTCTCTTATGTATAGCTGTGTATATCTCGCTTATACCGTGATAATCCTCATGCAAAAAACGCTTCTTTTCATGTATTTAAACTTTTGTTTTCTACCCTTCTATACTGCTGGTTATTTCCGTTACTTTCTACCATTTCCGTCAATAATTCCGTTACTTTTTGACAGATTTCCGTTTATCAGTTCAGCACCTCTTTTGACATCAATGACAATATTTCCAACAGCTGGTTTCCTTCCTTGGCGCATTTGCATGGTTGCAGTTCTTTACGTGTACCCTCGCGCACTCTCCCCTCCTCTTCCCTGCTGCTTTCCTTTCCTTTGCTTACCTTCGCGCATGCTTCGCACGCTTCTTCCTACCTTGGATAGCTGCAAGTCTTTCTCAATTCTCTCTTCACGCGCATTCCTTTGCACATCCCCTTCCTCCTTCCTAGCTCCGCACACCCCATCACGTGCACCTGCAGATTTCCTTTGCATTCTTGCAAGTCCTCAGTGTGCCCTATGCGCATACCTTTTCTTCCCCGAGCCCTGCGCATCGCCGTGTGCGCACTCGTTCCCCTTTGCATTATTCCCGTGCGTATTTTGCTTTCGCGCTCCCTTCCTCGCGCGCTCGCATTTCCTTCCGTGCACCCTTACGCTGCGCACATGTTATTTCCTCTTGGCATGCTCCGCGCGCCAACTTCTTCCGAACCTTCGAGCCTCTTGTACATTTCCACATCCATTCAGATATGCAACCCTTTCCTGTTCCCCTCACGCACCCACTCGCGCGTGCCGATGGTTTCCTGCATTCTTACTTCCCTGCCTCCTGCTCTTGCGTATGCACCCAAGGTTGTGACCTCCGCGCCAATCCAAGTGCGCCACATGTCCAACTCTTGGGACTTGTTAGATAAAGTGCACCTCATCACGACGAATGGAAGTGTGACACGTGGCACAAATGACATGTAGTCAACTTGCAAACTTCCGCGAGCAATCATATCGCGCCGAGTGTCTGACGTGTTGCTCTTGCACTGCAAAATTTCAAATCACCATAACTCCTTCCACAAAGCTCAAAATCATGCGCACCTGGTCTCATTGGAAAGTTGTTGGCGCGGGTTACAACCTAGGCTCTTCAAAATCAGATTTTGGTGGGATGTGGTAGGTGAAAATGGGAAAATGTCACTGGTCATTAATGCACACTTCCAGTCAACTTAAGCACCCGGATTTCATGGGATTTGGCCTCTTTCTTTCTTCCACAAGCAAATTGACGTGGGGAGGTGGATTTGTCAGAGCTTTATGTGGATTTGCAGGCATTTATTGCATCTTGTTGGTGGTTGTGATTGGAAATCCAAGTTTTCCCCCACTGTTCCCTCCTCTTCTTCCCTCTTCTATATATTGTAGAATAATGCTCATTTGTAAAGGTTGGACCCTCTTGGATTGCAAGAGCATTATTCAGAGTAGGCCTCAGATCTGGGCCACTACATGTGGATCCTTGCCTCCTTTCATTCTAATCGACTGTGCATTCATCTGAAGCAATAGAAGTGTTTTGTGTTTATCTTCCGCCCTAGCTCATGTTTTATTGCATCTTTTGCTTTTTTGCAATATTGGTATGCTGTACATGTTTATGTCTCTTGTAGGGTTTCTTTTCTGTTGTGCTCCCTAAAAATGAGAGCTTGAATGTTGTTTTGGATTGTGGCATGCTTGTCTTCCCTTTGCTCATTTTCCCTCATTTAAGAGTGTTCATCCCCTTCTTTCTGGTGTTATCACCTCCCCTTAGCTTAGGATTTCAATTTTATGCATCTTCTTCTCACCTCGGTCCCTTTGAATCATAAAGTAGTGTGAGATAGCTGCATTTCCCTTCTTAGGAGTAGTCTTAGTAGTAGAAATAAGTAGAGGAAGCCAACCTTCTCTGGAGGTCTCTCTCAAACACAAGGTCCCACAACTTGGAGACAACCCCATGTTGCCTCAAAGCCTTGAATCATCTTGATTTAGGACGGGTGCAATTTTGAGCTCCAATACATTGTACTCTCAAGATCACATCCGTCTCTTCAATGCCCACTACATAGAAGTCATCTTCTATTTTATGCTTCCCTAGAGTGATTTTCACCTGTTATACCTTTTTTGTGCATGGGACGGTGAAGCCATCAGCCATTGTCACATCGAATCCTTTGAAATCTGCCGCTTGCAGCTCCCAATCTAGTGACCAAATTAGCATCAATAAAATTGTGGGTTGCCCAACTATCAATCAAAACAATAACTCTTTTACCTTGTAGCTCAACCCTTAGTCTAAAAGAGTGATATCTAGGAGCTCTGGAAAACATGGCAAAGGTGCTATCCGTGTGATTAGCTTCTTCTTCTTTCCCTTGTTCCTCAATTTCTTCTTTTTCATCCGACACTGCTTCAATGTAGTGAACTTGCCTCTCCTAAGGCAACGATGTCACGATGTCCATGGATCCTTGCAAATGAAGCAAAGGTTCCTCCTCAAGTCATTCCGTGTCTCCCCTTCTTTGTTGGATTTTGGCAGCTCTCTTTGTGGTGTATTTCCTTGTTGAAATGGCCTCTTGTGCTGGTCATAAGGAGCTGCCCTTTGTTGACTTGGAAATGGGGGTTTAAGTTGCCCCAAGGAGTTTCCCTTTTGTTGTGCACAAGGCATAATTTTATCTCTAGGAGCTGAAGACTCCAAGTTTAGTGCTTTCTTGATTGCATCTTGAACGGATGAAGGTTCAAAAGACTTGACCAAGCCCTTGAGAGGTTTAGATAACCCTTCAACAAATAAGACAACTAACCTTCTCTCGCTGACATCCGGAACAATCACTGGAAGATTTTGAAAATTAGTAATATAGTTGTCCACCGATCCTTGTTTGACTTGTGCCAACTCTTTGAAATGGACCTCAAGAGCTTTTCTATCGAATCTCTCCATGAGTCTTTGGCTGAACTCATCAAGAGAAGTGGTAGATCCATGTCCTTGGGTGATCCATCCGTGGTACCACCACTCATGTGCAACTCCTTCCAAATGCAAACTAACCTTCTCTCGCTCACATCCGGAACAATCATTGGAAGATTTTGAAAATTAGTAATATAGTTGTCCACCGATCCTTGTTTGACTTGTGCCAACTCTTTGAAATGGACCTCAAGAGCTTTTCTATCGAATCTCTCCATGAGTCTTTGGCTGAACTCATCAAGAGAAGTGGTAGATCCATGTCCTTGGGTGATCAATCCGTGGTACCACCACTCATGTGCAACTCCTTCCAAATGCAAGGTGGCAAATTTGAGTGCATACTCCTCATAAATGGGGTTCAAGGATAAGTATGTATCCATCTTTTGCAACCGTGCTCTAGCTGAACAATTGTTCGGTTCATCATGGGAGGGAGGAGTTATTTTTTCCAATCTATGTTGTAGATCCTTACATGGCTGAACTTGGTGAGATCCGTTGTTCTTCTTGGGGCCATTATTCATCCTTAGTCGACAAAAGTCCCTGAATGACAACATCTCATATGTTGCAAAATTTAGGGCTGTATATTCTTCACCATAAGTGTCCATGTCTTCTACTACATGTGGGTGCTCTATCTCTATTTGTTGCTCTTCTCTTTGCAGAAATTTCACTCTAAAAATTCCAGAAGGCTTGATTGAAACTTTTTCACCGTCATTACCGACGGAGCTCCCTTCACCATTATTTCCCACTCCATGATTGTTTGGCCTGTTTGTGTTGAAACCCTGCAAAGCTCTAGTCAATTTAGCCATGGATACCGTGAAAGCCTCCCGCATTTCTCTTTGAGATTCCCTGAAGGAATGCTGCATCTTTCTTTGATTTCGAGTGATGACTTCCTAGAAAAAACTCAGCTCATTCATTGGAGGTGGTCATTGATCTCGATCACCCATGGTACCCTTCACTGGAGTTCTTCTTTGATATTGGTATTTGAAACCCTCTTCACCTGTGTGCATTCAAAACTGATTTTCCTCCACTGGCTGGGAGAATCAAGTTTTGATACCCACTATAATGTCCCTTGTTATAAAAAACACAATAGATTTGGATTTGCTTGAAACCCTTATGCAGAAAATTATATAGAAGGGGATTATGGAAAATTAAATAACTTTGGGAAATACTTAACAAAATATTTTAACAATCAGAAATTCCACTTAAAATTAGATAAAAACTTAGATCCGATTTAATTTAACTATATTTCCAAGCTAAACAACTGCAAACTTTAAAAATTCATATCCAGAGAAATATATGGAATTACAACACACAAAATGGATGAAAATGATCTATTATGGGATGACAACAATCATAGATATTTATTACCAAATTTCTTAGTAACGGGAACACAAAAATTCTATTCCGAATTCACAAAATGGGGCGCCTAGGCTAGAAATGGCCAAAAAATGATCAAAAAACTTTCTAAACCACTGACAATCGCAGCAACACTCTTCCAAATCGATGCCCTTGCTGATATCCATCTTTTTGAAGCTCCAAAGTGAAAGAAATGAGGGTTTCTATCCTTAAATCTGAATTCTGACGAGGGTTTTCATCCTCAATAGTTTGCTCTCGAGGGTTTTTGTCCTTAACAGCCGAAAAGAAGCAAAATGCTTTCTCATAGAAAAAAATAGATGATCCAATCTTCCTTACAAATGAGCCCTCTACATCCTTTTATACTTTTTTGGGCACCTTTCTCTAAGTGGGGCACTCCATGTGGTAGATGAGTTATTAAAACATAAAGTCATCACCTTTTATGTCTTAGTTCAACATTACACTTTTTCCCTCCTAATTCCACGTTATAACTTAAAGTTGCTTTTGTAAAAAATTATTACAAAGAATAAAACAACATCAAAATTTAATGGTAAAGTACTCCCACAACAACTTCCTTAAAGCTTACGGGAAGTAAGAATGGGCCTATAAATATTTTATTAATAATATTGTTAAGCTACCCATACATGGAGAGTTATCTGGGCTCAACTTTAAAAATATTATTAAGTATTTATAATTTAGAAAAGGGAACATTATAATATACGTGTGAAATCATTGGGCATCACAACAGTTCTATATATTCTCTATAGGGCTGGAATTTCTCTAGATGAGATGGGGGTTGGTTTCGAAGCGTCCGAAGTGGTGCGGTGATTCAATGGGTTTATTTCGGTGATTTGGGATGGGGGTTTGTTCCGAAGTGTTTGAAGTGGTGCGGCGATTTGGGATGGGGTTTTCCGAAGCGTTTGAAGTGGTGCGGCGATTCAATGGGTTTATTCTGGTGATTCAATTAGAGCTCATTCCGGCGACCCCATATCTAGATAGGGAGATAGGGCCATCAAATTATAATATATGTTTGAAATCATTGACGTAGATCAACTGCCATTTGGTTGTGTGTTCGTCAGTCTACATTCATTGAAATGGACTCATTGCAATTGTTGATTTTCCTTTTTCAACATTATTCTTATTGAACTCCTCTATGTTATTTGTTGGCTAAGCACCGTTGGCATTCAAGTGTTATTTAATTTTAGGTCTTTCCTTTTACCAGTGCCTTCTGTGCCAAAGAACACTTCCATCCATATTAACTATATACACCTAATTTTTCACTTTACTAACTTTTGTTCATCGTAGGTATCATTGGCGCATTAGCTTCCCCGAAGTGGTGTCCTCAAGGATACTCTCAGGAGTAACCAGAAATGGCTACATGCATCCTTCACAGGCTACATTGGACTGGCTAGCAGTGTTGCTTATGAGAGAGCTTTGATGTGTGGCCCAATTAGATCACACCTCTCATGTTTTCACTCCCATGCAATCCTCACCCTAATGACTCCACTCAACTTATCTTGCAACTCATTAACCAAATGAGTCTGCAACAAGCTAGTGCCAATAACCAATTTCGTCAAATAAATGTGAATCTTGCTCGCATGCATAGTAGACCTTAACAAATCCAAGGGGTATGCTTAATCAGTGTTCTCCCCCATCTCCTCTAGTAGGTCACAATGGCATTACCATTTCATAACCTCTCATAACCAATGAGGTGCTCTAATCTATTCAGAAAGAACCTTTGGTTCCTTATATAGTCATTATGTATATTGGAGATGTCACTCCTCTTACTTATGATGGGTTCACCGGCCTAAGACTTCACATTTAAGCCTTTGGCAATGTCTACACAAAATGGATCAAGGATGACACCTATGCGGCTGCCAAACCTTTAGCTAAGACCCTTATAGGCGATGCTTTAGATCCCTCCTAACTCCATTTTCAAAATCTAGGGTTTAGTCAACCTACTACTGAATGAATTCCATTCTCAAGATTTACTTGAAAACATCTTGAATATCTTCATCAATTGTGAGTAGGGTGATAATGAGAATGTTCAATCCTCCATCAAATGATGGAAAAATCTTTGTATTAGAATAAAACATTCTTTTAGTGATGACACTCTTCATAGTATCTTCATTGACGCCTTAGAACCTCACCTTCCATACAAGGTTAGGTCCTTCTCTCCTATCACTCTAGAGGAAGCCATTGAGTAGGCTAAGAGGTAGGACTGTCTTATGCATATGTTTGAGAAGCCTCAACTGAAGCAATCTCAAACTCAACTTCAATCTCAAGCGCATAAAACCGTCACATTCTAATGAATCCTTGGAATTGTAATCTTACGAATGACAGTCTTAGACATTCCTAATCCTAACAATGCCATCCAAAAGATCATTCACAATGTTGACTCAACCCCTTCTAGATCAAACAAAGGTAATTGTCCCTCTTCTTCCCATGCGGATAACCATCAACCTTCTATGGAGGAGTTGCAACAATGTCTCCTTAGGCATTATCAAACGCGTGTTGATATTTCTCGTCACGCTCCCCCATGGTTCAACGAGAAGCTCTTTAGTTGGTGGCACGCTAGGGTCATTCACATGAAAATTGCAAAGCTCTCCGTGCTTTTGTTGATATTTTGTCTACTTCGTGATAACTTCGATCATGAAGGTATGGCCCGCAAAAGACTTGAGGAAGGTGTGGCGGCCCATTACCGCGTTGAAAGGCGTGACCGTCATAGTGCTGTAAGTCAAGTCAATGAACATCTCAGGGTCTACACCAATCCCTTGCCTAATCATTCTAAGACTAAGGCAATTCTGTAGCCTCATAATGAGAAACAACAAGATTCCTCTACTAATGCTATTGAAAATACCTATAATTGTTAAATTGAGCCTCCCAAGAGTGTGGTCAATAGGAATGGCATGAAACATGTGATTGCCACTATTGACACCTCATTCTCCGCTCCTCATTTCCAAGCTTATCGGTCTGTTCTGGCCTATCCTATAGGTGAGACACTTTGAGAGCTATCTCATCATAATCCAATTGCTCAAAATCCTATCCAAATCAATGCTATCATCCATCCTGAACCAATAGGGCCAATGCCATATGTTTCTATTCCCATTATCCCTGACGCCATCAGCCGCGTTAAACCTATAGGGTCGATGTCGTATGTCATCTCTTGTACTGCCCCTAACACCATCACCCATTCTAAACCTATGAGGCTGATGTCGTTTACTTCCTTTTCTGCCTTCCTGGATGCCGCAAACAACCTTAAATCTGTAGGGTTGATGCCGTTTACTTCCTCCTTTACCGCCCCTGACGTTATCAACCAATGTGCGTCTAGCATGACTGATACCATGTAGTTGGGCAGTGTAATAAAAATTTGATCTAACTTGAGGTTTTAATCCCTTCAGATTAGAGTTTGATTAAAAATCCTCATGCCCAGACCAATATTTCATTAGCCAGCTTGTAAAATTGGGATCCCATAAGGGAACTCTCAAACCTCTCAAGTCGGATTCCCTTCTTTGAATTAATCATAACTTCTCCTAAACATTTCAATCAACTTAGGAAAGCCCTCTTTGAAATGAATATACCCTCACCACTAGCTTTGGGGCAAGACTCCCTCTCACATGGTTATGATGAGAGCATACTTTAACAATGCTAACAACTTGCAATCCAAAATGATTGAACCACAAATCAATCTCTATCTCTTCACTTTCCCATTAACTCTATGATTCTAGGTGAGTTGCTCTTCTGAGCATACGATCCCCCTTTCTTCATTTTAGTCAAGATCGACAATGTGCAGATGAAAAGAACTCTCATTGATGTAGTCTAGGGCACATATGTCACTTCTTTGGAATTCATCAAGTCTCTTGGCTATTCCATTGACAATCTCAAATCTACATGTAGCACATGTCAAGGGTATGACCAAAGGCAAATTCCCCTCATGTGCTACATTTGGCTTTTTATTACCGTGCGAACCATTAGATAGAGTGAAGGTTATGATCTTCAATTTTCAGCATTTGCCTTCTTATTACCATGCGGACCATTAGATAGAGTGAAGGTCATGATCTTCAATTTTCTCCATTCATACAGCATTCTTCTTGGCCAACCCTGGCCACATGATACAATCGCCTGCCTCTCATACACCTCCTTCGCCCCTCGGATAAGGAGGTGCGATGTTCTAAATAGATGGGGTTTGACTAGCACTTAAAGCTTCACCCTCTGCCCAAACAACCCTAACCTCTTACCTACCAATCTTATCCACTACAATACGGACATCAACTAAGCGCATGGTCTGCTCCACAACTAGGGCCACCTAAGTTTGCCCAAGCATGCACAAAAGGGTATCCATATCTCCTTGCTTTGCATCTTGCTTTGCAAGTTGAGTGTATCTGTGCACCGCTCTAGCTCTTAGCTGCCTCTTCGGCCAATCGAAGTGCACCCACGTGCTCACTTGTTGAGGGCACCATTAGATCCAAATCAATGTCATGTACGTCCTCTAGAGATTTGGGTACAATATCTCATGGTCGTGCCAACCTTCTATCGAGGTCCTTTAGTTGACCGCATTGCTCCTCTATAAAACATCACATAAAACACATTAGCACACAATACATCATGTCACTTCCTAACATGTATCTCTTCTCTAGGAAAGGAAATAACTCAAGTATAAACTCATACCTCGATGAGCGGGACAATCCATTACGACTGTCTCATCTGCCTGCCACCCAACACAATATCATCATCGTCGTCTTGTGGCATTGCAAAAACCAACTGCTGCCATCTTTTTCGGCGTACCGGCATTAGGGGCCCGTGCTTCGTGCTCGGGTCGCTCTCCTTAGATCTCTGACAAGAATGATGCTGATCCCCGCACCTTGAGCAGAAAGTAGCCTTTTCTTGGTCATCACGGTCTCCACTCTTGGTCCCATCCATAGGGCCATTATATCCCCTCCTTACCTGGGGCGTCCCTCACGAGGTTGCCCCTCACCTCAAGAACGTGCACCTGCCCTGTAGGTCACCTTCTCTCCTACACTGTTGAGTTTTGGGAGCTCGCTTATACTGGTGTGGCCTCAATGATGAGACGACAACCTTTGGTCCCTCACTTGCTCTTCCTCATGGCTCCTTAGCATGTCGTGCTGATGCGGTGGGACTGACAATGGTACAATAGGATGTGGCCTCCCAGACTTACTTGGTACTCTGTCTACAAAATGTGTCTCTACCCACCCGTGGTAGTGACCTGTGAACTCCACTATATCTTGTGCCTGTGTCGTGGGACATGAAAGCCATCTATCAACTGATCCCACATATGAAGTCCATACCACACGATCTCGACGCACTGTGTGTAGGGTTGGATACCCTACTCTGGCCCTCTCCGCCTCTCCTTTCTCCCACAACAACATACTTGGGGCAACAACTGCTAAGTGTAGTGGCATCTCGATAGGCCTATACATCGGAAATCACTCATAAATCCTTGATGATTGTAGAATAATGGGATCAATTGCCTGCTTTTGTCTCACCCGCAATCTTTATAAATCATGGGCAAGTTGTACCCAATTTGCTACACCCCTGCCGAACTGAACACCCTACTCTAGAGCATGTCTATTAGCTACTGAGGCAAATACTGACACTCCATTTGATTTGTGACACAAAATCCATGTCACAACAATCCCAATAATGACTTTCTAGATATCCAAAATCCCCAAAGCATAAACATTGTCAAGATGGATAATAATTGACATCCGATGATACTCATTTGAGCCTGTTCCCACTGTGCTAGCCCTCTCCTCTCCTCTGCAGTTTTGGGAACATCACAAAACATGCGTGGCCGTTAGATCAAAAGTCCCATAATAACATGTACATCTTCCTATGTAAAGGGCATCTCAATCGTGACCGCGCCAACCCGCCATCTAAAAGTGTTGGTGCGATACTACCATGCACCAATAAACATTTGAATCAAATATGGATCCAAGGTGATCCATCCCATCTGCATAATCCCTCCAAAACCCAACACTTGCAATCAGGCCCTATTTGTTGTCGATAATCTCTTTAATAAAGCTGACAACCATGTTGCATTGACCGATCTCCAAAGTCAGATCCTCCATGTGACCTGCAAAATTTTAAATAAGCACCTATTAGTCTCAGTTAGAGAAGAAGTCATAAAGTATCAATGACAACTGCAAAATCAATTAATAATCATTACTTTTACGGTATTGGCCATGCTAGCAAACAACATTAACCCCTGACAAAATCTATACGGCATCGACCATCATTCCAGATGGCATTGGCCATGTTAGATTCACCAGACGGTATCAGCCATGTTAGGTTTCCCAGATGGCATTGAGCATCTTGACAGATGGTATCGACCATGTTGTAGTTCATCAGATGCCATCAGCCTCCCTACTACATTATTTGCCTACCATGGTCGATGCCGTTTGCAGAAAAGTCGTGCGTCTTTTTCCATCTTTACTGAAAAATCAACCCTAATGATGCTCAATCTCAAAATGCACCCAAACTGACCTACATTTAGACCTGATCTTCATTTTGGCTATCTTTGAGGAAAAATTCGCTAACCAGATTTGCCTTAAGTCCTATTTTTACACTTTTTTATGAACTATCCCTGCCCAATTCAAATGCGCAACGTACCCGAGGATCCGTTGCAGCCTCCTTGGTTGTCACCTCGCCCACCAAGACTTTTACGTCACATACTGGCCATCGTCTTTTGTTTCGTTTAAGTAAAGATAAACCAAAGCTCCAAAATTCTATAAATAGGAAACACAAAATGACAAATGAGTAAATTATCTCTCTATTTATAGATTTCAATTTGTAATTTAAAAACCTCTTCTCACAATATCTCGATTTCTTCAAACTGTGACATCTTTCTAACCATAACTCCAATTCCAATTTCGGAAGAAGCGTCATGATAATATTCTTGAAATGAATCCAGCGATATATTGCAGGTATTTTTTCAAAAATATTCAAAAATAACCTATTTTTCGGCCTGTGGTCCTTACCCATCTACTTAATTTGCAATTACGCCTTCTCTCACCATTATGACCTATTTAGTATTTCTCAAACCAACCTAACTGTCTTCAGTAGGGGTTGAATTGTCTTCGTATTGCAAAGAAGGTTACCTGTTAGTTTTGATACATGTAAAGAGAGAAGAGAACAACAGAGGAAAAAACGCAGGTATCAGATTTGCTTCATGGCCCATCAACTTACCATTCCATAAAACTAATAAAAATCTTATTCACAATGATTCTTGACAGATCAACCACTCTATGACCTTTCAAATTCTACACAACTTTATACTTATGATATACAATTAAATCAGATTTTATTAATTTTTAATATGGCATGAAATGTCATTTATTTATGTTAAATAGATTTTTTTGATAGATAAAATGATGGGTCTATTGGGGCCCTTACATATAACGGAAAGTTAGAAAACAGTAAGAATACAATGTTATCCGAGGAATGCTTGAAGGGCTAAAGATACCCTTTCTTAGGATGCAACATATGCATCACCTGAAACTTAATCAACATTCTGATAAAAAACAAATTCTGAAGTTTTGACCAAATACTGCAGAGCCTGAAGTGGGGTGGCCATGCGGTGCGAAAAGACTAGAGATAAAACACAGTAGAAGAAAACATGGAGAAACTGAACTAAGAGATCTATTTTTGCTGCTGTGTCTTGCCCTTCTTTTGTGCAACAGAGCTGTTGTGTATGACAGGAGAGAACATAGGCTGACCAAATTGAGACAGAAGCTTTTCATGACAGAGGAAAAATTCTAGTTTATTGTCCCAAGCAGCTAGGACGAAACTGACAGCTGCAACAAAGGAGGGAGTCATGCTCAGCTGGACTAATTGCATGAGTGCTCTAGGGGGACCAGCAAGAATATCCATGATGTCCGGCTTCCCTTCTGTCTTTCCTTTAAAGGTGTGAAATTAATCTTCAGCAGAGATGCCAGCAGTAGGTCGTTTCCTTTTGTTGGGTTTTGATTCAAGTTAGGAGCTAGGTGAATCAGAAGGTGAGGATCGCGATACAGCGGCTGCATTTGGCTTGCATCCTCGCTTGGAGCGAGAAGACGAAGAAGAGAACACAGAGTGCAATTGAAGATCACATGATTTCATATGTTTCTCAAGTGTCTGCATTCTCTCATTCAGAGTTTCAGACTCCTCCATCGCAGCTTCTTTCCGTATCTTTGAGGGGGCCTCGGTCTGTAGGGCCTTAGCTAATGGCTCTGGGCGCAGCAAATTGACATCCTCATCTAGCTCAAAGAGAACAAAAGATGGCTTGAAAATCTCCCATGTACTCTTTAGTTCAGCTACAGTAGGAAGAACCAGCAGCGGGAAAGCAATTTTGACTAATTTGGAAGGAGTAAAAAGCTGGGGATGTTGCTCTGCTAATTTTTGTGCTGAATTGAAGAAATTGAGTGCTTCACTCCAGGAATATTTGCAATGCCACTCCAACCTAGCACATGCCTGATGAAATCCTCCAGCCATGCCATCTATTTTAAATCATGGGTAACAGGACCTTCAATTGCTTCATCATGGATAGAGGGGCCAGCTCCAGACACCATTAAAAAACAGGGAAAGGACGAACAGTGAAAGGGAATTCAGGGCACATGAATGAAACAATAAACCACCAAGGAGTCAATTTAAGGGATGAGAGTTGGAAAGTGCGAAAGGCAGTGGTGAAAACGTGCCAATGAACGTGTGTGAGTATTCATGGGAAGGGGTGGCAGGAGATCTAGGGAGATATGCCACACAAGCTAAAGAATAATGTCACATCACAAGAAATACAAAACTTGAAAAATATAGTACGATCAATGTTCAAAACATTCAATATACTTAAGATTTTACATTTTCTCTGATATATGAATATTATATTCCTTTGTGTTTCATCCATTTCCTTTGAGATTAATTTTTGTGTTGCAATGGTAGCCATAAAGGACCTTTTTAATTAGGTTGACTCTAACCTGCCAATGCTAACCAAAGAGGTCAGTCCAATGGTTGGTCCTTGCATTCATATTATCCAAAATCACCTTCTAATCATTTTCATCTGCACCATGCATGCAACCTTAGGGATTATCCCAAAAAATCATAGCTTTGAGGGTACGCAACCTGGTAACTGTGGTTTTAGGTTTCCTTTTCCCCCCCTTTTAAACTGTTTATAATTATTATTATATGGCTCGGGATGACTGGGTAGCCATATCTCCGTGTATCAGATACGCACCAGGCAAGGGCTCGTATATGGATATCCAGCTCCTCTGTGAATAACACGAGTCATAGTTAAAAACTGACTGAATTGCATATGCACGGGAAATACTAAGGAAATGAAAAGAAGTCATCAAATATTCCCGAGGATTAGATTATAGAGTATTAAATTGTAGATCCTCTCATTGAAACAACAGAGTTGCACCAAGCCAACTCAGTAAAGGTTCATACTGCAACCTAACCTCGGGGCATGTAATGATTTTTGCATTTCATTGCGCAAAGAATGTGCAGAAAATATCTACAATATAAACCTATACAAATCTTAACCAATAGAAATATTATGGACCCCAATGAAGCAGCAGGATAGTAACCAAGTTAAAATTAAAAAAAAAACCTTATTTTTAACACTTTTGCCGTCCAAACCTGCGGGTTTGCCATGGATACGTCCCGGTACGTCCCAGGTACATCGAAACATACCCGCGACGTATCCACGATGAATCCATACCTGTACCTGCACGTATCTGTACCGGATACGTATCAGGCAAGGTATGTGGGGGAAGGGGACGAACTCTGGTAACGGAGAATATATCAAATAGTCCTCATTACAGAATTGTAATGCACCACGAGCATAATGTTAAAATTATTCATTAAGGCTTGTGGGAGGGGCAGTAGACAACACATTATAGAATTTTTAATGACACCTTGGCTCTCATATTTGTTGAACAATATGTGTTTCCAATCTCGTTAACCAGTAGTGCTTCCCTAATATGTTTTTTTTTTTTGAAGTGTAGTTTAAAGCATGTTAGTTATACAGCTGCACATTTCTATTATGTATTTCAAAAATAAGTTCACCCTAAGTAATATAATATTCCCATGATTGTTCGAAGGAAAATCTATTCTTATATGTGAAGAACAAATAATGTTTAGTTCTATCTCTAGAGTTGTGATGGCCTTTTATATGTATGGATGGTTCCTGGTCAAAGGTTGTGCAATAAATAGCAAATACAAACATGAATGTATGCTACTTTTTGGGATAGCCGAGGTAAATTAAATTTCAAAGGGCAACAATCTTATAAACGTCTCGATGAAACTCGTTCGTGATATGAAAGATAATCTTATTGAGAGGTGAAAACTGTTGGTACAATCGTCTTAATTTTCAAGACTAATAATCTTCACCCTCAATAAGACATAAGACTATATTAAAAAATTGTTATTGCAAGTTTGTTTGAGACTAATCCAAATTGGGGGTTTCTAGTCTCTAGCTGTTGTAATAGCTGAATGGTTTGTTGAGGAAAATTGTTTGACTCCTGTTTATTAAGTGGGCTTTGTTTTGTAATTTCATGAGAGACTGAATTATTTAACCTGAATGTTCAGGTCAAAAAGGCGAAGGGTTGCATCAGGTGGAGATAATCTGGAGAGTGTAATTTCAGGTTATTTATTATTTTGCACATGGGAGTCTTGAAGCAGTTATTTTCTCTAGTTATACCTTCTCTTTGAGCATGAATATCTGTTTATTTCTGTAAAGGGAATTTGATTTCGACGTAACTTATCTTGGCTACATAGGAAGGCTAGATGCAAAGTTTGAAGCTGCATTATTTAACTATGTCTGTATTGGTAATTAATAAGGGATATAATTATTTGTAAATTGTGATGATCCAACTGTAAGAATCACAACACTATTGAACTATTGTAACCAGTTTTTGATGTAATGTACAAATTTTTTCTAGTGCTGAAATCTACCAACAAATATTGTTTCAACATCATTAATAATGAATAGTTGTAAGAGATTTGGGGTTTCCGTCACGTTAATTAAAAAATGGGTTTCTAGGAATAGAACGTACCTTTGATCTATTTGGGGTTTCATGAATGTTCTGGATTACCCTACATGATCTATCATTAGTTTGTGGAGGGTTCATGCAGGATGATTTTAAACGTGATAAAATGCGAATCACAAAAACTATTATACTTTTATCCTAAGAGGGTATATGTAAAAAAATGGCCAGGCCTAAAATAGTAGGCCGTCCCATTGTGAACCACAGTCTACTGTTTTATAGACATATCTAAAGCCTCATCAGGTTATAATTAAAAAAAAACCTCATCAGGGTTTAAAATTTAACTTTTAAAATAGAACTATTTGATGTAAACAAATTAAATGCCCTAACCCTAAACTTTATTTTTTTGTCTGCTTGTGATCTGTATTTTTCTGTCCCTAATTGTAAAAATGATTCAGAAAAACAAATTAAATGCCCTAACCCTAAACTTTATTTTTTTGTCTGCTTGTGATCTGTATTTTTCTGAACCATTTTTTGAAAACTCACAAAGTAGTATGTCAAACATGGTGGGTTGCAATTAATCATGGGTTTCCCCTGAGTGACGTGTTGTGCCCCTAGGGCTCACACAACATGTGATTATTAGTTGGCTTGGTAAGCCGACTAATCTCATTATACGTAAAAAAAAATGGATAGACTAGATATATACACAACTAATCTACAATAATATTGTACATCACATATCTCATTTTTGTAATACTTTATCTTTTATCCTGGAAGCAGTGTGTTCTGTGGAATTTCTATCTGGTAGCATAGCGGTTCCATCATCAATCTTGTCTGCGTTCTTTCTTGCTCTCTCTTTTCTTGCTTATTCTTTATTCTGCTGCGTCCTTTCTTGGTTGGAGCTCATAATAGTGCTAATATGTATGCACCCTGATTGTAATGTGAATGCTTATGTTTGAGGACTTGTATTGGACCCCGGTTGAGGGCTGTTATATGGCCTTGACATTCGATAATTCCTTTTCTGCACATAAGTTTGTATGCTGAGAATGATATCTTCTGTATGACCATCTTTCTTATATGCAATATTGAATATATTTATTTATTTATCATCGTGGATAACTTGTCTTATAAGTAGGTGCATACTAACTTGCTGGTTGAAGCCTCAGGAAGATATTTCCCAGGTTTTTTGCAGCTTTCTTTCTATTCGGGCAGATTTTTCAAAGAGGTCCTTGTAAACTTGAACCTAAATTTTAGGTAACAGGGGAGATTCACAGCAGCAGTTGGTAGCCGATTGATTGGAAAATGTGATATCAATAGCTTGCTGAGTTGCAGATCTCTCCTTGTTGTGTCCATCACTGGAGTTTTTGGTTTTTAGAATTGTAAATCATTTAGGTCCGTCAAGCTCACTGTCTTTGAATTTTGACAAGGGTTCATTCAAATTTGTAAATGTGTATGTGCATGTGGTTATGTGTATATGTGTGCAGAACCACCATGGAAGACAGTGAACAAGTGTACATAGAAATATGGAAACCTAATTATTCCGAAGGTGGCTTTCTTGAACTAGCGGGGTTATTACTGTTAGTAAGTAATGAAAACTTTATGCCCAAAATTAATTGGAAGTTTTCTTTTATGGATAAGAGACCAAATATGATTGATATCTTCTCTGATAATTTACGATATCTACAGTATTCCAATCCAATTATTCATTAAACAAGACACTTTCAGAAAGAGATGTACTAGTTGGAAATGAAATACCGTACTTTTGAATGCTATTACAAACCTATCTAAAATCCTTAAACTATTTTTCATCTAAGGGTCTAGAATAATGAGAAACTAGACCTAATTCAGTTTATATGAATAAAGACATAAAATTACAGGAATATGAACCTGCATTAGGGTTGATAATATTTTGATTATTCCAGATAGAGTAAGTAGAAAACTAATGCTAGAAAGTACACAATGGAAAGACCCAACCTGATTCTGCCTGAAAGATTGTTGTACAATGGACTTAGGGACTTGGATCTGGCTCAGGAAGGTGTTGTCAAGCTTTCAGTGAATTTGATTGTCCGAAATTGCGCCCAAACAATACTGGTTGAGGCAGACAGTACCGGTGGATGGTATTGTCGAGGGCAACCGGTAGTGTCTGATGGCTCGACAGAGTAGTGGAATATTGCGATTTGATGTGATGAAACCTGTTTTGGTCTCTCCTTTGTCCAAACCCTGTTAATGCACTCGAACAACACACAATAAAGTGCCCTAGGAGCTATTGGGCTGGACTGATCTCAGTATGCCCCAATGCATGTAACTGCTATTTTGATATCTCCTTTATCCAAACCCTAACAATCCTTTTGAATAACAACACAATAAAATACTCTAGGAGCTATTGGGCGAGATTGATCTCAGCATGCCCCAATGCCTGAGAGCGCTGCACTACGTGCCAATACATAGAGGGATCAAGATGCGTGTAGTTTTTTCCAACTCCTATATGAGAAGGCAAGTATGAAATCGAAATGCGACTTAGAATTATCCTTCTGTTGATCCTTAACTCTTGGCACTGTGCAACTTCAAACCCTTGTGTTTCAGATTTAGCTTTGTGGACTGCTCTAGGGCTGTTTTTTGAAGATTTGAGATGTGTAGAAGCCTTTTGTAAAGTGATCTCTGAGGTAGTGTTGAGGGGTGTTGACGTGCCTTAGATCATTGTGATCTTGAGAGTCGTTTATATAGGCAAATCTTCATTATTTTCCTGCACAAGCTGACCCACGAATCAAGCTAGGGCGAACTAATAAAAGTGCCCATATTTGAATTATAGTTGCTGCCCACATAGGGACAATACCGGCAGGTGGACAGTCTCAGTGGACAGTATTGTCCAAGGTGATTGGTGGTATCCTAGGGGTTAGGATTCGTGAATCTGTGAAATGGAGATTGTTTCTATGGGATTTTAAGGAGTTCTTGTATAGACTGGAGGTGATCCTGAGCAAGTATAACTGGCAGATAGCATTGACCAAGATGATGCATGGGTAATCGGAAGGGGGAAGGTGTGAGAAAGAGTTAGATGTATGTCAATCGGCCAAGTGTATCAGAGTGCCAAAACCAATGTTGCCAGCTGTCAAAGACTAGAATTAGATGTCTACATATGGTTAATTTTCCCTACAAGGCATGATATTACAGCACTAATAATTTCTTAACTAATGTGAATGAAATTCAATTTTGTCTGTTAGCACATTTAGTAAGTAATAAGGCACCAAAAGAATGTACAATATTTGAATATAAAGAAAGATAATCACAGGGTGGATAAAAAGAGAAATAGAGGCCTTGTTTATCAAAAATGGGAAACATGTCATGCACTTTAGCAGCCTGAGCAGTGAGATCTCTTGAGCACACTCATATGCTACCTCTGAATAAATTCGAGTATATGCTAGTGAGTTGTTTTAACACGCCAATTCTCCAATCAGTAACCTACTATATTTGCATTATAACAATCTCACTATAGCCCACTACATTTGATGCCACTTATTTATTATCTTATTTTACAGATTTACAGTTGATGGTAGCCGTTGCCATAACTTGTTACAAACAATTGCAGTAGACTTCTTAACATCAATTGTCGATACTTATGGGTTTACACACCAGGCACTAACATCTATAAAGCAAATGGCAACTCTTATAATTTTACAGTTGATGCTAGCTGTCGCCACAATGTGTTATATAATATAAACAATCGCAACAAACTACCTAACATGTCGATTGTTGATACTTGTGGGTTTACACACCAGACATTAATAAAGCAAATGTGAACTCTTATAATTTTTACTGTTGCCTTATATAAGAACCAGTTCCATTCTCAATGTGAACAAGGAAAGCTGGTCCATACCTTATATAGATACGATTATGCTTTCTTCAGTTAGTCAGTGGATAATACACATAACATGGCCTTTATGATACAAACTGGTTCCACTCTCAATGTGAACATGGAAAACCGGTACATACCTTAAATAGATAAGATTATCCTTTCTTCAGTAAGTCGGTTGACAATACACATAACATGGCATTTGTGGTACAGTTTGGGCTTGCTGCAATTTGACACTTGTAATGACACCAACATTGATTAGGTTGTGTACTTCTTGATATTGCTGCAACAATGCATATCAAACATACTAGCATTTCATTTACATTGCAACTAAGTTACCAGGTTCATGTTCGTATTCGTGTTCGGCGAGGATAAAATTCGATAAAAATTCGCCAACCAATAAAGTTTGGGAAAAAAAATTGTCAATAAGTTCGGATCATATAAATCTACATTATGGTCAACGTTTTTAAAATAAATAAAAATATACAAGAATGGTCAAAATTTACAAATATTATTAAATACCTTCAAAAAACGTTATGAAATGATGTCAAAACATATTTATAACGTATAAGTTGATCAAAATACTAATTTATAACTACTTACAAGTTAATGGCATTAATAAATTTTAAAATGTTATAATAAAATTTGATTTATAGTCTTAACTTTTCATTATAAACCTAGAGTTTAATGGCGTAGGAGTTTGATTTTTTTATCATTTGATGGCAATGCTAAAATTGAAACCTCTGCTCTCCTGGCGGTGACGGTCAGCTTGGGCCTTCACAGATCGTGACTGCAATGAAAATCAATGGCTTTGGCTCCTGTGGCGGCAACAATGGCGGCGGAAGGGTTGGGGCTTAGGTCTTGTGGCGGCAGCAACGACAGCGGAAGGGTTGGGGCTTAGCCCCTATAGCGGCGACAACCTCTGCATCTTCAAACTTGTGCTTTGTAGTTGCATCTTCCATCTGAAAGAAATTAAAGATTTTTCAACGATTTTCAACTGAGTAATTCGTTGATTCCGCGATTTTTTAATGGTTTGCATCAAAATCAAGTAAAAAATGGAATATTTGATTTTTGCAATGATTTGCAACAATTTTTTGTCGTTTTGTTCAAATCTGACGCATTTCGATTTTTTTGGCCGAAAATCGGCGATTTCTGTGACTTAGCATGGCAATGAGACTGCATGTCAAAAATTTAAGTTTTCTATTACACAAGTGTAAAATGGAAAAAAACACAGCAACACGACATTAAAAGATCAATATTGTATTCATAAAATACCAAAATGAATTTATTATATTAATTCATGCCAAGTATAGAGTGTAAACCTCAAAATAAACAGATAATATGAATTGAATGTGAAAATTATAACTATGATGAAAATGCCATTAAACAAATAAAAAAGACGCAAAACATTTTCCCGAGAAACATTTGCAAGCCTTTTATAACATGAAGTCCATTGCAGTCTTTTAATGAATTGTTATTTTTTGATTTGTGTTTAAAAATTGGCTGTCTGAATTACATGGTGTCTTTTTTAAAAACCCACTGGTTTGACTGGGTAAATCTGGAGCTTGATCTAAGTATTGTACAGCATGGAAAATTTTACGGTTCTAATAATGCTAGTATGTTATCAAATATTGCTCCACTAATGTTCTTGGAGGACTGCAAATGGCGATTTCTTTGGCTGTACCTATTTAGTCTATTTTCTATTGTTATTTATATAATTTAGCTTTTTAATCTGAAAAAAGCATCTTATGTTACAACCGGAGACGAGGATTACATCAGATTAACAAGTTGGTTAAAATCCCACCCCTTGAATTTGAGAAAAGACAACTAATGGGTCTGGCTCCAAGTGGCAGGATTTCGCATACTTATGAAAACTGCTAAATCTGGCTTTGATAAGATGAGCTACATCTTGTTTGAACAATTTTAACTCCCATTACATTGGAAGGGGATTTGTCCAGCTGGAGCCTTAGATCTTGATCTCCACAAAGAACTAATGGTAGCCAGATTAATTGTATGCCAGAGTACATTGCAGCTGTCCCTGATCATTCATCACCCCTTCTCAGAATGATGCAACAGGTCAAAAATTGAATTCAACATGGAATGTCCTCTAAAACATTTAGCAATAGTGCATGTTCAGAATATGTGGCCAAGTGATTCATATTTTCCACAAACCAGCGTTATGATGTCTTGATCTGAGTGCCAAATCTTGGTCAAGCACTACCCATACCAAGACCATGTGTTTAAAAAGGATCTAGATTTCCAAATACTCTGAACTTTTGTAGGAAGGAAAGTCATTCTCCATGAGAGCATCTTCATGCTTTCCTTGAATGCTTCTTGGTTCCTTTGGTTCTTTTGGTCCACTTGGCTTCCTGATTCTTTGCATTAATTTGGTCCATCATTGAGCCATTTGTCCATCTTGGTTGTTGTGCCTTTTTTATTAATTTTTCTTTGAATGTTGTTTGATTGTACTTTGTGTTTGCCTGGAAAATTTATGAGAAATTGAATGCTTATTATACACTGGAATATGTAGGTCTTCATTCCTTTTTACAAAATTGATGGGAACTGATGGCTCCATGCATTTGAAAGATTGTAGGGGAGGGGAAGTTAATGGGCGAGGCGGATCTGCGGATGTGCCTGAAAAAGTCCCTAAGTTGGCCAAAAAGATAGGCCATGAAAATAAAAATTGGAATCTTTGTTAAGATGCTACTAACCGGCAAGGTCCAAAAACAAAGGAATTCCTAGCAACATGATTGCCAAAAAATCCTTCAGTGAAGCACTTCGACAAGAAGAGGTCGCGTTGCTCTTTGCTGGAGCAAAATTTATCAATTGTGACCCTCAACCTCCCAAAGCTCGAGATGGACAAGAAAGGGAGCAAGGAAAGGGCAAGGGCCCTAGCTGCCCCTTTACCCTACTTGGTAGCCATAATGTGGATATGTGTAAATATATTCATAATGAAGAAAATAGAATAAAAAATTTGGGAATTTTCTTTGTTTATTTGAATGGTAACGGACTTCTCTCTATAAGGTTTTATGATAGCTGGATTAATGCGGTTTGGGGGAAAAATGGGGATGTATGTTTCATTCCGTAGAATGGTGTAAAAAGGGTTTTTTATTGTTTTGTTTAAAAATCTAATATGAAGAGAAGAGCTACTAGTAAACCCTTGTCGAATGTAGAGCCATCCTTGTTCAAAACCCTCCCTCAGAACTCAAATCTTGATTGTTAAGAACTTTATGCCAAAACAACCTTGAAATGGATTGAACTCCGAAGCGTGCCAATACAACTTTGGTACTTGTTGCCAAATGCCCCAAAACCGCTTGGCAAAGTTCTCAAAATTGAAGAAACCAGAGTAACCCTCGCCAACATGAATTCTCATATTCTAATGGCCCTTGAATTGATTGTACCTCTCCCTGATGTAATCACATTTGGATTCTGTAAAGAAGTTTTCTCTTGCTTGCTGTTAGAGTTAGGAAGACTGAAAAACATCTTTTCTGTGCAAAAACGACATGCCTATTAAAAAGCATTGCCCTTTGTTAAACAACAAGAAGAAACCGCTAAATAGCCCTTGCAATTATGGGGGGAAAGTTATGGATGTGGTTACCGCGATTGCTTGTGCTCCCGAATAGAATAGTGATTCAGGAGGAGTAAATGAGGCGTCAGGGGAAGGGATTGAAATTCAGTTGTGGCATGATTGCTTGCTAGAAGGAAAGAACAACGAATTGGGTGGTGTGGAAGAAATGGAAATTTGTGCATACCCATACTAGAAACTACCCCCACTTATAACAAAATAGTGATATCTTGCCTCCCCTGGATGATGTTGGTAGAATTTCAATATGAGTTCGTACTTGCCAAAATGGTGGAGGCCCCTTGCTTAAAACCATTGAATGTGGTAGAATTTATGAAAAATGAGTTATTGAATAATGATAAGGAAAATATTATACCCCCTTCCTTGCTTAAAAAATGCGGTTTTGATTCTCCTAAAGAGTTGTCGTCCTTCCCTAGTCCACCCATAGCGAAGCAGTGTTAGAGAAGCCTATAGTCTTAAATGAAATAGAACAACCATGCAAAAATTCCAATACGGGTTCAAAAAGACAAAAAAGAGAAACCTATGTTGAGTATGGTGCTCCTAAATCTCTCGAGATGGAAGAAGATAGGAAAAAGGGAACCTTGGTCAAGGGGATGGGAAAAAATTATGAAAGAAACTCGGATTCCTCTTTGTTTCGATAGGTTGTATCAGACTAATAGCCTCTTGAATCCTTTTATGAAGGACGAGAATCCTAAGTTGGAATGTCAGAGGTCTGGAATCTCTGAATAGGAAGCCAATTGTTAGGCAATTTAGAAACTCTAGACAAGAGATAAAATTCTTCCTACTGTAAGAGGTTAAAGAATTGGGCACTGCCTTGGAGTTGGCACTAAAATACATCTAGCCTGGATGTAGCCCCCTTTTCACAAACCACAAAAAAGGGCGGCAGCGGGGGGAGGAGGCTGCCTTGCTCATAAATAAAGAATGGATTGAGGGGTTAATCAAGCATGGGTTCTCCCCTCCTGTCATTGTAATATGGACAACCTTTTGTAAAGAAAACCACTCCTTTGGAATTTGCTCAATATATGTGCCAAATGACTACAGAGATAAAATGCTACTTCCTTGCCGGATATCCTGTGGATTATAGGAGGTGACTTTAACATAAGTGAAAACAAGGAAGACAAATGTGGAGGGAGAACTTTGTTGTGGAAAGGCAATGAACAATTATTTTGGGCCAAAGCTAAAAGAATGCTAAAAATCAAGGATCTTCTGGCTGGAAAAAAGAATATCAACAACAATATATTGTGCACTTGGTGTAATAGCCAACAAGTGAAGAAGAGGTTCTTCTCTAGACTTGATAGATTTTACCTTAATCTGGATTTCTTCATTGTAATGCAAAAAGAGGTAACTAACGATGTTATTGTTCCCCCGTTGACTCTCTCTGATCACTCCCTTGTGGAAATTAGTGTAAAATATAATGATAACTCCTCGTCTATGGAAGCAAATAAATAAATTGAAAGGGACATTGACTAAACACCTCTCATCTCAGGGACATTGACTATTTGGAGGGAATTCAAGCTGCATGGATCTTAGCCAAAAGCCTTGATAGAGATGTCTCAAAGGTGTCATCATGGGATAAGTTAGTTAATTTGTGTAAGAGTTTCTTGAGAACATATGGCCAGTCAAAAGCAATTTTGAGATCTAGGAAGCAAAGCATTGTTCAAGAATAGTTAATCAAAATGGAAGCCTCACTACAACAAGACCCTCAAAACCCTTCTCTTCTCAGTGAGCTTGTCAATTTCAAACATCAACATAGGATTCACCAGCAATATATGGCTAGAGGAGCCCAAATTAGATCTTGAATGGTATGGTTGAAAGAAGGGGACAAGGGCACAAAATACTTTTTTAGAATCTTAAAAGCTAAGGATAATCAAGAGCAAATAAAAGCAATTGATATCGGAGGGAATATCATAGAAAACATAGAAGCTCAAACAAGCCTTCTCCTTTTACTCCTCCCTTTTTATTGCTGATGTGAGTGGAGACACCATTATAGCTAACAAAGGTATATGTGCTAAATGCATTCCAGCCAAGCTCTCCCCTATTACTGCAAATGGTTTATAGGGAGAAATCTTACTGGATATGGTACTTGTGGAAGTAAAGAAACCTTGAAGTGTTTGAAGGTGAAGTTAGGACCCTTATTGACTTCTCAAGAGAAGTCATTAGTGGATTGGTTCATATGCAGGTAGCTCTCCAACTGAATATACCCAAAGAACAATTGGAGAAGTTCCTGAAAACTAGTCTTCTCAAAGTGACTACAAAACATATTATTGGCCTCGAGGGTTATCCTGGATTGAACATACATAATAAGATCAATCAACTAGAACAAATAGGGGTAAGGGCCTCATCCCCCAGCCAGATCGCTCATACCGAATCCGTTATCGATCACACCAAACAGGTTCCCATTACACACTTTATGGACTATGACTTCGTGGAGCCATTACTATATAGATGAGCTATATTGTACACCTCCCTAGTCCTATATTCTACGTTCTGCATTGGTTGGTGGTTGCCCCTAGATTTATATGGGATATTGGCCTGGGTTGGTCGAGCCGGTTACCGATTGGGTCTTATATAGAATTATAGATAAGGTATAGGGCATCCTATCTAATCTATAGCCCCCCCGATCTAGGGGGCTAGATATAGATTCTATTGCTGGGGGAGTGGTTGGCGGCAGGCCATCCATCACGCATCATCCATTCTATACGCTGAGCGATACGTGATACGATAACTGTTTGTATTGCTCAGTGTAGATCATCACACATGATCCATCCATTAGTTCTTAGTATCGCAGTCGTTGTGTTCCACCCCCTGTATAGAAATGATATACAAGCATCACATCAGATAGATTAAATTGTTCAGGGCTCCCAAATAGAACTATAGGCCCCCTCTCGATAACGAGGGAAGCTTAGACATAACACAGAGTGTCATATCTAGGTATGCTGACCCTATCTCCCTATCTTCATTCATTTGTCAAGTCCATATCATCGGCCCCCTTCGATTCTATGGGGCCGAACTATCTTCTTTAGGGGTCCCCATATCTACATAGGCCATTGGTCGCCAACCAGTTCGGCTGCCCTATCTATCTATATGGCGCCTACTATAGCTCTGTTATATATAGGGGGGCCTTCAGTCAGGGCACCGAATCATCCATCCCCATAGATAGGCCACCACATCTATCTATGGGCGGCCCTATCTCGATCTATATGGGTCCCCCTCTATATGGCATCCATCATCCATCTATTCTATTTTATACGTGATATGACTGATGGCTGATGACTGGACAAACACTAGACTGCCCATATATAGATAGGGCTTTCGGATCGGAGTGACTAAACTATGATATCCTTGAGCGATTGTGACCAAACCCCTATTTGTATATGCACCGAACTGAGGAGGTGCATCTGCCTTCTATAGATAGAGATAGGGCGCACCCCTCTAGACTAGATAGTTCGGGGTAGGGGGGTATGCCCTTCTATATAGATAGATGCGGTGGATGTGTCACTGTTCGTACTGGTGGTAAATAGGCCCCCCCATCATACCATAGTCTAGTTTTAGTTTGCAGCAGCCCTATAGAGTTCTATGTCGGATCTAGTGTGATCGGTTGCCAGATATAGCCCTTAGAAATTGAAAGGGGGGGCAGTCGAGTGTCGATTGTAGCTAAACTCTATATAGCATAGTCGCCCTCGGCCCCCCCCCTCCCCATCTATATCTATAGAATACTTTGGGGAGCCCCATCTTGGGTCAAGGATTCGCTATGATATGGAGCCCTATAACTAGAACCGATCAGATCATGATCATCACTCGGGGGTGGCCACACACGGTGATGTGCGCCATATAATAATATGGGTGGGGGTGGGGCTCGGTAGGCCCCTATCTCTCTATGGGCAGATGTGTTCCTAGATAGAATAGAGAGCCGCCATCAGGCCGCCCCCCATATAGAATAAAATAGATATGTAGGCAATCCAAAGTGCCATATAGATAGGTGGGTTAGACCTTTACTTATTCCCAGGGGAGGCTGAGGGTATCTCATCTATATATGGTGCACCCCTAACCCCTGAACTATCTATTCGCTATCTACCTTGCCCCAACCCCACCTATAGAGTAGAGGGGGTCGAGCAGGGATACCTGTAAGGAACCCCCCTAAAAAAACTTATAGAAATCATGGCAAATATGACCGGAACCAGATTCGTTGGGTTGGCGAACTATCTAAAATCAACGTTCGTGGCATTGGCAAAATAGAATATATTTTTTGAAGGTAATTGTGGATGGAGTGGCGAATGGAGCCTCGACTATTTTTATCTTTTTTGACTCAACTAACCTCATCAAATCTTGATTATGACAATTCCAAAATGAAGTGCACAAGGAAACCTTTCCAACGAGACCGACTTTGCACAATTTGGAGCTCTCTGGAGGAAGTTATGGCCATTTGAAGTTTTGCTAGTCGGGATGAATAGGAGGTTGACACGTGGTGACTGGAAGCTTCTGTTTGGTAGTGGGGAATGCCTTGCCTACATGTTTATTTCCTTTGAATTCGCACATGTCAACCTTTTATTGGTTGTGGGGTCGGGCCTGTTGACTGCAAGAGGGTCAAGGTCATAAACGGGTCGAGGTGAGAAATAGATACAAAATACTTATCCATCTACATACATACATACATACATACATACATACATACATACATAATTAGCCTATTGGACTCGAGACCCCCCTTCTATATAGATATAGGCATTAAACCCATTGGCATCAACTGACATTAACCCCATTGCCATCGGGTAGCTAAACGCTAAATCCCATTGCTGTAGCTATCTATGGTTTTTCCCATATACCCATATATATAGATCTATATAGGGGGTCAAGACCCCCCGATATATCTATATGGCATTGGCATTAGGGAGCCAGACAACCCTGCTATCCTGCAGGAGCATAAATGAAAGGCAACAACCGACCCGGGGCCGGATTAGGCGGCCCCCCTATAGAGAACTACCTCCACATCTATATAGGCCGTACCGGATTAGGCTCATTGAAGTGAAGTCTATATAGAGGGAGATAGAGAGATAGGGCCATTGGCCCCCATATATAGATAGGGGGGCGTTCCCATCTCCTGATTGGACTACACTCCAGCCGTCCGCTGTTGAGGTTATTATCACTGATAATGAGTGGGGTCTTGTTAAGGACTCATACTTTGAACAATGTATCCCGGTGGACCCACAATTGGCAGGTACTCAAGGTTTTGAATGTAAAATTGAGCTTCTTGCTATCTATATAGATAAAACCCTTGTTCATGCCTCAGAACTCTATAGATAAAGGCTTGTAGAAGAAGCTGTGCTCTGAAGATAGTAGCAGTGAGGAAGACACAGAGAATACTGAGGAAAAAGTGCCTAAATGGCTGGAGATTCTAATTGACTCTAAGGGGCAAGGGACAATAGAGGCCTTAAGAGAAATTGTCAAGAGAGCAGATGAGAACAAGAGGAACAAAGAAAAATTGAAGAGTCTTCTGGCAGAAAAGGACAAAGAAGGGGTTAGTGACCTCCTGAAGTCTGAATCACTAGAAAATGAGCCTACACAGGGACCTGAGCTGGAAAAGGGGACCACGAGTGTCCAAATTATCAAATACAAAATTGGAACCTATTTCTGCTGAGCCTGCCAGGAGTACTGAGGAAAAAAATCTTTAAACTTTGACTATGGATATTTGTATTTGCTGAACTGTGTTATTTGTAATTTCTATTGAACTTGGCTATTGTTGCTACTTTGTGTGACCCATGTTTTGTGGGTCTTTTTCAAATTTTGGTTACTGTCGATTGTCCCTAGGGGACACATTGTTTTGTATTCAAAACTTCAATTGAAAATTCCGTTGTCCTTGCCTACATAGACAAAAATAATCTTTTGTCTTCTATACTTCCCTTCTAACCTTGGTTTTACATGGCTAGTAATTGCAATTGGATCTTGAAATGCTTATTTTGATAATCTGTACAACATGAGGATTGTGGTTTGCTTTTTCTGAAGCTATTACTTCTTTTGAGGTATTCTCACCTTCCGGCTGTGGACTTTCCCCTCAAGAGGTCCACTTATGTTTCAATCCCAAATTTCTACGAAATCCATGACATTGCCTTATGGCATGCCTTTTTAAAAATTCGTGCTGCTGCCTCTTGTGACTATTATTTGGATCCTTAGGCACGATTAAGGACAAATTTTCCTTGATTTCACCTTTCAGCTACCTAATTTCTAGGATTATGATGCGGTGATGCACTTATCCCTACATTTTAGGTCACTATATAATATTAGCCTGGAAACTCTTCTAATCCTCAAGAAATTTTTATTACACACACGTACTGTCATTATTACTCGGTTTAATAATTTTCATTGCTTCTTATAACTATCTAAATCAGAGTTATCAGTCTATTGGATCTACAATGATCATAGGGGACTTTTGCCTTGCTTTGTATGCTTCTCATGCTACACATTTCACAGATATTCCTATTGGCTCCTCAGTTGGGTCTGGTTGAGCAATTTCTGTCATCTACTTTAGATTGTTCACATCCTTCTACAATATTGCCACAACCTAGAATTCCTAAAAATGGGTTAGTCATCTTTGCACATGCCTCTTGTGGAGTGCCCATGATGGTACCTTAACTTGGTAAGGTGAAATTTCTATGTATTGCATATTGAAAGTTTGGGTTGATATTTTGTCTTTTGCATATTAGACTTCATTTGGGCTAACATTTATATATTGCAATCATATTGTTTATGTTAGAATTAGGAAGTTGTGAATATTGCATTCTTTAATCCTTGAACTTCTATTCAAAATGACAAAAATACAAAAATATTTGTTAGATCTTGAGGTTGAATTGAGGTTAGGCTTATTTTGTTATATTGCATGTTTAACCTTCATTTATCATTAAATTAGCATAGATAAATATATTGTTTTTAGTTAGACCTACATCCTTCCAAACCCAAATATGGTTTTTGTTATGTTTCTAGCAAGATATTATTTATTTGGTTTGTAATGGTGCACCCTATCACAATAATTTTTAGTTATAGGCTATGTGAAGACCCTTTTGTTGATTGCTTGTTACCCCATCCTTCCATTTTTCTATAGTTATCCCCGCTTTTGCATCTACATATTTGGCATGCCTAGTGGGACCCTTGTGTCCTGCTTTATATTTTTAGGTATGAATCACAACGTACATTTTTTTTGAGCCCCTTGGAAATGGTGTCTTTTCATGGATTTCTATGCTATGAAGTGTTGATGTATAACAATTTTTGTTGCGAATCAACTAAAAGAGCCCATAAGGCCTTTGAATGCAAGAAATCCAACCTTCGGGTGCAATAGGATTTGAGAACTGTCTTAAATCAAATGATTGTCTCTCCTTGCCCTAACTAGTCTAATGGGGAAGACATGTTTGGTCGTGGGGATCCTGATTCCCCTATACATTATCTTGATCCTAACTCACCTAGTTGAGAGGGGGCTGACCCTCCTCCATTCAAACCAATCCTTGCCTCCCTCCTCCTCTATAAGAGATTATACACTTTAGGAGGGAAAGGAGAAAACATTTTAGTTGATGGTGGAAGCTTTTCGTAGAGCCTTTTGTCCTTTCCAAAAAGACATTGAGAAATTCGCCAAATTTGATAAAAAGAGTGTAGGCATTCCAATATTAGTTAAAAGTCTAGCACTCACTCTAGTCGAAGTAGTTCTCCCCCTAGTCATTGCGCAATGTCCCAATGGGGTCATTCTCCCCTTGGGCTATTAGTGACTCATGACTATAGAGAGCATTTTGATAGAGGTCGTGATGATCACTTTAAGACTTCTAGTCCTCCCATCCGATCTATTATGGTCTCAAGGTGTGACGATAAAGGCGATTATTATGATAGAAGTAGGGATCATAAAGACCTCCATTATGTCAATTTCCGCCCTATTGAGGAGTGCAAATCCTGTGGTATAGGTCCTCCTCTCAGAAGCTTTCTCTTAGTATATCTTCCAGAAGGCCTTTCCTTAGGATGCCTTCCCAATAAAAACTCCTCATTTGCCTTCTCTTGAGTGATATAGGGACAATCACCCTTGTCAGAATTTGTATGAATGAAACCCCTTACCACGAGTCTCCTTGTAAGTATCCTTTGTGTAGGCAGTCTTCTCCTGTAGTTGAGTATGTTCATCTCCAATATTGTGGTCACTATGATGACTCATTTTGAGGGAGTGGTGTTTGTGCCACTTATGCGGGGGGAAGATATCCCATTGTCATCAACCAACTATTTTAGGATTTCAAAATAATCCCTTTAGCTCCTCATGTCAGGGGCATTCCTCTCCCTATCCATTGCACGAGGTATCCTCCATAGCACTCTAGAGATGTTGGTGGAGCAGGTCCCTCCAGTGAGCATGTTAATATCTTCATGATGGCATGTATGGATTGGGAATCTGACAATGGACTCTTAATATTTTTCCTCCAACTTTGGATGGTGAGGCTCTTGCTTGGTACTAGAACTTCCTTCTTGATTATCTCATTAGTTTCTAGTACCTTGTTAAGTATTTCATTCCTTTCTTTGATGTTTGGCTAGATCATTCATCCTAGGCAGCCAATCTCTCACTAATATGACACATGATAAAGATGATTCCAATTTTGTTCTTGTTCGATGTTGGCGTATGGCCGTTTATTTATGTAGGATGGTTTCAATAATCTTCAAAATTTTGATTTGTTCACTCGTGCCATGACGCATGAAGTCCATCTGGAGGTTTCTAAATGTGAACCTACTTTTCATGATGAAGTTTTGAATAAATGTCTTAAACTTGAAGTGTTTGAGATCCATGTTGTCCCTTTAAGTATCGTCTCAATCGCAACTAGAATGCAATTAGTGATGGCATATATGACTCCCATGAAGAAGAAAGGTATGAGTGTCTCCCGCAAGGTCAGTGCCATTGGTAATAAAGAAGCTAAGAAAGATAAGGATATAAAGAAACCTGAAAAAACTCACGCGCCTTCCAAGTATTGCAACTTTTATAAAGCTAAGGGCTATTCCACGATAAGATTGCATGACTCGAAAGCATGAAGAAGCTAAGGAGGGGAGACTTTTGAAGACACATCTCTTGTTGAACCTAACAATAAGTTGGATGTTTGTAAGGAACCTCTCATTGACCATTAAAAAAGACACTTTGATTCTCTATCTTACCGCCTTGTTAATTTTGATTTCTCTTTTGAGGATGATTCTAAACATGCAAGGATTCATAACTTATTGATGTTATTGAGATTGCAGATAGTCCTAGCTAAGAGTGTTTTGTTGCTACATCATTGGGTTGTACCATCAACCCCTCTAGAGATGTTGGTGGAGCATGTCCCTCCAGTGTAGCCTTAAAACTTAATAGTAGCCAACCCCAAAGGTAAAGTTGACTTTTGATGGAACATTCCACCAAATGCTAGGCTTTGATCATATTCTATTGTAAAATGCCAATATCCCTTTGTTAGAAACTCGTTTTTAGACTAGTTGCATATTTTTCTGGATCAAAGAACTCTCATTTTCAACAATCTAGGCCCCCCTAAGAAGACTATTTCCCAAAGCGATCCTAAAGTTTTGTATACCTCATTCTCCTAGCGATGGTCCTCTATCAAGCATCGACTTGTTAATGCTCCTTGATCCCAACATCCTCCATTTCAGGCTCGCTTCCCTCTTTACATCGAGACTTTAATCAAGAAACATTGCATCAAGCGTTGTGTTGTGGATGAGGGAGCACCTTTGAACAACATGCCCATGCTTCTGTTTGAAGCTTTTCAAAATTAATTACAAGCTGCTTTAGAAATATGTTCATGAATGTTTTTGGTTTCAACAATGTTAAGCTTTGCATCCAATTTGGGCCCAAAACTGTCAATGTTGAATTCAATTTTCTTGATCTTGATTTATCTTGCAACTTGATCCTTGTTTGCCTTAGACTACTGATATGAAGGGTGTCCCTTCTACTTTTTGAATCGTTCAATAGATAGATGAGCCTATTCAAGGAATTGTGATTAGGGGGCATCCTGTAAAGAAAAGAGTGTAGAGGTGAGTAGAGTGACTGTGATGGGCAAGGAATTGTTGGTCTCCCTATTGAGGTCAACTGTATCCATATCATGTTTTACTGGCGAGAAAGGGCTTATAGATCATGGGGTGAGTGTCGAGGTTTGTCTAGAATACAAGAGGTGGATGGTGCGGCCTATATATTCTTGAGGGTGGCTATATATGTAGTCTTGGAGTTGGGCTCTAATTGGAGTCAAAGTCAGTCGAGCGCCCCATGCATAGATTGGGGGAGAGGTGCCCTCGGCCTCTTAAGATAACCATAAACTGATTTTGATTTGTGGGCATGGGGTAATGCAAAATCTAAAGGTAAGGATAAATCTTTTGCTGTATCTACCCAAGAACTAGTGGTTGACCCTTGCCTTGTTAAGAATATCGAGTTTGTTCCTGGTAGTTGTTGCCTAAGTCACTGTGTTCGAATTCGGGGAGGATTGAATTTGTAAAAAAGTCGCTACTACAAAATCAACCATAAAATTTGTGATTAAACTCAACTATCCCACATTTCTAAAAAAATTAATATTCGCAAACATTTCAAAACCGCATTAAACTAGAAACATTAATCTAAATTATTATGATAAAAATTATACAATAAAATTATAATAAATAAATTATTAAAAAACTATTAAATTATTATTTAATTAAATTCTATAATCTATTAAACAACATTATAAAAAAGTTTTTTTAAGTTATAAAAAGCAAAACAAAATCTTATTTAATAAGAATAAAATATATTTTTAGGTTTGTCGCAAATGATCGCAGGTAGGGTTTTCCGTCACCATTTCTAACTTCAAATAGGGAATAAACCAAGTTTTCCGTCATGAGAGTGCTTGGTGTTTTGCTTCACGAGATTGCTTTCTTTGGGTGTATGTGAGTCAGATCCATACTACATGGTTTAAACTCCACGTCATCGAGATTGTGAGCATATCACCACTATCAATGCATTCGCAAAACCCCTACGCAAATCTATTGCCTTAGCCTCACTCGAATGATTTAGCTTCACCTTGTCTTGTTTGACTCACGGTGCACAATCTCACCACTCAGCGTTCGTTCACTACTTGGCTCGGGTCACCATAACCACCTTCGCTGTTTGTATCGTAAACTCGAGATCACGACTTCATTTTCATTTCATGTCTTGAATGAGCACTTGAACCTCCAACCTCGTCCAACTTCATAGCCCTGCATCCGCACCCATAAAATATGACAAGAAAACATGTTGCAAATAGGGCACAATTTAATTCACGAATCTAGACGAATTTCATCTGCGATTTTCACAGTTGACGATTTTCCATTTTTTTCCATAAAATTTACCGAATGCGGTGACTAAGGTTGTAGCTTGCTCTAGTGCCAAAGTTTCAATGACACAAGTCAGGATAGAGGATGCCTTCCATGAGGAATCCATTGTTCAAGAAATACACCTCATGTGTTAGCTTATATAGATTAATGCCTGACACATCTTTGATGAGCAAAAGGTGTATAAAAAATTCATGATTCATCTTGCAAGGATTGCCTTGCCTCTCATCATTGACTAGGTTTTGATATCTCATTGGTCTTTTCTAGTGATCCTCTCCATAGCAAACTTGAAGTTGATGTCTTAGAGCTTGATCCCAAGGAACTCGACCAAGAACTTCTTCCTGCCCTTAAATGCTTCTAAAAGCTCATTTGTTGTTGTCCTTAGTGACAAAGTGCTTGTTTTTGACAGACTACAAAAATAAGGCCAAGTTAGCTCCAAACCAATTTGGCACTTTCATAACCATTGAGATGTTAGAAAATGGTGCCTATTGACTTGCTAATTTTGAGGGTAAACCCCTCAAAAACCCGCTTAATGAGTTCTACCTTATGACTTACTATATCTGATGGCTCGTGGCCGGTTTTATGGATCTCCGCATTTGAATCAATGTCTTAAACTTAAAGTGTTTGAAATCAGTGTTGGCACTAGACACTCCTCCCTTTAAGGATCCTCCTCTTATTGCGATTGCAACTAGAATGCAATTGGTGATGGCATATATGGCTTTCCCATGAAGAAGAAAGATACGGGTGTCTCCCTCAAGGTTAGTGACTTTGGTAAGAAAGAAGCTAGGAAAGTTAAGGATGTAAAGAAACCTGAAAGAGTGGTGCGCCTTCCAAGTATTGCAACTTTATAAAGCCAAGGTCCATTCCACCAAAAGATTGCATGGCTTGAAAGCGTGAAGAAGTTAAGGAGGGGAGAGTTTTGAAGACATATCTCTTGTTGAGCCTAATTGTAAGTTAGTAAGGAACACCTTCTTGAGCTTGAAAAGAAAATGAAAAAAAAAACTCTCATTCTCTATGTTACTGCTCTTCTAATTTTGATTACTCCTTTTCCACTCTTTTGAGGATGATTCCAAACATGCGAGAATTCATAACTTATTGCAGCTATAGAGATGACAGATAATCCTAGCTAAGAGTGTTTTGCTGCTACGTCATTAGGTTGTACCATCAACCCCTCCAAAGATGTTAGTGGAGCAGGTTCCTCCGGTGTAGCCTTTAGGACAGCCATCCCCAAAGTTAAAGTTGAATTTCGACGGAAAATCCCACCACATTTTAGGCTTCGAGCATAGATCATATTCTATTGTAGAACATCAATATCTCTTTGATAGAAACTCCCTTTGTAACTTGCTGCATATTCCCAGATCAAAGAACTCTCATCATCAGCTAGGTCAACACAAGGAGATTATTTCGCAAGGCGATCTTGAAGGCTTGCATAACTCATGATCTTAGTGATGGTCCTTTGTTGAGCTTCGATTTGTTGATGCTACTTGATCCTAACATCCTCCATCTTAGGCTCTTTTCCCTCTTCATGTCGAGACTTTAATCAAAGAAACATTGCATCAAGTAGTGTGTTGTGGAGGAGGGAGCAACTTTGAACATCATGCCTATGCTTTTGTTCGAGGCTTTTCAAAATTAACCTTAAGGAGCTTTATAAATATGTTCATAAATTTGTTGGTTTCAGCAATGTTAGCTTTGCATCCAATTCGTGCCCAAAACCGTAATTTTGAATTTAGTGTGCTTGATCTTGATTTATCATACAATTGGATCCTTGATTGGCCTAGATTGCTGATATGAAGGGTGCCTTGACTACTACTTTTTGAATGGTTCAATAGATAAATGGGCCTATATAGGGAATTGTGATTAGGGGCATCTGGTAGAGAAAAAAACATAGAAGCTAGTAGAGTGACTTGGATTGGTAGAGAATACCGGGGGTGAGGGCCTTGCCTGAAAGTTGGAAGGCATCGTTGGCCTCCCATCCAAGGCCTACTCTCTATATCCATGGGAGGCCCTCTTCTGCCAGTACAACAACATATGGATATAGATAGTAGGCCTCAGATTTATCTATATCCATATGTTGTTGTACTGGTGGGAAAGGGCCTATATATCTGTGTGGGGAAGATATATATATCCATATATATCCATGGGGAGGCCCTCTCCTGCCAGTACAACAACATATGGATATAGATAGTAGGCCTCATATCTACCTATATCCATATGTTGCTATACTGGCAGGAGAGGGCCTATATATATATGCCATCTCCCGCTAGTACAAAAACATATGGATATAGATAATAGGCCACTATATAGATATATATAGAGGCCTATTGTCTGTATTCATATGCTGTTGTATTGGCGGGAGAGGGCCTATGGATCATTGGGCGAGGGCCAAGTGTTTGGTAGAATATAGTGGTGGGTGGTGCGGCCTATATATCCATGGGGGCGACTATATATATAGAGTCTTGGAGTTGAGCCCTAATAAAAGGCAAAGAAAATTGAGTGCCCCACATATAGACGGGGAAATAGGGGCCCTTGGCTTCTTGAGATACCATAAACTGATTTTGATCCTTGGGCACTAGGTAATGCAAAATCTAAATATAAGTATAAAAATCTTGCTATATCTACCAAAGAATTAGTGTTTAACCCTTGCCTTGCTAAGGATATCAAGTTTGTTCCTAGTATTTGTAGCTTGCTCTAGTGCCAAAGTTTCAATGACACTAATTAGGATAGTGGGTTCCTTTCACGATGAACCATTGTTCAAGAAAGCCACCTCTTGTGTTAGCTTCTATAGATTGATGCTCAACGCATCTTTGATGAGCAAAAGGTGTATAAGAAACTCATGATTCATCCCGTAAGGATTGCCTTGCCGCTCCTCATCGACATATCTTTGATGAGTGAAAGGCATATAAGAAACTCATGATTCATCCCTTAAGGATTGCCTTACCTCTCATCACTAAGTAGGTTCTGGAATCTCTTTGGTCTCTTCGAGAACACTCCATAGCAAACTTGAAGTTGATGTCTTAGGGGTCGATCCCAAGGAACTCAACCAAGAACTTCCAGCCCTTGAGTGCTTCGAAAAGCTTGTTTGTCGAAGTCCTTTCAAGGTTAGTGACGAAGTGCTTGTTTTTGACAAAGTACAAAGATAAGGCCAAGTCAGCACTAAACTGATTTGGCACTTTCATCGTCTTTGAGGTATTATAAAATAGTGCTTACTTCCTTTCTAATTTTGAGGGTGAACCCCTCAAGAACTTTGTTAACTGGTTCTACTGTATGACTCGTGTGGGATTTTACGGATCTCCATATTTGAATCAATGTCTTAAACTTGAAGTGTTTGAAATCTCTGTTGGTACTAGACCCTCCTCCCTTTAAGGATCCTCCTCTCATTGTGATCGCAACTAGAATGCAATAGGTGGTGACATAAATGACTATCCCATAAAGAATAAAGATACAAGTGTCTTGCGTAAATTTAGTGCCGTTGGTAACAAAGAAGCTAGTAAAGTTAAGGACATAAAGAAACCTGAAAAAATTCACGTGCCTTCCAAGTGTTGCAACTTTTATAAAGCTAAGGGCCATTCCACCAAAAGATGTGTTGCTTGAAAGTGTGAACAAGCTAGGGAGGGGAGAGTTTTGAAGACACATCTCTTGTTGAGCCCAACTGTAAGTTGGATGTTTGTAAGGAACCCCTTCTTCACCATGAAAAGAAAAAGAAAAAAAAATGACACTCCCATTCTCTGTCTTACTGCTCTTTTAATTTTGATTACTCCTTTTCCACTCTTTTGAGGATGATTCCAAACATGCAAGGATTCATAACTTATTGCTGCTATAGAGATGGCAGATAATCCTAGCTAAGAGTGTTTTGCTGCTACGTCATTGGGCTGTACCATCAACCCCTCCAAAGATGTTAGTGGAGCAGGTTACTCTGGTGTAGCCTTTAGGGCGGCCATCCCCAAAGTTAAAGTTGACTTCTTACAGAAAGTCCCACTTGTTAGGCTTCGATCATTGATCATATAATATTGTAGAATGTCAATATGTCTTTGCTAGGAACTCCCTTTGGGATTTGTTGAATGTTTTCCTGGATCAAAGAACTCTTATTCTCATTGAGCTAGGTCTCCATAAGGAGACTATTTCACAAGGCCTATAGATCGTGGGGTTTGTCTAGAATAAAGGGGTGCGTTGTGCGGCCTACATATCCATGGTGTCGGTTGTATACATGCATACATACATGCATGCATGCACGCACGCACGCACACACATACACACATGGGGGGATTGGGGGCCCTTGGCCTCCCGAGATAACTATAAACTGATTCTGATCCCTGGGCATGGGTTGATGCCAAATCTGTACATAAGAATAAAACTCTTGCAATATCTACCGAAGAATCAGTGGTTGATGCTTGCCTTGTTAAGGATATCAAGTTTGTTCCTAGTGACTATAAGGTGTTTGATGTCCGGGTGGATTATCATTGCTCTAAGGCATATACAGAAGCGTTCACTATTTCTGCAATTGTCTTTGCTGACCCATTCCTCTTTGCAAATATCTTTGATGATCTTGTCCTTCTTGATTGGTTTGCAGCTTGCTCTAGTGCCAAAGTTTCAATGATACTGGTTGGGACAACGAAGGCCTTTCATGAAGAATACATTGTTCAAGAAAGCCGCCTTGTGTGTTAGCTTATACAGATCAATTCTTGGCAAATATTTGATGAGAAAAAGGCATATAAGAAACTCATGATTCATCCCACAAGGATCGCCTTTTCTCTCATCACCAACTGGGTTCGGAAATCTCTTTGGTCTCTTCTAGTGACTCTCCCTGCAACAAACTTGAAGTCAAATGTCTTAGACCTTGATCCCAAGGAACTCAATCAAGAACTTCTTGCCACCCTTTAGTGCTTTTAAAAGCTCGTCCATTTTTGTTCTTTCAAGGTTAGTGACAAAGTGCTTGTTTATGACAGAGTACACAAATAAGGCCAAGTTAGCTCCAAACTGGTTTGGCACTTTCATCATCATTGGGATGTTAGAAAATGGTGCTCACTGCCTTGCTAATTTCGAGGGTGAACCTCTCAAAAACCCGGTTAATGGGTTGTACCTCATATACTTGATGGCTCGTGCAGGGTTTTAGGGATCTCCATATTTGGTAGTAGTGTGGATCCCCCTCCCCCATCTCCTTCCTTAATGCTATGCAGCCCCACATGGGTAGACTTGTGCATGTGTGCTCATGTGGGTTCATTTTTAGGATACATCCATATGTGTTGGTAATCATAAATGTGCTTGCAAAAATATATTCATTTGAAATTGATTTACGCACAACACACATCAAAGCAAAAAGGGCTATATATATTGTAATATAATAAATTGAATCACACACAACACACATCAAAGCAAAAAAGGCTATATATATTGCAATGGCTTAAAAATTTAAAATCATATGGTACAATACTCTCATGATATATCTTTATTCATAGGAACTCAGGCATCACATGCCTCAATAAATGTGCTATACATCATATGACGTCTGGCCATAGTGGGCCCTATATATATATATGGAGTGGCCTCTTTGTCCGTTGATTGCAGATCTCCTTAGATCTGCTTCTCTAGGATGGCCAATCTCACCTTGAGAGAAGGTTGCCCTGTTGCTGGAGATGGTGGCCTTTCTGCGAGTTGTTTCGCAAGCTGATCATTTTTCATATCTAGCTGCTGTATGTGGTGGCCCAATGCTGCTTGCTCCCTTTACAATGTTTTGTTCTCTACTGTTACAACCAGTTGGGGTGAAGAACATTGTATGGGGATGGGCCATGATGGGCAATCCCATATCGGTTTGGGGAATCCCTGTTGTTTGGGCATGTGTCAGGAAGCTAAAAGCTGACATCAGTATAGTTGGGGTTTGCAGCCTGCATTTGAAAAGGAAGCTAAAAGCCGACCTCAGTATAATTATTGGTGCTCTCCTTTTCCTATTATTACAGTCTAGATCATATATGGGCATCACATACCTGCCATCCTTGACCCCATTATTGTATGATTTGCGGTCACATGTAACTTTAGTGTGCTGATATGTTGTTGCTGACCTGGATTATATAAGGGGCATTTGCTGGCTCCCTTGTGGGGCCCTTGGCCCTTGTGGTGCCCTCCCTCATTCTCACCAAAGCGTCACATCTTCTTGGTTGGAGGAAGACACCCTCATCGACTCTCAAACTAGGTCGTCCTGATCTGTGGCTCCATGATGGCATTCGTGTAGGGCCAGACGGTTGCCATGTATTAGGTTTATGGTTTTCCTTTGTACATCAGGAACAGAATCAAAATGTTGGGCCTGTCCTTATCTTGTCCATTGTGATGCCCATGTTGTGTTCCCCTCAATCACTGGCTAGTTCAAGGCTCCTAAAATGTGTGTTAGCTTGCATGGTGGCAATCTCTCATAGATCCATACTTACCAATGTCCTAAAGTTCAATCCCCTTCACCATGTTGCTTTGATATGATTGAGCTGCTTATACAATCTGCTTCCTCTGTCATATTTTTGATTTATTCTTCTCCTTGGGTACATCAGCAGCAAAATCAGATTGTTGGGCTTGTCCTAATCTTGTCCATCTTGATGCACATGTTGTGTTCCCCTTGATCACTGGCCAGTTCAAAGCTCCTATTAAGCGTGTTTGCTTGCATGGCGGCCATCTCTCATAGATCCAAAGATGCACCAATGTTCTGACGCTCAATCCTCCCCATCATGCCACTTTGATATGATTGAGCTGCTTATACAAGCTGCTTAGTATAGATGGTGCTCATGCATATGCATGTGCTTGCTCTCTTGCCATGATAGTCATGGCTTAGTTCACTGGTAGAACAAATATGCTAATTCCTCTGTGAACTTGTTTCGTTATCATGGCCATGATGACTAATCTGAGTGGTGGAACTTGGCCACGGACTTGCCTGTCGCAGTCTGATCTGAGTGGTGGGAGTGGGAGTTGTTATTCATTTGCTGACACATCCGTGCTCCCTCAATATGGCCACGCAAATTTTGAATCCCTGAAAATAGGTTAGGAGTCTTTGCACATGCCTCTTGTGGAGTGGCTATACAAGGGCACCTTACTCGGAATGGTGAAAGTGTTTTATATTGCCTACTACTATCTTTTCATATTGAGGCTTTGGCTTCAAATATTCCCTTTGGCATGTTAGATTTCTTCAGGGTTTACATTTTTGTATTTATATTGTTGCATGTGGGAATCAAGAAGTTGTGAATAGTGCATTCTCTTACCCCTTTCCCTTCATTCAAAATATATTTAATACAAATAGATCTTGTGGTTGAATTGATGTACAGCTATCTTGTTGTATTGCATGCTTCACTTTCATTTATCATTGGAGTTTGGAAGAAGCATAGAATAGCTGATTTATTGTTGATAGTTGGATCTACATCCTTTCAAATCCCAGATCTCCCTCCTTTTTTGTATTTACGGCTAGATCTTCAATCTTCAGGCTATAGTTGTGCACCTTGTCACACCAGTTCGTAATCGCTATGGGTTATGTGAAGACCCTTAGTTTTTTATTGCTTACGTTTTACTCTATCATGCTAGGATTTCCATGGTTATCCCCATTTTTCGCATCTACAGACCCCAAGACTCGTGTCATCTAGGTTTATAAATTCTTCTCTGTTGAGAAAACATTATATAAGACTTTTAAGTATTTGTATAATCTATGCACATGTATTGTGTTCGATTTTAATTTGAAGAGATTTTTTTGTTTGTTAAAATTGGGTCCCATTTCTTGAGAACAGATCTGCTGGCTTAATTAAGGTCTGTATGTCTGTTTCTTGCCAGAGGTACTGATCGTCCTCTGTTTGCTTTGGTTGGATGTTGTCCATAGCCATGCTCTGACCTACTTTGAAGAGATTTTTGTGTTTGTTAAAAGTTGGTCCCATTTCTTGAGAACAGATCTGCTGGCTTAATTAAGGTCTGTATGTCTGTTTCTTGCCAGAGGCATTGCTCCTCTGTTTGCTTAGGTTGGATGTTGTCTGTAGCCATGCTCTGACGTACCTTGGTCATCTGTGGAAATTAATATAATTTCGGTTTCAATTAGAATTCATATGATTGCATCTTGATTGCTCAAAAAAATTTATCGACTATGCCTATAATTGTAACAAAATGCTCAAATGTGAAAGTAACCTTTGTTTCCAGAAATAATCTGAATAGTGAGGAGCTCATGTTTTGTCGAACACTATTTGTTAGATTCCTGTTAACTTTTCCCCCCTTCTTGGGCATTGTGCAGGGACAAATGAAGGAAAAAGGGCATTTTATCATTGTAACTACTGTGACAAGGACATTTCTGGGACAATACGCATCAAATGTGCTAAATGCCCTGATTTTGATCTTTGTGTTGAGTGCTTTTCCGTAGGTGGTGAGGTCACACCTCACAAGAGCAATCATCCTTACAGGGTTATGGTAGGTGATTAAGATAAGCACAATCTTTCAGTTGCTACTTTAATTTTGGAAACAATATTTGGCAAGCAAATGTACAGTCAGCCAAATTTTTACAGTTTTTCCCTGAAATAGGAGTTTCTCTAACTTGATTGATTAAAGTTCATCATTTACCATTGACATTGCTTAGAATGCATATAAGATTTGTAAAATTTTAATTCAATTAGGCCAGTAACTCTTGTACCTTTACTTCCCATCAAACTTAGTTATAGTTTCACATATTTTCTTCTTTTTGGAGGTTCATTCTTAGGGATTATTGTTCTGGCTCTCTCTTCTTGCATAGGTGTGCTAAATACCCTTTTCCTGGAGTTAGGTGCGAGTACCTTCTTGGCTTTCGTTTTCCCCTTTATGCTACTTCTGTCTTTTGTCATCCAATTGATTTGGTATTTTAGCCACTGCTTTGTTTTGTCGCTTCACCAGGCCTCACAATTCTTCTGTATCTCTTCGACTTTATTACTCTTTCCATACGGTCCACTCCTGTTTGTGGATTTTACTTCTGGTATAATTATTATAGTTATTTTTCGCTACACATGCACAGCCAAAACATAAATAAAGCAAGGAATATATGGATGCAAAGTTTTTTTTTCTCATTTGCTCAGCATTTCCCTGTGGGAGATCTGGATGTCAAGGGGTCAACACAAACCTCTGGTGGGTTCATTTCTGATGGTCTGTGCCATTGCGCCATAAATTCTATTGCTTTCAAACGAATTGAAAAGGCCAACTTTTGCCCCCCTCTTTTAACACTCTGAAGGTATCATTGACACTTAGAACCTTGAATGTTAGCACAGATTCAATCACAGTCACTTGGAAAGCAAGTTTTGAGTTTTACCCCAGAAAGTAGCTGAGGGGAGATATTGGGCATATTAACTTTCTAGTCAAACTGCAGTGTAAAATTGGTTCTTCCTTTAATGTCCTGCTCCCCCTGAACAGAGATATCCTTGCCTGCTCTCTCATTCCAAATAGGAACTGTGAAAAATGTTGGCCATGATGAAACATGTATAGTTTTTGAATGGCACTAATTTTGTTTTGTTGTGGTTAACTCATCGCTGTTGAACTCCACTTGTTGTGGTCACTTGAGTCTTGGGTTCATATGTGTAATCTGAGTGCAAATTCTGTCATGTCTAAATCTTAATCAGCCTTTTACTGGACGATTGCCATATTCTACAGTAATTGTGGAGACCTTAAAATCCCACTAAGACGAGGTTCCTTGGATTAAAGGAAATCTGCTTCAGTATGCATATGTATATGCAATGCATGCATTATTAGAATCCTATGTGAATGGGTAATTCTATTGGAAAAATTGCGAAAAAGCATTCGATTCAAGAGATTAATTGGAACCTTATATCTGGTACAGAAAGACAGGAATAAGTTACTTCAAATCTGGAAATATCTTGTCACGGTCCCAGGAAATCGATGAGTTGCAAATAGAACACACATTGGAGTTATATTCAGAGTGTGAAAATGGCAAACATATTAACTAATAACAAAAGATTGACTTTACTCGTTAGGCAAAAAAAGTATTATATTTAAATGATCAATCGCAGCCTTGTATCTTGGCAATAAAATGCCCGTGTTAGCTCAAGGTTTGCATGGTACAGAAAGACAGGAGCGAGTTACTTCAAATCTGGAAATATATTTTCGCAGTTTCAGGAAATGCAGATGCCAGAAGTTGCAAACTGTTGGTGTGAAAATATGTGCACCCTTGAAACACAGACAACAGTATGTGAATGCTTCTAAAGTGTGTGACCTTTGGGGCTCTTTGAAAGCAGACCTCCAGAGAAAGCTGACTCTTGCACCCAACTATTCTAATACTTCCAGTAACACTATTAAGCTAGTTCCCAAGTTAAAACCTGCAAAGTGAAAAAGGGAGAAAGAGAAAAATAAACCAAGTTGGTGATGCACCCAGAAAATTGGGGTTACTCTCCCCTTGGTTTTAAACAACACACTGAATCAAAATCTTTCAATTAAGAGCCACACACACAATATCCACCAATGAAACAAAAGGCAAGGTAACAAAACACAACATTGAAGGGCTGTTATGGGCCACAATCAACCTTATATTGTTGTTTGAAGTTTGCACAATCTGATACATACATGGGAGAGGCACTGGAAATGTTGCAGGAGTGAGAGACAGAGGCTAAACACTTACAAATATTTGGCTCTCATAAATAGAGTTGCCTTACATTCGATAGTGAGAAGAGGAGGAGAGAGAAAGAGGGATTTTTGAATTCTTGGAGCTCCAAAAAACCTCCCAAAAGTGGTTGTAGACAACAAACACCCAGATCTGACTCCCAATTGCAAAATCTTTTGTCAGAAGGAATGTCAAATTTCACATCTCTGAAAATGGGTAGTGCATTGATGGGAAACAGGTTTGCCTGCTTAAACAAGATGCCGGGCACACTCTCTAGCTCTGAATTCGCCTCTGATCTGCATTAATGTGAAAATCGATTTGCTGGCGCTTAAAAAGCAAATTGCTCCAAAAACACAGAGGCTTAGGGCACAATATGTGTCCCATTCAATGGCATTTCTCGAGAGCTTTCAAATGAGACTGATTTTGCTTGATTTGGTGGCCCCAGTCAAAAGATATGGGCAAAATGCAAAGATATGCTGTTTCCTCGCCATTAAAGCTTGGAGACAAAAAATTGGGTTTTAAACTATAGTGTTGCCTGCAATTTTTTCATTAGGCCACGTGGTAAGTCTGGGGTCTTTGGCTTGAAATGCAGATGATGGTCACAAGGCCATCAAATTCAACATAGTAGGTTGCCCTCGCCACGTGTCTCCTTCTGTGTGGCTACAAGGTCTCTGCTCTTTACTTAGCTATTACCATGTGTCCTCATATCATTGGATATGAGTTCTCGAGCCTCCATTTCTCAGCTCTGTTTCCACCTTGGTCCATACGTTCACGGGAACTGGCGATTTGACATTGGTGGCATGTGGCACCATTTCGTGCTCTAATTTATGCCTTGTGCCAACCCGTGGTGGATGCCATGTGTCCATTTTTAATTGCTACAGGCTACGGCGCCTCCTTACTCTATTCTCTCCACCTTTGTTGGACTCTGCCCGACTTTCGAATGCCTGTCATTGTTCCATGTGGCAGCTTGTCATTGGTGCCACGTGGCACCACTCACAAGCTTCCGCGCTTACAGAATTCAGACTTTGAGTTATGGCCAATCTTGCCCAGGTGCTTGATTCTTTGGGATTGTGCTGTGTTGCTCAATTCAAAGCTTGCTATGTGTCATGATTTTGGGCTGCCATTTCTTCCCTTTATGCCTTAGTCATTTCGAGCTCAGCCAAAATGGAGTACGTGGAGCCTTTGCTTCACTTAACTCTAAAGCATTTTTATATATAAAGGCCTGTGCCTTCGGGATAAATCCCCAAGTTGAAATACAAGGTGACCACCATTGTTGAAGTTTTTGAATGCATAGTGTGAACCCCAGGGCAAATAGAGGTTCGCCAAGGCCTTCTCTCGACTACTAAGGCATTGGAAAACACCCCAAGGTTGAGCATAAATGTGATCGAGAACTCAGAATCATCCAAAATCAACTATGAACATTGTGAAATGAGCCCAACACGCTCCAAAACGAACTGTGGCACAATTGAGGGTTCTGATTCGTCTGGGGCCGACTATGAATGTTGTTCTATCCCTGGCAGGCTGGGGATATGCTCAAATGTGGCTGCAACTCCTTTGAGAACTCAAAACCACCCCAAAACTGAATATGCAGGCTGTAAGGTGAAAAACAAGGGAAACCACCAAGTGAATGAAACCGTGGAGAAAAAGATGCTTGAAATGTTTCCAACTCCCCAAACCTCTTCACGCAGTGTCAAAAGCTCCTGCTAACTGAAAACACTCAACGGAAACAGTGAAAGCATTAAAGCATTAGAAAAAAGGGGAAACATAGCTCAGTTGCCCACAATGGTTGAGAGCTCCTTTGGCAACACAAATAAAACACATCCTGAAGTTATATTCAAAGTGTGTAATTGCCAGCATATTAATGATTAACAATAGATTGACTTTATATTGGCAAATTGATCCTAGTACAACATTAATCGTTTTCTTTATACATTAGGCAAAAAAGCATTACATTCAAGTGATCAATTGTAACCTTTATATCTTTGAAAATTATTGCCCAAGTTCGCTTGAGGTTTACATGGTACTAAGATACTTTAAATCTTGAAATGTCTTTTCATAGTTTCAAGGAATGCAAAAGTTGCAAATAAGAGGCACATTGAAGTTATATTTAAGTGGCAACATACTAATTAATAACAATAGATCAACTTTACGCTTATAAATTCATCCTTATACAACAAGATACACACACACACACACGCATATACACATACATCATATTTACCATGTAATTACAAACTTAGTAAAAAATCGGTTTGAACTGAACTTTTTCATCTGACGAACTTACCGAACAAGTTCGGTTGAACATTACGTTTTTTTTTAAATTAAATGATTGAAGTGTTTAATTAAAAGAACTTTAATACAAACCAAAAATGAAACAAGAAACACTAATACCTAAGCATGCGAAGGAAAAACTCCTAGATTATATATTTATTATTATTATGTGTAATTGGTTTTTCTTTTCAAATCTCATCACATATGTATAGTATTTATTATTTATATATATTTTATATTTGTAATTTTTCTAAACCATACAGAACCGAATCTTTTTTAAAATTTCGAACTTCTGAACTTTTTTCCCCTTTTGAACTATCCAAACTTTTCGAGCATGGTAACTATGACATATATATAGACACACACACACATACATTTTCTTTTCTTCATTCATTGGACAATAAAATCGAGATCACATGTAATTAAATAATGTGCTCGAATACAAAAAGGAACATGAAGTTATGTCACCACGTATCAAGGTCATCTAATTGGACATCATTGTATGTGTGATATGTAGTTGTCTCATGACTGGTGGGGTCTTATGGCTGAAATATAGATATTAAGCAGGGTTTCCACTTTCAAGATTAGCGAGACCATTATGGGGATAATCTCAGGTCCTCAGGCCTAGAAAAGACGGCGGGGTTTAAAAATGAATTTCCAGACAAAAAGAATAGAAAATTCATCAAAATGGCCAAGTGTTCTTCAGGCTATACATATATGCACTCAGATCACTTACCTCAAATGACAATCTAATAATAACGAAAATAACAGAAAACATAATTCCAGTCATCTATCACAGTGAATATCTGAACTGAAATTGAGGAGAGCATAACCCTGTGCATGTGTGTGTGATTGTCTCCATCTTTGTCATCACTACCTGCTATAAGGTTCGTCATCTTTATTAATGACATTAAACAAGGGAGAAGAGGTGGGTGCGGGCTCCACAAGCGAATGCATATCACTAACACTGATAAGTTACATTACAAGTTGGAAAGATGGTCTACCACTGTAATACTTTCCCAATAAACATGCCGACTCTGGTTCCTAGAGGTCCTCCACAATTTCAATTTTGTAAGATTTGTTGCATCTTCCAATATTCAGAGTTGCCCTTGGATAAGCTGTCAAAAATGATCTTAGAATCCTTTTCTATCTCCAGCTTAAATAATCCTAACTTAATTGCTAGCTAAAGACCATGGAAGAGCACTCGGACCACCAGGGTATTGTTTGTAGTTGTCTCAATGTACTCAGCATAACAAATGAGAGATTCACCAAGGGTCTTTAATGCCTCCTCTTCAGGCTGACAGGATTACCTTTAGAAGTGCTATAAAAGTTGAGCTTAACCATTCTTTCTTCAGAGGCTATATTAACCAGAGGGTGTTTACTCTTTAGTGCTTGACCTTCTTTATCAAGGATATGGAAGAGTTCTCTGTCCCAGTTTTTTAACCTTTCAGAATGCACCTTGGATCTGCCTACCTCCTGATTGGCCAATGTAATGTCCCTTTTTGGGGGACCTCAGGAAATGGCCAAAAGCTCTCAAATCAGATTTACAGAGCTGCTGTTATAACCCTGCAAATCTGCAAATTAAACCCTGTTCTAGGGCAGTGACCTGATTTGGGGTTTCAACCCCACTTTTGAGCCTTCAAAACCCTTCGAATTAGCTTCACTTGAATTTCTAAAATTATGATATAACCTCAACAATCATGTAGTGCAAGAAATCTGAGTTTTAATGCCCTAGATATGGGGATATGAATTTCACGAAACCCTTATCTGCAGTGTTATTTTAAAAAATTCATAACTCAACTTAGAAAGCACCAAAAATCATGAAACTCGGGATATTGGCCTTGAGAAATATAGAGAATAAGATGATGATTTCAGATTTACCAAAATGTCACCGCACATACCAAAACATCACCTCTATATAGCCCGTCCCACTTGAAATAAAATATAATTTGCACCAAACAATTGATAAAATGGAAGATTTCACCTTTATAAATCATAGGGAGTCCAACCATGCAAATGCCAAAGAGATCACATAAAAACGAGCAATTTCCTTGAAAAAACACCTCCAAGCAAGTCGCTTAGGGCAGAAATCTGTTATAATTAGCAATAGAGAGAAATCCACCGAAGGGTGGTGTGGGGTTTCATCCACACCACTTCTCCACAAGGGTTTTCGTCCTTGAGAGAGAGGAAAAAGATGCTTAACAAGCAATCCTTTACCAAAAATGAGAAAGCCACATAACATAATCCTCTAATGGCCAAGCGACCTCCCTTTTATAACCATAAGGGGGGCTTATCATGTAAATGATGGCCCACATTTTAAGAAAAGTACTTTCTAATTTCTAATTGGTATTTTTGGAGCTACATGCTCACTAATAGCTTTTTATTTCTAATTTATTGTTGGGCGCTAGGCTCACCAGCAATTACAATGCCAATTAAGAAATGAACATGAAATGAAGCGCATGATGACATTGCTAACTTCCTCTAACTTGTTCGCTTGGACCCATGAGGAAGGGAAATGGGCCAAGGTCTTCAATTGAAATTAGTTCGAAAAGGAACATGACAGCCAAGTCTGAAGGGCATCCCAAAAATAATCACTACCCTGGAGATGACACTAATGGGTTTTCTTTGCTTATTATTAAAAATCCTAAGCCTCCTTTTTAACCAAAGGTTTCTTACAAATGAGGGAAGGGCCTAAGTTCCAAATTCTTCGAAGTTTTTCCGAAGAGAAATGTGAGTTCCAAGGCCTTAATTCTTGCTCCAAGTTTGGTAAAGAGACACAAGCCATCTGGAAAGTGGATAAGAACCAAGTCCAAATGTGGTGGGCATATTTGCATCGGAGCATCAGATGATTAACTGTCTCTTCCAATTTTCTGCATATTACACAAATGGATGGTCATAAGAGATCTTTCTTAGGGCATCATGTGTGTAGGATGCTCAATTGAGCTCCTATCCATTGGAAGTATGCTGTCTTGGGAAAGCATTTTTTGATCCAGACTTGTTTCCATAGGAATCCTTCATGGGTTCTAAATGTTGGATTGTAAACCAACTAAAAACCATCTTTTTCTGTATAACTTCAAGAATTTGATTCATTCCATATTAAATTGTCCTTTTTGATGGATGAAGGAACATTGTGAGTAACCAGCAGCTTCCTTAGTTGGTTGAAGATTGGGCAGATGTGCCCTTCTTAATTTCTAACTGCTTGCACTCTCTCGTTTCCAAATTTGAATTTGTTGGATAAAGGTAATCTTGAGGAGTCACTCCAAACTTCTGCTAAAGTGGTGCCATAGGTATATTCAGCCTGTCTTCAGCTAGGGGGGTCCTTTGAAACCATTTTTCTTCTCAAAATTTAACTTCATGCCCTTTACTCACTTGCTATCCATGTTCAGGTTTAATAGCTTGGAAGCAATGCCTCATGAGATTCCATACATCTGATCCATTTGGAAGGTGGTTCATTTGCCACATTTTTGATCTGGACATGTTCTCCATGTATTCACTTTGAATGGTTCTACTGTAAAGTGGATTCTGATCCTCAAAAAGTTACCAGATCAGCTTAGCCCCCAAATCTGTCTGCCAGATTTGAAATTCTCAATGTCGTAGTTTCTAAAATTAATTTCCTTTGGATTTGGTGTAATGGAATTTGATGTCTCTTGTTAATGGGAGGTCCAAGGTTCAAATTTCACTCCGTGTTAAGACACCCTATTGCTTGAGGGATTCCCCTGTTAATAGGGCGCTATGCCGTGATAATGCGGTCTAAATGCTTAAATTCCCATCCTTCTATAGGTCCACGGCGAGTGTGGGACAGTGATCGTGTATCCTTAGCAAAATAATAAAATAATTTTTTAGATAAAATATAACCAAATGTAAAATACAAACTAAAAAATATTTATTAAAAAATGAATGTGAGATTAAATATAAACAAATATAAAATATTAAATTTAAACTAGAAATATAAAATTAATAATTATAATAATAAAAGTAATTAAAGTAAAATTAAAAAGCATGAAATAAAAAATTTAAAATACATAATGAAATTAAAAAGAAAAAAACCTTAAATTTTTTTAAAGGGATCCTAACCTACCAGTTTGATGTTGTTGGCTCCTTCGGTGACCATCGGTCATCGACTTCTCTGCACAATTCACGCAGAAAACATGTAATATCCCCTTGTGGGATATTAATAATATATTATTATTTACTTGCAAAAACAAACAACTTAGAAGATAAAACCCTTCTAGGGTTACCTCAACTAACCCTAGTGTTAGCTACAATACAACCCAAATGGGGTTGGAGTGAGCCAAGGTGAGAGTTTAGATAGACAATCCAGTCGGTATTTATACTCCTTTTTCCAATATACTTTTGCAGAAGTAAAATAATAAATTAAACTGCTGAAAATCAATCAAAACTTTGAAAATCCATAACTTTAAAAATATTAACTCTTTTGATATGAAACCAAGTGCAGCGGAAAGGGAAAATTATGAGTTTCAATCCAAAATTAAAATCAGATCTTTTCACACACTTGAAACCCCTCAAAACAGCTCCCAAAATCCCAAACCTAGTCGCTAGGGTTAGGGTAAAATCTGCAATACAATTTCTGCACTTTTCTCTCACTTTAAGAGTCAATAAAATGCAGTTCCAGATCTGTAATTAATAAATCCAGACAGCAGATTTATAAATATTGAAAAATCACTCCAAAATACTCTTAGCACATGCCCAAACAAGTCGACTTGATTAGATAAAAGCCAGCAGCATGTAATGAAAGATAATCATCATAAATCATACTTCAAACCCTCAAAGCAAGCTCATATCATCTTCAAAAAATGGCGCCTTGTATATATATAATGAGAAATGATTGCAAAACTTATTACTTCAAGCTTTCATGGGCACACACACTTCACAAATGGTGGTGTTAATAAACACTTTTTATTTTGATCATAAGTGGGCATACATCCCTTCTCCAAGCATGAAGATAAGTTTTATAAACCGTTAACATGCCAAAAAAGGAGTAGCCGCATCTTCTTTTATAGCTTTTACTTGCACATCCTCCAAAGTTCTTCTCCGTCTTTGGCGCCATCATCTAGGAGGAAATCTCATTTAAAAATGTGCCTGAACATCATCAACAACAAATATTAAATGCATAGGGATATTAAAAAGATGCTCTTATGGGTCGACCCATGCTTAGGAATAATCACTTTATTTCAAATATTAATTATTACATGCTCCCAGGAAAATGCGACTTGCCTAGTCACTTGTTTTATCTTTAAAAACATTTATTTACTTTTTCAAGGTGAAGTCGAACTTTCCCTTTTTAATTCGATTTGCACAATTTATAAAATTTCATTTTAAAATTACATGTGCAAATCGACTTTATCTTTTTTTTTTAATTTTTTATAAAAAAGGGGGACATTACAAAACACGTTCGCTATGTGCGTCTAGATCTTATGTCCAGCTCTGCCAAGTTTACATCTGCCCTTTCTCTGTGCAACTCTTACTTTTATCCTTGGAATTCCATGTAGAGGATAAATCACAGCAGAACAGTCCTGCATATATCTGAACTTTAATTCCTCTTTTTTGGCCAAACAATCCCGAATATATCAGAACTTTTCTGGCATGTTAGAAATTCGGCAAATTTCGAACTTCATGTCAAAATATGGCTGAATCTTGTGATGCAGTCTTTAAGTATTATGCTCCTTGTTTGTGTGGGAATGAAAGCTATACAAGTTGTGTTTAATCACTTAAAGAGTACTTACTTGGCTCTTCATTCTCCCACTTCCGACCAGTTTGATGCTGTTGGCTCCTTCGGTGATTGTTGTCCGTCAGCTTCTCTGCAGAATTCACACAGACAGCTCATGCGCAATGCATGTCTAGATCTCACGCCCAGCTCTGCCCAACTCACGTCTGCCCAGCTTCTTAATACGACTCTTCCTTTATCTTCGGGCCTCCATGCACAGGTTAAAACACAACAGAACATGCCTGGATATATATGAACTTTAATGCCTCTTTTTTGGCTGAGCTCTCCTGAATATATTCAAACTTTTCTGGCACATCAAAAATTCAGCGAATTTCAAACTTCATGTCAAAATATTGCTGAATCTTGTGACATAGTCATTAAGTATTTGTGCTCCTTATTTTTTGGTAATGGGATCCATAAAAGTAGTTTTTAATCACTTAAAGAGCACTTACTTGGTTCTTGATTCTCTCACTTCCTGAACTACATCCTCTTTGATGTCCCAGTATTCCTGAAAGAAGCTGGCTGGGAAGCCATCTGGCCCCAATGATCTTTCCTTTTGGAATGAAAAAAACACCTCACTCACTTCCTCTAGAGATAATGGATTCATTAAGATTTGATTCTGGCCCAGATTGACAAGTGTTGGTATATTTTCTAGGAGAGCTTATTCTGCGTCTTCGTTTCCTTCTCCGGATTCACTCAACATTTCTTGAAAGTTTGTAACAGCTTCTTATTCAATCTCATTAATTTCTATTAGTTCTTGCCTTCATGGTGTAATGATTCTTGACAATTTGTTATTCTGTCCATGAATCTTTATGGTGAGGTGGAAACCGTGTTGTTATGATCTCCTTCCTTCAACCAGGGTGCTCTAAAACTTTGTCTACGGAATAATTCCTCTATTTTGAGTGCATGATGAAGTTATGAAGTTCCGAAACTGCTTGTCTTTATTTGATGTTGATTTCATGATCAATCCACTAGACTGTCAATCTATCCAGACTTTCTGCCATGAAGTTTCTACCTCACCTACTATTATTCCAAGTGAATTGAAAATTTGAGACTCAATGTCAATGGGGCCTAAGTTAGAAATGAGTTCATCAAAATCAGGCATCGACTGAGAGACAGATCTCTACCAGAAGACTGCAAATTTTCTTCTAGCAAAAACTTCCTATTGCCTATTTTTGACGTCTGAGTGTTCATAGATGTTGCGTATGACTTGTTTCTGTGATCCTGTTCTCATCTGGGTCTATGATTGAGTTGGATAGATTGAGGTGGTTCCCTACCGTGTTCAAACCCCTCGATGTGCCTGCTTCTTCTACTATCTTAAATTCAGGCAGTTCCTCATTTTCGTTAATTTGGCTTCCAAAAAAGTTCACCTAGTCTTAGTTTACCGTAACATGATAATATCTGACTTGTGATTTGAAATCAAGGCCTTTATTAGCCCTTTGTTGCAAAGTGTTCCATAGCCCTTATTTTCCATAAGTTGTCCTTCATGTCCTATTTTCGGTGGTGGGTTTACCCCCATCCTTCTGATGAGAGGTCTTCCTGACCAGCTGAGCTCATTTATCATTTATGTAAAGGCAAAATATTTTTAATTTTTTTTTAACATCCTAACTGTGTGTATGCTCACACCTCGCACCTGTATCCACTCAGCTAAACAAAACAAGTTGGGCATCCACAAAGGCTGAGGATTTGGTATATGCGCATTCCAATTTGCGCCTCTTGTCACACAAGTTTGAGGACTATATTAAAGGTCCTCACAAACTTTGGGATATTCTTCTAGAGACGATAGACTTGGATGCCTCTACAACCACTCTTGCCCAACTTTCAATATTTGATGATGAAGATGACATTCAAGGGAGTTTACAAGGTGTGTAGAGCGGAGCTATGGAGAATGAAGCTAGTGGGAGTGCCATGCAAGAATTTGATTTTGAGGAAAATCTAGATGATATATTCTAGATTGTTTGTATTCATGTTGATATTCATATATCATATATATGGCAGCCACATGATCAATGAAAATGTAAAATCTTAAGTATATTGAATGTTTTGAACATTGATCCTACTGTATTTTTCAAGTTTTGTATTTCTTATGGACTAATAGATATATATATAGTAAAATGAGTAGATGTGTCATGTATTTTATAATATATATATTTTTTAATATATATGTACGGACGTACCCAAGACATATCGTACGCAAGGGTTTTTTAAAATTGACGTATCTGCGAACCCGAACCCGAACCCGTACCCATACCCTGGCAACGTAGTTTTCCAATTTCAACTATTATCTTCTCTTTTTTTGCACTCTTAGACTGACTGATTTTGGCCGCCTATGCTAATTGTGTCTAGGGATTCTTTTTCTTATAACTGATTCCCCAAAGTGCATGGTGTGAAAATTTCCTCTGCATCAGATTCTTCCAAAGTCCCAGTTGTGTTTCAAAAGGAATCATATCTTGTTGCCCCAGTTCATTTGGAGAGGAGGAATCAACTTGTTTGATCCTCTTGTATTTTTTCTGGATATTACCCATAGTTACCAGGTTTGGCCGGATCTGTATGAAATCCGGTTCGAATCGTATTTTTCGAATCAACCGAATAAATTCGGTTCGGTTCGGGCTTGTTTTTGCAGGGAATTTTTTTTTTTCCTTTTTTGGCATTTTTTTTTTGGTGAAAAAATCGCAAGTATGGAAAAAAATTTGCCATTTTTGGAAAGGGTCCGGGAAGATGTAGCAGCAAAAACTTGCATGTGCCATAACTTTCATTCTGTGGCTCCGTTTTAGGTGTCGTCTTCTCTAAAAGTATATATTTTCTTGAGCTCTACGCATTGATGGCAATATTTTTCTTATTTTCATAAAATCTATTTTTGTACCTTTTTGGACCAAGCAACTTCTTGCAATCTTTTGAAAGAATCATTAGGATGATGATGATGATTATGGTAGATGGATGCTTTTTTGTATGATTTGTCTATATATAATGATATAAGTATACAATAATATAAATTTATAATAATATATGTATATATATTCCGAACCGGATTTTTCCGTATTTTTTCGAATTTTTTCGAGAACTCCGAATTTTCGGATTTTTTTGCCCTTCCGAATTTAATCGGATTTCCGAACCTGGTAACTATGATATTACCCCATTTCAGCTAATCTAGGTACTCTGCCCATTTCCTGTTCTGACACTGAAGCTGAATTATCATTCTTTGATTCTATATTCCATTTGATATTATTTTGCTGCTTTGGTTGCCAAAGTTTTCCTCATCACATTGGTAACTTGCCCAGTGTTCAAGTTCCCATTGCAATTTCTGTTGACTGGCCTCCATTAGCAACTAGCTAATTTTTTTGCAGATTTTGGAATCCGTCCTCATTGGCGTTGTTCTTCTGCTGGTTTTCATAGCCCATTGTTTGAACTCATGTTACTGCCTTTCGGAGTAGTTGGATGAGATGCACCAAAACACAGATTTTAGTTTAGAATGCCATATTTCACTTTGGCACCTCTTCTGCTATCTGATAGAATTCTCCAACATTGTTACCGGTAAAGGGTTTCTAAAATCTCAGCGGCTCTATGGCTTAGTTGAATTCTTTTTCCAATGTCTCATACTACGTTGCATGGATACGCCCAAGACCCCCTCGAATCCCCTCTAATACGTATCGGAAACGGATACGTCATGGATACGTATGGGATATGTCAGGATATGTCATGGATACGTATGGGATATGTCAGGGACGTCACGGATACGTACAGACGTATCCGTGACGTACCTGACGTATCAGGCACGTATCCTGCAGTAAATACGTCTTTTTAAAGTTTTATTCTTTTTTTTTTTAATTTTTGACTTTTATACTCCCTAAAACTGAACCCTAAACTCTAAATGAAAAAAATAATACACCCTCTCCTATATCATATGTATGGCAGCCACATGAACAATGAAATGTAAAATCTTAAGTATATTGTATGTTTTGAAAATTTGAACATGGATCTTAGTATATTTTTCAAATTTCAAGTTTTGTTCGTATTCATGTCGACATGATATTCGTACATCATATGTATGGCAGCCACACGATCAATAAAAATGCAAAGTCTTAAGTATATTGAATGTTTTGAACATTGATTCAAGTTTTGTATTACTATTTCAGTTTTTTATGGACTAAAAAATGAGTAAAATGAGCAGATGTACATAATTTAAAAAAAAATAAAAAATATATATATATATATATTTTATTTTTTTAATATATATGTATGGACGTATCCAAGACGTATCGTATCCAAGGGTTTTTTAAAATTGACGTATCCTCGTATCGTATCCGTATCCAAACCGATACTCGTATCCGTATCCTGGCAACGTAGGTCTCATGTATAAACCAACCTTTCCCATCAATGATGGCCCTCCTAAAAAAGTATGTTCTATATATTTTTTATTTTTTTAATATATATGTATGGACGTATCCAAGACGTATCGTATCCAAGGGTTTTTTAAAATTGACGTATCCTCGTATCGTATCCGTATCCAAACCGATACTCGTATCCGTATCCTGGCAACGTAGGTCTCATGTATAAACCAACCTTTCCCATCAATGATGGCCCTCCTAAAAAAGTATGTTCCTATTCTTCTTTGAGGAGAAGACAATGTGCAAGATCCCTACCGGTAGAAAGCTCATTAAGTAGATCTGGTTGTTATCCATTTTTCTAATCTCTGAAAACCCTGGCCAATCTCCATTAAATTCACATTCAAGCACTCTCTTTTGCAGGACTTAGAATTGTCTTCCAGGAGAATGTCCGGATCCCTCTCTGCTGCCAGATTTAGTGTTACAATGTAATATCCCCTTTTGGGATATTATCTAAATCTGCAAATTCAACTTAACCAATTGATGCTAGAAGGATTAAAACCTCCCAGTTCGACCTCAAATAACCCAATGTTAGCTTCAATACAACCCAAATGGGGTTGGAGTGGAGCCAAAGTGGTGGGTTAGATGAGAGAACTAGCTAGGAAATTAATCTTTTTCAAATCTGAAAATAATTGCTGCAGCGAATTAATTAAAATGCACCAGAACAGGTGAAAATTTCAAAAATTTATATCTTCTTCAAAACTCCCATCAAATAAAATGCATATTGTTCTATATATCAAGGCCTTTCCAAAGAACTATGGTTCTGAATTTTATGATGATTGAAACCCCTTCAAATAGACCCCCAAAATCTGAATGCAAGTCGCTAGGGTTAGGATAAAACATATAAATTACTTCCAGCTCTTAATATTCCTCCAAAACCCTCAAACTATCAGCCCATATAACTTAAATAATTATTAAATTGCGGCAGCTTGCAGATCTATCAAAAACACCTCAAAATATGATGCAAAATACCACAAACCAAGTCGATTTGCCTTAGATAAATTACAACATTAAATATGAGCACAATAACCTTCAAATCATGAGCCCCACACTTGGAAAATTATACCAAAACAGATCAGATTATAGATCTAACTTGAAAACCACCAACTCATACCAAAATAACCTCCTATGCAAGGCGACTTGGTATAAATAAATTCAATAGTCAAATATCCTTCTTTAATAAATGCGCCACACATAGGATGAATATATGATATAATATTCACTCAATGCAAGCTTTAGAAAGTCTCACGCTCTTCAAGCATGAAAAATTTCAATAAAATCATCGACAACCTTCCAAGGGGATGCCACTTCTCCTTTTATAGATCTTGCAACACAAATCTCCAAGCTTTCCCTCCAATTTTGGCGCCAATCTCTAGATAGGAGAGATATCATTTAATAATGGCCTTCTTTCCCTGTAAAAGGTCAAACTTCAATAAAATATTATTTCCCTTCAATTAATATTTAAATAAAACACAAGAGGGGAATTAAATATAATTTTTAAAGCACATGGAGTAGTCGACTTGCCCCAATTAAATTAAATATTATTTTTAAAAGCTCAAGGGATAGTCGATTTTCCTCCAATTAATTCCTTTAATCCAAGGGGAGTGGATTAAAGGTCCTCTATAATTATTATTAATTAATGTCCAAGGAAGGGGACATTACATACAACTGAGGGTTTGAGTGACTGCTGAGGGGCAGGGTTACCTTATTTACTGATCTGAAATGGTCCCCCATATTGGTCTGCTTTTGATCCTCCCATGGCTGCCTCATTGTAGTATTTCCATTGATCTTGTGAGGCGTGGATGAATTGCTTTTCTTTGAAATTGCTTTGCTTCACAATAATTTGTTTTTAATTGTCCATATGTTTACTTTTTACAGTAGGTAAAATGTGTGGAGGCATGTTACTAAAATAAGTAAAAAAAGGTGAATAAAAACAAGAACAAGATGGACCACAAATCTATATGCGATCTCCATTCAAGAAGCTTCTGCATATATATTCTATAATTCATCTGTCCCAAAGAATTTCAGCCTAGTAACCGGATATGTTGGTTTTTATTTGCGAGACTTTATCACATGCAAGTATGATATCGACCCTACTGACTTTGATTGCACAAGACATAAATTTGAAAAATACTTGTGGTTCTGAGGCAAAGTTAATAGTATATTCATTTGGACCTTGATACATTGCATGCATATCTTGTTATCTCAGGGAGGAGGATGCCACCGTGAGGTAGGAAATTGTGGTTGACTGCCTTCTTTTTTGCCATGTCCCTATTGCCTTTCAATTGTGCATGAATTTTGTAGCAACTTTTAGAGTTGTAAAATGTGCAATTTGAATTTTTTTTCTTTATTTAGAGTTGTAAAGCAATTTTCAGTATTTCTATAGTTCATCTTGTCATTATATCCCTTATAGACTATGCCTGACTATAATCATGTGTGCATGAAGATAGTTTTAGAAACTTAGTGTAGGGGAAAAAAATTTCTCTGGGCGTTTGCTGTTTTAGGGGATGTCATAACGACTCTTTTGTCTTCTTGTTTCTTAGGACAATCTCTCTTTCCCCCTCTTTCACCCAGACTGGAATGCGGATGAAGAGATGTTGCTCTTAGAGGTATGATAATGCACAAGATTTCTGGTTCTATACATATTGTCATACTTTCCCCACATGTTAATTCTGAGCTAGTATAATTCTTGTCTTGGTTCATTTTTGAGGTTTTTAATTCTTAAAGAATTATTTGTCTTCATATCTGCAGGGAGTTGAAATGTATGGTTTAGGAAACTGGGGAGTAGTTGCAGAGCATGTAGGAACAAAGACAAAAGTTCAATGCTACGACCATTACATGAAGGCATACATCAATTCTCCTTGTTACCCTCTTCCTGTATGGTGCCTTCTCTTCTTTGCCTTTCTTATAACTTTTTCCTAATGCATGTAAAATGTTGATGCTCGAACATTTAATAGAGACTAACAATCCAGTCCCCAATCCTTGCAGGACATGTCACATGTTACTGGAAAGACAAGGGCAGAGCTTTTAACCATGTCCAAGGCACACAGAGAGGGTAAAAAAGGTTAGTTCAGAAGTCATATTTTCTGGTGAAAGTAGATGGAAAGAAATAGATCCATCTATGAAGTTGTTTTTAGGACCTTACCTGCTTTTGCAATAAAAACAAGTCATTGCTTCTTCTTGGGCATCATTGATAAGTCACTATCACAGGTACCTTTAAGACTACTTTTATCTTTTGTTGTTTTCAGGTTGCTATAATTTCTTGCTGCTATACTCTAGCCTTGAATGGTTGTCATTGATAAAACATCAACATGATCCACTTAATATAAACTCAAAATAACAATCAAAGTCTCCTAAACTTTTAAGATGTAACAATGAAAAGGGTAGAGTTGCTGGATATGACATACGGTTGGATACGACATATATATGCACATTATGTTTAAATTGTCTTGATTATAATCTAGATCATAAATCAAGAGAAATAAATAACAAAACTAAAAATAAATTTATAGTAATTACCTTTTTTTTTTGTAACTAGAAAATGTATTACTATCAAACATTTCTAATTACGTCTTACTTTTACATGAAGTTTCTAGCTTTCCCAAGTAAGCCTAGTTTCTATGTTCCATGTTTTTCGAGTCCCACCTTTGCATGCTTATTAAAATATCATGCTTGCAAAAAGCATGATCCAACATGCAAAGATACAAAAAAACATGCATGCTTACTTAGAAGAACATGCATGATTTTTGCATGATCCCGCTTTTATCTTGCATGTATACTGCTAACATGTATGCATACATGCATTTTTTTTTCATTTTCAGATCATGCATGCCTGCTTTTGACAAATAAATCCAAACCAGAAAGGCAAAATAAAACCATCAATTTTCTGCATGATGTTGCAATTTTGCTCCTATGCTTTTTTTGATGATTTGAAGTTGCAAGTCTTGTCCCTCTTCAAAACGTGTAGTCAGATGATCCATGGTAGGAGAGGGGCTCCCACAATCTTCTATTCTGTTCATAGCTAATTTTTGTACCTCATCAGGAGGGGTACCATGCTTTCCAACAGCATTTCTCGTGGGACCTCAGGCTCTTGCCTACATAGAAATTCTCTAAATTCTTTCAAAGAATGACTGGGTTTCTCTCCATACAAGTTTCTCTTGACCTTAAGGTGCTACAAAAATATGATCCCCGGAAGCACACTTACACCAGGTGGCCTTTTATTTTGCTTATGTTGCATCACCTAAAATTTTTAATCAAAAGAGAAAGAATTATCTTCTCAGCCTTTTTACATGGGCTCACATAGAGTTTCTCCAGATTCTTTCAAAGACAGATTGGGTTGCTCTCCATACACAAATTTCTCTTGAACTTGATGTGCTACACAAATATAATCCCTCGAAGCACCCTTTGACCAGGTGGATTTTTTTATGTTGCTTACGTTGTACTACCTGAAAAACCTCATCAGAAGATAGAGAATTACCTTTCAACAACTTTTGCGCTGGAGGCAGCACAACAAACCTATCATATATCATATCCATTGTGCCCATAAATTAGATGTTACTTTCTTCTTGCTTTAATCAATCGCTCTGATGTAATACTTGTCAATTTTAAATTATTATTATTACAAATTTAAACATTAGATAAAAATTAAAACTGATCAATATTTATAAAATTATTAGCCGCTCAAATTTAACTAGATCATAATTTATAAGTTCTCAAGGCCAGTATAAGAATCACCGCTATTCTTGTATTTTACATGTCTACTTATGTCATTTTAGATTCCCCTTCTCAACTCTTCGGGCACCTTTCATATCTCTAAGTGATGCAACCATTGACAAGAACGTACTATGACAAGACGAGCCACCATCAATGTTGGGGTATAAAACATGCTAGCTACATAGAACCAATAAATAAGTTTTTGACACAAGTCATTTGGTTCAATTTTGAGTTCAAGTTTGTCTATGATTATGTTTGGACAGAAATGTTAAAGTGAAATATCTAATAAAATTCAATATTATGATCAACAAAATACAAATTAGTAAAGGTTGACACTATTTTGTTTATGATCTTGGATGCATTATTAAGAGGATAAGAGCCCAAATTTAAACGTTTTCTTACACTATAAATTTACCCAATATAAATATTAAATATCTTTTGATCACAGTAGAAAAAATCGCAAATAATTTGAGTAATTGCAGCTTTCCATGTTACCCATGTTGATTAAAATTATGTGCCTTATTTTGGGTCAAAATTGGGTTTCACCCTAAAAGCTTGATATTTTTTGAAAAATTAGGGAATAAGTTATGATTACGTTATTCTTGAGTATTTTAAAAACAGATTTCTGTATAAATATATTTTCCTCAAATGCACACTTTGTTTGCTTACTTTTTCTCGTTTTAAGCCTGGGTAATTGAAATCCATATACACATTTGCCACATTGTGTCGATGCCATGTAAAAATGGAACGCCTCTCTAATTTTGATGAACACTTAAATACACATTGAAACACAAATATTAATATTTGAATAAACACACAAAGTTCATTTACATTTATTTCATCTATTATCTAAGAGATTAATTTTCATTCAACTAAGATACACATTATCTGATATTGCTTGAAATTTGAACAAATACTTTTGTACCTTGTATCACTTTTTAATAATGCTCAAATGATTGATGTTGATGGCCCTAGAGACAATGAACAAGCTTGAGAAGGATTGACATGAAAAATTGTTGATATGGCAACATTGGAGAATGAATTGGAATTGCCCCAGTGATAGGAAGGAGACTAGCACCTTGATGAAATCTATAAGCAAGATTCGAATTACAAATTCTAGATGAAACTATTTGCAGCATTTTGCAGACTTGTTTTAAAAATATTGTTATTCCAGTGTGCCGCAGTTTGTGGGTATAGATAAGGATGGATCCGGATTTTTCAGCCGGCTTGGATGAGTTCAGTCTAGGTCGACCCTGTTATTTTTGCAATTTTTTCTTTTATGACTTTTCTGCCAAAAAAAGACACCCATCAGTCTTATATGATAAAAAAATATTAAATATATTAAGATTTTATATTACGTTATTGAATTTTTTCATTTTATTTCTCAATTTTGCATAAAATCATGCTCACATAGAATAAGTATATCTTTTGGCCCGGATTTTTCCAAACTTTTAAAAAAATTATGGATTTGCTGTTTTTTTCAGCCTGCCTGGATAAAGTTCAGTCCAGGTCACTCCTGTTCTTTTTGCAATTTTTTTTTTCGAAAATAAGTTTTTCTTCTTTTTTTTGGAAGTTTTTTTTGCCATAAAAGAACACCCAGCAACCTTTTATAGCAATAAATATAAAACATATTAACATTTTAATATTTTATATTACGTAATTAATTTTTTTCATCGTATTTGGCCATTTTGCATATTTATAAAATTATGTTCGTACAGAATATGTATATGTTTTGGCCCAGATTTTTCCAAACTTTTTCATTAATTCTGGATTTTTGGTTTTCTGCTCCCTCAAACAGAACTGGATTTCCGGTGTTGGGAAACTATGAATTCGACAAAGATTGCTCACGATCTTAAAACAGGGTTTGTTTGTTTAGGTCAATGCCAAGCGAGATACCCATAGTTCAAACATTCATACTTGGGTTTTACTCAGCAGCCAAAATTTTTGACCCGGACTCAGCAATTGCCCAACAACCTAAAATTTTGACTCTAACTCAGGACTCGGGAATTACTCGGCAAATTTGTTGCAACTTAAAAAAAATTCAAGTTCATAAAATAAACTTAAATAACATATAAAAAATTCTTAAATATATGAGAAATGAATGTAGAGCTCATGTAAGTATATTTTCCCTAGTTTATCAATAACGAGTGTATTAGGGTTCTCTACCAAATGGTACTTTTCATAGCCTAACATTGAGATAAAAAAGTGTAGGGGTTCCCCAACAGCTATTTTTATTTCTGACATTCATACCCATACCCATGGAAAGTATCCTAACTCAAAGATGTCTTCTACACTTGCAATAAGCTATGTCACAAGGTATGCTGAATTTTATGGAAAATCTTCGAACTTTATCACTGTCAAACATTTACTCGATTATTTAACTTGGGAAGTCTTTGACATAATTTTGCACTATCTCTCTCTCTCTCTCTCTCACACACACACACACACGGACACACGGACGTCGGATACATATACCAAGTTCTCTCTACTCTGTTTCCTTTAATATGTTTATGAATTTTGTAAGAAAAATTAAATGATAATTTTTTTTTTCTTTTGTTTGAACTTGTAGACAGTTTTTTTTGAACTTAATCAATTGGTGAACTTGAACTGAACTTTATCCTCATCGAGCATGAACTCAAACACGAACCTTGTGACTTAGGCAGTAAGAGATATGATTAACATAATTGTTTTCAGATTTCTCCTCATTGTTATTTCCCTTCATGCAACTACAGAATTGCATACAAATATGAAATATCTTATGCAGTTACTAATGTCTATTCTTATTTCACAGAGGTTTTAAAATGTTTTTATACTTCACTCTGTCTCACATAGAGATCTCTGAATGCAAAATATACTTTAGCAGGTATTTTCACAATTATAGTTTATACGCCTGGACTGACATGCATATGGAGAAATCCTTTAACTAGAGATGCATACAAACTATACCCAGAGCCATGTACCTTGAAGAGAAGAAAGAAAAGAAAATCTGAGCTTCTGGATTAGAACAGACATTTTTTTCACGCGACACTGTTTTATGCAGCAATAGTTGAGTTTTGTGTGCAGACTCGCCAAGTTTTGGCTAATTTCAGCCAGTTAAAACTGGTAGTTTTTAGTCATAACTCTGTTCGCGAGTATTGTGCCAAGATATTGTTTCACAGATGAGTGATAAGTGTTCACAGAGTTTTGCCAAGGTTTAAATCTATGGAGACACCAATTCAGTGTATGAGATCCCCCTTACAGAAGCCCTTATGGGGATTGTTTTTCGATCTCAAGCTGTACATGAAAACTCTGAAGTTGTTCCACAATATTGAGACATGAAAATTATTAATATTAAAATAAATTCACTTTTAATATGAACTTAATTACAAGGATTTTGAGGTTTGGAAAAGTATGACTTTCAAAGAAGATAATTGAATGTAGTACCTTAGCTTGCAAAATGCCAATCCCTAGTTGGGAACGAATTAACAGTCACAAACCCGTGTCAGAGAAATTCACACGTGTTTGTTGGCAGGAAATATGCCATAAGCCGCAAATACAATATCAGGCAAGGAACTACGGGCAAAGGATCCGACAGTAACGGCATTGATTAGCAAGAAGTGTCTTAGTACTAAGCCAAAAATTCTATAGCAAACTAGTCTGGCCTGTTGTAGTCAACAACCCAAACAGAATCATAGATCTTGTAATGGGTGAGATGCATGCTGATGAGGTGTAATTGAAGATATGACAAAAACCATAATTGGAAGGATGGACATTGGCACTGAACAATCAACAAGAAGTTGAATTGTACTGGCCCAAAGCCACAAGCTGAATGCTGCAGAGTTGTCCATGACCAAGAATTACGTTATCGGTTCTAATCTTGGTTATCATGACTGACACCCTAAATAAAACATAGACCATGTCATGTGACGGCCAATTTTCCATCGAGGTACTTACACACATAAGACAAAAACTAGCATCTATGGGAAGCCATTCACTATCATATATTTCAACATAATAGTGACACCTATTTTATGGGTTTTGTTTAGAAGATGTAGATCACTGTAAGGAAGCCATTGCTGGTGGAGGTGAAATAACCGACTCAGGGCACAGAGCAACAATCTAAAAGAGAAAATAAATGGTCAACTGAAAACACGGAGAGTTCACCCTTCATTAGTGTGGAATAATTAGGGTATGTACTAGCTGCGTAACGTCAAGCAGAAGCCAAAAAAGCAAAAGGCAAAAAGGTGGAAAGTAATTACTAAAGTATTTACTGGAGTGGTTCTCATTATTTCTTCCTTACTGGGAGGAACTTGCATCTTCCTTTTACATTAGATGAGGACACTTTAGGCCAGGTAAGTAGTGGTGTGTTTTTTGAATGGATGCGAGCTGGTTTTCTATATTTAGCAACATGGTCCCTATTCTATAGCGATAATGAAACCCATAGATTTTGATTTGTTCTTGTCATGAAATTAATCCTTATTCGCATGCTTACTGATAATTTTTCTATATGCTCTTTGTATCTTCTCTTCGCAGGATTTTCTGCATATGGGGATGCTGGCGCATCAAAACCTCCTAAAGAAGAGCCTTCTATATCTCCCTTAAGAATCAAGTAGGAGAATGTTTCATCTTATCATTATGCTAAATATCATATTTGGTCATTACATGCAATTGCAATTTGCATGTACAAATAAGTGTTTGATCTCATTCCGAAGTTTCTTGTTCATGAAGGATGGAGGATGTTAATAAAGATGCAGTAGCTGAAGGCCGTTCACCATCAAATTTTGCAGCAGGTGCTGTGGGAGTTGTCAATTGTTATGGATGATATGGTGTATTGAAATTTTGAAACCTTCCTGAAAAATAATTATCTTGTTATTGTTGCTCTTGATATAAGAGTTTCGAGATACAAATTAATGGTGGGTATTGTCTTGTATGTCTAGGAACAGAAGTAGAAAATGCAGAGAGCAAGGCAAATGGCCTCAGTGCTAATAGTGCACTGAACAGCTCATTAGGTGCGGGAAAAATGGCTTCAACTGCAGTTCAAGTTAAGGAAGGCTCAAATGGGCTTCGTGCTGGAAGTACAGCATCAAATGAAGGTAAATGAAAGTTATAGAATGAGTTTTTATTTATCGGCTTATCTAGGAGTCGAGGATAATTAAGCCGTGCTCTAGATCGTTTGAATTATGTCATAACTTTCTAATTTACTAGAAGTGTTTGTTCTCGTGACATGATTGTTATTTTTCAAATGAAGCTCGAAACCAGTACTCTAAAACTATATCTTATTTTTATTAACAAAATACATGTCGCTTATTATTGAAAACCAGTACAAATAGACATGCACATAGGTTACCACTAAAAGTTGACTCTGTGTATGAGCTGTTTCGATCAAAGATTTGGGCCAATCTAGTTTGGTGCAATTGTTTTGAGTTTTTCGGATTTATCCAAATCCGATTCGGGTTCTTTTTTAATACATTTAAAAATAAAATGAAAAAACCCTAAAAAGCATAGCGCACCCTCAAAATCTCATATGAAAGATATGAAGGACTGCGAAGAGTAGAGAAAGTGGTTTGTAGTGGAAGAGGTGTTTATCAGTGATTTTCGGCAAGATTGAAGGTATTAACGCCATATTGAAGGCATTAACGCCAGAGTGAAGGCATTCAGGTTTGAACACTCTACACGGGAACTATAGGTCGACTTTGCACATTTTCAAGGCATCACAACCAACATGAGATTTAGATTGACGACATTTGATGGCCCTAGCAGTGTGTTTGATGCTCTTGGCAATGTGTTCGACAAAAAAGCAGGCTATGAAGGAGGTAGGTCTCTTATTTGTTTTTTTTAAAAATTGTCCTTTGTCTATAGTTTTTAGTATACCATACATAGGTTTTAAATTTTAATATTTAGTTCATATTAAATTTATTTATTCTTTGTTTTTATAATTTGATTAAATTAAAATCTTGTTACATACTGTAAACAAATTATTATTTTATTACTGTTATTTTATGCTAGTTTTATTTTTTTTATTAATATTCTTATAGTTTTTTATTTGTATGCTTTGTTAATTTTATTTTTTTATTGGCTATTTAGTTAATCTAAAATACTATTTGTATAGTTTATAGTATAAAGTTTATATTTTTTAGTTTACGTAATTTTTGAAATTTTTAATTCTATAGGTTATATTACAAACAAAAGCATGTACACAATAAAATTTGTGATTTGGGTTTATTTAATGTGTTTGTATATTTTTTAAATGTGTTACAAACAAAAAATGTTATATAAAACCTTTTGCAGTGCTAAAGATGGCAACCTATTTGTTGGTCCCTGATTTGGTCTAGTTGAAATCTTGGCACGTTTTGTGAGTTCCCCCAAGTATATTGGAGTAATCAAACCATTCCATTGTTTTCCATTCGATTTGTGAAGTTGTGTGGTTCCTTGTGCCTCAATGTCGTAGCTGCATCATGGCTTGACTTTGCTACGTGATTTTACACTAACACCTTAACATTTCCTGTGATTTTGATGCTTTGACGAAGTTGCAGGTCTAATGGTGAGAGTGATATGTTTGAATCTCAACGTTCTTATCAAATGCTTGAATTAGAGCTGCCCACGTGAGGGACTTGGTCTTTTTACAAGATTGCAAATTTGCATTTTTGCAAGTTTGCAAGCTACTTTTCTACCCTCGAAGCACACAAAATGGAATATTCGAGGTATTAGGGGAAGCGGGGCGTTAAAGCAATTTTGCATTTATGCAAAGTTGCAAGTTGCAAATACAAGTCTGAACCCTGCAAAAGGAATATTTCGGGAATATTCCTCCACCTGCTTACTTTTTATAAAGAAGTCAAAGTTGATGCAAACTGCAAGTTGCAAGTTCATCCCCGAGGCCCAAAAACGAATCTTCGGTGAATCTGGAAACCAAGGAGAAAAATGCAACTTCGCAGTTCTGTAGTCTGTAACTTTGTAATTGCAATATTGCAAACTGCACTTTTGTCCCTGAAGTCCGATAAAGGGGGACACATGGCACAATATCGGAACTACATAAAAAAATGCAGCTTTGCATTATTGCAAATTTGCAACTTTGCATTTCTGCAAGTTTGCAAACTGCAAACTCGTCCCCCAGCTGCGAAATGGAATGTTCGACGAATCTTGGGACCATAGAGTATAAATGCAACTCTGTAGTTGTGCAGTTTGCAACTTTGCAATTATTGCAAAATTGCAAACTGCAATCTCATCCCCGTAGCCCGATAGGGGGACACGTGTCATGATCTAGCGATGGTAGATAAAGAAAGCAGCTCTGCAATTTTGCAGTTCGCAACTTTGTAGTTGCAATATTGCAAACTACACTTTTTTTCCCGCAATCTAACAAGGTGGAGACACGTCAATATCTCGGGACTCTCGAGAGGGAAAGCAACGTCGCATTTTGTAGGTTTGCAACTTTATATTCTTGCAAGTTTGCAAATTGTTTGCACAACCCCGGCGATCAAAAAAGGTGACTAGGCAAAAGTAAAGCCTGCAAAGACGCCACGTAGGAGGAATGTAAATCCTGGGCTAATGAGAGAATGACAAGTCATTCAAGTGGAATCAAACATGGACAATCTATCCACTTGTAAGGATGAAGTTCAAAGTTGAGATCAAAAGATCGACGACCACGGATGAGGAAACCATGGGAATAGGTGCCACCATTAATGAAGGTATGCAAGAAGCAATATATGGCTGGAATTCACAAAAAACTTTCACTTTCCTTCCAATCTTCGAATTTGTGAGGCACTTTGAAGCCCTAAGACAAGTAAAAGACCAAATTTTTGCATTTAAATTTTTAAAAATTCATTTTAGAGCTTTGAAGGCGTTCTGGTTGTCCTCAGTTCAAAGGCAAATTGTGGCCGTGTTTGCATAGGTAACTGTTCTTCCAGTGATTGTGAATAGTTTGCGGCATCATAGTGTGTTGGTGGGTATTATTGGAAGGGTTGGGTGCATTTAGACTATTTTTAATTCCTCTCTCAATAGACGTTTCAACCCTTCACCTTGCAAACATAAAGATTCAATTGTCCAGTGTCTCAACCACATCCCACCTTCTAATTTAGAAAAAGTCGTAGACACTAACTTGGGCAATGCGAACCTAGTTGATATCCAGCAGAGGTTGCACGCAGTAGACGAAAATGAAACAATGAGGAAAATTGATTGGAGTGGGCTTGCCCTAGTTGCTGCCTTTTCCTCATCTGCTCAATATTCAGAATTGGTATGGGTGTGTGCACAAAACTGCAACCCAACGACTAGGGAGGTTCGAGATAAAAGCAATGTTTTGGTCTTGCCCTTAACCACTGAAACTTTTGAGGAATTGCTAGGTCTCCCCAATGCACCAGAAGTGGAGGACATATCCATTGAGAATGTAGAGGAATATTGGAATACAAACAATGCAAAGTGTTCCAAAATATTGAACAACAATTGGCTTGAAAAGCCAAGAATATCTGCCATTGGTATGGGTGTGTGCACAAAACTACAACCCAATGGCCTGGGAGGTTAGGGATGGAAGCAATGCTTTGGTCCCGTCCTTAACCACTAAAACTTTTGAGGAATTGCTAGGTCTCTCCGATGCACCAAAATTGGCAGACATAGCCATTGAGAATGCAAAGGAATATCGGAATGCAAATAGTGCAAAGTGTTCCAAAATATTGAACAACAATTGGCTTGAAAAGCCAAGAATCTCTGCCATTAAGATCCCAAAAACATTGAACAGGGCTGACTTTGTTGAAGAAATAGGGGATATCATCACTTTGCTAAACAAGGGTATGGGGAAGGAGTCGACATATCCCTATAATGACTGGATGTTCAAGTTTATTCATATAATCCTTCTAGGAAAGATACATATTCAGTGGGGAGAAATTATCAGTGATTGCATCCATCTCCAATTACTCAAAATGGCAGTACAGATAGAGGGGTCTACCAACAAATTGGAATTTTACATGACGTCCTATTTGGTTTACAACATTGCTCGCCCTAGGTCATTCCCTGGCTTGATAGAGTGAAGGACTTTGGTAATTGCAGGGTTTATGATGTGTACCCACAATTGATCTTGGACAATTACATCTACAACTTCATACTAGTGCATGATACTTTCTTTGCTCCCCTCATATGCTATTCAAGCCTGACTGCGAATATCACCGAATATCTCCGCAAGCAAGGAAAGTAATAACTGAATACGAATTTCATTCAATTAAGGACTTTTACTTATATTAGGGTGAGTGGTTTTCATGTCACCCCTTATACGTTGCCAAGGTACTTGGATGACAAATGGGCACTATTTAGAATTGTCAAGGCAGTTGGTGGCAGTGCACAAGATTATTGTAGGAAAACATAATGCAAACATTAAGTCCCCAACCAACATTGGGAGGTATGTATGCCCTACCTTGGTCAAGTTCAGGCTCTTGGAAGTAGAAATGGGTAGGATCACCTTGCAAAAGTTCACTCCTAGGCCCAATTATGACATCAAATGGATAGTTTAGGGAGCTTTGGGGGCTTATTATGAACATGAGCCTCACTATGAGGACTATTGGATGGACTGTAGGAATGGGGAGGTAAGATTCAGGGGCTATTCCAGGATGATCCTCATCTATATTGTGGACTACAAAATTGTAGTTGTTCCTTAGGACTTAGAAGATGGAAAGGACTTGGTTGGAAAATATTACATAGACAAGAAAATAGCCTCACAACCTCTCCCAAGTGTTTACTGGACAAGCCCAGAAAGTACCTCATTGCATGATAGAACAACTCATATCATCAAGAGGTCTTTAATTTGGCTAGCTAAGAAGAGAATTGATTTGACCCTGCAAAACACAACAGTCCTAAGGGAGTATAGGGCAAGTGGTGCCATAAAAGATGTGCTTCCCCCTTTTATGAAGGGAGCTGCAAACTTGGATCCTCTGAAGGGAAAGTCCCCACAAATTTCTATCAAAGGACCAACTTTAGGGGCTGTGGAGGAACTCAATGCTGCAACAAGCAAAACAAGGACTTCTATATCAAAATTGACACATATGACAAAGGAGATGCTAAAGAACACCATGCAGGATGCTCTTATTATTGCAACCACACCTCTTCAAGCAGTTCCCCACCCAACATCAAGGTCTAAGACATCTGTAGCAAAGGAAACCATCCAGGTTGATGTGCCAACTTCTTCTTCAGAGGGGTCATCCAACAAGGTGAAACATATGAGGGGAAGTGTGTCCCCAAGCTAGCCAAAGATGGGTCCAGTATTGGAAACCATCCATGAAGAAGGTGAGGAGGAGTGTGTGACCCTGCATTTCGTAAGAACTAAGAGGGAAAAGGAGGCAACTCCTATAGTGCAAGTAGCCACAACGACAACAGTTGAGGGGGTAACTCCACGAGTTCAGATACCCGTTTCAACCCCTCAAGTTCCAGAGGTAGTGTCTACCGCCCCACCTCCTGTGCAACATGAGGTACCTACCAATGTGCCCATTCTAGAAACTCCTACTAATGTGCTTACCCAAGAAACTTAGAGGCAGGAAATATCAAACCCATCACTTGAGAAAGCATTCACTAAGTTGCTACTTGGGTTGGATCAAGATGTTGGAGTTGATCTTCTCCAAGAAACTATACAAGACACATCAGTTGGGGAGAAGGAAGGTGGCCTAGCATCACATGAAGTACCTACTACAGAAAAGGTTGTAAGCGATGAGGTAGAAAAGTCCACTGAAGAAGGGGTTGCAGTAAGTAAATCGGAGCAACCAAATGTTGAAGTGGTTCCATCGGTTGAAACTGAGCAACCAAAGACCATGGAGCCTATGCAGATAGCTTTGGAGATAGTGGAAAAGGTGTTTACAACTGATGAAGTTGCAGAACAATAGGCTTAAGGTCAAGGAGAGCCATCAAGTGAACCAACCAAGGAGCCTTTTCCATCTAGAGGAGAAGGGGCCGAGGCCACAAAACTTGTAGATATGCTTACGTTGGTTGAAATCCAACTCTGCCCAATACCAACCTGATATCATAAATTGATATTCATTTTCATTTAATCGATGAAAAGGTATTTTATTTTAAATCCCGATATAGAAAAAATAGGAACGAACAAATAATTTCATAATTGAAGAAAAAGGTTAAATCTTTTATTTGATTGGCACTAATAAAACATAAATTTCTATTAGAGAGTAATGGGTTAACTGTACCTAGTGGGATTGTAGTTCAATTGGTTAGAGTACCACCTTGTCAAGATGGAAGTTGCAGGTTAGAGCCCCATCAGTCCCTGTCCAATAAATTTATCAATTCTTCGGTCGATCGCCACTTTAGAGAAGTGCAAAAAAGGATAAATCGGGTAGACTAGGATACATCTACTAAGGATTCTATAGATGTATATATATCTGCATAATTCAACACATAATTCAACAAATCTACAATTCATTGGTTAATTCTGCCAACATTTTGATGATAATATCGAATTATCATAGTGGATCCAAAATAACTCCTATTTTTTTCTTGAGATAGAAAAAAGGGTTTCGTAGATCTGTGTTAGGAAGGATAATACTCATGTATTATCCTTCTAATTCAGAATACAGTGTAGATTTCTACTAATGATTCTAAAGTATTTCCAGGAGCATGAGATACTGCTCATGTATCTCATGTTTTTCCCCAAAAGTGAAATAGGGTATGATACTATTTCAGATTTGTTAGTACAACCAATTTATGAGAAACGAGAATAGTTTTTCTGAAAACAGAAAAGATCCCTGATGAATTCTATATGATAAATCAGGATTGGATTATCTTTGGGATGACTATCTAAATAGTTGAGCTTATTCTAGGGTCACGGTCATTGGATTGGATTATCTTTGGGGGTGAGGCCACAAAACTTGCAGATACAAGTGCTCAACCCTCTTCAACTATGACGGAGGAAGAAGTGAAAGACCACGGGGCAGGAGAAGGAGAAACACAAGTGCACATTGTTGAATCCTTTGATAAGCCAGATGTACAGGTTAAGGACTCTGGTGTCACTCTCCTTGCACCCCAAGAGTAGATGATGGTGTCAAGTGCTCCCCAATATCAAGAACACGAGGGAAGGAAACATTCAAATTGGAAGTTGGTTGGGAGCATCCCTCCCAAGGAAGAGAAGGTGAAGGTGCAGGTAGAGGAAGTTGACCTTCTAAGCATCATCTCCTTGAATCCATCAAGGCTCCCAAAGAAAGCAAAAGTCTTATGAAGAATAGTTGTTGGGGCTCAAAGAGAGAGGTTTGTGTAGGTAGCTACCCCCCAAACTGATGGATTAAGGGATGAAGCTTCCCCTTTCGATTATTAGGTCACCAAAATCCCACAAGGAAAGCAGACCATTGGGGGTTTAAAGCATGATGTTACTATGGTAGTCAGTGGTCTCTTCCAAAAAATTGACAAGGATAAAAAGAGCAAGGATCAATTAAGAGAGAAGGTTGATATCCTATCAACCTATGTGCAAAAGTGGATAAAATTCCTCCAACTGGTCAAGAGATGACCCCAACCTTTGCCTCAGAGATAATAAAGAATGCAAAAGATTTGAGTTATAGAGGAGAGGCAACAAAAAAGTGGGGCAGAATGAGTTAGTGATACAAAAGGTAGCAAGGCCATTAGGGACAATCATTGGATGTTATAATCAAGTCTCTGAGCAAATTGAAGCAAACAAAGTCTTGATTGACAAATACCAAATAAATATTGATTATTGGAATCGTCTTGTTACCCAAATCTTGAGTCCATAGCATATTTGGGAGATGAAGTAGTAGAGATAGAAGGAATAGTCTCCTCAAATTGCAGAGGAAGAGAATATGAAGTACATAGGGGCCATCAAACTATGAATTGAGACCTTGGAAGGAAGTGTAAGAAAACTCCAAAACATGAGGGAAAAAGCAGAGGAGTATGTGGATGGCAAAGACTCAAAGCTTGAAAGGATGTTCCCCCTTAAAGGATATGTACACCCTGAGATCCATAGATGATAGATAGGTTGATAGAAATTCTTCAACAACATATTATAGGAGAGTTAGAGCCTGCCTAAGAAATTTTGACTATTCTTCTGTACAAAAGCTCGTATTCATTTGGAAGGATATATCAATAAATTGGGCAAGGGGAGTTAAAAAGAAGAAGACTATTTCTAATGAGTTTGATAGCATTCTTTCACAAACAAGAAATAATATTCCTCTATCATGCAAGGTCGGATGAGGATCCAATTTTGGGAATGTTTGAAAGGGTTTAATGTTTACAAAAATAAAATCAGAGGAAGAGTTGAGGGGGAAAACAAGTGGACCTTGACACGCCCCCTAGCAATTCCTTATTCTTTCTCCCCCATGCCTTAATTCTTTATTCCTTATTCTATCCATTCTTTTCCAAGGAGAATGAAATGATTTGATTATAGTATGTAACCAACTCTTTCCTACAACATATACGTGGAATGATGATAGTTGCAGAAAAAGACAAAAGAGTTTTGTTGACAAAGGAAATAATATTCTCCATTTCTCCATGAGTTTCATCATGAAGTAGAATCGTTCCAGCTGCACAAATCAAAATGGCATCTTTTTCAGTTTGGGCTCCTTATTTCCATCCAAAATTGTAAAGTACGGACCACAACCCCACATGTAGCTTGTTTTCAACATGGTCTATGGGGTATCTCAAGTATATTCCCTTTGTGGGAAATTTTGTATAAACAGTGAAGGCTTGTCTCCACTTTTAGGGGTTCTGATTTTGGGTTGTAGCTAGGGTGATTTCATCTTGTATAGTCACTAGTAGGCTTTGAGAGCATTTTTGCATGTCTCCCTTGTCAATTGAATACACAAGACCATTTTCTCATGTATAAGTCTGGTCTCTCCAAATGTAAATAGAGATAAAATCAAGAGATGTACTCTTTTCTGTTGTAATTTTGTATTTATTGGATCAATGAAATACAAAGAAGCACATTTCATATTATCGTATTAGATTGGTTATTGAATGAATGTAAATTTTGTAGTGTTACTTAGCAATATTTATTTCAATTATAAAATTCACTTTATGTGATTTCTATATGAGATTGAATATTTGTTACCTTCAAGTGTATCTTAGGTTTTATGGAGTTGGTATAATAGATGCATGAATTTTTAAGAAAAAGTGTTTGTGTTAAGGTTTTAGAGATTGCATGGTAGTGTTTGCACAAATTGGATGTCCATGAATGCAAATTACCCCTAAAAGTTTATGTTATTTTGAATTCAATAAATAATGCATCACAAGAGCATTAGAGCAAGGATGATGAATAATGGTGTTTCTCCCCATTAGATCCCCATTCCCTTTCATCTAAATTTTTATCCCATCATCTTGTTCTACCCATGAAAATTACATCATCCTCGCATATCCAACATGTGTTTGCCTTGCAAGACCACATTATCTTTTACATATTTCAAGTGAGGCTTGCCCTTGATCTTGAAGCTTAGCATTTCTAAATGTCATTTTGTCACCAAGTTTTTAACATCATCCTTTTGAATGATCTTCTTAATCTATATACCATTTGTCTTTAGTAGCTTGTTTCTGATGCTAAGTATGTGCAATGATTTGTGTGACAACTCTTTTTGAGTGCAAGCACTGCATCTGTGGCTATACTTTTTTCATGTTGATTTGCCATTAATTGCAGGGGAGATTGAATCATAGTGTCTCTTCTCCTTCAAGCTAACATCTAGGTCTTCTCACCCTGATTTAGGAAGAGCCAAAAGTAGCAAGAGACTAGCCACTCCCTTTGTACGCTGCCTCTCGTAATCATTTCCAAGACTTGGTAATGGAAGAATATTAGTATCAGTGCCCTGGCTACGAACGACATACTACCAGGCATATATCATCCTTCTTGTAGTTCCTTCTCAAAATTGAGGTTGAGTCTCTATGGGGTGTAAAATTGGGAACCAACACTGTCACCCTGGCAAGTTGTTCACTTGAGATGATAAACATTATCCAACAAGACGCTAATCCTTGACACGTGAAATGCAATTGTTGTGACTCAAATATCACAGGGACTATAAGTCTATAACAAGGGTAACTTTAGATTGGAGGACGAGTCGTGAAACTTTGTCCAGTGGTGATGGAACAAGGGCTACATGCACCATTCATAAGTCAAATTTGGAGGAAATATGAAATGAAAGCACTTGCATCAACGTCTAAATCTTCAAATAGGGCTAAAATTCAATCCAATATGACACAACTTGGCTCCTTTACTAGCTCAACAACTTCCTCCACGTTTACTCAAGCAAGAAAAAGTGGACATTAGATGTCCCAACCTTCTTTGAAAACTATGCAGAAGCCACAAGAAAAACACGAGATAGACATATTGTTGGGTTGTTTTTTAATCAAATGTCATCCCTTTCAATGTTGTTTGAAATACACATACAAAAGCAACGGTAGATGGGATCACCAATTTTGGGAAAGGGTACACAATGTGATCTTTTGAAAGCGTAAGAACGGAGGTGATATCCATATCTAGTGAATTAGATAAAATGAGAAAGAACTGGAGAAAATCAGGCTGCATTGTTGTAAGTTATGGGTGATTTGATATAAAGCGAATGCCCCTACCTGATATTTTGACTCATTGCCCTAAAGATGCTATGTTTATCAAATCCATTGATATGAGCTATAATGCGAAGACTGCCAATTTCATTTTTGAATGCATTAAATCTGCCATTTTAAGCGTTGGAGAAAAATATTTTATTCAAGTTATTACTGATAATGCAACAAATTGTAAAGCAATAGGGGAACTTCTTATAGACAAGTTTCTTCAATTTTTTTGGAATCCATGTGTGACTCATGTTTCGGATCTTTTACTTGAAGATATAACATAGTTGGAGTGGGTAAATAACGTAGTTACTTGAGACTCCGGGACAGGAATTCTGAGATGGTGGGGGAGTGCTAATTAAAATAATATATAAATATTTAAAATATAAAAATAAAGTGACTGAACTATAAACATAACTGAGAAGAGACTTAAATAAGCTGAAATAAAACCATTTCAGACTTAAATAAGCGGAAATAAAACCATTTGAAATTTAAATAAGCTGAAATAACAAATAAATTTAAATTATAAATTATATACAAAAGTTAGCTTAAATAAAATCATTGTGATTGATCAATTGCCAATATTTGATATTCATATCATTAATGGAATTTAAATACACCAACAATTCTCAATATTACAAAAAGAGAGGACAAATTACAACTCAAAAATTAGAATCAACATGCACGAACCCCTCCCCGCTAGAACTATCATCCTCATTCTTAATGGAGAGAACAATCAATCCCTGTTGCACAGTATTGTCCTCTTCTAACTGCCTCAACTCCTCAGGCTCTACATCCCACCATAATGTTGGGGTTTGCTTGTTCTCAGTTGTTTTGTGATCTATGAGATGCAAAGCGCTGTGTACAACTACAAGCTTCTTCGCTATCTTAGATGTGAATCTATTTCTCTTAACAGAGTGGATCCAATCATATGCTGACCAATTCCTCTAAGACGCAGAAGAACTAGAACCCTGGGAAAGTAGGTGAATTTCAAGTGTTCGCAACGGTCTTGGACGCCGATATAGTCACCACCAACTCATTGGCTTCTTTTGTGCTAATGTTACCCTATCCATCTTTGCCGAAGTTTTGTAGCCACTATGTTTAGTAAAATTGAGCCACTCCAATCTAACTTGTTATGCCTCCTCAAGACTAAACATTTTTTAAGGGCCTTCATAAGACCCTTCTTCACCTCCGCATCATCCAAAGAGATAACTTTACTTGGCCTCTCCAAATACCATTTTGGATTAAGTGCATATGCAACCATATGAAGTGGGGTGTTCAATGGGTGATAAAAAAGAAAAAAATAAGCAGAAAAAGAGAAACCTAGAGGAGAAAGAGACAATACCGGAGCAACCATATGAAGTGGGGTGTTCACTTTCTTTCTTCCGCTTCTATGTTGATGATGGGTTTGAGATAAGTTCATGGTATAAATCTAGTGTGGGGTTCCTCACCTAAATAACTTCCTTCATTTCCAAGTGTGCTGTCATTGCATTGATATATTTCACCAAGATTGGGGCTATCAAAATCTCCCTATTTGATGATGGTAAAATGTGGAGATATAATTGATGTGATGTATTTCACCATCATCCCAAAATGTCTTCCTCACCACCACTTCCTTCACTCTTTTCCCTTTCTCTGTCTTAGAGTCATGCCACCTAGTTCAATCCTATAATCTCCCTTCTAGGGCATCAAACAAAATACAAGGGTATGGACTCAAACTGAAAGATCCCAAACCCCTTTGCCTGAATATATATATATATATATTATATATTGCTCTGGCTTAGATCTGGACTGATATTATCAAAAGAATCCATAGAACACCATACTCGAACTGCAGAGATAAATTAAATAAAACAAACCCCGCAAATTGGGTGAATACAGAAAAGGCACCTAGGGTTTAAACAACATATTTCTTCAAAAATAATTTAGCCGTAAATACAATATTGATTTCAGATGATAAATAATTAGGGCAAACACAATTAGAAATCTGTAGATGGAATAAATTTTTTTTGTGTCTAAAACCCAACCATAATGGATTCAAACCAAGTCGATTTGATATATATTTGAGGCTGAAATATACTACAATAAACTAGCATGAAGAATACCCCAATCACTGCATAAAAGAACTGTAGAATAAGTCGCCCCACTCTAGAATAAGTCTGTATGCCCACTGCTGCAATTTATTTCTCTTTCAAACTACTGAAATGATAAAAACCTGTGAATACAAATGAAGATCCCTGAATAGGAACTCTCTCTGCTCCTGGGGTTTCCGTCCACAAGAGGAATAATCCAGAGGGTTTCCGTCCTTGGATTTTGTCTGCAAAAGCTCAAAGCTAACTACCGGGAGAAAATAATAATAATCTGGAATGCCCTGGCACAAGTCGCACTTTTTCCTTATAACCAAAAACCCTTCAAAGATGCAAGTCGCACTTGTCCTATGCAGTATAATTATTTTTTTAATTAATTTTCCCTTCTCCAAGCAAGTCGCATTTTTGGCTTATTTAATTCCTCCCCCAAGGCAAGTCGCACATTTTACCTAGGAAAGCACATTAAATAATTTAGTAATTTATTTAAATGTACTTTCCTAAGTCGAAGTCACTTAAACAGTCTATTAATTCATTATATGTGCTTTAGTGATATTATACTTTATTTTTAACACGATATAATAAAATTAATAAACCGAAGTCACCCTTGAAATCACCCTTTGGTCGTCAGGTAGACAAAAAGGACCAAAGGTCATCGATCGAACTATTCGAGAAAGAGGGACATTACAAACATTTATCAATCCAAATTATATCAAAATAATAGAGAAAATAAGTGATCACCACACCCAGCTGTAATTAATTTTATGACAATAACAGTACAACCAAAACCAAGGGCTGGAAATAGCTCATAAATCACTCCAAAAATCACCAAAAATGAGAATTCAACCTCATAAATTATGAGGAACAAGTTCATAACCTCAAAATGTCCAAGAGTGCCCTAGATGGTACCAAACCCTTCACCCAAGCAAGTTGCCTAGGGTTAGAAGGGAAGAAACAAACAAGAAATCCTCCTTGAAGCTCACTTGTGACTTCCGGGTGAAGCCACCAATGCACACAAGAGGGTTTTCGTCCCCAAGTGTGATCCTATTGAAGGTTTTCGTCCTCAATAGGTGACCAAGGAAGGGGTTTCGTCCTTCAATGGCAAGAAGAGAAGCTACACTAGCTCCAAATCCCAAGTAAATGTCAAATGATGAATAATAATAATAATATCCTCCTCCATTCGAACCTCCTTAAGTACCCCTCTTTGGCGCCAAGGATGAATTAGAAGATCAATTCTCATGGCCTGACCTCTTAATGAAGGGGGAAGTGTACTTTTTAATCTTCACTTGGTCCTCCAAGAAGACCGACCTCATGTGGAGAAGATAGAAATTCCTTTTTGCTTTGTCATTCACCCATCACCTAGTCGAATCACTCCAAGCCATAATTAGTAATTAAATAAATAAGGAAAATACAATCACTTACAATTATGGCAATGTTCACCTCCCTTGCTTTCCTTCCTTGAAGCCCATGGAAGGTGGAATGGGCCCAAGGCCTTCATAGTGACTAGCTTGGAAAAGGGGACATTACAATCCTCCCTTCCCAAATTTGCTTGCCCTCAAGCAAATGCAAACTCATATGCCCAAGTATCATCATATCAAGGTGGAGGGACATGCTGTATTGCTCCCATAATTTGGATCCCTTGCCTGTCAAATGAAGGAGCTTCAACCCAAACAAACTCATACCTCTGCTGCCCCTTTCTTCATTGAAGTCTTCTTCATCTTCCACTTCAAAAACAACAGTGACATCTCCTTCCTTTGCATACTCAGTTGTACCAAAATCCTTCCAAACTGTTGTAGTTTCCATCATAAAGCAAGAAATGGATGAATAATCAGTTTGACCAGCTATCTCTCTTATTACAAGATGCAAATCAGATTGTGGATGGGCTGGAAACAATTTACACCACAGCCATAAAATACTTGGGACCATCATCCAAATCGGGGCTATCAAATCTGATTTCTTTGTTTCTTCCAGCTGTAACCTTCTTTCCACATCATCCATGATGAAATTCCTTCCTAAAAGCACATGCACAGCTGCTCATGACTGCTAATGGCAGTCCCAACTCTGATTTTTGCATGTTCAACCATATGAAAATGGCATAACAACTATCAAACTGAAATTCTTACTGGAAGGGACAATTGCATGAGTAGTGTAGGGACTGAAAATTGTTGTACAAGAACTATAATTTTGAGAACAAATCTATAATTGAAAACAACAGTTATGTTGGCCCTTAGTTCAAGATTGAACCCATTTTGCACATAATTCTTCAAGTGTCCCCGATACGAAAGTAATGTATGCCCAGAACTAACCAAAAATTATCATCATGGAGTACGTTACCTAAGGGTAGACCCTTGATTGTCTCTATGCATTGAGTGCTATGAAAATATGCCTCTTCCTTCTTCGTGGTGGCCATGCTTGGAACTCCATCCACTCTACCTTGAAGTATTGCCTTCTTCCTTTTATCCTTGAATTCCAACATAAGATGTAAACAATGCATACCAATACTTACGCTCACCTCTTCTTGATTGTTGTTACCTTGCTGATTTTGGATTCCAAATGTTGCCTCCAAGCTGCCCCACTGAATTCTATCTTCAAAAATTGGCTTGAATTAGATTCTATGAGAGCTGGCTGATGAGTGTAACAGCCATATATAATTTTGGAATTCTTCAAATTAGTCAACTTGTGGCTGTATGTATTTGTTAGCAACAATCCCAACTCAAATCCCTTGGATATTAATAACATAAGAAAGGTGCAACAACTGCAATACTTGAAATCCCTTTCACACATCATGTTCAACCCAAAGAGCTTCATCATAAATGTCAACCTACAGCTGTCCAAGGAGAGTACTATCCATCCAAAATATGAATTCAGAAAGAATATCTTACCATGGCTGTAGTATTGTATTTTTCCATGCAAAATTGGGATGGTGGTAGTTGGAGACCATTTTGCACCTGATGTAAACACTTCATCCCTCACCGTGGGTGAGAAATGCCTTTTCCTTGTGGTTACCAATTCTCTTATGGCTGCCATAAGGATGTAGGTAACAACAGTCCTCAAGTTTGTAGCAGCACTCTTCAAAAGATCTCCCAGATCCCAAACTTCTATGTACAAGCAATCTGGAATTTGCAAGGAAGAATCTATGTGCCCTTTGTCCCTCAACATGTTCTTCCTCTTATCAAATTGATCATGCTGCCCTCCATGATACAAATATGGCAGCGACATAGGAGGAATCAATAAATTTGGAATATGATGGTCATGTCTAGGGCTGCCAACAAAGAGTTCACTTCTTAGGGCTGAAGTAGAATCCTCTTCCCATTTGGTACCCTTCATCTTCACAAAGTTATTAGAATATTCCTTATGATGACCAAAATATTGCAAAGACAACACGTAGGTGATGTAGCAAATCCTTGTTATGAAGATGATTAAATTGCTTACCATAGGCTGCTGTCATGAAATTTCCAGCGAGCTGAAGATTAACATGAGCATCAAGAGAGGCCCTTATTCCATGGGCATGCCTCCCAACAAGGTCACCTGGAATTTTAGCCCCATTAACCCTGTGCAATTCTGATTTTTCTCCATTCTTAGCACCATGATGATCACCCATTTGCCGTGATTTACTATGGAGTATCAAACTTGCCCCATGGTCATCTCTTTCAACAAATTGCCATGACCACAAATCTGAAATGGCATAGTAGAAAGCAACAAATCTGAATTACCTTCATACCTTTGGTTGTCCTCCATGTGTTCGTCTTTCTTTGCCTTATGAGAATTTGTTGAAGCATCCTCATTTTGTTGATACATATAGGGAACAACATCATGACTCTTGTCGGGATCATGAACATCATCAATTTGCTTTTTATTACTTGTTGTTTGGAAACTCCTAACGAGCTGATCATCATCCTTATCCTTGGGTAATTGAGCTTCAACCATCAACCTTTCTTCACCATCTTGTAAATCTGATTTTCCTTCCTTCTTGGGCTCATGTTCCATGGTTTCTTCATCCAACACATGCCCCTTTATATTGTTGTTCTGAAAATCAGTCAAGGGCTCATCCCTAGGAACAATGATAGGTACTTCTAGGGCTTCCATGGGCTGCTCCCTATTTATGCCCGACAACTTCAAGTGTTCTTCTTCTTCTTTGATCATAATGGAGGGATTCTTTCCCTCTAGGGGTGGAACATGTTTCCCATTTTCCTTGGGTATAGCTCAAGGTTTAGACCTTGGTCCGATTCCCACTCTACCATTCTTCAACCCTATGAACTCGGCGAGTGACATGGCATCACGAATCTCATTCGGAAGAGCCTTGTACTCCTCATAGATGGTAGCAATGTTGTGGCCCACCGAATGCTGTGTCTCAATCTCTGGAATGGCTTCTTCCCTAGGGAGGAAGGTAGGCTAAAATGGCCTAGCAGCAGCTCCAAAGTTTGACCGTAAGGGCTGCCTCACTCTATGAATTCCTGATGAACTTCCTTCTCCATTGTGGTTTTGCATGGCATGGATCAACTGTGTCATCCTATTCGCCAATCTTTCTTGCCCTAGGGCAAACCTCTCAACCCTAACATCATCAAAAATGTATGTTCACCATCTATCTATTCCTTTTGAATGAAACCCTCTAGGCTGGGAAGATCGAAGCTCTAATACCACTCTAATGTCCCTTTCTAGGGTAGCAAACTGGGGAAAATAAGGGTTTCTCCACAAACGCAAATGAATCAGATCTGAAAATTACATATTCAACCAACAAACATCAATCTTGAAACATGACTGAAGAACACACTTCAACCACTATTAGACATAATCAATAATCAGCCCTCTAGGGCAGCAAACTATATAGGAACTTCACATCAACATATAACCATGCAATAAGAGCTGAAAATGCTTCCAAATAATTAATTCAACCACGACAATATTTATCAATCCAAATTATATCAAAATAATAGAGAAAATAAGTGATTACACCCAGTTGTAATTAATTTTATGACAACAACAGTACAACCAAAACCAAGGGCTGGAAATAACTCATAAATCACTCCAAAAATCACCAACAATGAGAATTCAGCCTCATAAATTATGAGGAACAAGTTCATAACCTCAAAATGTCCAAGAGTGCCCTAGATGGTACCAAACCCTTCACCCAAGCAAGTCGCCTAGGGTTAGAAGGGAAGAAACAAACATAAAATCCTCCTTAAAGCTTTCTTGTGACTTCCGTGTGTGAAGCCACCAATGCACACAAGAGGGTTTTCGTCCCCAAGTGTGATCCTATTGAAGGTTTTATGTCCTCAATAGGTGACCAAGGAAGGGGTTTCGTCCTTCAATGGCAAGAAGAGATGCTACACTAGCTCCAAATCAAAGTAAATGTCAAATGATGAATAATAATGATATGTTTCTCCACCATTCAAACCTCCTAAGTACCCCTCTTTGGCGCCAAGGATGAATTAGAGGATCTAATTCCCATGGCCGATTTCTTAATGAAGGGGAAGTGTACTTTTAATCTTCACTTGGTCCTCCAAGAAGACCAACCTCATGTGGAGAAGATAAAATTCCTTTTTGCTTTGTCATTCACCCATCACCTAGTTGAATCACTCCAAGCCATAATTAGTAATTAAATAAATAAGGAAAATACAATCACTTACAATTATGGCAATGTTCACCTCCCTTGCTTTCCTTCCTTGAAGCCCATGGAAGGTGGAATGGGCCCAAGGCCTTCATAGTGACTAGCTTGGAAAAGGGGACATTACAAATCCCGTGTCATGATCATAACTTGCAGGGGCTGGTGTAACTCAACCATCATTTCCAACAAAATAAAATATGATGCAAAGTGGGTGTCAACTGGTCTCAGAAACTCCATCCTCGATTTTTTTTGAAAGAGTGCCAATGCTGTGTGGTGATTGCAGATGAACATTTGCACCTCCCTAGCCTCAACCCAAACTTTTGACCTAGTGAATCTTCCCTGTCATTCACTGCATTGTTCATGGCATGCACGCAACACGAGGTCCAATAAATATGATTATAGGTACCTTCCACTAGCTTACCTACTGCTCTACACACATACCTTGTATTTGTGAATAGTTGTACAAATTTGAATGGCCAACCTTCCCAATGACTTCCTTCAAATTATGAAACTGAAACTCAACATCTTTCTGCTTCCTAGAACAATCAATTATTCTCAAGAAATATGGTCCATCTTTGGAGGGGACAATGATATTGAAGAGAGGCCGATGTCTAATATCCGTGCACCCATCCATGATAATGCTACATGCATGTGACACCCATGCGACCTTCATCTCCTCCATTAATAAATTAACTTTTGAATAGTTTCTATCCAAGATTGTTGTCTCAATAGCATCATCTGCCTCTTCCTTTGCCTTTAAATCAAACATATCTACAACTGGATTGGGGGCAACCCCCACGACCTTTCTCTTCCCGCCGCTTTCCATTTCTGTCTTTCTAAAACCATAAATAGCCAAAGGATTCTTTCCAGTCCTATGAGAGCTAAAAGGGGTATTAGTATCAGTCTTAGTACCATGAACTTCTGGAATGTTGTTCGTAGTACTTCCATTATAAAGCTTGACCATCTCTACTCTTTGATCAAGTGAAAGACGCTTACAAACACCAACCCCCCTTCGTGTAAGGTGGAACATGTGTGCATTGGTCCCGGTGATGCTGCCATGCCAAGTCTCTAAGCAAATATTGCACTTTTGTAGTTTACTCCTCCCTCCAAAACTTGGGGTTCGCAACTATGAGATCAAATTGGTGCAATGGCTTCTTTTTATCGAATGATCCTATGGTGAATGTGGCCAACATTTGAGAGGGACAATTGATAACACTTGCAACTGAACCACCAATTGGCGTTGCCACTACAATTTGCTTTACTTCTTCACCACCACATTAATGTCATCACCTTCACTTCCATCTATGTCAATCCTCACTTCCTTTGATTCATAATCATTTTTAGAAGAACTCATTGTGATGATTATTGGGGCTGCAATGAATTTATAAAAAATCCACAACTATATGCAAAAATTATAAAAATAAAATAATTAATCAATCAATAATGAAGAGTTTATATATTTTAAAATCATAAAAATTAAAAAATATGACCCTAACAGCCATAACTATATGCAATTTTAAAGAAAACAGCCATAAGTTCATAACTATATGCAAAAAATACTAAATAACAATAATAAATCAAATTATCAATCAATAATCAAGACTTGTATATTTTAAACTATATTTTTTTAAACCCTAACAATGAAGCCCTATGAAGAATACATTTTTGTAAAATCTTAAAAGACTATAAACAAGATTACAATGTGAATGTAGATAAAAAACAAAAAACAAAAATTAAATAATACAAATACAAACTAAATTTTAAAAACTAGAGAGTATTATGAATGTAAACAAATGAAATTATAAACACTTCTTGCTTGCTCTTGTTCTTGCTCTCTCTTGTAGTTGTCCTTTCTCTTCCTCTTCTTCTTCACTTTGCTCACTTTGCTCAAGTGGGAATATTGAATGTGATATGGAATGAGGCCATAGAGTCATTTTATAACGTGTCACTTTTAGGGTTAGGGTTGTATTATTCTATTTTTTTAATGTTGTTTTAAGTTTCCCTAAATTTAATTGTCCCAATTTTTATTTATTTAATGTGAATGAAAAAAAGGTGCCGCTAGGGACGTGTAGACATGCCAAGGGCCTCTTTTGATCTTCTCGAGGACCTATAACTGTCCCGAGTGTTCAGAAAAATAAGAGATGTCCCCTAATAAAGGACATTTCGGGGACGTCCCTTGATGTTTTCCATACTTTGAAACCCTTGGGGGATGTTTCCTTGCCATCTCGGTGACGTCCAAGACGTCCCAGACTTGCTAGTTTGGGGAGCGTGTCTTTGTGTAACATTTTTAAATAGTATAGTGGGAGAAGGGAAAAAATTTCCAAATTTAATGTTGATCACCACTTGACCTTGGGCTTGTATCGCTCATTTGCAAAGCGTTAACTTTTTACTCCTCCCGAAACGATTTGCATATAATTTTATCATCGAAACAAGATTCCTTTTGAGAATAGAGCTCGACGTCATAACTTAAATTTACTAGCTGTAAATACATTTGGCGTGGTGTTTCATCTTTCCGTTTTGTGTTGGTCTAACATTTTTATCCTGTTTGACATATATCAGATGTTTGAATTGGTTGCTACGCCAACATCCTTTCCATACAAGAATTACGTGGGTGTAAAGGAGGAAGCCTTCTAAGGCAAAAGATCATATAAACCTTTGAATTTATCTTGGAGGATTAATAATTGTTTTTTTAGTTTTTTTTTTAAAATTTTTGAAAAAGCTTATATATGTTTGGAGTTTATTTTGACTTATCAAATAAGTCATTTATTGTGCAAGTCAATTTCAAGCAAATTCTTGGGATGGGCAGGCCCCTATCATTCATCAATATCCCTAGCTTAAACCTGTTATGGAACAAATGCATAATTTGGTATCGGTGAGGGTAGCCTATCATGGTAAACCAACTCGTTAGGTTTGGGAGAATGGGAATTCTTGGACTCCGCCTGATGAATGGTCAATTACATTGGATCACCAAGTGCAGCTATTGCTTTCTCATATCTTGAGTACACGTCCTATTTCCTCATCCCCCGACTTGATAAGTTGGGATGGGGAAGGGACCCTTCTGGGACTTATTTTGTTGCTGTTGGCAATGCCTCATTGGTTAATAAGAATCCTCATCCTCTTCAAAATCTTTTCAAACACATTTGACATCCGGGTATATGGCCTAAGGTCAGTTTTTTCTGTGGCTTCTTATACACAAAAGAGTTTTAATAGGAGACCGTCTTCTTAAAATAGGTCTGTATGGCCCGTTTAGATGTGCATTATGCCTTTAGGCTGAAGAGTCCTCTTCTCATCTTTTTTTGTCATATGTCCTTGGGTTACTTTGTTGTGGCGACTTCTGGCTGCTTTATTTAAAATCCATTGGATAATTTTTAATTCTCTTTATCAGATTTGTAGAGCTTGGAGGGAATCCCTCCCCAAAGGCCAAAATCTTCTCCCTGTTATACGGAGTGGGATCTCTCTTCTCCTTTGGAATATTTGGGAGGAAAGAAACAATAGAATCTTCAGAGAACTAATAAAGATAGCCTTTTTGTGTGGGAGAAGACCAAAATCAACATAGCGGAAAGCCTGAAACATAAGATATCTTTGCCTCAAGATCTTTTCCTTGATTGGTAAAACATTTGTAAGCAGCTAAATATTGATCCTAAGGAGGTTTCCTTCCCCAGGAAGTACAACAAGAACAAAGTTCCAAAGGATGGCCAATGGAAGAATCCTTCTCCAGGATAAAGTTAAATACGGATGGAGCTTCTAGAGGTAATCCTGGGAAAGATGTAATGGGAGGTATTGGTAGGAATGTTGAAGGTGGGGTGTAATTCCTTTTTGCTGAGAATCTTGGCTCTACTACCAATAATCTAGCCGAGGTTTTAAGCTATTTACAAAGGTATGCAAGAGGCCTTGAAAATTGGATGGCATAAAATCCAGGTCGAACTGGATTCCCAAATTATTATTCACCTGCTCTCTGATGACAAATTGGATTTCTCCCCTAATTGGCGCATTGCTAAAGAGGTGTGGAAGATAAAACAACTAAAAGGTAAATTCCATGAGGTCCAATTCAGACACATTCCTCGCAAAAGAAACAAAGTTGTTGATGGACTTGCTAATTGGGCTCTGGACAACAAGGACCTGTTCTACTATGGATTGCCCCCTCCATGGTGGTCAAATAAGACTCAGGAGGATATCAAACTTATTCTTAATATTGATTCTCTGTCATGATTGTTTTTTTTGCTTTTTTGTTGTATAATGCCCATGCTTGAGCTAATAGCTTTCAGGCTTGGCATAGTTCTATATGTAATTTTGAGCTTTACATAATATAAGGTTTTGTTGTTTTAAAAACGAAAATAAATTTCAAGCAAATAAAAAAATGATGCAAACTCAAACAAATAACATCGTTTGGCATGTGCGGTGCCTTTGTTGAAGTATTACATTTAACAGCTAATAGAGTTGCAACAACTACGTTTGTGGCATCATCCCTATAAATCTTTGGGAAGAAATAAGGAAAATGTCATTTTCCATTCCCTCCATTACTCATTTGTGTCTATCGCTAGACATAAATCTTGAAAGAAGATAATACCTATTATATAGGGAAGTTATGTCCACGTACAAGGTTTTCTTGCTAAGCAAGTGTCATTGAAAGAGTGAATCCTTTTCACATATTGCCTAGGTACCACATATCCTTCTGCTTTCGTGTGCTTTTACGTCTCTTTCACGTATCACTATTTATATAAAAGGACGAGCTTCTTCCACGTATTAATGAGTATTTAAGAGAGACGAGCATGTTAAGAGGTTTGGTATATTGTTTTGGTGGTATGTAGGAAAGAGAACCTTTTGGAGTGATAAGGAACCAATCCGTCTACCTTCATAGCAAAATGCATATAATAAATTCAATTGTTGGCGCAACATTGATTGGGAAGGACACCTGGTCGGATTGGTCGTGACAAGTTGAGAATACTCTCATCTTCAATGATTCGTGGTTCAATATTTGTGATGGAGACAAACAACCAATGGAACCAACAACTAAGACAAAATCATAGATATGAAAGCAAGAGAAGGCATTCGCCTTGATGAGGGCCTGTGTGGATGGTGAAGCTTTTCGTCATAGGCACGGGTGCAACACAACTTGGCAAACACTAAACAAACACAAGGATTTGTATGATTCTCATTTAGAGTTTGAGTTCATACAATTGCAACTAAAATTGTTTAATCTTGAGTTGAAAAATGGTGATGTAATGAGTTCGACATCAGAAATTTGTGCTACCAAGCATGATGGTGAAGTTGTTAGTGTCAAAATTGATGTATATATGCCTGCTTTCATAAAAGATGTTCTTGCATACTTAACCAATTTAGAGTCTTTATAGGCAAGAATTTTTTTGAAGACTCTCTTTTGATCAATTGGTTGACAAGATGGCTTGTTGGAAATGTATTGGGATAAAAAAGATGAGTTGGATGTATTTTGTATAAGTTTGTGTACTCGCAATACCTATAGTATATGCATATTCTAGAAAGGACAAAGTAGTAAATATGTAATCTTAAGGAAAATGTGAAGAGTCTCTCTTGTCAAAAAATAGAAGATGAATGGACTGGAAAGCTGTGAGTTACCTTGGAATGTATAAAACTTTGTAAGCACTTTGCCCCGAAGGATGATTTTGAATTTTAAGATGATTTTGAATTTTAATATGATTATGGTTCATATTATTAGTTTCTTACAGTAATACAATTCCGGTTTATGTTTCATCTCTATCTAGCTCGAGTGTTTTTGATGAGCCCAAAAATGGCCCATTTTATACAAGATTTGACATTCTTTTTGTCAGGATTTATAGGGAATACATAATCAACTGATTATAGATCCACAAAATGCCAAGAATTATAGATTACAATATGCAGATTACAAAATGTAATAACACGAGTTGAAAGCAAATAGACATAGAGCATATAGACGGTAACACCAAATTTAAGTGGGGAAACCTGAAGGAAAAACCCCACTGGAATAAAGGAATGTCTGTATTAAGAATTCACAAGACTTTCAACCCAACACTTCCACTCCACTCCTTATTCTTTCACAGAATGATTGCAGAGCTATGTCTTGCACTCATTCAATACAATACTCATCAAAGATAGTTTCCAGTCTGATATCCTTGTTTAGATCTCAATATGGTACTTATCTATACGTTGTTCATATCCATTCCCGAGAGGGATCACCCCAATCAATGTAGGGTGGGTGAATCAGTCGAGTCGATTCACACTTAAGTTTGTGGAAGATCTTCATAATAAAGTTTGATAGACAACCTTTTAAAATAATATTAGGGCGTACTACAGTGGTAGATATCCCACTTGACATTATCATCCCAACACTCCCCCTTAATGTTAAGTGGGAAGAAACAAAACAAGGCATGCCAAATTCCAAAGAAGACAGATCCAAAAATCATCAAAGATGATTTAGGCTAGCATGTAGATAGGGGAAATCATATAGATCTTCCCATAAGAAATTCTTAGGACCACTGCTTTATATATGAAGACTTATTTCAGATTATGGATCCTTTTATAAAACAAGGCATTCCCATAACTGATGCTTTCCTGGGATTTACAAGTAAACTCACATACTGTGACTTGTTTACTTATTACAAAATGGAGGAAGTATTGGAAGTTTACAATGAACTGCCTTATACATTTTCTCATGAGACTTACAGTTCACATATAATGTTACAACCATGTGTAACCAATCCCTAAAGGATCACCTTGTTACATACAAGGTAGGTGGTCATGATCCACTCTTTAAAAGCTGACCCAGGTCTTTTATAATAAGTTGTTAAGAGGTGGCATTGTCATGCCACTCCCCCCTTGATGGCAACTTTGATAGGCCATACAAGGCACAAAATTTGCAATAGTTCACAACACACAATGGCTTGGTGAAGATATCTGCAACATGATCTCTGATGTTGAAATGGATTCTTTATCAAGAGTAATTTGGCCTTCACATAGAAGAGAACAAGCTGACAGCCACATAGCTTCCTTTGCTGCTTCAAGTGATGACACTTGCATCAAAACTTTGAACACAAATCCAGATGTATATTCTCTGATTCAACACAACATCAACATGATTAGAGTCATAATAAACATCATATCATAACAATATGCTTAACAACTAATCATGTTATATTACAAATATGTTGAAAAATTTTAGTATATTATGCTTCTAAAATATTTATTAGATGCAATCAGTATTGGACGTCTCCAATACAGACACAAAGGCGTCCCCAAGTGTCATTTGATATGCATATAATAATATTTTAGTAATCACATAAAATGTTTTATAAAAAAAACATATATACCTCCAAAATATTCTTTATTCTAACTTTAACTAATGAAAAAATACTTGATAGATAATCAGATCTGAGTAGATAATTGAAGTATCTAACAATAATCATAGTATGCATAGAAAAATGACCATATACGTAAGATTTAATCTTAGATATGTCATATATGATCATATTTTCATGCCAAAAAAATTACCAGTCAAAACATTGTCTTAACTTCTCTTGATTCTAAGAATTATATTCTTGTTATTACAAAGAGATCAACAATAAATAAGACATGACTGTTTTGACAAAAGATCTCACCGTTAACGTCTACATCCATCATATGAGAAGGAAACTGAAAAAAATAACTTGGTACAACTATCATGATGTATAAATGCACTTGATACACTACAAAGCATGATATAAAACTTCTACTCTGCCTCTGTGATAATCCTTTCTTGCTTTGTGACAAAACAAACTTTGTTCATGATTTCAATCTTTATGGGGGTTCATGATGTCTGATTACTATCATACAACTGAAAAAATTCATCATGAATCAATATAAATTACATGTCTGAGACTAAGATTTCTGGTTTAATATATAACTCTCTTGAAAACTCAGATCAAGAAGGTCTCTAAACATCATAACAAAACTTTTGATGAATGACCTTAGACTTCATATTGAACTGATAACCAAATATCAAAGGATTCCTAGGCTCAGATCTCTTAGACTTTAGATGAACAATAATTCCTTTCTTTAATAGACAATAAACTAATCTTTTAAGACCATTGATAATTTTTACTTGAAGGAATCAACAGTAGTATAAAATATAGTTTTTATTCAGAGATGATAGATGTAGTTTATATAGTTACTACATTAGCTCTGTGATTACTCTCTTCATTTTCATCTTGATTTTGATCTGATTTATTCCATTCTTTATTTATGAAATTTGACTTCTTTTTTGATTTACAATCCTCTTTCTTCTGGCCAAATTTTCCACAGTTGTTACATGTGCCATTAAATTTCACTTTAAATTTCTGACTGTTTTTAGCAGGCTTAGACTTAGGATTGGATTTGAATCTAGATCTGATATTAGACTTCTGATTGGGATTATTGTTAATCCTATTTTGAGAAGACTTATGATTTTGAGAGAACAAGGCTTGAGAGGAAGTTTCTTTTGAATCAAAGTTTTCCATTACTTGTTCTTCTTGGATTAACAGAGAAGACAAGTATCTAAGTCATGTAGATCATTCTCATTCTGATACTTAGAGTTAAGAATAGAGATAAATTTCTAAATTTTTCATTTATATTTATTTGTATAATGAAATATAGTAGCTTTTCTTGAAATAGTTCACAATTACATCCATCCAATTGAGATTTTATGTCCTTAATTTTAACTAGATAATTGACTATTTTATCACCCCCTTCATGGGAGTTGTGAATATTCTAAAATTAGCTTTATTATCTTTGAAAAATGACTACCTTCATGCATAGTCTCTAATTATTTTCAGGCATCAGCAGACGCGTCCATATGACCTATATGCATCAAAAATTCATCTTTTATGCTTTGCAAAAGGATGGACAGAGCTTCCTGAGATCTTTGAGAGAAGGAGCTAAGGTTTTAAGGGGTTGCTTGTCTTCCTGTGCGTCGTTTTTCCACACTAGTCACAAGATCCCATAGCTTCCTAGCCATAAAACAAGATTTCAATCGAACTATCTATATAATATAATTTGTTCCATTTAATAATTGAGATTTATCCATTGAGAAACTAGAGGAACATGCCATTTTAATTTACGGAAATGGAGACAAATATAGCTAAAAATAAAATCAAGGCTTAGAGGAAAAAAAAATTATACAAGAAATTTTAGCATAAATACACAGTTAAACTGTAAAACAAACAACAAGCCGTGGAACAGAGGAGAAACATTTATAAAATTTTCAAATTTTGGAATCCGCTGTACATTGAAATTTTTTCAACCTGGTGAATAAAGAAGTTTAAAAATCCACGGAACAAAGAAACTTTCGAAAGCCATAGTATAAAGAAAATATTAAACCCTCGGTACAAGCAAACTCTTTAAAAAATGGAAACCCAGAACGAAAAAGAATATTAAATCCTGGGACAAATGGCGACGATCTAACCACAACTACAGAGCATGTGTTGGCTTTCTGGCAAATTCTAATACAGATCCCCCTGGTGGATGTGAAGTCCCCGAATTTTAATTAAAATAGATAACTTATCGGGTCGGTAACAAAGTTAAAAAATTGTGGACACGAAGTCTCAATAAATTAAACTAGATAGAAGACTTATTGGGTCAGTAACAACAAACAAAATAAACACGTGTTAAAAAAACTATAATAATTCTGACAACTGTGACACAAAATACATGTGTCGCTTTTAAATTAGCTCGCACTTCGTAGTGTAGCTAATAAGTCAGAAGACTATTAAAAAACAGACAACAAAACCATATACACGTGTCTTTAATTAATTAGTTCGCTATTTTGCACTTTGACAAACTTCAAACAAAATGCGAAAGCAATGTCTTAATCAAAATGATGCCACTTGTCGAAGATCTAATGGCTAAAGAATAGACATTTGGCGGCTTTCTGCCAAACTTTTAATAGATGGATTCGGGCGGACTTAAAGTCCCCGAAATAAGCCCAACTTTAAAATAAAGTTCGGGTCCGAAATCAAAAGACAAGTGCCACTATCTTAGTGGCAAAGTGAACGCAAAGACTGACACCTTGAAAGACAAAGTCTGACACTTCGGAAGACTGATACAACAGGAAATTAATATACGTTTCAAAAATCAATTGGTTTGTACTTCGCAGTTTTGCCAAAAAGACTAAGGCAAAACTTGGACACACGTAGAGCCTTCTTAATGGCTTGATTTTCGCAAGTCTGACAAAGACTGACACATGCGAAAAGGTGGCTAATTCTTATTGGATAAGCCACTGCCACAAAAAGAAAACTAACAAATGTGAAACACAAAGACACACAGAGCAATCCTATTGGATCAGATTTCGCAAATATGACAAATGCAAAATACAAAGATGCTTGGAGCAATTTTTATTGGCTCAACTTTCGCATATGACGAAAGCAAGCTGAAAGAAAACTGTCAATGCGAAATACGGAGCCTTGGAGCTTTCTTATTGGTTTGGATTTCACAAAGACAAAAACAAGCTAAAAAAGGTCTGACAACGCAAAACATTAAGTGACTTGGAGCTTTTTTATTGGATCGGATTTTGCAAAGACAGAGGAAAGCTTAACCCAAGTCTGAAAAATGTGTAAATCCCTTAAGATGCTGACATGTAATAATAAAACTGACATGATTGGCTTGCGTTTTGCACTCACAATGAAAACAATAAAACTGACAATGGGAAGCAACTTGGAGAAATTCTTATTGGCTCGAGCTTCACAAAAAACTGAAAAGATTTAATAAAAACGACACAACGAAGCCACTTGGACTCAATGATTGGATCGGGCTTTGAAAAAGCAAATCTAGGCAAAAAATAAAGATTTATAAAGTTGGGGTGGATTTAAATGCTCCGAACTAACTAGATCTAAAGAAATCTTTCGGATCCATAGTAAAAAATAGCTATAACGACTATAACCGGTGCGAAAAACTTAAATTAAGCTCGTAGACTACGGATTTAAACCGAAAAATGACTGAAACAAGATGTAGAAGCACGAATTTAAGCAAGCAAATACTAAAACACGATCTAAACAACCATTTAACTAATATTTCACCAATATTTGGGTGGGAATCGCAATTTTAAACCTGGTTAGCTTGAAGATGATTGTGGAGCAACTAGGGCTTTGCAGATCCGTAAATAGACTTCAATCTTCTTCGCTCTAGCTAATTAAAAGCTTCCAGATCGATCTTGCACACGCATAACCACTTGGTCTGATACCAAGTCAGGATTTATAGGGAATACATAATTGAATGATTATAGATCCAAAAAATGCCAAGAATTATAGATTACAGTATGCAGATTACAAAATGTAATAACACGAGGTGAAAGAAAATAGACACAAAACATAGAGACGGTAACACTAGATTTAAGTGGGGAAACCCGAAGGAAAAAAACCCCACTATAATAAAGCACTGTTTTGTATTAAGAATTCACAAGACTTTCAACCCAACACTTCCACTTCACTCCTTAGTCTTTCACATAATGATTGCAAAGCTATGTTTCGCACTCATTCAATACAATACTCATCAAAGATAGTTTCCAGTTTGATATCCCTATCTAGATGTCAATCTGGTATTTGTCTATAAGTTGCTCATAGCCAATCCCAAGAGGGATCACCTTAATCAATGTAGGGTGGGTGAATTAGTCAAGCCGCTTCACTCTTAAATGTGGAAGATCGTTGTGAAAAATCTTCATAATAAAGTTTGATAGATAACCTTTTAAAATATTATTGGGGCGTATTGCAGTGGTAGGTATCTGACTTGACATTATCACCCCAACGGAAAGTGGATCTAAGTGTAATTTCTGAACTTACAGTTTGTTTAGGATAAATTCGAGAGTATATATCATAGTCATTTCTTTAGAATTCATTGTTATCTTTCTATTAGGTATTTCTTATAATTTTTTGGAAAAAGATGTTGATTTGTGCATATGCAGTGCATACTTTGCTATAATTGTTGAATAAGGCATTTTGAGCACTAACCTCCAGCTACAACCAGCCTTAGAGGATCTTCAAAATCTGTCATATCATCTTCAAAGATTGTTATTTTATCACTGCATTTGCTCCAGAGGTTTCTTCACTAGCTCCGGAAATGTGAGGAATTCTATGAGCGGCTCCTTAAGCATATGTTTGGAAAATAGTGAAAAACAGCTATCAAGAATAAATCCAAACCCAAATCTGATTGTATCTTCATATTTCTCTCCAAAAGTTATGCAAGTTAAAAAATATCATCTTGATTCATATGCAAAAGTTATAGCAATTTTAGTATTGCTTCAGAATCTTCCCAGAATGCTTCGAAGTCTTTCTAGAACGCTTCAGAGTCTTCCAAGATCTCTTTGGAGTCTTCCCAGATTGCTTTGGAGTTTTCCTAGAATGCTTCGGAGTCTTCCCAAATCGCTTCGGAGGCTTCCTAGATAGCTTGGAAGTTGTCCTAGATCGCTTCAGGGTCTTTCTAAAATGCTTCAAAGTCTTCCTAGATTTCTTCAGAGTCTTTCCATATCGCTTCGGAGTTGATTATTATAGCTTTGTAGTTGGATATTAGAGCTTTGGAGATGAATACTGGAGTTACAACGACGGGCATAACTCTAAGGGTGTCATTGTTATCTATTTTTGGAAGTCATTCTAAAAATAGAAATTTCTGTGTTTTATTATTTGTAAAATAAAGAAGAATCAATATTCATTTTGATTCTCAACAATAAAATAAGAAATTCCGATTGTTAGTTAGAGTTAGTTAAGCTCTCTCCATATTTTGTGGAGATTGACACTTTTTGTATAGATTGAAATCCTAATTGATAAAGATGTATGCCCTAAAATAAGGAGGTGGTTGGAAGCATGAAATTATAAATGCAACCTCCCACACCAAAGAATGTGATCGCCATTTTTCTGATCAATTCAATATTCCATTCCATCCATTTTGTAAATAGTCTTGATTAAAATCCTTTTCCGAGGAATGAACTGACCACTCATTCCAAAAAAGATGGATTTGCACATTTTTGTTTATTTTTTTCATTCTGTATTTATTTTTGTTGTCTTTCTCTTTGTACAATGTAATTATTTTTTGATGTATAATCTGTTGTAAACCTGCAGGTGTTTTATGTATTTATTTTCAATTTAGCAATTTCCTTTTCTGCAAAGTGTATTTTCTTTTCATGCAAGTGTGATTTTTAATTCCCTACAAGTGTGTTTTAATTCCATGCAAGTGTGCTTTAATTTTATGCAAGTGTGACATTTCAATTTCTGTGAAGTGTGTTTCAATTCCTGCAAAGTGTGTTTTAATTCCCATAAAATTTATGCAAGTGCGGATTTTGGGTGGAAGGGACCATTGCCAAATATCTCTCTTTCCTTTTGCATATAGCCTTCGGACACGAGAACTAGATTGACATTCTTTAATGAAGAGGATTGATGACCCTCATCAGTTTTCCTTCTGTACTCCCTGATATGTAAGCATTGCGTAAACTGTATGCTCTTTTTAGCACAACTGATTACACATTGTTTTAAGAGCTACAAATGAACTACTTTGCAAATTCTTTCGACTACAACTTGTAGCATGTCCTGATGAGTGATTCCAAGGAGAATTGTTAACACTGCTTTTGTTGTCAGGGCTTGTCAATGTTAAGATGCCTACTAGGACATCGAGATGTGGAGAGATGGCTTATAAGAGTAGATGAACCAATTTGTAGAAGATGGGGGGTCCGTAACGGGAATTCTTGAGAAGAGGAATCAAGATAGAGCATATATACAGAGACATTCATGAGATTTTTTGGTGCGAGCTTCTAAAACAACTAGCAGCTTGACTATATAGACCAGAGTATTATTGTTTTAGGCATGAGACAGAAGAGGAGTACGTGTGGATGGAAGAGAAGATAGAGAAATTGTCCAATCTAGATACTGAATGAACTAGGGTTGTAGACCATTAGATATAAACTACAATTGACAGGTATGTAGTTGAAATTGTTGTACAAGTTGTTCCTTTGAATCCGCGGAAGAATGTTCCATTAGTAAATTGCGAGGAAAAATTGCAAAGCAACTCCCTTTATTGGTAAAGATGCTAGTTGTGGAAAAGGCTATGGTGCCGATTCCGCGCAACATGGAGCAGTCAGGTAGGCACCATGGGGATGTAGTTCTAGAAGAATGGACATGAAGGGGAAGGGGTCAAAATCAAAGCAGGCCCATGAAGGGTCTGAGAAGGATCAGAAGGAAGAAAAGAGAACATTAGAAAGACTGCAAAGAGAAACAAAAGAATACAATAGATGGGGAAGCTTGAGTGCTATAGTGGGGAAGTTTAAATCAACATAAGTAGGAGTAAAGTAGGTAGAGTGGACGGGGAAGGAGGAAAGGAACCTCGTGAAAGAATAGAGGAGAAAAGAGACGACGAGGACAAAAGTAAATGAGAGGGTGTAGAGGGAGCCGTGGAACTTAAGAGTGGAATTGGGAAGAGGATAGAACCAAACGTGGAAAGAGAAGAGGAAACAAAAGATATGGGATTAGAATTAGTTAGGAGTAGGTTTATGATGAAGTTGGAACATAACCCAAAGAAGCCATCTTGGAGACCATGGTATTGCATGGACAGTTAAGGACTAGTTTTTAATAAATAATTCATATGGGATCCACATAGGCCTATAGAAGATTACAATGCCCCTCTTCTAGAATATGTTCTTGGAGCTAGATAGGGAATTGATAGCTTGGGATTGTTTGAATGATTGGGAGCAATTAGAAATTTTGTAAGAGATAGAAGCACAACAAGGCGGATTGAGAGAAATAAGAAAAAGATTGAGCCAGCCATACATTGCACAAGCAACATTGCCGGTATCATCTGAAATTATAGGCATAGACGAGCTTGTAAGAGAGGCAGGCCTGAATATTGGTAAACAATTATTGCGCATTTGCTTTCCTGGTAATAGTGAAGGAAGAAGTGGAAATTGTAGTGATAACAGTGCAGTAATCCCTAAGCACCGAGTAAGCTTTCTTGAGTCTGCGAAATCTAGCACGAGTCCTTGGACTCCGAAAATTTGAAGTGCGCACCCAAGAGTGCAACTGTGAGTATTGTAGCAAGCACTAACCAACAAATCATGCAGATTAACCCAAGCTTGGATAGCAATTCAACACAAATAAGAAGACAACCAATTGTGGGAAGAAATATGACTCGTATGAATAACTCTTATGCAAGCTTGCAGCCTTATGATGGATCAACTAATGTGCAATACTACTTATTAATTTGCGAAATAAGACGGGGTCTGAAAGGAGTAACTGATGAGAACAAAGAAATGCAAACTCATAGTAGCTTTTGTGGCAGGGCCTTAGAGTTCATATAATCCATGAACTTGAGCGGAAAAATGTTAAAAGAAGTGTAAGAAGCTCTCATGACATAATTCAAAAGGTAAAAGTGTCTATGACAAACAATTCAAGATTTAAAGGAGATTAAATGGAAACTAGGAGAATCTGTAATGGACTATGATTTTTGGTTTTCTGATGTAACGAACAAGACAAGTTTTAATTTTGATGATGCTAGTAAGGCTTCTTGGTTCATAGGACTACGTAATAAGATCCGGTTTGCCATTGTGCAAACAAAAGTTGCTACTAAATCAAAAGGAATTCAGGCTGCCATAAGGGTGGAAAAGATTGAGGACTAAAAAGAAAGTGTAGGAGTCAATTAAAAGACCAAAGTTAAGTTGGATGTTGGGATGTGTAGGTTAGAGGAATTGTAGGAAGAGAAAAAACTGAAGCTGAGTATATGGTGTGCAAATTGCGGAGATGAGGGACATTATAAAAATGATTGTCCAAAATCTCATATGATTAAACTTCTGTTTCCTTTGGATGGAAGAGTGGAGTATTTTGAAATTTGTAGTATGGAGACATCCTACCTGTAAATGTCATTTGATGCAACACTATGTATGTCACCCCCAGAGCATAGTGTGCAGCTTTTGCAGATCAACCATGCATGAATCTAAAGATTGGACAACGGTGATGGACCTAAAAGAGGAAGTAACAAGGAACGTGTTTGCAGTACAAACACAATTGTCTCCAAAGCCACAACCGGCTGCCACAGAAGTAGAAATGGCTCCAGTAAGAGGTTGGGCTCCTCTGTCTCCTCAACATAATGCGCAGTGGACTTCACCATCTTCCTAGCAAATTCCAAGTTGGGCTCCTCCTCCGCAAAATATGATGGGTTGCACAGTTCCTTCGTTGCAGAATCAACCACAAACCACAATGGAGTGTGCCTTCATCTTAAGGACTGTATGGGGGGTATCTGAACCAAAATCAAGGTTGGAATCCTCCACAGAGGCCATATAATGCAGAACAAGGAGGCTACCAAGGTGGTTATCAACAAAGAAAGCAAGGGCAGATGGAGGAGAATTGGTGAAGGACCCATTGCAAGGAACTAACACGGAGTGACTCTCAAAATTGCCATATTTCAGAAATCACCAAGAAGTGATGCAAACAATAATGATCAGGTACAATAAATGCAAAATATGGCTTAGTGTGCAAGATGTTGTTTCTATTAGTGCCACCACAGTTGCCTAGATCACTGGATTACCAAATATAGGCATATCCATGTTGGCATATAAATCAACCAGACCTCTAGTTCAACAAACCACAACGACTGCATATGGGTCATCACGCAAAGGAAGGGTCATTTTGTTGGGGGCAATTGCCTGATATTAGAAAGATTTTGGTAGGCAACCCGCAGAAGTAAACAATCATTGGTGGGAGTTGTGGATATATTGATTTGGATGTGGGAGCAAGGTGAAAAATTCAGTTGGCCTGAATGCTTGGCGTAACAGCCAAACACTTGTAGAAGATTGTGGAATGTGGGAAATACTTTCATGTATCAGTGCCTCGTGATCCTATTGTGTTTCACATACTAAAGAGTGCTAGGAGGGATAAGTGAAGTTGAAAATGACCACTACCCACACGAGAGGTTTGCACAATACGTCCCCATAAAGCCTTATACAACATAGGATGATACTTAGAAGTGTGGAATGTGGCTAGCAAATATCAAGGAAACATTGAGTGCAAATATGAGGATTCTAAGAAAAATGCACATTTATACAATGCCATGGGGAAAACTAACACTACTACATGATGGAATCCCCTTTCACTCAAAAGGTTGTAAAACAAAGCACCCATGAAAACTCCCATTCTTTATCACTATGGACATGGCCAAGGCAGAATTGAGCAGGTAACATGGGATGATTCCCAGTCATGTTCAACCATTGTACACTGAAGCGACAACTCAACCACTAGAAGAAAGACCGCAGACCACACCAATTGCGCAAGCAAGAGCCGTTGAAGAATTGACAACCCCAAGGCAAAGGTCCAAGCAAAAAGCACAAAGGAGAGAAGAAGAATTTAAAGAAAAGTTTTGCGCACTTAGGGTGACGTGAGGCACAAGCTGAAACAGATCCCAGGTTGCCAAGTTAGTTTGTGGAGCTCAACTTTGATAAAATAATGGTAAGCAAGAAAAAGTGCGCACTATTGCGTTAGAGGACATGGGCATGAAGATGTATCTGGTCAAAGAGTGAGTGGTACACTCGGAAAGCAATTAGAAGAGCCCAAGTAGTGGCTTGAAAGCTCAGAGATGAAGAAATGGGCCAAGTACCACACTTGCTTCACTCCCTCATGATCACGGTCGAGAGAGATAATGTAACACAAGAACAATTAATAATCAACATTGCGCAAGGCCTTAAAGACCCACGGGTGGATATCAAAGTTGATACACATTTGCAATCAATAGTCTCGACGAGAATTGAGAGGGCATATAAGAAACCTCACGCAAGAAAAGACCAGACAGGGGGAGAACTCAGAGAAAGAAGAAAGTGCATTCAAGTTAGTGCACAAATCACGACTTGATAAGAAATTGAAGGTTCTAGGATGAGGATTTAACACAAGAAGAAGGGCATCTTTGATTGAAGAAGAAATAGCGCAAGAATAGGAAAAAATTCTAGTAGAGAAGAAGATTGCGCAAGAGAGAGAGGAACGCTCACAAAAGAGGAAGAAGCTCAAAATCAATAGGAGAGTGAAGACAAAGGTTTCGAAGGCCTTAGTGACAAAAATTGCTAATGCACCCTCTCCTCAATCACCACCAATGCAATCAAGTTTCCCAAGAGCCGAAGGAGTTGAAGAAGCTAGTGCACCATTGAAGTAGGGAGAACCAACAACCAATGTGAAAAAACCTCCAGTGCAATAAACTCCAAGTGTGCAACCCATAAAAGGAGCAAATCAAAATCAAGAGGAAGAACTCAAACAAGTAACTACTCAAAAGGAGGAAGAAGAAAAGCGCAAAAAGGAAGAAACTACCAAAGAAGCCACCAAGAAGGTAGAGAGAGATGCAAGAATTGTGCAAGAGCATGAGGATGAACGTAAGTGCAAGGAAGAAAAAGAGGAAGCCAACAAGAAGGTTGAGCTGAAGAGGAAAGTCCAACAAGATGAAGAAGAGGAAGCACAATGAAGAAGAGATTGAGCAACTAACAAAAGCAATTGCGCAAGCAAAAGCCTAGAAGCTTGAGGAAGAGAGATATAGGAAATAACAAGAGAAGTAAAATGAAAGAGGAAGAAGAGGAGAACCAAAGACAAGAAGAAAGAAAAAGGAAGTAAGAAGAGAAGAGAGCAAAAATAGAAAATAAAAAAGGAGCAAGAGAAGAAAGCTATAGATAAGATAAGATAAGATAAGGCACACGTAGAACATGCACTTATTACACATGAACAAGCAATTGCGAAGACATGATGATGCAAATTAAAAGAGTAAGGAAACAGAGGAATTCAAGACAAAAGATAATACGTTAGCGATAGTCACGCCGTAGACACAAACGACAATTGCACAAACAAAAGAACCAAAGGATAGTGTTATGGAGGGAGGAAGCTCCAACTTGGAGCCAATGGCTAGAAAAGAGGTAGAAGGAGGGGATACCCAAACATTTTGATGGGGATCCCCGAAAATTGCGTAGACTTGAAAGCACAAGCTGATTCTTTCTCTCATGTGCTCACCATAGTTCCCTAGATTACTCAGACAATTGTGCAAGCAACCACAATGCAACCCATTGTCAGCACTCTGGAAATGGATATTGAAAAGCTGCCATTGCAATCACAGCTGGAGAGTGCACACAGGCTCCAAGCAAACATTGGCATTGCTGTGATGCAATTGGCCCAACAAAAGACTGCAGTGTAGAAAACTTTTGCAACATCAAGCAATATATAGAGGACAACTGTCCTAAGCTTGTCATTGAAGTTGTAGGTGACCAAGTTATGAGCGAGCAAGTACAACTGACCACTTTAGTTTGTAAATTGATGGATAATTGGCAGGAGCAAGAGACTGTGCACAAAATTAAATGCCAAGTGCTCTAGAAAAAGAAAAAGGCTAAGGGTGTAATCCAAAATTTTCTCGAATATATAAATTCTAAACTAGGCCGTAACATAAGCAAAGCAAATCACCTTTGAACTACTAGATGGGAATGCGTTGTTGTAGGCATCCATGAATGTCAATCAGGAAGACACACGACTAAGAGTTCGCACACATGGATGATAATTGCGATGGATGATAAAGCATTGGGCGACGCATTGCAAGCGCCCATACAAGCTAGAGACAGTGTGAGTAACAGACTGTGCATCTGGAAAATAAATACATTACGTAGTTCTTTTGTGTAAGTACAAGCACAAAGGTTGAGGATCACATATAAATACATTATGTAGGAGATACAAGTTATATCTCTCCAGAAACCAACCCTGGACATTCCACACAAGGATGCTTTGTTCGAAGTTATGCAAGCCTTGGCACAATTGCAAGCATAGTTTTACAAAGTTGATGAGGCTATCACAAACTAGAATGTATACAAAGCAGACTTGGAAATATTCTTACCAATTGCAAAGAACATGAAGGACACTCCATAATACATACTTCCTCACATCCTAGTCCACAGAATCCAAGTAATGCAAGCTGGTCCAGTACCATTTGTATCTCCACCGACTCAAGTACAACAAGCCCCAACATCACAGCATGAGGAACAAAAGTATCCTTCAAAGCCCTATAATTTTGAAGAGAGGATTTTTTTGAATGTAATCGTGTAATTTTGGTGAGATATTTGTAAGCAAGCTCACATAGATTGAAAACTCGAAAGGCAGTCTGTTGGAAAATTTATTTTAATTAAAAACCTGTGAGGGTGGTTAAGTAGTGTACATGGGATGAAAACCGGTAAACGACATTCCCTGTGTCTAATGCAAACAAAATAGCTTAGTGCACAACGCAACAAACAACATCAGGCGAATGAAAAATGAAGACAAAACACCTTACAGACTTTGAAACTATCTTTTGTCTTAGGATGAGAACCATGTACATTCTAGAAAGCGTTGGAAATGCATTGGAATCAAAAAGCCGACTTGGATGTATTTTGTATAAGTTTGTATATTGCGCAATACCTAAGGTATATGCATAGTCTAGATAGGACAAAGTAGAAGATATGTAATGCTCTCTAAGCTTAAGGAGAATGCAAAGAGTCTCTCTTGTCAGAAAATGGAATATTAAGGGACTAGAAAGCCAACAGTCACCTTGGAATGTATAAAACTATGTAAGCGCATTGCGTTGAGGGCTGATTTTTGATTCTAATCTGATTTTGGTTCATGTTATTAGTCTTGTACAATAATACAATTCTATTTTATGTTTCATCTCTCTCTCTCTAGCTTGAATGTTTTCGTTCTGTACTTCTTGATATGTAGCCATTGCACAAACTATATGCTTTGTTTAACACAACTGATTGCGTACTATTTTAAGAACTTCAAATGAACTAGTTTGCAAATTCTCTAGACTACAACTTATAACATGTCCTAATGAGTGATTCCAAGGACCGTTGTTAACATGGCTGAAAGAGAAAAGGCCTTTAGAAGAAAGATTAAAACCTTAGGCGAAAGTGTGTTATGTTCATTAAAAGGGCAATTCTTCCAATAAGGCTTCCACTTTCGGTGATAGAGGCAAGGGAGGATATAAAGGTAACGGAGGATGAACTGGCAAGAATAATGGTCAACAATAGGAGAAGCAAAATGAGAAACAAAACATATTTTGCAAACATGGTGGTCGGAAAGGGAGTCATAAGGCTCATAAATGTAAAAAGGTTGTGCGACAAAATTGAGGCTTATTAGAAACAAAAAGAAACAAACAAAGAAAAGAAGAAAGCCTCAGAACCAAACTCTACCCAATTCACATTTGAAGATCCAGTTCACATTTGAAGATATGCTTTTGATTTCAAATGAAGTCAATAATGCCTTTGCAAATACATTCTATTTTGGTGCTTGGGTCCTTGACACCGGTGCCCTGCAACACATGATTTTCCACAAGGGCTTATTTGAGGAGTATCATGAAGAAAGTTGTGGTCTGGTATACTTCGTAGACATCTAGTTTGCAACTTGAAGGAAAAGGGACAATTCGACTCATGTTACCAGATCTTCCAAATGTCATTATAAGATATATCATACACTTTTCTCAACTGAAAAGAGTCTTGTCCATGTAACTAATCTGACAAGGTTACTCCTTTGTGTTGGATGATGAAGAAGTAAAAATCTAAAAAAAATGTGATAAAGCAATTGTAATGACGGGATTTAAGGAAGGGAAGTTTCCAAAACTCATAGAATTTTGCTCTTCTTGTAGATTAAAGGACCACCAAGTCTTTTATGACATGCTAGATCTGGCACATAAACTATGATAGTATTCACACAATGCAAAAGAATGGTGATTAATGGTGTTGTAGGATTGCCAACTCTTCTCAAGAAAATGGAAAATTGTGAAGCTTGTGTTCTAGCTAAACACCCAAAGGAACTATTTCAAACATAAAAATGGAAAGACGGTAGAGAGTTGTTAGCTCACCCTGATTTGTGCTCTACAATTCTTTGCGTTGGTGGTAAAAAATACTTGATGTTGTTCATTGATCACTATAATAGGACGACATGGATCTATTTTCTGAAACTTAATTCAAAAGCCTTCGAAACTTTTCAAAGGTTTCAAACCATGATTGAAAATGAAGTGTGATCTTGTATTGGGACTCCTAGGACTAACAATGGTGGTGAATTCACTTCAAAGGTGTTTGGGGCCTATTTGAAGCAAAATGAGATTAAGCTTCATCCAATAACCGCTTGCACTCCTTAACAAAATGGAGTAGTTGAGAGGATGAATAGAACTGTGATGAACATGGTTCGTGCAATGTTATATTTTAAAGGAGTCAATTTGTATTTCTAGGCAGAAACAACTCAAACAATAGTGTATCTCAACAACCCTTCAAATGAATGCTTTGTGTGAAGTTTGGCTTGGTCATCTTCGTTCAGTGTGACATCTTTGGGTTTTCAGGTCCACATGTTATGCATTGCTTTCAAAGGAGAAAAAGAATAAGTTGGATCACATGAGTCGTAAATGCATCCTTGTAGGCTATTGAAAATCCTCAAAAGGGATATAGGTTATGATGAAAAGAACAAGAACTTTCTCATAGCAAGAGATGTTTTTTGTGAAACTACAAAGGACACAACCAACATAGATAGACAATTGATTCAACTTGAGAAATTTGCGAAATTTGATGTTTACAAGGAGATAGATAAAGCAATCCCAAACAGTGAGGTAGGGACATATAATTGGGAATCATTCGAATTTATATTATCTCTTGTAATTGAAAATAAACCACTCCTACAACAAAAATTCAAACTTCATCAAAGGATGAGCAAGTTTAAGAAAAGAAAGGAGATTCACAACAAGAAATTAAGGCACCATTTATTCCTCCAAAGACACAAAAGAAGATGCCTAAATGGCTCACACAAACACTAATATATGCCATACCCGATGAAGTTGGGAAAACGTGCACGAGAAACACATAAAACAAATAAAAAATAGTAAATACATAAAATGCATGAAGAGATTCAAGAAAAAATGGAAAATTGGACCTTGGAGGGTGCACCCGTGTACAAACCATATTTTGCCTATCCATAAGAAGACGTCACTATTGCTTTTGACTCTGAACTAACCTCCTCCAAACAAGCAAAAAAATTGGATGCATGGAGAAAAGCGATGAAAAGTGAATATGATGCCTTGGTCAAAAATAAAACTTGAAATTGGTTGATCCTTCAATTGTCTCAAAACCAATCAGTTGCAAGTGGGTCTTTTGCAACAAGTACAAAGCAGATGGCTCACTTGACAAACACAAAGCATGGCTTGGCGCAAAGGGATTTGTTTAGACGGAAGGGATAGACTAAAATGAAACCCTTGCACTTACAACGAAATGAACTATTATTTGTACTTTGTTGCCTTTGGAAGCACAAAGCGGATGGAAAGTTCATCAAATGGACGTGAAAACTACATTTTTGAATGGCGATCTCAAACAAACAATGTACATGACTCAACTAGAAGGATTTGTAGTAGACGACCAAGAGCACAAAGTGTACAAGTTGGAGAAATCGCTGTATGGGGTGAAACAAGCCCCTAGCACATGGTATGAAAAGCTCAATGAGCACCTCCTAAACATGAACTTGCAATGTTTTGAATTTGAAGATGCAATTTTATTTGTCAAAACAGTTGACAAAAGTAGCAAAACAAATGTATTTTTGGTTGTATATGTGGATGATCTGCTCCTCATTGGAAACAATGAAAGATATGATGCAAAATTCAAAGTAGAATTGATACCTTCATCACTATTTGGATTTGAAATGAAAAGTTTGGGATATCTTCATCACTATTTGGGTATTGAAGTGATTCAAAAATCAAAGTACATCGCCATCACACAAAAAAAATACAGTGGTGAAATTCAGAATGACAAACTGTAAACCACTAGGCACACCCCTGAAACAAAATTTGAAGCTAACATTAGATGATACTTCAGAGCTTGTAGATGCAACTATGTACAAATAGCTCATAAAAAGTATGATCTATGTAATCACAACTAGACTAGGCATTTCTTTTGCAATTGGCATTCTTTCTAGATTCATGCAACAACCTAAGGAAAGTCATTGGGTAGCAGCAAAGAGAGTGCTTCAATATCTAAAGGGAACAAATAATTTTGGGCTCGAATACTCGAGGGCAGTTGATTTCAAACTGGTTGGATATATTTATTTAGATTATGTTGTTGGTTTTGACGAAATCAACTATATGTTTCTTAATGAACTTTGGAACAACAGTTCTCTTGGAAGTCAAAGAAGGAGTTAGTGCCAACAATTTTTTCAGCAGAAGCATAATACGTGGAAGTTGCAGAGTCAAGTAGGGAAACACTGAAGCTTAGAAAGATTCTTGCAGATTTACAGGTAAAACAAGTTTCTTCTGCACCACTCATGGTTGATAACATGCCAACAATCCAAATGCCTGCGATTTTAGTATTCCATAATGAACCAAGCAAGTAAACACCAAATATCACCAAATATCATTTTATTCGGCATTATGTGAAAGATGGTAGTGTCAAATTGCGACATTGTCCAATTGCAAAGCAGCCAGTGAATGTCGTGACAAAGGTGCTTGGAAGAGAAAAATTTGAAAGGTTAGAGGCATGCTTGGTTTCGCAATTACCCCTACAGATCAAGGCGGAATGTAATATTATTGTACATAATCCTAGGAGTAGGCATTTGTCTTGTAGAATTGCAAGAGATGTCTGAAGGTGAACTTCACAATCATTTCGGAGATGAACTGAACTGTCATTCTCATTGTAATAAATATTCATCTGCATCTCATCTTTGAGATAATGATTAGAATTTTGGTTTGCACAAATTTAGTTTCCAAAATTTCTGATTACATTTTTCTGGCCTAATACTAGGTTTTGTTTTCACTCTTGGTTTAGGAGTTTTTTCCTGGCAGAGCGAGCTTAAGACTAAATTTTCCTTGTCATCCACTGAAGCTGAGAGCAAAGCAATAGCAATGCAGGTTGTAAAACTATGTGGATTCAAACAATATTGTAGGATCTTCAACTTGACCAAATTGCACCAACTCCATTTCTTTGTGAGAACCAAAGTGTTCTCAAGAGGGTGAAGAGCCTAGTCTATCATGCCATAACAAAGCACATTGAAGTTCATCACCATTATTGGCCAGTTGGTAAATATTAAAGAAATTTATCTTTATTATTTTAATATTCTCCTACAACAGAGCAACGTGCTGACATAATGATTAAATTTGTTGCAAAAGATAAGTTTATAAAGTTTAGAGATTAACTTGGAATTGTTTCCGGTCTAGTCGTTAAGGGAGGTTATTGGATAATTAAATTAGATATTGATCTAGTCATTGTCAATTTCCTATAAAGCCTATTTCATGGTTACTTGTTAGTTTGTAGCTCCATATTTGCTTGAGTTATGTTTAGCTCATTAATTGTTATGATAAGCCTACATGCTTAGATGTAAGAGGATCTGTCACTATATAACAGCCATCCAAGCATTCACGGCTTCAATATTAATAGTTTTAGTCAACATTGTAGAGAAATTAAATCATAGTTAGTGAAACACTGTATGCGTTGAAGACCAGGACCTTAGTTTTGCATCAAGCTGTCTTGGGATTATGAGTGAAGATAAATGTCAAGAAAAAAAAACCACTGAAGGGGCTATAGCATATGTCCTCTTCAAATGCCCCTGCTCTAAATCATGGTACACCTTTTTCTATCGGAACTAATGACCTGTCCCGAGACGCAGACAATAAATGATACTCTTCCTAATCAAGCATTAGCACTGCGAGTGTGAAATGGCTCAAGAAACCCGACTTGTAAACTGTTGTCAGAGAGAGAGGGTGACATCATCAGCAAAGACTAAATGCGAAAAATGTGTGTGCAAGAGAGTTCAACCCTTGCTTGAATCCAATGCTACTCTGAACATAGTAGAGAGATCGTGAGGAGCCGAGAATTGGCTAACAACCTTGTCACAGAGCCTCATGTTGGCAGTAATGAAATAATCTGAAACACCAATAATAAATATCACACGGATTATGGAAAGAAGATGTTTCAGAACATAATTAAAGTCTTGCCTAATATTGAAAAAATAACAAAAGACTTTGGAAGACCGCAGATGATCCTCCTCAACAATCTCGTAATGTGTAAAAAAATTGTCATTTCCTTGGAAATTGGCATGTCCTGCAGTGACTCGGGTTTGAACTATCTGTCAATTTGTGAATGGGTTGTATAACCATCATCGGCCAGTTGGTAAATAATGAAGACATTTGTCATATTATTATTATCCTACAGACGAGCAAACTGCTGACATAATGACTAAACATATTGCTAAAGATAAGTTTGTGAATTTGAGAGATAAATTTGTAATTGTTCATGGTTTAGTCATTAAGGGAGGTAATTAGATAATTAGATTGGATATTGATCTAGTCTTTAGTCAATTTTCAATAAAGCCTATTTCATGGCTACTTGTTAGTTTGTAGCTCCATAGTTGCTTCAGCTATTTCTAGCTCATTAGTTATTGATAAGCTTGCTTGCTTAGATGTAAGAGGGTCTTTCGCTATATAATAGCCATCCAATAATGTAATAGTAACGGCTTCAATATTAATAGTTTTAGTCACCATTGTAGAGAAACTTAATCGTAGTTAGAGAAACACTGGATGTGTTGAAGACTGGGACCTTAGTTTTGCGTCAAGCTGTCTTGGGATCATGACTGAAGATAAATGCGAAGAGAAAACCACTGCAGGACTATAATTTCCTCTTCAAATGCCCTTGCTCGAAATCATTGTACATCTTGTTCTACTAGAACTAATGACCTTTCCCGATGTGTAAACAATAAATGATACTCTTCCTAATCGACCATTAGCAGAGACGAGTTTGAAATGGCTCAAGTAAGCTGATTTGTAAACTATTCTCAGAGTGAGAGAGGGTGACATCATCAACAAAGAGTAAATGCTAAAAAGTGTGGGCAAGAGAGTTTAAACCTTGCTTGAATCCTATGGTACTTTTAACATAGTAGATAGATCCGGGGCGTTGAGAATTGGTTAACCACCATGTCATAGAGCCTCATGTTGGCAGTAATGAAATAATCTGAAATACCAATATCACACAGATAATGGAAAGCAGATGTTTCACAACATAATTAAAGGCCTGCCCAATGTCAACAAAATAGCAAAAGACTTTGTAAGACTGTGGACGAGCCTCCTCAATAATACCCTGACGTGTAAAAATAGTGTCTTTTTTTGGAAATCTTCATGTCTGGCACTGTGGATAAAGTTATGGTCCTGCAGTTACTTGGGTTTGAACAATCTGTCAATTTCTGGATCGGGTGTGATGTTGTGAACTGGGATGTTGGGAACCCCAAGCAAACAACCCCATTAAATAGTTTTGTCATACAAAAAGAACACAACATCCACTGTGGCTGACATTGTGAAAGATTTTGTCTTTTGGTCTGAAGCATCTATGAAACCTTTATGAATAAAGTGTCGAAGGGGAGAGGAAATTGGGGTTAAGAAATATCATTGACATCTAGGTTTGAATATTTGTAAAATTTTGAATTCCTGAGCTGTACTCTGAGGGAAAAATATTCAGTGTCTTTGTTTTTTAAATGTTCCCTGATGTTAATGTAGTTGCATTTTACAGTGACAATTTAGTAAACATGTTAGATATATGATCGGGATTATTATAAGAGACAATTGTACGTAGAACTCGAAGTACACAGTGAGTGCAACATTGTAAAGAACAGCAAACTGAAAAACAATACCAACATAAACACAAGGAATAGAAAGGTATGTTTTGAAACAATCTCATTAAGAGCAATAAACAGAATGGAGAAAAATGCTGTTTATAAATAAAAAGTCGTTTGTTTGGAAATTAAATGTTCTCTCTCCTTCATTCAGTTGATATATGGACTTGTAATGGTACTCTGTTGTAGTAATAGGGGGCCAGCAAAAAACATAAGGTGTCAGTGGTTTTTTTTGCTTCAAATTTAGTGGTGGCATGTGAGTATGGCTAAAAGCATATGTGGATGTATGGAATTTGCAGAATACTCCTGTGGTTGGTCCTTTATTCAGATTTGTGGTTAACATATTTGATATTCCAGAGAAGCAGGCTCTGTTCACTGATGCTTTGTTTAACGTTCTCAACTTCTTCACATTTGATCCATGTTGAGTGTATTTGTTGCCATTTAAAAGATGTATATCATTTTATATAGTTTAAGCCTTTGGCGCTGAATGTATTGGCTCGCAATAACTGTACCTGACGCATTGGATTTCATTTGTTGGTGTCATCGGATTATTTTGTTAATCTTGATAACAATGAATCCAATTCCTTTATCTTCGTAAGCTACATGCCAAAATTTGCTTTGATCTCAATTTGGTAGACAGAAAAGTAATGATCTCACACGGTTTCTTGACTTGGGATGTTCCAAATAAAGACGAGATATATGAAGAAGGCTACTGTTTCTGATCGAAATGTCCAGTGTCTGAGGTAGATAGATAATAAGAAAATGAAGTGCCTATATTGTACATCAATGTTAAGGAAAACATATAGGTTTTCAGGACTAATGCAGGTGCTTACAACATTAATATTTTGTTTCATGTTTTATAATCTACATTTCCAGTTATATAGAAGAAATTTAGAAAATAATCTTCTTGTATGTCTACATTTTAATTTCTGGTGGTTCTTTACAGATTCTCTGACAAATCGGAGTATTGGAGGGAAGAAACCAAAGCCATCAGGGGAAGATTGTCAACCTTTGCTGGAATTAAGTGGTTATAACCCTAAAAGACAAGAATTCGAACCTGAATATGACAATGATGCAGAGTTGCCTCTAGCAGAGATGGAATTTAAGGACAATGATTCAGAAACAGATCGCGAGTTGAAGCTGCGTATGTTGCACATATACAACTCCAGGTGATTGCTAACTGCCAAAGGGTGCAACATGACTCTATCATAAGTAATTGATCTGAAGAGAATGGTTTGTGTTTTAAGAGATATGAAGCTTTGTGAACATTGTTCCTTGAGTAATAGTGACTTTAGTCTTTCTTTTTTTATGATCTGTATTGTTCAAGGCTGTCTGTTCTTTACTTAAATGTTAGTGTGTGTGCATGACAACTCGAGCACAAGGATTATGTGAAAGTATCAAACATTCATTCAACATTGACATAGGGAAGACAGTCCGCAAGGGAATATGGTAAGTGAAACTGTTGGACTAACTTCTCCACTGGTATATGCGATGTGGTCTCAGTGCCATACATGGGTCAAAACAGGCATTATTGCTTCATACCTCTGGATCTCCTCCTTATTACCACGAGTGTAAGATCTATTTGCACCCCAGTGTCTTTTTACCATATAGGTTTGCAGACAGTGTTAACCAATCAATCACTTAGTGGGCAACAAAATAATCCCTTCTAATAGATTTCTGTAGTGCACTAGTGTCTAACTGTGCGCAAGGATTTTTCTCTTCGAATGTCTGGACTATCTTTCATAATGTGACATGTAATAGTAGTGGCCCTTTTATAGGGTTGGAATGTGTCATCAATGCTGTGTTTGAAAATACACTGTCCTCCTTTGAATGTTTCCTATGGCTCGTGATTATAGCTGATTAGATTTTGTGTGTGTGAGTGTGGTCACAGATATGCCATTTCAAAATTCAGACAGGTTTAAGTGTGGGAGCATGTTGATACTTATGTTTATATGACAAAATTATAATTAAAGTCATTGCATACGAGTCTATTGGCTAAATACAATGGGCATGGAAAAATTGTATTAAAGTCATTGCATACGAGTCTATTGGCTAAATACAATGGGCATGGAAAAATTGTATCATGATTTATTAATTTCAACATTTACAAGAAAGCGTCAAAATTATGTTTATCTTGTTCTTTGTGCCATTTTGAGCTTCTAGCTATGGATACAAGGAATTGTTTCTTGTCCTTAATGAATTTAGTTCATTCTTTCAGAGAGAGTGATCAATAATTGTTTATCTAAACATGGGCTATCATCTCGCATTTGAGGTCAATGTGATTGACCTCAAACATGACATTAGGAAACTGGTGGATGGTTATGGATATAGATCCAATATCAATAGTGAAAGAAATTTCATCTTTGGTTGTGGTTTAGTTGGTGCCGGAGGTTTCATCGGATGATATTTTACTTTCTGCTTATGATGCAGGAGCCTCTGGGTTCATGGCAATCCTATATCAACTAAAACCAACTGAACAATTGGAGTCAATTTGTGTTGGCATTTTGTTTTGCATTTTGTGTTTTTAGTACTGTGTTGCATTTGTAGAGTGCACAAGATTCTTGTGGAATGTCAGTACAGTGAACAGTGTGTAAATCAAAGGATTCTTTGCCCAAGCCGTGCAAACTATGTCAATCGTACAAGCATTGGCGGGTCGGAAGATGTCGCGAAACACTAAGGAAGCTGCACAACTCTATTGAGCCGCGTAAGCTTAAGGCAGCCACGTAGTACTACAATCTGAATTCAAAAGATGTGAAGTGCTGTTTGGAGCCACAAAAGACTGTGAAGCTGTTTGAAATCTTCAAAGCATTGGAGAAGGATAATTTGAGGCTGCGAAGCTGGGAAAGGCCGACCATAATTTCATATTTGTCTTAGGAGTTAAGTTTGTGGTATTGGTTGGCTATATAAACAAAGTGCAATTGCCTTTTAGAGTCAGTTCATGGCAGTTTTTATTGAAGTGTTAGGAAGCTCATAGATTGTGGATGCAAGCTTAAAGCAGAGTATGATTATATGATTGCATAGTTTCTGATCGTTTTGGATATGTGCTATTCCTCATTAAGTATATGGATAAAGCTTTTTGAGTCATGTTATTCTATTGTGTTATTCACATGCATTGTTGTATGTTTTCCACAGTGTTCCACGGGGACGTGTCCCCCCCCCCCCCAAAATTCTACTGTCTTGGAGACGGGGAATGTTTTGGAAACTCAGAGATGCCATGGGGACTTACGCCCATTGTCCCTCCACCACCACCAGCCAATAGGAAACGTCCCCAAAACGTTTCCTCCAAATAGGGGACATTTCCGAAACGTTTCCTTTTTTTGGGGACTTCTGGGAGTCTCCGAGACGTCCCAGAAACTTCTAGAAGTATCCAAGACATTTTGGAGACTCCCAGGCGTCCCCCGTGGCTAAGGCTGCTTTATTTATTTTAAAAATATTATTTTAAAAAATTACACCCCCAACCCTAACCCTAATAGTTAATGGGCCTCACCCACCCCCTAAGCACTCCGAAAGAAACTATAAGTGTTACACCCTCACTCCAAATCACAATTAAAAAATTAAAGCAATGCAAGAGTGAATTCGCAAGCAAGAGGGAGAGATCATTAGCAAGCAAGAGTGAGAGCATTAGCAAGCAAGAGGGACACCATTAGCAAGGAAGAGGGGCAACATTAACAACTCAAGTGCCAAGTATTCATTGCTCAACCGTTCACCTATTTTCAACATGTTCATCAAGCCTTCAAGGTAAGCCATGACCCGTAGCACCACATAGTTGTTTTTTTTTTTTAATTTTTAATTTCAATTTAGAAGCATAAATTATTCAATAAATTAATTAAAATGCTGATTTTAGGGTTGTTGAACTGCTGTTTTTGAAAACAGCAGTTACACAACCCTAAAATCAACATTTAAGTGTTTCCAACTTTCTGTTTAGCTATTTAAGTGTTAGATTGTTTTACTATTTTTTAATTTTTTAATTTATTTATTAAATTATTTTTTAAATATTTTTAATTTTATAATACTAGTATAATTAGAATTTCATCTTTTGTGTATCCTCTGCTTCTGTGCTTCGTGCGACCTGAAGTAAGAAAAACAAAAGTGAAATTCTTTTGTCTTGACTCTTGAGCCATTGCAAAATTAATAATTTTTGAATTTATTTATTAAATTATTAAACTATTTTTAAATATTTTTAATTTTATAATACTAGTATAATTAGAATTTCATCTTTTGTGTATCCTTTGCTTCTGCGCTTCGTGCAACTTGAAGTAAGAAAAACAAAAGTGAAATTCTTTTGTCTTGACTCTTGAGCCATTGCAAAATTAATAATTTTTTAATTTATTTATTAAATTATTAAACTATTTTAAATATTTTAAATTTTATGATACTACTATAATTAGAATTTCATCTTTTGTGTATCCGCTGCTTCTGTGATTCATGCGACCTGAAATAAGAAAAACAACAGTGAAATTCTTTTGTCTTGACTCTTGGGTAGTTGCAAAATTAATAATAATTATTGTTAAAATAATAAAATTAAATTTTTGTCTTGCAGTGTCACTATGAGTTCTACTTTTCACAGCATGAGTAATGAAGAGGGAGAACAAGAGCCTATAGGGGTTGGCTATGAGACTCCAAGTGCAAATGTGATGGGGGTTGAGGGAAGTAGTTCTATTGGGAGTGCAGTTGGACAATTTAGTTGCCCTTCCAAGTTATTGGAACCTTTTGCCAAGGGTCCCTTTGAGAAGAGGTCTCCGTTAAGTCAATTTGCAACGAAACAAGTAAGACCTGGGGCAACAGGGGCACTAGGACATGGAAGTGTCATTTTTGTCAAGTTGAATTTCAAGGCAGCATTACAAGAGTTAATGCACACCTCCTTCACATCTAAGGGAAAGGTGTGGGGCCATGTGACAAGTTGTCATTAAAACAAAGGGCTGAACTTAATAAATTGTGGGGTTGCAATAGTAATACAAAAGGTAAATCTATACCTACTACTTTGGCAACGAGGAATGTTACTCCCACAAGTGTTGGAACTTTCCAAGGTGCACAACCTCTTACTTATCCATCTAGTTCAACTTCAACAACAGTAGAACCTAAGGGGAAATACAAAATGATAGGTAGCAACGATGTTGCAAACACAATGGGAGAGTTATTCAATGTGCAAAATAAAGATGATGCAGATGATGCCATTGGCAAACTCTTCTTTGCTTGTGGGATTCCGTTCCATGTGGCTTGGTCTCCTTATTATAAGGACGTTGTGGCAAAGATAACAAGAGTAGGACCATCATATGTGCCGCCAAGGGAGACAAAATTGAGGACAACAATCTTGGATAAGAACTATTCCAAGATTAATATTCTAATGGAGAAAATGAAGGCTACTTGGGTCACTATTGGATGCAGCATAATCATGGATGGGTGGACGGACATTAGGCATCATCCACTCATCAACATCATGGTCACATGTATAGAGGGCCCTTACTTCCTCAAGGCTATTGATTGTTCAGGGCATGTCAAGGATGTTGATTTTCAGTTCCAAATTCTTAGAGATGTTATTGAGGAGGTTGGACTGGAGAATGTGGTGCAAGTTGTGATGGATGCGACCCATGTATGCAGAGCTGCAGGGAAGTTGATTGAGGTGGCCTACAAACATATTTGGTGGACTCCTTGTTGTGTGCATGCCATGAATAATGCACTCAAGGACATGAAAATAATTTCTTGGATCAAAGAGGTTGTTGATAATGCTAGAGATGTGCAAATGTTTGTCTGCAACCACCACACTTCACATGCACTCTTCAGGACCTTCTCTAAGGAGTTTGTGAAACCTGTAGAGACTAGATATGCATCATATTTCATTCTCTTGGAGAGGATGCTTGAGTTGCAAGAGCCATTGCAACTAATGGTCATGACAGTAGAGTGGAATCGGTGGCCTGATTCCAAGTCTGAGCAAGGGAAGAGGGTGAAGGAGGTGGTGAAGAGTGACACATTTTGGGCTGATGCAAAATACATTGTCTCTTTCATTACTCCAGTCTTCAGAGTCATTAGATATGGGGACTCTAATGCACCTAACCTTGGAGAGGTGTATGAGTGCATTGATAGTATGCTTGGGGAAATGAAGGCCATTGTACGAGAGAAAGACCCTACATTGCAATTCTACAATGACAATATTCAACCAATAATTCATTGGAGATGGGAGAAGCTCAACACTCCCTTGCACATGGCTGCCTATGCATTAAACCCAAAGTGGTATGTGCAAAGGCCCGACATAGTTACCCCTATACAAGATGCAGAGGTGAAGAAGGGGTTCATGAAGGCTATTCAGAAAATGTACAATTCTATAGATGCCAACACTATTTGTATGGAGTGGACAAAATTTGCCACTCTTAGGGGATATTCAGAAGAGGCCAAGATGGATAGGGAGACTATGACACAGGAGGATCCAATTCTGTGGTGGACTATGCATGGGCCTGATTCTTTGACAACCACACTAGCTATTCTCTTGTTGTCCCAAGTTTCTAGTTCTTCTGCTTCTGAGAGGAACTGGTCTACTTATGGCTTCATCCACTCTATGAAGAGGAACAAACTTACCTATAGGAGGGCGGAGAAGCTTGTAGTTGTACATAGTGCCTTGCGTCTCATTGACCGCAACACACTTACGTACAAGGAGAGTCCAGCGGCCCGATGGGATGTAGAGCCAGAGGAGCCATCTCAAATTGATGATGATGTGGCACAGACAGGGTTGGTTGGCATCAATTTGGAGTAGCTTGATCATGAGGAGTCTAGCAGTTCGAGTGATGAGGACATTGAGGAGTTTGGCACAACTGCAGACTTTGGGGATGAATGATGATTAGATTCATTACGTTGAGCCACTGGCCAACTGTACTTGAATTTTGAATGTAATCATCATTTTGAATATAAATATATTGATATTTGGCTTTTTCATAGTTCAATGCAATGTGTTTAGTATTTCAGAGTTTCATTTGTTGTTCCTTATACATTTTTTATAACTAATTTTTCAAGTACTATATATATTTGTGTTGCCACCCCCAAATCAAGGCCCCCTTGGAACGCCCTTCCCCAAGACTTGTCCCCCCGTCCCAAGACTTTGTGTCATTAAGCTAAAATGTACATACAGAAGCCTAATCTAATGCTATAGTAGCAGTAAGTAAATGCAACAATGAAATACAAAAATATACCAAAGCAAACTAAGCAATAAATAAATGAAACCCTAATATGCAAAGAAGGGTAAGATGCCTTAGCTGATTCACAATGTTGCTAAAGGTGTATAGGATTGGAAACTGGAAAATGCCAAAGCACTGATCGTCGCGCTGGAGCACAGGATAATGCAGATTTGGACAAATAAGCTGGACTGGGTCTGCGAAAATGCTCAGAAACGCGAATTCTTAGGTTTGCAAGATGTTCACTAATGCTCGCCTTTTGTTGCTATGAATTCATACAAAGACTGCCGATGTCGCAATAAACCTGCAATAAAGAATGAACTTGCAAAACCCTCAAATAGACATCAAATTCCAAAAAAGAAAGATTCAGGAGGGGTCAGACTGTCCTCAGCTGCCACAATGGTGGACTTACAATTGAGTGTTGCACTACATCTCAGAACCAATGTAGTTCTCTGTGTGTGTGGAATTGTGCCCTAGGTTGCTCTTGTGTTAGATGCACTTGGATAACGAGCAAATAGCTAGATGTAAAGAAATGTAGTAAATGTGTGCATGGAATAAAATGAACTTCCCTCCTATGAATTGTATGCAGAAAACCAGCCCTTGTGTCCCTTGTGATGGAGCTAGATGGATGCAAATGGAGCTCGTATATGCCTTGATGGATGTAACCTTAGGTGGTGATAAATAGATGCTTAGTGCTTGGTCCTTGATTATGATCACATAACTTTATATTTATATGATTCCTTTGCTTGAATTTCGTAACTAACCCCGAAAAGGTCGACTACCAAAAAGATAAGATGCTCAAACGGCTAGAAAGGACCTAAAAAGTGTGAGTAAAGTACAAAGAGGACAGGGGCACCCAGAGGGGACGAGGGCGCTTGATGCTGGCATCCTGGTTTGGCGCTGGTGTCCAGGATGACAAATGTCGAAGAATAAAAAGGCAGACTGAGCAAGTAAGGGTGTAAGATTGAAATAACAAACATAGAAAGCAAAGAAAGGTGGCCAAAGACATGGGTTAATTAGTAATTTTCTTACTTAGGAATCATATGAATAGTAGTATGTAATTAGGACTAGATAATTACCCAAAGTGCATGATTTTGTGTCTACATTTCCCCCACTTTATGTTGGTGAGCAGAAAGCTCGGTAACATAAAGTAGATAGAGATGCGTACTTGATATCCATGTAGATCGATGTAGGAAGTGTGCCAAGGGACTAGACAAAAGTGTGGAGTGATAAAAATGTGAAGTGTGGATGCTAAGGAGGAGAAAGTGTAAAAAGTGATGAAAATGAACCTAGGGCGGAACATGCATGTGTAGATGTTATGATGTACCTGTTGTTGATGTCACTATGATGTGTTGTGATGATGTTGATATTGATGTTGACTATCACTTCCCATACGGACGGACCTGCAAAAGAGAAGCCAACAAGTAGTCAAATACACATGTATATGATCAAAATATGTAAAAAGTGTGTAAGGAAAGTATGTAAAATTTTTGGAAATGTGAAAAAGGAACATGTGCACCTGATCCATGATGAAGAAAGGGGTGTATAAAGGATCATGTAGATGATTTCAATGTGTAATTTTTTTGGGTGATCTCATGCCAATGAAATGGAAGAAGTGTAGGGAGAATAGTCTGGTTTCATCCTCCAACCTTTAACTACTTCCCGCTATGTAGAACACCACTACAGATGGTGTGTATAAACACATGTGCTAAGGACTATCTACCCTGTAAAATCCATTTTGTAAATGAAGTTATGTAGGAATCTCTGTGTCAAAATCCTACTGTGACATGTCAAATAACTGTGTAATTCGCCCCTAGTCTACTAGCATCCAGGAAATCCCGTTGTATTCCCCCTGGTTTTAGGCATCCAGGAAAGGTCGTTGTACTAACAACCCAAGTTTGATTCTAAGTCTGTCCAAAACTGAAATTTGTGTTGTACCGGTACCGTGTTGTGTAATGTTGTATGGGGTGACTGAATCACCCATGTAATTCCCCCTTATTTGGGGTGCATGTGACGTCGCTAAAGGAGTATGTGGCCCAAAAGAGGACCGACCGTTGTGTTGAAACTATGCCCTATAGGGGGAAGGGAATGTGCTTGGTAGAAACCAAGGCACATGCAAATAAGTGGCTAGGAAAGAACAATTGTTAGTACAAGCAAAGAAAAACACACATGTAAAAGATGAAATGTAAGCTACACAGACAATATAAGCTAAGACACTAAGGTGCAAGAAGACAATGTAGACCACGAAAAGCGGGTTGCAAACATGGGACATCACTCACGATGTTGCAAGACAATCAAGGTCGTAGTGGCCGCAAACAAACAAGTGTGCACATAAGAAAAAGGGCAAAGCCCAAAAAAGCATACAATGACAAGCAAAGGCAAACAAGCAATGTAACAGATAACCATGGAAGCAAATATTCCTGCAAAACAAATGTTACACATGAAGCACCCGTTAGCATGCTAGGAAGATAAAATGTATGTCAAACTGTGTATAAGCTGATAAAGTAAAGTGCTAAGTAAAAAATGAAACAATAATACCTTGTAGTGTACGAAAGTGGATGCCCCAGGAGCCATGATGGGACTGGTAACAGGTATTGTGCCAAGCATCCATCTTGCATGTAATGGATCTGTATAATTTGCGATCACAACTAGAAAGGCAAGTGAACGTGCATGTGTGTATGATAAAGATAATGACATACAAGATATCTATCTAGCATGTGTAATAAGATGAACATGTAACAAGTATAAGTAAGCAAGAGTAAATGCAACCAAGATATGTAGTATGTTGTGGATGAGATGGGATGGAATGCAATGTGAATGATAGGAGCAGTGTGCCCCACGAGTGGATGTGTATGTATGCAATGAGGTTTATTTATTTATGCCCCCTCATGTAGTCAAGAATGAACCGTAAACGAGAGTGCGTCATCGGGAAATGGTTTGATGTGTGCAAAAAAAGATGTTGTATGTAGAAAAGGTGTCATGTAATGTGTAAGATTGATGATTATGAATTTTAATGCATTGATGATATTAAATGCAACATATGTGATGATTGATTTTGAATGTGTGATGATTTAGCCTAAAGTGTATATCATTAAATGTATGAATAATGGTAAAAAGCGTGATGATGTATGTCACAAAGTGTATATCAGGAAATGTTGAAGTTGATCAAATGTGTAGGAATGTCACATGTATGAGCTCCTATTGATGCGTAAGACCCTCAACAGTGAACATGTACTGAGTAAATGTAAACAAGAGTAAATGCACCAAGGTATGCAATACCCTGTAGATAGTCGGAATGGAATGCAGTGTGAATGATAGGAGCACGTGCCCCTAAGTGAATGAACATGTATAAGATGAGGTTCATTTATTTATGCCCCCTCAGTAGTGAGAATGAACCATAAACTGAGAGTATGTCATTAGGAAGTGGTGTGAATGTGTGTATGTGTAGCGTTGTGATGTGATGAATGTGTAGTGATGATATGTGACATAGTAAGATGAGGTGTGTAGAATGTGTGATGATAGCCTAAAGTGTATATCAAATGCAGATGAGTGAAGAAGTGATGATGTAGCCTAAATGTATAGGTGTACTAATGAGGATAATGGTAAAATGTGATGATGTAGCACTATAATGTATAAGAGAAATAGAATTATGTAATTTAGAAATGTCACATGAGCTAAGAAAAAAAGATGTGTAATGGTTGAGCATTTAATGTGTAAGTGTGATGAGGTCCATTTCATATGTATACCCTCAACAATCAAGTATGGACCATAGACTAGAGTGCGTCATTGGGTAATGACCATTGCTTTAGGTGTAGTATTTTTAAGATGCATGACATTGAGTGGGGAGTTTCCCTAAAAGGGTGGCAAGGTGATAAACTCCACCACCAACTTTGTCAAAGATAATGTATGGACCAAGCCAATTAGGCTTAAATTTTCCTTTAAGAGGAGCTTCAACATTTGTATTTTTTGATTCTCTTTTAAGATGAGGTCAGTCCGATGTTGAATTCACGAGGATGAATTTTGTGGTTGTATGTGTGCGATGCGAGATTGATATGCATGAAGATGTTCGAGTGCTTGGACAGTGACGTGAAGTCTAACATTTCTAACTCATGTAAACGGTTTTCACGATATGTATCGTCTTTAAGTATACCCTTGAGCGAAACACGTAATGAAGGGTATTTCAAGTTCGAGTGTGATGACGGCCTCAGTACCGTAAACCAAGGAAAATGGAGTTGCATTAGTAGGTGTACGCACACTAGTACGATAAACCCAAAGAGCATAAAATAGTTGATTATGCTAGTCATCGCCGCTAGAAGCAATTGTCTTGCGCAAGATTTTGACAATAGTTTTGTTGGTAGCTTCAGCTTGGCCATTGCCTTGTGGATAATAAGGAGTAGAGAATGATTGTTTGATTTTGAACTTTGCACAAAACTTTTTAACGTCCTTATTTTTAAAGGGTGATCCATTATCAGTGATAATGGCAGAAGGCACGCCAAAGCATGTGATGATATGAGTGTTGATGAAACTGCAAATGTTAGTACCAATTGTTGTTCGTAGTGGGGCTGCTTCAACCCATTTAGTAAAATATTCTGTAGCAGTGATAATGAACTTATGTCCATCAATAGATTCAGGATTTATCATGCCAATGAGGTCAAATCCCCAAAGAGAGAATGTTCAAGCGGGGGCAATTGGTTGGAGGTCATATGCAAGTGCATGATGGAGGTTACCATGCTTTTGACACTTCTCACAATGAGTAGTGTATTCGAGGCAATCCTGTTCCATGGTGGGCCAGTAATATCTTTGACGCAAAATCTTTTGAGACATAGTTTTGCCAAAGAAATGATCGTCACACATGTTGTCATGTATTTGTGAAATAGCAATAGGAATATCGGCAAGCCCTAAGCAATGTAAGAGTCGACCATCAAGTGCACGTTTAAATAATTTTTTCCCAATGATAACATAACAGGTAGCCTCATGTCGTAAATGACGAGCTTCACGAGGTTGTAGAAGTATCTAGAATGGTAGTTTGTTTATATAAGATTTTATAAATGGGAGTAAACCATTTAGAATTGTCTTGACTGCGTATTATGATACAAGCTACAAGAGTCAAAGTGGAGTTGGAAGGATGTTGTAAGTGTGTAATGATGAATGTGGCTTGCTCATCAGTAATATCTTGTGGGATGAGTGATGTGCACTAGCCATGGTTTCCCCATGACAATTATCCTTATGAGATATGGTTTTGATAGTGTAAGACTCAAATGTAGCCAAGAGATCTTAAACAAGCATGTTATATGGGATTAAGTGTTCCTCTTTTGTGTTATATGTATCATTTACTTGATTTATGACGAGTTGAGAATCACCATGTATGCATAGGTTAGTAATGAGTAGTTTCTGAGCGGTGAGAAGGCCGAGAATGAGGGCTTCATATTCAGTGATGTTATTTGTACATGAAAACCCTAATCGATATGCAAAGGGGAGTGGATCACCCTGTGGGGTGATGAAGACTATCCCCACCCCAGTGGCCAGAATGACAATGAGACCCATCAAAGTACATTGTCCATGTATCATAATCAATATTATAGGTAGTGAAATCATCATAGAAGGATTCAGAAATAGGAGATGCAATAGGAGATGCATCAAGAAGGGGTGTTGTAGCTAATTGATCAATGATGATTTGGCCTTTAATTAATTTTTGTGGTATGAAATTGAAATCAAATTTGGTGAGAAGCATAACCCAATGTGTTAGACGTCCCGATAGATGGGTATGGGAAAAGAGGTATCGTAAAGGATTTACCTTTGTTATAATATGTACCTCATTATTAAGAAGATAATGACACAATTTATCTTCGACAAAGACAAGGCAGAGACATAGTTTTTTGATGTAGCTATAGTTGCATTCATAAGAGAGCAACGTACGACTGATGTAATATATTTCTCTTTCATGTTGAGAATCATCATGTTGTGTCAAGCAGAGCCCCTAAGGCATGAAACATGGCGGAAATGTATAATAAGAAAGGTTGGTCAGCTAGCGGAGGTGACTAAGACAGGTGGGTGTAAAAGATATGCTTTTATGTCATCAAATGCTTGTTGGCATTGCTCATCCCATACAAACTTAGTATCCTTCTTCATGAGACGTGTAAATGGTTGAGTTTTATCAGCAAGTTGTGTAATGAATCACTGGATAGCTTGAATTTTTCCTTGTAATGATCGTAGTTGATGTAAATTTTTAGGTGGAGGCATGTCAAAAATGGCTTTAATCTTGTTGGGGTCAATTTCAATGCCACATTGTGAGATGATATATCCAAGGAGTTTACCAGTTGTGACCCCGAAAACACATTTTTTGGGATTTAGGCAAACGTGGTATTGACGTAAGCATTCAAACAACATTCGTAGATCTCGTGCATGGGTGGAATGATGTTTAGACTTAGCTAAGATGTCATCAACATAATCTTCAATAATCTTGTGAATATAATCATGAAATATGTGTGTCATTGCTCGTTGATAAGTGGCCTTGACATTTTTAAGGCCAAAGGGCATGACAGTGTAACAAAACGTTCCCCATGGTGTGGTGAAAGAGGTCTTCTCTTGATCAGTGGGGTTGATTTTGATTTGATTGTAACCCACGAAACCATCCATGAAAGAGAGGATATCATAGCCAGTAGTAGAATCAATAATGGTGTCAATATGAGGCAAGGGGAAACTATCCTTTGGACAAGATTTATTTAAATCATGAAATTTGGTGCAACAATGGACGTGGCCATACGGTTTCATAACAGGTATGATATTAGATACCCATTCAGGATAATCAACAACACAAATAAAACCAATGTTGAGTAGTTTTTGGATTTCTTCCTTGACTAGGAGTGCCACTTTTGGGTGCATTTTGTGGATTTTCTGTTGGACTGGTTTTGCACTAGGGTTAAGGACAATGTTATGCATTACAACAGATGGATCAATACCTGGCATATCATTGTAGTCCCATGCAAAAATGTTAGAAAAGTCGTGCAGTACTTGCTTGATATATTTTTGTTCACTAGGTGAGAGAGGCAGCTAATAAAACTATGTGTGGATTCTTATATTGTTCCAAGGTTATATTGAATGGTTTCTTCATTGATAAGGGCAAGCCGATCTTCGATGTATGGATCTGTAGGAATAGTATTAGGAGGATCGTACCCATTAGCTAGTGTGTCAGACTCTCTAAAGTAAGGTGGTAGTTTAAGTGATGGTGGAGAACGCCTCCTATGGTGAAAGGAAGGAAATTTATCATAAACCCCCATGTGTTCTAAGAGAGCATCATCAGTAGCAAAAGTGTCTAAAGTATCCCAAACAGTAGAGGCATTATCACTGATGAGTTCCGGATGGATGAGGGGAAGTGAAGAGGTGTGTAAGGTAGTATAAACTTCTGAAGGAGGGATAGGTGGGGGATGATATCCTAATCCAAATTTATGAGATTGTGTGGGAAGGTCCCAAAGTGACGTTAATCCAAGTTCTTGTTGACCTAAGCTGTATTGGAGAATCCATAGTGGCGCAAGTATTCATATCCTAACCCATATTTAGAAAAGTCTTGAGTAACATCAGAAGAACTAGGGGTATCACTAGATTGTTCAATAGAATGACAATACTTAAAAGGGGATGGATCAGCTAGAAAATCATAAACATCTCCCTGATAATGGAATTTAAGTCGTGTATGTAGAGTAGAGGGGACCACATGCATGGCATGGATCTAGGGCCATCCAAGAAGTATATTATAATTAATCTCATTAGGCATGACATGACATGGAATAGTGATTGTGCATGGACCAACAGAGACATGGAGGCTAATAATACCTAAGACACATTTGTGAATATTGTTAAAGCCACAAATGGAGACTGATGAAGGAGCTCAAGAACTTTCTTAAAGACCTAAGTGATGAAGAAAGGCTATGTTACAAATATTAAGGCCAGACCCATTGTCAACTAAGGCATGTTTGACCCCGACATTGTTAATACAAACCTGAATATATAAGGGGGGTCATGCTCTAACATTGCTTGAGAAGGTAGTTCATCTGATGTGAAAGTTATTTGATCCTCATTAAGAGATAAGGCAGAAGTAAAATTATGGTATACATATTCGAGGTGATGTGTGAGGAGGAATATAAGTAGTAGCTAAATACTTTTTGAGCTTATTGATACAATCAGGATGATTCTACAGATAAGCATGGATAGAGATATTCATGATCGAGAGACCTGAGAGAGAAGAGGATCCTAAGAGTGTGAAGATCGAGTTCGGGTTCACCAAAATGATTAAGCTAAAATGTAAAATCTAAGCTTAACTTTATGTTATAGTAGCAGTAAATAAATGATGCAATGAAATATAAAAATATACCAAAGTAAACTAAGCAATAAATAATGAAACTCTAATGTGCAAAGAAGGGTAAGATGCCTTAGTTGATTCGTAGATGTTGTTGAAAGTGCACAAGACTGGAGACCAGCTGAAAAGAGATGGAGCACTGACCATCGCATTAGAGCTCAGCAAAATTTAGATCTAGAGGAACATGTTGCACTGGGGTGCCTGAAGAGGGATAGGGGTGCCTATGGGTGCCCTAGGTACTGATTCTGGGTGCCTAGGTCTATGCGAAAATGCTCAGAAACCTCCTCTCAGGTGTCGTAAGATGTTCACCTTGATCTTCCTTTGATCACTATGGATTCGCACAATGATCACGCCGAAGGTCACTGTAAACCTGTAATAAAGAATAGACCTGCAAAACCCTCAAAATAGCATCAAATCCTAAAAAAGAAAGATGCAAAATGAGGGGTCAGACTGTCCTCAGTTGCCACAATGGTGGACTTATAACTGAGTGTTACACTACATCTAAGACCCAATGTAGTTTGTGTGTGTGTGCGGAATCGTGCCCTAGGTTGCTCTTGTGCCAGTCGCACTTGGATAGAGAAAAGTAGCTAGATGTAGAATGTAATAAATGTGTGCATGGAATAGAATGAACTTCCCTCCTATGAAGTGTGATGCAGAAAACCAACCCTTGTGTCCCTTGTGATGGAGCTAGATGGATGCAATGGAGCTCTTAGATGCCTTTGATGGATGCAACCTTAGGTGGTGATAGTAGATGCTTAGTGCTTAGTCCTTTATTATGATCACATAACTTTATATTTATATGATTCCCTTGCTTGAATTTCATAATTAACCCTAAAAAGGCCGACTACCAAAAAGATAAGATGCTCAAATGGCTAGAAAGGACCCAAAAAGTGTGAGTAAAGTACAAAGAGGACAGGGGCACCCAAATTGGATGAGGGTGCCTGGGGCTGGTGTACTTGGTCTAGGTGTTGGTGTCTAGGATGATAAATGTCAAAGAGTAAAAAGGAAGACTGAGGAAGTACGGATGCAAAACCAAAAGTGGTAACACAAAGCAAAGAAATGTGGCCAAAGACATGGGTTAATTAGTACCTTTTCTTACTTATGAATCATATGAATAGAAGTATGTAATCAGGACTAAATAATTACCCAAAGTGTGTGATTTTATGTCTACACCTTGATTCCCATTTGATATTTTTGATACATGGTTCGGAAAGTTAGGTAACATGGATTCAATATCATCTGTCATTCGAAGCATGTGATGTAATGAGTGTATCTAGGAAGTATTTGGAATTAATTTACTCATATTGACAGGACATACGAAACACATGAAGTCGGAAATTAGGATAAACCCAATGATATGTGAAATGGGGATATAGTCATAATCCAATTCACATGCACCTTGATGATACGAAAGTAGATGGTACAAAAATGGATCTGTTCAATATATTTACTTAAAATGAGTAAGTTTAAAGAGAAAGAATACACAAATGAATGTCAATGTGAAGGGTTTCCATGGACCAACAAAGCATGAAGAATAACTGATAAAACACTCAAAATGCTTTGTACTTCTGATTGAAAGCGATAGAATTATAAAAGTTGTATATTCTTTATGATCTAATGCAAGAAGAATGTTTCGACTTTTTATTTGTATTTCCATTTAAAGGAACGTCATGATTAATCGGAAATAGAAGGGATCCCTAAAAAATTTACTTGAGAAGAGAGGTATTTTAGAATAGGTTTTGTTTCTTACGAGTAGAAGTGAGCAAACAAAGATACTCCGATAGGTTGAGTTATTCCAAATCCAACAGAGCTACAGATCAAAAAATCATAGAGAGAAAGGACATTTGTCAGCTAAGTAACTCCTTAGGTAACAAGGATTATTGATTCTAGTGTCTCGCACCACATGGGCTATTTGATGATATTTGACTTTATTCGAAATGTTGGGTGAAAATCCAAATGTTTATACGTTGGGTAGAAAATACTATGACACCAATTATCTGGAAAGTGCACAACGGTAGAAGGATGTGGAGTTTGTAAAGGTTTATTATTCCTAATTTGTTTGATCAATCATCACTATAAGTTTACATTAATCAATCACCTTGGTGAAGAATCACCGAAATCATGTTGCTAAACTTGCAGTGTTTTGGATGAGTTAAACTGGACTTATGACAATACACTGTTTGGAAGCCAGGAAGGTAGCCCATCATCGAGGTTTATAGTTGTAGACCTTCTCACAATTGACTGATCCAGGATCGTGACAGACCAGGTGCGAAATGCTCACTCATGCAAATGCAAGTTAGAAAGCCCTACAACAATGAGTGTCATGGTCAGACTAGAACTACATTACCTTGGAACAATGGAAGACTAAGCCATAGAAATGGTTATTGTGTTACCTCACCTCAAATTTTGGAATGGGCTTGACTGAGAGGGTCATTGATCAAGATTACGACACCTCGAAAAAGTATTTTGAGCTATGAAAACTTTTTGTGAGCTTCTCAGGAAATCTTTTGGAAATTCACTTTGTTCATAGGTGATGCATTTCTCTGGTTCACCACATCGTCTTAGATGACTAGAGCTCACCCGCAACATATGTGAAACATAGAAGATTGATGAATACCCTTAATCAAAGTTGTTAAGCTAAAGGTGAAATTTGCATGGTATACAAAATTACTAAGTTTGACACTTGACCCATCTAAACCAATCCAAGTGTTGCACTAGGATCTTGCAATTGAGGACCAAAACTCATGTAGTTAAAAGGTGCATAGACTGCAAGCAAGTTCTTATCGAAGCCAACGATCGAGTGGGAGTATGTGGATCAATTGACACAAATAATATGGGCTTAAGTATAAGAATGGATTGCTAGCATGATAATGTGATGATGGCATTTTCACTACATCCCTTTGCCTAAATGGAGTTCCAGTTTGTAGACGCCTAACCGAACACTGAAGGGAGATGAGCCATGTTGGTTCACTTCCTAAGACAACTGTCCTCTAGACATTGGGTGGAAGATAGGGAATGGAGTAAGCTAAATTTATCAACTAGTGTTGGTAGTTATTCAAGGCTATGTAACTTACAGGGAGGTGAGTTCAACATTTATGTTGAAGAATGGTTATAATATTTTGGAAATCTTGATGTTTTTGCAAGACTATTCACAATAGGACTTTGGATGCAGATAGAATGGATAAAGTGATATCTCAATTTATTACACAAGTGCCTTTGTATGTGAAACCAACTTTTGAGGTCTGCAACTCCTAAGATGATTTTTAGAATGGTATGCGAGTGCGTAGATATGCGCAAGGGTTATAGATTGTTGAACGATCAAATTCTGGAAGGATAGACCTTTAATTGAGAGGAAGCATTAATGTTGGTAAGCACCATATTTCACATTGAAAGAAACCAACGACAGAGGAAGTCCATGAGGAAAGGAAGTAGGTGATGTTCAAAGGCAACATGTAATGGATAGCTGTAAACATGCGTGCACAAGGTTCAGGTTGCTCAGGACTTAGTGTTTTCACTCATGAATATTTATTTTGTAGAGAGAGCTTGTGGAGACACAAACGAGGGTAAATATGACCAAGCACGCTAATAGCCTACAAGGTCTATTGATTGTATTAAGAGATCGGATACGAATTTTTTCTTAATAAGGGAGCATAGGCCAAGGAAACTTTGAGATGTAAAAGGTATGAAGATTAACCAAATTGTAGTCGATATACACCCTGCCCAACGACACTCTGTCATGTGCTCCTTGGATAGACCTTGACAAGGTGATTACAAAGGCGTTTCTATATGCATGCGCATACGACCTATGTTATCGTTGGACTAAGCACATGAAGGCAAGAGTCCCCACCCTTAATCCATATGTAGGATAACTGTGTAATTAGAGATATAAGCTGGGTTTCTTAAGGATATATCTCCATAGATAAGCATATACTTAAATGTTACGTGAAACAAATTACTACGACTTGTTTTGTACTAAAGGCTTAGTGAGTATACTTCTTGCATTCCGAATATTGGAGGATAAACATTAATCACTACAATGTTAGTCTTTGTGTGTAGCTGACATCAAAGTAGATTCTTGTATCCCGAAACATGGCATGGAAGTACTGCAACTCAATTGCTCGTTCCCTAAATATAGATCATATTGGTGATGCTCTGTAGAATTATTGAATTAGCAGTCAGAACTATAGTTGCTATAGTCTTCATATGAGAACAACCTAGTCAACAACATAGATTGTGAAACAAGGACCTGAGTTTACCAAACAAGTGCAACTTACAGGGTGAAATGCACTTGAGATTTATTTTGATATAAGTCATGCAGGATAGCATCGGTCTATGGGGTTACATTGCAGTTTATGACACTGAATTTTTTCTAGGGTACATCAGTTGCATATCATATTGTGCGAGGAGCCTACATCAATTTGTTTATCAAGATCACGATCCAAGTATAATTTCCTGTTGACCTTAGCACAGTGTTGAAGAATGCCATACATGATTGTCTAAATGGTGCACGGTGATTCAACATTGGATATGATTTTAATGCATGCTCTATGGGTGGATTCTTGTTAATCTGTATGACAATTTATGGATGAGAAGATTTTTTCCCTATCTCCTCTAGTAGAATTGTATGAGTGGTTACTTATGGGATTTAGTTCCTGAGCATCACATTGCATACGTGTACGAGTTTGATGACTCTTGTCTTTGTGGGCCCTTTTTGGGGAACATTTGTGATTGTGTAGCCCCCACGATGCGTTTTGTATTCCTTTTGTCACACATTTCTTGCCTAGTTGTTGTCAGTGGTTACATGAGGATATGATCCTAACTTTGAATGAAATGAAGTTTATATGTAATAGTATGGGCGCAGTAATGAGATTTGGGACAAAAAGATAGTGAAAATCAATAGATATCAATTGCATTCGCTCTAGAGAATGATATTGAACTTGTAAGAGTAGAATTTATGTATTTGAAGATGCATCACCATGGAAGCACATAAAGAGTCAATTCAAGGGTTTAGGGATAATATCTAACATTTACTACATTGTTGCAGTTCATTTGAAAGAATGAGAGGTTAGGACACTTACATAAACGTATGATTTCTTATTAACTTGCATCAAGGGATGGTTTCCAAAAGGTTATAAGATCTGAGGGTAAAGTTGGAACAATGATGGAAGGGATAAGGATAGACCTCAACAATGTAAGCACCCTGCAAGATTGATAAACTTATGGATCACGCCTTATAAGGTGTTCATGTTGCAAATCTAGGATCTATCAGAGGATGGACAAATGATATCCTTCAATGACTGTATAAGTTTGCTATACTTACAAAGTCGGAAAGCATGAGACAAGAGTTTAGTGAAGATTCCTATAGCTAGAGGACTACACAGAGTCCTTACACCACTTTTGTATCTTGTAGATAGGTGATTCATTTTTGTACTGCTGATACTTCTAAGTAGAGCACAAGAGTCTTTATCTCCTGTACTAATATAGCTAGAGGTGGTCCTACAATGTTGTACTGTATCCTTGATGAGTATTTCACAAAATCTAATACAAACTGGGCATCAATTCTCACAATATTTTGAAGCAACATCAATAATAACATTCAATTTTAAGTAGATATTGCTAAATTTTCCTAAAATCATAAAGAATCACATCAACATATGTAATGGGAAGCCATACATTACGCTAGACCATAATTAATATAAGATATGTGTACACAATGTTACAACCACTTTTTATGTCTACAGCTTTTTGTATAGTAACGTAACAGTTACAAATAATTTTAAGTTTACAATTACAAATAATAGCCTTTTATACACTCTGTGTTCTAGGTAAGTAGTTCTGAAAAAAAATTAACTTAATACGGAACCCAATTCCTAAGGCTGCAGAGCTTTAACATAAACAAGTTTGAGCACAACTCTAGGATGGTACGTGGCATAACGTATGCCACTGCCATATGCATTAATTCGGATGAACAAATTAATTAAATATTTTAAACATACGTGTCTTCCCATCTATTGGAGAAAGTGACCGTATCCAGAATCGACTGGAGGATCCTCACCATATTATTCGGTCTAGCTACTTCCGCACATGCATTCCTGACATCTACAGAATCTGAACTCCCGCAGCGAGATCTCGGCATTTTATATATTTTTAATTTCACCGAATGCTTTAGCACGTTCACGACCATGCGATAACTTATCGTATCGCATCATTGCCAAAGATTATCGTGGATAAAACTGCAGCCAATATCTAGATTATTCGTAGTACATACGGCTACGTATCGTATCAGCAATTGATATATCGTATTACCGTTTATTGCAAAAGATCATCTAGTAGACCTTGGGATAAAAAAAAATGTTCATGGAACACAATCCTTTTTGTGGATCCCGTCTCAACTAAAGCTCCACAAAGATCAAATGGCATTACAAATTGCAATGATATGGTAAGGAACGTGCTGTATGACATTGGTAAGCTAGCAACATTATCCCATATTCATATTTATTAATGACCTTGTATGTATGCGAATAGCCTGAGACAAGTTTGCTTGATTACCCAACTCTTACCAAATATGTGCGGTCTCAGACACATCTCATATACACACCTTGTATACAAAGAGACAAATTCTGAACCTCCAAATAAAAAGTCATGTTGAAGTTTCCTTCAGCATTACATGTCCAAGTCCATAAGGTAAGGTTTTCATGAACTAGTTGCATGATCAAGGTGCTATCTTTGTATGATTCTTCACCTAAAGTATCAAGCTTTGCAATTGCCTCATCAAATGCTTGTTTTGCAAGTGCACATGCACGGTCAGGTGAATTCAAAATTCCATAGTAGAAAATAGAAAAGTTAAGGGCTAGTCCAAGCCTAATCGGATGAGTTGATGCAAATTCTACAAGTGCAATATCCTGGGCCGATTTATATGCAAGCAAAGTGTTTTCAGCAGCTTCCTTGTTTTCGGCACCTATTTTAAATTTTGCAAGATAGCGATGGTAGTCACCCTTCATCTTAAGGTAAAACACCTTGGACTCACCAGATGTGGATGATGGTATAAGATGTGTATCAGAAAGGCGTAAAATGCCTTCGCAGATTTTAGTGAGCTCAGCCTTAACCTTAGCTCTATAATCCCTTATCATTGAAACATGTTCTTCATTCCCTCTAGTCTATTCCTTTTGTTCAATGGAAGGAATTATCCTCCACGAAGCCCTGCGAGCTCCAATAACATTTTTATAAGCCATTGAGAGCATATTCCTCTCCTCAACAGTAAGTTCCTTCGCATCTACTATCTTGGCTACTTTCTCCATGTACTCTACTATCTCTTCAAAACATTCATCCTCCTCAACAAGCTTCGCCATGTACACACTTTCATCACGAGAAGACTCTACATTCGACATTGCTCTTGGAAAACATTAAGACTTTTCGTCAAACAACTCACATGCAAGTTTCTACAACATCTACCACATGGGATCTCATTCTCTGGCTCTTGCTTTTTTATTCTGGGCTTGTGTCGGCTAGGTTGGACTTTCAAGGAATCAAAGGAACTTTGAAACATGTTCCATTAGTTCCAAATGGGACCGCCTTTGTTGAAAGAGCTTATTTTTTGCCTAGTAGCCGCCAAGGTCGGGCGGGTCGGCCAATCAGAGTACTTATGGCATTTGGGAACTGATCCACATGTTCTCTATGAAATGCCGACTTAACTGCTTAAGTTCAAAGCTTGTAGCCAGCGACCACAATGAATGAATTAGGAACCTTTATACATTGCCCTCCAGGATGCTTAAATTTTCGAAAGGAACAAAGTCACTCTGCTCGTGAAGATATACCAATCCTTCTAAGACCTATGCGATACATAAATAGCCACAAGAGATTCTGGAAATGCCCCAAATTTATTTGGCTTGACCATGCTTCTATACGTGGTCCACTTTCCACCACACTTTATTGACCATCAACAGGAAACAACACCACGAGACTAATTGCCAATGATACAATCTTTACACAAGGACAATACCAATAAAAATGTCCTGAGTAGATTGAATGATAACACGTACCAACTCACCTACCTAGTTACTACCATCCTGCCATAGTTACTAGGTTTGGAAATCCGATTAAGTTCAGAAGGGCAAAAAAATATGGAAATCCAAAGTTCTAAAAAAAATTTAGAAAAATCTAGTTCAGAATATATATTTATATTATTGTATATTTATATTATTATATATAGACAAATACACAATATTATTAAAAAATAACATTTTAAATAAAGGAACAATATTTATTATTAAAGTTAAAATTAATATTAATAGCTAAATTAATAACATTATTATCAGTATTAGCTATATTAATAACATTATTATTAATATTAATATTATGTATTAATTTTAAATAGTTAATACGTAATAGGAATAGCTAATACATTATAGCAATATTAAATAGTTAATACGTAATATTAATATTAATAGCTAAATTAATATCAATATTACGTATTAATATTAACTAATAATAATATACCTAAAAATCTAACATAAATATTATACAAAAACTATTTAAAACTTACCTGGACCTGCGTTGAGCTCCGCCAAACAGCTCTGCCAAGCACATAGGACAAGCGTCTTCCACATGCGCCAAGCTTCTACAACCAGTCTCCTCCAACCAGCGCCTTTGTCAAGCCTCTCTGCCGCCAAATACAGGTCCACCGAGCTTCTCTGCCAAACTTCTCTACGAATCTTCAGGGGCAGAGCCAAGAAGGGTTTTAAAGTCTTTTTTTAATTATATTTTTTATGAATAAAACCCCGGCGAACCGGACCGCATTTATTTGGGAGCCTCTAAAAATCCGGGTCGAATCGGATCTGGTCGAACCTGGTAACTATGCATCCTGCAATAGAATTGAGTAGTACTATCCCCTGAACTGTAACTGAGCTTAAGCTGATGTGAGAAACACTTAGCTTATTTATGACTCGCTAACACAAGCATAGGGGCATGCTTATATATATATAAGACCCACCTACTTACAACATTGTCTCGAGGCTACAAGTGACTCAAATGGCATTTACTAAAGCCTCGCTAATTAAATGTGTCACAATGCTCAATGTAGGATAAGGCCTAAATGGTTCTTTTTTGTATTTACGATCATAATATGACTTGATGCATACAAGCTGACTCGATCATTACAATCTTGTGCTGCTGTATCTCCGTTGGTTCCTTCCACACATTGAACAAGAATGTTGTATTTGATACTACACAGATCATGCACAAGCTACACCATTGTGTACGAGATTGCGCACTAGCCTTGTAAATGTAGTTTTCATTTTTTCTCAAATCACTCCAATGACCTTGTTGTTTTAAGAGTAGATGCATGCCATTGAGATGGACTTCTATCGGTAATGCAAACCTTTGAAACTAGTTGATATGATAACCCACACAAAAAAATGATAATGGAAATCCAAGGGCTATGTAAGACAAGTGTTTGAAGTCTACCACTTTTGTACTAAGTGATCCAACCTCATGCCCAAGGTCAAAGCACCGTGTCATCAATTTGAATATGTAGGCAATGTTGCAAAGATACCCTAATGCATTTTGGTCGTGTATTTTCTTGTACATGACCTTTTTTGCAGACAAACACACTTATGTGTCGTGTCATTAAAATACTCGCTCGCATCGAATTCTAAATTCGTCCTGGAATCTAGAAGATATCACAAACCTTTTAAGCTCCTTTGAACATACTGTAAAAGACAAATGTTATGAAAAACATGAAACCCTACTCTAATGACTCTTGGTTGATGTAGATTGCTTGTGAACGTTGACGCTTCTGCATCATACACCCTAAGTGAGAAAAATGTTTCATGAGTTCCTTCTCATGCGAGCTCTCACTCTGAAATACCATGTCTTGCTGCTTTAGCTGTGCTGATCCATCTCACATCTTCAATATCTTTGTCTTCACATTTTATCAAGTACTTGTAGTTCCTGTTACACATTTGTATGTCCCCTTTTTCCAAGCTAGTTGCTATGGAAGACCTTATCCCATTCCTTCCTCATGGGACTAAGGATTTGGAGCCAGAGGAAAGTTGTTTGAAGATATCTAGATTAGTTTTATGAAATATTGCACTATTCTATGTTGTATTCCTATTGGAAGCCTAGCGCTCCAATAGATGAAATAAATTACTTAGTTAATTAGTTGTTTGGTGAGCATATATGCTCAAATTAGAAATAGACTTTAATTTTATAAGGCCGGCCATAAGTTATGATGTAGCACCCCTTATGTTATAAAAGGAGGATGCTTGGTCATTATGATGTGATGTTGAATCTTATTATTTTTTCTTGGTAAAGGTTGTACCCTTCCTATCTCTCTCATCAAGGATGAAAACCCTTGTCTGAGATCCCTTCAAGGACGAAAACCCTCAAGCAAGGATATTTGGAATCATTGAATATCTTAAGGTATTTGGAGCTGATATCTTTCTATCTAGCCCTAGGCAACTTGCATCATGAGCATTTTGGAGGTGTTTTGATGGGTTTATGGTATGATTCTTGCATGAATTGACTTGTACTAATTTCTAAAGGTGAAAAACAATCATTTCTTTGCATGTTAAGTGAATAATTCAGCCTTTCCAAGTGGGGTGACTTGCAAAGGAGTGGGTTTGCATTAATTTGAAGGGTTTTTGCATGTTTGGTTTGCATCATTCAATTCCTCATAATTTATAAGGGTGAAATCTACAATTTGGTGATTTTAGGAGTTGTCTAAGAGCTATTTCCAGCCCTTGGTTGTGGCCACACTGCTGCTGTCATGAAATTAATTGCAGCTGGTGGGTGTAATCACTTGTTTTCTCCATTTCTTTGATGTAAGTTGAATTGATAAATGTTGGCTGATTGGATTAATTATTTTGAAGCATTTTCAGTGGTTATTACATGGTTGTATGATAAGTTGAAGTACCTATACAGTTCGCTGCTAGGGTTTCTGATATTTGTAGGTTTGGTGTTATAAAAATCAGATTAATCTCAAGTGGGATTGGTGTTTTTACCTATTTTCAGTTTCAGCCTTAAAAAGAGATATCACAACACTGCCTGATCCTTGTATCAATTATCATCTCTTCTTCCTCGTGCACATTCTTTGGCATCTGATATCTCCAATCTGAATATATGCTTTCTTCAACGCTTTGTTTTTCAAAGCAAGGATATAAATACACCCCATTGAAAATGCCTAAAATGTCAATACCTTCGAGTAGTTCAATCTCACAAGCATTGGATGCAGACCTTCTCAATACTCTCCACGGTCCTATCTTCTTCCACTTTAACTTGTCATAAGTACCTCTTGGAAATCCCTTCTTCCCCAAGTGTGTGAAGACCATGTCTCCAATGTGAAATTCAACCTGTCTTCTCTTCATATTTGCATGTTGCTTGTTCTATGTGTTACTTCTCTCCAATTGTTTGTGCACTTGTTGGTGCACTCCAAACACATGCGTATCAATTTACAAGCTCATTAGTTTTGGCAGTGCGATTTTTGCATTGAGAGAAACAAGTACAATCACATCTGATTGAAGATACAATCATACTATGTGTGTGGGCATGCACATGGGTGTGTGTATTAAGTTACAAGCTCGTTACTTTTTTGTGATTTGTTTATTAGTAGAAATAAGCCCAGTCACATTTGATAAAAGATACAATCATATTGGGTGTGGGTGTGGGTGTGGGTGGATGTTGAGTGGGTGAGTGTGCAGGAGTGCATGCACACACATTGGGATTATATGATTATTAATGTTTTAAGCATATGGCAGATGACCACTAAGTGGGGGTAACGCCCACACTCTATGAGAACATTGGATGATCTTTCCATATGATAGTTATTGTTAGTTTGCGATATGTGCATCATATACCTAAAAAAGTCTTATCCCGAGATCAAATCACACTAATGGCATATTATATATGCCAAACAAGTCTTAATCCTCCACTTGAGGGAGGCCACAAGTAATTAAAATTGTAAGTGCCTTACCAATCACCCCAATTTGGTATTTTGGTGAGGATTTACAGTTACAACATAAAAGAATCTGAGATTAAATCATAGTTATGGCATGTTATACATGCCCAACAAGTCTTAATCCTCCACTCGAGGGAGGATACAAGTAATTAAAATTGCAAGTGCCTTACCAAGCACCCCGGTTTGGTGTTTTGGTGAGGCTTTACATTTATAAAGTAAACAAATTCGAGATTAGTTAAAGTTAGCATAATCACATCTAATTAAATATACAATCATATTGGGTGTCGGTGTGGGTGGATGTGTAGGAGTGCGTGCACAAGCATTGGGATTATATGATTAGTAGTGTTTTAACTTTAAAGCATATGGTATATGACCACTAAGTGGGCAACGCCTGTACTCTATGAGTCGATTAGATGATGCTTGCATATGATAGTAATTATTTGTATTTTCACTCATAGTTGAACTGCTCACCGAGTTCCCAAGTACTCACAGAATTTTTTCCATGGCAAGTTTTTCCTGCCTAAATTAACTAATCTTCCCTTGCTGAGTTTTGGCGAGTTTTTTCACAGAACTTGTGGCTAGTCAGTGTCTGCAATTTGTGGGACGCTGACTGTATGCAGAAATGTGGTTTTGACACTTGATTTACTTTGGAAAAACGCCGCATTTGTATCTTTATAAGCCATTCACATGGAGAAATGAAATAAGTTGACTCATCGATGCGCCTCAATGACCTATAGTTTTTGTGCAATACAACCTTCAGCTTTGCACAAGAAAGGTGGAGGACATATCATGGTAGCCTATTGATTTGGATGAGTTTGATCCCTACAGTGATTGGACTGCACAGGATGAGGAGACCACCCTTGTTCACAGAGGACAAGATTACTGATTTTGAGAGGCAAGCTATGGAGGTTGTAGGTACAACATAAACATGAGAGATTGGATTCGGATGACAACATTGTAGATGATGTTGAACATGAGGTAGAGGAGTCACTGCTATCTAGTAATAGGGTTGAGTCGCAAGTGCAGCCTTCTAGGTGGAGCAAGGAGCTGCAACCGAGTGCAAGGGCTAGACCCTCTCCCCAATTTTTCACTAGAACGGGGAAGGGGAAATTGTAAATTCTTGTAATTTGTAGCTTGCACAGATATGCAATTTATGATGATGATTTTCAATGACAATCATGAGAAGTTCATAACAGTTATCAGCTGGCTGTTGTAGTTGCATAATGATGCAATTTTGTACTTCATTTGTATTCAAATCTAATAAAAGATGCTTCCCCAACATTTTACAGACTCATGTTACATTTTGTAACTGTATTTTGTATTCAATTTATGTTTTTTGAAGAAATTGAAGTATTTTTTAATGTTGCTGAGTTTTTTTTAAAAGATGTCTGGTATATATAAAAGATCTATTTACATCCTTGTCCACATTGGGTTTGAACCTGGGTCTATATGTTGATACAAGCTCGATCACCTCACTGCTTGCGGATAGACCACACACCTGTGGGTTACGTTGCCAAGTTTTGCCAAGTTTCTGCCATGTTTTTACCGAGTTTGATTTTTTTTTGGTTTGCCAAGTCTGAGTCAAGTCCGAGTATGCAAACTTTGCTTCACTGACCACAAAGACTAAAATTTTATGTATGGAATTATTAATAATGGAGGTCCCTTCCATGATTGGACATGCCAATGCGGAGAAACTGCTCACCAACACTAATCACAGCACTTGTTGCTTTTAATTCATCCTATACTTATTCATATCATTGGGTAATTACACATCTGGCTGTTACAGACTCATGTATGCAATTCAATTCACATACAAGATGGTTCAGTAGAGCCACATTTAGAGGCTAATAAGTACTTTAACATGCACATACATCGTCTTCAAACATAATATATTCATTTCATTTAATAGGAAGTGAAGCATTCTCTCCCTCATTAGTGAGTACTGATAACACGCACCTACATCCTCATCAAACATGATATATGCATTTCAGATTTAGTAGAAAACTGCAAGCCACGTATTAGAAGCTAATAAGTACTGTAACATGCACATGCATCCTCTTCAAACATAATATATGCATTTCATTAAGTAGGAAGTGAAGCAGTATCTCCCTCATTAATGACTAATAAGTACTGATAACATGCACCTACTTCCTCTTCAAACATAATTTATGCATTTCATTCAGTAGGAAGTGAAGGCATTCTCTCCCTCGTAATTTTGTGTGTGCGAGATAAAAAAAGATGTGTCTGGAATAGAGTGTGTGCCAGTTCCCAAACAAAGGTAATGCTTCCAAGGAACTTAATCTTAGAAGATGTCAATGGTCATAGATCTCTGTTCTCGAATTAGTGTAACGTGAATTATTTTTCACATAAAAGATGGTAACGTTTCTTGGGGCGATAACAAAAATAGTAGATGATTTGAAAGGCTGACACAAGAAATATTTTTTCCAGATTTAGAACTTGTTGATTGGTTGGGGATTTCATATTTTTTGTTCGCAAGAATGCTTATATTTCTTTTCTGACCATATTTGGTTCTGATATGCGAAATCATTCTTCTAAACAAATATTATATTGCAAATGACAGGCTCAATGAACGAGAACGGCGAAAAGATTTCATATTGGAAAGGGACCTACTGCATTCGAGGCATCTTGAAAAATTGCATACGAAGGAGGAAAGAGAGCTTTTCCAGCGTTTGAGGGTGTTCATGCGTTTCCATTCACAAGAAGAGCATTATTCATTGCTTGATGCTCTGAACAAGGAACGCAAGATTAGACGAAAGATTGAAGAACTGCAGGTTTGTCAGCGATTAAAAGTCTATCATTTTGGACTATCTGCTGGTTCATGTTGGCATATGCTAATGTAATGAAATTTTCGTCAATGAATTGAAAAACACTGTGTAATGTTGTACGTGAACATTTTTTGGAGGTAATTTCATCTTGTTTGACTATCCTTTTCAGAGTATCTTAGATTATATGAAGTTTCAATGTGTTTATTTCAATCTTCTTTTTGATTAGGCCTTGGGTATCTGTTTTCTAATCCATTTTTGTGATATGTGATCCCTAGCATGAGAAGGGTGAAGGGTTTTTTCAGAAGGATAGATCAATCTGGTTTAAACAAATTATAGAAGCTAAAGTGTAACATATAAAAGTAATAAAATGTAAACTGCAAGATAGACGACACTGTTCAGAATGTTTAGCAGGATAACTTAATGAGTTATACAATATATCTGCATTAGTGGGAAGAGATTTTTTAATGCCTAGGCCTGTCCAGATAGAAAGTATATGCACTATACATAATGTAAAGGACAAAGCCCTATCATATAGAAGTAATTAACGTGGTTCAATTACCAGATAGAATATGTTGCTGAGAACTTAAAAAGTTGCAAGGCATCTCTGTTAGGAAAATCTTATGTTAGTACTCACATTATTATTATACAGGTCTATGTTTGTTTGGTGAGTTATAAAAATGAGTTGTATTTAGTATTTACAACTCATATTAGTGTTGAGTGAGATATCTCACGTAGATATTCTCTAGGAGATATTTGTGGTTGAGTGATTAGTGGGATGAGCTTGAGAGATTTATGTGGATCTTGAGTTTGATAAGAAGTTAGCTTTGACTCCTTGTTTGTAGGAGCTCACTGAGCTATTTATATCTAACTCGTATTAATGTATTAAGTGTCCCGTATGAATGAAGGTTTATTTTATGTGTTAAATTTCTGCAAATCTGGGCAAATTATATTATCATCATTAGTAGGAAGATAATATCAAATTCTTAGCTCGTTGAAGATAGAAATATTTGCAATATATAAATTTGAAATATATGATATTATGAAGACAACCTATAAAACTACGAGTTTGAGTCAGATGTTGTATATGCATCATATTTCAACGATGCAAAAAGAAAATTGTTAGTTATTTGCTACAAAGAATTGCACACCTTAAAGTTTATATGATTGTGGTGTTTCTATGTTTCAATGAAAACACATATCTGTGTGCAAATCATGAAGAATCCTGTGTAATATATATTTACTTATAATAGAACTTCAGTCTTGAGGGCTGAGGAAGTGTATGATTTAATTGAGTAGTCTCAAAGAAAATAGGGAAATCAAATGATTTACAACTTTTACAGTCAAAACAGAAGCATGTGATTCCTTGAAAAATCAATTATAAAGGAAACAAAATCTACATTACAATTGTGATTAGTATGAATTGTACAGGTCAAAAAACTGTTCCTTCTTTCAAATTGTATGAGACAAATAAATGCATTATAAACCAATCAAATCATTTGAAAAATTGAAAGGGTATCAAGAAAATATATGATCAACTAGCCTTCAGTGGGGAATTATATCATGTTGGTTGAACTCTTGTAAATATCAGGTATAATGTATGATCATGGTATGAACCCCGATTGATTTTAGATGCATATAAGGTTACACAATTTGAGAGGACATGCATTTTAATTAGTCACACTAAGGAAGCAACTACATATTTTGAATCATAAGTAGTTTTCTTGGCACGTGGTTCCAATTTCCATCTGGAATGAGATTGCTTCTCTTTAATTATCATTGGCCTGAGGAAAGGGCTGTTTTATTTTCTTGGCTCCTTTTCAGTGTTGATGCTCATTTGGTTTTCCCTCAAGTTGCATCTTATCTCTTTACAATTTGTATTTTTTCACCAGTTCCCAATGATGCTCCTAATATTTATGTTTTCTCTATTGACTAATTGAAATAAAAAACCACTTTTTTGATGCTCAATTGTCATTTGTAGGAATATTACGCTGCTGGTTGTCATACATTTGCTGATGTAGAACAGTTAAAAGCAAAACGAGAGGCTGAAGCCAGTAGTAGGAAATTGAAGGAAAGTGGTCAACTGTCTGCAAGTGCAAAAGTAGTGAACCGTGCAAACCGCTCTGTGATTAGAGAAAGAGGGGAAGGGGATAGCAGTCCAGGTTATGTGGTGGAGAACCAAAAGGCAAAGAGTACTGCAGTACAGGCAGCTTCTGGTAACAATATGTGTCCAGTGACCACAGGACAAAAGGGAACTAAGAAATCTCTACTACCTTGGGACATATCTGCTCTCCCTGGTGCGGATTTATTATCGTTAACTGTAAGCCTTGCTGGCCTTCATTTTACTTTCCTTAGCTTTCTACATGTAGATAGGTGCTAATAGTATTTTTTTCTGATTTATTTAGAGCAATGAGAACCATGTCAGTGTGACCCTTAATTCAGTTTATTCAGAAGAGTAGAGAAAGAGATGGATGTACATGTTCCTGTGGTCTAAATTAAGACCAATTTGGTGAGGAAGCAGTTCAAGGCTACTGCATATTATGATATTCTTAAAATTCTACGTACACCATTTTCCTTTACAAGATGTACATATGATGCATGCTGCAAAAACAGAGAAAGTTGAAGCCATGATGTTCCGTCTGTGGTGATGAGCAGACTCATTCCTTTCGGGATTATACGAAACATTTATTTTAGTTTTCATTTCTAGATTCTTCTATGCCCACATATTATTTCTATTATTTAAACGAGCTCAACAATTTTGTAGCTTCGTTGTTTAGCTTTTTTCCTTGGTGGTTTCAGCTGATATGACACGAGTATCTCTACTTGAATGTCCTAAATTTTCTGTATTACCATTAGTTCCTGGTGGTTTAAACCAGCTAACCAACTTTATAGGGTCATTTTATATCATTTGGATTTCCTCTCGACTTTTTCAATGTCATCTTCCTGTATCTTCATATTAATATATTCCTTGTTTCCTTCTCTATTGCGAACCTCATAATTGCTTTATTAGTCATCACCATATCCTTTTATCCCTTTATTCCCTTGCGTTCTATGCAGCTCTTGGTGAAGCTAATGCTTAGTGGTGCAAATGCTATTGATATGCAAGTTGATTTTGGTCATAATGTATGTTTGTTTTCAGATACAAGTCACAAGAGATTAGGGAGAATATATTATATAACAAATACTTGTCTTGCAATACATTGTCCTATACTTACTTGATCAGAATATATGCATTTGGCTGGAAATTTCCTCCTGGAGCAGATCGATAGTATCAGATAAATAATGTTGAGATTCATTCACTTGTCCTGGAATTAGTAGTATTTTCTTAAGAATTGTGATCCATATGGAGCTTTAGCTGTCTACATTGATATGGTTCTTTATAATTGCAGCTTAGAGGGGACCAATGCAAACATGACTGCCTATTTTACTTATCTGAATTGGAATATTGTTTGGAAGTATTGGAATTGACAGGCAGTTACAAAGTAATGACTATTCAATCAATTATTTTTAAACTTAGGACCTGATTAAATTCACTTACTAGTTCTCATGGAGTTCGGTGCTAAGCAGAAAACTAATTCAATTTTGAGTTGCAAATTGCCATTATATCTTATGGTCTTACATTAATGGTCTGATGCTCGATTGGCTGAAGGCTTGTTCGAAAGATGACACTGAGTGTAATTTCATTCCATAATTGTCTTACATGAATATCCAAATTTGGATATTCTGCAAAATGAATCTGCTTTTATCTATTTTGTATATAGTAAGTCAATGTTGGCGAAGTTTTATATGCTGCCAGGATTTATGGAAACGATGACCTCCTTTTTATGAAGCTCTGAACATTGAATATTGAAACTTTCTTGGTAGAAAATAAGAAACTTGGAACCCTTTTCTTACTTTTCTTAGTTAAAAGTCGGGATTTCCTCCACATTTTCTAGTTGGTTCTTTCAACATTGCCATTTACTAACGACCTTTTATAGAATCCTTGATACATTTTAAGCTTTAGAAGTCCCCTATGTTCCCATTTGGATAAGAAATGATGTTCAACTTCTTCCCAAGGGAGATCAGTTCTTTCTTTTCGAAACTGGACACACACTGCTTGATTACAAACTTCCAATATGAGACCAAGAAGTATATCCCGCAAGGATTATGAAAATATTGATGTCTAAACTTAAACCACCATTTTCTAGCATCGATATCATCATTTCCTCAAGCCATAGGTATCTCCATGAATCACATTTTGAAAAGATAGGGTTTCAATAAATCTTTTATTCAAGGGATCCCCCTTTCTACCACAAAGCTGGATATTAAGAACATGTAGATAAGTAGATGAATGTTTCCATCACAATAAAAAAGAGCTCCAATTGATTCCCAAAATTGGAAGATATGAAGATTCTCTATTTTTTCGTTCAAATTGCCATTGCAAAAACAGTAGTTCTGGAAGGATAACTTTGCGAAGTCAAAAAATTCTCAAAACTGCTCATGTTTTTTATCATGACCACTCTCTGAAAGTTGAGATGTTTTGTTGTAAACTTTTGTGCTGTTGTATTGGACATATTGGTAAAAATAGGGGTGGTAATGTAGAAGGAAGTCCCAAGAATAAGAATAAGAGCATTTAGAAGGCAATTATTGCACGTGTTTTGAATCCTATTTTCCTAGTGACCCCCATGTATTTTATATCTCATGAGTAAAGAAATTTAGTACTGCAAGTAGTCACTTATTTGCAGCCCTAAACAGTTTACAATTGTCCATTTCTTGTATTGAAGGGAAAGAGTCTGCCTTCCTGCTATTATCTGAAAAAAAGAAGATTTGCACATAATGTGGATTTGTCCTTGTCGCTGAAACTAGGCTGTTTCCTGTTTGAGAAATAGATAGTCTACGAATAAATATCATTACTAAGTTGTGACCGTCTATCATAGCTTTTATGCGTAGATTGCAAATTTGATGATTTTAGATTTCAAGATTTGGTCCTAGGAATGTGTGATATGTATGCTAATAATTACTTGCTATTAGTTTGATCCAGTCTTCTTCCTTGTTTTTCTACTTATTATCGGTATCAATGTTTCGTTCTCCTTTTCTCCTCATTGGATATCTCCTCTTTCTATCCCTTCCAAATTTTTAACAAATTTAAATCAGTGTTACAAATATCGCCAAAAAATCGTGATTTATTGCCAACCGCTAGCAAAACCGATTTTTTCAGCGCCAAAAATCATGGTTTTTTGACCTTGTACAGTCAGTTTTACACAAACCGCGATCAGACCTGAAAAAATTGTGTTTTTTATACATAAAATTGCATTTTTTTTTGAAAAAACCACATGATAAAAAGTGTGATTTATCGTGAAAAAAATGTGATTTATTCCAAAAATCGCAAATTTTGCCTGTAAATGTAAAAAAAGCGAGTTTTTTTTTGGGTTTTATTTCCATTCATTTAGAGTCAGATTTGGAGTGCTGTTTTGGCAGTTTTCAAACAATATTTAGTGGGTTTTCAATTGACTTTACTACTTTAGGTAATATTTTTTTTATTGCACCCTTACTGTAACCGTAAGTGCTGTTTTCTTAGAGTTTAGGTTAGCCTTTAGGTTTTAAAAAAAATAAAAAAATGTTTATATATTTATGAGACTTTAGGTTATTTAAAATCTTAATATACCTTAACCCTAACCCTAAATGCTGTTTTCCAGAGTTTAGAGCTAGGGTTGTTTTTAATCGAAATATTTACTAATTTAGAAGATATTTCTATTTTAGCCTTTAGGTAATGGTTTGTTTAATTCTCCCTTACCCTAAGCCCAAATGTTGTTTTTTTAGAGTTTAGGGTTAGTTTTTTTTCTAGTTTGTTTCAGTACGGGTATGGGTACGGTACGCTGAAATGGAAATTTTTAAAAAACCTTGGATACGGTACGCTGTGGGTACGTTCATAAAATATATTTTTGAAAAGTAAAAAATATAAATATATATAAAAATTTAAAGAAAACAACAAGCTTGTAGTCTCAGCAACTTATAAAATATTAGAAGCCAACAACAAGCTTATTATGAATCAAAAGCCATCTAAAGCAAGTTTTCTTTGACTGAATACAAGAAGAGCACAAAACATTAAATCTAGGAGTCAATCTACTAATGGGCTCACAAACATTCCACTTATTGTTAAGGCCTAGGGAAAGGTTTGGGGATATGGCAATCTTTTCATAGAGTTGTTTGGAGGTAGCATCTTGGAGAAGGGGCCCTTTGAGCCACCTCATAGTATCCCAAAAGTCATTCTCATCCTCCATAATTAGTCCAGTATTGGGAGTTGTGAAAGCATTTCTGAGCATTGTATACATTTTGAACTGAGATTAAGGAAGCTTATAGAAAGCTTTAAGGTCTGTCCATTCCATGCACTTCCCAAATCTGTACAAGTCATGAAATATTTTAATTCCTTTCTCAAACCAAAAGAGGGTAGAGCAACCTCTTGTCAAGGCAAGGGTCTTGTCATTATATTTCAGATTTAACAAAATCGATTTGTAGGCTTGACACCTAGTGTCAAAGGAAGAGAAGATAGGCTGCCCAACCACCAAGTGCTTCACTTGTTCCCATGCCTTCCAAATTGATTGAAGAATAAAGGACACATGAGGAGCAACAAGAAAGCACCCAAATAGTAAGTCAACCAAATGAAGTCCTTTACATGTCTCTTGACCCTTCGGAGCCTATTGGCAATATTGAATCTCACACAAACTTTCTAAGGTTCAATTCCAGTCAAAGCCCTCAAGTTTTTTTTTTGCACTTATAAAAAACCATGTGGGTATGCTGTGGGTACGTCTGTACCTGAGGCGTACCCAGGGCTTGTGGGTACGTACCCGTACCCATACTTGTACCAGGCCTGGTACGGGGGGTTACTTGGTGTTTTTGGGCTATCTAGTTTTTTTAAATAAAAAATGTTCATATATTTATGAGACTTTAGGTTATTTAATAACGACAGGTACCATCAAGGAATACCAAATGATTGACCTTGATGAAATTGATCCTGAATCTGAATTTGCTTGAAAATGATGATGAACTTATTTTAGACAGAGGATTTGGACATGCTGGAGGAGTGTGGGTATGGTGATGAGTTAAACTCTCAAATAAGTAGAGTATCTGAGACTAGAGCTTCAACATCTAGAGTCTAGACATGTTGAATACCGATTACTAGTCTACCTTGCCAATGGCTCCCTTACTTTATTGTAATGTAATGAACTTGAACGATATATTCTATTAGTATAGAGATTAATGAAAGCAAACAATTATTTGATTTGGATGGCATACACTCTCATTTATCTCTCTCTCAAAACTTGTATCTATTCTCTATGCAATTGAAATGCCTAATATGTATCTCAATGCAATGGAAATGGCTTGAAATTAAAAAAAAAACAATTTCTCTTTTTTTGCCTTTTTTTGGCAGTTTTTTAGTTTTTCCAAATTTTCCTCAATTTTTCCCGATTAATCGCGTTTTTTTTGAAAAAATCTTATACTTTTGGAAAAACAATCTTTTCTTGAAACGATTTTTGACTACTATGATTTTAATATTGAAAACTCATGTACTATATATATACATACATATAAAATTGTACATATATGTGTGTATTACTTGTGTGCACATATATTAATATAGTAGAGCGGTTTTGAATATTTATCTTAGTATCTTTAAAACAATTTGGAAGAGGATTGAGAGAGTATCTTTAAAACAATTTGGAAGAGGATTGAGAGAGAAGATATCTGATGAGTAGAAAGTCGACTCATATTTTTAAATCTTCTTTGTGAACTCGACTGACATGCTTTTCACTAGAAATGTTAGCATTGTTGCAATAAAACTTGCTATCTTGTGACTTTACGCTTAACCATCCAAATATATGAAGAGATGAAATCCCATCAAAATGACCTACATAGAACATGTTATCATTTAAATCTTCTTTGTGAACTCGGCCGACATGCTTTTCACTAGAAATGTTAGCATTGTTCCAATAAAACTTGCTATCTTGTGACTTTACGTTTAACCATGCAAATATATGAAGAGATGAAATCCCATCAAAATGACCTACATAGAACATGTTATCATGAAAGCCTTGCCCCTTTAGCTTTGATCCCTACACCTTAAGAAAACATATAATCTCCTTGATGCAAAACTTACAATCCTAAGATTCTAGGCACTCCAAATTAAAAAAATAAAAGAATAAAATCTATCAAATGGACCTACATAGAAAATCTTATCATTTATTTATAGAATGCTCCTCCCAAAGATTGTGCCAATAATGTCTACTTTGGTTTTGACATAAATTTGCCAGGCTTCCACAAACTTCCAGATATCTTTATTTGTTGAGAAAACACTAAGTTTCTTTATCCTCTCATGTTTAAAGCACTCCACTTCATCTCTTCTTTTGTTGTATTGGAATATCTTTCTAGAATGAATATATCTATAGTTCTAGCAGCCTACTCTGGCCCCTTCTTTCACTTTTTTGAAATCTGTTGACTATGCATATCAGCCTTCATGGCTCTTTCCCCCCTACACCCTCCACACCCCCGTCCCTTAAAATAAATGTGAAATGATATCCATGTTTGTCCTCCCAATCCCTATTTCAACTTTGATGGAGCAACCATAATCTAGATCATGTGGGGATTGGTTGAAGCCTTAATGTTAATGATCGGTAAAGTGAAGGGTTCTGTTTTCCCCTAAATTAGCATGTAGGTGCATGAAAGATCCCAACCCTGTTGTCCTATTTTTTTATAGAATTCTTTGGCTTGGATCCTTGCTTACAATGTCGTAAGATAATGATAGAATACCATCCACACACTTCACACAATTCAATAAAACAATATATGTAGAACTGGATAGCTAAAAAGGAAATGTGACTAGGGTTTTATTGGATAACCCTTCACAAATATTTCATAAATAATTTAATTTCTCTCTCAGCCATGATTAAAAATCATATTCTTAATGATAAATATTAACTGTAAAATAACCATAAATTTCCATATGAAAAGACTGTAAAACACTGCGAAAACACTTTTGGAAATTAATTAAAACTGAGTTGATTTTCTCTATATTAGTAGCTGGAAAAATGGAAATACAAATCTGAATGTAAATACCTCTGGAATAGCATAGAATCTTCACAAAGTGAGTCGCCCCACACTAGAAGAAATCTGGAATCTAGTGATGCAAATTTATTTCTTCTAAAAATACTTCTAGAATAATAAAAACCTGTGAATAACAATGGAATCCCCTGAGTAGAAATTCCTCTCACTTCTCTTGGGGTTTTTGTCCACAAGAGGGGAAATCCAGAGGGTTTTCGTCCTTGGATTTTTCTGCAAAAAGCTCTGAGCTCCAATGCTTGAAAGAAAATATCATAATAATCTGGAATGATGCCTAGGCAAGTCGACTTTCTCTTTTAAAGAGAAAAAAATCTCTAAAAAGTCAAGTCGCATTTTCCTAGGCAAGTTAGATGTATTTTCTTCTTCTTCTTTTAATTCTAGAGTTAGCCACATTTTTCCCTAGGAAGTACATTAAGTGCTTTTTATTATTTTATTTTTTTACACTTTCCTAAGTCTATTTTAATATTAAGTTTATTAATTTTATTATATGTGCTTTAGTAATGTTTTATTTTAATTTTAGCACAATATAATAAAATTAATAAAACTTAAGTCACCCTTGAGCTCACCCTTTGGCCGTCGGGTAGACAAAATGGGCCAAAGGTCTTCGATAAAATTATCCGAGAAAGAGGGACATTAGAGTCCTCCCTTCTTGGGATTGCTTGCCCCCATGCAATATCAAATTTGCATTCCAATCGATCCCCGGATTCCAAATCAACCTAAGCTTTTTGAATGATCTCATACGCACTATACCAATCTGCTCAAAGTCTGCAAATGGAAGTTTATGCAACTTACTCATGAAAAGTGCCACAATCCTCCTCAAGTATGCCCCCAATTTTCCACACTCTTTACCATGTCCTTGTTGTCCCATACTGGTATGTAATGAAAAATCCTCATAGATGTCTTCATGAGATGATTTCTGGTCCATAACTATCATAGAATTAGCTGTCATTTGATGGGGCAACGTGTATTTGAGTGCTCTCATGGTGACTTGTTTCCCTCCATGTTGGAAACTCAACTCCATAGCTTACAAATATTGGGTGACTCTTCCTAGTGAATGTAGCCATTGCATACCAAGAACAAAATTGTTATCCTTCAAGTCAATAACATATAAGTCATCACAAAGTGTATACTCACCAAATCGAATGCTAGCTTTGTTTACTTTCTTCTTGCAAGGAATAGTGAGACCACTTGTAGTTACATCAAAGCCTTCAAAATTATCACAATGCAAACCTCTTTTGTTTACCAAACCTTCATTTAGGAAGTTATGTGTAGATCCACTATCAAGAAGTGCCATGAACTTACACCCGAACATTGTACCTTCAAACATGAATGGATTATACCTTGGTGCTCCTAAAACATAAGTGAGGCTGTCATCATTTACAATGTTTGGTTTTGGCTATCCATGTTCATTTTTTGAATTAACATCATCATCCACATCTGAAACAACCTCAATGAGATGTATCTTACCATTTCTAAGACACCTATGACTTGGTCCCCAAGGATCTTTGCAATGAAAACATAAATTTTTTCTCTGAAGGTCATTCTTCGCATCAAGGTCCATCTTTTGTGTAGATTCAACCTTTAAAGTAGTGGGCTGCTCACTTTCATGTTGTTTTGATTTTTCATTCTTAACATTTTTTTTTGAGGATGAAATGGAGTAGTGTCTAAATCCAATGTAGTCTAAATGGCCTCATGCAAAGTTCTAGGCTTAAGAACCTTGACAAAACCCCCCAATCTATCATGTAGTCCCTCTATAAAGAGCATCACCACACACTTTTCCGGCATCTCCGAAACCATCACTGCGATGCATTGAAATTTGTTGATGTAGGCATCAACATGACCAACTTGGCGGAGCTGCGCCAATTCCATATAGTAAAACTCCACATCCTTCCTGTCAAACCTAGCAATCAACCGTTCGTTGAATTCTCTGTAAGACTGCAAAAGATCATGGTTTTGTGTAACCAGCCCATGATGCCACCAATCATATGCTACTCCCTCAAGGTGTAGAGTGGCGAACTGAATATCTTCCTGCTCCTGCATAGGCTTGAGGGTAAGATATGTGTCGAGCTTATGAATCCAAGCTCTAGCACTGATCTTTCCACTACCATCAAAAGTGGAAAGAAAACCTTGTTGGTAACCTGCTTCAGCTCCCTATTCTGCTGTGCTCTAGGCCTCCTATCATATCTAGCCCTCAAGCTATCCCTCCTCTGTGCACAATATTGCGGAAGGGGAAAAGACATCCCTCACATGTTGTGGTAAACTCCACTCATCCAGATTGCCATAACATTGTCCTGGAAGGCCATAATCCTCAAGTGGATTTTCAACCTCTGGTGTTTCATTTCTAAGCAAGAAATTGGGCTGCATAGGCCTATCTACTTTCCGGGTAGGCCTCCTTATCATCTATATGAGTGTGCCTCCTCTCATGCGAGGAGATCCCCTCACACTTCCAATCTTCGAGGGTGATCTACTATGCCTCCTGTGACTACTAGGCAACTGATATGGATCTATCTCTCCTATCATATTTGTCTCTTGGCCTATCCAAGGCCAACCTATCCAAAGTAGATCCCATACGCTCCATGGATTGAATCAATCGTTTATGAGTGGATACAATAGTCCTAAAAATCTCTCTGTCTAGATCCACTTACTCATCCTAGGGAGGGATTTCCTGTCTATCACCCATGATTTCAGCCATAACACCTATTTGAAAACCAACCTCTAGTCATGCTCGTCTTCGTGTGTAATATCTGTGTGGTCCAACCTCTCTTGGCTTGCATTCAAGTCTGATTTTTTAAAATTTTTAAAAAATCTTGTTCTTTCCCACACAGACTGGGAGAATACACTGCTCTGATACCATTGAAAGATCCCAACCCTGTTGGTCCTTTTTTTTATATAATTGTTTGGCTTGGATCCTTGCTTACAATGTCAGAAGATAATGATAGAATACCATCCACACACTTCACACAATTTAATAAAAACAATACCTGCAAAACTGGATAACTAAAAAGGAAATGCGACTAGGGTTTTATTGGATAACCCTTCACAAATATTTCATAAATAATTTCATTTCTCTCTCAACCATGATTAAAAATCAGATTCTTAATTGATAAATATTGACTGCAAAATAACCAAGAAATGTGCATATGGAAAGATTGGAAAATACTGCCAAAACCCTTCTGGAAATTAATTAAAACTGAGTCGATTTGCTCTATATTAATAGCTGGAAAAATGGCAATACAAATCTGAATGTAAATACCTCTGGAATAGCATAGAATCTTCACAAAGTGAGTCGCCCCACACTAGAAGAAATCTGGAATCTGCTGCTGCAATTTTATTTCTTCTACAAACACTGCTGGAATAATAAAAACCTGTGAATAACAATGGAATCTCTTGAGTAGAAATTCCTCTCACTTCTCCTGGGGTTTTTGTCCACAAGAGGAGAAATCCAGAGGGTTTTCGTCCTTGTAATTTTTCTGCAAAAATTTCTGAGCTCCAATGCTGGAAAGAAAATATCATAATAACCTGGAATGATCCCTAGGCAAGTCGAATTTCTCTTTTAAAGAGAAAAATGGCCCCAAAAAGCCAAGTCACATTTCCCTAGGCAAGTGGGATGTATTTGCTTCTTTTTTTTAATTCTAGAGCTAGTCACATTTTTCCCTTAGGAAGTACATTAAGTGATTTTATTATTATTTTTTTGCACTTTTGTAAGTCTATTTTAATATTAAGTTTATTAATTTATTATATGTGCTTTAATAATGTTTTATTTTAATTTTAGCACAATATAATAAAATTAATAAAACTTAAGTCACCCTTGAGCTCACCCTTTGGCCGTTGGGTAGACAAAATGGGCCAAAGGTCTTCAATAAAATTATCCGAGAAAGAGGGATATTACAGTGCAGGTTTACACTTCATTGCATCTATGAAGATCTTAGATCGTCCCACTTTAAGTAATTAATCTTGAGACCGTTTGCTCTTATAGCTTGTTCAAAAGTTTGTAAATAATTGTTTTGAGTTCTGGATTATACTAGTTGGACATGATGAATTCGTTTCGAGAGCACACTTATAGCAGCCTCTCACTGTTGGGCACTAGAGTCTTGTTAAACCTATTTCTGAATGTATTGTTTGTTATGGAAACAAGAATGAATCACAATTAGGTAGGGAGCATAAACACTACTAATACTTTCAAACAATCCAGTAAAAACAAAGGTGTACTTTCAATAGCAAATTCCAGGGTTGAAAAATCTATCAGTACACAGAAGCCAAACTTTTACACATAAATTAGAGTGACAACAAAATGAGCCTATGGATTGTTATTGACCACTGGCTGAGCAAGGATTCTGATGCAATCACATCTTCTAAAGGGCATTGAATTACAACACAGTAATCTGCTTTGAACTATAAAGCAGGATTGCATAAAATAAAAAGGGGGAACTGGGTCCAAAGTCTCTCTCTTTCAGCAAGGCCACTAAGCTCTGATATTTGTATTGAACAAAATCTGCACACAAATTAAGATGGGTATGAGAATCCTGGGGAAAACTGAATAAGAAAAGGCTATAGATGTGCCAAAAATATGCTCTCTAAACTCTCCTCCAAAAATATCCTTTCTTCTTTTTTCCCATCCTTTATAGCTTCAGATGTAGGTTGAAGATTAGTGCCTATGCTTCATTTGAAATTCTGCATGATTCTTATTCTGGAGCAGGATAAACTTCTGCTTGCCTATGTAGCTGAGTATACATCTGCAACTAATAAATCATACCTTGAGCAGGAAAAGATCCTTGTGTCTATGGGCCGAGCTATGAACTAACCCTGCTTTTCCCCATATTGACTCATGGGAAGCAGGTTGAATTGATCATCGAAGGAAATTCTGATTGGAGGAGAGGGATCGGGGCAGGCCAGGCCAAGGTAGTTCCTGTCTCCCAGGTTGGCACTTTATTGGAGAGGCATGGGGTCGCCTCATAGTTATTTCTATTGGCTCGATAGAGACGGCTGGGGTGAGAGAATATATCCCGGGGTCTCTCTATATATGTCAGTGTTCTCTTGGCATATAGAATAGAGGGCCCCCATTTGACATAATACAAAATTTTATAGGGATAACCTTGTTAACTATCAGTGAGATATCGGCTTTTTTTCCAAAGTTTATTTTCAATGGCTATGTATATATAATATAATCAAAGATAATAGCATGCAATTTTTTCTCTTTACAAGATAAGGGTTATAACTGAAACTTAGCTGGATCTTATTTTATGATATTTTATTATTTACAAAAATGGATTGGTGAGCTTTGATCTTCATGCAACTTCTGGTATTTTGTCCATTGCTCTGTTTCTTTGGAGTGGTCAGCAGTTATAGTGATAATCTATGGATTGAAACGAGATAAGATCTCATTCCACTCATCTTCCTCATTGTAATGTTTCCTTAGGGGCAAATTAATACAATCTGAGTATTCTGTAAAAACCCTTATAGATAATAACACCAAAGTCTCAAATTGCCCTTTTATACTGAAAATTTAAATAACACAATGCACGGCTGTAATTTTTACAAATTAATTGCAGATCTGAAACCCTAGCTAGTTTGATAAACTATTTGCAGATCTGAATTTTAACAGCAAACCCTCATGCTGATAAAATTTTTGTTTTTAATTTTGGGATTTATGGATATAAATATAGCAACATGAAACACACTGAAAACAGAGGTTTTCATTATTTTACTTGGCTTCAAATTAACAAAATATAGCTGACTGTATAAATGAGATTTTTGCCAGAAATGATGAACAACTGACTGATGATGACATCCCGGACCTGTAACAGCTCTGGATGATGACGTCAACCTCTTAAAAGGTGACGTTAGCTTTCAAGGAAGAGGTTTGATGCCCTAATTATTCTGTCACTGTCATTCTTTGATATTGCCATGATTTGAAGCTCAAATGCAGTCCTTGAATGGAACCACCATACAAGAAGAGAGGGTTTCTGTCCCCAAGCCTTATTCACTGGAGGGTTTTTGTCCTCAAATGTTGAAAGCTGAAGCAGAAGCTCAAACTCACAATATAAAAATGGCTGGTTGAAAAGTGATGCCCAAATGATCCCAATCGCCCCACTTTTATAAGTTTACTTTCATGCTTTTCAAGGAAAAACACTCATAAAGCAACTTCCCCTCCTTTTATTTAATTTTGAGTTGCTTTTAATAATGTTCACCTTTTATTAATAAAACATAAGTTTCCTTATTATGAATATAACTTAAAAGTTATTTTTTGGACAGCTTAAGGTAAATCATTAAATTATTTCCTTTGCACCACCACTTTAGCCTACAGGAAATGGAGAATAGGCTAAGATTCTTCTAACTGGATTAGATCTGAGAAGGGGACATAACACTCATGCAACCTTATCTTTTTATAATTGCCAAACTCAGTAGGTAAGTCTATTATTTAGTAGTAGCTTAATTGTAGTCATTGTCTAGTAATTCCCTCCATTTCTAATTGTAGACTTGATGGATTTTTCATTAGTCTATTTGCATTTTTGCACTGTTGGAGGGTTCTCCCATTAATTGCCAATGTTTTCATCATCTTTCTTTTCTTTAAGCAAAGCTAAGAACTCTTCTTGATTGATCAACTTGTTATTCTCATTGACGGGCGAAGGCAATCCCTAATGAATCAACATTTCTACATCCTTCTTCATATCTAGGTGCTGTTCGTTAGCTTGGGCTATGAAGTCTTGAATGTTGAGATAGATTATATGCTTCTTATAGTACGTCTGGAAGTGTGTTGCAAGACATACTCTGGAATACATCCGAAAGTGTGGAGCAAGACATACTCTATCTTCAATTTGACGAGCTTCTAATTCTTTAGGAGTCATATTGGCGTCAAACCTGGCTTCCATAATTCGACCTGGGTTATCGAATTCTTCTTTGATCTCAGTGATCTATAAGTCTATTTCATCAATGTACTACCTTTTCAATATGCCAATCTCAGCCCATTGGACCTGATAGGTCTTTTTCATCACAATTTTGATGTCAATGTTATCCTTCAACTTGTCCAGATCACTTCGAATATTATAAAGAAGATCCTGATAATAGTCACGATCTCTTTCCAGCTTCCAACATCTTTGATGTCTCCTTTTGTACAGATATCATCGTAATCTTTTTTCTTTATCAAGAGACTTAATTTTATCCTTTTTGTTGCTTCAATTTTTCAAAATGTTCCTAAAGGTCCACAGATTTGGCTACTTTGTTTTTGAACCGGACATGGGGCTCTTTTTCTTTTTCGCGGTCAAATTGATTTCATTACCTACCACCTTATAGTCTTCTCGTGTAATTTGACATTCTGGTTTTGTCACTTGAGTGTGACAAAAACCATTCTAAATGTATTTGGCCCAGTTGTCTCAGCCAACTATCTGCTTATGGCAGGCTCTGTACTGTTAAGAAAGGGTATGGACAGCATATGTGAGTTCTTAAAAGCCTGGATTCTCTCTTGGTAATATCTGATATAGTCAGAGGAGGTCAAGGGCATAATGGGGCTCAACACGATTAAAGGCATGTAGGATGAAGGTGGTGGTGGATTTTGGACATGGTTATGAAGGATTGGGTCAAAACTTGAATTGAATCGGATGAGCTAGTTGTAGCAAGATCTGCAAAGGTGATAACAGGGGAAGTAGGGGTATTTGTAGGCATGAAATTTTGTTGTTGGGTAGCCATAGGAACAACTGTGCTTGAGCTTGTATTTATTTTACTAGTAGTGCTGCATATCAAAGCAATTGTTGTTTGGCTGAAAGTAGAGTTAATGTGGAATAAATGGGAGAGAAATACATTTGACAAATGTGTTAGTGGATGATGCTTTATCTTTCAATGATGCATTAAAATTGAGTTTGGTTTTCTTGAGCAATGGCTTGAAGCATGGGTTACTTTCACACTCTCTTTTCTCTGTTTGAAGTAGATTAGATGGCCCCAAGGGGACAGACTGTAAGGTTTGTTGCAAAAATACTTGCAGATAGTCTTCCTGAGGAGCGTTTGGGAATCTTGAAGTCATTTGTATGGCAACAGATATCTCAAGCATGATTGCATTGATTTGATTATTTTTTTGAAATCCACATATAGAGGCAATCATAGAAAAATATTCCCTTGCTCATTCTGTAAAGATGTTAATCCCGTTAGTGGTTTAGATGGTAACATCCTTTACATTAACCATGCACTCCTTCAGTATCTTTATTCTGTCTTTGGTACCATACCAATGGTGTCAATTTTTGGAAATTGACGAGCCTTCCATTTCTATATTCAGACGGTATTTCAAAAATGCTGGCAACCATTTCATTTGTGATTGGTGTCCCTAGATTTCACCCTAAAATCTGGGACTACCCCCAAAAAAATTTCATTCTTTTTAAAATAACGGGTCTTTTTGTGTTTTAATTGCCTGAAGTTGTCTTTATTATGTTAAGATATTCTCAGTGAATCATATGAGCCAATTTCGACAAATACCCAGATGCCAAAACTCATTTTATCACTCCGTCGAGTTTTGTCTGCGGGAATTTTATTTAATTATTTATTAAATAAATAAAATTTCATTTTATGTGAATTGTGCTGCAGCTGAACCCTATTGAAGTTTTTCGTGCTAGTATTCTCACATCTCAATAAGGTTTTCACCAGGTATAAATTCAGAGCAATTGTTTGCAACTTCTGGCAACGTTTTTTCGTTTTTATTTATTTCTTTTTGCTTTTGTTTTCGGTTTTCTCCGTGGTATGTCTGTTAAATTCCCCTTGATCTGTTCTGTACTCTGTATAGCCTGTTTAATTGCCTGGAACATCTAGAAGTCATCCATGGCCTCAGTAAAGAAAGAAATTAATCACAGAGTGTTGACTTCTGACCAGAAAAGAAGAATTTAAGCAAGAAAAGCCTCTCCTAGGCAAGTCACACTTTTTGGAATTATAGATCTAAGCTGCCGGTGGGAGTTTTGGCAATGGCAGGCAAGTGGGAATTTCTTGCCTATTTTCCCATCAAGTCAAAATCACTTAAGCTGCAATAAGAATTTCAAAGGTGGCAGGAAGGCGGGAATTTCTTAATTGCAATGCAGGGTGAAAATTCCCATTATAAATAAAAATCACTTAAAGCACCGGCAGGAATTTCTTGCCTGCTTGGCAGGGTGAATTTTCCCATCAAAGAAGTTTATTCACCCATGCAAGTTGCATTTTTGAGAACAAGGCTATTTTCCATGCAAGTCACACTTTTTGGAAGGAAGGATTTAAGCTGCTAATGGAAATATTGGCAGTGGAAGGCAGGCGGAAATTTCTTACCTGCAGGGCAGGGTGAAAATTCCCATTATGAAAGTCAAATCACTTAAGTGGAAGATAGGATTTTTGGAGCTGCAGGGCAGGGTGGAAATTCCCATTGCTTTGACTTCCTATTTTTAGAAACTTCCCTTGCCAAAAAGTGCAACCCACCTTGGCATTAATACATGTAATTAATGATATTTCTAGCTAAGTTTGGCGCCATAAATAGAAGGAAAGTCAATGCAAGTGGATGAGTTAAAGAGAAGTCAAGGATGCATGCTAAAAATAAATAAAATAAATTCATTAAAAAAACAATCAGAATCATGTAGAATTGGGCGCCCAAATTGGAAGAAGCATGACTTTTAATTAATTAAATTGCCAAAAATAGAGAGACAATTATTAAAATTAGCATACAGATGGCTATATAAGAATTGGATGCCATAAGGGAGAAGTAGTTAAATCTTTTTGATGAGGTTTGCAGCCCGGACAGGTTTTGGCGCCAAGGGAAGGAGGATTTTGCATTAAAGAGTGTTTTCCATTGCTGAGAAGCTTCCAATTTTGGCACATAGGGTTGGAATAGCCTGATTTTTGTTATTCTGATTGTTTGCATGTTGGTATAAGTGCCCAGTTATTCATCACAGGTGCTCATATTAGTGGAAGGAAGTTCAAATCAATGTCAGATACGTTGAATATATCTTCCAAATCAGAAGAAGTTGTTGGATCTACACAAATTGATCCAATTACAAGGGATTCCGGCAGAATAAAAAGAAAAAGAGCTCAGACAAAAATTGTTCCAAGCATAATGAAGCATGATGAAAGAGAAGGATCCACAGATTCATGCATATTTGCCAAATTTGCTAACAACAATGATACATACATAGGCCTTGAACTCATCACTGATTTAATTGACAGATCCAGAGCCGAAAGGACATTTCTCATGTGAGCAATTAAAAATAGCGGGATTATTCAAGCCTCAACTTTTCCAATCACAACTCAATTGCCTGAAGATCCCGACATGACCAGTGGTGATTGCAATCAGCATGCAAGATGCTGGCAATAGATGGGAAAATGCTGAATTACATGTTCGACAAGTATATTCAATATCAGAACAAAAAGAAAGCGTAGGGTTTTACAGCTGAGAGATCTTCTTTCTTTTCTTATTTCTTATGTTCCCCGATGAAATTGTGAGATTAAAGTTATTGGTTTAAAAGCCAATACTTTTAAGTTATTTGAAAAGGTTCTCTAAGATAAGTGGTAGATGTGCACAACTTTGACTTAAACTTCAGGTGCATGTCACTTAGAGAGGAATTCTCGGAGAAAGATTGCCAAATGTTTTCTTGACAACTTCCACATGTTATAGTTCAGTTGAAACTTCCTATTTGTAATTGCCCTCTATACACTATAAATAGAGGAAGAACCTACGGGTTAATGGATCACAATTGGTTAATCAACATTCTTAAGTTCCAGACTTTGTGTTGCAGCCCTTGATGTCATTTTTGTGAAAGCTGAGGAATTGAATAAAGATAGATTTCCGGAGAACTTTGTGTCCACGGTGCTTTTGCTTCTTGCTTCTGTGTGGATCTTTGGATAAATTGTGTTATCTGAGATTTAGATTAGAAGCTTTTCTTTTCCTTTGTTTCTGAATATTGTGATATCTACTTGTTTATTTGATATATATGTATGAGACCAACTCTGTAAACTATTGGTTAAATTACATATCTTCTTTTCTTCTTTCCTAAATTCTATTATTTTCCCCATCCGCAAATACTTCATAAACAACTGCTTACTTGCTACAAAATTGCCTAGCTATGGCTCATGAGCTTTGCAATTAAAGTAAAACCCACAAATAGTTACTCAGAGGCACAATTGATAGAAATCTTACATGGGAGCCTCACCGGTAAATAAGGGAGATTTATCTCATGACTGCCTAGGTTTTCAGTTGTGCATAAAATCTAGCCAACAATGATGTGCAGCTCAGATGCTACCCCATTGACCATTCAAATGCATTCTTTTTGTCCATCAAAATTATGTGCCCATAACTGGACAATCAATGCATCTACATGTGTTTCCGACATTGTGAACCAATAAACACATGATTACCAAATTTTACCTTTATCTTCTCCCTGTTTGTTTGTTTCAAACTTGTTTAGGGCTTTGAATCTTAGGGCTCTGGAATTGCCGTGTGATCTCTATATCAGGGACTTCTTAAAGTTCATCAAGAAAGACACTCTTCATCTAGTACAAGCTTGTGGATAGTGCTTAAACACCTTAGGTTTAGCTTTTTGAATTTTCTTTTTCTTAGGCTCAACTAGTGGCTCTAGCTGAATTTTCCGTCTTTTGTCTGCTAGAAGAATTCACCAATTCTTTCCCTTTTAGAACTGTGGGTCCAAGATATTTCAATTGCGAGAAAACTTGTGGGTCATAGATCTTTGAGATATGTGTTCAGCTGCATTTCAAGCTCGGGATGATGTCAAACATAGATCTGACCCGAAATAGATCAACAAACTTGTAGTATTATAAGGTTTTAAGCTAGCAAGATAAATGACGTAATCCTTTGGCTGCATTTCAGGGAATATTTGTTGCTTGAGTGTCAATGCTTATGCTTGACTTTAAAAAGCATTGGATTGGTTCATTAATATGAGTAAAAGATGACTATTTCAAGCTTGGATTTTAGGTGCAGAGGAAAATCATCTTTGCATAAGGTTATACATTTTTCCTTTAATACTTTGGTGGTTATATGTTTTGAATGCATGTTCAAAATGACATAATGGCTTTATATCAAAACATCAAAGGGGTTTTGTTTTTGGGAATAACAAGTTCTATTACCGTTTTTAAAAAGGAAATGTATAATGTTGAGTGGAAAAAGTCTTCCTATTTACAAAAGTCCACTTTTTACACTAATAAACATAACAAATTCTATGTGACGAAGAAGCCAAACAAAAAGGTGTTGCATATGGGCTAGTTTAAGGAGAGAACTCCCAAAATGCAATATTCACATCCTAGCAGCTGCCTCAACCAAGCCAATCTAACCAATGTACAATTAAAAATTCCAATTGTTAACAACAAGGCGCAATTGGGCCACAAAAGCACCATCACCACAAAGCCATCCAAACAGTGGGCGCTGAAGCCAGTTGATTGCATCAACACAAAAACTCAACCATGTAACATGGCTTGATTACACATCCTTTTATGAGCAAACCACTATGTTGCTAAAACTAGGCGACACCTTCCCTACAACCAACTACATATCACTAATCAATGCAAACACTAAAACAACAAAACCCTCCCACATCAACAGACAAAAACATGGAGAAAGATATCAAAGATTTGGCAGACTAGTAAGTCCCTTGGTATTATAAATATCTGCCAAACTTATCTCCAAGGGAACACCTCTCTCCTTGCTACAATTACCACCTACCTTGTCCCTGCCAAGCCCCTCGACCCACACTTCTTCCTCAATGGAGGACTGAGTTGTATTGACACCTACTTGTTCTTGGAGAAGGATTCCATAAAGTTGGAGTCTTGAAGGAGGATTTTTAGTACATTGTCCTTAGCCATTAGAACAAAATTGACTTGTGCGGCCATAATGGAACTTATTCCTAATTTGGGGTAGCTTGGGTTAAAGTGCAGTGTACTGGGACCATGTAAGCATTTTCATGATGTCCATGGGGCATTTACCTTTTTTGATCCACTCTTCTGTAGTTACCTTTTATGGGCGTTTTTAAGGCCTGAAAGCTTGAAGTGTTTTGGGCTCTCGCTTGGTAATAGGAGCAGGATATGTCTCATTATTATTTTTTAAGAAGCCCTCACTTTTGAGATGTGTAGTTCTGTTTAAGACTTGTATGCAGAGACCAAAGAAAAATTTGGGCAAAACTCTACACTGTTCTTCTATGGCAGCTACATTTTCTAAAACCAATTGAATCCTATCCTCCCAAATTGAACTACGACCGTCACTCGAAAACTTATGTTGCTTCTTTTTCTTTTGCTGCGAAGGACAGTATTTCCATCACCTCCTCTAGATCATTTAGGTCCAACATTGGATAATTCTAAATTAAAAATAATTGATAATATTTTAAGTTGGGCCCAACCAATTCTTATTTTGGGACAATTCAATATTATTATTATAAAATAAAAAGTATTTTTAAATACTCTTATGAGGTCAGTCTTCTTAAGGGAAGATTAAAAAGTGCATTGGGCATCTAATTTATCCTTGGCGCCAAAGAGGAGGATATAAAGGTGGATTGAATTGCCTAAGAAAGTTTATGCATGTTTATTTCAAAGATTGATATCTTGGGTTTGTGCACGACATGCCCTACTCTCCACTGAAGACGAAGTCCTTTGTTGTGGTTCAACTTGAGGTCAAAAACCGTCATTGGATCTATGTTGGTGAAATAATTTGTTGCTAGGACAAATTAGTTGATTTTCACCAACGCTTTGCGACCAAGTCCCTCTTGCTTGAAAGTGGAGGCTCCCTTATTGTATGTAAATAAAAACAACTCTATGGTTGGCCAATAGGCCGGGGATCCAACATGCACATTCCACTGCACCTGTGGCAAATGCTTGCAATTTTGTGCAAGGGAGGAATTTGCAAGGAAGGTGAAAAATTGGGAGTGACAATTTAGAGAGGGGATTAATATTGCAAGTAGGCTAATAAGATTATTACAACTATTAATAAGATATTATCAACATATAATTAGAAATAATAAAAACTCTACTAATTATATCAAGACAAAATAAACCATGAGCATAAAATATCATTCATTCATTCATCTAGAAAAGATGAAACACCTTTCTTGATTGATATGTTTACAAATTTGTGCAATGAAAGAGGGAGGAAACATATAATTAAGGGAAATTAAAAAATTCTATATTTTACTTATTCTCGGTAGCTATCTACTCATGAAGTCACAAAATTAACAACCCCTTTAAGTGAGGAAGTCACTACAATAAATAGTTTTTAAAAGAGACTCTTCACCTACCTCCCACATGTCTTTTGACATGTATTTTACAACTTGTGAGTCTTCACATTCCTAGGAAATAAATTAACTCACATTTTTATTAATTTAGGGAAACTTATTAAAATTTTTAACTATATTCACAACTTAATGAATAAGACAAAATTTAATAAGATGAAAAAATGAAAAGTATAACCCCCTAATGAAGAAATAGACAGTGAAAGAAGAGAGGAAGGGGGTGGGGAAGAGGGAAAGGAAAGAATATATCTACTTGGATGAAGATACCAAATCATATGCTTTCCTTTCCTATGTGGTAGAAACATACTCAACCTTTGTGGTTGACAAATACACAATGGTTATGTAGTCATGAAATCGAGCTCTGTGTTGTCCCACCTATAGTGAAAATATAGACTTGTTGTGCTCCTCATGTTGTTTACATCTCCAACCATATATGTTTGTCTATCATAACGTTGGACACAATAGTGGTTTATGATCCAATATAGTAAAAAAATGTCCCCATTGTCCATGTCAAGTACTGAAGGATCCACTTTACTTTCTGTCAATGCATCTTTACCTGGATCATTCAATTAAATATACTCACTATTCCCATTGCATGTGCAATATCAGGCCTAGTGCACACCATGGCATACATCAAACTGCTAATAACTCACGCCTTTAAGGTACTTTGGACATCTAGATTTGCATCTCTTCATCATACAGATCTTGGGACACAAATCCTTTGATAACTTAAAATGGCCTTCCGAAGGAGTTCTAACCGGAACCCTAGTATCCTGTTGTATTAGAACCTCTCCAAGGAATTGTTTGGATGCGTGTAAATGCTTCATATCAAAGGAGGTGTGCTTATTGAGTACTTTTATTTCCTGCATTTTTTTTTCCTGCAAAAAACATGACATCCAGGCATACAAGCATAGTGATAATATAACTGACCATCTTGAAATTATCTTTATATACATGTCAATAGTGTGAATGGAAACTAATATAACCTTACTACATCATGAAGCTATCAAATTTATTATACCATTGACATGGATCAATGTCTTCAAGCCATATAAAATAAAATCTTCTTCAATTTGACCAGTACCATCTCCTCTTTACCTTTTACCTCATAACCCTCTATAGTTGCTACATATATAGACCCTCCTCTAAATCACCATGGAGAAATGCATAGTATTTACATCTAGCTTCTCTAAGTGCAAGTATTCTGCTAACCAATCATTCCAGGGTGCCCTTAAAATTCTAATAGAAGTCATTTTTTACTATAGGAGAAATGTTCAATATCAGTTTTCAAAATATATACCTCTTTTTTGTGCAAACCCCCCTTGACCATCATAACCGGGACCATGTATCTTTTTTTTCCTCCTTCCTCTTTAACTCTATACACCCACTGGAGAGTCATCTGTATATACCCTTTTTACCTTAAGGTAGCTTCACAAAATCGTAAGTTTGGTTCTCTATGAGAGATTGATGATCCTCATTCATGGCTTGCTCCCACTTCTTCCTGGCATCTACCAAGTTCATTGCTTCATAAAATCTCTCTAGATAGCTCCATTGTTGGTGAGTAATAAATAATAATTATAAGGAGAAAAATAATCTAGTTCTCTTCTTACCCTAGAAAAGGCCTCCTTAATATAGGAGTTTTGTTTTCCTATTGAGTAGGCTTCCTAGCAAATAATTCATGTGTCACTTTCCCATCAAAAATATCTTCTAGCACTCTCACATCTTATTTACTAGGTTCTTCCTTTTTTGCTGCAAACTATTGCTTATACATAAATTTTTCATTATAGAACACATCACCAAGAGCATGTTTTCATTTCGTTAATACTCCAAAAGTTATATCCAAACTCATCACCACAAACCAATGAATGTGACTTTTTTTACTCATCCTCTAGCTTGGTCCTATCATCCTTGTCAATATGAACAAAGTTACGTCACATCTCAAAGACTCTAAGAAATGAGAAATCAAATTTCTTACCATAGTCCCAATGCCTCTTTAGCTTGCCCTCCATTCAAGGAACTTGACATTCCTCTAGTCATTATCAACTTTACACATCTTTTCCTCACCACTTATGTTCCCAAACAATAAAAGATAATCAGGAAGCAACATGTAACCTTCACCCTTCATTCCAGAATCTTCATCCTTTCAGACACCCCATTTATCATTGGAGTTCCTAGAACTCCCTTTATGCCACATGAAACCATGTGTTTTTTTAAATGGATTCTTCGAAGCTACTACATGGGAGTAACTTCCTTATCTGGGAGCTAAGACATTTTATCATTCAGACCTATTCCATGAATGTTTTCACATATGAGGTAAGGGTCCTTGTCAAATCTTAGAATTGATCTAATATATTCTCCTTATACTCCTAGTTTCTCGCAAGAAGGCGAGTGGAAGATTCCTTGAACAGGTGAGCATGATCCCTGATGCCATGTGTCCCAGTCAAAAATAGGGGAATGGTGCTGATCTTTAATCATATGGGGCCATCTCATTCCATAGGCTTGATGATTTTAGGCCGAGCTTATCTCCACATACTGGTTTCCCAAGTGCCAGTTCTAAAAAAGCGGGACCTTTTTCTAATTTGAGATTTCTTCCCTTTCTTTGCTTTCACCATTGTGGATATAACCTAGAAATATGGGATCACCACTTGTTGGACCGTGTGGGTCTCTCCTCCAATCATCTCATGTACACATGAGAATGTTTCATTTGCTTCAGGTTCAATGTTGGGCATGATGGAAATTTGCTTGCTCTGGTTGAGAAGTATGCATCTTGGGCCAGTTGAATAGGTGCAACTGCGGAAGAAAAAATGCTTTGAGTTCTTTGAAGGGTCGGTGGATGAGGTAGATCAATTTCACCTTGTTCCATACCTTCTATAGGATCTTGAGCTGCTCTTTCCTTCTTGTGTGTCCTCATGTAGTGAGTCAGCTCAGATTCCATTGACTTTATTTTTGTGAGCCTTTCAGAGTGGCAGAACTTGAAGCTTTCTCAACTGCCTTCAAAGCAGAGGGGAGATGTCTGTTTCTGGAGATCTTGGAGACATTCCTGACTCACATTCACAACTCTCTTCTTTTTGAACCACTCTTTAGATCTCTGAATCACTGCCTTGGTTCGTTCATTGATATCCCCTGATTCCCAGATGCTCCAAGAAACTTGCTTTGGGAGAGGTGAAGCTTTCCCAACTTGATACTCGGGGTCATACAATTCAGTTCCATCATCATCAATTCCCTCCTTAAACCAATCAAAACTAAATCTCCTCATTTTCCCAACTGTCATCCTCATATGATCCCTTTCCCTAACCTCAAGATCATCATAACAATTCACCCAATAGTCCTGAATTTGCGGAACATGGTGCAAGTCAGGGATATGGAACATATTAGGAGTGCTTTGAATCATCAAAGTTAGCTCTTGAAGTGTAGGAGTAGAGATTCAACTGTGAGAAAGAAGCTTCCAAATTTGATGCATCAACAAGAGACTCAGACATGAGAAAATTCCCAAAGAGATAGGGAAAGACACACCTTTATTTTTTCATCTTTTGAATTTTCTATTGACATGATCAAGTTGTCTACAAAGCTTGAACATGACGATATTGTCATTGAGGTACCTTGGAAGTTTTCATGGAGTGAAATAAAATCCATATACCCTGATGTACGAGAAATTTGAGAACAGTGTGAAGGACCCGTTTTTTTGGATCAAAGTGGCAGCCTGCGAGGACAATCTCAGTTCAGGATTTCCTTCAAGTAATCTTATGACATACATGGTGAATGCATCATTCACCATTGAAAATGGTGATTAATCTCCTTGAAGGTGTCAATTGTGAATATCTCTCATAGGCGGGGGCCTTTTGGGAGATGTTCTATGTGAGAGTTAGACAAACCTGAATGATCTCGTACTAGTGCGAGAGCATATACTAAGTATGATGTCATTGCAAATTTCCTGGTGACTGGTAGTTGGAGCAACTGAAAGTGGATATTTTCACTGAATATCTGACCCCAATCAATCATTTACTATGGTTCCTCAATGATGGTAATCGATGAACAATCGCCATGCTCAACTCCTGAAAATCCACTCAGTGGTCTCCTCTCCCATCACCCTGCTCAGTAGGATGATGCATCATCAAAAATCCTTCATGAAACTCATGCCTAGACCAAGCTTTTGGTACACGAGAGGGCTTTCTTACCTGCTTCAACCATGACCCCAATGCAAGGCCCTGTAGGTATGAATCCATTTTTGACCATTCTCTTGATGCAAATTCCTTTGGGATGATTACCATGTTGCTCCAGGTTGGGATCTGCATACATTGTGATATTCCTTTGGGAGTGAGCACTACCAAAATTGAATTGTCAGAGTGCCCTTATGATTCTCGTATCTAGTTCATAGTTGAGCACAAGCCATCACCAATTTTGTGCTCTAGACGGATAATGGGTGACCACCTCATCAGCATACAAACCACTTGTGTATACTTTGTCTTCTACAGGTTCTTGGGACTGCCAAGCATTCACGTTTTTCAGATCCTCCAAGTCCATATGAGCGAACATCGTTGTCTCCCACATCCAGATACTCTAATGCAAGGGTCGAAACGGGCTCCAAACCAACAAATTTGAACTTCATTATTGCAAAAATCTACTAGGTGAGAGAAAATGAGGAAGACAACAACTTTCTGCACCTAAAACAAACACTTTCTATTTTTAGTAAGTAGGAGCTAGGGGCTACTTTTTTTTGCTTTTTTGCTTTTTGTTTTTTCAATCTCCTGAAGCTCCTAACATACTACATACACTTTTGTTAATGTCTCTTTGATGATTTTTGACATTTACTATTTTTAGAAAGTTGTTTTTTGCTTTTTTTGCTTTTTTGATCAAAATTGCCTAGTTTGTCTTCTCTACTGATCTTTGAGTGCACTGATTTGAGAGGGTTTGATTTTTTAGGAAGATTTCTATTTATAGTAAGTGACAAGACCAGATACTTACTATATTTAGAAATGGCACTTCCCCATGTTGGATTGCAAAGAAAACAACTTCATCGGAATAGGCTTGCTCTCGAGACTCTGTGCTCAAAATTTCATCTCAGTCCGCCTATCAGAATGCTTGGAAACTGAAAAAGCGTGATTTAGGGCATCAAACTAGGGTTTTCTGCCATTAAAAAATCAGAGCATCATAGGGTTTGCTGTTACTGTCTTTTTGAAGGTGCTTGGATTGTAGAACGACTGTGAAAATTTCGTTCGAATCCGATCACTGGTTTGGAAGATATGAATTTTTCTTCGTTTCGGTGCTCGTGGCTGCCTTGGGTGAATTTGAAGGTATGTTTGATGAATTTGCAGGTGTGTGAAGCTTTGTGACGTAAAAAATTGTTGTCTGGGTCGAGCTGGTGAAGGAGTGAGGTAAAACAAGCTTGCACAAGTCTTTAAAAGCTCATAACAGTCTATTTTCTAGTTGCAAAGACACTTTAAAACCTAGCTTTGAAAGCATGAGGGGGTGGGGCGCTTTTTGTTGTCCCAATTGTCCCCGTTGTCCCGATGATAGTTGGGAATGTTGGGGCAGCAAAATGCGCCCCTTACTCTGAGCATGACAAGTGGCGGAGCGAGAGTGGAGAGATGGGAGATGAGAAAGAAACACTCTAAGCACCTAAGGTAGAAAAAATTTGGTCACATGGTGAACCCAGGAAGGGGCTAAGGGTGAGGCGCATTTTGTTGTCCCCACTGTCACCACTGCCCTAGGGATAGTTGAGACAGTAATATGTGCCCATGGGTTTGAAAAACTTAGCCAATTTTCAAAGACAACTTAACACCCGTCGGGAAGAGAGAGGGTCATATGATGAACCAAGAGCAACAGCTGAGGGGTGGGGCGCATTTTGTTATCCCCACTATTCCTCACTTGTCCCAGGATCACTGTCCTTAGGATAGTAGTGTATTTGGGATAGTTGGGACACCAAAATGTGCCACCCACCCAACTGAGAAAATGACTAAGTCCCAAAATCTTGAAATCACTTTTCCTAGAGCTCTAGAACTCTTTTTAGGAATTTTTTTATATCATTTTGACTCCCAAGATCATTTCAAGATCAATGGGATGGTTTTCAAGACCTAATTCTACCTCCTCCAAAAAATGCCTCTTTTTCATTCGGGACAACAAGGTGAGTCTGCACAAACTGATCTGCCCTGAGAAGAAACCATGTCTTGAAAAGAATTTTGTGATTCCATCATGAAGAGAACTTTTCAAGTTTTTCGATGATATCTTGTTTGTCTCTTGATTCATCACGGAGCTCCCGGAATCCTTTGTTGAAGTTTAGGTACCATTTGCAACTGCAAGCTCCTTAACCCTCCAAAACTTGCTTTCATTGTTCTTGTTCCAAAACCTCTGAAACTTTCCTAAATCTTCCTAAACATGTTCCATTTCATTCAAAACTCCTCAATAACATCTCCATATGGTTTTAGGCTTCTTGATCAATCCCGGAGGATGCACACCTGTCCCAAAAAGGCTAAAGAATAACCTTTCTAGGCTTACTAGAGATTTCATCTTTTGACAACATTCAACTAAATGACCTCATGACCACATTTCAAACACTTGGAAAGGTTGTTCATCACATTATGAATTTTTTCAAGGATGGGATGGTTATGACACAGAAAGCAGAATGATCCAAAGGATGCTTCAAGAGGGGCTTCAAACAATTTTTTTTGACACTAGGGTAAAGTTGTCATGTTTTCAACTTGAATTTTGACCATGTAAAAACACATGACAACATGATCCAGTTGGGGATGAAACCCTAAATAGTCACAACAATTTTTTTTGACACTAGGGTAAAGTTGTCATGTTTTCAACTTGAATTTTGACCATGTAAAAACACATGACAACATGATCCAGTTGGGGATGAAACCCTAATAGTCACAACACTTGGGGAGAGAAACCCTCATTTGTTGCATTGGTGACTTCTTCCATGAGTCACATTGGAGCTTCAAAATTTAGAATTTCAGAATGGCCAAGGTTTCTATTAGTGCTAGGGAACACATTCCAGATAGGGCATGCTTTTGGGGGCTGCCACACTCATTTCCAACTTGATCTAACCATTTAGAGATTTCGGGATCACTTTCAGTCGGTTTTCATGGTTGGAAAATTGTGATTTCACTTTCATTGGATAGCTGGTCTCTTCAAGATCATTTTGAGCATTGGTTTGTGTTTAAACTCCAAGTATTGATGGAGTTATGAATTCTAGAAGTTTCAGTTGTATTTGCAATTGAAATAAATTTATAAAATACAAATTTTCCCCATATTTCATTTTGTTGGATTTATTTGAGTATTTGGGATATTTCTATGTTAATTTTCAGTCCATATTGCATGTGAATGATTGTTCCTAAGTTTTGGTAAAGTTCGCTTCCCTAGAGGGATATTAATTAATGTTCTAAGCTGATTTTGATACCCTAAAAGTTTAATTTTCCGTTCACTGCTAGGGTTTCTAATATTGTTGGATCTGATGTTATAAAAATCAGATTATTTTTCAGTTGGGTGTTGGTGTATTTTCAGATCTGATTCTTAGGGTTTGTGGCCAAACCCTTATTTTCGATTTAAGCCCTAGAAAATAACGTTACAGAAAGTCTTGGACAACATTTCTGCCTCCCTCCAAATTAGATAGGTCCGACTCTTGGTGAAAGGTATCCTATACCAAATTGAGTTCCTCCAAATGTTAGGAATATTAATCTTATCGTAAGTATTCATTATTGACCATGTATTTTCTATCGATTGGTTGGATAGGTTTATTATCAGGTGGTTGAATAGTTAGTGGATACTCCTATTAAGGGAGTTGTGCCAACTTTATAACCTATATATCCCGTTATGCGTGGACGCGTAGCTCCATCTCTAGGTCGTCCTTGTTATAGGGACTTGGGGATGGGGACGAAATGCCCCCCTCCCCCTCCACACAACCCCCATTTGAAGAACATGAAAGAGCATCTCAGGGACATTTCCCGACTTTGGGACACATTTCTGAAATGTTCCAGGTGATGCCATAGGAGATGTTGTGATGCCCCTGGGACGGTTGAGGGATGACCAAGGGACATCTTGACATCCCCTATGACTGTTATATCATATTAACATAAAAAAATAACACTTACAAAGGAAAACAACACCTAACCTAACTATAGCTAAACTATAATAGTACAAACTTAACCCTAAAAACACAAAAAAGCTAGTAAAAATCCCAACCCACATTCATTTGAATCACACTTGGAAGAAGCTGAAGAGAAAGAGGAAGAACAAGAGCAAGGTATGTATGATGATCCCTTGTTTGCTTCTTTTTTTTTCAAATTAAAATGGGTTAAAGGAATAACGAATTAACTGTTTTTTTAGTATTGTTTTCAAAATGGAAAGTGGGCTAAAGAAAGGCTTTTGTTGTTCGTCCTTCACAAATCCCCCTCCTAAATGCATAATGGGCAGCATTAGAATCGTCGTATTGCTATTTTTTATTATTGTAGTCCCAAAATGAGTTCAGATAGTGAGTATGAAGTTGAATGTGAAATGAGTGATGCGATGGGTGGGGTTGTGCAAGGAAAAAGGCAACTGACAATTGACAGTTCACACGGGAGTGTTGATATGTTTTGCTGCCCCTCTAAGATACAAATATGTTAGGGGACCATTTGAAAAAAAATAAATCTTTAGAACAATTTGCTCAAGTCATTTGAGGTCCCAAATCAAACACTTTGGGGACCGGGGGAGTAAAACATGGAAGTGCAATATATGTTCATTGAATTGGCTGGGCAACGTTACTAGATTGAATGCACACTTATTGCACATCCTAGGGAAAGGTGTTGGCCTTTTTGGAAAACTATCAGTTGATGAGGGAGCCGAGGTACTGAGCTTGTTTAGCAAAGATACCAAAGAGAACGTTCCAACAATACCCCTTTTAGTTTTCAGAGAATTTATAGGAGTGCTTTATCTAATACTGCAACAATTTATGAGGTGGTTGCAATGGATGCTTTTGGTAGTAGGAAGAAGAAGGTCATGGCCCCAAATCTAGTTGTGGATATGAATGATAAAAAGGCCATGGAGGAGGCTAATGATCGCATCGGAAAATTCTTCCATTCCATTTACATCCCATTTCATGTTGCTCTCTCTCCTTATTATGAGGAGGCTCTGGGTAAGGTAACCAAAAATACCACAATCTTGGATAAGAAATATTCCAAGGTTAATTTACTAATGGAGGAGATGAGGTGCACTTGTGTCATTCATGGTTGCATCATCATGATGGATACTAGACTCCGCCCACTCATCGATACGATTGTCTCATGCGGAGAGGGTCCTTACTTCTTGAGGGCCATTAATTGTTTAATAAATAAGAAGGATGCAAAGTATCAATTTTCTATTTTGCAATACGTTATTGAGGAGTTTGGCCTTGCCAATGTTGTATAGGTTGTTACAGATGCAACTTACATGTGTTCAAAAGTAGGTAAGGTTGTTCAGACTCACTACCAACATATTCTTTGGACCCTAGTGTTGTCTGGATGTGATGAAAAATGCACTAAAAAAATTAGAAAACTTGATTGGGTCAAAAGTGTAGTAGCATAGGCGATAGATATACAAATACTGGTTTGTAACCACCGTACATCATTGGTTCTCTTTCGAACCTTTTTGAGGAAGGAAGTCCTCAAGCCGATGGACACAAGCTTGACATCCTACTTTGTTTTGCTGTATAGGATACACATTTTGGGTAGATGTGAGATATATCACATCGATTGTATCTCCAATTTTCAATGTAAGTAAATATAGAGATTCTGAAAGCACCAAGCTTGGTGAGATATATGTGTATTGACAGTATGCTTGGCTAGATGAAGGCTGCTATTCAGGCAAGGTACTGTAGAGTTTTACCATCAGCATGTTCAGCCCGTCATTGACTGAAGATTGGAGAAGATGAAGACCCCTTTTACACTTGGATGCATACACACTAAATTCTAAATGATATGCAAAAAGGCCTATCATGAATGTCCTCATAGATGTTGAGGAAGTGAAGAAGGGTTTCTTAAAACCTTGATTAAAATATACAATGCAGAGGATGCTTGATGGGCCAAAACTAATTGGCTCAATTTTGTTTATCTTGAGGGCTACAAAACTTCTGTTAAGATAAATAGGAGCACAATGGAATAAGACAATCCAGTGAATTGGTGGTAATTGTATGGGCCTCTAGGATTGCTGTGTACACCTGCCATTTACCTCATTTCTTAGGTTTCTAGTTCCTTTGCTTTTGAGATAACTTGGTTGACATATGGGTAGATCTCTCTTAAGAGAAATAGGCTTATCTCTGAGAGTAGAGAAACTTGTACACAGTGCTTTGCGTCTCACAGATCACAAGGCACCTCAGTACAAGGAGAGCCCAACACTATGGTGGGATGTAGATCTTGAGGATTCGAGGTAGATTGGCGACGATTAGGAGTAGTAGGGATTTGTTGGGATCCCTTTACAGGATGAAGATGATGCCAATAGTTCCAGCGAGGAGTGGTTTGGGAATATTCCTTCAAAGGGTGACTGATTATTGAGTTGCATACTATGTTTTAGTTTTTGCCATTTTGGTTATGACATTTTGTACTCTTCTCATGCTGATTAATAATTACATTGTAATATGTATCATCAACATGTACTCTTGACTCTTGAGTCAAAAGTCTCTTGTTTTTCATTGTCATGACTTCCAACTTTGAGGCTGCAATGTGCATGTTTACTATTGATGTATCATTGTATCACTATCAATGTATCTCAATTCTATGTCACTGAACAAATATAAATATTGGATTTTGGCTTACGTCATCTTTAAAATTTGGGATTTTTTTGCCGTCCTAGAAACCCTATCCCACCGTCTTGGAGTCTTAGGTAACTATGATATATTTTGAGATTTAACATTACATTATTCACGTTATTAACACACCTTGGTCATTTGTCTATTTTGTTTGTTTATGTATAAGTAGTATCAGAGCCTTGATTAAAGAGGTGAGGGTCCCGTGAGGAGAATATGGTAGTTGCGGTAGTTGGGACCCTCACAAGCTTAAGGAGGCCATTTCATAAAGTCCAAAAGAAATATTTTAAAATGTTGTCAAAATATTTGTTTGTTGAGAGTGGCCCAACAAGAGCCTGGGGATGCAAAGATGAAGTGGTGGGCCCAAGGAAGATGATGTGAAGAAGTTGTATGAGGAGAAGATGGCTTAGGAGAGACAAAGAGGAGGCTTAGAGAGTAAGACTTTTTTAAATTGCATTTATTTTGCATTTTAAATTGTTTGCAGTATTATTTATTTGTATATTTAGCATTTCTTCTAGATAATACTAAATGCTTATATGAGTGGAGTTTTTGAAAACTTTTCTCTTTGTCAGAGAGCTGTAATTGGCATTTCCTAAGAGGTTGTGTTATTTAATGTTTTCCTGAAAAAGGAATTTAAGTTACTGGATGCAGATATTCTGATAGAATATAATACAAACACAATTAAGAGTTTGAAAGAAGCATGAAAGCATTAAAAAAAACAAAGAAAGAAAGAAAGAAAAAAGGCACGAGAGAAGTATTGGAAGAATGCTCGACGACTTTGTTTGAAGAAAGAAAAGTTTCCAAAATAAATGGTTTGTTGTTTTATTTTCCTGAAGTATTCAATCTGTCTGCAAAGCATTAAAAACTTCCTGAAGAGGTGAATTGTTGGAAGATTAAATGTTTCTGTTTTTGCGTGCACACGGCTGAAGCATGGCAATCTTTATCTATTTTCAATAGAGGTGTTCAAACTTACTTACAAATGGTGTTGGAACTTGCCGGAAAATACTATTTGGTGTTGGAACATTCATCCTTAGCATGGATTATTGTTATTTTGGTCTGATTTTTTATTGGAAAAGTGTGCAAACTGCTGGGTGGGTCCCAAGCTCAAAACAAACAAATGCTAACTGGCTGGAAAATGGTGTGAAAAGAGATGGTTTTTACAAAGGGGCACGTCAAATATAAAGAAGCACATATGCCAAATAATAAAAGAATTGTTTCATTTGATTGTTTAGTGGGCATTGTTATATGTTCTATTCTGCTGCATGGGCTTATACAATGGACAAATGCCATTACACTCACCCAATGCTGCACTCATGGGTAAATAAGATTTTATTTTGTCGCTCTGGATTACATACAAAGTGCATTATATAGAGGATTTTGGTTCACTATTTCAATCTGCATTTGAGATGAGTTGGTAACTACTGTTTGTGATGCCATTGAGAAAATATAGTTTAGAGGATCAACCCTTGCTAAAGCTTAGTCAAAAAGCTATTTTAGAAGTCATATTTTTGTGAGTGTACTGTTTTTGTTAAAATCAAAATCCCATAGAAACATGTTGTAAAGTCTTTTGGCTATGTTGGTTAATGTTAATCTATGAAGACCATATATATAGACCCCATTGATCATAAGTTCAAGTCTGAAACTATTTTTTAAATACTAGCCAACTCCATTTTCTGCCCAAAATCAGAAACAAATCAGGAGAGGTTTACTGAATTTGCATTTGCGAGGGGTCCTTTTAGCCTTAAACTAGAATGAAATTTCAAAACAACGTAATTTTCTTATGACCACTTGTTTTGACTGGAACGACGATTTGAAATGTGTTTACGTGAGAAATTTCTGCATTTGATGCTTGTATATTAGGAAGTTGGGGTAGACCCCGAAAGGCTTGAAAACGGATACGACACGCACCCAAAATGAGTACGTGTTGTAATACAGTGGGGAGATGTTCTAGGTACTTGGGATAGTATCCGAGTATGTTGAATGACATACCCTAAAATATCTGGGTACTGTCCCATGTACCCTGAGCATATTTCAAAGAAAACCAAAGGGAAAACAATAAAAAATTGGTCTTTTCTTTTTTGATCAAAAAAGTCAAAAAGACTTTCAAACATAAAATATACAAACTCCAACCCTAAAAGACAACCCCTAACTCTTTTTAAACAACACCACTACATTTACTTCACATTGCAATCTTATCTCTCGTTGCACAGTTTCTCTCTCACCTCAAGATTTTTAGTTGGTTAGGGTGTACACTACACCACAAGGGCCAAGTAGTTTAAGGAGCTTACAACAAAGAGGCCAGGGTATTCAAGGTAAGTTTGTGTGGTTTTATTTTTTATTTATTAGTTTGTATTTTGCAACTTGTTTTCAATTATTTTGTTATTGTTTTAAACATTTTTCAACCTAACTACCAACACTAAAATTTTGTTCTATTTGTAATATTTAAAAAAAAAATTGTTAACCAAGTAGCTAGAAAGATTTTCTAGAATGGTTAGAAGATCTAGTTTCATGGGCCAAGGGATAACCATCAAACATGATCCATGCTTGCCCATTTGAAAGGATGTCACACCAATTCAACAATTACCAAGTGGAGGGGGCTATGTTTGGGTTTGCTTAGAGTGTAAAATCCAATTTTAAAGTTAGTACAATCATGCTAAATTCAATTAATGTGGGGTTGTTAGCCAAGGAGTCAAAATTTGTGGAGGGACAGATGGAAAGGGGTTTCCATGTGTAAAGACCCTTGCATATATCAAAAAGAAAGAAGATGCAGATGCGGCAATTGCCTTAAAATCGAAGCATCCTTTGACAAAGAAAAGATCTAGAGGTAGCAAGCCATCTTTTTTTCTATTTGCAATTGTTGTGATCCAATTACACATGTTTTTGTCACCCCCTGTGGCTGTAGGGGTAGATGATTCACCACTTAGTCATAAGAGAACAAACGATGTAGGCCCATTGGAAAGGGCGTTCAAGAATGAAACTATAGACATAGCCAATCAGCAAATTGCACATTTTATTTATGCATGTGGCATCCCCCTTAAATGTTGTTGGATCACCATGCTGGAAGGATGTGGTGAAAGCAATCAATGATGCCCCTAAATCATACACAAGCCCAGGGTACGAAAAGGTGTGCAACACCTTATTGGCCAAAAAAAGGTTCGTCGCAGCCCATCAAGACTTGATGGGTCCAAATAGTTGTCCATTATGTTTGATAGATGGAAAGATACGAAAAATAGACCATTGATCAATGTGGTTGTAGTGGTCCTAAAGGGGCAATGTTTTTGAGGTTTTCTGATTCTGAGGGAGAGGTGAAGGATGCCCAATTCATTGCACACATCCTTATGGAGTCTATTGAGATGGATGGGCCTCAAATTGTTGTCTTAAGTCATGATTGACAATAAAAAAAATTGCAGAGTTGTAGGGTTGTTAATTGATGAAAATTATAGGTACATATTTTGGACACTTTGTGCTATTCATTCTCTCAACCTAGTGTTACAAAAATTGTGCATTAAAATTTCTTGGATCAAAACGATTTATGAGGTGAGTAAGATCCAAATGTTCATTAGTGACCACCACATGTCCCAAGCCATCTTCAGGAGCTTCTTGAAGTTGTAATTGTTAAAGGTGAATATCTTGATTCTTTTTATTTTAAATTTTTCTAATATTAACTTAATTTTGTAAGTACGTAATTTGTAGAATTTTATTTTTGAATGTTTAACTTTTAAAAAAGTTTTTTTTATTAATTTTCTGATTAGGTTGTTTAGACTCAAGTTTCCTCATACACACTTGTCTTGAGACAACTTGTGAAAGTGAAAGAGTCATTGAGCCACATGGTTATCAACGCCGATTAGGGTGCATGGAGGCATGCAAACATTGAGAGGGTTGCAAAGGTGAAAGGGTTGATCTTCGATGATAGGTGGTGGGATTGTGTGGAGCACTTGCTTAGGTTTATCACGCGCATTGTGAGTATGCTCAAATTTGCTGATAAATCAATCCATGTTTGGGTGAAAATTTTGCTGGAACTGACCCAATGATCGAGCATGTTAAGTCCATAAATGACAAAGAGAAAGATCCTACAAAGAGCTGCTTCAAGGAAGTGCATACAAAGGGGAGGAAAGTAAGAAAACCCAACAATTGAGCTATGGATGAAGTAACAACCCGATTGATATCTAAAAAATAAAGAGTTTATAACTTAAAATTCTGAAATGGCTCCTACCTATTGCCTCCTTGAACAACATCATTAGGCTGGACATGCCTATCTAAGCAGTAGTTCATGGAGAATAGTGGATTTTACATAACTACATTCACTCGATGTTCCATGCTATTGTGACAACCCCATGAAGGTTGGAATGCCACCTTCGTGTGGAGAATGTTTAGATAGAGGAACATTTGGTCTCAAATAAGAAAAGGTTGCATTTAACAATTAGTTTGTAAGAGGGAGGGAGAAAACAAGGATGTAGATGCCATAGGAGCAAGTTTGTAAGAAAGGTTGCTCCCTGATCATTTGTGCAAGGAAGCCGTTATGTATGTAGGATTTTGCTATGTTGCCAGGATACAGGTATGGGTACGGGTATGGGTTTGATATGCGGATACGTCAATTTTAAAAAATCCTTGGGTACGATACGTCTTGGACATGTCCATACATATATATTAAAATACACACACACACACATTTTACTCATTTTTTAGTCCAAGAAAAACTGAAATAGTAATACAAAACTTGAATCAATGTTCAAAACATTCACTATACTTAAAGACTTTACATTTTCATTGATCATGTGGCTGCCATACGTTTGATATATGAATATCATGCCAACATGAATACAAACAAGACTTGAAACATATACTGGGATCAATGTTCAAATTTTCAAAACATACAATAATAAATATACTTAAGATTTTACATTTCATTGATCATGTGGCTGCCATACATATGATATAGGAATATCATGTCAACATGAATGTGAGTGCTTTTTATAACTTTTTGAAGTGTTTAGGGTTTAATATTTTATTCATTTAAATGTTAGGGTTTGGTTTTTTGCATTGACTAAGTAAAAAAAAAGTGTTTTAATGCCTTAAAAGGCGTATTTAAGCTTAGATTTGCCGTGGGTATGTCCAGGTTCTTCCCAGGTACGTCATGGGTACATCTGGACGTACCTGGGAAGAACCTGGACTTACCCATCACGTATCCGTACCCGTACCCTGACATATTCGTACCAGATATGTATCAGGCAGGGTACAGGGAGCTGGAGGACAAACCCTGGCAACAAAGGGATTTTGGTATATATTAATCGGAATCGAGCATATTCTGTTATCTGTGGTGTATGTTGTTTCCATGGTTTATTTATATTTTGTTATAGTAGAGTAGATGTGCTGTATGTATGTTTTGTTGTGTTACTTTCATTGGTTGAGGATTTGTTGGGTAGGTGGTGTTGTTATGCAGTGATATAGCGGAACACTTAGGTATATCAGCACTGTAGGCAGGCATCCGTTATCTGTTGGCACTCTGCACTTTCCTATCCTAAAGTCGGGCTAGATTTGTATTGTGCCACACCTAAGTCTATGAGTGCATGTGGAAAGTGCCGTTGTAAGTTTCGGATGGGTGTGCTCCGGGTAAAAGAATTGCAACACAGAGTCCAGAGCAGGTGACAGACTCTCCCACACTTGAGTTTACAATTCGACCACCAACGGGTTCTCTCTTGAATGTGATCTCTTCCTTCATTTGCGAAGGTTGGCATCTTTCATGCAAAGGGAGCATTGGCACATTGGGGTGCTCCATCTAATGTGTAGGATTTTCGGTTTAAAGTGCACAAATCAGATGAAAGTAGAAAACCCAACAATTGAGCAACAGATGAGGTAGTGGCTTGATTGAACATTTCTAGAATATTTCTTGACTATTACCTACCTGAACAACATCATTTGGCACTATCTAAGCAGCAGTTCATGCAGAACAGTGGATTTCATCATAACTACATTTGCTCAGTCTTCAGTGCTAGTGACAACCCCAGCAACTTTAGGAGAAGAATCGAAATTTCTGGTGGTGGCATCTTCCCGAAACGAAGTGGTTAGAGAACTGCATCAACATGTCTTGGCACAAATTATAGCCTAAATTCCAACCAATCTGTAATGGTATTAGTGAACTATGAGTCTGAAGTTTCCCTCATTATAATCTGAATACTTTGTTTGGCTATATACTGTTCACTCTTAGACTCACAGCATATTGGTAGTAGGAAAATTCTGAATATTAAAACTTAAGAAAATGTCACAAAATAGACTTATGTAACTTGTAATAGATCTGCACTGAGTGAGATTTGTCTTCACCTGAATATATTTTGTTAGTTGCAAATAATTTAGTTTTTGATGATTCTCTTTTCTTTTTCTGTGCCGGGCGATGTTCTGTTGCGTTCAATGGGACTGGGATTTTTTTCATATATTTAATATTTTCTCAAATTTATGTCAAAATAAGGTTAAAAACATTTGTCAATTTAACCTTTGTATTTTTCCATGGATTTATAATTAAATTTTCTTCTCATTCCAGCACTGAGTTTGAGATGCCATTACTTCCATTCAATGCTGGACATAACAATTCTATTTTCTTTTAAATTTGATTTGTTTTCTTGTTCGTCTTTGAGATGATGGCTGACATTAAAATCTATTATTCTTGTTGCAGGAACAACAATTATGCTCTCAGAATAGATTATTCCCAGATCATTATCGTCTAATAAGGAATACTCTAGTGATCAAGAGTACAGAAGGCCCTGTTAAAAAGTCTGATGCATACCGATTTTTTAAAATTGATTCTAGTAAAGTGGACAAAGTGTATGATTTCGTGTCAAGAATGGGCTGGATCCAGGGTGAGGAATCACCCACTATTTGATCCATTAATAATATACATTTTTGCATTCCATGTAATTTTTTCCTGCGTCTTATGTTTCTGTTTGAATTGGTCTGCCTTAAATTTTTAATAATAATCTGGAAGTTTTACATGTTCACAAAAAGTAAGGCCCAAAAATGTAGCAGATGAGATTGATATTGATTACCGACTTAAACTTCCATTATTTTGCCCTGGTGAAATTTTAGGACAGGAGCACTAGGGAACAGATGAAAAGCTTGTACTGAGGTGTTTTTTTGCAAATTATTGAATGTTCTCGTCTTTTTGTTTTGTTTTTGCCAAGAAAGCTTATTAACTTATTTGCTTTCATCATATCACCCCAGTTGTGGGCAGAAAATCAGAGTAGAAAGTCTATGGTTGTTTTATTTTAATAATCATAAGACGACAAAGAGCTTGAGAAACAAGGAAAAGGAAGCACATCACGCTATTTCAAGCTGTTGCTGTATTGTTCAGGGTAATAAACCCAGACAATAAATTAATAGACACCAATCTATTGGTATAGCTTGTATGAAAAATCCACAACAGGCCTTTTTTGTGGGGTATCATGTGTGATTTTAAATACACAATATAATACTCTCTAATTTGAACTATTGTTTCAACAGCAAGGAGGTGAAGTTTTAATATCATTAAAGTTTTCCCAGTTGTCTTTAAGTTCAAATTTCATAGATGTGGAGGGCTGATGATGATTATGAGCCTACGAGGAGAGATTCACATTCTAGATCTCTCTGGCTGTTTAATCAGCTGAACAATCTTTGGTCTTCCTTCAGGAAGCCTTATGTTCCTTCTGGAAGTAGAATGAAAGAAGCCTACCTGATAAAATAAGAAAAGAAAATTTACTTAGCACAAAACAAATGATGAGAATTTTACTGTACAATTTGCTGTCAACAATTGTTCTAGTTGTAAGAGAATGCAACCATGCAGAGGGAGGCCAAGTTACCATCTATGAAATAGCGAAAGCTGCGTGGTGGATTGAGGGCAATGTTTTATCTGTTTCACTTGTTTTTGGTGCAATGAGATGCACTGAATACAAGCTTTGAAAGCTTGAATAATGTGTCTTACTTGTATGGAAATATGCACTTTCTTAATGAATACTTGTGGGCTTGGAAATTGTGCTCTTGGTAGTGGCTATTTTATAAATATTTCCAATTCATGAACTTTTGATGCACTAAATCGTATTTCTGTGAAGACAATGGTGTTCCTAAATAAGGAAGTGTGCTACACACGTCATCTAGATGCTTAGCATAAAGCATGTTCATGTTACGAGGTTGGCATACCATACCAACCGTTGAATGATAGTGAGGTTATGGACATTTAAACTGGGGTAAGCGTGTGAAATTCAGTTCCATATTTGTGAAATGAGCGTGCACTAAATTGGTTTCTATGAAACATAATGATAAGATTATAATGTTTCAGTACTATTGCTTGGGAGTACAGCACAGTGTAAATATTGTTTAGGGCAAGATTTCAGGCTTAAACTATTTGGTCAAGAGATGCACATGCAGTGAAGAAGGCAAGAGATGCCCTGAAATGGTGTCTGATAGCACCAGAATTTTCCATTGCTTGGTTTGTTTTTGGTCTGAGTTTTGCGTAATGTTATATGGTGTAAATTGACAAACATGATGAATATCTATTTGCAATGTCTGTTTTAAATTAAAATAATTCTTTACCATAAAGATTACTTATGACAATTACAACGCTCAAGAGGATTGAATACATAAGCACTGTCTATATCTGAGTATGTTCACAGATAAAAAACCATATTTATAAAGGATATTAGCTATCCATACTTTCAGCACTTCTAACGTTCACAAATACAAAACCATATCTATAATGGATATTTGGTATCCATACTTTCAGCACTTTTAATGTTCACAAATACAAAACCATATCTATAATGGATATTTGGTATCCGCACTTACAGCAGTTCTAATTTGTATGGGAACCAATGTTTTTGTCAATACAGTTTTTAAATTTAGATGATAATTATTTATAATATTTGTTTATTGTGTTAGTTATTGTGTTACCAAACCAGATTACAAATTAATGGGTGTTCGTTTTTGGGTTAATAAACCAAATAAAGAAAATAATGGGTGTTAGTTTATGTGCTACCAAACAAAATATAAATTAATGGGTATAAAACACCAATTGCAAGCATAATAGTGATTGTTTCTTGTTTCTATATCCACGAACACTTAGCTATAACACTGATTTTCTCTTAAATTGGAATGGCGAAATCACAAATCTTCTCAACCACAACATCCATTGAGTGGTGCCAAATCACTTTGTGGATTGCTCGTCCTGTTGTTTCCTCCCGAAAGTGTCTACGGCACTGGTTCATACCTGGAAGAATTATTACTAGTAATTAATTTATAATTAACATGATAATTTAATCATTTGATAAAAAATTTGTTTTGAAATGTTTTTGATAGTAGATGCAGCGTGTCTATGTGATATATACATGTTATTTGGACAACTTATATCAATCAAAAAAATCTATAATATATTACAAATTTCTCGTTTTCGTTCTTGACGTCTGTTCGGAGTGTTTGCCCTTTTATAGTTTAAAGATGCATGTCGGAATTTCAGGTTCAAATTTCAACATTTTTGGCCGATAGGCTTTTATATGTGCACTTTCGTGGCAACTCCTGTCATAGTCATCTTAGTATTTTAATTTTAATTTTCAAATTAAATCATCATTCATCAAAAACACATGGAAGTATGCCACATGAATAGGGTAGGTGAAATGATGTGTCATCTAGCTCAACTATAAAAAATGTTGTGTTATAAATTAGCCTCAATTTCTATTACGAGTATAGAGACGTTAATATCATGGAGATGGCTTTTCTTAGGGTGAAATTGCAAACTGTGTTTACATGAAAAGTGTTTTTAGAGGATCCACGTATGACAACCTCCAAGAATTTGAAGTTTATAATTTTGAAACAAACTAACTGTGGGTAGAGATGATTTCCATGACAATGGATGCCTTTTTAATTCAGTCTGATAAGTTTGTTTGTTTGAGGGTGGGTGAACGGAGGTGGCACTAAGAGTCCAGTGAAAAGTCTTTTTGTGTATCGTCCTGTGACAAACTTTTGGCAGAATGATTCATCACTAAAGGCTCTCAATAATTTTGCTGCTATGACTCGCAATGAAATTATTGTTATTCTATATAATAAACTTTACTGGTGGAACATTCCAATTAATTGTGTACAAGGAATATTAAGCCTCATTTTTAATTGTATAGGTGTTGAATAAGAATAGTTTAAATGGAATAGATTTATGGTATGCTGGAGAGTGAGGTTCTTGGTCACTGTAAATGCTTGCTTGAGAAGAAAATACGGTTTCACAGCATGGGAAAAACATAAATCACCATACACCACGGAAGCTGAAGTATTGGTTGTGGCCTTCCAAGTGGTTTTTTTTCCATTACCAGGGGCTTGATCCTCTTATATGATTATGAATTCTGAACTTTCTATATCGCTATTTTCAAATGGTTATTGAAATCCTTTATCATTTTTTTTTCCCATTTTTTTTTTTTTTTTGGGGGGGTTAAATGTATGAAAATAGCGGTTGATTTATTTGTAGAGTCTTGATTTATTTATTCATGCCCCTGGATTGTACAAACTGGTGCGACATAAAAATGTTGTTTCCTTATTATGACACTTTTTGCTCTTTGGATAGAAGCATTGAAAAATTATATTTAGCCTTTTCTTTTTTAATTTGTCAATGTAGGAGTATTATTGTCGTGGTCACCATGGAAATTTATGTTACAGTTTTGTGTATGATTGTCTTTACCAAGTAGACTTTACTCTTTCGTTGGTTTATTTATTTAATTATTAATATATCTATTATGTTAGATTATAAAATTGTTTCTGGGAAAAACTCAGTTTTTTAATCAGCATTTCGGATCACTCCGTGATCCATCGTTAGGATGAGAATATATCTATAATGTTATTAGAATTGGATCACTAGGATGAGAACATACTTTAGTTATTAGAACTTTACGTCCTGTAAACAAAACAAGTTTTTACACGCCCACCATTATCTTATAATTTTCATGTATTTGTGTTGATTTAAGTTTTCAAGTGTAATTGAATTAAATTATTACATTGTGGGATTTTTCTAATTTTATTTCGGTAATAATATGGGTAATGACATTTTCCCCATACTATCAGTTTTTGTGGGATTTCTTGATTCTGTAGTCTCTTTTCCCAATGACAGCATTTGGAACATATAATGCTTTATAAGACCATTAGTTTTGCGGGATTTCTTTGTTCTATAGTCTCTTTCCCCAATGACGACGTTGGGAGCATGTAATACTTTATAAGACCTGTTATTTTATAATCCTTATTAATGGTAGATAAATCCAATTGCAACTCAATGACATATTGTCTTTAAAAAAATATCAAATTTTAAAATTATCTTATTGTAATTTTGTGGGCTTTTACCCACATATTTAAGTCATCTCAAAGTGATCTTCATACATAATCACTATCATGTGTGCTAAAGTCATTTAAAATGATCTTCATAAATTATGATAACCATAATAATTCTCTTGATAGGTGTTCCTTTCATGGGATCGATTCAGCTACAATTGTAGCATGCAGAGGTGAAATTTAAGGTTGATGTTTGCTTAGTACAGTACGATGACAATACATTAGATCTCGACACTTTATTAAAACTGTTGAGACCATTAGTTCCAAGGTTGGTGTGATATAGACGGTGGTACAACTATTGTGTCGAGGATTTTTGTTCTAGCAATGACATCATTAACAATTTTGTTGTGCTTGTAATTATTATATAGTGAGTCAACTTTCGTTGTCATGGAACCCTACAAAGAAATCAACAATGTTTTTCCCTAAGTAATCACTATGTTTGATTTTGGTGACCATGAAGTTAATAATCAACGTTGATGGCTTTGTGTGATAATTGTAGCAAGTACCAAAAAAATATTTCCTTTTTGCCAAGCTATCGTTGCGGTTTCTTTCTATGGCAATGGAAGCTTGTCACAAGTATTGACTAGTATTATCTCATGCATCACTTCGTACATTTTCAACCTTCCTATAGGCTTCCACTCTGCCTATAGATGCATATGTTATTATCACTTTCCATTATGGACATCTTTTCTTGTCGTGTTTTCTTCTTCCTGCACACAACTCATGAAACTGTGGTTGAAAGGTCCATCTGAAGTTTTCATCAGCCATGGTTAAAGCTTTTTAAGTTGAAGACTCTTTGATTTTTCATCTATTTTTGTGAAGCCACATTGGTAGATTTTTGTTGTGTTTAGTGTATTTAGGATTGTAGAGAGTAATTGTTGGTTGCTTTCTATCAACTACAGTAAAATTTTAGTTCATTTAAGCTTGCAAAGGATTCTTGTTTCCAATTGTAAACTATAAGAAATAGATTAAAAATGTTTTCTGCACATTGGAAAAACATGGAATTTCCAGTGTACGCAACTTCCTGAGGTTGTGCCGAGACAATTGAAATGTGAGAAATGATATGGGAATGTGGTAGGTATGTGGTAAATGTGGAAATGATGGGGATGGTAATGAATCTAGGATATAGGGTTGAGTTAAATGTAATTGATCAACTTGCAAGCTATGAACCTGCTCATAAAGGGCGGTGGATGCTTGTCTAACCTCTATGGGAGTAATACCACGGTCAAGTATAATTGTTGTGTGCAATTCTTGGTCTGTCTATGAGACCGTAAACTCCTCGACATGGTTGTCGCACCTGAGGAAATTGTTCGTTCATCTCCAAATACTCCTCTGCAAAGAGAGTCATGCAAAGATGAGGATGAAAGACTCAAAAGAAAACTAAGGGGTCTGATGTCTAACTCGATTGGCTTGATCAACCCAAAATTTCTCAGCTATAGTCAATTGTTCGTTAAGGGCGTCTAACTAGTTGATGATCTGAGGGGGCAAAGGGGTAGATCTAAATACTAGTGCTCGCAAACCCAAGTCTATGTCTCCCAGAACTCTCTATGCGTGGAGGATGAATAACTGGCTCAAAGATCCTTCTACGAGGTTGGGGCGGGCCAAGAATGGTCATGTGGGAACGCCAACTTGTGACCAAGGTAAATGAGGTTGCAAAACTAGTTGAAAGGGGTCGAGGACTAAGAACTAATAGTCTAAGTCGCTAATTATTGACTTTGTTGTTTTGTTTTAAATCTCTACACTACTCTAAATTTCCAACTTTAAATAAATAATGTAAAGGGGGCCTAATTTAAGTAAAAAACAATTAAAGTTCTCTTTTAATTAAATAAACTACATTCACCATTATTTCAATAAAATAAATACATCAACTACTCTTTAACTCTTTTTAAAAATATGTACTTTGGATGAAGCTTTTCGAATAAAATAAAACAATTAGAAACATCTAAGTTCCTATTTTTTTTTGGTGTTTTTCAAGATTAATTAAAATAAATAAAAAGTATTAACTCTTCAAACACAAAATTGAGATAAATAAAATGTAGATTATTTTTAAATTAAAATGAATCTACAATTGCTTCTAGAATTAAAAAAATATAAACAAGAGTTAATCGGGTATGGTTTTCTCTCTGTTACAGCTTCTGTGTAATTCTTATTATGACGGGTAAGTTTAAAATGAAGATATTATTTATTAAACAATATTTCTTTTGACCAATTTCTACCTCTGTGTCCTGGGAAAGAGAAAATATTATTTATTAAACAATATTTCTTTTGTCCAATTTCTACCTTTGTGTCTCGGGAAATAGAAAATCTTCCCTGGAGAATTTCTTCTAAATTTGAACGAAAGAAAATAATACCGAAGAAATGAGAAATATTGCTACCACTACTTCCTTCAACCTATTTCCCTTACAAATCCATGGGGATAAATAGGAAAGATGATATCAATAAAAGAAGTTTATTGAAAAAAATACTAAAACGTACGAGAATTGATGATATCTTCCCTTTCCGATTGCTTCTAATGCACAACTTCTTCTAACTAATAACAAATGAAAACTATACTAAAGCTTCAAAGAAATGAATATAGTCCCAATCTGGTTACTACTGTGTTGTTGTTGCAGCACTTCCAGGGATGTGACACACTCGGTGTCTCCTTGGCTTTAGATCTTCTTTCAATGGTGAGTTCCAATTGATACATGGAAGCAAGAATGGTAAATGATAACAAGAAAATTAAGAAAATTGATTGTAGCTAGCTTTGTGTAAAGAGAATGACTGAATGTAAGAAGCAATGAAGAACAAAGTAATGTATTGGTTATCTATGTGATCCTTCTCCAAAATTTGGATAACACTTCACAAAAGAATATCAAATGCCCAACTCGTGATACAAATAAAAATCTCATTTTTATAAGCTGGTGGTGGAGAAGATTTAACACTTGTCAATCAAGAAACAAAGACTCGGCCTAGGAAGGACAAATCATCATACTATATTTAGTAAATGAGGAACATGAACTCAAGACCAATCCAACAAGCCCAAAATTAGCTAATTTGACTTACAACATGAGAGAAAATCACGTCGTAATCAGAACACGCGTTTAAAAATGCATGTTTTAATTTTGCGTTGGAAGGTGACAAGATCGCGCATGTTCCCAGAGGGACGGTTGCGCAACCGCCACTCTAACAACAAAGGCGGTTGCGCAATTGTCGCGATGGTCACTGGTTTATGCAACAAAACAAAGCTAGAAAACTCTAAGTGTCAAATTAAGCTCAACGACTGTTACGACGGTTGCGCAACCGCCCCTCTAGGAACAAAGGCAGTTGCACAATTGTCGCGACAGTCATTGGTTTATGCAACAAAACAAAGCCAGAAAACTCTAAGTGTCAAATTAAGCTCAACGATTGTTATGACGGTTGCGTAACCACCCATGTTCCCAAAGGGGCGGTTGCGCAACCACCACTCCGACAAGAAGGGCAGTTGTGCAACCGCCATGATGGTCGTTGGTTTATGCAACAAAACAAAACCAGAAAACTCAAGTGTCAAATTAAGCTTGTACTTAAACATGAGGACTAAGCTGAGCCACAAAGGGAGTGTCGGGGGAGAAAAAGAAGAATTGGATCTCATTTTTTCCTTTGAAGTTGTTTTTATCATCATTGGAGACGTATTATGTTTTCCGTGTTGCACCATGCAGTTTTTGGGTGCATACAATTTCCTTGGTTGTAATTTTTGGGTGACCACAATGCTCTAAATTCTCTAGTTTCCTCAAAATGCAATAGGGTTCATTGATCCATGGGACTTGGTCTACCTTTTCTTTTGTTAATAGACTTTTGCTTTGTAAGGTAACATCTTTTATATTGTAAAAAGTAATCATTGGTTGCTTACACTAGGCGTTTGTCATTGTGTATGTGACAAAATTTAAAAATTAGATATGCTTGTCAAGCCAAAATTAACAAGGCCATGATATGGCAAATCCTGCCGAAGCTAATACATTTGTTGTGAAATATAGGCGAGGTGAAATATTAGGTGTGAGGAAAAAGTATATGGAGTAAAATATTTACTTTGAGTTGAAAGTTATTACAAACTAGACCTTTGGGAGATGTTTTTAATGTTTACCAAATAATTCTATTTTAATATAGTTTGAACTAGAAAGGAAAGAATAATCAATTAGTGTAGTCATTGTAAATGAATAAATAATAGGCTAAACATTCGACCCATACAAAAATTGAATTGGAATGTATAACACAATAACATATCAGCTATAGAATTTATGCCAAAATGTCTTTCATGTTCATTGCCATTAGGTAAGCTAAGTCAAACTATTAGAATATCAGGTATGATTCTTTGTTCGTCGTAAATATATATATTTTTATATACATAAGAAAGTGTCGCAAAAATGACAATTTGTCAAAAATACAAAAGATATAGAAATTAAAACACTTACTATAAAAAAATGCATCATAATTATCTTAACATAAGTCTAATAAATGTGGTGTCAAAGACACAAATAATGAAATTTGAATCTTTTTTCCTCAATTATAAAAAATAAAATGAAGTTTTTATTCTATATTAAAAACATGAAAAAATATCTTAAAAATGGAAAATGGCTGTATAGAAATAATCTCTTGGAAAACTTATAAATGTCCCATACCACATTGAAAGAAGCACTAATGGTAGCCTCAACAATCCAGAATAGAATTTACCAGTTTCTCTTAAACATATATCCCCTACTAATCGTATTTTTTCTTTCAAAAATGTAATATACAAATGTATATTTCTATCAATTCCATAAAATAAAGTAAAAGGACATGAATGAGAAAAAGAAATAACAGTTCCTAAATGTTGAAGTATTCCAATGTAAAAAGATACGGTGCTATAAAAAGATGGATGTTGATCATTCTCAAATGCAAAGAAGGTTAGATGGTGTCAAAAAGCTGCACCTATGTTTTGCTTTTTATCTGTAAATTCCATTTAAAAAAAAAAACGTTGAAAATATGACATTTGATAAAAGCGTACTACTACATATCTTTAATCGCTATTGGATTTAATAAATTTTTTCGATGCTACGTAGTATAAAAACTATGATTGCATAACTGGAAAAATAATTTTCTCATAATACTTGCACGATGAGAATAAAGACTGGAGGAAAATAAAAATAGTAAAAGAAATAAATATATTACATATCTGAAGTTTAGTTAAATGTTTTGTTTTTCTTGAATTTTTTTGATGATAGCTGCCACATTGTATATGGGTGGTAATTGGCCAGCAGTACTCTAGTCTCACAGCTATCTAGTGATTGAAAATAATTCATTGAGGCGTTACACTTAAATGGGGGCAAAGAATTAATAGCGGCATGGGTTGATGAAAAAGGCACATCAATCAATTTTTTTGGGGGGATCACAATCGTTTTAGTGTCATTAAAGCATGGGCTACAGATTTTGTTTATTGTTTTCCTTTGTTTCTTTCTAGATGTTTTACTTGGATTTGTTTAAAGTATGTTGAAATGCATGACACAAAGATTTATGAAGATGAGGATAGATTAATAGAGATATTTCGTGCTAGTTATAGTCTAGATTGAGATCATCTTCAATCTAGTTACTCTAGATTTATGGTGCAGGTAGGGATGTCAATTGCCCAAAAGACATTGTTTGGTCAAGCCTTTGTGCAAAGAAATTCAGCCTGCTATAGACTATGGTAATGAATGAAACGACACTTATATTTTGTTCATTGTAGCCCCCCTCGTCTTAAGTCATTGGGACAATCTGAACTGACTGGAGAGTTCACCTTCTAGTCCCATCCTCGGCTATTTACACAAGAAATCTATTTTCTAGTTCATAAGTTGATCCAATTCCAATGAATGATCATGATGCAACCACTGATTTGTGGAGGTTCATTGGATTGACACATCTAGTAGCTAAGCTTGGATTTGGACTCCTTCCCTTAGCTTTGGTAGGAAAGTTTATACATTTTGTGATGTTTGGAGATTTTTAATTATCTCAGCTTCATATGCTGTGATGCCATGGTCTTGACACGATTACATTCGAATATTGGCTTAGAAATAGAGGGCTACCAAGACGACTTTCATTGTTTGATTGACAGTAACTTTGATCGGTGGTTGGCACCAGGGACAGAATTGAGTTATTGGTTGTTCTAGTTACAGGTGCTAAAAGATGCACCGCACCTCTCATTCGATTTCTTAATTACAACAAACATTTTGACAGCGAAATCTCAATTACTTCGATTTATTCAGCTGACAGACAGATTTAAGGCATTTTACGGAGATGGAGAGTCAAATCCATCATTATAATCGATGAAATGTGATCAAAATAAATGCAGAGCAGAAACGAAAACAAGAAACACAAAATTAATCGAACCTGCAGAAATGTCAAATCCGACGAAACGTATGTTGTGATGTAAACACAGATCCAGCGAGGAATGTTTTTTGTTTAATTTTTAATTGTATTCTTATTATTACATAAACGTTAAAAAATTCGTGCCGCTTACCATCTGGTTATGACTGCTCTCTTTTACGTTACTAGACTGCCCGCGATTCATTGGAAATTAGGGAAGAGGATTGCCTTTTCTCAATATTTGTTTGGTCTTTAGCTGTCACAAAATGGCCCAATAAAATGAAGATAAGATTGATTTTTCTAAAGTGGGAAGATGAAAGCTTAAAATTATTTTATTTCTAAAATTAACTGAAATGAAGTGATTGTATTGGATTCTTGCCCATAGAATAAACAAGTATTAAATTTTTAAATTTATTGCCTCCCCAACCCCTTATCGAATAAAATTTAAGATATTTTTTTTAATTGAAAATTTTAGAAGTTTAGTATCAAACCTTATAGGAAAGAAACACGTCCCATATGACAATTTACGATTGGTTAAAAACAAAAATAAAATTGCATAATGTTACAACAGTATAATAAATGACTTGTTCTTTTTAAGTTTTTTTTTTTTTTTTTTGGAATTAGGGTAAACAAGGGTGTTGAAACGACCCACATCCTCGTACAATTGAGGATTTTTTTTAGAGGATCCACAACCTAGGTTACAATGAAGGGGACCACCATTAGGAACCCAATTGAAGCAACCATGAAGCCATAGTGAAGATGCAATGACCAACGACAACGACCACAACGAGTGGAACAACTACCAGTGACGGCAACGAGAGGAGCAACTACCAGTGACGGCAGTGAGAGGAGCAACAACCAATGTCAATAGCGAGAGGAGCAACCACCAATGTCAGCAGTGAGCGGAGCAACCACCAGCATCAGCAACGAGAGGAGCAACCACCAACGTCAACACGAGTAGAGATGCTGCATCTAACGACGAACCACCTTTGAGGAGGATCGTGCCTTGGGGGGATTTGAACACGGGTGGGAAAGCACACAACCATGTGACTTGACCGCACCACTCCCACCCCATTGGCAAAACAATTTGAATGGTAAACACTTTTATTATACCAGAGCTATGAACTTGAATGGTGGAGGATCACTTTCTCTAAGTGGGACATGGGGGTGGGCTTGGGTCCTTAATGTCCACCGAGTGACCCGCATTCAGAACGCCTCGCTATGTTCCCCTTGGTCCATATGAAGAAGTTCAACCCCTACCTCAAGGTGTCCCCATGGCCACTTATTGAAAACATCCAATGAACAAACTTTGGATGGTAAAGGCTTTTATTATACCATAGCTATCAATTGGAGTGGTGGAGGATCACTTTCTCTAAGTGGGACATGGGGGTGGGCTTGGGTCCTTAATGTCCGCCGAGCAACCTACATTTGGAGCGCCCCACTATGTTCCACTTGGTCCATATGGAGAAGTTCGACCCCTATCTCAAGGTGTCCCCATGGCCACTTATTGAAAGCATCCAATGAACAAACTTTGGACGGTAAAGACTTTTATTAGACTAGAGCTATGAATTGGAGTGGTGGAGAATCACTTTCTCTAAGTGGGACATGGGGGTGGGCTTGGGTCCTTAATGTCCGCCGAGCGAGCTACATTCAGAGCACCCCACTATGTTCCACTTGGTCCATATGGAGAAGTTCGACCCCTACCTCAAGGTGTCCCCATGACCACTTATTGAAAGCATCCAATGAACTCAATGGGAATGGAAGTTGGGTTGATGATTACAAACTACTTGTAACTCACCAATAGCCCAAGACCTTCTGTTCTGTTCTTTTTAAGTTCTTGTTATGTTAATGTTTATGCTATTTTTAAATATATAATGATATATTGTTTTAATTTGAATAAGGGAAATATTTATGCGCTGCATAATGTTATCGCATGTGGACTATTATGATTTTTGTGCTTGGTTTGTTAAAAAAACTTCTCCATGGTTAGAATAGAGCTAAATTGGCCCAAAAAACCTGCCACATCTGGTAAAGGGTTTCCAATTCACCATCGAACAATGCAATAATCTAATGAGCAAACCTCAACAAAATTTGGCACCTTTAGCTAAAGAAAAATACATAATGTAGATGATTCTTTTTGGTTACTTGTAAATTGTGTGTCAGTTGTTTTCCTGTAGTAAATTGTATTGTTATCATTTGGCCTTAGAGAACCTTGTTTTTTATTTATTTAGGGATGTAGGGGATCATTGTTTCAAGTTGTAAACCATACAAAATAAATAAAAAATGGTTTCCTCTGCTATGGTTTTTTGGGTAACCACAATATTTTAGCTTTTGTAGTTTCCCTGAATTTTAGTCGTCTTTTTCTTTTTCTTAATGGGATTTTGCACTGTAAGTTAACATCTACTATATTATTAAAAGAAATCATTGGCTGCCGATAATGTCTTTTGTATAGGACATTTTAAATTAGTTATGCTTGTCAAGCAAAAATTAATGAACAAATTTTTCTTATAAGTTCTTGTTATGTTACTCTTTACACTACTTGTTTAAAAATAATGATATTTATTGTTTTAATCTGTGAGTAAGGGTAATGTTATTACATGTGGGAAATTACCATTTATGTGCTTGGCCTGTTCTTGCTCGGAGTTGTAAGTGGGCTAAGTTGGCCCAAAAAACCTATGATATCTGGTACATGAGGGTTTGCGATTCACAGACTGAACAACTGAATAATCTAATGGGCAACCCATTAACAAATTTAGCTGATAAAAAATACATAGTATAGATTTTTTTTGGTTACCTACAAATGGTGTCAATTGTTTTACCAGAGTAAATTGTATTGCTATCAATTAGCCTCAGAGAACCTTGTTTTTTATCCACCCTCTTTACAATTTTTAAATTGCTCTTTTTTCCACTTTCATTGGAAAGGCGTAGACGTCCATTGAAATGGACCAATTTGTAAGTGGATGTGTGGGGTTTTTGATATTTATGATCTTGCTCCCATTCTTAACCCCCCCTCCCTTTTTGTCATTTTTTACTATGAAACAAAACCATGTTTCGATTTAAAACACTAAATAAATGCCACATTACATCAAATACGAGGTTATTTTGTATTTATCAAATAACAAGGTTTTCGAATAAAAGCAAAGACTACAACAATTAAAAAAACACCTTGGCGCTATTTTATTGTTAGGACATAAGTGCTTCTATATAGGCCAAAAAGTGTCAATGCTTTTCTTGTGCACTCGATTTGTCATGGGTTCGGGCCAAGGTAGTTGACGTAGAAGATGATGGGATGGTATTGTACAAGGGATATGGATAGTGTGAGGATGGTATGAGTCGGGGTGTAGGAATGCAAGCAAGCCAGAAGGAGATTCCTCTCCCCATGTTCTTGAGAGAGAAAGAATTGCTCGTCGAGGGTAGTGGAACTTCTACTGACTTGATCACGGTGGATGGTACAATCAAGGATAATAGTGATGCAAAGTCCTAGATCTATGGCTTGATTGGTGAAGGGATGAATGTTGGGTTGTGTTAGACAAATATAGCGGTTGCTTGAAAAAGGTTGGCCCTAATCTGAAAAGGCCATATGGAAATGAGTGATGGAGGATTCTAGATGACTTAAAAGCACTCAAATCCCCAATGGGAATAGCTATTTGATGAGATGTCAAATGTGGTTCTCTTGTGGGGCTTAACTCTCAAGAACAAAAAGTTGAGGGATGATTTGAGCTAGGGATGGTGAGGAGTGAAATTGGTCTTGTTTGAGCCGAGACAAGATATCATCCTAGATGTTTTGTTGTTTGAACAAGGCAGGAAAATGATGGAAGTGTTCAACTCTGCTTGAAAAGATATGCATATCTAGAGTCATTCACAGTTAGAGGAGAAGCTATTGCGTAGTGCTTGCTATGGTTTGGAGTGAAGCATAGTGAGAGCCTATGTTGAAGGTTGTGGTATGAAGGTTTGAAGGTCTTGAGATCATATTAGAGCTGTGGAGATGTATTGTTGTGTGGTTTTATCAAAAGTATAGCTTGCTAACCTGCGGATCAACAAGCTTCCTTGTCTTGTTTTTGTTGTTTTTTTTTTTTTCATATGAAATCACATTGCTATGTGTGATGTTTTTTGTAAGATTGTTGTTACTGGTTTTGAAGCTTGTTTGGGTCTCAAAGCCATATGTTTTGATATGCTTAACTTAGTTTTTGGGATTTTTGTTCATGCTTATTCCAAATGGTGGTTGTTTGAATTATTTCAATACAATTAAGCACAATGAAAGAATTAAGATGCTTGCTGGAAATGGAAGCTTTAAATGCTAAATTTTAGATTGCATACAATGCAATATTAATAGTTAATTCTACATATTTGACAACTCTAATTGACAAAGATATGAATTGTTATGTTTTTGGTATTTTGTGGGTTTATAAAATGCAATGATTATGTAAAATGAAAATGAATCTACAACAACAAATTAAAGTTTGTTTCACTAAGTTGAACTTGTCACAGGTTAAGAAATGATAACAATAATTACTGTCAAATGATTATTATTCTCATATTTGAATCCTATACGTTGTTTGAGCACAATGTCCTAAGCTAGATTTTGATTTTTGAAGATGATCACCTTGTAAGTTGAGATCTACAAACTTAACTATGTTTAACCTATCCTAAAATTGGGCTTGATTTAACCTACAAGTGAATTTAAAAGAAATCTAATGACTTAAACTATGTTTTTGTGGTTTTGTGTCTTGTAAGTACAAACTTTGAACTTAAACTATCATAGATTTTTAATGTGACAAATTATATTCGTACTCTAAAACTAGGATCTAATCCTAGAGATGGGAGAAGCATGGTGTAAGGATATTTTACTCCATTTAACTACAACACATGAATCCAATCAAATAAATCTAATTCGACACTTAGATTTTCCTTTTTATGTTTTTTAAAAAAATTTAACATTAATGAAATCAAGCTAAATCCAAGCTAATAATGTAAATAAACAAACTTGATTCAAATCCAACCTCTTTCTATAATTACAATGGAGCTAATATTCACTTTGTGTACTTATAACCTCATCAGACTAACCCAATTGAGCTCATGAAGACTAGTGTTGTAGTGGTGTATTCAGTCAAGGAGAAGAAGAGGCTTGATGCATTTTGGAAGAGGAACAAACAATTGATTTGTGGCTCGTTTAAGGGGTAGAAAAATGTTGGTATGGAGGCCTTTGCATTCTTTTGAGTAGCAGTAACAATACAAAATCCTTAGGGTGTTTGGTACTGAAATCAATCTCATTTGGGCTTGGTTTCTCTCTAGATCAAGAATACATTATTAAAAATGTTCTTTGGAAAAGATAGCTTCGAAAATATGGTGGCAACAAATGGGTGCTTAATTTTTCTTAATAACAAGCCTCTAAGTGGTCTCAACCTTAGCTCTAGATTGAAAATCATTTCCATGGCTTAGATTAGATCCCTAAATGGTGAACTCAAGTGCTAGGGGGTAGGATTACTGAATTAGGAATTAAAAATGAGGTCAAATGCGTATATGGTGAGAAAAAGGATTAAAAATCACGAACGAGAAGTTTGAGTTTCAAATGAAGTTACACAAGAGAAAAAATCACCGGTTCATACAGACAACAATTATGTAACCACTGATATGAAGAACATAACCACCATGATGTAGGACATAAATTTTGTTGTGGGGGATGACAATAACGCATTGGTTGTGTATGTGCTGTGACAGTAGTGTCCTAGGTGAGAAAAAGAGGTTAGAAGGAGAAAAAAGAAGAAAATAAGAATCTAAGAGGGATCTCAAGGGGTAGAGATAGATGCAAAGGAATTTGAAGGGTCAAAAGAGGACTAGGAGGTGGTAGTGAGAATTTTGAAACATTGTGTCATGTTTTTGGAGATCCTCGTCATCATCATTGGGTATTTATACTTTGACACTATGCAAAATGGGGTGTATAAATTGCCCCCACGGGGGAATTATGCTGTCATGAATTGGCTAGGGTGTGATGCCCGAGAAGTAAGCACCAAAATCTAGAAATTAATGAAAACTTACCTTACTTGATCCTAAAATCAGATTAAGTGACTCACTGAAGAAAACTACTGTTTTCAAATACTTAAAAATGATCTCATTTTTTTCGTAAATGAAAAATTGTCTTTTAAGCCTTTAAAATAATATCAAAAAATTGATAAACAATGGGAAAATAAGGGAACTACATAATAGAAAGTGAACCAATTTGTTAATGGAGTTCACCCGATGTGGGCTATGTCTTTGGGTCTAGAGGGCTATGTCTTTGGGTCTAGAAAATCTCATGAACTAATCTATTATGATGCAATACTCACTTGTATAATATACATTACATCAAAGTAATTCCTTGGTCTATAATCTAACTCATGCACGGTCAATAAGACTTTTGTTTTGTATCTCTAGAATCCTCATGTAACAAAATTTCTCTAAACTTTCTCAAATTCTTGCATTAATGGGTTGGACATTACAAAGCTATCCTTCAATTAGAATTTCATGTCTTTTATAATGTTTGAACATTCATGACTTAGTGGTAAAAGAATTATCCTTTTACCCTAAATGTTTGGGGTTCGAATCCTTTCCATGTGCATTGTATTTCTCCCCTTAACAACCCAAAAATAAACCTTAACACCCAAATCTTTGGCCACATATGCTATGTTAGTGTAATGCCCCGTTCACCATTGTTCCTTTTTCTTCTTCGACAATTGTGATGCTAATCATTGATCGCCAGTACGTTTCCGTTGAACATTAGTACTTTCGTCTTGGCCATAAAGGATATTTAGTTTTCTCCCTCTTCATCATTCCTGCTTGTGTTGATGATGATGTTTTCTGTTGTTGTCCCCCGCATCGCTCCTTACGTTGTCCCCAGTTAAAGGAAAACCGTGTTCTTGAATTGTCGAGCTTGTTGTTGGTCTTTTTAATATGATTAATACTTATTATTAAGTTGTAATAATAATATTAATAAAAATAATAATAATGTTATTATTATTTTATTTATCAATCAACGATAACTTCGTTATCTGATCGTCGATTGGTTATCAACATTAATATTACTTATCCTTACGTTGTTTTATTTTATTTTATTTATCGGAAACACCAGCATGAGCCTTCTCGCTCGTCGTATTAATTGATAATCTTTTTTGGATGAAATTATTGTTGCTTCCACTTTCCTTGCCTCCCACGTTAGATGTTGATGTGGCAAGCTTGGCATGAGCAGATGTGGACTCCTTTTGTTTGTCCTTGGATTCCTTGTTCCCTTGTCTTCTGGTTAATGGGTGCGTGGAGTTTGCTGACCACCCGGTTATTTCGTGGTTTTCCTTTTTGCACCATACTTTGTGGGCTGGAGGCAGCCTTTTCCCGTTTTTTCATTGGGCCTTGAATTGTTCATTCTGGAACGTGTTTTTCTTTTAGATTGTTGTCCTTATTTTCTTCCTGGGTTGTCTACAGCCTATAATTATCATGCGTTGGGTTTTGGTGGTGGCTCGAAACCTTTTTGGAGGTTGGATGTAGTGTTTGGACGTTATCTCTGCCTGTTCTATAGTTTTCTGGCTGATGGAGGACGTCTATACCATTGCCAAAACTCCTTGCTAGCATGGGATGCGTGATTGGTAAAGGTGAATGGATCAAGTTTGACAACTGCTGGTCATTGGAGCAGACTGAAATGCATTTTGCAAATGCACCCACCTTCTTTTGGATCGCTGTCCCTTCGTTTTCCTCCCTAGCTCGGGTTATGTAGATTGAAATTTAGTTCTTCTGCTGTTGGCCACTCACCAGGTAATTTTGTCCATCTTGCTTGACTGCTTCGGGGGAAAGTTGGTTCCGTGTAATGATGATTATTGCAAACGTGCCCAGTCTTGTTCAAGTAACCTACTCAAGCCTTTTGGGTGCTAGCTACGTGCTTTCTTGTTGAAATGCGCAAAGCAGATTGGAGTGTTCTATTTTATTTTCCTCCCTGGCTCGTGGCTACAACCTGCAAATGTCCCTCTCCTTGTGTTGGCTACGTGTTGCTAGGAATGGAGACTTGGACAGTCCTTGCTGCTTATTGCTGTTGTGCATTGTGTTTTCCTCCCTTCATGCTTGCATCCACAACTCCTGTGATGCCTGCTTTTCAGTCGATAGAATGGTGGGTGTCTCCTTTTCTCGATGGAAATCTTTTCATGCTCTCAAACTGCCACTTTTCCAAGGCTGCGTGAACACTGGTAAAGGCGACCTGCACAGTTGGATACCTGCTATTTGTTTATGGTGAAGCGAACCGTATTCCAAGATGGACTATGCACTTTATTAATTACCTTTGTGGAAATAATGTGGACCCTCCTCCTTGTGGTACTATTAGTTTTGGGAGTTCCCTGCCTGTGTGAATGCGAGATTGAGTGGAATATTGTCGCCTGGCATGCTACTGCTAAAGATTTTTACTAGAGGGTTGTTGTTGCTGAAATTTGAGGTGTTGCATGCCTCGTCGAAGATGGATAATCAGGCAAGATATTTCTACACCTTGCTACTGTTACTATATTTAATTTATCGTGAAATCAAACCGCCATTTCCTTGATTTGATTTGTCAGTTGGACGCCATGTTGGGAGTTCTCTCCTTTCTGCTTACTTTCTTCTTATTTTAGCTGTTATCGTTGCTAGTATGTTAATGGAATACATGCAGGTGTTCTCCCCTCTGAGTTTTATGTTTTCCCTTCTCGAGTGACTGACCTTTGTTCTCTCTTTTATATATATATATATATATATATATATATTGCTTTATGTTAGAGTTTCAAGTCTATATTGTTGTTCCAGCTAGTAATTAGCAGTCGTTAAAAGATCCTTCCTTTCAACCAAGTTTGTCTTTCCTTGTTTATTGTCATATGTTGTTAACTCCCTCTCAAGCCTCTTTGATAACCCTTTTGACATCAAGAAAGAAAGGTTGCAGGATTAGTGTGATCAATGCTTGGACTAGCTGAGTTAGAGATTCGGTATTAAAACTTTTAGAATGAATAAGTTTGTGTGCGACACGTTTCAAACCTCGCGTGTTTAGGCTCCTTTGTAGCTTCAGTATTGTTCCTAGGTTTTTAAAACCATTCTCAGGAAGTACTTTGACTGTCGCCTTCATTATGAACCGTAGTTAGCCTTCGGATCTCCTAAGTTCGAGGTTACAGTTATACATTCCAATACCCCGCTAATACTAGGATTGTTTTGGTCTTCCCTCTCAGAGGATTGTTGGTGGCATAATCTAGTTTTCTAACTTGTGTTTTTTTCCTTTTTTTTATAATGATTGTGTTGTTAAACAAGATTGGACAGTTTCTATGCACATATGTACCTTAATGTGGGTGATGAAAATTGTCTTGAACGTTATTAACCTTGATGAAAATTTTCTTGCATTCGATAGTATTATGGATTCATAGCTGAAGGAGTTGTTTTGATAATGACACTTAGTAGTTTATGTGCGTACCTATGTTGAACAATTGATTTCGTTATCAAGGGTTGACTTAAAATATTGTTGTTTTAAAAAAAAGGAGGTAATTTCTTTTAAATTAACCGAACTTTAGAGTTACCGTGGAGGTTTGTAAATCCTTATTGATATTAAAAAAAATTGGATGGCGTTATGTATACTCTTGTTTGACGGAATTCCCTTCTTCTCTTGCGTGGTGTTACTAGCCTTTAAGGCATTAGGCCTTCTTGAATGATAGGGGAATCTCTTAGAGTTAATGGTCAAGACTAGTAAACTTTGCCTTCGCCTCGAACTTATGCTGTGCCATGCCCTGTATTTAATTTTAGTCTTATACTCTATGTGATTACAGGGTTGAAATTTTATATTGCTTGTCTTTTCATGTTAAGGTTCGAACACCGTGTTTCCCCCTGGTTGGGCTGGTCAACTCTTGTCTTTTAGAAATCTTATATTAAAGCCTACGCTTTTGGTATCTCTTGGTAATTTTAAATGGATAGTATGTGTGACAAACTTCAATCTTGTAATTATTTAATTGGTGATGGGAATCTTGTTTCTTATAGACTGTTTATTCCTTCTTATAAGGCCAAGAGCCATTCTTGTACAATTGTTAAACTTTTGTAGCTTTTGTTCATAATTGAAGTACGAGGCCTTTTCTTCTTTGAGTGGCATGGTAGAGACTTTGCGATAATTTGGGGTGTTGTTGTGTTTAGGGCATTGACCCAATCCTCGTCAATAGGGTGTTTCTTTCATGGTACTGTTAGACTTTAGTTATGGTGGCTTTGTGTAGCCTTATCTTGCACAGTTCTCACGGACTGACTCTTGTATAAATTTTTTTTTTTTTGTTGCAGATGCTCATGCGGGTACAAGAGGGATAGACTTGTAAAATTTTGCATCAACCTCTGTTGAGAAGTTATTTTACATGAACCCTTTTTATATTGTTCAACTATTGATAACGTTCCATGGAAAATGTAGAAGAGGATCAATGTCTTAGGATATTTTATTGTGGATTATGTCATCTTAACTTTGGAAACCTTGAATTGTCTGTGTATCTTGGAAAATCTAAGAAAATTGGTTTACCTCTTTGTTGAGTGACCCTATTGGATTATCAGTATTCTAAGAGTTGACGTAACCTTGTTTTTTTCTTGTAAATGAGTGTTGTTAAACTTTACCCTTGAGAATTAAATGTTGAGTTAAATCTTGCTATGATTTAGTAATAATGTGTCATAAGTAAGCTATCATGGGTTTTTTAATACTTATAGAAGTTAAACTAGAAGCTATATTTGAATAAAGTAACGTAGAGGTTACCAACTTGAGAGCAATTAATTCTTGAAGTAATCAAAGGCGAGACTATCATTGCAAGTAAAATTATATAACATGATAACCCTAGCTCCACTAGTGAACATTATCCCTTTTATGGTGAAATTCGTAAAACGATCCTAAGGTGAAATGAATTGTTAGTTGTTAGAAGATGATAAGTTCCAATAAGCCGGAGAAAACAAATCGGAAACCACGCACTCTATCTCTCCACCTTTTTGAAGGTAAATTGGTCTCTTTGGTAATACTCGTTCAGTGAAGCCTAAGTAAAATCTTTGATAATTCTGGATAAGATCTCTAGCTTCAATTAAATATTGGCGATAACTAATGAGGCCCTAAAGATGATTCCAACTCGACCTTCTCCCTCTAACCTTGTTCCAAGGCACTTGGTTTTTCTTCTCTTAAGTGTGTTGAACGCAAACCCATGTTGTCATATGGACATGAACGAGTTCTAGTAGCATTAGAGTGATTAGATGGCCTTGTGGAATTTAAATTTACCCTTTTCTTCTAAATAAACAAATTAAGCAAATAAAGGTCATAATAGAGAAGTCTTAAAGCAAATTTCTCCTTAGAGTAAAAGTAATTAACTTAGCGTTGTAAGAGGAATTGTACGAATCATTTCTAGAGTCCTAGAAAACTTAAGTTAAGGATCGAAAGATGTTTTATCAAAATAAAAACCTTCAATAATTTCTCATTGTGGCCTGCCCTATCTGTAAGTGCGTTATGTGGTGGTTTCCTATGTTGTCTTGTCAAAAAGAAAAGTGAATTATCGTTGATGGGTGTGAACATTCCATGCTACCTGTGTGGTCATCCTTGTATCGAGTTTTTCACAGAGTTAGTTGTAACCCTAGTGGCGACATGTTGTGTCGTGTTTTTTTGTGTCAATCTAGTAAAAAAAAAAGTTATCCTGTATTTTTCTATGTTGTTAGTGTGTGCGAAATTTTGGGTCGTTACACTTAGGCTTGTAGCCTAACAGTTAGACCCCAAAATGGGTCACGATGAGTCAGTGGTTTGAATTCCGTAGGGTGTGTTTTATCTGCCAATGTTTTTTTTATGGGATTACTCCAACATTCACTTGGTTGTAGATGAGGATGGGATTTTTAAAGCCTTGTGTGGTTCGGCTATTTCATGGGTTAGGCCACATTTTTTCTATTTTTGAAAGCACATTGGGCTCGCTACTTAGCTCTCTGCATTAGAACTCTGAATTGCCTCGGTTGTGGTGGATAGTTGTGTGAGGTGGGTGGTTCATTGAGTTGGCTCGATGATGACTTGACATTGGCCATTACATTATATGATAAGCTTGCCATGGAACATGGTCTCTGTAACAACTCACCGAGCTAGTTGATAACGTAGCCTGAGCTCAAGCTTGATGAGTTGGTTGTGGAATCATCCCATGACAATGTGGAACTTTGGAAAAAAAATGTGGTTTTGTCCCACATGCATGTAAATTTGGTCTTTAAATGAGTTTATAAGAAAAAAACCTCACTATACAATGTGAAGATAGGTGACAGGTCCCTCTCTTGAAAAGGATTGGACCCCATTATCTATTAGGCCCCCAACCAACACATAATGTGGGCTCTACATCGACTATTAAAGACCAGAGGCTTAAACCAAAAAACCATATTTTTCACACAAACACATTCTTCCACTTGTAGACATTATATTCATCCACTTTTCACATTTTCATCATGACACCTCATCTCTGTGCAACCTAGTGTTATTTTTACTTGTTGGAGAAAAAAATCAACAAACTATATCTTCCTCATATGAAGTTCATTTTGTTCCATTCAAAGGTCGTCAAAAATATCTCGATGATCTCTTATGTGTGCATGTACTTTCGTAACTTGTGTAAACTTTCTGATCAATTCAAAGTGAGGATCCTTCTGGATAACTCCTCCCCACTGAGGAATTTTTGGAGCACCAAAATATTTGGTTTTATTTTGACAATGGGTGAGGCTGAAATTCACTCACCATTCTGATTTCCATCCATTTTTCCTGGATTGGATGCATTCCCTTCATACCAACATGAAGATATTCAACATAACCTATTTGTGAATTCCTTGTCCTCTTGTCAAGAATGGTATCTTTCTGTAATTAATCAAGAAAATTAGACAAAAATTCATAAACAAAATGTGATTGAATACTTTCATCTTGATCAATGATGATGGGTGGCTGATACAATTCAAGTTTTCAACAGTGACAATGGAATACATATGTATTTATATAGATAATTATAACGGGAAGACATTATTACAAATCTTCTCCAAAATCATAAATGGGCAATGCCTAATTGGTTTTAACTTTTACCTTCACCGATAAGACGTTATTTAATGATATTTATCCAAAATTGATCATAAAATTGAAAATGATGATCAACCTGATGTTGGTCATGCCTAGCCTTGTACTTGACTTGAGTCTTTTCCAACTGCTCTTGGATAACCTGATGAGCCATTTGTATCTTCTGAATGAACTTATTTTCTTTATCAACATCTTTTTGTCCATCCGCCACATTTTCTTGTCCAAAGGAAAATTCCAAAGGTTACCTAGGAAAATAACCAAAAAAAGTCTCAAAAGGAGACTTTTTTGTGTAAAAATGAATGACACGGTTATAAACATGTTGCACATTACACAAGTGTTCATCCAAAAGTTTAGGATGTTTGCTACAATATTCTCAGAGAAAATTATCTATTGTACGGCTGACCACTTCTATTTTCATGTCAGTCCGTGGATGAAAAGTAGTACTTTTCTTCAAATTTGTGTCCATCAGGTCCCATAATGCTGACCAAAACTTCCCAATAAATTGATAATCCCGATTAGAAACAAAAATGTAGGCAAACCAAAATGAACCCAAACATTTTTGAAGAACAAATGTGTAGTTTATTCGACTGTTATCTACTTTTTACAGGGAACCAATAAATACATTTTGCTAAATCTATTCACAACCACGTACACATAATCATGTTCTCAATCTTTCATAGGCAAGCCTCCAAACAAGGCCATGGAAACAATTTCGAATTGTTGGGTTTGTACAAGAAGTGGGGTATACAAGGCCAACTTCATTTTACTAGTTTTCTTGTGGCATAAAGAATACAACCTTTTACATATTTGGATACTTTTTCATACATCTGAGGCCAAAAACAATATCTTTGCAATTGTGCAACTGTTTTACGAACACGAAGATTACTAGAAATAAGAGAAGTATGTGCTTCCCTAACCAAATGAACTCTTTCATCTTGTGGAATACAAATGTTACTGATATGATAAAGCAATCCATTATGTAAATGATAGTCTAATTCTTCCACATATGTACCATGAGTTATATCTTCACAAACATCCTCAGAATCAACATCTTTAACCTATTATTCCTTATAAAATTCACGCACCAAAGGACTATGTTGCAAAATAATTTATACAATAATAAGAGGTTTAGAGAGCATATCAACAACCTTGTTATGTGTACATTTTTTATACTCAATCAAAAGAAAAAATAGTTTCAAAAACCCCATCCAAATAAAGCTCATTGACTGTTTAGCTTGGATTGTGACTGAAGATATTGCAAATGCTGGTGATCCATATGGATTATGGTCTCTTTTCCCATCAAGTAATGTTTCCACTTCTTCACACTCTACACCAAAGCATACAACTCCTTATCATAAGTAGGATAGTTCCTTACTGCACTTGTGATGGTCTCTGAATGGTAAAATACATGTTTTCTCTTTTGCATCAATATGCCACCCATGACATAACCACTTGCATCCATTTCAATCTCAAATGGATGTTGTAAATCCGGTAGTGTCAAAACTAGAGTTGTTTTTATATTTTATTTTAGCATATCAAAGGATTTCTGGTACTTTCCTCCTTGCTAAAGATCCGTGTAACAATTTTCAAGGAATGCAAAGGAGTTGTAATCAATGAAAATTTAACAATAAACTTCCTCCACTATTAGACTTCCTCAAGGAAGCTTCTGAATTAAGTTGCATTCCATTTCACAGTAACTTCAACTTTAGAGGGATAAGTTTTTAGTTCACCACCCTTACAACATAGCTCAAATAAACCAAAGATGTTTTACCAAATGCAAATTTTGACATATTCAAATATAATTTCTCCCTTTACAAAGTATTCGAGACTTTCTTAATATGTTCAATATGATCTTCCCAACTTTTAGTAAAGATTAAAATAATATCTAAGTATACAATTTTTTTCTATAAATTCCCTAATAACATCATTCATAACCCACATGAAGGTCATAGGCACGTCGAAAATACGAAAAGGCATAACAAACAACTCAAATAGCGCTTGTTTGATTTTTTAAAGCAGTTTTCCAAATATCACCTTCATTGATCCTAACTTGGTGATAACCACTTCTCAAGTCTAACTTAGTGAAATAAACAACATTTTTCAATTGATATAATAAATCATCAATACGAGGAAGAGGGTAGTATTTTTTCATTGTTATCTTATTCAGTGCTTAGTAATCCACACACATATGCCAAGCATCATGTTTCTTGGGCACCAACCCAATAAGAAAACCACATGGAGAAGTACTTGGATGAATGACCCCTTTCTTGATAAACTCCTGGATTTTCTTCTTGATCTCTTTATTTTCCACCACAAAAACCTCTTACACACAAATTTTAGGAAGAGGCACATCTTGCTGGAGATGAATCTCATGTTGTATTTATCTTTTAGGAGGTAAACCTTGTGGATCATAAAACAAATAATCATATTTAAATATAAACTTCACTATTTCATTCTTATGTTTAAGATCAAAACCTTCCAAAGCCTTGGAATTGTCATCATCCTTATCTTTAAAAATCACGAGTAAAAAATTCTTGCTTGCACTGACAATACTTTTCATCTATCCTATAAAGACAAGTGATAATTTTGCTTTTATTCGATGAGCTCTAAAAATGTATTCAATCCCATCCTTAACTAGAAAATAATAATTATTTTCCCTATAGAAGATTGCTTTTTTGTCAAAAAGATAAGGACTATCAAGAACAATGCCGAAAATATCAAATGGAACCACATCTAACTCTGCCTCATCAATGAACTTAGGGGTGATAATAAATCTAAGTTTACATGTTTTTGTGACCTGCAATTTAACATCATCACATACCCATCCCAATTGCTACCGTTTTAGATGTGGTTTAGTTTTAAGTCCCAATTTATTAACACCTTCAGAAATGAGATTAGTTTGAGATCCAATATAAAAAAGAGTACCAATATTAGTATGTTTTGAAACAAATCTTATGTGGAAAATCTCATTTATCTTCTTTTCATGCACGTATTTAGAATTAGAATAAGTATGAGAACTAGTGCCAAAATAGGAAAAAGATGAACCTTACAAACCATTAGTTGTGATCGTGGTCTCATCACTTCAATTAGATCCAAGATATTGCATTGTTGCACTAGTTTTCTTATCACCTCCTCTCTTGAACCATTTTGGCTTGATCACTGGATGGAGCTTCCAACACTTTACATTTATATGTCCTTTCTTACAATGTGAACTGAATCTTCTCATCTTCTTTCGTTACTATGGACGTATGTTTTCCTTACCCTTTCCTTTTCCTTTACCCTTGTTTTTAGGCCTATTTATTTGTGAATATTTCCTTAGTATTCTTAACCCTTGATTTAATGTGGGTAGCTTGGACAAAAACTTCATCAAGATTAGTGGGATTAAACATAAGTATTGTATGTTTCAAATAATTATCCAACCTACCAGTTTATTTTAATAGATTCTCTCGAGTATAAAGAGGAATGCCCAAAACAAGTTCCCTCTTTCTAAAATCCTAAGTGTAATCTTGCACACTTTGACCCTTAGTTTATCTCAAATTTTGTCAATCCATAGTAGCTTATTGCATATAACCAAGTAGATAAAATTGTTTTTTCAAAGTGGAAATAAATTCATCTAAAGAATAAATATGTTTACCATGTTTTTCCAAATCTTCTTGAGTCTTACTCTCTCACTAAATGAGTGTTGTACCACCCAAAAAAAGAGTTCCTAACTGAATTTTTTCTTCCTCATCCACATTTTTTGAATATTGTAGTAAACTTAAATCTGCTTGATAATCCAATGTTTCTACATCAAGCTCTCTATTATAAATTGGAAATTCAAATTTAACATCAAGTTTGAAAACAGATGGAACTTTAGAAAATTTAATTTTATAATCAATGGAAGATCTAAAATGTTTCGAATGATATGCAAGAGTTTTTGGAGATTCTTCTCTTTTACCTTTGTCCTTACCATTGTTTCCTTCTTTTGTTACCTTCGATTCTTTGTCTCTGTTCCCGACATAACTCTTCCACCATATTCTTCATTTCCATAAAATCTTGATGAAAGGACATTTATGAGTCCATTATCTCTTTAGGAGATACTTTAGGATATTCTATGGTTTTACCTTTAGCTTACACGTTTTGAACCAATCTCGGGATTATATTCCTCAAGCGTCCCTTCATTCCACTTAAAATTTGACCTAGTTAAAATTTAAAAATGAAACTTGAAAATTATGAAATTAGCATTAAAATTTCCTTAATCAGTTGGTTTGATACCAAATAGATCCAAAAATTGGACTAAGTGACCGAATTAAACAAACTATTGTTTTTAGATACTTAAAATAAACTCGATTTTTCTCTTAAACAAAAAATTGTCTTTTAAACCTTTAAAAAATATTTTTAAAAATTGATGAACACCAAGTAAATAAGGGAAATAAAGAATACCAAAGAAAACCAAATTATTAATGGCATTCATTTGATGTGGGCTACGTCTTCGGGTCTAGAAAAGCTCCTAAACTAATCTATTATGATGTGAAAATCACTTGTACAATACAAATTACATCAAAGTAATTCATTGGTCTGAAATCTAACTCCTATATAGACTCTAAGAAGATCTAGTTTTTTGTCTCCAAAATCCTCTACAACAAAACTTATCCAAGCTTGCTTAAACTCTTAAATTACTGGGTTGGAAATTACAAAGTTACCCTTTAAATGGAATTTTCTACCTTTTATAATGTTTGAACACCCATGACTTAGTGGTAAGGGAATTATCCTTATACCTAAAACATATGGATTTTGAATCCTTTCCTTGTGCATTTTATTTTTCCCCTCAACAAGTGGAACATAAACCTTAACACCCGAATCTATGGTCATATACGCTATGATAGGCTTGTAGCTTAATGATGAGACCCTAAAATGGGTCACAACAAGTCAACGGTTTACATCCCATGGGGTTTGTTTTATTCATAAATGCTTTGTTTAGTGGGATTAATTCTACATTCACCATATTGTAGATGAGGATGGGATTTTGAAAACATTGTGTGGTTTGGTTGTTTTATGGCTTAGGCCATAGTTACTTCATTTTTTTGAAATCCCATTGGGCTCAGCACTTAGCTCGTCGCATTTGAACTTAGACTCACCTCTATTGTGGTGGATAGTTGTGTGAGGTTATTGGTCTATTTAGTTTTCCGTTGCATTTTTATGATTATATTGCAATAGAACTCAATCTCAATAACTCACTGATATGGTTGACAATGTAGTTTGACCTCAAGCTCACTAAGCTGGCTATGGAATCTACTTATTGCAATGTAGACCTTTAGAAAAAAAATGAGGTTTAGTCTCATATGCATGTAAGGTTGGTCTTAAAATGGGTTTATAAGAAAAATCCCTCACTATGAAATGTGAAGAATAAGCTATAGGGTCCCCTCTTGAAAAAGAGTGGACCCCACCGGCTTCTTGGCCCCCAACTGACACATAATGTGGGCCCCACATTGACTATTGAATATCGAAGGTTGAAACCAAAAAACATAATTTTTCATGAAAATTGTACCACTTGTTGAAACCATATTCATCCACTTGACATATTCTCATAATGACACCTCATCTCTATGCAACTTGGTCTTATTTTTACCAGTTGGAGGAAAAATTCAGCGAGACGTATCTTCCTCATACGATGTTTATTTTGTTCCATTCAAAGGGAAGTAGAAATCTCTTGATGAGATCCTACATGCGATAATAGTATATTAAATTGTACAAAACTTTTGATTAATTCAAAGGGAGGATCCTCTTGGATCATTACCTATCTTATTTTGTAGCGTAGTGAAGTCAACTGCAATTTGCGTCTTCTTGCAAGAAAAATGAAAATGGAATCAATTGTAATATATCGAACTGAGGTAGAAATAAATACGTAATTAAAATCAAATGAGAGGACTTACATTTTGCATGGGGTTGGAAATACTACCTTTTCTTCCCATGCTCCTATGACCTAGAAAACCATCTAAAAACACAACCATACAACAATAAATTGTAGCAAGAAATGAAGATTAGATAAACTCTATGACCTTCACGTTATCCGAAATAACATACAACATATGAAATAACTAAAAATAATAACCCTTATATAATCAAAACAATTTGCAACATTTGGATATCATTTGCATAAGGGAAAATAGAAAATTTTGAGCACTGGAGAAATGACAACCATTCAAAAAACAAAGACAGGAAACAAAGTGGTGAGAATGATATGATGACAATATCTCCCATGGTAATGGGCGGGGCAAGAGGACAAGTTAGTTCTACGTATTTTTGTTTTTTTGGGGAAAATGTTTGTTTACCCTAATCTACTATTTGGGGGCATCATTTGTCATGAAATTAGTCTAGAAATGTCTTATGGGATGGGTAGGTTAGGAATGTGTAAAATTTTTGATTTTTATTGAGGCTTTGGGTAGTTTTGGTTGATTTTTAATTTTTTGGGCATGATGGGACAAAACCGTCACTCACGAGATGAAAATTCCAATGTGAAGAACAACGTGTACGTAACTTCCATAATGGGGATGTAACCACCTATTGTCATGCTAAATGTATAACATGGAAAATTGAAAATTTTGGCCATGCCAACTCAGCCCACAATTTGAAAACCTACCTCCCGGTCATTGTGAATCCTTCTCCGTCCATCCTATCAGCTCACACAACCCGTCTAGGTATGTGTCACCCTCATTCTTGATGAAAGGAAAGTGATAACATGGTTTTTGAGTGTGTTTAATGTGTAGGGGAATGAATCTAGGTTGATTTCATGGTGAGACTAAGCTCTGAGATGGAATAGTGTTCTCCAAAGCACTAAATTGGTTATTTTTGGCCCTATTGATCCATATGGACATCCTCCGGAAGCTGGAAGGGAAGAATTATACCATATGGAAAATTTCAAGACAAAAATGAATTTATCTAAGGTATTTTAGGGAAAATCCATGGATATAATTGATGTCAGGAATAAGTTAAGCAAAACTGGGTCATTTTGGGCACAAGGAATGAAGGCTCCAGTGGGGAAATTCAAAATTTTAAGAGTATTCTGGGAGTTCTAGGAGGATTTGGAAGATCATAAAATAATTAATGGAAATTTATTAGAACTATCCACATGATGGAAACATAAAATTTTCCTAATCCTTCAAGATATTTGTGATAAATCAAGTCATTGCTGCTCCTTCGTGCTTAAAGGGTGAATGGTGCCAAAATTAAAATTTCAGCTAGAATTATCTCCTAATAATTGTTGGAATGATCTAAACAGGTTATTTGGAGTAAAAAACATATTATGTTTGACCCCAAAACAACATTACATGCTCCCCAGGTAGAAAAATCACTTATGGTGTCCTAAAATGCACTTAAAGAGTGACATCAACATTCCAAAAATATTGGAGTGGGATTTTTAACTCTTGGTGACCCCTTGGATTTTCCCTGAGGTGCAAAGGGGATAAGGGGTGCATAAAAGTGCACTTCATTTAGAGATGTTATATTTTTGTCACTTAAATTTGTGACTTGAGTGGTTAGGTGACCACAATACAAAAATGTAGCACTTTTTTATGATGGAGACCCCATTGGAACATTTTTGAGAAATTTCTATCCTCATGGATTGTCTCTAAGGTTGAAAGGGAAAACATGGGACACAAACGTGTGCCCCCCTCTTTCATCTAGCCCCTAGACACATACAAAACCTCAGTTGAGCCCTGTGTGCTAATTTCTAACCCCTTGCATCTCACTCACATGAAACCACAAGATGAAACTTATTCAAATATGGTGAAAATCATGCTTTGGTGTCCCTTGTGTCCCCTTTGTACCCTTTTTCCATCTTTCCCCTATTTGTAGAATGCAACCCAAGTGTCAACCTCCACTTGACCTGGGTTAAGCTTGATTGGGTTAAATGTGAGTTAAAGTGCAAAGGAGTGAGTGAAAGGTTTAAATTCCATACTTATCCATTTTTATGTCTTAAAGCTTCATTTTCCCTCCAAAATATCACTCTCCTTTCTATTATGCTGCTAAAAATATGCCATAGGTTTGATATGATAAAAATGGAAAGTTGATCATATCTCCTAAACCCCTTGTCTGACCCCCATGAGATTTTAAAAAATATTTCTCAAAAAAACCTTCCAAATTAATCCAACCTTGTATCCAATGGTGGCCTACATTATTTTTAATGGATAGAAAAAAGTTTCACAAAGATAAACACTCACTTTTCTAATCTACAAAGTTCTGTAAATTAAAATCCTCTAAAAACAGGAGCAAATCCTGCTTATGAAATAAAAAAAAATTTGAGACCCCTTTTGTTCCATTCTGAATCAGGGACGACCCACTTCTAAAAAAAGTAAGCCTTCTTAATTCTCACTATCTATAAATAGTAATTGTTGCAAATAGTTCATTCTCAGATTTTCCATTGACCCTTGCACATTAGGGAAACTCAAAAGTGCTAAATTAAGCAATTGGTAACTAAAATGGACTTCTCAAAATAATACTTACTAAAAATAGTAAGTTTCAGGATATTGGTTAAGAAACAAGGATGTTGATCCTATCATTTTGAATAAATAACACATGGATGAGTTTGAAATAGTGCAGAACATCATAATGACTTAATAGATTCATGATCTCACACTATGTACTTTCAGCTAAATAAAGGAGATTGTTTTTTATTGGAGGAGAATACACTTTCCAATGAGTAACAAGTGAATAAGAAATTACTTGGGTCTCTTGAGTTTGATTCTATATAAGAAGGAGATATTATTTTCACTAAGTGGAATTGTTGAGCTCTAGACCAAGTATATAGGAGATCCAAACCAAGTCTATGTAATATCTAGACTAAATACATGGGAAGGTCTGGACCAAAATCTTGATGGATTCTTTCGACCTCCAAAAACATGAATTGATCCTCCCAAGTGAATAATAGTTATGTCCTTGCATCATATCCACTGCTATTAATGGGCCTCAACACAAGACCATTATATTTGCAGGATCAAGAAGTCATCACAGGTCCACTAAGTGTAAATCTCACAACAATGTTCCTGAACACATATTCAATGCTTTGGAGTGTGCTCATATGTCATAAGAGAAGGATATTACAATTACAATGTTTATATCCAACAAAAGGTTAGAGGAAAAAAGTTTCATTCAGGGAGTAATTCTTGTATATTGAGAAGGACCTATTTCAATGAGGAACATATGAGCATGAAGGTGTTCGAGCATCCTGAAGTTGATTCCATTAAAAAAGGTGACATATTTGTAATGGAGGTGAATTTTTTAAGCCAAGGGGAGTAAGGTAATGATATCCATGTTTTCACTTTGACCTTTTGCTCAAAAGGATCATCATATCTCCATGACCGTGCAACCATCTTGAGTTCACATGTTATAATTCACTTTATAGTGTTTTTGAATACTTATTCAATACCCTGGAAGGTGTTTATGTCTCATAGAAGAAAGCATTTTCAATCTCAATGTTCCCATTCAATAGGTGGTCAAGGAAAAATAACTTCATTCATGGTCCATTAGAAGTAATATTATTTGTCAGCAGGAGCTTCCATATCTCTGGATAATCACTTCTCTCTCTCTCTCTCTCTATCTCCCCCTATCTCTCCTCCCTCTCTCTAAAATTCTTTTCCTTCATTAAGAATGTACTTTTTCAATATTTCATCTTATTCACTTAATTTATTTAATGTTGCATTGTAAAAGTCCATTTTCAAAAATAAGAAAAGGACTTAGTTTCATTCCTAGGGAATTTGAAAAGTCACATCGGGGGAGAGGAAGAGACATTTTTTACAAGCTATAAATTGGAATGGCTTCTCCATTCCAAAGGATTAGAATTTTTTGATTTTTACTTGTCATTGGATTTCACTTATACTATGAGAAATAAGCTACATTCTTATATCTCTTTTCCTTCCTTATGTTCTTCCATACTCTCTACTTTCCAAATTTGTAAACAACTGTGATTATTTATAACCAAGAAAGAATTTTGTATCTTTGATTAATGAATTCATTGAAATTTATGTGTCGAATAGGTTAGTCTTACTATTTATTTCATGATTGAATTCTTCTTGAATGCGGACCTACTTTGGCTAATTTATGCGAATTTTGTAAGTCTATTCAAAGCATTAACCCCCTTTCCCTATTTATCCTACTTCCCTTTACCTCTTTCCCAAGGAAATTCCTCCCTTGTATACTGTATAAGCACTTTTCCATAAGTTTAGTGGAGTATTCCTATGTGATCCCTAGCCTAACATCCACCCCATATTTTTACTTAGTTTACATTCAATAATGGGAGTATCCCCATACCTAAGAAGGATGGGCTTAGCCTTGTGACCGTTGGTGAAAACCACTAATTTTTCCTTGCAACAAATTATTTCACTAAATTTTTTCTGTTAGATCCACTGTGGAATATTTTCCCTTTGTGCACCCTTAAAATATCTCTTAAAATCCATTATATATCTCTTTAAACCCATAAAAATTGGAAAATTCCAAAAATACTATTTGAATGTGCTAAAGCCTTGTTGGATCCCATTGAAAAATATGCATTTTTCTAGTTGTATTTATATCTAAAACTTTGAGAAAACTAATAGAAAAGAAACACACTTGAGATGATCATGTAAATGGAATTGTTGATCCCACATTAGAAGAACTAGAACAAGCTAATTTCAGACTTCCTATTATCTAGGTAGTAAGACAAGTTTGTAAAAATCCACTTGAAGATCCTATTGGAGAATAAGTTGTAGAATCACTTGATATCCTTCCTCCGAAAGAAGAAGAAGAAATGGATGCACATGTGCCATGGGGACAAAATAGTGGTCCAATAGTGTTTCCTCCTCCACTCCATGAATTACTAAAAAGATCAAGGAATAACTTTCCCAAATTCTATGGAGATGGAAAACAACGTAAAAATGATCACATTACAACTTTCATCACATCCTGTGGCATTATTGGAGTGGAACATAAATATGTTTCCATTCGAATTTTCATGGAGACATTGTAAGATAATGCTAAAGAATGGTTTTATTACTTACCACTTTTCTCCATTACTGATTGGGATGACATGAAAACCAAGTTTGAAGCAAGATTTAAGACTGCGGAAGATGTTCATGCCCTCCTTGCTCAATTAGCTCGTATGAAGAAAGAACCACAAAATACCATGAGAGAATTCTTTTTCATGGATATAATAAGAGCCCAAATAAGTCTCAATAACTATATCATAGGGATAAAATTTGTAATGTTCCTCGGCTCACTTTTCTAATAAAATATCAGTGACTGAACAAGGAGTAGACTAATGTACTAACATTGATTCATTTTCTTCCATTTCTTGGATTATACAATTATATTTGAGAGGAGCTAGCCCCTGGGTCATAAGATTCAACAATGTAAGAATAAATTATCTCATCTTTAATGGTAAATATTGTGCCATATATGATTCTTTATAGTATGCGAGACCAATCAGAAGACAAATACCCACCCACTTTGGCTGTGAAATCTCTTGATAAATAGATGGAAAAGAAAGGAAGTAAGTCAATAACTGAAATATATTGGGCTATGGTTAAGTTTGAGAAAAAATGAAGGGTTAAATCAAAATATTTTATCAATCCTAATATTTTGAAAATTGAGCCATCTAGTTGCAGGACTCCCTTAGAAACTGGGCTGTACTCAATACCTAAAATGTTTGTTATTTTCTTGGTTATTATAGAAGTACTAGCCCTAGAATCTGTCATGCAATTATGTAATATATGCTTTTCCATAATCAAATACATGTAGAAGGGTGTAGGATTTTTCATGTTACTTACTTTTTCATCCTCTGGTTGACACAGGTTGACCGTGGAGTTTGGCTTCCACATAACCACTTTAGATTGTGGCGTTTACTTCAAGGATTCTTGTAGGATATCCCTCTAAGATGAAATAGATAAGGAATCCCACATTATCACATTGATATTTTAATTCTTCATTTTCTCGAAAATGTTAAGAGGAATACCCACTGATCTATGAATTGAGGGTGTGATGATCTCTTTTCTTATCTACTCAATTGACAGAAGTGGTGATTTGGATAATAGACTTTATTGTTTCTTAAGTTCTTAGTGTATCAAATATTTTATTTTGTAGAGGTGGATCCTCTAGATGAATACACTAATGTGCTTCCACTTAAGTCTGTGGATTGTTTTTCCTTGAAGGGGGAAACTTTTCACAAGAGGGGATGGATAAAACATTCCCAATTTTCACTTCTTTGACCTTGTATTATCTACAACATGAAGTTGTAACCTGATTAAGTTATCCAACGATTGGATAACCACATAAAATTATTTTGGACTTCAAAACATGAGATTATATTCCTTGATGACTTCTTTTACCATTTCCACATTGGAATTTTCCATTTCCATCAATGGTTCCTATTGATTGAGATAATTTTGAACCATAAGGTCCTAAACTTATACGCCAATTGCAAAAGTATTTTTATTATGCATTTGACTGTATGGAAAACACCATTAAAATTCTTGTATTACATTATTTTGTACTAGAATAAGGGTTTTTATCATGGTTGTGGAAGGAAAATATTGTGTAGGAGCAACTGTTTGTAGGGGTAAACTCATATTACTACCCTAGAACCTATTCACTTTATTATTTTTACCATATCTTTGATTTGGATATTGAGATATTTGTTGGTGATAAACTTGATTAAACATTTCACCTGACTGTTTCCCTTGATTGAAACTTGGGTAGTTTATAGGTGTCTAAGCCTATTACTTCTTGAGAGAGACAATTTCATTAGATATATTTTTATCGAGGCTATAACATCATCATTATCATCCTAAGTATGTGAGGAATAAGATGTGGAGGAAGACAATAAAACGTTTGGATAAGGAATAAGAGCAAGGGAAGGCTGAATATTTTGAGGCAGTTCATGAAATAAGGGTGTAGGTAATCTGGGGGCTATTTTTCCATCTTGTTTGAAACAATTTTTAGCTCTAATATCTATTATATATGCATTGTTCAGTATTATAGATCTCATAGATTGTATCATTACAACAATATCAAAATTTAAATCTCTTATAAAGTATAAGAAATCACCTTGAGGGGTTGGTATTAAAAGAGTTAGAATTTTGTCCCATGTTTTTTGAAATTTGAAGTTGAAATCTGCTATGAGATCATTGGGAGATCTTTTAATGGATGTTAGCTGTTATGATAGAGAAATATTGTTTGCCTTTTCTTCAAACTTTTGGTAGAGTGCTTCTCCAAGCTTATCCCATGAATGGATTGAAGAAGGTTGTAGGATTATATACTAGTGAAGTGATTTTCCTTTTAGAGAAGAGGATAAAAGTCTAACTGATGCATCATAGTCAATTACAAATTGGATTGAAAATACATTTGAAACATATTGTATATGTTCTATGGGGGTAGTAATATTTTCACCAGTAAAAAATATAATACCTTTTAAAGAAGCTATTGGGATATTAGTATGAGCCGCTAGGACTAAAGGACTACCTCCATTAAAGGTTACAAAGGGTAAATTTCGTTGATGGTCCATGAAGGGAATATATCTTATATTTAAAATGGAGAAAGAGAAGGATCTACCAGGAGAAGGAGTGAAAAGACTTATGCTAAGAGGTGAAAGAGACATCTAAACCAATCTTTCTCTTCTTCTGGATTAAAGATGCAGTTTATCGAAAGATTCTCCTCTTGCTATGCTCTATCTTGTTTGTATTTTTCTCATGAAAATGAGTACTAGATTGATTGAAAACAATAGACATGAATTTGAGAGTCACCATATGTGTAGAAATACGCCTCCTAAGGATGAAATACACTAACACACACATAAATATTAAGGAAAGAAGACCAAAAGTGAGATATAAATGACTCAATCTATCCCATCAGACATGCTAAAAACAATGTCTAAGATCGCACCATTGTTAAATCTTTGAGATTCAACACCTCAGTGAAAAATTGAAAGACCTCTAAAGTGTGTGATAATGACACCTTTTGAGGTCAATCAAAGATAAGGCTAGCTCATCCTATCTTAGCTCACCGAGACTAACTAACCAACATTACACTATAACTTTCTAATCCTATCCTAAGTATTCTAATGGACTAGGGTTGAGAGAGAAATACTAAAATAAAGATACATGATGCACCAAACTAGAATAGGGATTTATTATGTCTCCAGGGACACAAATACCAAAATACATGCAAAGATCCAAGATAATGCACACAAAAATTTGTACGAAATAAACATAATAAAATTGAAGGCAAGGAATAGGATCAAAATATTCATGTTAAACAATGATGCATTGAAAGGAAAGAGATAAAACTTGCATATAATATCAATAAATTATCCATTTACAAGATAACAGAGCAGAGGAAACTAAAAAGTGTGTTATAGAGGTCTCTAAGTAAAATATTTGAGCTCAAAAGGGAAGAGATCTCAAACTTAGTAGAAAAATGAACCCTTAACATGCACTTTCACACTTACATATATATAAATTTGAGAAAAAGATAAGGGAAACAATCACATTTAGTGATCATTAAATTCAACCACCCTGCTTGTACCAAGGATCAATCACCATTGATTTCATAGGATAGGTATGAGAACCCCATTTCACTTCAATTGTATGCCATCAAAATTCCAATATAGGAGGACATAACCAATCAAAATTAAATTCTATTTTTTGGAGCGGTTGGGTGCTTGGTTTAGATTAGGCATGGCTTTGTTATATTTCATGGACTTTTATTGTCCTGCTACCTTGGTCATGTATTCTGTAGATTTCTATTTAACTTGGCGAACCTTAGAAGATCGATGTATTTTCTTACCACCCATGACCTGATCTTTCCTGCTCTCGCAGATTATGATGCATTCCACATATACTTTTATGTTCTGTGACATTTTATCTTGTATCACATACTCTTTGTTCCATGGCTTTGTATTTTCCTTATTCCACAGATGACCATTCATCCATTTCATAGGTTCCTTTGATATGCAAATTTCGTTTGTTTATCAGAACTTGAAACTCATGCGACATATTTCCTTATATCAAAGACTCCTTATTTCATGTATTTTTCTATGTTTCATGGCTTTTCTTTGTTCCATAGACTTTCAACCTTATGTGGCTTATTTCCCATGAAAATTTTATGACCTTTACACTCAAAATTTATTCTGCAGTAATGCCCTAAAGTCCTAATATTTTGTTCCACGACATATATCCCCATGGTTATGTTCCTTTGTTACATGAATTAGGTAAATCCATGGAACACTAATTTCCTTAAAACATTAAGTTCCTTTGTTGTTCGTATTTTTGAATAAGAACCACTTAAGTCCTTAACTTAAATAGAGTTTTCCAAATATCATGGGTGATATTTTGGATAATAGTATCTTCAATCCATGTGGGTATCATACACTTCATGATGTTTTACAATTTTGTGTTGATTCTCATCTAAATTTTCTAAAGCAGCTAGGTGTGTTTCCCTATATTCATCTTCATTTAGGAGACCTTGTAGAGAAACTCGTAATCTAGGAAGTTGAACCTCAAAGGGAAGGAAAAATTCAGCTCCAAAGACTAATGAAAAGTGGGTAAGATTTGTAGATGTGTATATGCTAGTTTGATAATATCATAACATAGGATATAGCTATAATTTCCAATCCCTTTTATTGCAATTTTCCAATTAGGTCGAGGCCCCACGTAGAAAAAGACCACAATGTAATAATTGGCTAAATTTCTTGTGTTAGATTTCATGTATATTGTCCATGAAATCTTGACATTTTGGAAATTTTTGAACATAGTCAATCACACCAATTTCTAAGGTGGGCCAAAAGTAGCCTATCCTATGAATTTTTTGGTCCATTGCATTGCCACCAAAATGACCACAAAAACTCTATCATGACACTAGAACAAGACATATTCAGACTCTTACTCGTCAACATAGTGAAGGAACATACCGTCAAATGTTCTCCTCTACAAGACCACATCTAAAATCACGTATTTAATAGCCAGGACATGGAGGTGCCGCCCTTATTGAGAATGTAAATTTTTTGGATATGTGTGCTCGATGACATATTTAATATATCAGTGTACTAATGATACAAAGTGACCTTAGCCTTATCTATATAGAAAATTAATTCATCAAGAAGTTCAACGCCCACTAAATCTCTTAAGTCCAAATTATTTTCAGGTAGCCAATTAACGACTATATAGAATTCAATAGATTGTGTATTGATATATGTTAACTCAAATTCACTAAGGAGTGTGATAAGATGATCAAATCTCTTGGAGAGAGATAGTTGAGTTTAAAAAGTGCAAAGTCTATGATATTTGACGATTACCCTAGTCTCTTGATTTAACATATAATGTCTCAGGAATTTAGTAGTGAACATTATGGTGAGGCATTCCTTTTTAGGTTGAGAATATCATGTTTTATATTCCTAAAGAATATGATTGATAAAGTACACAGCCCTTTCTTTTCCATCATTGTATTCTTAAGAAAAAATAAAGGTGATAAAGGATTCATGACATTCTTAGGTCCATTCTATGGCATTATATTTATTTAACATATTTTTTATTAGATTAACCATGGAGGTGAGATCTGGAATGAATCTCCATATAGCCCCTAGTTTCACAAGGAATGATCAGATCCCTAACTAAGTGGTTGATAGTACCATCTCTAAGATAACACGGATCTTGGAAGGATCAACATCGATGCTCCATTTTTATATGATGTATCATAGTATATTTCCACCCGTCACTCTAAACACAAAATTTTCTATGTTTAAGGTCACACCGTATTCAATGAGCCTTGTGAGAATGATCATTAGATCCCCTACATCATCTTCCCTCCTCTTAACCTTAGCTATAAGGTCATCAACATATGAATCAATGATATTATGAATTGAGTCATGGAATATGTGGTTCATTTCTCATTGGTAGGTTTTGCCTACGTTCTTGATGCCAAAAAGCATGACTATTTAACAAAAGGTTCCCCAAGCGGTGCTAAAAAAAATTTGTTATGAGTTTTTTCTAAAATACATATTTGATTATAACTAGAGAACCCATCCATGTGGGAGAGGAGCTCATATCTATCCATTTCATAAAAAATCACATCTATAGAGGGCAAAATAAACCCATCTTTGGGACATGCTTAGTTAATATCACAAAAGTTAATGAAAATTTGAATCTTTCCATTCTTTTTCTAGATTGGTATGATGTGGGATAGCTAATTCATATAATATACCAATCTAATAAAACCAAATTTGAGGAGTTTAATAAAATTTTGTTCTGCCATTAGTGCTATATTGGATTTTATTGGTCACAAATTTTATTTGACTGGTTTGGATTCAGGTTTCGTAACTAGGTTATGTACAATGCCATCTGTATGGATACCGATCATATTAGAGTAAGAAAAAGTGAATCCTTGGACACTTCCTATATTCCTATTTTATGTCAATGGTATCTTCAATGAGTGAATCATTACCTTATTCAAAATCGGGTGACACCGGAGGGAGATCTAAAGCTTCCTCTTCAATTTAAAAAAAAAAGGTATTTAGTGGATGAATTATAGTTTATGATCTTAAAATATGAATCATAGTATTCTCTTCCTAGGGGATGAAGGGTGCAATGTGATGGAAAAACCCTTCTTATGATATAAGGGAGGAAGGTGTTTGTAAGCATGTAGATACTCTAGAATGGATTCATCATTCTCAACTACATTGATATTTAATAGTGCAATGTTATCTATCTAGATGAAACCTTCCTTTACTGGGGATCCTTTCTTGATGAGAGGACCACCCCTCAGTGAGACAAAAAAATCAGCTTTAAGAATTTTGTGGAAAGGACAATACCATGTAGAATACGTAGCATTGGAATCGAATAACTAGTTTTGACTGCTAGGGATAAATTCAAAGGTGCTTGTAGAGGGGAATTGGGAACTTGATATTATTTTATTCTAGTAATTATATTAGCTTCTTCTTCGATTTCTAATTAAATGAACCCAATCATACGTGGTTATCTTGGTGTATCCAGATGATGAGCTACATTAGGATTAACCATGTTGGAAGTTGAGGCATCAATATTGTTGTAATTGATCGAGGTTATTTGTTGTTGTGGAGGTGGTTTCCTTTATTGTTGTTGCACATTATTTGGTTGTATGTTATTCAAAAGGTATTTTTTTCCAATTATTTGGGAACATATGTTGATAAATGCCTAAGTGGGCATTCTGGGGCGCAAAAAGACTTAAATGAGCCACCAAATGATTGTTAAGGTTTGTTTCTCATTTAAATTGTTTGTTAAAGGATTGTCTTTGGTTATCAGGGATGAATTGTATATGCTTGTTATATTATCTGCAATTTGTGGTATCATGACATTTGACCCTATGGATTAGACATAATAGATTGGGGGCATATTTTTCTGGCCGATGGATTTTATGGTCTACAACTTGGTGGAAGCTTCCAAAGTTATTAAGATAGTCATTATTGGGACCAAATATGTTTTGATATTGACCCTCTCGGTTCCTATTCTGAATCGGTGGTTGGTTTTGATTCAGGTTATAATTCAGATTGATATTTAGATTCTAGTTAGATTCAATCACATTCATGGTAATTTGATTACTATTGGTGCAGATGTTTCCATTATGTTTGTTTTTGTTGTTGTTGGGTTGGTTGGCCTTATTATTTAATTTTTTTGGTTGATCCTTAATACCAAATGTAGAGGAATTACAGTTTCAATTGAGTACCTTTAGACCCTACACATTTTGGGAAGCATGCATATTATTTTTATTATTGTTTTTGTTTCCTCTAGAGTTTTGGTTGGGCACAAGTCCTTCATTAAAACTGTAGATCTTACGTCCACTATTTATTCTTACTTCGTAAAATATTAACGCTCTCTCTAAATATTATTTTAATTACTTGTTTAGGAACTTCTATATATCTTCCATGGTTTCCTTGTAAAGAGTGTAGAGGGAAAGATCACATATCTCCATTTGATCCATATTTAGGTTGCTAGAAAAGGAATAAATAACTTTCTACCATCTCATGATGAAATATGAAACGAATTCATTGGGTTCTTGTTTAATATGGAGAAACTCCCTAATGTTAGTATTTATGAGATTTTTCATATCAAAAGGCTTGACAAATTCAGCTATAAGTTACTTGAATGAATGTATGGAGCCTTTAATTAAATGGTAATACTAGTCAAGTGTTATTCCTTCATGGGTTTTGGGGAAAAGTTTTGTTACAAATTTGTACCATGGGATAAATTCACGAATTGTAGTGGAATATGTCTTTATGTGGGCATTAGAGTCTACTTCCTCCTTGTATTTTTATAACTTGGGAGTAAGGTGAGGAAGGAACACCATATGGATGTTGGAATCAAGAGGTTCTTTTAGATATTCTGCATAGGATCTTAATGCACCAAATTCAATAGTGGTAATGATTGTTGTGTTTACAGTTGGTTGCAAAACTTCAAATGTACTGGTGAAAGGGATATTTAGAACGAAAGCGTAAGTAGGGAAATTCATTGTGTGGAAAGAATGAAGAAATTTTTAGGTTGGGTAAAATTGGAGTAAAAGTGCATGTAAGGTGGTGCGGAACTCATGGGAGAGGGACAAACAAACCATTAAGTGGGCTAGGGAAATGTATGTATTGGTTGAGGAAATTTTTTTAGGGTGAGCATAGAATTGTGTTTGTTTAACGTAGGGTTGTGGATGAGTGTAGGTCTATGGAATGAACATATATTGATTTTAGGGTTGTACATGGGTTGTTATACTCAATGGAACACAACATGAAGTGACATTATTTTCTGGTGTGTAAATTAAAAAATTATAAGATGAAGGTCCACTTATGCTTAGCATGCCAACACCCCTAAGGAGGTATCCTGGGTTTAACTGTGTCATGTAGTTGGTAGGAGGGGTTTTTTGTGACATTTTATGCATTCTTGGACATAGATTTGTTTTTTAGTATTTGCATTGTATCTTAGAATTCTTGCTCTATGTTTTGAGAATGTAAGTTTTTTTGTGAATATGCTAGCTACCTCCTTAGATCTAAGGCTGAAAAAAAGGACGTGGTGGCATCTCAAATTTGTAGCCCCGTAGTTGGTAGTTCGGAAGCTCTTGCACAACTGCTGGTTGCTATCCCGCAGAAAAGGACAATTGGCAATTATGTCAACGTGTAAGGCCCACTTTTAAAATTGAACATGAAATCAATGACCAAAAATTTGAAAATATCAGGAGAAATGTTTTCCATTAATGAAAGCATGCGAGGAACTATATGCACGAGAAATTGACTAAGTACTTCACTTTGCCCATTGAATTTGAAGAGATTGAGCATAGTTGAGCCCTAGGATGAATAAGAAAGTCTTAATTCTTGTGATTGAACTATGTGAAAAATTAAAATTGTGTTCTCAAGATCGTGTTGGCTCAGGAAGAAGGAATTACAATCACTTTAGTGCACGGGTAAGTCATTGAACGTTATCTCCCTTTGATTATCGTAATATAAGGCCGTGTTAGGGAATAAAAGGGAGAATTTAGGGCATTATGTTGATTACTATTAGTCCTAAGTTCAAAGAAAAATTATTTTCCTTCCCATATCTGTTTCAATTTAACATTTGACGATAAGACTTGCACCATCGTTTGTTCTGTAATGTTTGTTTATTTATTTTCTTACACAAAGATGACCAAAAGGAATCCCTCAATGAATTGATGACCTTAGAAATATTGAATACTATGTGTAGTAGAGCGGGCACTACATCACCCCGGATGTGACACAACACCAACGATATAGTAGGGATAAATAAACATATGAAAGTCAACAATGACTATTATCACTTAGAGAAAAAGGTATTATCACTAAAGTGAAACTACAAGAGAACAAATACATCAGAAAATCCTCTCCAATTATTATGTTTTGTGTAATATTGGAATTTATTTTTACCTTGGTTAATTAATCCTTAATTTTGTACTTATGTCCATATTTTCTTGAACATAACTCTAAATTATTAGTTTCCTCATTAGCACAATTCTTGATTCCATGTTCCTTAATATTTTCACTATTTAATAGTTTCATCTCATTAATTCCACTATTTAACACGTAAATTTCATTATTTTTGTAGGGTTTCCAATAGTGTAAGACATAACAAGGTCATCCAATACCTGTAACCATAACATAGACCATTTTTTCATTTTCCACATTTTCACATCTGACATAAAAAATTAAATGTGGCACGCACTAACCAGGGAGATTATACACATGAAACTTACCTGATCAAGGTGGAAAAACACTCAAACCATCCATGAGTATATGACGACACAACACATGTTTTTTTAAAACACCACATTTCCTCACCAAGAAGACCACATGCCACCTAGGAGGGGATGTAAAATATCACCCAAAACACATTCCTCATAACACAGAATCCCTAAAAATAGATTAATAATAGGGTAAATACAAAACATAACAATAGGGTATGTAAAAAGCACATCCAAAACAAGGTCCCCAAGACCAATATAACAAAAATCCCTATGTACAATGCCAAATGAATTCAAATATAACAATACATGTCTAAATATATGTAGTCCTTAGTATTTCCTCGAGGAAGCTAAAATAACTGCACAAGTATTAAGTTTCCCATCTATATTTTTTTCGGCGACTTTCACATTCCAAAACTACACTATTCTCAAGTAATCTAAAATATGAAAGAGTGAATAATCTCAATCTCAACCCTCAAGTTTGAAATGAATAACTTATCTTTTACAATGGTGAAAACATCATCCTAGGATGTAAGGAGCAACACAAATCATTTCCAAATCCACCAACTATAAAGCATGTCATAGAGGAAACTCATCCAAGAAGAATTGAGTACCATAAAAGTCTCTCAACCATAGAGGACTAAGTATCACATCTGTCTCCACTATAGGAAAACTGAATAGCATAAGTGTCAATCCACCATAAGAGGACCAAGTACCAAGTATCCAAGTGAGACCGGTTCACTCCATGGTCCTAAACACATCGAGCCCCGTCACCTCAAAACCAAGGGCATGTTATTGCAACACCATGCATGTATACATGATACCTTGTGCGTACCCCCATACAACATGTGTAAACAATACAAACAAGAGATAACCAACTTACAAAACAAATAAGAAATATCACATAAAATTATTGACAACATATAACCAAGTGGATCCAGAACCATAAATATTTGATTTTAAAAAATAAATAAAACCAAAAAATATTGACAACCAAGGAAAATGGCCAAGTAGCTACATTCAAACTTCAAAAACCTTGCTAGAAAGAAAAAAATGAACAAGAGCCTCGAAGCTTCTCAAAAGATCAATTAAATAAAATGATAGTTCTAAGAAATTTCAAATTACAAATAAAATACACATAGAATTATTCACATCAAATTCACTATGCGTCCTTGTTGTCCTGTAAATTTGCAACAAGAAAATTTTCAATTTTCAAGAATGACAATGATACCCATGTGTCAAATTTTTCGAACTTTACCTTTCCAAGACACCCCAGGTCTACCCGGCCTTAACACAAAACCTTACTTAGTCCATGTAATGGCCCTCAATTGGATGTCCGTCAAATTCCCCTAGGTGATTTAGGAAATAAAATTCAGTCCCCCCTAGGTGATTTTAGGAGTTTGTGAAGAATGCCAAGTTTTGAGCACTTTTGGAAAGGGCTACCACTGGCCTTTCCGGGAGTGATGCACCCCCATGGAGCGGAAAAAAGGAGAAAAAATCAACATGGAGATGCAATCAAGTGCCAAGAACATAAGGAAATAGATTTTGGAAGATTTGGAAGTTGTGGGGCAGGTCCACCAGAAATGGGTTCTCAGGGCTAGGGAACACACAATGTTAAAAAAGTACATGAGCTTCAGAAAGAATTTTTTGGGAGTTCTGTAAGGATTTAGGAACTAAACAAGATATAAATGGAAAGGTAATTAAGAGAAATATAAGATTCTGAAACCATATTTTTCACAACACCTAGGCGCAATATGTTTACATCTAGTTTTTCTCATGCTCAATCATATAGCCAGAAAAAAAAATCTGATTTTTCAGGGCTCAAATGGATGAATCAAGAGCTGAGACCACCACCATTGGATTAAAAAGGAAATTTCTAGTTATAATAATGTAAAATGTTATCAAAAATTTCCAACAAGAACTCTAGATAAGACCTTCACAAGTTCGCTGTTAGGGTAAGAGTTCTCAAAGTTAGCCATTTTTTGAAGTGGATGCGTGTCAACTCCAGGAGCTTGGAGGAATTTCATGTCCCTTTCATACATTTAGAAAAGTGATATAAGGGAAAATAAAATGCAATTATCCCTTTTTGGCCCCCAAGTCACTAACGCGGCCCTATACATTGCTAGTTCAGCCCCTAGGAGCTAGTCAGAGCCATTCCTCTCACTACACGGATGATCGACAAGTGTTGCAACCTGACGCGAAGTAGAAATTGATGTCCCATTCATCCCTTTAGCTAAAAGGACATCATGGAAAAAAAAATCATCCAGCCCTAACTATGCCTCTTGGTTCTCCATACACCCAAAATTAAGCCCCCTGTTTATCCCTCAAGCTCTTCCTCTCAAATGCTTAGCCAGTCAAATCCTTCCAAGTGTCGTGATGAGGCATGATGGGGAATTTAATGTCCCTTTCATCCCTTTATCTAAAGGGACATCAGGGATACAAAAATGCACCCAACCCCTGATGTTTTCTTCTTGGATGAATAAATTCAGACTTAGTCATTTTTTGCATGCCTGTTCATCCCCCCACACCTCCATACCCTGCTGGAACTCTGGAAAAATTTACCCAGACATCCAGAATGTGATTGATACACTCAACCAGATTTTCCAAGTATTTATAATAGTGAAGCACCGAGATTTCATAAGAAAATCATATTGAAAAGGTGAAGAACAAAGGAATAAATGAAGAATTTCATCTAAAAACCCTCGTAGTCATGAGACAAAGAAATCGATGTAACTTGCAAACTAGGGCATGGATTGAAGAACCATTTTTTGCTTCCTTCATAATTTTTAGAGGCTTTAAAAACCTTGGCAATATATTCCCCATTCATAGTGAGGATTTTTTGTAGTGAATAAATCCTCTTTTCTGTGTAACGAAAACAAAAAGACCATTTCCAGATTAACCGGAAATCGGGTTGCAAAGAAAATTCACCGGTGAAACAAGAAGAAAAAACCCACATAAAAAATATTTTTTTTTAATCACAAAATTACATCACCCCCCAAATTTATTGTATGTAAGCGGGGCATTCAGTCTAATATGCATAACATGGGGTTATCCCTCAAGCTGTGGGACTTGCGAACTTGAGATAACCCTCCAAAGAAGGCCAACTTCCTCCTCCTAATCCTAATTCTAAAATACTCATAATGAATAAAATACACCTAACTACACCTATCCTAAAAATTCCAAGGAGACAGGGAGAGAAAGAGTTCATGAAAAGGGAAATCCTACACTAAAGGGGTTGATAGCACCAGAAAAAGGGGTGAGATATTTGTTTGAGGGAGAAATAAGAGGGAAAAATAAGGTTGGGCGAGGTCAGAACAGTAATGACACAAACCTAAACTCCATTCACCATCTACACTCCATGAAACACAACATATTGAACCTGCAAGTGAAAAAGCATGCACAAAATACAATAAGAAAATATAGAGGTAAGGAGGCACAATAAAACATGACAAGGGGTTGAAAACACCAAAAAACCATGAATTTATTAGTCTATTACATACACAGACCATTACATTGTTGGATGGAGGCACAAATATGCTTGTCAGGCGTAGGAGAAAGATTACAACTCAATGGATTTAAGGAAAAAATCCACCAGGGTTTCCCCAGCTCCTAGAATATCTCCTTTAAAAATGAAGGGGTCAATTACATTATATAGGCAATTTTGTAACCTACCCTCATTAAAGAGGTATGAGCACCCATACAAATTTACTTCCCAAGGGTACTTCTGTGAGTTGAAGACATGGGTGCCATACCACATTAATACCAGTTGTTGAGCTATCATTCAACCACCTACCTTCGTATTTCCTGGGACTTGTAACTCATCCAACCATGTGACTCGTCTAACCCAATGTTTCACTTAACTTCAACCGTCCAACCTGGGGGGTTGGATGTCATCCAACATATAGGCCATACATTCTTGTGGTTGACGTCCAACCTGATGGTTGCCACCGTTACGCCATGGGTCATCCAACCTGGGAGGTTGGACAATTGTCTAACATGTTTGTAGATGTCTAACCTGTGACCCGACCAACCCAAGGGTCTAACCCACTGACCCATCCAACCTCGTGTGCGTACGCATCTTCATTGACTAACCCCTAAGCCATCCATCTCATTTTCCGTACAATGTATCACTCATCCAACCCAAGCGTTCAACCATCTTTCCAACCCTTCCGTATGCTGTGCCACTAACCAATCCCTGAGCCATCCATCTCATCCGAGCAACCCGACTGACCAACCTAGCCATCCAGTCTCATTTCCCATACGATGCCTCACCTGTCCAACCTAGTGTGTTTTATGGCCTGCTCACCCTAGCTTCACGACAGACTTTCCCATCTCACTCTGCAGCTTGACCATCATTCATCTCGATTCAAACTCGCTATACAACCTGACCAGATCACTTTGCCATGCCTCACCAACTCATTGCACGTGAAGATCAGCTCGACCAAGCCATCCTGAGTTATCTTTCTCTCATCTCTCTAGGTCTGAATTTGAGGGTTGTTTACACGTCCCAGACTTTGAGTGGGTAAGTCCATTTATAATGAATTATGAAAATTAACACGGGCGGGGGGGGGTGATAAATTTGGGATAATAATAGTTTCCATCATGATTAGAGGTGGAGAAGTAGACCTGCAATTTTCAAGCTCCATTAATGGCTACCGAGTTTGTAGCCCCTGCTTGGTAAAAAATTTCAAGTTTTAAAATTTCACGAACTGACGATCAGGTAGGTCCAAAATTTTAGAGGGTTAATATTGGGAAACAAGCCATATCAATAATATTCATCCCATTGGGATCCGATCACCAAAGGTATAATTACTAAAAATAACATGCCTTTCTACATGGGAGACTACTATTTCAGGTAAGCCATCATATGAAGAAGCTATGAAGAAGGTAGTGAACACAGAGGAATAATTGTAGGTGAAAGTCATTGAAAAATTCATCTCTGCCCACAATTGACACTTACTAAAAATAATAAGTGGTTCCATAAACATATGCTATAAATGGTAAGTTTTTCCTAAGGGAAAATTTCACAAAGGGAGCGTACGGGGAGTTGGACATTCAAGTTAGCATCATCATCTAAAGTTCAGAGAGGTGGATTCTAATGTATACTACAAATAATAAGTCCCCATTTTGGCACCTGTTCTTAATTGTAAGTCACACTCAAAGGAAAATTTTGGCACAATGGGACATAAAGGGATGATCATTTAGGTCAATAACATTATTCGAGATCATCCATGGGCATTTCTCATAGGGAATTCAAGATCCATCCCAAGGAACTCAAAAATGTCTGTCGACACTCACTCTATGGCTCGAGTTGTAGAAGTTTCATGTACATAGTGGAAGTTACAGTCATCAGTGAAAAGTTTATTCAACTTAGAAGTATCGGTCCTGAGCTCCTATCTCCTCAGAATGGATGTTCGTGAATTGTGTTTGTGGTCATCAACAAATTCATTCAAAATTGTTCTTAAACACTTAACCCAAAGTGTCTGTGAACCATCCAACAAATTTTCTCAGGGTGCAAAGGATTTAGAGATTCAAAGTTTCATTGCCTTGAAGCATTATAATGATTAGAATCAATGAACTTCATCAGGAGTAACATATTCTCTTCTTCTCCCTCTCCTCTTCCTTCGCCCAAACTTTCTCTCTCTTCAAATATTCTAATTCTTCATTTGGGTTTGCACTTTTTAATATGCCTTTAAGTTATTCAAAAAGTTACTTTAGAAACATGATGTAAAATTAAGTCGCCTTGTTGTTATAAAAGGGAATTAATATTTTGTAGGAATGTGAATAGTCTAAAGTCATAAATAAGGCATTTGAAGTGTCACCGGGAAGATGATGAAAGGTTCCTCTTCTATAAATTGTTATAATATCCTCATTTGAACGGTCTTTAGAAAATTCTTAGCTTGTTGTCAACTTGTAATCTCATGAGAGAGTAATTCTTGTGAAGGAACAAAGAGATAGCTGAAATTATTCTATTTTCCCACTCTTACATTCCTCCATTCTTGCTATGTACAATTTCTTCTTGACCATCAATATAAGAAGAAGGAGCTTATAGCATTTTTTGACTGAGGGATTTATTGATTCTTTGTGCTCATAAGGCCTAATTGGTTTTGTTTCCATTTGCAGAGTTGTTTCATGTTAAATTTAATATGTGTTGGAACTTCCTAATTAATGGGTGTGGGACTCTGATTTTCTACCCATGGAATTAATCCCCTCCTTTATTTTTTTCACTCCCTTCCCCTTCTCTCGCAAAATCCTCTCTAGCAAGTAATTTATAGGTTTGCCACAGGGTCAGTGGAGTGCCCATGTTGGATCCCAAGTCATAAGGCCCCCACAGATAAAACTCAATTTACTCATACATGAAAATATGGAAGTTACACCGTTTAAGTAGAGGGACTTCGAATCTCAAAGCATTGGCAAGAAATCCAAAAAAATTTCCACCCAAAATTTTTTTCTCACCAGCGGTTTTTGGTGCCCACCGTGGGGCTGATTTAGCAGTATCTACACCCAAAATACAACTAGAAGGTCAAGAAAATAAAAAAAAATGAAAAAACCAAAAACAAATCAGAATTTTAAAAGTCATCTGAGCCTTATGTCTACAAATCATGGCTATTTTGGGTAGCCCTACTGTTGAAAATCCCAAGCTATTGTTTCATATTCAAAAAGACATCACTTCTGACTTGAGGGAAGCCATCTGGAACAATTGATAAAGCTTCACTCAATACTTCATCACCACAAGATTATTGGACCTCTTAGAAGAACATGCCTCTGAACTAGAAATAAAAAGACAAGTTCAAGATCCACAAAGAAGAGAAAAAATTTCCAAGATGATAGATCAAAGGTACACTTTGAAACAAAGACAAGGAGGAAAAAATGATCCCATCTTCGAAGAAATTCAAAGAAGATAAGAGATGCTCACAAATCCAAGGTCTCCCCTGTGACAAGAAAAAATTCCCAATGGAAGTTCAAGAGTCATCAACCCATTGGACATTGAGTTTCCATACATCAATAAGAATATTGAAGATTTCACCGGGTCTTAGGAAGTCAAATGAAAAGTGTCAGATTCTATCATAGAATCTGACATTGTCATTTACGTCAATACATCATAGGAGTTACATTCCTTATTTGGAATTGTAACTCCTCTTCTAGTGGCGTCATATGCGTCAGTCAATGTCATATGCATCAGTGGCATCATTGAGGTTTTTCCATGTTTAGGCATGGGGGTTACTCAACACCCCTATTTGTACTTCCTCTTTTTCGATCTATGAGTATGAGAAGACCTATTCTTCTTACTTGCAATCTTCTTTCCATTGATTCGAATCTTGCATATTTTGTTATCTTAACGTTACCATTGGAGTGTAACTTCATTGTGGTGCATTTCTTTTCGACATTGGTTCTCGCGCATCCCTCTTTCATGGTATCAGAGCTAGTTTCGGTAAACGTGCACTCTTCGTTTCTCAATTGTTTATTACTTCTGGTTTCTTCTCATTTCCTCATGTGCAAGTTTTTTTTCGATTATCATTTTGGAATTATTGCTCACCTCGTATTGAGGTTTCAGCAGTTGCAAGTTTGAGGTATTTTGGTTGGTTTGCCTTATCATTGTTGAGTTCGTGATTGCCTCCCTTCACGTGAGCTCGGTTTTGACTTGGCGTGGACCTGTGGGTTATTGTAGTGATCTGGCTCTGCATTGGTTTGGTCCTCTCTACATTGGTTTGGTTTGTTGTATGCTCCGACTCATGTTGGATCGAGTTTTCTCTGTGTATACTCTACCTAGGTCTCTTGGACTGTAATTTTTTTTTGCAGGCTCTTATTGTCTACTTGCTGCCCATGCATGGTTTGGGCTTCTACCCGTGAGCTTGTTTTCATTCGTTGGTTGTATTTATGTGGAGAGTATGCTCATTTTTGGCATGGCTTGCTTACATTGCCTTGAGCTCAATGGTGGCTTTGGGTTCTCTGCATCGTTTCACCTTGGACTTGGACCGTTCGTGATTTGCAAAGCCATTATCACTCTGCCACCTCTTCATCCTCATTTTTTCCTTAGTGTGGAATCTAAACATGGCATTTTTTGGTTGCTAGCTCGTGTTGGTTCACTTTTCATTCACCTGATCCTACATTGTTTCCTCTACACTATTTTCTAACCTGAGTTTCTCTCTACGTGGGAGTATTTGTTGTAAGCTTTAACCTCATGCACTGGTTGAAAACTCAACTCATTCCAACTATAATCTGTGCCCCCACGACCTGCAACTCATGTTGTTTGATATCTCTACTTGGTTGTGGCCTTGTGCTCCTATCTTCGGAAGTCACCTAGCCATCTAGCTCATGTACACCAGCTCGCTCAGTCATTTATGGTCTTCTCAGCCTCTACGCAATCTCTATGCTGTTCAAACTTGGCGTGAAAACCTCTCCTAGAACATGGCCTACCTCTCTTGGCACGTGGCCTTCTCACTCTGCTTGCCAGACCTCTCCTTTGTTGCGCACTGTTGGAGTCTCAGGCATGCAATCCTAAGCTGTTACATTATTCTGAACACACCTTGGAAACATTTCACTATGTGCTTTGACCACTCGGTTGGGCTCTCCATGTTTGCGACATTGGGCTCAATCTATTTTGGTTGAACTATGACTGTGCTAGCTGTCTCTCAGGCTCTCCCACTCCCGCTTGGCATTGGACTCGCCACGTGGGATTCCATTCTCAAGCGCTCGGTCAGGTCATATCACTCCTTTTTAAAATTGATTATGTGGTAAAATCATTATCACCTTTCTTTAAAACTACTAGGGTTAAGACCTTTTTAAAAATGTTTTTAAGGTGCTAAAAACTTCATTTTATTGGCATTTTAAAATTTTGGGTATTTTTGGCTTGTTTTATTAACCTTCCTTCGAGCATCGAAGACGGAGGGTAAGGTTCGGGATTGGTAGGAGGCTAATCCCCCCTCGCAATACAAAAAAACCATATCTCAAATTCCATGCCATTTCCAACAGGCATACATACGAAACCCTTTGCATGTGTTTAGGGCATTTTTTAATCCGTTTGCAGACTTATTAGCTTTTTTCCATCAGTTACAGGAATTGTTTTTTGCTATAACTTTTGACTCGTTGCTCGGATCTGAGCACTTATTTAGTCAAAGTTACATGTTTTTTCACATTCTAGATGATGGGATCATTAGTTTTGTAAATTCACTAATTTTATAAAGTGCTGCATTCTGGGGGGTGTCTTTGTATTGCTTAATTCAGTTCATTTTTTCTTGAGCTTTGTTCTATCCCTTTTTTTGCTTGTGGACTTGTGAGCGCATCTGCCACAATCTTACAGCAAAGGGATTCTTTCATGTGACGTGAGATGCTATTTCTCACAAGGATTTCTCTTCCCCTTCTTGTTTTCTCTCGTTCTTGTGCTTGCCTATAGTGTCAATCTGTTGTACCCAATGAACCTTGATTGTTGTCTCCACCATTGCATGTTATTACGCTAATTGTAAGGTGAGTGACAAACTGGTTCTTGGAACACAGTTGCATCTGGTTGTAATCAACAAATTGAACTATAAAGTGCCACAAAAAGAGGGTTTAATCTTATGTTCCTTGGAGACTCCTCTCATCATGGACATTGAATTTCATCACTTCGTTGTTCAACTAGGACCACGAAACTACCTACAATGGAAGAATGGGATACTCGATCATTGTATTATGTACAATTTATTACCACATCTTCTTGGGTTGGCACCTGAACCTATTGACCGCATTCATCACCAAAATTGGTTAAACGAGAATGATATGGCATACGGGCTTCTTTGTCTTACTATACCGGAGGACCTTCAACGTCGATTAGAATTCACTGAGTCTGCGCACAGAGCTTGGATCTTCATTCAGAATTTTCATGGAGACTTTGATCCTCCTTCATCTGGTTATGGATCTTCTGATGATCTTGCATCCATGGAGGAAAGTGAGTTCACCGATACTTTTTCTTACGAAGGGCCACCCACACATATTTATGTGCATGCTCCTTTAGAACTTAGTATTGCTCCTATCATAGTTTCTAGTGACTCTCCTCCACAGGACTCTTCGGTTGAATTCTCACCTACACACCATGTTGCCTTGGATCTTAGGTTTTCCCCATCATGAGCATCTACTGATTCCGTTGATTCTAGCCTGGAGATTCTGCCATCCCCTGTTGCTTCCAGAGACTTTGAGATTGCTTCTTCAAAGGGTTCTTATAATCCTCCACAACAGGACATTGATTTCCTTGAATCAGACTTGGATGATATGCTCGAGGATACTGACATCATAGTGTAACATCTTCTTCAACCTATTGCCTCTTCTAAGATTAGAGTTTCCATTCCACCAGCGTCCATTGACTCTCCACCACAGCAGGTTCATTTTCCCCTTCAGGGCTCTCTTGATGATATATCTTTATTTGTGGACTCTCACCTTATGGAGATTGACAGGATTGTCACTGTTTCTCTTGATATATTATCTCCTTCTCATATTCGGCCACCTTCTGGCACTCTCCATGTTCCTCCTCCTTCTGATCACAAACCTTTGGTCCCTTCAGATTCATTAGGAGTCCATCAAAAATCATCTTCCAAAGGAGTTGGATAGCGCTCCTTTTTTTTCTCTTCTCCTCTTCTTCTTTCCAAAAAGATGTTGTTTGTACATGGGCACCTTATCAGGCCTTTAGTTTCGGGGGCCCATTGACACATCTTTCTTAGTTGTCTAGGGGAGTCTTCTTTTTCTGTTCTGACTTACCTTGACCTTTTCCTCAGCTTCGATGAAGGGGGGTGTTGGTGTGTGACATTGTCCAGTCATCATCCACATCACCTAGGTGAGTCATCTCACCTTGTGAGAGTCATAGGTCTTAGGAAGTCAAATGACAAGTGTCAGATTCTATCATAGAATCTGACATTGTCATTTGCGTCAATGCATCATAGGAGTTACATTCCTTATTTGGAATTGTAACTCCTCTTCTAGTGGCGTCATATGCATCAGTCAACGTCATATGCGTCAGTGGCATCATTGAGCTTCTTTCCATGTTTAGGCATGGGGGTTACTCAGCACCCCTATTTGTACTTCCTCTTTTTCGATCTATGAGTATGAGTAGACATATTCTTCTTACATGCAATCTTCTTTCCATTGATTTGAATCTTGCGTATTGCGTTAGCTTGATGTTACCATCAGAGTGCAACTTCTTTGTGGTGCATTGCTTTTTGACATTGGTTCTTGTGCATCCCTCTTTCAAAACCATAGCCTTAGAAAGTTAGAAGATATAATTAGGAACAAAATGGAGGATTATGGTCATGAAGAACACAAACCAAATACACCATGGGTGGAAACACTGACCCACTTGATCTTCCTCAACCACTCCAAGAGATACCAAAAGGATCAAGAAAAAACTTCCCAAAATTCATAGGGGATGATTCTCAACTTCTAGAGGAGCATGTAGTAAGGTTCGTCACTGCTTGTGGTGTGTTGGGTGTTGAACACAAAGATGTGTCAGTTTGACTCTTTGTGGAGTATTTTTAGGAAACATTTGTCGAATGGTTCTTCATGCTTCCCCTAAGATATATCATTTGTTGGGAATATATAAGAAGCGTATTTGAACATAGGTTCAAAACCACATAGGACTTCCAGGATCTCTTGGTCCAATTGGTGCAAATGAAGAAAGAAACTTCTTAATCAATGAGAGACTTTATTGCCAAATATAACTAGATAATAAGGATTCCTGAAGATGTCGTGCCTCCTGAAAATAACTTGAAAAGGTTTTTCTTCAGTGCTCTACCACTGGAAGTTGGTTTCTTCTTTAGAAGAGCCCAACCCAGGGATTTGAATGAATAAAAAGACTTCGCGATTGATACTGAAGATGATTTTATCTTTTCTTAAAAAGTGAAATGTCCTAATGGAAAACAAAAAGGTCAAAGTTCAAGTTTAGTTACCACATGACCAATGTTTTAGAAAATGGAAAATAACTTTGTTACAATGAAGAAACAACTGTCTCAAATCACCATGTGGAATGTTCCAAGGGATCCTAAACCTTTGAATTAGATGAGAATCAACCCACCTCCCCATAGGATTTCTCTTAAAGCACCGTCAGTCAATGCTACGTGTGATGCTGATGAACCAAAAGAAGAAGAAGAGGGTGATGATGGAGGCTACCTTGAGGTAAAAGAATTTAATGGTGAGACTAAAAATTATGTTATTGAGTATGTTGAAGGAGATGAAGACGACGATGAATTTGAAGCTCTAAGCTTCTCGTGTGCAGTGTTCACACTGGCTCAATCAAAGAAAACAACTTCATCTTCAATAATTACAATGAAGAAAAAGAAAGAAGATCCTCCATTGAAATTCCACAAAATAAGATCATCAGTAGAGGGTCGCCGCTACCACCTTCAATGGAATCGGAAAAAGAAAAACCAGACATACTAGTTAGAAATAATCACACTACCTCACCAAGTAAGTCTTCTAGCCCTTCCCCTAGTTCTAAAGTGTTTAAGAATAATTCTTCTTCAAATATTACTCTTGCAAAATCATCTAAAGTAACACCAAAGTCTACCTCACCATTCCCTTCTAAACCAGTTACCGCACATGTTAAAGAAAATTAAACTCCCAAGGTAACCACACCTTTTCCAAGTAAAGATCCCATCCTCCCCAGAACCTCAAATTCAGCGGCATTGATCCCATTTGATTAGTTAGAATACACGAGTAAAGCCAAGGTTATGATCATAGAACTAGAGTACTTACAAACACACCCTACTCAATTTGATTGGTTGGTCAATGTCATCTATAGTGGTAGTGTTAAATTATCAAGCTCAAATTATAAAGGCCTACTTCCTGCACCATCTACGCTAACTTCACAAAAAATTCTAGCCCTTAGTGCCTCTAAAACTGATAAAGTTGAACCTTTTTACCTATCACTTATCACCAAAGGATTTCAACTCAATAATTGCATCATAGATTCTGGAGCCTCTGACAATGTGATGCCCATGAAATATGTAAATGCCTTAGGAATTACTTTAACCCATGTGAAGGGATCTTATTATTCCATTGAATCCAAAGAAGTACTATTGTTGGGAAGGATAAAGGATGCTAAAGTTACTTTGGTCAACTTCCCATAAAATAAAGTGTTTCTCACCATCTTAGTAGTTGATATTCCATCCTCATTCGGCATGCTCTTAAGCATAATTTTTTGCAGGGATTTAGGTGGTGAAATCAAAATGGACTAGTCCTCTTCAACCATACCTATGGATGGGGAGATAAAGAAGTTGTTTCCGGTGCATAAGATGAAACACAGAGTACAAAAATCAGATGATCCAAGGTAAAAATTTTGTTCCAAGGTGGTAGGATAGGAAACTATTTCCTCACATCATCGAGAGATGAAAATTTTCCTTTCCTCACCATGAAAGAAGAAGAGGAAATTTTTCTTATGGAAGAGGAGATGCAATATTTTTTCTGGCACGAAAGACAACTCATCAGAGGAGTGACATATTTAATAGAGAAAGATCCTAGATGCATAATTGATGATCTAATGCTTTCGGAAGACTCCACTGATAATGAAGAAATGAAAAATGATGAGTTCTGGATGTTCATGAGTAACCTCTCTTCAGAATTTTATTTTTCAATTAATGACAAGATGGAGATATTTGAAGAAGTAGAGAAATTTGAGGAATCAAATTATCTTCTTGATTCAATCATGGATGAACATATGGGGGAGAAAATTTTCATTCTTGAAACCAAGGATTAATATGATTATCATGAGGATGATATGGATTTTGAGCTTGAAGGTGTGCCATTTACACAAATCATGGACCTCTTCTCCTTTTTGGAAGGGTTCATAAGTCATAATTGTCCATGCCTATATAAAAGAGAACCTTGTGGAATACAAAGCGCAAATGAAGCAAATGAGGTTTCTTCGAATGAATCATGGGAAGGTATGGATCATAATTTTTACCACTCCTCTGAGTCACAATACATAAAATATTTTGAAAATATAGATGAATCTATGATGAATTTGGAAGATCTATTCTTGTAAGATATTTTGAAAGTTGTAGAAGAAATTAAAAATCCTCAGCTTAGCCTTGAACTCTTGACTCGAGCCATGGAGATACACGACATGTGTGAATTAATGAGTTCTCCTTGTTTTGATACACCTATGTTTGATGTGGAGAGGGAACAATTAGATAGGATGGATGAATTCCTTAATGGCGAGCATGAAAGCGAAAGCATGTCTTCTTCTTCGTCCACAATGCAAGAGGAATTTCATGAATGTAAAAGAAGAAAAGTCCTCAGAAATCCTTTAGACATCTTCAATTTTGATAACAACACCTTCTTCACGGTGGAATGTGGTAGAGAAAATATTAAGCCAACTCACATTAAGGAGAGTTTTCTGTAGTAAGAACATTGAGAATTTGTTCAAAATCAAAATGATGACATCACTTTCTAACATTCGGCCAGTGCAGAGAATGAATATGTGAATGAAAAGAGAACATAAGATTCAAACAACTTGAATAAGGATAACCCTTGAAATGATGAAAAAGTGTTCAAATAAAGATCGGTGTTATGGATAAACATAGGAGGCAGTCAACACTTTGGAAATGGTCTTAAGAACAGAAAGGCAAGGGAATTTCTAGGCAATGGCCTGAAAAATAAAAAGATCATGTGGGCTTACTCCTACAAAGTTCAAGGTCAATCATGAAAGCACCTCAAGTTCATAGGAATTTGAGGAAAGGAGGCTAATTCCTTGAACCAGTCATTGGATTCACAACACATCGACATTCTGTGTTATCCCTTCGAGGGTAACCCTTGAAAAGAAAAGTGCTTCAACAAAAGTGGGTTATCCCCCACCTTGTACTATAAGTGATTTTTAGGTACATTTCCCTTTTTGTTGTGTGTGTCTTTCCCTTTCTGTTGGGTTGTGTGTTTCTTTACATTGTTTTTTGGTGTGTGTGTGTGTGTTCTTCCTTGCTATCTCTCTCTTGTAAGTTGTACATGACTCCACGAGGCCCAATGGGTAAGACATTGGTAAATATGTTATATGCTAAGATTCAAGGATTCCTCATGTCATGTCTTTGTTGTGCTCAATCCGTAACATGTCCCCAAGATAGAGCCAATTGTTTTTGTGAAAATGTGTAAAAGGTTTTTTTTTCAATTTTCAAGCATGACAATGATACCCTTGTGTTAAAATTTTCAAACTTTACCTTTCCAAGACACCCCAACTCTACCCATCCTTAACAAAAAGCCTTACTAATTCCATGTAATTTCCCTCAATTGGATTTCCATCCAATTCCCCTAGATGATTTAGGAAATAAAATTCAGTCCCCCCAAGGCGATTTTAGGAGTTTGTGAAGAATGCCAAGTTTTGAGTAGTTTTGGGAAGGGCTACCATTGGCCTTCCTCAGACTAGTGCACCCCCTGGAGTAGAACAAAGGAGAAAAATTAAAATTCAACATAGAGATGCAATTAAGTGCAAATAACTTTGGGAAATATATTTTGGAAGATTCAAAAAAGATTTGGAAGTTTTGGGATAGGTCCACCAGAAATGGGTTCTCAGGCCTAGGCAGTGCACAGTGTTAAAAAAGAACCTTAGCTTCAGGAAGAAATTTCGGGAGTTCTATAAGGAGTTAAGAGCTAAAAAAGATATAAATGGAAAGGTAATTAAGAGAAATATAAGATGCTAGAATAATATTTTTCACAACACCTAGGCACAATATGTTTACATCTATTTTTTCTCATGCTCAATCATATAACTAGAAAAAAAAATTGATTTTTAGGGCCTAAATGGATGAAGAAATAGTTGAAGCCCCCACCATTGGATTCAGAATAAAATTTACAGTCAGAATCATATAATGTTTTTTCAAAACATTCCACTTTGTACTCCAGATACGACCTTCACAAGTTCACTCTCAGGGTAAGAGTTCTCGTAGTTAGCCATTTTTTGAAGTGGACACCTGTCAGCTTGAGGATACTGGCATGATTTCATGTCCATTTTCTCCCTTTAGAAAAGGGACATAAGGGACAGTAAAATGTGCCCAACCCTTTTTGACCCCCAAGTCACCAATGCAACCCTTCGTATTGCTAGTTTAGCCCCAAGGAGTTAGTCAGAGCCATTCCTCTCATTGCACAGATGATCGCCAAGTGTTGCAACTAGAAAATGATGTCCCTTTTGTCCCTTTAGCTAAAGGGACACCAGGGAAAAAAAATTCACCCAACCCTAGTTATTCCTCTTGGTTCTCCATATGCCTGAAACTAAGCCCCCAGGTGCTTCCCTCAAGCTCTCCCTCTCAAATTCTTAGCCAATCAAATCCTGCCAAGTGTTATGGTGGGGAATTTCACATCCCTTTAGCTAAAGAGACATCCAGTAAAAAAAAATGCACCCAGCCCCTAGTTTTTGCTTCTTGGATGAATAAATTCATACTTAATCATTTTTTGCATGCCTGTTCACCCCCCCACACCTCCATACCCTGTCAGAACTTTGGAAAACTTTCCCCAGACATCCTAACCACCATTTCTACACTAAAAAAACTCCTCCAAGTATTTCTAATAGTGAAGCACATAGATTTTAGAATACAATTAGATCGAAAAGGTGAAGAACGAAGGAAGAAATGAAAATTTTCATCCAAAATCCTCGTAGTCGTGAGACGAAGAAATCGATGTAACTTGCAAACCATAGCATGGATCGGAGAACTATTTTTTTGTTTTCTTCATCATTTTTGGAGGCCATAAATACCTCAACAATAGATTCCCCATTTGTAGTGAGGATTTTTTGCAGTGAATAAATCCTCTTTTTTGTGCAACGAAAATGAAAAGACCATTTCCTAATAAATTGACAATTGGTTTGCAAAGAAAATTTATCCGTGAAACAAGAAGAAAAAACCCATATCAAAAATATAATTTCTATTACGATCCGAGGTGAAGAAGTGGACCTGCAATTGTCAAGCTCCATTAATGGCTTCCATATCCATAGCCACTGCTAGGTAAATAATTTAAAGTTTTAAAATCTCACAAACTTGCGAGTAGGTAGGTCAAAAATTTTAGAGGTTTGATATTGGGAAAAAACCCATATCAAAAATATTTGTTCCATTGTGATCCGATCACTAGAGGCTACTTACTAAAAAATAGAAGGCCTTTCCACATTGGAGACTGCTATTCTGGGTAATCCATCGTCTGAAGAAGTTGCGAAGAAGGCGGTGAACACATAGGAAGAATCATAGGTGAAAGTCATCGAAAAATTCATCTCTTCCTGCAATTGAAACTTACTAAAAATAGTAAGTGGTTGCATAAACACAAGCTATAAATGGTAAGTTGTTCTTGAGGGTAGATTTCACAAAAGGAGCATGTGGGGAGTTAGAAATTCAAGTTAGCATCATCATCTGGAGTTTGGAGAGGTGGACTTTAACACTTACTAAAAATAATAAGTCCTCATTTTGGTACCCGCTATTAATAGTAAGTCACACTCAAAGGAAAATTTCAGCACAATGGGATATAGAGGGATGATCATCTAGGTCAACAACATTATTTGGGATCATCCATGGGAATTTCTCACAGGGCATTCAAGATCCATCTTAGGGAGCTCGATAGTGTCTCTCGTCACTCACTCAATGGCTCGAGTTGCAGAAGTGTCATGTGTAGGGTGCAAGTTGCGGTCAATGGAAAAAAGTTCATTCAACTTTGCAGTATTGGTCCTGAGCTCCTATCTCCTTGGAAGGGATATTTGTGATTTGGGTTTGTGTTCATTAGAAAATTCATTTAATAGTGTTCTTAACACTTAACCCAAAGTGTCTGTGAACCATCCAAAAGAGGTTATCTTGGTGCAAAGGATTCAGATATCAGAGATTCATCACCTTGAAGCATTCCAATGATTAGAATTGATGGACTTCATCAGGAGCAAAATCTTCCCTTTTTCTTCATATCCTCTTCCTTCCCCCCAAACTTTATCTCTCTTCAAATATTCTAATTCTTCATTGGGGTTTTCAATTTTTAATATGCCTTTAAGTTATTCAAAAAGTGACTTTAGAAACATGATGTAAAATTAATTCTCCTTGTTGTTATAAAAGGGACTTAATATTTTTTAGGAATGTGAATAGTCTAAAGTCATAAATAAGGTATATGAAGTGTCACCGGGAAGATGAAGAGTTGTTCCTCTTCTATAAATTTTAATATCTCCTCATTTGAGCGGTCTTCAGAAAATTCTTAGCTGGTTGTAAACTTGTAATCTCATGAGAGAATAATTCTTGTGAAGGAACAAAGAGATAGCTGAAATTATTCTATTTCCCCACTCTTGCATTCCTCTATTATTGTTATGTACATTTTATGCTCGAGCATCAATACAAGAAGGAGTTTATAGCCTTTTTTGATTGAGGGATTTACCGATTCTTTGTGTTCATAAGTCCTCATTGGTCTTATTTCGATTTGTAGGGTTACTTCTTATTAAATCTAATGTGTGTTGGAACTTCCTGATTAATGGGTACGGGAATCTTATTTTCTAGCCATGGCATTAATCGCCTCCTTTGTTTTTCCCACTCCCTTCCCATTCTATTGCAAAGTCCTCTCTAGCAAGCAATTTCTAGATTTTCCGCAGGGTCAGTGGACCGCCCCTATTAGATCCCTGGCCGCAAGTCCCCCATGGATAAAAATCACTTTAATTGTGCATACAAATATGAAAGCTTTATCGGTTAAGTAGAGGGACTTTTAATCCCATAGAGTTGGCAAGAAATCCAAATATTTATCTACCCAACAAAGTTTCTCACCAACATGCCTTTAATGGCTGCTAATATGGGTACCAAAACATCAAGTGCACATCATAACATATAATCATTATACTTAATAAATAATGTAACTACCATAATTTATGGCTCATTCAAATCTCCCACAAGATATCTACATAGCTCAAATAAATACATCTATATCTAGAAAAATACACCGAAAAACCTCACCCTGACCAAGAAAAAAGGGTATTCTAATAAGGTTATCAATAAAGAGTCACAAAATTAGTTTATCAAGTAATACCAAAGTGATTGATGTTATTCTCCAAAGGTTTTTAATTTTTAGATATGAGAGAGGATTGATTTGGTCAATGCATCGATGCAAGATCAGATAACATATAAATTTCATGATTTGAAAGAGAAGTCATATCATTGTACTTATTCAACCATTAATGTATAGAGAGAAGATAGGGTTATCCATGAATTTGGTAACTTGTATGTATGTTTAATTGTTAAATTCACAAGAATATGGAGAAGATATCTTAGAATAAAAACATTTATTTTCCCATGACGATTCAACATAATATCCATAACGTAGTATGCAAGGATGTGGAAGGTCAAAGTACAGGTAAAGTGTTCCAAGAAGGAAACCAAATCTCTCAAGTATCAAATAATGCCACATATCATATACTCTAACTGTCAAATGTAAAATGCAACCATAATAACTGCTGAAGGATAAAACTCCCAAATGAAACAACCAACTCTTGATATCTTTCATAATGGTCCCTCAAGTGTCATCCATAGTATAACTATCCAAAATAACTATACTAAGCAATCAATAGACCATAATATAAAGATATCTGTGGTTTTTGTTACAATACAAGTCTACAAAAAGTTATTAGGGACCTATTATATGACATGTTGCCTAGGAGCCACATACCTAATATAACAAGTGGACTAGGGTACATCACCATGACTCTACATAACACGAAAACATGAAGTGACATGACACTCATGTTATACACACACAACCAAGTACATAAAACTCATTACCAATTAATCCCATAGGTTTAAGTGTTTGAACATCCGATCTGATACTAACTGTAATTCCCAATAATTTTAACCCAAGAAACATCACTAAAACCATGATTTTTGTACGTTATTAGTTATTATAACACTAAATACAACTTTAGATTTGATTAATTCTAATTTCCCTCACCAACGTACCTCATTGCAAGAAAAAGAGAATACTCAACGCATATTAAAATAACTCGCACCCCAACCTCTTTCTAAGAAGTTATATGGATGAATATCATATTATCTTCATAAGGTGACCAACTTTGATCATTGGGGTTCTTCCCCGACTCAATCATGAAATAATAAAAGCTAGGAAGACCTTGGCCCAAGATCTAAAACCCATGGCTACCTTAATATTTATCATACATTAGGTCTATCTACCTAAATAAGGTGATTTAAAACTCATGGGTCCCTACGAATCCCTTCCCACATGATTAAAGGGTAGTGTATGTTATAAAAATACAACCAAAATCAAGAGTACATATGATAAGAGCATTATCCAATGTCCCTAGTTTCCAAATGGTTATACATTTATTACAATTGGGTGTATTTTTTTAATATTGAACCTTATAATGTGTTTGAGACCTTGAAGGATAAACTTACTACCCCACCTATCTTGCGCTTCCCTTCATGGAACAAACATTTCCATGTACATGTACATGCATCTAACATGGCTATTGGTGTAGTCTTGGAGCAACCAGGAGAGGGTAATGTAGATCATCCCATATGATTTTCAAGTTATAATTTCACACCAACGGAGAAGAACTATACATTAATAGAGTGCGAGGCGTTATCGATTATCCATGCACTTCACAAGTTCAGAAAATACTTATTAGCCACACTATTTATCTTTTATATAGATCATATTACATTGAAGTATCTAGTCAACAACATGTTTTTTAAGGGAGAATTTGTAGGTTGATACTCTTCTTCAAGGAATTTGACTTTATAGTTGTAGTAAATCCAGACAAGAGCAACCTAGGACCTAACCACTTATCAAGGATCAACTTTGGGAAGGAAGCACAAATCATTGAGGACACTATGCTAGATGTAAAAAATTTTATATTGAACCATGTGCCGGCCAATTTGGAAGATATATTGGTATTTATGTGCACTTGACTACCACCAAAAGGAATGAAGACCTTAGAAAAGAAGCCGCTTGTAATTCATGCTGCACCATATCAGCTCATTAGAGGAGACATGTACAAGATGGGGAGATGTACTGTCATGCACAGATGTGTTTAGGAACATGAGTATGAAGCCATTATGGAAGAGGCTTATGGAGGGATAATCGAAGGCCAGTATATAGGAAATGCAACTGTGCATAAGGTCCTTTTAGCATGTCTATGATGGGAGATATTGTACAAAGATACTAATGATTTTGTGAAAGCATGTGATCATTGTCAAAGAATTGGAAAGCCTAGGAGCAAATACCAAATTCCATTAAGGGATATTGTGATCACGGAGCCTTTTGAAAAATAGGTAATTGATTTTGTATGACCTTTTGCACCACCCGTGTGTAGGATAGGTGCACACTACATCATCACATGTATTGATTACCCAACAAGGTGGGAAAAGGTTGTGCCTAAAAAAGATTGCATTGCAGTGAGATTGGAAAGGTTCATTTGGGAAAATATTATAATTAGGTATGGATGCCCATTAAGCCTAACAAGTGATAGATGAAATCATTTTTAAAATGAGATAATTATAATTTTATTGGCAGATTTTATGGTAGCACACCATAGGACTACCCCTTATCACCCATAAGCTAATGACACTGCCAAATCTTTCAACGATATCTTGGGAAAAATGTTAATGAAGATATGTGATGTCATTATAAAGGATTGGGATGCAAGGTATCAACCATAATTTGGGCATATAGGAAAAACTATAAATGGTTGAACAAGGCCACACCCTTTTAGTTGGTGTTTAGAACGAAGGTTGTACTACCTATGGAATTTATGCTACCATCCATGTGTATTGCATATGTAGGTGGATTGGATGATGAGCATGTAGCTGATGAGAGCATTAATAAGTTGATGTAATTAAATGAGTGATGCACCATTGTGTGTTGGATCCAAAAGATAGAAAAGGCATGACATAAGGCTTGACATGACAAGAATATCAAGAAGAAGTCATTTGTAGTTGGAAAGATGGTACTGTTTTATGACTCATAGTTTTTGCACCATCCAGGGAAGTTTAAATTCCATTGGTTTGGACCCTTTTTAGTGACCAAACTATTAGAATCAAGTGCATGTCAATTGCAAGCACTGGATGACACTATGTTTCCAAGTTACTTCAATGGGATTAGGCTAAAGCCCTACTATAAATAATCTTCCTTTATGTTTGTAATAAGGTAGTTTTTCCACTTAGATTAGATTTCCATTTCATATTTTTGAATTTTTTTTGTTTTTTATAATAAGAGTGTTCGAGTGCGGGAAATGATTACTACTTATTGAATTGATGCACAAAGGAACGCACATACTTTTAGTATGGGGTGGAAACATGTATGACCGTGTGCAAAGAAATACCATTCAATATTGGTGCTTGGAGTAAGTTTGGCTAAATGGTGCACAAAAATAAAGATGCTCGATGGATATGCACTGGGTATGTACAAAAGAAAGAGGAAAGTGTTGCAAGTGTTTAGGAATGATGGTTCTTGAAAGGAATTTCTCATATTGGGAAGCCACACGAAAAGAGGTCACATAGTGTAACACGGGGGAGGAAGCAACATGATACACTGATTGATATGTGGTGTAGAGGAAGATGGGTTTTGGCGTAGGGAAAATGTGTGAAAGGATGACTACACCGTGGAAAGTAGTGGCACAACAAAAGGTTACGAGTGCCACATGCGGAAGAAAGTAGGAGAAATCATGGGATAAATTAGGGAGTGTATTTAAATCTATAAAACGGGGGTAGGAGAGGAGTAATAAATGTGATAAAAAATTGAAAATATATAAAAGGAGCATAGGTGAGTTCATTCTTACCTTACCTTGTGAAGAGATCGAGCTATTAACAAATGACAAAGTGTGAAATGAAGAACGAGAGTGCAGAGGTAAAACTAGAGTGAAAATATTTAACTAGAGAGATGCTGTGAGTGTGAAGAATTTTTTGGTGGAATATGTACGAAGGAAAAACGTGGGAAAATGTTAATTTAAGGTAAAGGTTCGAGCAAGGGTTTGTAGTGGTGTAAGCCAACAGTGTTTAATTTAGAGAACACAGTCATGGAAAGTTATTCTAGGGCACAAAATTGCTTGCGAGTGTCTAAGGTTTAAAGTAAAGAGGATGAAAGGATTGAATGCTTAGCATAGGTACTTGAAAGGGATAAATCAACACCTATGGAATGATTTTTTTATGAGTTTGGAGTTTTGAAATTGGTGGAGTTATTAATTTAGAGACATTTGAAGTTGAGAAATGACGCCAAAGAAAGTAGCCACTGCTACTTAGTCACCCAAGGGAAAATGAAAGGGAAAGGGAAAGTGAAAGAAGACCATGAGCAAGGATGTACCAAAGGATTGTTTCTTCGATATGCATTACCCTAATGAAGTAATGTTAGAGCATCCATGGGCCTCCTAACTTACAAAATTAAAGATAAGTGATTATAACCATCACTTGAAGTTATACGAAGGAGAAATCACCAAGGATGTGGTGACAAAATTATATCAAATGATAGAAATAAGGAAGCTTGTATATGATGACACAATCAAAAAGGACCTGGAGATCATGGGCATACTCTAGCTATACAAATTTACATTCTTTGGAAATCCTCAGAGACTAGATCAATGGCTTATGTTGCACATCCACAAGAACTTATTATATTTTATAAGAAGAAGGATTCACATCACCGGGAATTTGATTGGGTGAGTAACAGGTTTACACAACTTAGGTTTGGGTATCAGGTAGGACCTTAAGGATGATGAGGTAGTAGAGGCCACTTCCACTACACTTATCTATCAAAGAAGAAGATGTACTATAGATGTTGTAGGAATCAGTGGCTCAGGCGTGAGAATCTTAGTGTGCTTTGTCAGCTGCAAGTTAGGTGTATCTGAAAGATCACAAGTAAACAAGAAGTGACTACATATAGCACAAAATATGGTGTAAAATACTATGAATAACATTACATTGTATATTGCTGAGGGGATTAGAGATGAATCTAGGATCCAGGTAGAGAAGGGTCAGAAAATAAACTACGGAGTAATCCCTTTGCTCATAGTCTTTTGGGAGATTGGGGTGCTAGATGGACCCAAGGAAAAAATGTGGATCTACCCATCAAAGACAAGTTTCCTACGTAGAGGTTTGCAACATTCACATGTGATGGGGCCATCATTAGCTGATACAAGCTACACCTAGACAAATGGTACAAGATAATGTGTGAAGCATTCGAAATGAGTGGCATGTACCAAAGGAAATCCCCTCATTGCTTGAAGTAAAGGTAGAGTTTGTGGTGCACCGACACTTCATATTGGGCAGGTTTAAATTTTCAGATGGAGATTATAGCCCATGGTGAAATCTACCTTTTACTTCATGGAAAATTACTTTTAAATCGTAATCAATAGAATAAAAGAGGCACACAAATTGAATTTTGATGCAAACAATATGGAATATGATTACCACACTTTGCGTAAAACATATTTTTACCCCTCCAATTATGCATACATAAAGACCATGGATTTTGATAACACGGACCTAAGTCCCATGACCATGGTGGTGGGGAAGCCTATTGAAAAATATACATTTACCTTAGGCTGAAGTTAAAGGATGGAAAACACATGACTGAGCACTACCTTCATCTTTGATATCCCCTGTTGAGGAAACAAGCTATGGGAACAAACAGAGCATGTAAGGAGACTCCCCCTATAGGTACATATGAGTAAGAAAGAGATGAGGAAGAAGAGACTACACTAGATCAAAGAACAATAAAGAAAAAGAAACAAGAGTGCATGGAGACATGTAAAGGCATAAACACTTTTGAGGTTCCCAAGAAGAGACCAAAGAAGCCAAGTCAAAAGAAGAAGACCCAACTGAATAAAAATACAAGGGTGGTTTCAAGTGAATAGGAGACATAGGAATTGGGGAATTTGGATGAGGAGGAGGTACACTCTCCGATCACCCATAATTTTGATGATGATGAAGAAGAGCATGGTGCGGGAGGTAAAGAAGGGTCGGGGAAGGATGACGAAAAAGTAGAGGGCCATGAAGGACAAATTGATACAAGTATTGGAGGATATAGAGAGCATGAATAATGTGAAGTTGAGCATGATGAGGAGGAGAATAGAGATAGTGATATGTTCACCAAGGAAGATGCGGGCATAGGAGAAGCTGGTGACACAATGCATCTTGTTGCGCAGGAGGTGCCTATGTGGAAGAGAGGAAAAGGAAGAAGATAAATATAGATACAATAGGGTCCTCAATTGCAATATATTGAAAATATTGTGAAGGTTCATAGGGTGAGGTGCTAGAGCTCAGTGGAAACAAAGGACCTATTCTGTTGGTCATTTTCGATAGGAATGCTTGGCCCTCTTGAATACCAAAAAATGCTCTCATGGGCCTATCAATCACACATAGAAGCGTTGAAGTTTGAAATAAATCCAAAATCATTATCTGAGACATGAATGAAGTATACACTAGGATAAGCCTTCCCAATGGTTAACTATCCAATACTCACCGATGAATAAGTGTGTAATACACTAAATAAAATAAAATTTGAATTGGGATTGAGAATTTTTGAAAAGGATTCCACAATCAAGAGGATGCATGAGGAAGAACATCAAAATGATCAAAGGATTTAGGAGATTGAGTAGGATCTAAAATAAGAAAGGGACAATACTTCTGCGACATCAATAAAGATGGAGTATATAGTAAAATGCATGATGCTAATGTGCCCGGACTTAGTAAAAAATTCCCAAGATGAATACCCACATAATTGAACTATCTAAAGGACTTGGTGTAGATATTTCTACACAAGAAGAATAATGGTCCAGAGTAGAAAGAAGATGAAATAGCCACACAAAAGAAGAGTGACCAAGAATAGGTAGAGATAGACCTTACATAATATGAGGCGTTGACAACATAAAATAAGGAAGATGTGTGGAGGAGAAGTTTGTGTTTGACAACTGCCAATATTTTGATCAGGTTTTGAGTGCACTTTCCGCCAATGAAGAGGCTAAGTTGAAATATCTATAGGACAAGATGAAGAATAACAAGGTTGAGTAGGAAAAGGTGATGGTTAAATTACAACAAACGACAGTGTAGACACCTAAAATATGCTTCCGCAATTTTAATGCTAAAGTGGTATCGATTATCCTCTATTTCACCATTTTTGTTATAATTAGAGATTTCCACTAATTAACTAACGTTTCCCTCCATTTTTATCAATTAACGACACTTCATTAATTAACTAGCTTCTATTACATTCTGAACTCCAATTGATGACACTTCATTAGTTATAATCCTCTTCAAATACACAATTAGCTATTAATTAGCTAATTAAGCCTTTTTAACAAGCATTTAATCAATAAACCTTATTATTGTCTAAATCCCACTTTCAAATGCTTTCAAAGGATTCTAATCTCATCAAATTCCACTTCAAACACCTCTAATTATCCTAAAAATCTTATTCATTAATTAAATGTACCCTCAAATCCCATAAAGTGCTAACTAAAGGTTAACTCACATGTTAACTCACCTAGCTTTGGTTAACTAAACTAAAGTTACTTTATGCTTTATTCATTTGTCCCACATGCACCAAGTTATAAGCCTTTCCCAAATGGAAAGCCTATAAAAATGACCAAGCTTCTTCCTCTCAAATTTACACCATGTTTTGAATAACATTAATCATATAAAACATATGAGCCTTACTCCATTATTGGAATAACTTGCATCCCCATTCACATCCATTTATTCAAGATCGTTAGTAGAGGAATATCTAATATGGCCTTATAGCCATTGTTGGAGAGATCCTTTCACCTTCAATGAATTAGCAAACAACACACACTTTGACTGATTTTTGATCTTCATAGGTTCAATTCTTGTAGTAATCGATTAAACATAGTAAGGATGTTAGGAATCTAGATGGTTCATTTATGTAGATTTCATTAATGCATCCTATTAAGCTTTGATATTTTATGTTTCATTTCTAAACTTAAGCTTGGCTCTAGAATATTATGGTGGTAGTCTTTATTAGTTAGTTGTTGAAAATTTTTGTGATGTTATCATTTGGCACACCCGCTGGGACTCACCCCATTGCATTTATTCATGCTTTCTAGATTAGTTTCAAGATTTCTAGATAAGTTTCAAGATTTTTAAATCAGTTTCATAGTTTTGATTTACTAACCCTATTTTTGCATTAATGGCTAAATATCAATTTTCTTAGCTATTTTAGGTAGGATTGTATTGTTTTTGTGCTCTTTGAAGGATCAAAGGAGGTGAGGTGTTGTCAAAATTGATCCAAATTAACAAAGTTTTGACCTTTTTGAAAAAAATTCAAAAAATTCTTGTGTTTTTGAACACCTATAGGAAGGTCTATGCATACTCTTTAATGTCTGTGCATATGCTATGATCTCTACACATACGCTCAAAATTACACGCTACTGCTCTAAAGGGTGTGCATATACTCCACTATCTATGCAAGCGCTTTACTATATTTATGGTCTATGTGCATGACCCATACATATTCTCCAAAGTGTGCACATACACCTCTATGCCTGTGCTACTGCTACATTGTTTTTGTTTTAAACAAAAAGTTGCGCATATGCTCCTAGACCCACACATACGCTCCAAAGTACGCGCATATGCTAATAATCCTGTGCATTCACTCTAAAGCCCGGACATGCACTATGTGTTGAAATTTTTGGCAAGTTTTTCATAGTTTTTCTGATTTTTTGGTAAGTTACAGGTTTTCTTAACTGTTGTTTGTAGGTTTTTAACATAAAATCAGATTTCTAACCATTTGTTTAAGTTTTTAATGAATTCTTTGATTTCCATATTTTATGCAAAGTTAGACTAGGTGAAATTTAATCTTTCATTTTTGGGCTTAAGAGAATGAACATTTACCAAAATTAAACAACTAGGTGAAAAAGAGATGCAAGAATTTCCTTAAATGGTTCACTTAATTGCAAATCTTTCCTTTAATCTTTAGTTGGCTTGTTTGTTGTGTATGCTCTTCTCTTGCATTCTTGGAAGATCTTGAGAACCAAAAACAACTCTCAATCCTCTTTCTATTAATGTGATTTTTTGGCAAACTACTAACACTTGGATTTGTAGGACCAAAATCACTTTTCATATAAAGGATAATCTAAACAAAACTCTAAGTACACGTGTGTTGCAAGTTTCCAAATAGAGGTCTAAACCAAATTTCCTAATTTGAAAGATAATAAAACACACCACATCACCTTATTCAACACACTGTATATAAATGTTTTGGTTAAGAGATATGGCTCATCCACTTTGAACTAGGAGAAAATACCTTTGGCATAAGAATTAAGATAAAAAGAGGGATGCTCCTAGGAACCCTAATTTAGTCCATGCAAGAGGGAACCTTGTGGATGAAACAGGAAGCGCTCCGCTTACATACTTTTCTAGTTTACACTTATGAGATTTTAGCGTCAAAATAATCTTCACGTGACCCTAGTGAGATACAAATGAACGCATTTATTTATCATTGTATTGAAGGGGGTAAAGTAAATTTGGGATACTCCAAGGTTTAGTTAGTGTGAATTCCTTGGAAAACTGAGCTCACAGAGGTAATTTTTGACACCTAGTTGAGAGAAAAAAATAGGAAGCCATTTTGTCTAAAGAGCCATCACAAAGCACCAACTTATTTTGAAGTCAAAACCTTGTTAGTCGAACAAGGGGAGACTCCATTGAAGTTGGGGCCTAGTGATACTCATCACAAAACTTATGACATGTTACTTTGTCTTAGTTTTTCACTTGCCTAAGGGAAAGGAGAAACTTCAACAAAGTTATACTTATTTTGTTTCATCATCAATTAGTTTTACTCCTTTGTATTCTTGTTTTCCATTTTTGGATAAAAGAAAACAACACACATGGATACTGCTAGAAATAATCGTGTCCACCACTTTTGTAGTCTACTTGCATGATCAGGTTGCAATGACGGAATGCAAGTGTTGAAAGTGTGAATGGTACATATTCATGTTCTAGTAGGCCCTTTTTCTCAAATCCATATTGAGACATATTATCATTATAGTTGGGTAGTCTCATCATTGAATTCTGTTAAGTTATTACACTTCTCATATCTTATCAATACAATATCGATACTTACGTCTTGTTTCCTTTTTGAAACTTGATCTAAGTCTTGAAGTTATATTGTTACACTATGTGTATAAATAACAACTTATTGATATACTTAGACTTAGTTTTTGATCCCAACATTGAATTAAGTTTTGAAGAACGTTGTTATTTTGTTAGCATGGTAGTGATATCATTTTGGTACTAAAAATCTTGCATTTTTCTATAAGGCTTGATTACTTGTCCAAATAATGTTGTTGTGTTTCTCGCATTTGTGGCTACCTTTTTCATGGCTTGGAATTTGTTTGTTTCCAAAAAAAAAGAAATTAGTATATCTTGTTGGGAGTTTGCATCAACAAATTTTTATTACTTAGGTCTCTTTTTCTTAAACTTGACCTAAGTGGTGACATTGTGTTGTCACTATTTTCCAAACTGTACTTGAAGGAAACATATGGAGTAACTTTGCTTGTGGATAAGATCATAGTCTTGATTGTTTAAGTCCTATATTTCTCGTTACTTGTGCTTTCCTTATTGGTTAGTGTGTCATTATTATTCATTTTAGTCCTTAGTAAACATTTCCTTTGGACATATTATTATTCTTTGATTGAAATTCTTTGTAACGAAGTGTCGTTACATTCCTTTTTTTTGACTTAGGTTCATTTTAAACTAACCTTAGAAAAACGTAGTTCATTATGCCTCCTACAAAAAGGATGGGGCATTGAAGATTAGGGTCCTCCGATTCCGTAATAGAAAAAATCTTATATCCTCTTTTGGAAGACAATGTCCTAGTAGATCATAATGGCGGTCAGGAGGATTATCCTCGGGAAGATTGAAAACTTAACCCCTCCCTCATTGATGAATTCTTGTTTCACAATAAACATGAAGTCCTTATGCGCATAGTGAAATTGGAGGCACAATTTCCTTATATAATTTATCCAACTCTCCTCGCCGGCATGGTTAGACGAGAAGAAGATGCAGAAGTAGAATTCCCACTTTGTGACATTGATGAAATGTTGAATTTGGATTGTGCCTCTACTTTTGGCCAATATACTGGTGGATATTGCATCCCCATATTTAGAATTCATCATGAAGATTAGGGAGACAATGATGATCATGAGGACCTGCATACTCATCCTTCCTTGCGTGCAACTCATAAAGAGATACCACAAAAGTAGGTGTCCATGAAAGAACAAATATAAGCCCTCACTCACCAATTGACAAGTTTGGATTTGAATGTTAGAAAAGAATCTATGAAGACATCTAGATAAGAAAAACCTAAAGCTTCGTACAACGAGTCTTTCACTAAAATCCCCAAATAAGACAAACCTAAAGAGGGTCACAAAAGGTTATACACAAATAACCAAAAATATGAAGAAAAAAAAAGATATAGGCCTAGCCCTTTGACAAAACTACTTTTTGATAAATAGTTTATGTCTATTAAGAAAACCCTCATTGCCTTACGAGAAGGAAAGCTAGGGTCAAATAAGAAATATCAATTTCAGGAGTTATGTCCTTATCCTTTAGATAGGGCTATGCTACAAGTTCCTTTCACTAAACATTTCGATTGTCCAAAATTTGAAAAATACAAGGGTAAGGGTGATCCAAGGGATCACATCAAAGACTTATTTATGGCTTTTCAAGAGGTTACATTCAATGATAACTATCTTATATGCCTCTTCCCCTAGAGTTTAAAGGGAAAAACACTTGAGTGATTCTTACACATCCCAAAAGGATCTATATCTACGTGACCACAGTTGGTGGAAAGTTTCATGCGTCACTTCTCCTTCAATATGGAGAATGACGTTACCATGATCAATCTATGTAATGCAAAACAACGCAAAAATGAAAACTTCGATGCTTTTTTGCAATAATGACAAGGGCTAGCTAGTCGCCTCCCTTTCTCCATACCGGAGAAACAGTTAGTCAGAATTTTTTTGCCCAACTTGCACCTTGAAATTGATTTTCACTTGAAAATGCATTATGGTAAAACCTTTGAGGAGGTCATTGAGAAAGGTACCAAAATCGAGAAATCATCGTTAACAAAAGGGACATTGAAACCCTTCTCAAGTGATAACCAAGACCAAAAACCTAGCAAAAAATAAAAGATTGTTATCAATAAGAACAAAAATGTTGTAGAAGATGAAATTACAGATTCCAAACGGGTATAGGTGGTTCAAAACCATGTTCCCTTAAAAATAACTAAGGGAGCTCCACCCCATGAATATAAATGTCATACATTTACTCCTCTATCTGAATCCATGTCATAAATACTTAAAAAATTAGAGGTAGTTAATATGGTTAAGTACCCTGAAATAAACCCTTATCCCAAAGATTCACCTAAATAATGTTGGTTTAGAGATAATGATTATTGTGGTTTTCATCATGTTAAGGGGCACAATACTGATAAGTGCCTCAAGCTGAAGCATTACATCTAGGACCTAATTGAAATTGGTGATGTGGAAATGGATTGTATGGCCCCCAAAAAATATGTCAATGCTGACATGGGTATCTTTAAAGAACCTTTCCCTAAAAACAAAAAAGGGAAAGAAAATTCGGATCAAGGTCAGGCATCCAATAATAAATCCGTTGGTTATCTTTACAAAAATATAAACCGCTCCACCAAAAGTAAAATATCTAGTGATGATTCTTATAATGTTGTAATTGGTTGTGTTACCCAATTTAATGAGCATATAAACACTATCAAGGTAAAAAAATGAGTGCACTGTGGCAACGTGATGTCCTTGCCTTGTTATCTCTAAGCCTTCATCCCCTCCTACTTCCACTCCTTAGGATAGTCACAATGATGTCTTGGAACAACTCGAGAAGACCACAACTAAGATTTCAATCTTAGATCTTCTTAAGATATCCAATGTACATAAAGATATCCTTTGTAAGACTTTAAAAGGGTCAGGAATATTGGTTGATATTGACCCCACACACTTCCAAGAAATGGTAGCACAAATTTATCCAATGGAGCATATAACCTTTAGCTAAGAGGAAATTCTTGTAGAAGATCCTTTACACAATTTTCCATTGAATATAGAGGTTATTGTCAATCATAATAAGGTCAAATGGGTGCTTGTGGATGATAGATCATGATTTAATATATAGACCTTAAAAATTGTTCAACAATTGGGTCATATTAAGAAAGATTTAGAAACAAAGGTCATCACCATCAAGGCATATGACAATGAAGAGCAATAGTTAGCCGATATGATAAAATTTTCGTTGGGAGTAGGGACTTCTACTCATGATACAAAGTTCCATGTTTTGGACTTAGAGCTGTATTAAAACATCCTACTTAGCTGCCCATGTATTCTTGATGTGTAGGTCGTGCCTTCAATGTATCACCAATTTCTGAATATGTACCATGAAGGGGAAATTATAACTATTCTGGGGGATTCTCAACATTTTCTCATTGTAGAGCACTATCAGGTCACGTTCCTACTTCTGTTGATTTCCCTTCTACAAAGATGGCTATTTTATCTTAGTCCGAGGCTCTCGCCTTGCGGGGTTGAACCAAATGCATTAACCCATAACAAAAATGGTGCTTCAACATCAGTGTATCCTTTTTCTACATGGGAGATGAATACCCATTCAAATGGTTGTGGGGAGTATGATATTCAATAGGACATGTTGGTTTCAAACCTCCCTTTATCACCTAAATCAAGGGGAAGGCCATGTCACTAGTATCAATGTCCTAGGGATAATTTCCCCTTTGACAAGTTCACTCTTGGTGGTTTGTTAGATGAGGAAAAACTGGTATGTAACTCTATGATAACACCACCTAAGGATGAGATGTCATCATGCTACCAAAATCTAAAGTATGCAATTTGGAACAAAATAATGTACAACATGGGATATAAAGGGTATGGTTGTGGTACTTATGACAAAGGAGTGCAAGAACCTCTTCCAAAACCCCATAGAAACATTTTCAACTCTGGTATCGATGTTCGACCATATGGTTTTATTCAACTGGAGTGATATGCCACTTCTTCTGATCGTGAAGATAGTGAGTTGGGTTATGACAATGAAACAGATTCTCAGTGTAGTCTTTACAAAGACCTTACCTTCACTTATTTCTTTCCCAATATGGATATAATGACCATATCCCTTGCCTTACCTATCTCTATTCCTACATTAAACCTCGTTTATCCTTCCTTGGTGAATTCGGAGCAACAAAAACATGTTTTGATAGACTACTTTTCCAATGATGAAGCTATTGACGAGTTTATGGGTATACGAAATGACATACCTACAAGTGATCATAAAAAATGCTTCTCCATAAAAGTGGACATATATGCATATTTCAGAGAGGAGGATGAGTTCTATGGTCATCAAAACAAAATAAAAAGCAAGGGCAAAAGTTCCACAGAGAAGCCTTGTAAAAATAACAATTCCAAGTCTTACAGTGAAAAGCTTTTTGAGGCAGTGGTAGAAAAATAAAATGAAAAAGAAATAGACAAAGAAATTGAGTTATCCAGGGGTGAAAACATCATTGAGATGCCCTTGGAAGAATATATAAATCTCCCCCTTGATCTTACGTGCATGGAAGAAGAATCTCAACTTCTTGTAGAGGATAAAATTGAAGTCAACATCGACACGGAAGAATTCCCTCGGATGGCTAAGTTAGGAGCATCCCTCTCAGCTTAGGAATAAGACATTTGTCTTTATTTTGTGAGAACTTTCTGACATCTTTGCATGGTCTTATGTAGACATGCCAAGACTTGATCCTGCATTAGTGATGCACAATCTTGTTGTACATCCAGATGCCAAGCCCATTAATCAAAATCTCAGGAAAATGCATCCTTGGGTGGTCTTGTTGGTTAAAGAGGAGCTAGAAAGACTATTAACAACAGGCTTCATTCGGCCTATCGACTACTCAGAGTGGATATCAAATCTTCTACCTATACAAAATAAGCCCGTGGGTATCAGAGTTTGTATGGATTTTAGAGAAATCAACAAAGATTGTCCCAAAGATGATTTTCTCCTCCCTAATATTGACATGATTGTTGATTCTACAACTGGCTACGAAATGTTGTCACTCATGGATGAATTTTCCGGTTATAATCAAATCAAGATTACGGAGGAGGACCAACATAAGAAAACTTTTATGACCCCCTTGGGAAATTTCTATTACCAAGTCATGCCCTTTTGCGTCAAGAATACATGCACAACTTATTAGCTGGTAATGACAATCATCTTTCATGATATGATCAACAACATAATGGAAAATTATGTAGATGACATACTGGTCAAGTTTAGAACAAGAGAGGATCATCCAGAGATTCTGTGGCACATCTTTCAACATCTAAGGGATTATAAGGTCTGTTTAAACATGAAGAAATGTGTCTTCGGCGTGCTATCAGGAAAAAATATAGGCTTTATAATATCTCGGAGGGGAATAGAAGTAGACCCAGAAAAGATACCAGACATCACAGAGATGCCTTCTCCTACAAACATCAAACAACTGTGCAACTTACAGCGAAAAATACAAGTAATCAGAAGATTTATTTCTCACCTCATAGATAAGTGTCACGTATTTACACATCTCAAGAAAGATGTCAACTTTTTATGGGGTCCAAAAAAAAATAACAAACAAAATTTTGGGATAAAGGTATAAAGAAAATAAACTTAACTTTACACTAAAGTACCAAGAGACTAAGTTGAAATTTACTATTATAAAGAATTTATTATGGAGACACTATAAAATCAAATAACTATTACTGATGACTATGGACGTTTTGTATATTTTTTTGACATAAACTGAACGACTCAATAAATATTAAACATAAAATAAAACTCTTACACTAAGAATTTGTAGACATTACTGTTTATCAAACTTGACGCATTAAAGAAAATTGACCTGGTCATAAGCTTGCAAGTGAAAAACAAGTGAAATGTTCGGTGCAGTCACCAGTGACTGGAGGAGTATCCAATGAAATACATATTCCAATGATAAAATGAATGGAGATCTGGTATGATTTTTACGTGGGTGGAGCTTGGAGTAGCGCATAACTGTGGACTAGAGAGAAACCGAGCCTGCCATGAAATGAAGCATTTAATTTCAAATGCACAGAGATAGGAGCCACATTCACAATAATGAAGACTCATCATGACCCTTTTTTTTATTTTAATATATCTTTGCTTTGAATGCGTTGTGTTGAATCTCGATCAGGATGGAAAATCCATTTTCTATATACACGTCAGGAGTAGACATAAAAACACAGGATGTTATTGAAAATCATAGAAAATATGGAATCTTCAACTGATAGGTCGCTATTATAGGTGGCAGCGTTGCAGTAAATATATGCAAAGCATATTCACAGCTTGTACACGCTAGAAGAAGAACCAAATTGTGTCACGCTGAAAACGATGGCAGTTTGCAAACAGATTCAATCGATTGAATCTTCCATTCTCAGACCATCCAAATATTATTGAGATTAGATGACAACCATTCCTCTTCTGGTGGATCAAGATCCTATTATTCAGCTTGCTGTTGTAACAAGACAGCTTTAGTTAGAATATAGATAGGAACACATTAATGAATTCAGTTTTGTGAGAATGCTATATATCCGTGTATGCCTATTGAGGCTACACAAAATAAAAATAAAAATAGAGTTGTAAGAGGAAGTGCTGTGCTGATTGTAATTTCCAGATTTGAACAATAAGAGAATCGATACCGTTGCTCTGTGGATGTTTCCCTCTTGAGGATTTTACCACGTAAATTTGTGTTTATGGTTTGTGTCTTTTTTGGCTATTTAATTTCGTTTACTCGCTTTATATTTTGCTGTGCTTAATCTTTTCGTGGCTATATAAGTTTCTAATAAGTGGTATCAGAGCAAGGTTGGAGGGAGGCCACGAAGGGCGAGTTTGAAGGGCGAATTCATTCTCTGCGTTGAAGCGTGATGGCAAAGACACAGAGTGCTAAATTCGAGATTGATAAATTTGACGGTAGCAATAACTTCGAGTTATGGAAGGTCAAGATGTGGGATATACTGTGTGTGTGTAGGGAGTTGTGAAGGCGCTCGCAGGAAAGGAAAAGAAATCCGCGAGTATGGAAGATGATGATTGGGATGAGATGGAAACTCGTGCTCTCAGTGCTATTCGCCTATGCTTGGCCGACGATGTATTATTCAACATCGTGTCTGAAACAACAGCAACAGGACTCTGGGCAAAACTGGAAAGCTTGTATATGACTAAATCCTTGACGAATAGAATCCTCTTGAAGCGTCAGCTGTATACCTTGCATATGAAGGAAGGTATGACAAATTCAAAACATTTAAATACTTTTAATACTCTTATTTGTAAATTGGACAACACGGGTGACAAAATTTCGAATGAAGATAAGACGGTAACATTATTAAGTTCTCTGCTTGAATCTTGGGATCATTTCGTAACCTCTATTAGTTTTAGTTCTAAAGAGGTCATTAGCTTTGATGTTGTTGTTGGAGCTATGATATCTGAGGAAACTCGAAAGAGATCTTCTCTGGAAACTTCGACAACAGAAGTTATGATGGCCAGAGGCAGAACTATTGAGAGGGGATAGCATTCGAAGGGCCCAGCTAGATCCAAGTCGAAGGGCAAAAAGAGCAAGTTGAAGTGTTGGTTCTGTAACAAATCAGGACACCTCAAGAAAGATTGCTGGAAACGTAAAGAGGCATCTAAGGAGGAGGACTCTACAAAGGAGGCTAACATAGCTGAGAATGACTCAGGTATGGTTGATGAGGTATTATCTACTTCTATTGTCTCACAGTACCATTATGACTGGTTAATTGATTCCGGGGCATCCCATCACATGTGTCTGCATAGGAATTGGTATTCTACATATCAATCTATTGATGATGGGGTAGTTTACATGGGTAATGATGTTACATGTAAAACTATTGGGATAGGGAGTATCATAATTAAAATGTATGATGGGATTGTTATAACACTGACAGATGTGAGACATGTACCTGACTTGAGAAAGAATCTGATAACTTTGGGAGTTTTTGATTCTAGTGGACATAAGGGTTCAGTTCAAGGTGGAGTTTTGAAGATATCAAAAGGTATCTTGATAGTCGTGAAAGCTAACAGAGTCAGGAACCTGTATAAACTTGAAGGAAGGACAGAAATTGATCAAGCAGGAGTCGCATCAGAGGATGCAGGTGAATCCACTCGCTTATGGCATCAACGACTGGGTCATATCAGCGAGAAAGGAATTAAGGTACTAATCGTAAACTTCTTCCTAGTTTAAAAACTGTAGATTTAAAGTTATGTGAGCATTGTGTTTATGGGAAGCAAGCTAGACAGAAGTTTAAACCTGGAAAACATACAAGTAAAGGTATCCTAGACTATATTCATTCAGACCTATGGGGTCCAGCTCCGAAACTCTCATATGGAGGATCATCATATTTTGTTAGTTTTATAGATGATTACTCGAGGAAAGTTTGGATCTATTGTTAAAGAGGAAAGCTGATGTATTTAACACTTTTAAACAGTTTAGAACTTTGGTTGAAAAGAGCACAGGTAAATCCATTAAATGTCTTAGAACAGATAATGGAGGGGAATTTACTTCTAAGGAGTTTGAAAATTATTGTAAGAATGAAGGGATCAACAGACATAAAACCACTGTGTACACTCCGCAGCAGAATGGCATTGCTGAACACATGAACAAGACTCTTCTCAAGAGAGCAAGGAGCATGCTCAGTAATGCAAAGTTGCAGCAGGAATTATGGGGAGAAGCATTGCTTACAGCTTGTTACCTGGTTAATTGATCACCATCGACAACAATTGACTGCAAGATTCCACAAGAGATATGGACAGGTCAACCATGTAATAATTCTAGTCTTAGAGTTTTTGGTTGTGATGCGTATGCACTTATTTCGAAGAGTCAGCGTTCCAAGTTAGATCCTAGGTCACAAAAATTAGTCTTTGTTGGATATGGTGATGGTGTGAAGGGGTATAGATTATGGAATCCTACTGCCCATAAGATCATCATAAACAGAGATGTTATATTTGATGAAATTTCCCTCATGAAATCAGATGGAAAGAATGTTATGAAACAGGTTGATGTACCACAGTCACAACAAATTCGATTTGATATACATTCATCCACGGGTGAAAATCATGAAGATGTCTGTGAGCAGGATATTCATGAGGAAATCACTCAGGAGGATGAGCAGATTGAAACACCTCAGGAAATTGAGGAAATACCACAACAAGCTCTACGAAGGTCTACACGGATCAGATCAGTTCCAAGCAGGTATGATGATTTTGTCACTTCTGTTGCTTTAATTTCTAATGAAGGAGAACCAAGTTGTTACAAAGAAGCAATAGAGGTTTCAGATAGTGACAAAAGGAAACATGCCATGAAAGAGGAAATTGATGCTTTGATTAAAAACAAAACATGGGATCTGGTGGAACTTCCTAAGAATAGGAAATTGGTTGGTTGTAAGTGGGTATACAAGTTGAAGAAAGGTGCTGATGATGTTATTTCAAAGTACAAGGCGAGGCTGGTGGCAAAAGGGTTTTCTCAGAAAGCAGGTATTGAATTTCATGAGATTTTTTCGCCAGTTGTAAAAATTGTTTCTATTTGTATGGTGTTAGCACTAGTTACATTGCATAATCTTGAATTAGAGCAGCTAGATGTTAAAACTGCATTTCTACATGGAGATTTAGATGAGGAAATTTACATGGAACAACCGGAAGGGTTCGTTCAAAATTGCAACAAGAGGTTTGTTTGCAAACTCAAGAAATAATTGTATGGCTTTAAGTAGTCTTCAAGACAATGGTACAAGAAGTTTGATTCCTTCATGGTGAGCCATAATTTTACCAGGAGTGAATATGATCATTGCGTTTACTTTAAAAGGTTAGATAATGGCATGTTCATTATATTGGTATTGTATGTTGATGATATGCTTGTTGCAAGCAAGAGCATGGTTGATATTAGCAGGTTAAAGGTTCAGTTGGCTAGGACATTCAATATGAAGGATCTAGGAGTAGCAAGACAAATCTTGGGCATGGAGATACACAGAGACAAGACGAAAGGAAAGTTGTGGTTATCACAAGAGAAGTATGTGGAGAAAATACTTCAGAGATTCGATATGGATTAAGTGAAACCAGTGAATATCCCTTTAGCTTCGCATTTTAAACTTTCTTCAGGTTTGTGTCCTAGTAATGATGAAGAAAAGGAGTATATGTCTCGTGTACCATATGTTAATGCAGTAGGAAGTTTGATGTATGCGATAGTTAGTACTATACTAGATATTTCACATGCAGTTGATGTTGTCAGTAGATACATGGCAAAGCTAGGTAAAGAACATTGGGCAGCAGTGAAAGGGGTGCTTCGGTATCTTAGAGGCACAAGCAATTACTGTATCACTTTTGATGGTTGCAATGATAAGGTTTGCGGTTATGTTGATTCTGATTTTGTAGATGATTGGACAAAAGAAGATCTACTTCAGGTTATGTCTTTACTCTTGCAGGTGGTCCTATTAGTTAGATGTCAAAGCTTCAAAGCATTGTTGCTTTATCCACTACTGATGTAGAGTATGTATCTGCTTCACATGCTTGCAAAGAGGCAGTATGGTTAAAAGGTTTATTGGGTGAGTTAGGACAGTTTCAGAAAAGTGTAAAAATTTTCTGTGATAGTCAAAGTGCAATTTATTTGGCTAAGAATCCAGCTTACCATAGTAAGTCGAAACATATTCCAGTTAAATACCATTATGTAAGACATGTTGTTGATGAAGGACAAGTGATTCTTGATAAGGTCCACACTCAAAAGAATTGTGCAGACATTTTCATGAAACCGGTTATATTAGAGAAGTTGCGGTGGTGCTTGGCTTCTCTTGGCTTGCAAAAAAGGTGATGAGCAATGAGCAAGGTATCAGGTTAATTGTTGTCAAGGTGGAGATTGTTGAGATTAGATGACAACCATTCCTCTTCTGGTGGATCAAGATCCTATTATTCAGCTTGTTGTTGTAACAAGACAGCTTTAGTTAGAATATGGATAGGAACACATTAATGAATTCAGTTTTGTGAGAATGCTATCTATCCGTGTATGCCCATTGAGGCTACATAAAAAAAAATAGAGTTGTAAAAGGAAGAGCTGTGCTGATTGTAATTTCCAGATTTGAACAATAAGAGAATCGATACCCTTTCTCCGTGGATGTTTCCCTCTTGAGGGTTTTACCACATAAATTTGTGTTTATGGTTTGTGTCTTTTTTGGCTATTTAATTTCATTTACTCGCTTTATATTTTGCTGTGCTTAATCTTTTCGTGGCTCTATAAGTTTCCAATAAATATAGAATGCTTCTGCTCCACTTTTAGCGTCTTCGACATATATTAGACAATTTGGTATAATGTGCAGACCAAAAACGATGTGTTAATTCTTAGTTTATCAGTGTATGAAGAGTCTTATCTCTAGTCTCTCGATCAACAGGTTTCATAAAGTTGGAGCTAATAAATCCCAATATCCCTCCTGAGAAAGCACTATTCTCTAATAAAATAGTAATTTACATTTTTTGGGGCAATGATATAGAGAGAAGCCCCTTCACAAATTAAAATGACATATTGATCCAGCTGTTTCACTGCAAAGTAGAGATAAAACAAATAAGAGGTAAAGGTAAAGAGAAATACTTGTAGATAGTCACATAAGGTTGTGTGCACGTTGAATGTTGACCAAGTTGATTGTGAAGATCTTCCCTTTGGCTAGGAGGAATGACTTAAAATATAACACAAGACCACAAAATAGGATTAAAAATATCGGTTGGTGGATTGCTTAGCGGAAGCTAGATCCGGGAAGGGGGGTGTTTCATAAAAGACTGCCAATCCAAGTTTAAAAAGTGTTAAGTGCTAATAAGAACATGAATTAAACAAACCTATTGTAGTTATATAGTTTAGATATCCTACACAAGAATAGTAAATAATATCTAGCCTAATAAATGCATACAAAAATAAATCTAAGGAAGGTGGTTGGTGGTTTAAGGCCTGCAGGTATGAAAGAGGGTGTTAGGAAGGGCTAGGAGAAGTTATGGGAGATTTTAAGATGTTTTAAGTAGGTGAGTTGTCTCGCTAGTCTGGGATATATTACCAGTCACAGAGACCGGTATCGATTGGCCGACCAATGCCAGTACCTGCAATGAACTGATGTCGGTTGGGTGACCAGTGTCAGTAGGGGCAATCAGGTGGAATGATTAAAATGGGGTAGTTTTAGGCTCTATGTGTAATCAAAGAGTATTGAGGAGGTTTAGGCAGGGTCATGGGATGTTTAAGAAGACTCAAAGGTAATAAGATGGGTGTTTGGGCAAGGTAAGAAGGTTCTTTGGGAAGATGGTTAGATGGAGGTGCTGTGGGAAAGATTCAGGTATTATAATGGGTGAAATGAAATAAATAACTAGTAAATAACTAATCTACTATGTTTTAGTGACAAAGGAGGAATGCATTTGTGAAATGGAGAGGAATATCAAGAGGTGGTGATGGTTGCAGAAGAAGGTGGTCCCGAATAAATGCACCAATAGCAAGAGAGCACAGTGCTTCCCTGTGAGTGCACTAGAGCTCTGGATCAATCTATTGATGAATTGTGTGGTGTTTGAATGCTGTAAGGGCGTCTGGTATGTTGCAAGATCGCTAGAAAAATCAAGATTCTTTATGAAAGGTTGTAAGATCCAGGAAGAAAAATTCAGAACTCAGTGGATGAGTTGGAATTGGGTAGTTAACATAACTGATGACAGTTCCGTAACCAGCACGGCCGAGGGAAAATTGGTGTCGGTTAGGGAAAGTTAGCTGTTTTTTACTCAAAAAAGCTGATTCCTTACTTTTTCTCGTGAGATTTGATTATGGTTGCGGGTAAGAATGCTTGATAAGTGCTTGTAGTAGTCGGATTTAGATTGAGGATGTAGTTAGTATTAATTAGGAGTTAAAGACTAAGTCCTAGTTAGTTTTCATTAATAGTCATGGTTGATTATGGAAAGTGGTTAAGTACTTAAGGCCTAGGGTTAGGTGGTTAGGTTTTGGGAATGGGTCAACGGTGAAGTGGATATGCGAGGTGGAATCAAATTTAATAAAGGTAATTAAATTAATTATGAGGTGGGACTATGCTTAATTTAATTATGGGTAATTAAATTAGTATAATGTGTAGAAGGGTCCATGGTTAGGCGTGTGTGTCGATTAATTAGTTAAAAGGGGCCAAAAGGATTGTGACCCAATTTTGGTGTCTACATTTACCCCTTTTTCTCGCGTATCTTGTATTTATAAGTGCTCAATGATGATAAAAATAAGAAGTGGTTTCCCCAAGTAAGGGTAGATGTGAGGTTTCCCCGGGTATGGGTGGAGGTGATCCCCCTTAAATTGGGAACTGATGAAGTGAGAGGATGAATCTATGATGGGTTTGATAAAGTGGTAGGTGATGAAAAAGGAGGTAAGGTGTGGGTATAGGAAATGGTAATATCAATGTGAGTAATAGGTGGGGCATTCAAACACACACACACACACACACACACACACACACACACACACACACACACACACACACACACACACACACACACACACAGAATGTGACAATGCACTAGGTTGAAGAGCTCACCAACTCTACATCGTCAAAGGTTGATAGTTTATCAAAACAAGGTTGATGTGGTCTAGGTATCCAAGGTATAGTATATAGTTCTGAAACACAAAGAGGATAGGTGCAGGAATGGGCATTAGGTGTGTTCCAAAGCACCAAAAGGTTTGGTCTAGTCAATATAAACATCATGACATCAGGAAAGACAATGTTGGTAGGCTAAACATCACGAGTAGTGCTATCGCAAGGTACAACGAGTAAGTGAATTTGATTTTCAAATAGGCAAAGTTGGTGTGGGTATATAGGTAAGGACATGGGTAAGGCCGAGGTGTAGGAAAATATATTCCCCAAAGTACACTGAGGTTAGGGGTAGGTTATAAGGCTATTAAGTGATCCTGTCAGGCTAGGGTAAGGTAATGGTAGTAAAAAATTGACATCTTGCATTAATTTTTTTTGGAAAATTAGGTTTAATTGATTAGGCAGGGTGACCGATACCGGTTGAAGGTGAACTGATTCCAGTAAAGGTAACTGACATCAATCACCTAGGGTATGACTTGACCGACATTGGTCAGGAAAAATTTGGTTTAGAAAGGAAAATCCACGTTAAAAAGGTTTCATTTGTGTATTGCTAAAGTTGGAAAACAACAGGAGAGAGCGTTTTTTGTGAAAAAAATGATAAAGTGACTAGGAGAGGTGATTTAGTGAGCAGTTAATGGTTGATAGGAGTGGAGTTTGTGGGCCCACGAGATCTACTCAGTTGATTTGATTGATTGATAGCTGAGAAGTAGATTCAATCATGTCAGAGGAAGGAGAGGGTGCAGGAGAACCTTCAGTTCAGAGACTTGACATCCCACCGCGGAGACATAGCCGAGTAGAGGTAGGATTCAAGCTCCATTATTGATTTTGGTCAAAACTAAGGTAGAAAAATGGAAAATTCAGTTTTTGAATTTTGATTTAAAATTTGGTTAGAAGTGGGTGAAATTGGGTATGGGGAGGGAAAAAACTAATTTAATTAGGTGGGAAAATGAATTTAGAAGGGATTGGGGATGGTGTGGGTAGGTTTTTGAGGTGTTTAAAATGTGGGGACATGGGGGTTCAGCCCTAGGGGCAAACTAGTGACCAACACTGGTCAGGTATTGGCCGTCATCGGTAGGCGAGACGACATCGACAGGGTCAAAGGGGGACCGGTACCGGTTAGGGTGACCGATGCCGGTCACTGTTAAAAGTGATGAAGGATGAAAAAGGGGGTTTGGGAAGGTGGAAAGATAAGGGACGGGATGGTTTAGTGTTATGTTAGAAAGGAGTGGGTGGGTTAGGGGTAAGTTAGGGAGGAATTGGTTGGTTTGTGTTAGGGTTAAGGTAGGTATGAATTGGCGGGTATGGGTAAAATAAATAAAACAGATAAGAGGTAAAGGCAAGGAGGAATACTTGTAGATAGTCAAAGAAGGTTATGTGCACGTTGAATGTTGACCAAGCTGATTATGAAGATCATCCCTTTGGCTAGGTGGAACAACCTGAAATCAAACACAAGACCAAGAAATAGGATTAAAAATATCCGTTGGTGGATTGCCTAGCGGAAGCTAGATCCAGGAAGCGAGGTGCTTCATAGAAGGCTATTAATCCACGTTTAAAAACAAGTTAAGTGCTGATAAGAACATGAAATAAAAATATCTACTATAGTTGTATAGCTCAGATATCCTACACAAGAATAGTAAATCCAATCTAGCCTAATAAATGCATACAATACTAAATCTAAGGAAGGTGGTTGGTGGTTTAAGGCCTGCAGGTATGAAAGATGGTGTTAGGAAGGGCTAGGATAAGTTATGGGAGGTTTAAAGTAGGTAATTTGTCTCATCTGGTCTAGGATATATTACCAGTCACAGAGACTGGTATTGGTTGGGCGAATGATGCCGGTACTTACAATGAATTGATGTCAGTTGGGTGACCTGTGTCGGTATGGGCAATTAGGTGGAATGATTAAAAATGGGGTAGTTTTAGGCTCTCTGTGTAATCACAGAGTATCGAGGAGGTTTAGGAAGGTGTAATGAAATTACTTGTATAATTCAGATTAAGAGCAACAATAGAACACCAAATAACACAATATTTCAGAATAATGATCTCAATATGCAATTAGAATAGCTTCACCACTTCGAGGGGGCAACCTCCAAACCATATAATAAGACTCAAATACTCAAATGATAATGAAATACTACCTATAATCCACTATATATACTATTTATATGCTATGGCCATCACTAAGACTGACCTATTAAGCATGAGAAAGTATAAATGATATAATAAAATGATATGGTAAGCCACAAGTCGGCTACTCATATCCTAATACAAGCAATAGGTTAAGGGTGTAGCATGCCCTTCCCCTTCAAACTAATGTTGTCCTCAACGTTGAATAATCATGGATGTTGCTGCAGAAAACCTTCATCCTCCCAGGTGGCATCTTCTATGCTTATATTCTTCCACTTGATCAGATATTCCTTAATGTCTCTAGTTCTCAGCCTCTTAGTACGTGTTTACAAAATCTTCTCTGGCTCCAAAATGATTCTTCCTTCCTCTTCAAGTTCTGGTAACTCTTTCTGGGCTTTAAATTTTTGTCCAATAACCTTATTTAGGCATGAAACATGGAATACTGGGTGTATGTGTGAAGATGGAGGCAACTCTAGTTTATAAGCAACACTACCAATTTTCTGTAGAACCTGATAAGGGCCATAATATTTAGGAGCAAGTTTTTTTTCCTTTTTCTGTTGCTTTAGGGACATCTGTTTGTAAGGCTGGAGACGTATAAAAACCCAGTCACTAATTTCAAAATGTCTTTCACTATGGTGTTGATCTGCTTGTTGTTTCATCCTGTTTTATGCTAATGCTAAATTCTCCTTCAAACTAGCCAAAACCTGTTGTTGATGTTGAATGTGTTCCTCAACATCTCTGACCTTAGTTTACACCCTCAAGGACGAAGTGATAGAAGGTGGATGGTAACCATATAATGCTAAAAATGGGGTCATTTGAGAAGAGGTATGAAAATATGTGTTATACTACCATTCTGCCAGTGGTATCCATTTAATCCACCTTTCCTGCTTATCTGATACAAAACAATGTAAATACCCCTCTAAGCATTTGTTGACCACTTCTGTTTGCCCATCAGTTTGAGGATGATAAGATGAACTATGAGCTAGCTGAGTACCCAAACATGAAAATAATTCCATCTAAAAATTACTTGTGAAAATAGGATCACGATCACTTACAATTATCTTTGGGGTTCCATGTAGCCTTTGAACTGTTTCCAAAAAAATAGTTGCGACTGTACTGGCTGCAAATGGATGTGATAGGGCAAAAAAATAGGCATATTTTTTGAGCCTATCCACAATCACAAAAATAACATTCTTACCCTCTGAACAAGGCAATCTGGTGATGAAATCCATGGAGACCTCCTCCCATCTCTGGCTAGGAATTGGTAAGGGTTGCAACAGACCTAGTGTCTTAATTGTTTCCCCTTTGTTCTATTAGCACACTAAACACTCTGATACAAAATTTTGTACATCCCCCTTGAGTCCTTCCCAAAATAATTCTCTTTTTATTCTATGATATGTCTTCAAAAACCCAGAGTGTCCTCCAACAGGTGAGGCATGTAGATCTGCAAGAATCTTATGCTTCAACTCAAAATCTTTACTCAAGTATAACCTATCCTTGTACCATAGGGCATTACCTTTCCACTCAAATTTTTTAGATGTCATAGATCCTTGCTTGATATTCTATATTAGAGATTGTGTATCCTTATCTTGATTCCATTCCAATCTTGATTCATCCACCCAATCGGCCGTCAACATGGACATGCCACATAGTAAGGCATCTGCGGATGTATCCCTTTTGAACAACGCATCAACTACTACATTTTATTTACCCTTTTTGTAAATGATTTTAAAATCATAACCCAACATTTTTCATAACCTTTGCACCAAAAATTATTTGAGACTATCATGATCAATTTTTACATTGAAGTGTCTACCCATGAGATAGGGCCTCCACTGGTTGATCGCATGAAGAATAGCCATAATTTCTTTCTCATAGATAGGTTTGAGAAGATATTTTCCTTTGAATTGGTGACTCTCAAATGTAATTGGTCTTCCTTCTTACATTATAACTGCTCCTAATCCTGATCCTGAAGCGTCACATTCAACAATGAATGTTTTTGAGAAGTTGGGAGTAGCCAAAACTGGGGTGCTGCACATGGCTTCCTTCAGCTACTCAAAGGATTTAGTGGCTACGTCTGTCTAATGGAAGGCATCCTTCTTTAGCAATGCAGTGAGTGGGGTTGTTATTCTACCATATCCCTGTACAAATCTTCTGTAGTACCCTGTTAGTCCTAGGAACCCACAAAGATTTTTGAGATTTTTGGGCCTTAGCCATTCCACCATAGCTTTGATCTTCTGAGGATCAACTTTGACGCCTTAATGGGATACAATATGACCCAAGTACTCTACCTCTTGTACAATAAAATAACATTTGGATGGCTTTGCGTACAGAGTATGTTTCTCCAAAACTTCCAACACGTTATTTACATGTTGTAAGTGTTCTTCCCATGTCTTACTATAAATAAATATGTCATCAAAGAAAACTAATACAAATTTCCTTAAAAACGACCTAAAAATAGTGTTCATCAAGCTTTGAAAGGTTGAGGGTGCATTTGTAAGACCAAAAGGCATTACCAAAAATTGATAATGGCCCTCATGAGTCCTAAAAGCCATTTTATGAACATCTTCCTCTTTTATCCTAATTTGATGGTACCCCAAACGAAGATCTAATTTTGTGAAATAAACAATACCATGCAATTCATCAAGTAAATCATCAATTACTGGAATGGGAAACTTATCTTTGATGGTGTAGTTGTTGATTTCTCAGTAATCTAGACACATCCTCCATGTTTCATCCTTCTTACGTACCATGACCACTGGTGAAGAATATGCACTCTGGCTATGCCTGATGATACCTGCCTTCAACATTTCCTCCACCATTTTCTCGATCTCACTTTTCTGGGAATATGGGTATCTGTATGGTCTGATGTTAGGTGTTTAGCTCCCTGGAATCAACTGGATGGCATGATCATGATCCCTAACTGGTGGTAGTCCCTTTGGAATTGCATCAAAAATAGATGAGTGAGCATCCACAATCTTTTGAAGATCGGGTGGCATTGAAGACTTTGTATTTTGTACTTATATGGAAAATAGCTTTGCTATAAAGCCATCCACTCCTTTTCTGAGAACCTTTTGCATCTGATGAGAGCTAATAATCTGTGGAGACTTAGCTACCATCCCATTCAATTGTATTTTCCTTCCATCTGAATGAAATCGCATGAACAATTCTTGGAAATTCATCTCTATAGTACCTAAGGTTGTGAGCCATTTGACCCCCAAAACAATATCTACCCCTCCCATAGAAATAGCAAACATAGGTGAGTCTAACATGTAGTCTCCCATGGAAAGCTTGATACTATGACACTTTCCTGTGCACTTGATTGTCCCACCATCCGCAATCATAACTTGCATTTCTGGAGTTGGGTAAATAAAACAATTGAGGCAGGCAGCTAACTTACTATTTATGAAGTTATAAGTACTCCCCGAGTCAATCAACACCGTCACCTTCTATTTTTTGAGATAGCCAATAACCTTGAGTGTTTGAGGAGTACTAATACCTGACAATGCATGACAAGAAATTGTAGGTTGGTGATCCTCTACTTCATCTTCTACTGGTTCCTCAGCCTCTCCTATAATTTCAGCTTCCTCATCATCCTCATTACCTCCATCAATATAGAACAAATTCTTCTCAGCACATTTATGTCCTGGTCCATATTTTCTATCATAGTTAAAACATAATCCTTTTGCTGTCTTTTCTTCCATTTGTTGAGGAGTCAGTCTAATTGGCCTAACAAATGAAGGGAAAGAGATACTACGGTCTCTGGTGTTAATGAAAGGTTGCCTCCTACTACAAATAACTTTTTCCTCTGCACGACATGCCATGATAATAGAACCAGAAAGCTTGATTGGATTAAACATACGTATCTCATGCTCAATGTGGTCCTTAAGACCCCCAAGAAACAGGTCATTCAGATTCTCTTCTAAAATATTCTCCACCCTTAAGGATAGGTTTTGGAATTGATGCACATAATCTTTGACTGATCCTGTTTGCCGTAACTTTTCTAATTGACTGAAGTAGTTCTCTGAAACACTCGAACTATAGTGTAATTGCAACTCCTCAGTAAAAACTATCCAAGTGACACCTAGACCATTCTTCTGCCTCTGAGCACATAACCAATTATACCAAACAAATTGGTCACGTTCAAGATATAGGGATGCCAACGTCACCTTTTGTCCTGATGGTGTTTGATGTAACTCAAAGAAGTTCTCCATTTGATTTATCCAATTCAAAGGATCCTTACCATCAAATTTGCACATATCCACTTTCGGCATCATGTTTCGTGGTTGTGAATAAGTTTGATTCTGATGGGACTGGAAAAGTGATCCAATATGGTTAGTTTGTCCATGAATTTGAACTGAAGGTCCTCCTTGGTTGATATGGGCCAAATTTGGGCCATACTAGTTACCCTTTACATGTTGCATGATATCATCCAACCGTTGATTGATTTGGGCTATGTCTCCTTTAGAGGCCATCTCAGATTGTACATTTCGTAACTCATACTCAAGTTGGCTCACCTTATGATCAACTGAGGTAAACCCTAGTGCTGAGGAATCTGTATTTACCCCTTCTGACTCCATCTCTTCAATCACTACCCCATCTTTATTTGGGGTTTTACCTGGAGTAATCAGATTCTTTTTTACTCTTGTGGAAGGCCCTGCCATGATGTCAAACCTTAGGGTTTAGGGTTTCAATACAATTTCGGTCGAACAAGAAAAAACACAGAGAAGATACTAATACTATTTTTTTGAGAGCTTTCCGAAAATGTAAAGATCTTGAAAATTTTCCACAATTTTCACCCTAGGGAGTGATTTTATGAAAAACCCTAAATTTGTAATAAAATTTTCAAAACAAATAAAAAAGTCTGACATTTTTAGGGAACCTTACTTGAAATGCTTCTCAACTCTGGTAAAAATATCTCCCACCAATTCACTCTAGTTCGCAATATGTGGTGGAAACAAAAAATTAGGGTTTTTGCCCTAATTTCAGCCCAGATCGCAACTCTGATACCACTTGTAATGAAATTACTTGTATAATTCAGATTAAGAGCAATAATAGAACACCAAATAACACAATATTTCAGAATAATGATCTCAATATGCAATTATAATAGCTTCGCCACTTCGAGGGGGAAACCTCCAAACCATATAATAAGACTCAAATGCTCAAATGATAATGAAATACTACTTATAATCCCCTATATATACTATTTATATGCTATGGCCATCACCAAGGCCGACCTATTAAGCATGAGAAAGTATAAATGATATAATAAAATGATATGGTAAGCCACAAGTTGACTACTCATATCCTAATACAAGCAATAGGTTAAGGGTGTAGTAGAAGGGTTGTGGGATGTTTAAGAAGACTTAGAGGTAATAAGATGGGTGTTTGGGTAAGGTATGAAGGTTATTTGGGAAGATGGCTAGATGGAGGTACCGTGGGAAAGATCTGGGTGTTGTAACGGTTGAAATGAAATAGATAACTAGTAAATAACTAATCTACTATGTTTTAGTGACAAAGGAGGAACGCTCTTGCGAAATGGAGAGGAATAACAAGAGGTGGTGATGGTTGTAGAAGAAGATGGTCCCGAATACATGTAGTAGCAACAAGAGGGCATGATGCTTCCTTGTGAGTGCACTAGAGCTCTAGATCAATTTGTTGATGAATTGTGTGGTGTCTGAACTCTATAAGGGCCTCTGGTATGTTGCAATATTTCTAGAAAATTCGAGAGTCTTTATGCAAGGTCGCAAGAGACATGAAGTAAAATTCAAAACCAGTGAATGAGTTGGAATTGGCTAGTTAACGAAATTGACGATAGTTCCATAACCAATGTCGGCCAAGGGAAAACCGGCATTAGTTAAGGAAAGTTATCTGTTTTTTTACTAAAAACAACTGATTCCTTACTTTTTCTCATGAGATTTGATTATGGTTACCGGAAAGAATGCTTGATAAGTTCTTGTAGTAGTCGGATTTAGATTGAGGATGTAGTTAGTATTAATTAGGAGGTAAAGACTAAGCCTTGGCTAGGTTATAGAAATAGTCATGGCTAATTATGGAAAGTGGTTAAGTACTAAAGGCCTAGGGTTAGGTGGTTAGGGTTAGGGAATGGGTCAAAGGTTAAGTGGATACGCGAGGCAGAGATGTGAGGTGGAATTAACTTTAATAAAGGTAATTAAATTAATTGTGAGGTGGGATTATGATTAATTTAATTATGGGTAATTAAATTAATATAATGTGTAGAAGGGTCCATGGTTAGGCTTGTGTGTCGATTAATTAATTGAAATGGTCCAGAAGGATTGTGACCCAATTTTGGTGTCTAAAATTTCCCCTTTTTCTCGCGTAGCTTTTATTTATAAGCAATAATGATAAAAATAAGAAGTGGTTTCCCCAAGTAAGGGTAGAGGTGAGGTTGCCTTGAGTATGGGTGGAGGTGATCCCCCTTAAACCAGGCACTGATGAAGTGAGAGGCTGAATCAATGATGGGTTTGATAAAGTTGTAGGTGATAAAAACAAAGGTAAGGTGTGGGTATAGGAAATGGTAATATCAATGTGGGTAATAAATGGGGGAATTCAAACGCATGCACACATATAGAATGTGAAAATGCACTAAGTTGAAGAGCTCACAAACTCTATATTGTCAAAGGTCAATAGTTTATCCAAACAAGGTTGATGTGGTCTAGGCATCTAAGGTATAGGATACAGTCCTGCAACACAATGAGGCTAGGTGCAGCAACATGCATTAGGTGGGTTCCAAAGCACCAAAAGGTTTGGTCTGGTCAAGAGAAACATCATGACATCAGGCAAGGAAAAGTTGGTAGGCTAAACATCACGAGTATCGTCGTCTCAAGGTATAATGAGTAAGTGAATTTGAGTGTCAAATATGCGAGGTCGGTGTGGGTATATATGTAAAGCCATGGGTAAGGCTGAGGTGTAGGATACAATATGCCCCAAAATTACATTGAGATAAAGGGTAGGTGATAAGGCTATTAGGTGATCCTATCAGGCTAGGGTAAGGCAATGGTAGTAAAAAAATGACATCTTGCATCAATTTTTTTGGAAAATTAGATTTAATTGATTAGGCAGGGTGACTGATACCAGTTAAAGGTGAACAGATTCCGGTATGGGTGACTGATGTCGGTCACCTAGGGCATGACTTGACCGAAATTGGTTAGGAAAATTTTGGTTTAAAAAGGAAAACCCGCATGAAAAAGGTTTAATTTGTGTATTGCTAAACTTGGAAAATGACAGGAGAGAGCGTTTTTTACGAAAAAAATGATAAAGTGACTGAGAGAGGTGATTTGGAAAGCGGTTAGCGGTTGATAGGAGTGGAGTTTGTGGGCCCACAATATTTACCTAATTGATTTGATTGGTTGATAGATGACAAGTGGATTCATTCATGGAAAAGGAAGGAGAGGGTGCGGGAGGAACTTCAGTTTAGAGACCAAACATCCCATCACAGAGACAAAGCCGAGTAGAGGTAGGATTCAAGCTCCATTATTGATTTTGGCGAAAACTAAGGTAGAAAAATGGAAAAATTGTTTCTGAATTTTGATTTGAAATTTGGTTAGAAGTGGGTGAAATTGGGTATAGGGAGGGCCAAAACTAATTTAATTAGGTGGGAAAATGAATTTAGAAGGAATTGGGGGTGGTGTGGGTAGGTTTTTGAGGTGTTTTAGTTAACTTTTAAAATGTGGGGATGCGAGGGTTCGGCCCTAGGGCCGAGCCAGTGACCGATGCCGCTTGGGTATTGGTCTTCGTCAATAGGTGAGATGACATTGGTGGGGTCAAAGGGGGACCAGTAATGGTCAGGGTGACCGATGCCGATCACTATTAAAAGTGACGAAGGATGAAAAAAAAGGTTTGGGAAGGTGGAAAAATAAGGGAGGGGATAGTTTAGTGTTAGGTTAGGGAGGAGTGGGTGGGTTAGGGGTAAGTTAGGGAGGAATAGGCGGGTTTGAGTTAGGGTTAAGGTAGGTATGAATAGGTGGTTATGGGTAAAATAAATAAAAAAGAGAAGATGTAAAGGTGAGGAGGAATACATGTAGATATTCAAAGAAGGTTGTGCATGCATTGAATGTTGACCAAGCTGATTGTGAAGATCTTCCCTTTGGCTAGAAGGAATGACCTGAAATTAAACAAAAGACCAAGAAATAAAATTTAAAATATCGGTTGGTGTATCACCTAACGGAAGCTAGATCCAGGAAGTGGGTGCTTCATAGAAGGCTATCAATCCACATTTAAAAATGAGTTAAGTGCTGATAAGAACATGAAATAAAGAGACCTACTGTAGTTGTATAGTTTATATATCATACACAAGAATGGTAAATAATATCTAGCCTACTAAATGCATATAAGACTAAATCTAAGGAAGGTGGTTGGTGGTTTAAGTCTTGCAGGTATGAAAGAGGGTGTTAGGAAGGGCTAGGAGAAGTTATGGGAGGTTTTCAGAGGTTTTAAGTAGGTGAGTTGTCTCGCTAGTCTGGGATATATTACCAGTCATTTAGATAGATATTAGTTGGGTGATCGATGCCGGTACCTGAAATGAACTGATGTCAGTTGGATGACCAGTGTCGGTAGGAGCAATCAGGTGGAATGATTAAAATGGGGTAGTTTTAGGCTCTCTATGCAATCACAGAGTACCGAGGAGGTTTAGGTAGGGTCGTGGGATGTTTAAGAAGACTCAAAGGTAATAATATGGGTGTTTGGGAAAGGTAAGAAGGTTATTTGTGAAGATGGTTGGATGGAGGTGTCGTGGGAAAGATCTGGGTATTGTAATGAGTGAAATGAAATAGATAACTAGTAAATAACTAATCTACTATGTTTTAGTGACAAAGGAGAAATGTACTTGTGAAATGGAGAGGAATATAAAGAGGCGGTGATGGTTGTAGAAGAAGATGGTCCCAAATAAATGTAGTAGCAACATGAGGGCACGATGCTTCCCTGTGAGTGCACTCAATCTTTGGATAAATCTGTTGATGAATTATGTGGCATCTCAATGTTGTTAGGGCATCTGGTATGTTGCAAGATCACTGGAAAACATGAGAGTCTATATGCAAGGTTACAAGAGCTAGGAAGAAAAATTCAGAACTCAGTGAATGAGTTGGAATTGTATAGTTAACGGAACCAATGATGGTTCCATAATTGGCGCTGACCAAGGGAAAACCGACGTCAGTTAAGGAAAGTTATCTATTTTTTACTAAAAAAAGTTGATTCCTTAATTTTTCTCAAGAGATTTGATTATGGTTGTAGGTAAGAATGCTTTATTTTTTCTTACAGTGGTCAGATTTAGATTGAGGAAGTAGTTAGTATTAATTAGGTTGTAAAGACTAAGTCCTGCTTAGGTTTTAAAAATAGTCATGGCTAATTATGGCAAGTGGTTAAGTGGTTAAGGCCAAGGGTTAGGTGGTTAGGTCGTTAGGGTTAGGGAATGGGTCAAAGGTGAATTGAATAGGTGAGGTGGAGATGTGAGGTGGAATTAACTTTAATAAAGGTAATTAAATTAATTGTGAGGTGGGATTAGGATTAATTTAATTTTTGGTAATTAAATTAACACTAATGTGTAGAAGGGGCCATGGTTAGGCATGTGTCGATTAATTAATTAAACGAGGCCAGAAGGATTGTGAACAATTTTTGGTGTCTACATTTTCCCCTTTTTCTCACGTAATTTGTATTTATAAGCAACAATGATAAAAAATAAGAAGTGGTTTCTTCAAGTAAGGGTAGAGGTGAGGTTTCCCTAGGTACGGGTGGAGGTGATCCCCCTTAAATCAAGAACTGATGAAGTGAGAGGCTAAATCAGGGATGGGTTTGATAAAGTGGTAGGTGATGAAAAATGAGGTAAGGTGTGGGTAAATGAAATGGTAATATAAATGTGAGTAATAGGTGGGGGCATTCAAACACACACACACACATATATAATGCAATAATTCTCTAGGTTGAAGAGATCACAATCTTTACATCATCAAAGTTCGATAGTTTATCTAAAAAAGGTTTATGTGGTCCAAGTATCCAAGGTATATGATACAATATTGAAACACAACGAGGCTAGGTGCAGGAACGGGAATTAGGTGGGTTCCAAAGCACCAAGATGTTTGGTCTAGTCAATATAAACATCATGACATCAGGAAAGACAAATTTGGTAGGATAAACATCACGAGTAGTGTTGTCGCAAGGTATAACGAGTAAGTGAACTCAATTTTCAAATAGGTGAAGTTGGTGTGGGTATATAGGTAAGGCCATGGGTAAGGCTGAGGTGTGGGAAAAGATATTCCCCGAAGTACATTGAGGTCAGGGGTAGGTTATAAGGCTATTAAGTGATCCTGTCAGGTTAGGGTAAGGTAATGTAGTGCCCACTTCCCTTTGAAACCTTTTGATGCATATTTTGATACTGTTGTTTACATTATGGACATTATTCTGTTTTGATTTAGCATGATGTTAGACACTTGATCATGGATTATTGTTGATCTTGATTTGGTTATGATGCATGATGATTATTGGAGACACTGCATATGTGGATAATGATATACTATTTGACATGGATGTTTTATGGATGTTGTTCAGACATGTGATTTTTGGATATTATGAGTAGATCTAGAAAATGGATATTATATGATGATGATATAGTCGTTGATATAAATTGTATGTGATAATGTTAAATTACCTTGATGATGTTGTGATTCACATATTGAGATGATTTTGTGATTATATTTATATTCATTTTGGATGTTTTGATATGGCCACGAGGTCGAAGGAGGTATTTGTGTTTTGCAGGTTAAATATCACAACAAACATTGGGGGATTAGAGACCAACCACAATGGAATTCTAGGTGAATTCAACAAGGTCACCATGGCAACTTGTTTTATTGTGTTGTGTTTGTTGTTACGGATTCCCGTGGGGGGATCACCTTTATATGTAACCACGGGTTTTGTGTATTTTATTAATGTGGTTACATTTTTTATTATGTTGTATGTATTTTATTAGTAATGTGTTCCCTTCTTTTATTTGATTAAATTGTGATAGATTAATGTGAGAAATCATATGGTTAAAACTTAAATAAATCAAATTTGGGGTTATGGGAAAGTAATAATAGAAGTTGTTGGCTCTTTGTATTTAATATGTAAGGGATGTGTAAGTTGTGTAAGTTAGTTTTTGGAGTATGAAATACTCCACCTCCATGGAAATTCGAATTTATCCTTGGGAGCTATTTTTGGAGGCTTGTGGGACAAGTAAAACTTGTCCCATACCTCTCAATTTAATTTACCAACCATACTTATGGTTGAAGGGGTGATTTTATACTTTTATAATGCATTTTATTAATCATGTTGCAAGTTTTGATTGCACTCTCTTACATTTTATTTAATTTGCAGTCCTTTGGGGTGTGGGATTTTTGGAGTGTGCAAGTAATTTGTCATATTTTCACCCACCTCTTTATTGTGCTTGGGAGAATGAAATTTTTTCCTTGGTGTTTGAATTTTAAGATGTGTGATGTGGCATCCTACATGGATCCACATCATCCTCTTCTCTTCCCTCTTCTTTAAAATTCAAACTCTTTGCTTGTTTTGGGTTGTTGAATCTTTTTACATACTTCCTTTGGGGGCGCATTTTCTGGTGTTTGGAGCTCTTGCTTTTGGAAGGAGTTTGGAGAAACTTTGAATGCTTGGAAATTTCCTTTGTGGGACTGTGTTTTTGTCATTAAAGCTTGCTATTTGGAAACAAAAGCTACCATGGAGAGGTTGGAGTTTAACTCTTCTTTTATGTTGTTATTTTCTTAATTGTGTTGTGTGAATGGTGAATGTTGTTATGTATTTGTTGGCTGTTTGGGTAGACTACCATAGGGATGGTGTAGGAGAAGGCTATGGGGAATCCATGTGGGGGGGCATAAGGGAATGCCACTGGCATCAGAATTCTTGTGGAGGGAGTTTGGGTTTGGGATCCACCATGGAAAAGAAATAGCTTGCATTTCTTACTTTGTGGGGGGCATAAGGAAATCTGTGGGGGGCATAAGGAGGGATTGTGGGGGGGCATAAGGATATGTGTGGTGAATTTTTATTGGTGGTTTATTATCGGTGGATGCCCAATTCCCATTAGGAGGCATAAGTAGCTTCCCCCATAGTCCTTTATCCTTTGGCTTGCATGATCAAACCCGAGTTTTGTTTGAATGTTTGCAAATACAGTTATAAATTGCTGTTTATATTTGGATTGTGTTTTATATTGACTTATGTATGTTGAAAGAATGTTGTGTTGTGGAAGCCAGTTGTTGCCATGGGTTGAATCACACATTTTATTGCTTTGTGGTTGGGGCTTGGGGGCCAATGATGAAAGATGGCTCCTCCTTTCATTGGATTTCTTGGTTGGGTGGAGATCGTTGCCTTTCCCCCACTTTTGTTGTGATCAAATTGGAAGAAAAAGGAAGCTTGCATGTTGCTGTTCTAGAGCAAAGGAAAATAGTAGTTTTGACAGTCCCTTATGAAATTTAATTCATTTGTAATCCTTTCCCACTTGATGTGGATGAAATTGTAATATTTATATTTGTGAAGAAATGATGTTGTAATTGGTTATGAAAGTTAATTATTTGAATTGTGAAAGACATTTATATTCTGTTCTGTTTATTGGAAAGAAATAGAATTATGTTAATTGCATTCAAGGAATGGAAGAATGGAAAGAATTAATTATTTTTGAAGTCAATAAAGGATTGCAAGATCTTCTCTCATTTGCATTATTGTGTTGAATTAAAATATCAGATTGTGATTAAAATCTTTGTTTAGAAAATGGAAAAAGAAGGAATACATATGAAGGAATTATATTGCTTTGTCTCCTTTTGAAATATATTAAATTGGAAATAAAAATTTACAATTTAGATTTGAAATGGTTTGTTTATAAACAAATTAATATATTGGATTAGTTTAGAAATTAAATGCCACAATTGAATGATGAAATTAATAGAAAAATTTATTAGAAATAGATCTCTGTTGTAAATATAAAACTGGCATATAAATTTAATTAAAATGTACAGTTCAGACCTGCACATAATAATCAACTTGGAGATGTTAAAATTTAGCATGTGGTATTATCAATGAACTCCAATTGAAAAATAGAACTTAAGAAATCAATTTAAACATTGCAAAATTGGGCCCAATCCCTTTCACAGTCATTTTTTGTCATTTGTTGGAAAAATGTAAATTGGAAATCAAACAAGTGAAATTACCTCCCTAAAACACTTTAAATCATTCATGGAGAAATCCTCCATGTCTGTTTAGCATGTTGAGTGAAGGAGGTGATCAAATTGAATCAAATTTATAAGTTAAAATTACCAGTTGGCTGTTTAAAAGCCTACAGGCCATTTTCATAACATTGACCCCTCAAACTTTACCAAAATGTAAAATTTATGATTTTTGTGCAAAGAGGGCATCGAGAGCTTTCTATAAAGTCCTTGTTTTTCAAAAACCAAGATTTCTAGAAAATTTTATGGCCCTCTGAAGTTTTCCTTGGTAGGAAAATTTGGGAAAATTTTCCTTGGCGGGCGCGTGGCCCGAAAATTTTCTCATAGAAATATCCTTAGAAAATTTTGTGTAAAGAATTTTTTTTGCGAAAAAATTTAAACTTTTCTCTGCTAGCCTATAGCCAATCAGGGGCTTCCACATGTCCTCATGGGGCAGCGGCGGAGGCACAACATCAATTTAGCCCTTGGACCTTTTTAAAAATTTGGGAAAATTTTACCTTTTTCCCCGTCGGCCCGTGGCCTTTCACAAGCCGCTACATGGCAGCATGGCGTGTTGGTAGAGGGGGCAGAACCCTCGCGACCCTATTAGTATTTGGGAAATTTTCTTTGAAAACCCTGCAACCCCCACATTCCTGCCCTCACCTTGGTGTTATTCCCCATGGACGCGTGGACCCGCGCATCCAACCTTTCCCTTTTTCCTCCCTTGGCGAAAATTCCCCAAACTCTCCCGCCGTCGTGCCCTTCCCTCTTTCCTCCCGGTGAATGATTCGCCATTGCCCCGCCCTTCCCTCTTGTCCCTCGGAGGACCCATGGTAGAACAATGGATTTTGCAACTTTACACCATGTAGGGAAAGTTTACCAGCACTGCCCCGTGACCTGCTAACCCGAAATATTGGTTTTCTTCCCCGCTCGACACGTGTCCCTTGGGGGAAAATTTGACCCCTAAAGTCCGCTAGTCCATATCTAGAGTTCTACAAGGAGTTAGGAGGACTTATTTATATCATTGGAAAGGTGAGAAAATTTCCTATCCAATGGGAATGATTTAGGGAAATTTTGAATGATTTAAGTGTGTGAAAAAATTAGTTGAAACCCTGAGCCTATTAGAGAGTGGGTATGGTGTTAATTTATCCCCTGAACCTAATTAAAACCCTTAACCCTAAAATTTGGACCTTGTGACCTCTGGAAATTTTTAATAAATGAAAAGTATGTTCTAGTAATTTTAGGCTTGTTTCGGAACTGGATAGTGTCAATTGTTGTCTTGCAACCTGGTTGTAGACACTTCTAATCAAAAAAAAATTATTCCATAATTTTCCTAACTAATCCTAGGTTGTTTCTTGGGTCTCAAGTGGGTTGTTTTAATGGGCATCACACTTGGTATCAGAGTAGTGGTTCAAAATCTTGGACCATTGGGCACACTAGAAAACTTGAGACATGAAACTTAAACCTAGCACATTTTTTTTTAAATTTAGAAAACAACTTAGTTTAGAAATTGCATATTTTTAGTAAACATGGAAATTGAGTAAAACTTAGAAAAATGAACTAACTCTCGCTTTGGTCTATGCAGGAGGTGTAGATGGGGCAGGGGGAATTTTCACATAGACTCAGACTTACCACCACCATAACCACTAGATCAAGGTGTAGCATCTATCCTACCCCAGATCTTGTAGACTCTTCAGGATGTCAATGCTGCTCTACGTAGAGGATTAGGAGGAGGACATGCAGCTAGTCATGACAGAGCCCCTTCCATTGAGGGTCAGGTATCTCCTCGACCCAGCAAGGAGCATAGAGGAGAGAAATCCCATGTGGAGTCAGCCAGAGTAGAGTCACCACTTAGGGGATAGGGTGACAGAGTTCCAGAGCATAGAGAGAGGTCTCGGAGCCCTAGGCTTAGGGATGAGTGTGCAGAGAGACCTAGAGGCCGTCAGACCACAACAACAGATCACATCAGGGAGATCCTGAAGCTTTGACCCTCACATTACTCAGGTGACATGGGTGGATTTCAGGTAGAGGCCTGACTAGTGAGCTTGAGTGGTTGCTTCAAGATTTGTCCTTGTTCTAGCAACACGAAAGCTCGTGTTGTGATCCATCTACTGAGGGATGGAGCAGGAGTATGGTGGAGGACAGAGGAGTAGAAGCTCCATGTAGATTTTGAGACAGTGACCTAGGAGCTATTTGAGGAGAGATTCAGGAGTAGTATTTGTCATGGAGGTTCATACAACAGAGGATCGATGAGTTCCATGACCTCCGACAAGCATCTCTTTTAGTAGCAGAGTATGAGAGTAGATTTTTGGATCTACTCCAGTATGTAGAGTATATGCAGGATGAGCAGGTGTAGATTCATAGGTTCATCTGGGGGCTGAATTTAGATATTAGAGGTGCAGTGTGGATCCACTACCCACAGACATTAGTTGAGGCCATCGAGAAGGCCTATATAGCAGAGGGGACTCGGGGAAAGACCCAGCAGGATAGAGACTGAGTCAGGAGCCGCATACAATAGATGTAGGACAGTAGATTAAGGGGGTCAGTACCTCCTCTTCGTGGTGGCCAGGGTTCAGCACAGTCATCCTTTAGGCCATAACAACAGCAGCAACAGTCCCACCCACCTCATAGACCTCCATAGAGAGATGATGCATAGAGAGGTCAGAGTATGGGGCCTCCTCCTAGGGGTCCCATCAGGACATAGGGTGGACCTAGAGCTCAGTCAGTGGGAGCTCATCAGCTAGTAGACCTTAACAGACCATAGCTTGATCATCAAGATCCACACCACAGACTTCCAGGGCACCTACTGGAGGTGCTACTCATTGGGGAGGATCAGGAGGATGTTTTGGTTGTGGAGTTACTAGACACTTTTGGAGAGATTGCCCATAGAACCCTAACAACAAGGGTAAGACATAGATCTCTGAGCCTATGGTTGGTGACATGGGATACAGCCACAGGATTTATGTAGTGGTTGAGAACCACCAGGAAGAGCATCAGAGCATAGTCATTGAGACCACAGGTAGCATTGGTGGTATTCCTACCTTTGTATTGTTTGATTCTGGTTCTTCTGATTCTTTCATTGCACCATCTTTAGTAGAGCGATGCAGGCTGGTGGCAGTTAGGTAGGGTCTTAGTTGGGATGTCGAGATGGCTTCTGGAGCCAAGATCTCTATAGACTCCTTAGTTAAGGAGTGTGTAGTGGATTTGGGACCTTTCACCACTACCTCAGATCTCTGTATCCTTCCTTTGGGCTCGTATGGAGTCATTTTGGGTATGGATTGGTTATCTACACATAGGGCTAGGATGGATTGTTACCACAAGACTATATCTTGTGCAGATGATTTGGGAGTTGAGTCGGTGATTTCAGGGGTCAGGAGACCCATTTCTATTCACACCATCTCCGCTATGCAGCTTAAGCAGTGTGTGTGACGGGGTTGTTAGATGTATGCTGTTACAATCAGTGACAGATCAGAGGATGGGTCTAGTGGACCATCGCTAGATGATCATCCCATTTTGAGAGAGTATGCTGATGTCTTTCCAGGGGAGCTACCGGGGTTACCACCCCCACGTGAGATTGATTTTCATATAGATCTAGTTCCTGGAGTAGAGCCTATCTCACAGGCACCTTATCAGATGACCACCCCAGAGCTCTGTGAGCTCAAGTTGTAGCTTGAGGACCTTTTGGAGAAAGGCCTTATCCATCCTAGTGTATCCCCTTGGGTTGCACTGGTGATCTTTGTGAAGAAGAAGGATGGATCCTTGCGGTTGTGTATTGATTACCACTAGCTGAACAAAGTAATGATCAAGAATCGTTATCCTCTTCCTCATATTGATGACTTGTTTGATCAGATGAAGGGAGCCACAATTTTCTCTAAGATTGATCTTAAGTTAGGCTACCATCAGCTGAGGATTTCAGAGGTAGACATTCATAAGACCACCTTCCGCATGAGATATGGGCACTATGAGTTCACAGTGGTGCCTTTTGGTTTGACTAATGCCCCCACAGTGTTCATGAGTTTGATGAATGGGGTATTTAGGACCTTCTTAGATCACTTCATGCTCATCTTCCTAGATGACATTTTGATATACTCACGTATACGTGAGGAGCATGAGGGGCACCTTCGCCAGGTTCTTCAGTGTCTTCGGGAGTAGTAACTTTACGGGAACTTGGAGAAGTGTGCTTTCTTTTAGATAGAGGTGCAGTATTTGGGTCATATCATTTCTGGGGAAGGTATCACAGTCGATCCTTCCAAGATTAGAGCCATTATGGATTGGCCAGCACCCACTACAGTGACCGAGGTGCGTAGCTTCATGGGATTAGTAGGTTACTACAGGAGATTTGTTCAGGACTTCTCTCGGATTGCACACCCTATCACTTCCCTTCAGAGGAAAGGGAAGAATTTTTTTGGTCAGACAGATGTGAGCAGGCCTTCAGGACACTGAAGGAGTGCCTCACTATAACACCTATTCTTGTAGTGCCGGATCCACAGGGTGAGTTATTTGTTTACACAGATGCTTCTTTAGCAGGGCTTGGAGGTGTGTTGATGTAGGAGGGTAGAGTAGTGGATTTTGAGTCTCAAAAACTCAAAGATCATGAGCTTAATTATCCAAACCATGATCTTGAGCTTGTGGCAGTTGTGCATGCTTTGGTTAGATGGAGGCACTTTATTCTTGGCAGCATATTCACACACAAGAAATATCATTTGAGTCTTCGCCACCTCTTCATGCAGCCCAATCTCAACGCTCGTCAGTGGTGTTGGATGGAGTTTCTTTGTGAGTATGATATGGAGATAGAGCATGTGAAGGGGAAGGAGAATGTGGTAGTAGATGCTCTCAACAGATGGAGACATGTGGCTATGGCCACCTCAGTGAGCACAAATTTGTGGAGTAGGATTCTTCAGTAGCTTCCTCTTGACAGCTTCTACATTGTAGTACGAACAGAGATCGAGTCACAGAGACCCCTTGAGGGGAAGTTTGATGGTTTTTCCTTAGAGATAGATGGTCTTCTTAGGCACAGAGGCTAGATATATGTTCCTAGAGATGGAGGCTTGAGGTAGGACATCTTGGTAGAGGCACATCGTGCACCCTATTCAGCCCATCCTGGGGTGAAGAAGATGCACGCCACCTTGAGACAGTTGTATCATTAGAGAGGACTTCGTCAAGATGTAGCCTAGTTTGTGTCACAATGTTTAGAGTGCCAGAGAGTTAAGGCCAAGCATCAGCATCCAGCAGGCCTTCTTTATCCTCATGCTATACCAGAATGGAAGTGGGACACCATTTCCATGGATTTCATTGTTGGGCTACCGATGTCGAGATATCACCATGATGCCATTATGGTCACGGTTGATAAATTGACAAAAGTGGCTCACTTTTCTCCAGTGAAGACCACTTATATAGCTAGAGCAGTGGCACAAGTATATTTGGATGAGATTGTCAGGTTGCACGGGATTTCGTGGAAGATCATTTGTGACTATGATCCTTTGTACACTTCACATTTCTGGACTACCATGCAGTATGTCCTTGGGATGAGAATCAACTTCAGCACAACATATCACCTTAAGATAGATGGACAGACTGAGTGGGTGAATCATATTTTAGAGGACATGCTTAGGATGTATGTGATGGATCAACAGTCTAAATGGGAGGAGTACCTATACTTAGTGGAGTTTTCCTACAATAATAGTTTCCAGAGTTCTATAGGCATGGCTCCTTTTCAGGCTTTATATGGTAGAGAGTGCAGGACACCTCTTAGCTGGGATAGGTTAGAGGACATAGTATCTCTTAGACCAGCTCTTTCATAGCACATGGAGTAGTAGGTGGTGTTGATCAGGTAGAGAATGAAGGAGGCACATGACAAGTAGAAGAAGTATGCAGATCAGCATAGGATCGACCGTAGTTTCGATGTGGGCATGAAGGTGTTCCTTCATGTTAGGACACACAAGAGCCCTATCTGTTATGGAAAAGGTTCTAAGTTAGCTCCTAGATTCATTGGTCCTTTTGAGATCTTGGAGCGTATCGACCCTTTGGCCTACCGTCTAGCATTATCACTTAGCTTGTCTTGCATACATGATGTTTTTCATGTTTTAGTTCTCAGGAGATACATTGTAGATCCTTCTCATGTGTTAGATTGGACATCATTACAGGTGCAGGATCAGGGGTAGGTGATGGTGGAGCCCGTTCACATCCTAGATCGTAGGACCCTGGGCCTTCGAGGTAGAGAGGTTGATCAGGTTCGGGTGTAGTGGGACAGATATGATGAGACTGTAGCTACATGGGAGGATGCTACCTTATTACGAGTTCAGTTTTCACATTTTTCCAGTGACTTCTAGGAGGAAGTCGAGTCTAAGGGGAGGGGGATGTAGTGCCCACTTCCCTTTGACACCTTTTGATGCTTATTTTGATATTCGGTTGATTTCATGTTATGGACATTATTATGTTTTGATTTAGTATGATGTTAGACATTGGTCATGGATTATTGTTGATCTTGATTTGGTTATGATGCATGATGATTATTGGAGACACTCATATGTGGATGATGATATACTATTTGACATGGATGTTTTATGGATGTTGTTCAGACATGTGATTTTGGATATTATGAGTAGATCTAGAAAATGGATATTATATGATGATGATATAGTTGTTGATATAAATTGTATGTGATAATGTTAAATTGCCTTGATGTTGTTGTGATTCACATATTTAGATGATTTTGTGATTATATTTATATTCATTTTGGATGTTCTGATATGGCCACGAGGCCGAAGGAGGTATTTGTGTTTTGCAGGTTAAATATCACAACAAACATCGGGGGATTGGAGACCAACCACAATGGAATTCTAGGTGAATTCAACAAGGTCACCATGGCAACTTGTTTTATTGTGTTGTGTTTGTTGTTGTTAGGGATTCCCATGGGGGGATCACCTTTATATGTGACCATGGGTTTTGTGTATTTTATTAATGTGGTTACATTTTTTATTATGTTGTATGTATTTTATTAGTAATGTGTTCCCTTCTTTTATTTAATTAAATTGTGATAGATTAATGTGAGAAATCATATGGTTAAAATTTAAATAAATCAAATTGGGATATGGGAAAGTAATAATGGAAGTTGTTGGCTCTTTGTATTAAATATGTAAGGGATGTGTAAGTTAGTTTTTGGAGTATGAAATACTCCACCTCCATGGAAATTCGAATTTGTCCTTGGGGGCTATTTTTGGAGGCTTGTGGGACAAGTAAAACTTGTCCCATACCTCTAAATTTAATTTACCAACCATACTTATGGTTGGAGGGGTGATTTTAGACTTTTATAATGCATTTTATTAATCATGTTGCAAGTTTTGATTGCACTCTCTTACATTTTATTTAATTTGCAGTCCTTTGGGGTGTGGGATTTTTGGAGTGTGCAAGTAATTTGTCATATTTTCACCCACCTCTTTATTGTGCTTAGGGGAATGAAATTTTGTCTTTGTGTTTGAATTTGAGGATGTGTGATGTGGCATCCTACATGGATCCACATCATCCTCTTCTCTTCCCTCTTCTATAAAATTCAAACTCTTTGCTTGTTTTGGGTTGTTGAATATTTTTGCATACTTCCTTTGAGGGTGCATTTTCTGATGTTTGGAGCTCTTTCTTTTGGAAGGAGTTTGGAGAAACTTTGAATGCTTGGAGATTGCTATTTTGGGATTGTGTTTTTGGCATTAAAGCTTGCTGTTTTGGAAACAAAAGCTACCATGGAGAGGTAGGATTTTAACTCTTCTTTTATGCTGTTATTTTCTTGATTATGTTGTGTGAATGGTGAATGTTGTTATGTATTTGTTGTCTGTTTGGGTAGACTGCCATAGGGATGGTGTAGGAGAAGGCTATGGGGAATCCATGTGGGGGGCATAAGGGAATGCCATTGACATCAGAATTTTGTGGAGGGAGTTTGGGTTTGGGATCCACCATGGAAAAGAAATAGCTTGCATTTCTTACTTTGTGGGGGGCATAAGGAAATCTATGGGGGACATAAGGAGGGATTGTGGGGGGCATAAGGATATGTTTGGTAAATTTTTATTAGTGGTTTGTTATTTGGTGGATGCCCAATTCCCATTGGGAGGCATAAGTAGCTTCCCCCATAGTCCTTGCTCCTTTGGCTTGCATGATCAAGCCTGAGTTCTGTTTGAATGTTTTCAAATACAGTTGTAAACTGTTGTTTTTGTTTGGACTGTGTTTTATATTGAATATGCATGTTGAAAGAATGTTGTGTGTTGTGGAAGCCAGTTGTTGCCATGGGTTGAATCACACCTTTTATTGTATTGTGGTTAGGGCTCAGGGGCCAATGATGAAGGATGGATTCTCCTTTCATTGGATGTCTTGGTTGGGTGGAGAGCGTTGCCTTTCCCCCACTTTTGTTGTGATCAAATTGGAAGAAAAAGGAAGCTTGCATGTTGCTGTTTTGGAGCAAAGGAAAATGTAGTTTCGACAGTCCCTTGTGAAATTTAATTCATTTGTAATCCTTTCCCACTTGATGTGGATGAAATTGTAATATTTATATTTGTGAAGAAAAGATGTTGTAATTGGTTATGAAAGTTACTTATTTGAATTGTGAAAGACATTTATAGTCTGTTCTGTTTATTGGAAAGAAATAGAATTCTATTAATTGCATTCAAGGAATGGAAGAATGGAAAGAAGTAATTATTTTTGAAGTCAATAAAGGATTGCAAGGTCTTCTCTCATTTGTAGTATTGTGTTGAATTGGAATATCAAATTGTGATTAAAATCTTTGTTTAGAAAATGGAAAAAGAAGGAATACGTATGAAGGAATTATATTGCTTTGTCTCTTTTTGAAATATATTAAATTGGAAATTCAAAATTTACAATTTAGCTTTGAAATGGTTTGTTTATAAACAAATGAATGTATTGGATTAGTTTAGAAATGAAATGCCACACTTGAATGATGAAATTAATAGACAGATTTCCTAGAAATAGATCTCTGTTGTAAATATAAAACTGGCAAATAAATTTAATCAAAATGTACAGTTCAGACCTGCACATAATAATCAACTTGGAAATGTTAAAATTTATCATGCTGTATTATCAATGAACTCAAATTGACAAAGAACACTTAAGAAAACAATTTAAACATTGCAAAATCGAGCCCAATCCCTTTCACAGTCATTTTTTGTCATTTGTTGGAAAAATGTAAATTGGAAATCAAACAAGGGAAATTACCTCCCTAAAACACTTTAAATCCTTCCTAGAGAAATCCTCCATGTCTGTTTGGCATGTTGAGTGAAGGAGGTGATCAAATTGAATCAAATTTATAAGTTAAAAATTACCAGTTGACTGTTTAAAATCCTGCAGGCCATTTTCATAAAATTGACCCCTTAAACTTTACCAAAATGTAAAATTTATGATTCTTGTGCAAAGAGGGCATTGAGAGATTTCTAGAAAGTCCTCATTTTCCCAAAACTGATATTTCTAGAAAAATTTATGGTCCTTTGAATTTTTCCTTCCTTGGTGGGAAAATTTGGGAAAATTTTCCCTGGCGGGCCCGTGGCCCGAAATTTTTTGCGTCGAAATATCCTTAGAAAATTTTTTGAATTTTTTTTTTTTTAGGAAAAATTTTAAACTTTCCTCCATTGGCCCATAGCCAATTAGGGTTTGCCACGTGTCCTCATGGGGTAGTGGTGGAGGTGCGACATCACTTTAGCCGTTGGACCTTTTTAAAATTTTTGGAAAATTTTACCTTTTTCCCCGTCGGCCCACAACCTATCACAGGTCGCCACGTGGTAGCATGTCATGAGGCGGAACCCTTGCGACCTTGTTGGATTTTAGGAATTTTTTTGAAAACCCCATGGCCCCCACATTCCCACCCTCACCTTGGCATTATTCTCTGCAGAGAAGTGGACCCGCGCATCCTACATTTCCCTTTTTCCTTCCTCGGTGAAAATTCCCCAAACTCTCCCGCTGCCACGCCCTTCCCTCTTTTCTCCCAGTGATGACTCTGATGCTGCCATGTGTCCTTTGAGGAACCGTGGAGGCACAGAAGAAATTTTTAATTTGCACTACATGAGGAAAATTTACCAGCACCGCCTCACTATTCGCCAACCCGAAAATGGGTTTTCTTCCCCGCTCGACACGTGTCCCCTTGGGGGAAAATTTGACCCCTAAAGTCCGCCGATCCATATCTGGAGTTCTACAAGGAGTTAGGAGGACTTCTTTATATCATTGGAAAGGTGAGAAAATTTCCTATCCAATGGGAATGATTTAGGAAAATTTTGAATGCTTTAAGTGTGAGAAAAATTCAATTGAAACTCTGAGCCTGTTAGAGAGTGGGTATGGTGCTAATTTACCCCCTGGACCTAATTAAAACCCTTAACCCTAAAATTTGGACCTTGTGACCTCTGGAAATTTTTAATCAATGAAAAGTATGTTCTAGTAATTTTAGACTTGTTCCAGAACCCGATAGTGTCAACTATTGTCTTTCAACCTGGTTGTAGACACTTCTAATAAAAAAAATTATCCCATCATTTTCCTAACTAATCCTAGGTTGTTTCTTGGGTCTCAAGTGGGTTGTTTTAACGGGCATCACAGGTAATGGTAATAAAAAATTGACATCTTTCATTAATTTTTTTGGAAAATTAGGTTTAATTGATTAGGTAGCATGACCGATACCGGTTGAAGGTGAACCAATTCCAGTAAAGGCAATTGATGTCAGTCACCTAGGGCATGACTTGAGTGACATTGGTCAGGAAAATTTTGGTTTAAAAAGGAAAATCCAAGTGAAAAAGGTTTCATTTGTGTATTGCTAAAGTTGGAAAATGATAATAGAGAGCGTTTTATGAAAAAATGATAAATTGATTGAGAGAGGTGATTTGGTGAGTGATTAGTGGTTGATAGGAGTGGATTTTATGGGCCCATGAGATCTACCAAGTTGATTTGATTGGTTTATAGTTGAGAAGTGGATTCAATCATGGAAAAGGAAGGAAAGGATGCAGGAGGACCTTCAGTTTAGATACCATATATCCCACCATGGAGACAAAGACGAATAGAGGTAGGATTCAAACTCCATTATTGATTTTGGTTAAAACCAAGGTACATAAATGGAAAATTTGGTTTTTGAATTTTGATTTAAAATTTGGTTAGAAGTGGGTGAAATTGGGTATGAGGAGGGCCAAGACTACTTTAATTAGGTTAGAAAATTAATTTAGAAGGGATTGAGGGTGGTGTGGGTAGGTTTTTGAGGTGTTTTGGTTAAATATTAAAATATGGGGACGTGGGGGTTCAAACTTAGGGCTGAACCAATGAACGATGCCGGTTGGGTATCAGTCATCATCAGTAGGCGAGCCGACATCAACGAGGTCAAAGGAGGACTAGTATTGGTTAGGGTGACTGATACCGATCATTGTTAAAAGTGAGGAAGGATGAAAAAGGGGGTTTGGGAAGGTGGAAAGATAAGGGAGGGGATGTTTTAGTGTTAGGTTAGGGAGGAGTGGGTGGGTTAGGGAGGAATATGTGGGTTTGAGTTAGAGTTAAGGTAGGTATGAATAGGTGGTTATGGGTAATGGTTAAGGTAGGTATGAATAGGTGGGTATTAGTAAAATAGATAAAATAGATAAGAGGTGAAGGCGAGGAGGAATACTTGTAGATAGTCAAAGAAGGTTGTAGAAATTTTGAATGTTGACCAAGCTGGTTGTGAAGATCTTCCCTTTGGCTAGGAGGAACGACCTTAAATAGAACACAAGACCAAGAAATAGGATTAAAAATATCAGTTGGTGGATTTCCTAGTGCAAGCTAGATCCGAGAAGCAGGGTGCTTCCTAGAAGGATATCAATCCACATTTACAAACAATTTAAGTGTTGATAAGAACATGAAATAAAATACCTACTCTAGTTGTATAGTTTAGATACCCTACACAAGAATAATAAATCTAATCTAGCCTAATAAATGCATACAATACTAAATCTAAGGAAGGTGGTTGATGGTTTAAGGCTTGTAGGTATGACAGAGGGTGTTAGGAAGGGCTAGGAGAAGTTATGAGAGGTTTTAAGTAGGTGAGTTACCTTGCTAGTTTGGAATATATTACAAGTCACGGAGACCAGTATCGGTTGGGACTGATGCCAGGTACCTAGAAATGAATTGATGTCAGTTGGTTGGATGGTGTTAGTAGGGGAAATTAGGTGGAATGATTAAAATGGGGTAGTTTTTGGCTCTCTGTGTAATCACATAGTATTGAGGAGGTTTAGGTAGGGTCATGGGATGTTTAAGAAGACTCAGAGGTAAAAAGATGGGTGCTTGGGCAAGGTAAGATGGTTGGATGGAGGTGTTATGGGAAAGATCTAGGTATTGTAACGGGTGAAATGAAATAGATAACTAGTAAATAACTAATCTACTAAAACCAATGACAAAGGAGGAATGTACTTACTTGTGAAATGGAGAGGAATAGTAGGAGGTGGTGATGGTTGCAGAAGAAGATGGTCTTGAATAAATGCAGTAGTAGCAGGAGGGAATGATGCTTCCCTATGAGTGCACTGGAGCTCTTGATCAATCTGTTGATGAATCATGTGGTGTATTAATGTTGTAAGGGCATCTGGTATGCTGCAAGATCACTGGAAAACTCGAGAGTCTTTATGCAAGGTTGCAAGAGCCAGGAAGAAAAATTTAGAACCCAACGAATGAGTTGGAATTGGCTAGTTAATGGAACTAACAATGGTTCTATAACCGATGCCGACCGAGGGAAAAATGATGTCGGTTAAGGAAAGTTATCTATGTTTTACTAAAAAAAGTGATTCCTTACCTTTTCTCATGAGATTTGATTATGGTTACAAGTAAGAATGCTTGGTTTGTGTTTGTAGTGGTCAGATTCAGATTGAGTAAGTAGTTAGTATTAATTGGTGGTAAAGATTAAGTCATGGTTAGGTTTTATAAATAGTCATGGCTAATTATGGCAAGTGGTTAAGGCCTAGGGTTAGGTGGTTAGGGTTAGGGAATGGGTCAAAGGTGAAGTGGATAGGTGAGGTGGAGATGTGAGGTGGAATTAACTTTAATAAAGGTAATTAAATTAATTGTGAGGTGGGATTAGGATTAATTTAATTATGGGTAATTAAATTAATACTAATGTGTAGAAGGGGCCATGGTTAGGCGTGTGTGTTGATTAATTAATTGGAAGGGGCCTGGAGGATTGTGACCCAATTTTGGTGTCTGCATTTTCCCCTTTTGTTGCATAGCTTTTATTGATAAGAAAAGATGACCATAACAAGAAGTGGTTACCCCAAGTAAGGGTAGAGGTGAGGTTTCCCCCAACATGGGTAGAGGTGATCCCCTTAAAACTGGGAATTGATGAAGTGAGAGGATGAATTGGTGATGGGTTTGATAAAGTGGTAGGTGATCAAAAATGAGGTAAGGTGTGGGTATAGGAAATGGTAATATCAGTGTGGGTAATAGGTGGGGGCATTCAAACACACACACATGTAGAATGTGACAAAGAACTAGGATGAAGAGCTCACAAACTCTACATCATCAAAGGTCGATAGTTATCTAAACAAGGTTTATGTTGTTCAGGTATCTAAGGTATAGGATATGGTCTTGAAACACAATGAGGCTAGGTGTAGGAATAGGCATTAGGTGGGTTCTAAAGCACCAAAAGGTTTTGTCTTGTCAAGATAAACATCATGACATCATGAAAGGAAAGGTTGGTAGGCTAAAAAACATGAGTAGCATTGTTGCAAGGTACAATGAGCAAGAAAATTTGAGTGTCAAATAGGTGAGGTTTGTGTGGGTATATAGGTAAGGTCGTGGGTAAGGTCGAGGTGTAGGAAAAGATATGCCATGAAGTACACTAAGGTTGGGGGTAGGTGATAAGGCTATTAGGTGAGCCTGTCAGGATAGGGTAAGGCAGTGGTATCAAGAAAATGAAATCTTGCATCAAATTTTGGGAAAATTAGGTATAATTGATTAGGTAGGGTGACCAATACCAGTTGAAGGTGAACCAATGCCGATAACGGTAACTGATGTCGGTCACCTAGGGAACGACCTGATTGACATTGGTTAAGAAAATTTTGATTTAAAATGGAAAAATTACGTGAAAACGGTTTTATTTGTGCATTGCTAAAGTTGGAAAACAATAGGTGAGAGTGTTTTTTTGAAAAAAAATGATGAAGTTACTGAGAGAGGTGATTTGGCAAGCGGTTAGCAGTTGATAGGAGTGGAGTTTACGGGCCCACGAGATCTACCTAGTTGAGTTGATTGGTTGATAGCTGAGAAGTGGATTCAGTCATGGCATAGGTAAGAAAGGGTACATGAGGACATCCATTTCAAAGACCAGACATCCCACCGCAGAGACGGAGCCAAGTAGAGGTAGGATTCAAGCTCCATTATTGATTTTGGTTAAAACTGAAGGTAGAAAAATGTAAAATTTGGTTATGAATTTTTATTTGCAATTTGGTTAGAAGTGGGTGAAATTGGGTATGGGGAGGGCCAAAACTAGTCTAATTAGGTGGGAAAATGAATTTAGAAGGGATTGGGGGTGGTATGGGTAGGTTTTTGAGGTGTTTTAGTTAAATTTAAAAATGTGGGGACATGGGGGTTTGGCTCTAGGGCTGAACTAGTGACCAACATCTGGTCTAGGTATCGACTGGTCTTGAGCTGGCATCAGCGGAGTCAAAGGGGGACCGATATCAGTTAGGGTGACTGATTCCAGTCACTATTAAAAGTGATGAGGGATTCAAAAGGGGGTTTGGGAAGGTGGAAAATTTAGGGAGGGGATTGTTTAGTTCTAGGTTAGGGAGGAGTGGGTGTATTAGGGGTAAGTTAGGGAGGAATAGGTGGGTTTGAGTTAGGGTTAAGGTAGGTATGAATAGGTGGGTATGGGTAATGGTTGGATGAGTGGGTTAAGGTAGGTATGAAGAGGTGGGTATGGGTAATGATTGAGATAGGTATGGGTAATTTTGGTATGGGTGAGTGAGTTAGGGTGAAGTTAGGTAAGAATGGGTGGAAAGAAGTGACATAGAGAAAGTGTAGAGGATTAGGCTAGGGTAGAATATATGTCGTAGGCTAGGAAAGGTGTAGGTAGGTATTGGTTTGGGTTGGGTAGGGTAAAAATAAATGATTGAAAGGGACAATTGAGTAACATTTTTGAATTTTAGTGATGCAGGGGAGATAGTAGTTGACCATTAGAGATAGGCTACCACCACTTTTTGTGTAGATGAGACCTAATGTTACTGAGGACAAGTGGGATCATATGAGGGATATTGGGATGGGTGCCATTACGTGGTATAGGAGGATAGTCTGGGATCACAACATGATGGTATCTCTCATTGATATATGGGATTCAATGACCAACACATTCCACTTACCAACAGGAGAGATGATGATCATTCTAGAGGATGTCTACAAGATCTTGAGGGTACCGATTGTTAGAGAGTCGTTATATCATATTTCTTCTGATGAGTTATTTTATCCTATGGTTACAGTGTTTGGAGAGGCCATGGGAGCTTTTTCCTATCACAGTGTTAACATCAGTTATGGGGATATGTACATTGCACACCCACATGAGACCAGATTATCAGTGTTGATGATGGTGGTTATTGGATGTTATGCTCTCCCAGATTAAGAGGGTGGTAGATTTCCATGGGCATTGATGGGAGTTTTGAAGGATATGATTGAGGAGCAATGTTTTTTTGCATGGGCACCAACATATCTAGTATAAATTTATAGGGAGTTGTGGGCATATAAGAGGATTTGACGTTTCAGTGTATGTTGTACCTATCTTCTTCATTGTTGGGCTTATGAGCACATAGTGTGTCTACATCCTCTTGACTTACCATGACAGGACTGGTATAGAGGTGTTTATAGAGAAGGGTTCAAGAGATGGGTCTAGATAGGGGCAAATGCATGGGTAGAGGTAGCATCACGAGATGTGACATATTACAAGTGACTGTTAGAGGGCCTATCAGGACAGGATATTTTATGGCGGCCTTATGTTGAGTTTCCCTTCATATGAGGGCATGGAAAAGGAGTTGGAAAGGTTACAACTGGTTATATTGATATAGGGATGATGACCCAGGGAGTATGAGATGATTCTGGTTGATCGAGTCAGATGCCAGTTTGGGCTTCAACAGGATGTGCCTCCACCATTTCCATAGTATCGTAGGGATGACATGGAGAGACCATTATCTCCACCACATCCATAGATCCATAGGGAAGGAGGAGCAGGTGGCCGATAAGTGGATTGATGAAATGGGCACGAATGATGGGTACAGGTGCTGGTGGATAGCCCAACTACAGGCAGCACCATCGAGGCCATAGGATAACTAGACTTGGCTACTCTTATAGTACAGAGGGACCAGTTATAGATGGTAGGTGATGGATTTACAGTGGCAGCTAGCACAGACACATGCACAAGTGACTACCCTACAGGGATAATTAGCATAGGTCTAGGCACCATCAGGGATGTGGGGTAAGGTTGTAGGATTACAGGCTCAAGTGTAACCATTTTACAGGCACAGGTGGCCACATTATAGGCACACTCACCAGGACAAGGTCTTGTAGGTACAAGTAGTAGGATAGGATTTACAGGGGAGGGGTGCTAGAGCTATGACATCACCATAGGTGATTTCTATGGACAAGTATAGGGAAATGGTGACTGAGGCTAGGTACTATAAGGATATGCTAAAGGAGAGTGGTGTTTCATTTCTTTAATATGTCGATCATAGAGAACAACAAGAAGCCAGTGAGAGGTCCAGTTCACAGACTGGTAGGTACCAACAGTTCAGGTAGCCACCACGGTCGCATAGGTAGGGCCGATGGAGAGGTGAATGGTTCGTGGAGGCCGAGGCCAGGGGAGGAGTATAAGGGAGAGCAGTAAAGGTGTTGGGCCCTCCTAGAGATGATATGGACACAAAGATGTCTGAGTATTTTTTCATATTTTGACTATATATACCAGCCTGTGTGCTGCAGAAGTGAGATGTATATGAGAGTGTTTTGAGAGACATTAATTATTTACTATTTGTGTATACATGTAAATAGCACACATACATTCTAATTAGATAGTTGATGGTGATGGTTATATATGATGTGTTTCATGTCATTTCCATTGCATTTTTATCATGGAAACTAAATGTGGTAGGCATGGTTTGGATGATGTATGTTGTGAATTATTGATTGAGTTTAATTTCCATGTTATTGATGCTATGGAAACTAGATGTTTAGGCATGCTTTAGTTATTGATTTATGAGTGGTTTGCACTATTCCATTATATTGTTGTCATGAAAAGTAGATGTTTTAGGCATGACGTGGTTTAATTTCAAAGTTATTGATGTTATGGAAACTAGATGATTAGGCATGGTTTAGTTGATGATGTTGTATTTGGGTATTCAAAATTACTATTTTTATGGAAACTAGTTTTGTAGGCATGGTTGAGTTTGATTTGGATTTCTAATGTATTGTTGTTATGGAAATTAGAAGTAGGCATCGTTTGGTTTAATTTCCAAGTTATTGATATCATGGAAACTAGATGATTAGGCATGGTTTGGTGATGTATGATTATGAATTGGTTTAATTTTCTTATTATTGGTATGATGGAAACTAGTTGTAGGCATGGTTTGGGTTGAAATTTCCAAGTAGTGCTTTTATGGAAATTAATTATAGGCATGGTTTGGTGAATGTAGTGGTGAGTTGTTTGCATTTCCATTATATTGTTGTCATGGAAAGTAGATTGTTAGGCATGGTTTGGTTTGGATTTCTAATGTATTGATGTTATAGAAATTAGATGTATAGGCATGGTTTGGTTTAATTTCCAATGTATTGATGTTATGGAAATTAGATGTATAGGCATGGTTTGGTTTAATTTCCAAGTTATTGATATTATGGAAATTAGATGATGATGTATATGTGTGATATATGGTTTGTTTTGAGTTAATTTCTAAGTTATTGTTTTTATAGAAATCAACTAACTAGGGTTTTTGGTTATGGGGGAAGAAAGGTGGGGGAAAATAGTGCCCGAGCTAACCTTCAAGGGCCCCATGCCATCATAGTGCTACCTACATAGCCCTTGTGAAAGGGGCATCAGGCCGATGTAGTTCTCCCTTAAATGAGGGAAGAATGAGATTGGATTGGGTAAGTTGAGTAGGTAGGTTGGTTAGAGTAAGTTGGTTGGGTTAGTTGGTTATGTAAGGTATGTTTGAAAAGAGGCAAGTTCAAATGTTGAATAAGTAATAGGCAAGGTGAATTAAGTGCAGGCATAGAGGAAGGTTTCATGATTGATTCAATTTTGATGGTCTTGTCCTGTTTGAATAAACAATAAGTAAACAAATGAGAAATAAAATAGGTGGCATGCCCATATTTGGAAAGGACCATAGGTGTCATACCCATAGAATTATTGAACACAAGTCCCTAAATACACTGCATGAGCGATAGGTCCATATGTGAAAGAATTTACGTGATCACAATGTGTAGAATACATGCCACGTCCCTTGAGTGGATAGGAGAAAATAAAAAAAAGGTAGGGTGAAGGGGTTTGTTCAATGTAACCTTGTTGTGGGACAACATGCCCCTTATGTAAGATACCCAAAACCAAAAATAGGCAAGTCAATGAGCAAAAGTTTGTACTTTTATTAATTTTTTATTTTATTTTTTCTTTTTACATGTATAGACTAATCAACGTGGGAAGTTTATATTGGGATAAACAGGTTCTCCTTGAGGTCTTCATGAAGTTGATTGATGTGGGAAGCTCTAGGATTATTTTTATTTGAGAGATACAAGCTAGTATTATTTTTGTTAGATAGACTAAATACAACAGGTGGCTAAATTTTATAGATGTCTTTCGAGGGAGCAGTCTACTTATAATAGTGCAAGAGAGAAAGATAGATGTCCTTTTTTAGGGAATCATGTATTTCCAAGAAGTTTTCCACAACGAGTAGAGTTTTTGTTATCCTATATATTTTGTATTTTTGGATTTGAAGTCATGGAAAAGACTATAAAGGAGTATAGGATTCTTTTATGCAAAACAACCATAGCATGAAAAGGTTAGCTATGAAAGATGGATTTTAAGTGGAGAACAACCATGGGCTTCCCTCCTAAAAAGGATGAAAATTATCCATGAGAATTATGCCATGAATAGAGCTGTGTTACTCATATTAAAGACAAGACTAAAAGGGTGACAAATAATCACATAATTTTGTTTGAGTCATTGGTCCTTAAAAGAGGTAGGTGAAAGGAACTGTTCACTTAAGGGACGAGCATGTAAGTGACATAAAGTGATGTAGAACTTTATTCAACAATAGAATAGTCAAAGATGTAAAGCATTAAGGTGATCATGTTTGTCTTTAACATCAAGAGAGGATACATGATAAGTGCCTAATCCATAGGCATGGGTAATCATATAGGGTCCAAGCCAATTAGGGGCAAACGTTCCCCGTTTATTTTTCTTGGCTTTGGTTACATGTTGGTTTTTTTTGAGGACAAGGTCACTAATTTTGAAGGTTTTTTTGGGCCCAGAATTATTGGCTAAGTACCAAAGGGCACATGAACATGCAGGACCCATAAATAAGAATGACACGTGGGGAAAAGTGCGTAGGACAAGGGTTTAGGAGAAACCAGGGCGTGTGCACAAGGAATTACACAAGATCTAAGGACCTAGCCATATTTGGTAATTTGGATGCATAAGAGGAAAAATGTGACCCGACTAGGCATGCCATGTGGATAAGGTGCTAGCTTGGAGACTTGGTGGTCAAGGAAAGAATATTCCATGCATGGAAGGTTCTTGAAAGACATCATTACAAAAAGTGAAGAGCTCAAAACATAATAAACATGCACTATTGGAGTACCACATTAACACTTGGCATCAGATCTTCTCCTAAATAAAGGCATGGTGGTGGGTGTTGATCCTCTAAGAAGAGATGCTTGAGTAGAAGAAGATATGAAGACCTGAAAAAAGAGTTAGATGCACCTTGAGGGAGTACATCAAGAATAGAAGGTTGTAGTATTTCTAGGGTTTAAATCAAGTAGTGGTATGGGATCTGAGGGATGTAATAGGCCTTTATATGGCATTAGAACTAGTAATGAGGGTTGTAATGGGAGGGTATAGCTAGAATATCACTCCAGAGGAAGATCTGTAAGAGATGAGTCCAAGTATTTTAGTATGCATGGTCTAGAATGACCTCTTTAGATTCGAATATGGCTACCAGACTATTTGAATGAATATATATCGAAGGATATATTATGTAAGTCATGTTTAAAGGAGTAAAACCCCTTGTTAAAATGGCCATCATAGTTCAGATATGTTTCAACATGCTTATTATTTTGTTTCTATAATGCACTAAGGCATGGAACTACTAAGTGTTTCTTCTTCAGTTTTTATCTAAGTGAATGCATTTCCATTATGCAAATCATCCTCTAATAAGGGAAATATTTTTTCACAATACTCACATAAAGAAAGGGCTTAGTGCCCATGCATGTGCCCAACACCTAATGGGTGATAGGCCAGCGCACATGGGATTAGAAAATTATACTAAGGGTACATGAAAAATGACTACATCTTGGTTCCATTGCCATGACTTCTTTTCGAAGTTATTGTGAGAATGATGCATGATGACAAAGAAATTGACCTTGAACAATGTCGAAGCATGGTTTGAGAGCATGAAAGATGAGTTTTCTTAGAGATTTAGTACTAGACATGATTTTGATGCACGTAGATGGGTAGAAGAACATCTGTATCATGAGCTATATGAGAGCTTCTTTTTCTACTTTCTAATAAAGGTGTATGAATGGATTTCTATGTATGCATATATATCAAGTTAGTACTATAGATCTCACATTTAGACTGAAGAGGAATATTAGAGGCCATAAGATGCTGATCTAAGTTGGACACATGTTGTTGATCATTGGTGGAAAAGAGTGCTAACCAGTTATACCCTAGAATATGTTATTTCTACGTATTCTTGTCTTGAGGTTGCTGAGTTTAAGTTCTTAAGGGATCCTAGAGGATCATTTCTATGAACTATCCCTTTAGCTATGAATATCTTGATTGTTACCCTATGTTTGAAAGAATTTCCTATGGCTGGATAAGCTTCTTCTAGGTGTTGGGAGAGGGAGCTAGGGTGGAGGAAGATAACAGACATTGTGGCTAAAAGAGAGAGAGAGAGGAGAGACGACTCAAGTGCAATGAAGTGCATGAAAGGGAGTTGGCTAGACAACATGAGGTTTCAAGAGTGATGGATTTATGGAGACAGACGTTGCGGGAAGGAATGGAGGTTTACATAGAGGACGTGGAGCCTGAGAAGTATGTGCTACCCCATCTCAAAAAACATGGAAGAGAGATCCCTTCATCTTTTGATGAGATTTCATTTCTTGAAGAAAGGAGAGCCATTGGTGCGCATCTGAATCCACCTGGTGACCAACCCCTGGCACTTAGTCTTCCAAATCAATAGATAAGTATTACCAACTGAATTGGTATTGGTAGTACTGATTGATCTACACCTAGGAGATATAATTTCTCATTTGTTACATCTATGGCTGCATAATCATTTCTTGTGTTTGCAGGAATATTTCTTGGAATGACGTTTGGAAAAAGTACAAGTACATAAAGCTTGGGTATCATGTCTAGAAGCAATGGAGGATACACATCTGGTAGTGGTATAATATCACAAGCTATTGGTATGCAGTTCAGTGGGACATCAAGGAAATTAGGTGCGACCACTTCTGGCCCATTACCGGCTAAAGGATGTGGATTTGGTGGAATCAGAGCCAAAGGACATGACAAATATAGAGGATCTGGAGGATTCGGTGGGTTGGGAGGGACATGAATTAGTGGATCTAGTGGATTTGGTGGTGGAGGTCACACTGGAGGGAATCAAGGTTTTGGATCAGGTGGACAAGGACCTCAACCACCTCAACATGTATTCTTTGATATGCATTTACACCTACTAGAATACAATTGTGTTGAGGATGTTATAGAGCATGTACACAAGTGTGATCTACTTTGGCACGTAAAGGGAATCACTACTCCAGAGTGGAAGGTAAGTTAGTTTGCAACAACGTTGTAAGGACGTGTACATAGTTGGTGCCAAAAGTATGACCCCCATCAGACAGTGGTATATTACACCATGCTGCAAAATGCCTTCTTAGCTGAATTTCATATCCTTGAGTTTGAATAGAAGAGCATCAGTGCACTAAAAGAGATCCAACAAGGTATGATAGAGTGTGTGTGGGAGTATGACGTGCATTTTAAGACTCTCTTGTCAAAGTTATCTTATGATATTCATCCTTCCCATCATTCTCACTGATTTATTGGAGGATTGATAACACCATTTAGGAGAGCACTTTTGTACAAGAATTTCACAAACCCGCGCAAGGCCTTGGAGGCTTCCCTACAGATTGAGGCTATTGGGAGTATAGATACTGGTGTTAGCCCTTTTCTTGAGGCTCAGATTGTTGTAATGGCCAAGCAGCTGGAGAAGCTATTTGCGAATGCGACACATGAGACTCACATTGGCCTATGGTGCACATATTGTGAGGTAGAAGGGAATACAAAGGACAATTGCCCATGGAAATTGGTGCACGCCATGACAGTAGACTATGAGATTTTCCATAGATATCATGATGCAAGTAGGTTCCCACTACTACGGTGCGTGATCTATAAGAATTTGTCTTGCCATTGTAAAATTTACACCTCTACTACTCACGATACCAAGGATTGTATATTGACTAACTAGATACATGACACCATTGATATTGGTGTGTGCCAGACCAGCCTTGCAAAAAATTCCAAGGACGATGGTCTTCATTATGAAGGGCATACTTATGGAGAAGCACATGGGAGAGGCTTTTGAGGAGGATTTCATGGTCATATAAACCACAGAGGAGGAAGAAGTGAGTTCCCACGTGGAACCTGTTACAATTATGGGTCTACAGAGCACTATTAGTGTGAATGCCCTGATCTATTACAATGCTCCTCATGTAGAAATAAGCATAAGTATGAAGATTTTCCAAAGCTATTTGAACATATGAGTCAATGACACTGGAAAGACAAGGGAGACAAGATGGTAAGTGTGAGGAAGGCCGATTCAAAATGGATGCCACGAGTAGCGCACAAGTAAAAAATAGAAGCATTACTAATTACGATGTGAGCTGAGGCTGCACACGTAAGGGAAGTACCAAGGAAAATGCCACTAGTTATTAAAGAAGAATTAGTATATGGAAAGTATCCAGACCCTACTCATCAGAAATAAGTATATCAAGAGACCATGGATGTGATTCAAAGTATAGAAGGAGATAATGCCTAAAAGAGTAGTCAAGATAATTAGAGAAAAGGAAGAATGACGAGGCTCCATAGAAGGATCTGGATGAGGTTAGAGAAGTATGAAAAACACTGAGGCTAGAGAATATCACCCCCTTGCTAAGAGAGTGGTTACGGGAGAAGGTACCACACACTAGAGGAGGGAATGAGAGGTAGGGTCTACATGCTAACCTTCCTCCCCACAACCTTGATTATGACAAGGAGATTAACTTAAATGTTATTGTAGATGGGTGACTTTTAAGAAATATTATGATTGACATGGGTGCATAAGTCAATGTTCTCAGTCTAGATGCATGACAAAAAATGGGAAGGCCCCCATTACAACTATCTTTGAATGTGTTGTATATGGCTAACAAGACAAAGGAAATGCCAATTGGTGTCTTGAAGGACATTGTTATCACTATCCAAGGGGAAACGTTCACTGGAGACTTCAAATTCTTGGCACTAGTCAAAGAAGACAATTTTCCAACATTACTTGGGCACCCATGGTGTTATAAGAACAATTTTGACCTAAGGTTCAATAAAGGATACATAATCTTTGAGAACAAGGAAGAGCGGGTCATTATCCGCTTAAGTGATGGAAAATTAACATCCTATACTGAGCCCTTGGGAGAAGAAGTTTTTGATAGGATCTATGTGCATTCTATTAGGGACACTAAGATGATTCACCCTATAGAGGGAGTTATTGAGTTTGAATATGCTCAATCCATGAGTGATACAACTAGTGTGGCATGTGAAAATTAGGCGCATGACAATTATGATTTAATTGAGTGATAGCTATGAGGCTCTATTACAAGGGTAACAAAGGCATGCTCAGTCAAGCACCTAGGAGGGAAGAAGTTTCCAAGTTACTCTAGAGGGGATAACCCTAATGATTTATTACGAGAAATGGAGGCTCAATGGAGAAATAAGGTTGAAAGAAAAGGGATGCTCAGTTATAACACGCTTGGAACCAAAATGTGTCGGTGGGAAAAAAATCGTGATAGCATTCTAGAATGGAGTGAGGTAAGAATCACGTTCTCTGTTAGGTTCTCCCAAAGTAATACACCCACTACAATACAAGAGGACCATGGGAAGGAACCCTCCTGTTTCATGTCCAAGCATGTGAGAAAACATGGATGGGAGGTGCAAATGAATTACCATCTTCTTTATGGGTACATAAGTTGTATTCTACCTTACAAGGATGTGCATGCACATGGTATATTCACTCCAAGATGCACCGCCATATAGGAAATTGGAAGGAGATGATGACCGACCTTGTTCAAGCTTTCGAGTATCGAATTACTAAACCATTGGTGGATAAGGCATTATAGGTAGTTAAGCACCTAATGATGGGAGATAGTTCCATGGAAGAAGATAGAATATTAGAGTTATTGGTTGAACCTGTGTTGGAACTATACTTTGATGAGGAAGATTCAGAAGAAGTACTTCTTGAGCACGCATGCATGGAGAAAGAAAAGGGAAAGATGGTCTATGTGATAGATGGAAAAGAGACGGAGTGTTTAGATTATAACCATAATGAAGGTACATGTGAAGTTATTTATATTTCTAATGAGCAAACACTCACCTATGATGAACCCCTAAAAAAAAATAAGGTTAACATTGGTTCGGAGGCTAAACCTAAGGAGGAAACTATTGGAGTCTATTGGTTGGAGAAAGAGGTCTCAAAGATCATTGATCTATTGCGAAAGTTTTAGGATTTATTTCCATGTGGATACTATGACCTTAAAGGCATTCACTACTCCTTAGGAGAAACGAAGATCAAGATAAAGGAGGGTGCACGCCCAATTTAAAAGAGGCCTTATCGAATGAATTCAAATCTTCACGTTAAGGTCAAGGAGGAAATAGAAAAAATGATTTCTTGAGGCATAATTGAAGATGTGGAGGAATCAGAATGGGTAAGACCCATGGTTATTAATATTAAAAAGGATGGAAGGATAAGGATTTGTGTTGAATACATGGAATTAAACATGGTATGTGTAATTGATCCTTTTCCAACCCCTTTCACCAAGGAAATCTTGGAAGGAGTGGCTTGGCACAAAATCTATTCCTTCATAGATGGATTCTCAGGATACCATCAAATTATAATTTCTAAAGAAGTCCAGGAGAAGAAAGTTTTTGCTCCTTAATGGAGAAGTTTTACCTATACGGTCATGCCCTTTGGACTGAAGAACGTGCTTGTTGTGTTCTTACGCATAGTGGTCTAGGCATTTTGGGAATTTATCCATAAGTTCCTTCCAGTATACCTTGATGGTTGGACAGTGTATGGACTAGTGAAAGACCATTGTGACAATTGGAGACTGATGTTTGAGAGATGTCGGTAGTTGAGGATATTCCTCAATATTAAGAAATGTGCTTTTTCTACTCCATTTAGGAGCATGTTGGGGCATATCATATGCAAATAAGGTTTGTTGGTGGATACCGCAAAAGTTTCTGTTATTATGGGGTTGGGGGAGCCTGCCAGTCAAAGCGCAGTGCATAGATTCCTTGGGCATATGAGATACTACCGGAATTTTATCAAGGGATATGTAAAGATCACCGTGCCATTGGATAAGTTACTAAAACACAAGAGTACATTTCATTGGGGAGATGTGCAGTGGACGAAGTTTGATACTTTGAAGGATAGACTTATCATTGCACCCATATTATGGTTTCCTTCTTGGGATGAACCTTTCCATGTGCATGTTCATGCCTCAGGGATGACCATTAGAGTAGTGCTAACACAACCTGATCAGGGGATTGTTGATCACCCCCTTTGCTTTGCAAGTAGGAAGTTGAAACCAATAAAGAAGAACTACACCACTACTCAACGTGAAGAACTATCGATGATCTACACATTGTATAAGTTCAGGAAGTGTTTTCTGGCAACACCCTTCATATTTTACACGGACCAAATGAAATTGAAGTAATTGGTGAATAAGCCCATTTTGCAAGGGTGCATATGTCGGTGGGTCTTGTTGTCGTAAGAATTTGAGTTTACAATTGTTGTGAAACCAAGAAAGAGTTACTCAGGGCCTAACCATTTGTCAAGGATAGATTCAAGAGAGGACCATAGAGCATTGAGGATGCTATGCCAGATGCACAACTATTTAGATTGTAGTGTGCATCCTCTGACTTGGAATATATTGTTGTGTTTCTCAAAATGGGTGTGGTGCTAGAGGGAATGAAAACTTTGGATAAGAAACAATTGGTTATATGCACCACGCCTTACATGCTAATTGGTGGAGACTTATACAAGTTAGAATGTGATGAGGTTCTGTGATGATGCGTGTTAGAACATAAGTGCATTGCAATCATGGAAGAAGCACATGGAAGGATTATAGGAGGGAACTCTGCAGGGAATGTCACCATGTGAAAGATTCTACTTGTAGGGATTTGGTGGGAAAGTATCTACTAGGATTACATTGAATTTTATAAGGCATGTGACCATTTTCAGTGCCTTGGTAGGCTAGGAAAAAGAGATGAGATGCCCTTGAGACCTATATCCAGAACATAACCATTTGTAAAATGGGCCATTGATTTTGTAGGACCAATTTCACTTGCTACGTGAAGGAATGGTTCATGCTATATGATTACTTTTACTGACTACTTAACAAGATGGGTAGAGGTAATTCCTACAAAGGAATGCATAGTGGTGATAACTACTAGATTCTTATGGGAGAACATAATAAGCAGGTATGGATGTCCTTTAAGCTTGACTAGTGATAAGGGTACACATTTTTTGGATGAAACAGTTAGGATTTTGATGGCAGAATTCATGGTGCCCCATCATAAGACTACCCCACATCACCCACAAGCTATTGGAACTGCCAAAGTATTTAACAAAATATTAAGCCACACACTAACCAAAATTTTTGATGTGGGAAGAAAATATTGGGATGAAAAGGTATCAACTGTTCCATGGGCATACATGACAACCTACAAGAGATTGAACAAGGCCACACCATTTCAGTTGGTGTTTGGTGTGGAGGCTATTTTACCAATAGAATTTATGCTACCATCACGATGCATTACGTGCGCAGGAGGGTTAGTATTATCCAAAATAATCCCCTTGCTTAGTTTTGACTAACTTTCCTTCATTCCTTCCTTCCTTGTGCCTTATTTGAATTTTTCCACTTTTCAGGCACTCAAAATTATCTGGAAATGGCTTCATCAGATAGAGAATTTTCTCACCTTTCTAGAAAGGTAAATTTTCCTTCTAACTCCTTGTATTTTTCAAGTTATGGCTCAACAAAGTTTTTGAGGGAAATTTTCCCTGGGAAGGTTCGTAACCAATAGGAATGTGCCACATGGCGGTGGAATGGCGGGTTGGCGGAGGTGAGTTAGAAAATTTTCCAAAGGGCTTGGTGGGGGCACAAAGAATTTTTTTGTCCTGACACCCTGAGAAAAAATAGGAGGCCATCACGTGTCCATAAGGCTGGCAGGAGTCAGATGGGTGGAGAAAATTTTGGATTTTTGCTGAAATAGCTAAGGGAAAAAAGGAAAAAACTAGCCCGCAAGCCCGCCAAAGAGAAGGAAAAGAAATTTGCGAAGACTTGCAGACCAACTGGAGTATGACACATGTCCTGCTTTCAGTGGAGGTCGGGGGTGAATGGAGAATTTCGTAACTTTGCCTAAGTGTTCAAAAGGTGTAAAGGAAATTTTTTTCCCACGGGCCCATGAAGGGAAAGAAAATTGATTCAGGCCCATGCCAAATCAAAGTGTGCCATGTGTCAGTGAAGTGACAGGGTGATTTTGGAGTTTTTTCTAAGATTCAAAAAAGAATGGAATGGTCATTTGAACCTGTGGAAAAATGGGAATGCGCCACATAGCAGTGGAGTTGCGGGTCATAGATATTTTTGGGGAGGTTTTCCCAAAATCAAAAAGGGGAAAACTTGTAGGTTTTGGCCTACCGACCCAATTTTTCCCCTGTTTTTCACTAAATCTTTAGAGGTGCATATCTTTCGAATCAGAGCTCAAGTTTTCTCAATTTTGGTGTCATTGGAAAGCTATTAAAGTCCTCTACATGATGGAATCTTCAATTTTGTTTTTGATGGAATTTATTGAGAGAAAAATGACAAAAATGCCTTTAGCATGGGGAAAAGAGCAGAACCGAGATTCAACCACCATTTTTAATGCAGTATGGCTTCCATTCTTCTCCAACATGGTAAAAAATCTTGGGGAATGAACTTTTAAGGGTACCCATGCTATTTTGATGGATTTGGTTGGTGGTTGAATCTTTCATTTTAATTTCCCCATGTTTCTCCTTCATGAACTCAGGTTTTCATTGTTAAAAGCCAGATTTGGCTCATTTTGTAAAGGGTTGGACATTTTTTATGATCTGCAGGCTCCCTCCTTCACCCTGGAAAGTGAATTTGTGGAATATTAGACCTTTTTTTAGGACTACAACATGTTTTCTACCTCCTTGCTGTTGTAATGCACTGTATTTAATAATGGAAATGAAAATGCAAGCTCTGTGAATGAATTTTCAATCCTTTCTTGTGTTGTTTACTCTATCCTGATCCTTCATTACAATTTTAGCAATTTGTACATGATTTGTGTTGCATTTTTATAATCTGTGTCAATTTCCAGAAGTAGATGTTCACCACTCATTTGGTGTATCACCTTGTTAGTTTAGTTTTATCTTCTTTTCTCTCTTCTACCCTTATATCCTTGGTAGAATTAGAGTAGGATTTTGAGTTAAAACTCTAAAAATTTCATGTATACATCTGATCAGAGGAGTAGAGGAACCAACCTTAATATGGAGAGTTTTTTCCCATTTTTTCAAGTCCCACACTTGGGGAAAAGATTCCATGTTGTGCAATCACACTAGATGCCCATTATAGAACTAGAAATCTGAGAAAACATCCCAGGGGTGCTACTGATTTGCACTAACAGTTTTGGCACACCGGGTGGGACCTTAGATGTCTTCATCTTCATTACAACAAAGTTTATGTGCATTTTTTGTAAGTTCCTTGATTTAAAAGAGCCCTTATTTACATATCTGATGACTCCAAAGAGATAAAATCAATTGGTTTCAGCAGTCCAAGTCTGAAGATTCATGAGAAGGATCCAAACAAGGTCAAGGGCTAGAGAAGAGGGATTGTCTGAGTATTTTCAATTATCCACAGGAAGAAGAGAGAGGGAAAGTAGAATTCAAAGGTCTCCATCTCCACCAAATAGAACTCTATCAACTCCTCCACCTGGTAGACCTTTCACCCAATCAACAAGGGTTCTCAGGCCAATTAGAATGACACAACACAACCCTTATGTCAACTTCACTGGCAACAACCCACTTTCTCTCAATACACAAAACCCAGTTCCAGTTACAACATTGAAGAAAATCCCATACTTTACTGGGGAAAATCAGACCACTCCTGGTGATCATGTCAAAGACATTGCTAATGTTTGTGCAATCCATGAGATTTTTGAGATGTAAATTACTGTCAAATTATTGGAATCTTCATTCAAAGGGAAAGCCTTGCAATGGTTCAAGAGCCTTGGGGCATGCTATATAAAAAATTAGAACCAGTTGTGTATAGCTCTCCATGAGCAGTTTGTAGAAAAGGGAGATAATTTATCTCTATTAGAACAACTGACAACTATCAAGAGAGCTCCCAATGAGCAACTAACAGACTTCAATTTCAGATTTCAAAGAATATGGGATAGAATCCCACTGACAGTAAGGCCAATAGCTGAAGGTGCTTTCTTATACTATCTTAAAGCTTTAAATTATAATATTTCTATGTTGATCCAATCCATGAGAGGTGAAAATATACCTACAACTTATAGCATAGCCATTAGAGTTGAGAATTTTTTGATCCAAGCTGGTAAACTAGTGCCTAGGCCTCCTATCCAAACTTGCAAATCCCAAGCACTAGTCAAGCACCTACTTTAGCTCCTATTCCCACTCCTATAAATTAGAGTTCAAATGAAACTTATACTTCATTCTCTAGTGCCTCAAATGAACTTCAAGAAGTCATGAAACAATTACAAAATTTAGGCAATGAGCTGGTTCCACTCAAGAGGTAGCAAGCCCAAAGTTTTAGACCTTCTTATTAGTCTCAAACTTAGCCTAATAGGCAACCATATTAGCCTAATAGGCCACCCAATCTAGTTGAAAATCAAAATCAAGTAAGGCCTCCTGTTAATAGACCGTTTCTACCCTATAACCCCAATGTTGCATCTACCTTTAAAGCCTTAGTGCCAGTGTAAAATAATATAGCTCAAGAGTATGATTGGTGTTTCCCATGCAATGAACCCCAAAACCAGTCTATGTGCTTTAATGGTGATTTGAACCAAGCTTTGATGGTGACATCAACTAGCGTAGAGAGTGAGGTGAGTCAAGAAAAAAACCAACAACAAGGAACATCTCAGCAAAATGCAACTCCAAATGAGACTACACTTGTGAATTGGCAGGCTGAAGATTTTTATTGTATGAATCAAACAATTTCTTAGAATGTAGCAACTAACACATGGTCAAAGAAGAGGAATATTAGTGAAGGGAAGTCATTAGCTCTAGGTGATCCACAACCTTCCATCACTCCACAAAGTGTTGGCAAGCAAAATGCAATTCCAAATGTGCAAGGACAGCCTAAGCCACCTTCTAGACCAGCTCAAATGCCAACTGTTGCAGCCCATGTATAAGAAAATAATGTGCAGGCTAAGGGGCAGAAAAGAGATGTTTCATCCCCATTTAACATCATTGAACAAACGAAGAAGACAAACATGAATATATCTATGTGGGAATCACTATCAATCCGAGGCTAAAGAGATCTACTACAAGATGCCATGAAGAATTGGTCAACTTCAAATCAACAAGCTCATATGTAAGAGAAGGTACTCACAAATTCTTCTCAGCCTGAGGGGAAGATTGGAGGAAAGCAAGGTAAAGTTTTGAATCCCCCTCCATTCTATGTTTCATTGATCATTGGGGATAAACTAGTACACAATTGTATGATTGATTCTGGGGCAATTAGTTCTGCGATGCCCAAGCAAATAGCTGATCAGTTGGGCCTCCAATATGAAGTCATATCCAAAGGGGTGGTGTAACTAGATGGGACAACAGTAACAACAGTAGGGGTAATTAAATATTTGAGCCTCACTTTGCATGCATGCCCTAATGTCACTGTTTTGCAAGATGTGTCAGTGATAGATTTACCACCACTTTTTGCCCTATGTTTGTCAAGGGATTTCACAACTAGAATTGGAGGCTATTTATCTACTGATTGGTCACACATGTTGTTTAGGACCAGATATGGAACTAAGGCCACAATCAGGTCTGAACCTATTGTAAAATTTCAACTCCAAGCCCAATCAATGCTAACTATTCAAAATTTGATCAAGAGGATTATCTAGGCGCAGATGAAACTGACACCAAAGTTAGAAGCATCCTAGATTTGACTCTTGATGAATGGGAAAGCAAGGTACATGATTTTTATCCCTACAATGAAATAGAGGAATCTGAACTAGGATTTTATTGCATGCATGAAGAAAATCAGCCTATTCCTAGCATCACCAAGCCAGACCATAAAAATAACAATGAGGTATGGCAGTTATTCTTTGATGGATCAAGAAGTAAACAAGGTGCAGGGGGAGATATGCTTGTTTCACCTCAGGGCATTAAGTATTATTCAGCTTTTAGATTTCAGTTTGCGTGTTCTAACAACACTGCTGAATATGAAGCTTTGATACAAGGATTGCATTGGTCAAGAAAGAGAGGTATACAAAACTTACAAGTCTTTGGTGATAGTGAGCTGATTGTTAATCAAGTTAAAGGACAACATGCTACCAAAAATGACCTTCTCAATAGTTATAAGAATAGGGTATGGGACCTCATTGAGGATTTTGAAGGCTTTGGCATCAACTCCACCCCTAGGAAAGAAAACCAAGCTTCTGATAGGCTTATAATAGTTGGAGAAGCCTTTGATGTTGTGGAGAGTATCAAGGAAGAAAAAGTGTAGACAAACATTGATGTGATTGTAAGGCCATCAGTGCCAGAAAATAATGTAAGTTGGCAAGTGTTTGAAAGTGACCAACAAATAATCAATTTCTTACAAGAAGAAGCTGATTTCTCAGCCAAAAATCAAGAAAAGTTAGAATAATAGTATGGTGATCAAGTGGTACAGCTGAGAACCAACAAACTACCAAAAAGACTTGTCACTTTGGAGACAATCTTTAATCCTAATGATCAATTTAGGAAGGAGAAAGCAAACATCCAAGTCAAGGGAGAAGATTCAGTGCCCATCTCAGTGGGAGAAGGCAAATCACTTCAAATTGGTAAAGTGGAAACCAAGCAAGAAAGGTATGAGTTCATGCAACTTTTCCAAGAGTTCCTAGATATATTTTCATGGAGCTATGAATACTTGAGAGGTTTCAACCCCAAGCTAGCTCAACACACAATTGAATTAGATCCAAGTGTTGAACCCATCTGGCAAAAACAAAGACTGGTCATTCCACACATGGAGCCTCTCATGAAGAAGGAATTGAAAAAGTTAATAAAGGAAAGTATCATATTTCCCATCAAGAATTCAAGCTGGGTTGCAAACTTGGTTCCAGTTAGAAATAAGAGTGGAGAAATTAGATTATGTGTAGACTTTAGAGATTTGAATAGAGCATCCCTCAAATATCATTACCCACTTCCTTCTATGGAGCAGATTTTGCAAGTTGTTGTTGGTTCTGAGAGGTTTTCATTGCTAGATGGTTATTTAGGGTATAATCAGATCATGGTAAAGGAAGATGATCAGATCAAAATAACATTCACCACCAAATGGGGAACCTATGCATATAGAAAAATGCCATTTGGGCTGTCTAACATTAGAGCTACCTTCCAAAGGGAAATGGATATGGCATTCAAGGGATTGATCAACAAAATAGTGCTAATATACCTAGATGATATTACTGTATTTTCTAAAAATGTAGCAGACCATCTCTTTCATTTGAGACAAGTATTCCAAATATGTAGAAGATTTGGGGTATCCTTGAATCCCAAAAAATGTATTTTCCTAGCTCATGAAGGAAAGCTCCTAGGCCACATTGTTTCCAAAGAGGGATTAGCAATTGATCCAAAGAGGTTTGAAGCAATAAAAGCACTAGCATTACCAAGTCACAAGAAGGCCCTTCAAAGCTTCTTGGGAAGAATCAATTTTGTTCGAAGATTTGTTCTAGAATTTGTAACCCTTGTCAAGCCAATAACTATGATGTTGAATAAAAATATGGCTTTCAAATGGAAAACTAAAGGTAAGGAAATTTTTGAGGCAATCAAAGAGGCTATCTCACAAGCTCCAACTCTCATTAACCCAGATTTCTCTAAGGATTTTATCCTTTATGCATTTGGAGGTGATGATACAATTTCTACAATTTTAGTACAACAGAACAAGGAAAATGCAGAGAAGCCAATTGTCTTATTTAGCCAAAGTTTGGAGGACTATGAGGTGAGGTATTCCTTCATTGAGAAGCATGTTCTTGTAGTGATTAGGAGCTTGAAGAAATTTAAGCATCTACTTTCAAACAACAAGGTTCAACTGCTGGTTTCTCATGCGGGAGTTAAGGACTTCCTCCTCAACAAAAACCTAAATAAAAATGTGTAGGGTGGATTAATTGTGTCATGGAGTATGAAATTGAGATCAAATTCACAAAGATGGTCCAAGGAAAGAGATTGTGTGAGCAGCTGGTCTTGAGAAAATCAATGGAAGCAAGCAATGGGAGGGATGTTGTTTTGGCGTTGCAAGACAACCAAGAACCAAGAGGTGTTCAAGAAGAGAATGGTGGTATGCTCACTCCTTGATAGACCCAAGACATAATGCACTTATTACAAAGAGGCCTATGCCCTCCAAAGATGAACAAAACCAAGAGAAGACACTTCAGATTGCAGGCTATTCCATATGCACTTGTTGAGGGTGTCTTGTTAAAAAAGGATATAAATGGAGTGCTGCTGAGATGCATTGGGACAAATAAAATTAAGAGAATGTTAGAAGAGTTCCATGATGGATCAGCTGGGGGTCATTTTTCTCCAAGAGTGAAAACCCTCAAGATTATGAAGGATGGATATTATTGGCCCAAGGTGTTTAGTGATTGTTATGCGTGAATCAAGAGGTGCAAAAAGTGTGCATTCTTCATAGGCAAGGAAAGATTAGCAGCCCTTCCATTGCACCCAATTTCAGTTGACCAGCCATTCATGCAATGGGGTTTGGACTTCATTGGAGTTATTAACCAAAACTCAAGCCAAGGACATAAGTGGATTCTAACAGCAATAGACTACTTCACCAAATGGATTGAGGCGGTGGCACTCAAAGAGGAAAATGAATCTAGCATTCTAGACTTCTATGAGGGGATAGTAACTAGATTTGGTATACCTACCACTATAATATCAGATAATGTATTGGAATTCATAGGATCAAAGGTGACTGAATGGGTTGTTAAGAATGGGATCTATCTGAGCACTTCATCAAATTATTACCCTCAAGGTAATGTCCAAGCTGAGTCTACCCACAAGAACCTATTAAAGATCATCAAGAGGAATCTTGATGAAAATCAAAGGACTTGGCACTCTAAACTTAAATCAGCCTTATGGGTTGATAGGATAACTCCTAAGAGATCCATCGGTAACTCTCCATTCAGACTTGTTTATGGAAGAGAGGAAATCTTACCTATGTCACTTGAGTTTCCAACATTGGAACTCATGAAGAAATTGGAATTGTTGCAGTTTGAACCCATGGATGTTAGATATGTAGAATTGATGAAACTCCTAGAAATCAGAGAGCATGCAGCCAAAACAATGGAGAAGGACCAAGCCTTGATCAAGAGAACCTTTGATAGGAAAGCTAAGGCTAGAACCTTCCAAGTTGGAGATGTAGTGTTGAAATGGGATGCAGAGCGAGCAAATCCAGGAAGGCATTCAAATTTTTATGCCATTTGGAGTGGCCCCTACATGATCACAAAATGTAAGAACAATAATGTCTTCCAATTGTCTACATTGGATGGTGAAGAACTGCAGATTCCAGTTAATGGAATCCATCTAAAGCATTGCTACTAGAAGGGAAACTCGTCACCTTGTACATATTAGCTTATATTTTCATTCCTCTAATTGCTTGTGCACATTGTTTTGTTGTAGCTTAGTTTTACATTTCCCTAAGTGCTTTGGTACAAGCTTTGTTGTCCCAAAGATGCATCTTTGCAGGACATGTTCCAGATCAAGTGATGTTCTACTCCCGCAATATTCTTTCTAGAAGTTTTCTAATGAGTTGAGAGTACCAAGCAGCTAAGTTGATGATTCCATTTCCCAATGGATTGCTTCAGACAGCTGGTCACTTCATCCAGAAAACAGATGACCCCTCTGAGTCACCAAAATTGTTATCCAAAATAAGCCCCTTGCTTATTTTTGACTAAATTTCTTTCATTCCTTCCTTCCTTGTGCCTTAGTCAAATTTTTCCACTTTTCAGGCACTCAAAATTATCTAGAAATGGCTTCATTAGATAGAGAATTTTCTCACCTTTCCAGAAAGGTAAATTTTTCCTTCTAACTCCTTGTATTTTGCAAGTTATGGCTCGGCGGAGTTTTTGAGGGAAATTTTCCCTGGGAAGGTCTGCAACCAATAGGAATGTGCCATGTGGTGGCAGAATGGCGGGTCGGCGGAGGTGTGTTAGAAAAATTTCCAAAGGGCTCGGCAGGGGCACAATTTTTTTTTTGGCCTGATGCCCCTCGAATAAATATGAGGCCGCCATGTGTCCATAAGGCCAGCAGGAGTTGGGTGGGCGGAGAAAATTTTGGATTTTTTCCAAAATAGCTAAGGGAAAAAAGGAAAAAACCGGCCCGCAGGCCCGCCAAAGAGAAGGAAAAGAAATTTGTGAAGACCCGCAGACCAACCGAAGTATGACACATGTCTTGCTTTCGGCGGAGGTTGGGGGCACGGGGAGAATTTGGATACTTTTCCAAAGTGTTCAAATGGTGCAAAGGAAATTTTTTTCCCACGGGCCTGCGAAGGGAAAGAAAATTGATTCGGGCCGGCACCAAATCAAAGTGTTCCATGTGGCAGTGAAGCGGCAGGGTGCGAAGTGATTTTGGAATTTTTTGCAAGATTCAAAAAAGCGTGGAATGGTCATTTGAACCCGTGGACCAATGGGAATGCACCACGTAGCAGTGGAGTGGTGGCGCACGGAGATTTTTGGTGAATTTTTCCCAAAATCAAAAAAGGGGAATTTTTTTAGGTTTCGGCCCACCAACCCGATTTTTGCCCATGTTTTTCCCTAAATATTGAGATGGGCATATCTTTCGATCCAGAGCTCATTTTTTTTATAAATTTTGGTGTCATTGGAAAGATATTGAAGTCCTCTACACGATGGAATCTTCAATTTTGTTTTTTGGTGGAATTTAGTGAGTTAAAAATGAGAAAATCACCTTTGGCATGGGGAGAAGAGCAAAACTGACATTTAACCACCATTTTTAATGCAGTATGGCTTCCATTCTTCTCCAGCATGGTCAAAAATCTTGGGGAATGAAATTTTAAGGGTACCCATGCTATTTTGATGGATTTGGTTGGTGGTTAAATCTTTCATTTTAATTTCCCTACATTTCTCCTTCTTGAACTCGGGGTTTCATTGTTAAAAGCTAGATTTGGCTCATTTTGTAAAGGGTTGGACATTTTTTATGATCTGCAGGCTCCCTCCTTCACCCTGGCAAGTGAATTTGTGCAATATCAGACTTTTTTTTAGGATTGCAACATGTTTTCTACCTCTTTGCTGTTGTAATGCACTGTATTTAATAATGGAAATGACAATGCAAGCTCTGTGAATGAATTTTCAATCCTTTCTTGTGTTTTTTTCTCTATCCTAATCCTTCATTACAATTTTAGCAATTTGTGCATGATTTGTGTTACATTTTTATAATCTGTGTCAATTTACAGAAGTAGATGTTCACCACTCCTTTGGTGTATCACCTTATTAATTTAGTTTTATCTTCTTTTCTCTCTTCTACCCTTGTCTCCTTGGTAGAATTAGAGTAGGATTTTGAGTTAAACCTCTAAAAATTTCATGTATACATCTGATCAAATGAGTAGAGGAACCAACCTTAATATGGAGAGTTTTTTCCCATTTTTTCAAGTCCCACACTTGGGGAAAAGATTCCATGTTGTGCAATCACACTGGATGCCCATTATCAAACTAGAAATATGAGAAAACATCCATGGGTGCCACTGATTTGCACTAACAGTTAGCTGATGAGTAATAAATTCAAGAGCTCATGAAGAATTTAATGCAACTGGATGAAAGACGATCACTTACTAGATGGAGTTAGAAGACTAAAAAGGCACAACAAAAAGAACGACATGATCGGCATATTAAAAAAAATAATTCAAGGTTAGGCAGATGGTCTTTCTATATGACTCCAAATTTTTGTGCCATCCTGGGAAACTAAAAGTCCATTGGTTAGGGCCATATATCATCTCATATATCCTTGATTTAGGAGCATGCTAGTTACAAGCACTGGATGTGACGAGATTACCCAGTCCATTTTAATGGGAGTAGGCCGAAGCCCTACTATAAATAAGGCTTATGTGTAATCATAAATAAGGTAGTAGTGCAATTTAGCCTATGGTTCTTTAAGCACATTTTATTTTCATTTTGTTTCCCTTTCTCATTACTTGTTCCTTTATTTTTGTTGTTTTCTTTCATGCCTTATGCGTCGGTAGCCACATATTAGTTTTTCAAAAGGTTGTGTATGTGTAGAGGACCATGCATATGTTTTTGCGTGGGATGGAGTAATGTGAAGTGATATGGAATCTATTAGAATTTGTGTTTTGGTGGCTCAGATTGAAGGATAAAAAGCACATAAGCATGGAAGAGCATGCATAGAAAAGGTAGACATAAAGAGCTTGGTGTTAGGATAAATTTGTAAAGACCACGTACAAAGGTTGAAAAGCACATGAACAACATGAGGTAGGTAAGGGAAAAAATTAGGTTGACAGAATAAGTGCCTTTGGTGCTGTAAGCATGTGCTTGAGGATATTCAGTCAGTAAGGATTTCTTTTGCATGCTAGAAGGTTGTAGAGATTTTTCACGTAGGATTGGGCGAATGGGTATAAGAGCGCTAAGGTTGGTTTTAGTGGAAAAAACCACCTTTATTACAAAATTACATTGGTAGGTGGTATAGCATTTATCGTGAAAGATGAGCAAAATGCTATAAGTAGAAGGCCAAGCACATTATTATTTACCTTACAATTGTGATATCAAAGAACTCTTATGAACTAGGGCACCCGTGAAAAAAATTTGTGTGAAGGAAAAAGTATGAGAATATGAGTGCATGACTAGTGTGATTTGTGAACCAGAGTGAAAGAAGTACATGAACATATGGTAAAAGGATTCAGAAGGGTATGCCGCATTGTGGAAGGATTTTTCTAGGGTTAGGGTTTTGTAGCTAGGCCATGAGAGTAAAGGGATTTTTTTGGAGGTAAGCCATAGATTTGAGTAAAGGAAGATTTTTTTTAGTAAGCTGATAATAAGATGGCACCAAAGAAGGTAAATGTATCACCAAAGAAGGGAAAAGGAAAGGGGAATAGGAGGTTTCCAAAAGTTTCAACGAGGAGTGATATGCAGAGATACAATACCCAGATGATGTGTTGCTAAGAAAAGAAGGGTACGCCATATAAGGAAGATGGTAGTGAGAAATTAAAACCATCACACAACCACCATCAAGAAGGAGATGGCATTAAAACTAGTTCTCCCGACACACGAAAGGACACCAGAAGGAATGCCAATCTATAGTGATGAAGTGAAGGTAAAATTGGAGAAGGATTGATTTCTACATCTTTATGAGTTACCCCCTGAGCGACTGTACCAATGGTTGATGTCGCATGACCACAAGAACCACTTATACTTCATAGGATGAAGAATGTGCATAATCCCTCAACTAATATCTAAGTTTACCGGCCTTGTATGTGAAGGGGAGCCGCTAGATGATGACTTAGAGGACAAGGAAGACATTAAGGAGATATTCTAGGATTACGATTATAAAAAGGGCTCACTCTATTTCAATACCTCAGATATCTTTGACCTAGTGATGAGGATGGCCATAAGCTTGGTATCTAAGTTGAATGGGAAAGAGAGGTGGACATAGATAAACAAGGCTTGGTTGAATGTGTGCCAAAATATTTTAGAAGGAACCATCTATAACCTATTTTTCCTTCATTGCAAAAGAAATCATCGGTGCCGTGCATGAAGGAGAAAATATCATGTTTGGCAATGTCCTCCTCACCATCATTTTCTCATAAATTAGAGTGCCCAATGGGCCAAATAAGTTTTTATGGGAGTATTTAGATGAATACCCTTCCCACATGAAGAGATTTGAAAAATACACTTGTGATACCATGACAGATGCCCACAAGGCGCGTCTGGAGAAATGGTACAAGAGGATGCGTGATGCATTCGGGGATGAATAGAGGATACCCAAAAAATTTCCAGTGCTAGTGCAAGGAGAGGACGAGTTCACTAATTACTAGCACTTTTGCATTGGAAAATTCATAGTGACAGATGGGACCAAGATCCCATGGTGTAAACTACCTTTCTCTTTCACCACGCAGTATTTCTAAGTAGGGGTCAATCGCTTCAAGGAGGAAAAAATACTAAGGTTTAACCTTAGCGAGATAGACCAGGACCACCGTGACATACGGAGGAAGCTAGTATACCCCAAGAAGTGTGCTTATGTGGAGAAGTATGTCTCCTATGAGGTGCGCATGACAAAACCTATGACGTTGCCAATTATTGGAAGGACTGCAGTGAGGGTGTAACTATGCATCATGCCAAAGAATGAGAAGGGTGCCTACTTGGAGAATGATGTCTGCATCCTAGAAGACCCCAATGGGAGAAAGAAGGCTACGCCAAAGAAGAGGGAAAGATAAGAGGTGTCAGAGAAGAAGGCACAAAGTGTGAAAACAACACAATTTGTGGGAACATAGGAGTCAGGCATGAAGCCAAGCACATATGCATGGAGGAAGAAGTCCCATTAAGGAAAAGGAAAAATCACTTGAGGAAGAGGTGCTAGAGAAATATGAGCCTCCTACATAAGGATAATCACCAAGGAAGGAGTTGCCTTCTCAGGAATAAGAGAAGGAAGAGTCTCCTATACTAGAATCACCAGTTAGGAAGAATAAGAAGGTATCAAAGAAGGAGGACTCAGAAGGAATGAAGATCCTGGAGGCCTACAAAGGAAAGAGAGAGGATGATGAGTATGAAGAGGCTTAGAACCATCCTATGTATGGTGTGCACGACTATGAGGATGAGGGAATTGAAGAAAAGGATGGTGATGAGGAAGGTGCTCAAGGAAAAGGGGAGAGCGAGGAAGTAAATACTAAGAATCAAAGGACCCCAAGCCTCACTAAGGAGCAAATAGAAGATGTCGTGAAAAGATAAGTAACAAGCATAATAAAGGATTTTGTGGAACAAGAGGTGGAGCATAGTGCTAATGAGTTGCTCAAGGAGATAGAGGATGAAAGCGTAGGGAGATAGTATGGGAGTATGGGCAGAGATCCCAGCTTAGTGGTAAGCTTTCCAAAGGTAGCGTGCATAGGAGGAAAAAGTGTGGAAGTGGTGCAGGAGGAGGGAATAAGCTATATCAATTATCCAAATAAGGTATTGCATGCACACTTCCAAGGTACCATGCCTATAGACCAACTCCTTACATGGTATTCATTCAATGAAGAAGGCACGTACCCACGAACAAGGAAGATGATATCTTGGGGTTTTAAGTCCCATGTCGATGAGCCTGAGTTCAAGGTAAACTAAGGAGAACTAATGAAGATACTAAAAACTACAGGAATAAACCCCCTGGTAAATTCTCAACAATTATCTGATGAGTAAGTCTAGAACACCCTCAATAAGGTATCAGTTGAGGTTTAGGCAATTCTCTTTAGAAGGAATGATAAGGTTAGGTTCTAAGAGGAATAACTGGAGAAGGAGTAACTCATTTAGAAGAGAAAGGATATGAAGTAGGAAGAGATGATCAGCACATAGTTAAGGAGCGAACTAAGTGAGGAAAAGGTGAAGGTGTGCGAGGTGTACAAGAAGATCGAAATTATCACAGATTTCATCAATTTGAAACATCTAACCTTGGCACCGCCTAAGAAGAAATATGAGTCAACCTTACAATGATTGGAAGAATTAACCCATATCCTTACCATGGAGAGGCATCCACTCACCTTACAATCAAAAGAAGAGGCATTAGCATGCCAGAAGGAGGAAGAGAAGTAGAAGATCAGGGAAATAGTCACTTGATATTCTGAGCTCCTTGCCACTATACAAACTGCCACACAGATGGATGAGGCTATGTATGATAACTGCACTGACAGAGACAGGGTAGAAAGCATACTAGTTGCTACACATGAGGTGGTTCTGAAGGAATACCAAGAGAATAATAAAGGAAACAGGGTAGAGGAGGATAAGATCCTAACAGAAGTTGAAAAGAATATGGATGCAATCGAATCCTTGGGAGGTTTGATCAAGAACCAACTCAAGAAGTTGTATCCCCAGATCACCCATACGATGGACACGCTGGATGACCTTGGAAAGTAACTAGAAGGAATTGTAGATACACTGAATACCAAGGGCAATGAATTAAGTTTTGAGGAGGTCATCACTCTAGTAGGTGACTTACTTTAGTAGGCACGGGATGAAGTAGATTCTAGGGAGAAGATCAAGGAAAAAATAAGAAAGGAGTTCCCACTCCTCTTGCAACAATAATAGATTCTCCTATTCTTTATTATTCAATTCTTCGTTCTCTCATTCTTTACTTCTTCATTCAATTTGTCTGGGTTCCACCATTCATTATTCTTTGAGGGAGCAATATGTTTCTAAGGATGGAAAACAAGCTTAGTGTTGGGTGATGTTGGGCCCCAGATTATTTGCTAAGTACCAAATGGCACATGAGCGTGTGGGACCAATAAAGAAGAAGTGCGCGCGAGTAGAAGAACACATCACAAGGGTTTAAGAAGGGTTTAGGAGAAACCAGGGCATACATGTAGGGAAATATATCAAATCTAATGACTTATCCATATTTGGCATTCTGCATGTACAAAAGGAAAAACATGATCCAACTAGGCATGCCAAGTAGATAAGGTGCCAACCTGGAGACTTGGTGGTCAAGGAAAGAATATTCCACACATGGAAGTTTCCCAAAAGATATCATTACAAAAAGTGGAGAACTCGGAATAGAATAAGCATGCACCATTGGAGGACCACATTGCCACTTAACATATGATCTTCTTCTAAAGAAAGGCATGGCGATGGGTTTTGATCCTATAAGAAGAGATGCTCGCATAGAAGAAGATATGAAGACACAAAGACAAGACCTAAAAAAATATTTAGACACACCTTGAGGGAGTGCATCAAGAACATAAGGTTACAATAGTACTAGGGTTTAGATAAAGTAGTGTAATGGGATCTAAGGGATGTAATAGGCATCTGTATGGAATTAGAACCGGTAATGAGGGTTGTAATGGGAGGGTATAGCTAGAATATCACTCTAGTGGAGAATTTGTAAGAGATGATTTGAGTCTTTTGGTATGCATGGTCTGTAATGACCTCTTTAGACTATAATATGGGTACTAGACTATTTAAATGATTATATATTTAAGGATTTGTTCTATACATCATGTTTAAAGGAGTAAACCCCCTTGTTAAAATGGCCATCATAGTTCAGATCTGTTTCAACATGCTTATTATTATGTTTATATAATGCACTAAAACATGGAACTATTAGGTGTTTCTTCTTCCATGTTTATCTAAGTGAATGTATTTCCATTTTGTAAATCATCCTCTAATAATGGAAAGATATTCTCATAATTATCACATAAAGGAGGGGATCGACACCCGCGTGTGCCTTGGGTGAGTGCCCAGCACTCGTTAGGTGGTAGGCCGACACACATAGGATTAGAAAATTATACTAAGGGTATATGAAAAATGACTACGTTCATGAACACGTTTGTCATAGGCACAATTGATGCGTTTTTGGTAGATTTGAAGGTGGTTTAGAGTGTTTATAAAGCATTCATCTAATAACTCCAGTTGTGCCAGATGTTCTTGGTGGAAATCATCGTTAGAGAGCATGTCTTTAAGTGATATATGAAGAGAGGAAATTTGGGATTCAAGAGGTAGGATGACCTCTGTACCATAAACCAAAGAGAAAGGTATGGCATTGGTAGAGGTTCAAGTACTGGTGTGATAAGCCCATAAGGCGAAAGGAATGTACATGTGCCAATCCTTTCTGGACATATAGAAGGTTCGCACAAGAGAGTAGAGCACATTCAAAGGCGTAAGAGTATCAGAGAGGATCACATGTGAAGAATAGAAATAGGTTCGGGACTTAGCCATTTTCAGGATGAGGATCTATTTTTGGAGGTAGCATGCAAAGCACACAAACCGGTCAAAGACTTGCATGACACACATTGGATATTTTTGGAGGATCAGGTACAAAGCATTTTGCATGGATACATGTTGAGAATAGATCTACTACTATCAGTTAACCAAAAGTAGTCTATTGTTAGCACACTTGCATGTGTGGCTATTTTTGTAATGGCACATGGCTAATAATAGCATGTGACCTATTTTGGGATTAGATAAGTGGTGAAGGGAAAGTCCCCACCCTTATAAATATGTATTGAACTATGTAGCATAGGGAGAGAGAGTGTGAGAACTATGTTATAGTGAGATTATGCTGCCAAATTTGATACGCACATGAGCATATACTACTGTTATTGTAAGGAATCTTGTGTGTATTACTGAATTTAATATAATGAAGATTATGGACTGAATCAAAGTGTTATCATGATTATAGTTCAGTGTTGCATGTTTGATTTCATCATGGTTATCTTTTAAGTTAGTTATTCTCTAGATCTAGATCTGAACATGCACTGTAGAATGATATATTAGGAATAGATGTAAATGCTTTAAGTCTTCATCATGCTAACATCCTGCAACAAAAACCCTAAAGAGGGGCCTGGTACCTTTGTGTGCTTCAGGTGAGTGCTCAATCTAGGCTGAGTGATGTGCATCATGTGTGGGCTTGTATTGGTGAATTCTAGGCTGCATCATTGGTTCTGTTATCGAGACCTCTTTCTCAGTTTTTTTTCAGGATGGTTTGTGATGAAGACATACTAGTTGACCTTAGCAAGTATTGAGGAGTGGATACATGATCTGGAAGAAGAATACGCATGGTGGTTCAACACTAGATCTGAGTTTAACACATGCATTTGGGTGGACAATAATTTGTATGACAAGTTTATATGAGATATTTTTTGCTATCTTTCCAGTAGAATTGTATGAGTGGCTGATTGCTTATGCATCTAAGCAGAATTAGAGGTATCGTGCACTTGTCTGGATGCAGGAATAATTTCAGGCCCTTTATGATGCTGATCTAATTTGGACTCGAGTTGTGGATATGTGGTTTCATGGTGTTCTAAATAGTTATATCTTAGGAGTACTCATTTTCCACTTATTCGTGCCCAGAGGTAGCTGAATTCAAATGGTTTTTACGATATCCAAGGGAGAACTTACCTGCAAGGCATTCCACTGGTGATCAAGATCCTGATGGTAACTTTGAATTTGGAGAGTAAACTGATGGCTAACTAAACCTCATCATGCACATGGGTATGAGTAGGTTTGGTGAAAGATGGCATACCTAGCAATAGAAAGGTAGAGAGATGAAAGGCAGCTTAAGTATAATGAGGTGTGTGAGAGGGAGGTAGAGAAGCATCAAGAGGTTGCAGAGAAAATGGCATTATGGAGAAAGATAGTTCGGGAAGGAGTGGAAGTTCATGCCAAAGATGTGGAACCTGAGCCTCAAGAACTCCCCCATTTGGGAAAACATGATAGGGAACCCTCCTCAACCTCATGTAGAATCACACCAGCAGAGACGACCTGGTCTGCAGGCACGCATCTGAATCCAACTTGCAACCTTGCCCTTGCACTTGGTTTTCTAGCATCTAGTATAGCACACAGTCAGCAAGATAATTCAAGCAGTGGGAGAGTAGGATCGAGTCTTATAAGAGGCACAATGATGACAATTCAAATGAATTTGTTGTTATATGGGAGTACCTTGACAGGTGTATCATCTACACAGAATTCAGGTGCGCAATATTTTTGGACTGTCCTTAGGGAGTAGTAATTTGTCGCAGACTATCAGAGTATAGTTTAGTTCTACTATTGGGACACATGGAAGCACATATTCTGGTCTGACCCCAACTATAGGTTTGGGATCAGGAGACATATGTGACTCTAGTTCTGGTGGGTCTGGTGGTTCTAGAGGCAAAGGAAACATAGGAGGTTCTAGATTAGGTGGGCAAGGTCCACACCAACCCCAGAATATTTACATGGAGATGTCTCTTCATCTTCTAGAGTATAGGGGCATAGAAGACACTGCTGAGCATGTGCATATGTGTGAAATACTATGGAATGCAAAAGGAATCACAGATTCTTGAGCGTAGGGAAAGCCAATTTTCTACTATGTTACAAGGGCATGCTATCAGCTAGTTCAGAAAGTTTGACCTTGATCAGATTTACATAGATTATACAGCTTTAAAAGACGCATTCCTTAAAGAATTTCACATCCCTGAGTTTGAGAAGAAGAGTATAAGTGCACTCAAGGATATTAGGCAAGGCACTACTGAAAGTGTCAGAGAGTATGATGCCCATTTTAAAACACTGTTATCTAAGCTTTCTTATGACATACACACAAACCAACATGCACAATGGTTTGTTGGGGGCCTGATTACCCCTTTTAGGAGGGCATTATCACATAAGACATACACTGATCTGTGCAAAGCACTTGATGCAGCCTTATGCACTGAGGAAGTTGGAAGCATAGACACTAGGATGAGACCATTTTTAGAAGCACATATCGCAGTTATGGCAAAACAGTTGGAGAAACTATTGGAAAATTCAGCACATGAGATGTGCACAGGGATTCGGTGCACATATTGTGAAGTAGAAGGCCACACAAAGAATAGTTTTCCTCACAAATCGATGCGTTCATTGCTGTTAGATTATGAGATATGTCATTTAAACCATGATGCTAGCTGCTACCCCTTACTACAATGCGTGATAAGGAAGAATGTTTCAAATTACGATAAAATCTGTAGGTCCATGACTCATGACATGGAAGACTATCGGCTGATTGGTCAGATCCATGATGTTATAGATATTAGTGTATGACAAAAAAGAGTCTTAGATAAATCTAAAGGAAAGAATGAGCATCAAGACTGGGATCACAATCATGTGCATGATCAGAATGAAGGGCATTTTGAAGGTGGTCATGGCAGAGGTCGAGGATACCATGGTGGATTTGGAGGATGAGGCCATGGTGGTGGAAGAAGTGAGTTCCCTCGTGGAACATGTTATACTTGCAGATCTCTTGACCACTATAGGTGTGAATGTCCCCAGAATATTACATGTTCTTTTTGTGGAAAGAGTCATAGCTATGAGGAGTGCCCAGACTTATATGAGCATCTTAGCAAGCAACATAAAAAATAAAAAAATGTGCAGGGATGGTTAGGATACAAAAAACTATGGAAAATTAGTGGATGCCTAAGTTGGAAGTAGAGTTCTGAGGCATTACAAGTAAAGATCATGACCTGCACTGAGGCGGCATGTGCCAGAGAAGCATTGCAGCAAAAGCCTACCATCACTAAGGAGGAGGTTCTTCATATACGCTACCCCAACCCTACCCATCAAAAGGATGTTTATTAGGAAACCATGGAGGTACTCAGGAATCTTCAGGGTGAAATACATTATTTGAAGGAGAAATCACGAAAGATGGAGAAAAATAAAGCACTAGAGATGGTCTAGACTGATGTAGATGACTTGAGAGAATTGTGAAAATTGTTTTTCCAGGAGAATATCATTCCACTGTTAGGGAAATGGTTAAAATGAAACACTCCATATGCAAGTGTTGACACTAAATGACAGATCCTACATGAAAATATTCCCCCTCATAGCCTAGATTATGACAAGTAAATCACTCTGAATGTTGTTGTGGATGGGTGGTTATTGAGTAATATATTGATTGATACAGGTGCGGAAGTCAATGTTCTTACTTTGGATGCATGGGTACAAATGGGAAGACCCCCATTACAGCCATCCTCTAATGTATTGTTCATGGCTAATCGGACTAAGGCCACTCACATCCGAGTTTGAAAAGATGCATCCATTACCATACAATGAGCCAAGTTCACTGAATATTTTGAGGTTTTAGCACTGGTAGATTCAGATAGCTTCCCAACTCTATTGGAGACATCCTTGGTGCTATGCAAATAATGCTGATCTTTGGTTCAACAAGGGTTATATCAGTTTTGAAAACAAGGAGGAAAGATTTATTATCCCTTTAACAGATGGAAAATCTATGCCCTATGTTGAGCCCTTGAGTGAAGAAGACCTAAATAGGATTTATGTATGCACCATCTGGGATCCAACAATGTTTGAGCCATCTAAAGAAGGAATAATTTAGTGGGAGGATGCATAGTCTATTAACGATACTACAAGTGTTGCTTGTGATAATTGGGCTCATAACACTTATGAGTTAGTAGGGAATGATGTCAAGAGCATATTTCCTAAGGGAAAAAAATCACGTTATGTTAGGAGGATAGGTAAAAACTCGGTACCTTGTTACACTAGAGAAGGAGATCCTATATTATTCCTTCTTTCCATGCAGGAATAGTGGATAGACCCATTGGAAAGGAGGAATATGCTAGCATATACATTGCGTGGGACAACAACACTGGTGGGTGGCCCAAAAGGATAATCTTGTAGGATGGAATGAAATTAGGATTGCTCTTGCTACTAGGTTCTTCAAGAGAAATGCACCTACTCAAATATGCACTTATCATGGTAATCAACCTGTTCAACACCACGTTCAGAAGTGTGAGAGAATTTGGACAGAGGGGCAGGAAGCTTTACCACCTCTCTGGGTGCACAATTTTTATTCCACTTTACAAGGTTACGCACATGCTTGGTATGTATATGTAAAACTCCATAGAGAGAGTGGAAATTGGCAAGATTTAATTGCAAGTATGACCTAGATGTTTGAATTCTTCTCTACTAAACCTCTGGTGAAAGAAGCATTAAGAGTCATAAAGCGCTTAACCATGGGAGATAGTGCCAAGGCAGAAGAACTCCTTCAGTAGTTATTGGATGAAGGAAACTCAGAAGCACATCTTGTTGAAGAGAAAGAAGCCGATGCCACACTAATTCAATGTGCCTACATTGAGAAAGAAAAGGAAAAAATGGTCTACTTTGTGGATGATGAAGAAGTATAAAATCTTGATGTAAACCATTCAACAGGTAGGTGTGAGGTGTTGGAAAGTTCAGATAAGACCACACGTGCCTATCATGAACCTATGAAGACAAATAAGGTGAATATTGGATCAAATGATGAGCCTAAGGAAGCCATAATTGGAGACTATTGGTCAGACTCTGAAGTGGAAAAAATCATAGAGTTACTAAGGGATTATCAAGACTTATTCTTGAGGGGGTACCATGAACTTAAAGGTGTTCATGATTCATTAGGGGAGATGAAAATAAATATTAAAGAGAGTGCATGCCCAGTTAGAAAGAGACCTATAGGATGAGCCCCAACTTGTGTGAAAAGTTAAAAGAAGAGATTGATAAAATGTTAAAGTCTGGGATTATCAAGTCCCTTGATGAGTCAAAATGGGTTAGTCCAATGGTAATCAGTATCAAGAAGGATGGCCGGATTAGGATCTGTGTTGACTACAGGGAGTTGAATGCTGCATATGTGAAAGATCCATTTTTTATGCCATTCAATGAGGAAATACTAGAAGGCGTTGCATGGCTTGAAATCTATTTCATTTATGGATGGGTTCTCTAGGTATCATCAGGTTTTGATTTCCTAGGAGGATTAGGAAAAGACTAATTTTACTACTAAATGGGGTAGCTTCACATATACTGTAATGCCTTTTGGTCTGAAAAATGCACCTACTATATTTTTGCACATAGTTGTTCAAGCATTCAAAGAATTTATTCACAAATTCTTATATGTTTATTTGGATGATTGGATGGTGTATGGGTTAGTTAAGGATCATTGTGACAACCTGCATTTAGTGTTTGAAATATGTATACAGTTAAGTATTTCTTTGAACATCAAGAAGTTCATATTTGTTACAACATTCAGAATACTGTTAGGACATATAATCTACAAGGAAGGTTTGTTGGTTGATCTAGCCAAGGTTACAATTATTATAGGCCTAAGAGATCTTGCTAATCAGTACATGGATTTTTGGGTCATACAGGACATTACAGAAAGTTTATCAAAGAATATGCCAAAGTTTATGCCCCATTGGAGGAGTTACTAAAATGGAAAGGTATGTTCTACTAGAGAGAGCCATAGCAGCGCACATTCGAGACATTAAAGGAGAAACTTACTACCATGCCTATTCTCCATTTTCCTTCATGGGAGAAACCATTTCATGTACATTTGGACACCTCTGGCATGACCATTAGCGTGGTGTTGGATCAACCTAGATAAGGTATTATAGATTATCCTATCTGTTTTGCTAATAAAAAGCCGACTCCTACAGAACAAAATTACACAACTACATAATGTGAAGATTTGTCAATGATATATGCGCTACATAAATTCTGATAGTACCTGCTTGCTACACCATTCATATTTTATATAGATCATATGACATTGAAGTATTTGGTAAACAAGCCCATTCTACAAGGGTGCATATGCAGATGGGTGCTTTTATTTCAATAATTTGATTTCACAATTGTGGTAAAACTAGGGAAAAGTAATTCTAGACTAGACCATTTATCTAGAATATAGTCAAAAGAAGAAGCACATGCAATTGAAGATAACATGCCAGATGCAAAGCTATACAGGTTACAATGGGTGCCACCAGAACTAGAGGACATTGTTGTCTTTCTGTGAACATGTATGGCACTAGAAGGAATGGAATCCTTGGAGAAGAAATAACTTGCTATATGCGTAGCCCCTTACATGTTGATCAATGGTGACCTATACAAGTTATGTCAGGTTAAGGTATTACACTATTGTGTACTGGAACATGAGAGCACAAACATTATGAAAGAATCTCATGGTGGTATTGCAAGTGGCCAATATATGGGTGATGCCACTGCGCACAAAATTCTACTCACTTGATTATGATGGGAGACCCTGTATAAAGATTGTAAGGAATTTTGTAAGGCTTGTGATCATTGTCGATGTCTTGGGAAACCAGGCCAACGAGATGAAATGCCTCTAAGACCTTTTACTATTGTAGAACTATTTGAGAAATGGGCTATAGATTTTTTGGGTCCTATATCACCAGCTATGTGCAGAATTGGATCGTACTACATCATAACTTACATATACTATCTTACAAGGTGGGAAGAAGCAACACCTACAAAGGATTGTATAGTGGCTACAATAGCTAGGTTTATATGGAAAAATATTATTACAAGGTATGGATGTCCTTTAAGTTTGACCAATAATAGGGGCACACATTTTATTAATGAGAAAATCAAAATCTTATGGGATGAATTCATGATTGCACACCATAATACTACACCCTATCATCCTCAAGAAAATGGAACTGCTGAGGCTTTCAACAAAATTCCTAGCTAGACATTGACAAGAATCTGTGATGTTGGAAGGAAGGATTAGGATGATAAAGTATCTGCAGTACTTTGGACATATCGAATAACATATAAAAGGTTGAACAAAGCCACACCATTTTAGTTAGTGTTTGGTGCAAAATTAGTTCTTCCTATGAAATTCATGTTACCTTCTTTATGTATTGCATATGTGAGAGGTCTAGCTAATGAGAAAGCATTAGAAGAATGGATTGGAAAGTTACTTAATATGGATGAGAGATAAGCCATAACACATTGGAGTAAAAAACAAGAGAAGGCTAGACAAAAAGCATAGCATGACAGAAACATCAGGGATAAAAATATTGAGATAGGACAGATGGTGCTCCTTTATGATTCTAAATTTTTGTACCATCCAGGAAAAATCAAGGTACATTGGTTTGGGCCGTATGTCATTACTCACATACTCAAATCAGGCACTTGTCAATTAGATGCACTTGATGGAATACGATTACCCGGTTACTTTAATGGGAGTAGGCTGAAGCCCTACTATAAATAAGTCTTCTTGGTGTTTGTAATAGGGCAGTGTTTCCATTTAGATTAGGTTTTCAATTCTACATTTCCTTAATTTTTTTCTTTATTTTTTGCTATGCTTTTTCAATTTAGTTGGTGTGTTTATGTAATAAGCGCATCTACGCACCAGAAGCTATTTACTATTTAAAGAATTTTTATGTGCAGAGGACTACACATACCCTTAGTGTGGGGTAGGTTATTGATATCCAGGTATAGGACTAATGGAAATAAGTACACATGAATGGAACTATCTATGGGTGTTACTAAAATTTGGAAAATTGAAAAATGAAAAAAAGAAAGATTGCTTCTAGACACAAGGACCATAGATAGAGAGGAATGAAGAAACAAGTATAATGCAAGGTAAGTAGAGACCATGAAGACTACTAATGGAAGGAGTAGTGAAAAGGTACTCAGGTGCATGGAAGTGTGTTGAAGGGAATTCTATAGCCAAGAGGTAGGAGGGTGTGGTAGAAGGTTATAGCTTGGGTGTGAAGATGTACCGTGTCGAAAGAATGAAAATTTTCAATTAATGAGAGGATTTTTGGTAGGTGGAGGAGAAATAAATGCACTAACTTTTTTAAATTCTATATAAGGAAGGGATGTGAGTTCATTTTTATTGTTGCAATTGAGATAATTTGAAAAGGGATGAGTGTGAACGAGCCGAGAAATCGTTTTGAGGTGTGAAGAGTGTGAAACCATATGTGGAGAGAAGGGTTATGCGTAGGAGAATCTTACATTTCTATAGGTGAAGGGCTTGAGAAAAGAAGACACATTACAAATGAGCTAGGGCACATGATTTCCACTAGAGCACAAATATTTAACCTAAGGTTTCTATTTTCTCGGTTACAGAGTGAAGAAAAGAGAGTTTTTCTAGATGGTACCAAAGAAAGCACCTGCAACAGGAGAAAAAAGGGAAGAATAAGGTTTAAGTGGAAGAGGAAATTGATCTTAAGAGTAATTTCTCAGAAATACAATATCCATAGGGCGTGATTATGGGAAAATAATGGGATTCCCATGTTCATCAATGTAAAGTCAATAATTACAACCATCAAACATCAGATAATAAGAAGGATCTCGATGCGTTATTGAGCACCAAAACAAACAAGTGCACAATAGAAGATATGCCAATGTATGATGACGCTGGTGAGAAATTACTAAAGAAAAATGGAGTTTACCAATTGTACGAGCTACCATACTTTGGGAAGTATGAACCATTGTATCGTTGGTTGATGAGTAGATTCAATGAGAACTTCTTCTACTTCGTAGGATAGAGGATTAGAATCACATCTGCTTTGATTTCAAATATGATAGGACTAAGGGCCTTAAGAGTGGATTTGGATAGTGACTTAATTGATAAGGTTGCAATCCTAGAGACAAAAAAGGAGATAGGGTATACCAAAGGTCCGCATGACATGGAAATTAACAAATTGAAGAAGTACCTAGTAGTGCAGGTAGGTGCACATCTTGTAACAAAGCTGAATGACCAAGGAAGATGGTTGCAAGTAAACACAATGTGGCTACACATTGCAAAGAAGATGTCTCAAGGAGTGGTGTACAGTATTACAAACCACATAGTAAAGAAAATCAGTGAAGAAGTGCAGACAAGTGACAACATAATTTTTGGCACTGTACTATTGTCTTGAGTATTTATGGAGATTGGGGTATCTGATGGACCAAAGGAGAAGATTTGGGAGTACCCCATGGGACACAAGTCACTAATGGAAAGATTTGGCAAGTACTTGTGCAACGGATAAATGGGTGGGCCATTTAAGCATAGGGTGGAGATGTGGTATATCCAGGGTGGAATGCCTACATTGAAAGGATTATTTCAGATATTATAAGCATGAATCCTATAAGCTTGGAAATTGGGGACACCATAACAACACTTATGTACCTGTAACTCAAACCCAAGATGGAGAATGCCAAGTATGTGGAGAATGAATTTGTGCTCCCAAGGCTGTCAAAAGGTAAGCATACAGTGGAAAATTTTCTAGCACCCAAGCCCATGGAAAAAATTCAAGTAGATGATGAAGAACAAGAGCATGAGGATAGTTGTTTGGAGCACAGAGGCAGGAGATAGCCTCCAAATAAGGAAGAATATGAGCATGTAAATACAATACTTCATCCACAAGAAGGAGATGATGAGGACTTGGATGTAGTCCAAGGAGGACATCGTTTTAAAAGAGTATTCAAGAGAAAAATGACCCTAGGTGATACTCCTTAACCAGTGCACAGATTGCCTAAACTCTCTCCATAGAAGGAGACAACTGAGAAAAGAAAAAGGAAATTGAAGAAAAATGAGGAAGCGAAAGAGTCTGAGGAAAGCGCACCAAATTCCCATACACCTACATAGAAAAAGGATGGACCAAAAGATGAAGATATGAAGGATGAAGAGGAAGGAGGAAAGGAGGAAGATGAGACAAGGTTGGTCCAAAAATCTATCTGGAGGGCAGATCTATGGATAGACGAGCCAACAGTGTGCAGGGAATAGCCCCTCTTTGAGATAGCAAAGCAAAACTGGTTTATTGATATTCTACAGCAGGAATCTGCACAAGTCCTACAATATTCTACCTTCAGGGGTTTGGGATCTCGTCCCAGTTGGGGTATTTCCGGATGTGATCAGAAAAGAACGAAGGGAGGAGAGGAGATAGAAAAGAAATGAATTCCAAAGTAGAAAGGTCAGAGGGTTTATGTTTTGGGCTAGTAGTAAACAAAGTCAAACCTACTTGCATAAATGAACAAAGCAATACTGATGAGCAAATGACAAAAAGTAGAGATAGATCTGACAGAATAAACACACAAATATGACGTAAGAAAGATCTGATGTATATAATACATGTATTCAACATAAAGTCTTAATATTTGTATTAATGTTTTCTTCTGTTACAAAAAGTATAAATCCTTTTCTTCTCACTTCTATTTTTCATCTAAAAAATGCCCACACTTGAATACAACAATATCCAAGTATATATAGAAGGAGGAGGAGAAAGAAGGAAAAAAGAAACCAACAAATAATTACAAAATATTTAACAAATATCTAAAAGTCAACTATTGACTTTGGGTAATTTGGTGGATGACAACATCCGATGGTGCAACATGGATGATGTCATCATTTGTGCCAACAAACTTTTAAATATTTTACAAAAAAGGGAAGAAATCCTAGGAGGAAGGATCCTATTTGTCGTCGTCTCTCAGTTGGAAAGGAGTATCCTGCTTCTGCTTAGGAGAGGAAATGTGAAATTGAGCCCAATACACCATGAATTTGCTAATCATCAGTTGAAGTTGATCCTAGGTGGGACCCTTGGTGTGATCGCCGATGACCTCGCAAGTCTCCTGTTCATCTTTGATTCTTTCTGGGAGCTTGAATTATTCATTTCCTGCCTCCATCAGGTAACCCACAAATTCATGGTAAGCCAGAAGGATGTTGATGGATTCCGTGTCGAAAGTGGCTTTTGACCCTAATCCTTGTGACGTGATCTCCTTGAAGATCTGAATAGTGTTATCTACCTTCCTCAAGGCATATGATGGGGTGAGTAAGCCTGGAGACATCCTTAGGACAATCTGCTCCATTTGATGCATTGCATCCAAGGCTTCCTCCTTGTTTTTGTCAATTTTCTCCAAGACAAATTCCATCTGATCAACCCGATAGTCCAAAGCAGCAGGGAATTTGTTGGGTGCTCTTGGGTGATCGAAGACACCGAATTTCACTAAGTCATCAACCGGGTAGTCGAGCATCTTCTAGAATGTCTCATGTTGTAACCTAGCATGGTCCAACTCTTCGGAGATAGGCCCTGCAATCACCTGGAGTTCCTTGTCAGCTTGATCAATATTTTGATATAGCTTTGTGAACTTTACGATTACTTCCTCATTATCCTTGAGGATCTGGTCTCTCCAGGTGGATACTACCATACCTTGTTCACCAATCTTGGCATACTCATCTATCTTTTCTTGGCTAAGGGCCTCAGGAGTTTTAGTGGCAGTTGTAGGAGGTGCACTTCCCATTTTTTGAAGGGCTTGGAGGAGATGTCTATTTTGTTCTTTCAGTATCCTCTTCTCTTCCTTTGCTTCTTGAAGTTTCTTGCAAAGGTCATCCACCACAGATAAGGCCTCTCCCTGTAGGCTTTCAGAGGATGTTCCCATCCTGACCTGTGTCAGTGTATAGTCTATAGGAGACAGATCCTTTTTATCCTTAGTGGGATCAGGGTATGCGATCTCCATAACCCTTTCACTTGAAGTACTATGAGAGAAGCGGGTTATCGGATTTTGCTTCTTAGCTCCTTTTGTTGGGATGAAAGAGAAGTCCATAGGTGTAATGGGGACTTTCCTCTTATGCTGGCTTAGGTGCTTATAGATCCATTTTGAACTTAAGGGAGTGGGACCAGAGGGAGAAGAGGGAATGGAGGCAGAAGAAGGAGTGGCTACAGTGAACTTGGGGAAATGTGTCGAGATGCTTGGCGGTGACATTGATAAATAAGCCGAATCTTCAATGCTCATAGGGGTAGGAGTCACTGTAGGGGAGGAAGGGATCTGAGATATGAGAGAAGAAATGTTTTGGGACAGCTCCACGAGGGAAGAGAAGATGGAGGAAGATGAAGGGGGAACAATAGAAGACGGGGGAGAAGACACAACCAAAGGAGTGGTTGCTTGAGTGATGCGAGGAGGGGAAGGAGGAGTAGAAGATGGGATGGTGGGAACCTCAATAGTTATAGCAATGGAAACATCCTGAGTGGATGTGCTCATTGGAAAACTTACCATTGCTTCTTTTTGGGGAGACCAGGCTTACTACCTGCTCCTAGGTGGTGAAAGGAGGACTCTCGAGAGATTACTCTTGAGCAGTGCTTGATTCTCCTTCTTTGTCTTTCCCTTTACCCTTTGGCAAGTGCTTTAGCCTAGCAGGTGCATCACCCAAAGGAGATGTGGTGAAGTCTACCCCAAGGTAGATGAGGCCATTCATCCTGCACTAATGCTCTGTGCACTGTAGAGTGCCTTAAACCCTTTCCTCAATAGTCCTGAGGTGCCTTTGTTCTATCGATCTTAGCAAATGGCCAATTGTCCCCGTTTATATCTAGATATACTTGATCAACTTCTTGATCAGTCATTTGGAAACCTTTTGAGACAATGGCCACACCATACTAGATGATCTCTGCTAGGGCTAGGTGGGAGTGATCCTTTCTCTTGAGCTTGACCTCGTGATACAGATTGATATAGACATCTTCGATTTGTGGGATGTGAATTAGATCAAGCTTTGCCCTTGGAAGGTAATTACGAGGATCAAAGGTCGGCCTTGCCAGGAAATTGTGTTTCAAGTTAAGAAATTCCAGCTCTGCAAACATTTCCTGGGATTTGGTGTGAGAAGTGTAGGTGTACCTACCCACTGTGAGGGGGAAAGGAGTTCCACCCTTCTTTCTTTTTAGGAACTTCTTGTGATATGTGATAAGCTACCTAGACAGCTCCAATAGGATCAGCTTAGGCCCCGCATACCTTGGTAGCTTGGTGGGTTCCCCTAAGAAGTTGGTGGCACTGAGATAGGTGAAAGTGGGGAATTACTTAAATAAGGCCCCCACTTCTCTGTGGTAGTCACCATGCTCTTGGTCATCTGACCATGAGTCATATTAGGCCTCAAGAGGCAGATGATGTCGTAGAAGAAGGCATCGTTGATCTTACTGAACTATGGGATGTTGTTTTCCAGTCTCAACTCTGGATAATACTCATATATTTTTACTTGGGGCCATACCCCGCATCGACTTAGCGTTGGGTAGTCTCTTTCTAAGGCAGTAGTGTAAACTACGTAGGAGTTCATGTAGAACCTCCCCGTTGTCTAAAATTGTTGAAGTTGCTCAGAGATAGTGCCGCTGATGATCTCCGCCCATTCAAAACGTTGATTGGGAACGTTTTTGCTCATTATTTCCAAATATCTGAGCATCCATTTGTGGAAGTAATGGGCATCAGGAAGCCCAAATACCCTACTTCGGAAGGTTATGGTGTCGCTCAACTCCTCTGAGAAGTCGCTGTGATGAATAACCTGCAGCCACCTAGTTATCACCTTCTTGTTCTTTAGGTACACCTCATTCATGAGCTGCATGCATTTGTCCTCATTCTCATCCCATGCTTTTATGTAGTCTTCTTGGCTTATTTCCATAAAGTGTCAGTGGTGGGGGATACCTAACATGATTTCAAAGTGCCGGGCAGTGAGGTTGATTATAACCTTGCCCTTTTCATTCTCGACAAACCTTGTGTACTTATTATAGCAGCGGGCCACCACCATCATAAAATCATTAGTATAATGCACTCATGGGAATTCCCCCAACATTTTCAAACCACTGCCAACCAATTTTTCCATCCACATACTGCCTATGACCTTTCTGGTTCTGGCCCAGAAGTCCTCCATATCAATGTGGCCAAGTTCTGAGTCCCTGATGTCTAAGTCACACTCTGCAAGGGACTCAGGCATCTTGACCCTTTGGTATTTGTAATTCATTTCTTCTTCTATGAGTTTGGCCTTACCCTTTAAATTGGTTGGCCTCTTACTTGATGAAGACGTGAAAATATGAGTTCAGTTGCTGATCTGCAAGAAGAAGCAGGGAAGTCCACCACAGAAGAGCTATGTCAGCTATTAAATCATCCATCAAAGCTTTACAATAAGGAAACTTATGAATTTACAAGCCTCTAGGCACAAGGCACAATTCTATTTTAGACTGCAGGGTCAGAAAAGTAGGGCGCACTGTTGGAGAGTGTTGCATGAAAGAAAATAGTGCAAAAGGGCATAGGGCGCATAAATACTAGACACAACATTCAATGTTGGTGTCAAAGAATCTGTGCCTGCACCATATGAAGGATTTTAAATGGGGTGCAGATAATTCTGGTGTTGCAAGGTGGCAGGATGTGCCAATGGCACAGATATTGAACATGTTATAAATAGTTTTGGTGTGCCAAAGGGGTGTAGGTTTAAATGGTGTATCACTGAGTTAAGATGTGCTAGTTCTTAGCTTTGGCACAACACAGGGAGAGTCTGCATGACATAAATGTTGGTGTAGCTATATTTTCGCTTACGCCTACATTATGGTTTTGAAATTTTTATAGGGCATGGGGAGGATACATGTTGTAGGTAGGGACAATGCACCCAATGGCGTGACTATGTTTTGTACAACAGTGATGGTGTTTGCACCAAATGAAAAATATATGGTTAAGGACTTTGATAACTTATAGATTTTTTCTCTTTTGGACAGGTTCATTATCTTTTACCTCTTGCAACATAGATTTTGACAGTGAGAGGAAAAGAGCAAAGAGGATTCTGGATTCATTTATGAGACAAAAGCCCTTCAGGCCAACAGATTTGGAAGGAGGGTAAAACCGGTTTGGGGGGGAGAGTTGATTGCAAAATGGGCTGGAGGTTGTGTTTTATTTCTTAGGTTTTATTTCTTTTTTTTTTAACAACAACCTCTAAAAACAATACAAAAATCCCATAAACAATCAACAAAAGAAGAGCAAGGACCACTTACTAGGAATATATAGAATGGAACAAACGATGTGGGGTCCATAAATACGACGTAAAGCGAAACGGGAATGACAAGAGCATTGACAGGTGTAAAGGATTTTAGCTTTTCACATTTTTTCAATCGTGAAAATGATAGGTTGGATGTGCCTATTTATAGCAAAAGGTGTAATAAATGTGTCACCCACTTTTTTGTAAGGCGCACTCAGATGGATGCCAACAAGAAAATATTTGTACCCTTGGCACGGATTTGAGACTGTCGACATTACTTTTTTAGTGCTTTGGTGCACCATTCAGGGGCACAAAAATTTTAATGTCGACAAGATGGCGCATGCACCTTGGCGCAGGCTTGAAAGGTGCATCATTGGAAGGCACAACATTTGGAATGTCAACACTCCAAAGGATGCACCAAAGGAAAGAAGGGGGCACAAATTCATTTGTTGTTGCATGAATAAAATCTGTGCCCAGCCAAAAAAGGACCAAATGACTAAGTACAAAAAACTAGATTCTCTGAAAAGGGATTTTATGCCATTCCGAACACTAAGGGACCTCAAAAGGGAACCAAAACAAAATTTTGGTATGGTTACCTGCAAAATTTCTCTTGTCAATTTTACAGGATAACATCTGGCTCTTTCTGGGGACTATCTTTAAGTGAAGCTTAAGGGTAGAGAATCCCAGATCTACATGTGCCTATCCATTGGGTTACAGAGTAAAAAATAAGGGCAATGACAAAAAGGAAAACACACCACCAACAAAATCAAACATAAAAAAAAAGCAAACACATAACTAAAGCTAACTGTACAAAGAAGAGAGCAAGCTCTACTTCCTAAATATTTTGAGATATTGCCTACTATAGGGAAGCGGGAGCTCAATTCTGTCTAGATACGAGAGATAGAAGCTATTCTCTTTATTGAGTTGCTTGATCTTGAAAGGCCCTCTCCATAGAGAATCAAATTTTCTGTGCATGCCCTTTAGATCTCTTTGCTTGTCCCATGAAAGGACAAGATCTCCCACTTGGAAATCCCTCTGCTAAGCCTTTTTATCAAATAGTCTCTTGACTCAATTCTGATGTTCGGTGATCATGTCGACCACCCTTACTCTCTTTTCTTCAAGCTCTATTAGATACATGACCCTCTTTTTAAGAGAATTTTGGAAAGTCTCATTTTCTATCGCTCGTGCCAAGTGCAGGGTAGGAATTTCCACAGAAATGGAAAGCTCAGTGTCGATTCCATATAATACTTGAAAAGGTGACATATCGAGAGATTTCTTTGGAGTAATACGGTCTGCCCACAAAGCATCATATAATGACTTGTACCACGACCATTGGTTCTCATTGACTAGCTTTCGTATGGTGGTCACTAAGTTCTTATTACTGGATTCTGCCTGACCATTTCATTGGGGGTAGTAATCCAAGGTGTGGGCCAAGGTTATCCCCTATTCATAGCAAAAACCAATAACTTCTCATGAGGAGAAGTTGGAAGCATTATCAGCAATGATCTTGTGTGGGATGCCAAATCTTACAATGATACTTTCTTTGATGAAGTTGCAAACAATTTCAGAGGTGGCATTCTTAACAGGTATGACTTCCACCCATTTGGTGAAGTAATCTATTACTGTTAGGACATAACTATGTCCAGTGCTTAATTAGGAATGTAGTGCTATGATAAAGTTGATTCCCCATTGCTTGAATGGTTCGTCAATGATGACCGTCCTAAGGGGAAAAGCAGCCAATTTTGGTTTGTCAACAAACTGTTGGTAGAGCTCGCATTTTACTACCCAGGTGGCTGTATCCCAAAATAGTGCAGCCAATAGTACCTGGTCCAGATGATCTTGTGTGTTGTGATGGAAGAGGAAAAGTGACCACCACAGGTTGGGTCATGAAATTTTTTTAGTAATTTGATCTGCTGCGGTTTGTCAACACATCGCAAGAAAATGTCATCAATACCACATTTGTATAAACCATCATTTCATATGACATTTCTGGCTGCCCTGAGCTTTACAGTGTAATTCTCCTTTGAAGTTAGATGAGCTGGGCACTCATCGTAAGTGAGAAAGAAAGTGATATCGGAATACCACTCATTTTTAGTCACAACAAATAGAACCATAGGCAAAGAATCAGCTTTCTCTAGCTGGCCTTACTTTCCATCGATGCAGTCATCTTTTTCTTCAGGGGCCTCTGAATCTTTGTTTTCAGCCATAAGCTGACATAGGCCCTTGCCTCTTACTAGCTTGGTTGGTTTTATGTCTAGATCATATTCTTGGACCTTTGCGATCCAATTCCCTCGTAAGCTTCCTAACTCTTGTTGAGTTAAGATTGACTTGACTGCCATGTCAGGGACCAACACTACTATATGATAGTTCAGGATGTAATACCAAAAGTTCTTGACTGTCTTGACAATAGTGAAGGCATGCTTTTCTAACTGAGACATCTTTAATTCATGAGGATTGAGAGGAGAGTTCATGAACGCGATTGGAGATTCAACCTCCTCAGAGTTCTTTTGCATTAAGATGGCTGATACAGTATGCTCAGATGCATAACTATACATGATAAAATCCTTGGAGAAGTCGGGACATACCAGGACGGGTGCATGGGTGACAGAGGCTTTTATATTCTTAAATGACATCTTTCCTTCTTCACTCCATTGGAAAGTTTGCAACCCTTTCATCATATTTGATATGTGGCGAGTCTTTTCAACAAAGTTGGGAACAAAGCGTTTGAGAAAATTCACCTTTCCGAAGGAGTGAACGCCAATTTTTCTTGTAGGTAAGGTAAATCTCTGAATAGCCTTAACCCTTTCGACATCTATCTTTGTCCCTTCCTTGCTGACAACGTGTCCCAACAACTTTCCTTCAGTGACCCCAAAAATAGAATTTTTTGGATTTAGGGAAATCCCGTGTTCTTGGCATCTAATCAATACTTGCTCCAAATGATCACAATGATCACTTCACTATTTAGAGAACACAGTTAAGTAATCTAAATAAACCACGATGGCCTTTCCCATCATACCTTTAAATGTGAAGTCCATTTCTCATTGAAAGATGGCACCAGTATTGGTCAAGATAAAAGGCATCCTGCGATAGGCGAATGTGCCCCAGGGAGTAGTGAATGCTATTTTGAATCGGTCTTCAGGTGAGACTTCAATCTGATTATAGGCTGAAAAACCATCAAGCATGGACAACATTTTTGAACCAGTCACTGCCTATAAGACCTGATCCATTATGGGCAGCAGATAATTTTCCTTCAAAGACGCCTGATTCAGATTGCAAAAATATACACATATGCGTGTCTCACCATTCTTCTTTCGAACTGGCATGATGTTTGCAACCCAGGTATTGTGATGGATAGGAAAAATGATCCTTTCATCCAGCATCTTTTGTATTTCCACCTGAATGGTACCCAAGATTTTGGGATTGTAGTGCTTCTGTTTCTGGTGAAAAGGTTTGACATCTTCTTTCAACGGGATGTCATGCTGAACGTCCTTTGGCTTGAAAGACTTTAGATTGGCATAAGACCATGCCAATATGTACATATATTTCTTCAGCAATTTGACAAACTTATTTTTTTCTTCAGGTGTACAACATTTCCCGATGTTCACAAACTGCGGGTGTTCCATAGTACCCAAGTTGACCGGTTTGGTTTTTGAAGAGGAGTTAGGGTCATCTTGGCACTTCTTCTTGAAAAAACAATCATGTTTGTCAAAAAATAATTCTAGCGAGACTAAACCTTTTGGGATTTTATTTCCCTTGAGCTGACATATGCCATCACTTCCTTTTGATTCATTTTCTTGATCAGTGACAGATTCACGACACGTAGAAGTAGATCCTTCAAAATGAAGCTCACTGAAATTTTCTACTTTCTCTAGAAAGACAATAAGCTGATTGTCATCGTTGAATACTTGTCAGTGCTGAGAATTATCTGGCATGCTTGGGTGGAAGACTACCTCAATGGTATATGTGTCTATCTTCAACCCTAGGTGAGGGAGCATGAGAGATGCTGAGATGGCCAGTGAATCGTCCATGTCGTTCTGAGCTCTTGGAATGACTTTTATTGAGAAGGCATCAAATTCCTCAATGTTGTCCCATACTGCGTTGCAGTAATATCTGAGCCTTTCATTCTTTACTTGGTATATTATTTTCACTTTATTTATGAATAGATCAGAATCACCTTGTACTTTTAGGTTCTTTATTCCCCTTTATTTTGCAGCTTGCATACCAAGTAGCAAAGATTCATATTCAACAGTATTATTTGTATTGAAAAACTGCAACTTAAAAGAGAGAGGGAAAATATCCTCTTCAGGAGATATCAGCACAGCTTCAGCGCCGCATCTGCTCATTACACAACTGCCATCCAAACCTTGTTAAGGTCCTCTTCCTGGATGAAAACATCCATTTTATTAGACTCAGTAGATAAGAAGTAGTTCCCCATCCCTCATGATTCAAAGAGAATTTGGGCTTTAGGGTCATCAGAATTAGTGACTAGGTACTTCTTTTGCTATTCAGGCTCCAATGTCTGCATTACACCTTTGACAGGGATTCTGGCCTTGGACCAGTCCATATGGATCTCTCCACCAACCTCTCTGCAAAAGATTCTTCCTAGTAGAATTCCATATGCCAATGGAATATCAACAATGAGGATGCTAATTTTTACTCTTTTCTCTGGGAATGCCGCAAAGGCGAACTACGTGTGTTTGATCTGACCAATCAATGGAACCTATTTGGTTTCCATGGAGTAACACTTTCTGAAAGGCTTGGTAAGAGTGAGGCCCAAAGCATGGGTGAATTTTACCAGCATGACATTATCAAAAGCCCCGGAATCAATTATGCAGTTACTTAGCTTGTGCCCGTTGATTAGGAGGGAGAGATAAAAACGTTTGATTTTTCCTGACGTGGAAGTCAAGGCAACATTTATGCGAGATGCAGGAGGAGTGGAAATGATTCCTTTAGGGGAGGCATGAAGGGGTACGAAAGCTTGGCTTTGGATATATTCGATCAATCTTACAAGCTGCTCAGGATTAGACTGAAGATATTCGGCTTTAGACATTTGAATCTTGGTTTTTTTAGCATGATCGATTATATCGAATGCGACCAAGGGTTGCATTGATGAAGGAATGAGTCCTTCACTTTGAGATGGTAGGGTAGGGTTACTGGTCTTTATGGGAATAGAAGAAGGCTGATTTGGAGGAGAGATGGGAGGAAAATTTTTTTTTGTAAAAGACTTAACAGAAGGTTAAGTAGGAAGAGGATTACCTCTTTTAGCAATGGTTGGAGGCGTGTTTGACACAACCTTCTCTTTTTGTATCCTGGCAGCAACTTCTTCTTCTTTTCCTTGAGAGCAGGTGAAAATAGCATACGATTTTCTGCTTGCATACCCTTGGGTACCCTCTTCTTCATCAGATTCCTCATCTTCAAATTCCATATATCCAATTGTAGAGTTGCTAATCGGTGCACCGACATCTTGATCATCTCCATCTAGGGATGAAGGTTCTTCATAATTTTGCTCCTCTTCTTCTACCTCAACCAGGGCATTGACCGGAGGGGCCTCAAGTGCCAACCATGGAGCAGTTGTAGGCAAACGCGGCCTTTGTGGGGCATTGTTGGGAGTGAAATTTCTCTGTGGGATATCCCAGTATGAAGTGTTAGGAGAATCTTGAGCTAATTACTTCTTCAATGCGAGCAAGTCATTCACCATCTTCTGGAATTCTAGATCTAATGAAGTGGCTTGAGAAGGATTTGAAGCTTTAGGCTTGGACAACTCTCATTTTAACTCACCAGATATAAGCAAGTTGTCCTTTATCCAAATGGTTGCAGCTTGAGCTAGAACCAAAGTGGTGATTTGTTCTTGTAAGAGTAAGAAACTTACTCTTGAGTTCATGGCATTCACAAAGAAACACTTCTGATTTTCTGGTGTGGGCAGCATGGCAGGCGGCACATGGTTAATTAGTGAATTAAAATGAGTGATAAAATCATGCATGGTTTCATTGACTTCCTTCTTCAGGTGAGTGATCTTTGACAATAACGCAAACATGTCTTCTGAAGGCTTATACCTTGTCTTCAAATGTAGTTTGTAATGTGGCCCAACTAATGATAGATCCGGCCGGCAAATGTTGAAACCACTCTGCTGCGGGTCCTTGCAAGGTCTCTAGAAAGAGGCGCATGGATACATCTTCATGGGTCACATCTAGGATGTTGCATGACATAATGAATATAGATATATGTGAATCTGTGATTTAGTTTCCGCTCCCATCAAATCTTGAGAAATTATTTCGGTTTCCATGAGGGAGTGCGTGAACAGGATGTGGTAACATAGGAGGGCCCATAGCATTTCCCCATGGTACTACCATTTGAAAATATGGAAAAAGGATGCAAGCCGGAAGCGTGGTTCTGTTGAGCAACAAAGCACTGCAAAGGGATGTGGAAGATCCTTGCAAAAAATGGTTCCTTCGTGGAGGTGAGACACTTTTGGCTAACCGATCAGCTGAACTTAGCAATGGGAAGCATGCTGGTGTAATATTGAAGTTTTTCCTTTGAAGTAGATCAAAAATAGGATCGAATTCTCCACAAGCTCTCCTGCTACAGGTAAATGGTTCACTTGCTAGTGCACCTTTTAGATCTATAATGTTTTTAGAGCAGATTCAAAAACTCTTTTTGTTTGTACGTGCTGATTTTTTAATTTTTCTGACAAAAATCAGTAGCATTTACTTTTCTAAATATTTAATTTTATCCCTTTTTTGAAAACCGATCACAATTTAATGACAAAGATCAATAAGGATAAAATTATGGTTAACTTAGTAAGCTGATTTTTGGATCTTAGAGTTGTCTTTTTGCAAGGGTTTGAAATTTTTGTAAAACTGTCAGAATCTCAAATCTACGGAAATATATGGGTTTTTGTAAAAACTCAGCGAACTAAACATCTCTAACTGGCCCAGATCTATGGATCTCTAAAGAAATTTTTTGGTTTGGATCACTTTTGCAAACATTTTGGATTTTAAGCAAAAAGTTAGGATTTGCAAATAGGTAGTGATATTTTGTAGTTTTATCAATTTTCATAGTTACTTTAACAACATGTTAGTGTATTTTAACTGACACAACACTCACATAGATCTGGTTTGATTCCCAGTAGAGTCACCAAAAACTGTTGGTTTGAAAATCTGTCGGGAGGGCAGATCTATGGATAGATGAGCCAACAGTGTGTAGGGCATAGCCCCTCTTTGAGACAACAAACCAAAACGGGTTTATTGCTATTCTACCGGCAAGAATCTATGCAAGTCATATAGTATTCTACCTTCAGGGGTTTGGGATCTCGTCCCAGTTGGGGTATTTCTAGCTGTGAGCAAAAAAGAACGAAGGGAGGAGAGGAGATAGAAAAGATCTGAAGGGAGAAAAGAAATGAGTTCCAAAGCAGAAAGGTCAGAGGGTTTATGTTTTGGGCTGGTAGTAAACAGAGCCTAACCTACTTGCATAAATGAACAAAGCAATACTGATGAGTAAATGACAAAAAATTAGAGATAAATATGATAGAATAAACTCACAAATCTGATGTAAGAAAGATCTAATGTATATAACACATGTATTCAGCACAAAGTCTTAATATTTGTATTAATATTTTCTTCTGTTACAAAAAGTACAAAGCCTTTCGTTCTCACTTCTATTTTTCATCTAAAAAATGTCCACACTTGAATACAACAATATCCAAGTATATATAGAAAGAGGAGGAGAAAGAAGGCAAAAAGAAACCAACAACTAATTACAAAATATTTAAAAAATATCTAAAAGTCAACTGTTGACTTTGGGCAATTTGGTGGATGACAACATCCCATAGTGCAACATGGATGATGTCATCATTTGTGCTAACAAACTTTTAAATATTTTATAAAAAAGGGAAGAAAGCCCAGGAGGAAGGAGCCTATTCGTCGTCATCTCTCGGCTGGAAAGGAGTATCCTACTTCTACTCAGGAGAGGAAATGTGAAATTGAGCCCGATACTCCATGAATTTTCTAATCATCGGTTGAAGTTGATCTTGGGTGGGACCCTTGGTGTGATCGCCGATGACCTCACAAGTCTCCCATTCATCTCTGAGTCTTTCTGAGAGCTTGAAGTATTCATTGTCTACCTCCATCAGGTAACCCAAAAAGTCACGGCAAGCCAGAAAGGTTGTTGATGGATTCCATGTCGAAAGTGGCTTCTGGCCCTAATCCTTGTGATGTGATATCCTTGAAGAGCTGAATAGTGTCATCTACCTTCCTCAAGGCATATGATGGGGTGAGTAAGCCTGGAGACATCCTTAGGATGATCTTCTCCATTTGATGCATTACATCTAAGGCTTCCTCTTTGATTTTGTCAATTTTCTCCAAGACGAATTCCATCTGATTAACCTGATAGTCCAAAGTAGCAAGGAATTTTTTGGGTGCTCTTGGGTGATCGAAGATGCCAAATTTCACTAAGTCATCGACTAGGTAGTCGATCATCTTTTAGAATGTCTCATGTTGTAACCTAGCATGGTTTAACTCTTCGTAGATGGGCCCTATAATCGTTTGGAATTCCTTGTTAGCCTGATCAATATTCTGATATAGCTCTGTGAACTTTACGATTACTTCCTCACTATCCTTGAGGATCTGGTCTCTCCAGGTGGATACTACCATACCTTGTTCACCAATCTTGGTGTACTCATTTATCTTTTCCTAGCTAAGGGCCTCAGGAGTTTCAGTGGCATTTGTAGGAGGTACACTACCCATTTTCTGCAGGGCTTAGAGGAGATGTCTGTTTTGTTCTTTCAGTATCCTCTTCTCTTCCTTTGCTTCTTGAAGTTTCTTGCAAAGGGCATCCACTGCAGATAAGGCCTCTCCCTATAGGTTTTTAGAGGATGTTCCCATCGTGACCTATGTCACTGTATATTCTATAAGAGATAGATCCTTTTTATCCTTAGTGGGATCAGGGTATGCGATCTCCATAACCCTTTCACCTGAAGCACTATGAGAGAAGCAGGTTATCAGATTTTGCTTCTTAGCTCCTTTTGATGGGATGACAGAGAAGTCCATAGGTGCAATGGGGAATTTCCTCTTATGCTGGCTCAGGTGCTTCGAGATCCATTCTGGACTTAAGAGAGTGGGACTAGAGGGAGAAGAGGGAACGAAGGCAAAAGGAGTGGCTATAGTGAACTCGGGGAAATGTGTCGAGACGCTTGGTGGTGGCATTGATAAAGAAGTCGAATCTCCAATGCTCACAGGGGTAGGAGTCACTGTAGGGGAGGAAGGGATCTAAGAGATTAGAGGAGAAATGCTGGGGGACAACTCCACGAGGGAAGAGAAGATGGAGGAAGAGGAAGGGGGAACAGTAGAAGACGGGGGAGAAGACACAACCAAAGGAGTGACGTGAGGAGGGGAAGGAGGATCAAAAGATGGGACAATGGGAAATTTAATAGTTACAGTAATGGCAACATCCTCAATCGATGTGCCCATTAGAACACTTACCATTGCTTCTTTTTCTGGGGAGACTAGGCTTACTACCTGCTCCTGGGTGGCAAAAGGAGGACTCTCGGGAGATTACTCCTGAGCAGTGCTTGATTCTCCTTATTTTTCTTTCCCTTTGCCATTTGGCAAGTTCTTTGGCCTAGCAGGTGCATCACGTAAAGGAGACATGGTGAAGCCTACCCCAAGGTAGATGAGGTCATTCATCCTGTACCAATGCTCTGTGCACTGTAGAGTTCCTTTAACCCTTTCCTCAATAGTTTGAGGTGCCTTTGTTCTATCGATCTCAGAAAATGGCCAATTGTCCCCGTCCGTATCTAGATAGACTTGATCAACTTCTTGATCAGTGGTTTGGAAACTTTTTGGGACAATGGCCACACCATACTGGATGATCTCTGCTAGGGCTAGGTGGAAGTGATCCTTTCTCTTGAGCTCGACCTCGTGATACAGATTGATATAGACATCTTTGATATGTGTGATGTGAATTGGATCAAGCTTTTCCCTTGGAAGGAAATTGTGAGGATCAAAGGTCAGCCTTACCAGGAAATTTTGTTTCAAAGTTGAGCAATTCCAGCTCTGTAAACATTTCCCAAGCTTTGGTGTGAGGAGTGCAGGTGTATCTACCCACTGTGAGGGGGAAAGGAGTTCCACCCTTCTTTCTTTTTAGTCACTTCTTGTGATATGTGATAAGCTACATGGACAACTTGAATAGGATTAGCTTAGGCCCTGAATACCTTGGTAGCTTGGTGGGCTCCCCTAAGAATTTGACGGCCCTGAGATAGGTGAAAGTGGGGAATTGCATAAATAATACCCCTCACTTCTCTCTGGCAGTCACCATGCTCTTGGTCATCCGACCGTGATTCATATTGGTCCTCAAGAGGTAGATGATGCCGTAGAAGAAAGCATTGTTGATCTTGCTGAACTGTGGGATGCTATTTTTCAGTCTCAACTCTAGATAATACTCATATAGTTTTACTTGGGGCCATACCCTGCATCGACTTAGCGCTGGGTAGTCTCTTTCTGAGGTAGTAGCATAAACTACATAGGAGTTCATGTAGAACCTCCCTGTTGTCAAGAGTTGTTGAAGCTACTTGGAGATAGTGCTACTGATGATCCCCGCCCATTCAAAACATTGATTGGGAACGTTTTTGCTCATTGTTTCCAAATATCTAAGCATCCATTTTGGGGAAGTAATGGGCATTAGGAAACCTAAATACCCTACTTAGGAAGGTTATGGTGTCACTCAACTCCTCTGAGAAGTTGTTGTGATGAATAACCTACAGCCACCTGGTTATCACCTTCTTGTTCTTTAGGTACACTTCGTTCATGAGATGCATGAATTTGTCCTCATTCTCATCCCATGATTTTATGTAGTCTTCTTGGCTTATTGCCACAAAGTTCTAGTGGTGGGGGATACCCAACATGATTTCAAAGTGCCGGGTAGTGAGGTTGATTATAACCTCGCCCTTTTCATTCTCGATACACCTTGTGTCCTTATTGTAGCAGCCAGCCATCCCCATCATAAACTCATTGTTTACCACACTCACAAGAATTCCCACAGCATTTGCAAACCACTGCCAACCAATTAGGCCCCGCATACCTTGGTAGCTTGGTGGGCTCCCCTAAGAAGTTGGTGGCCCTGAGATAGGTGAACGTGGGGAATTACTTAAATAACGCCCCCCAATTCTCTGTGGTGGTCACCATGCTCTTGGTCATCTGACCATGAGTCATATTGGGCCTCAAGAGGCAGATGATGCCGTAGAAGAAGGCATCATTGATCTTACTAAACTATGGGATGTTGTTTTCCAGTCTCAACTCTAGATAATACTCATATATTTTTACTTGGGGCCATACCCCGTATCGACTTAGTGTTGGGTAGTCTCTTTCTAAGGCAGCAGTGTACACTACGTAGGAGTTCATGTAGAACCTACCTATTGTCTAGAGTTGTTGAAGCTGCTCAGAGATAGTGCTGCTGATGATCTCCGCCCATTCAAAACGTTGATTGGGAATGTTTTTTCTCATTGTTTCCAAATATCTGAGCATCCATTTATGGAAGTAATGGGCATCAGGAAGCCCAAATACCCTACTTAGGAAGGTTATGGTGTCGCTCAACTCCTCTGAGAAGTCACTGTGATGAATAACCTACAGCCACCTAGTTATCACCTTCTTGTTCTTTAGGTACACTTCGTTCATGAGCTACTCGCATTTGTCCTCATTCTCATCCCATGATTTTATGTAGTCTTCTTGGCTTATTGCCATAAAGTGTCAGTGGTGGGGGATACCTAACATGATTTCAAAGTGCCGGGTAGTGAGATTGATTATAACCTTGCCCTTTTCATTCTCGACAAACCTTATGTCCTTATTATAGCAGCGGGCCACCACCATCATAAACTCATTGTTTACTGTGCTCATGGGAATTCCCCCAGCATTTTCAAACCACTGCCAACCAATTTTTCCATCCACAGACTGCCTATGAACTTTCTGGTTCTGGCCCAGAAGTCCTCCATATCAATGTGGCCAAGTTCTGAGTCCCTGATGTCTAAGTCACACTATGCAAGGGACTCAGGCATCTTGACCCTTTGGTATTTGTACTTCATTTCTTCTTCTGTGAGTTTGGCCTTACCCTTTGAATTGGTTGGCCTCTTACTTGATGAAGACATGTGTGAATCTGAGTTCAGTTGCTGATCTGCAAGAAGAAGTAGGGAAGTCCACCACAGAAGAGCCATGTCAGCTATTAAATCATCCATCAAAGCTTTACGATAAGGAAACTTATGAATTTACAAGCCTCTAGGTGCAAGGCACAATTCTATTTTAGACTGCAGGGTCAGAAAAGTAGGGCGCATTGCTGGAGAGTGTTGCATGGAAGAAAACAACGTAAAATGGTGCAGGGCGTAGAAATACTACACACAATATTCAATGTTGGTGTCAAAGAATGTGCACCTGTGCCATATGAAGGATTTTAAACGGGGCGTAGATAATTTTGGTGTTGCAAGGCGGTAGGATATGCCAATGGCATAGATATTGAACATGTTACAAATAGTTTTTGTGCTCCAAAAGGGCGTAGGTTTAAATGGTGTATCACTGAGTTAAGATGTGCCAGTTCTTAGCTTTGGAGCGGCATAGGGAGATTCTACATGACATGAATGCTGATGTAGCTAGATTTGCGCTTGCGCATGCGTTAGGGTTTTGAAATTTTTATAGGGAGTGGGGAATATGCATGCTGCAGGTAAGGACAGTGTGCCTAATGGCACAACTGTGTTTTGTGCAACAATGATGGTGTTTGCACTAAAGGAAAAAGCCATGGTTCGTTCAGGAATGTGATAACTTTTAGATTTTTTCTCTTTTGGACAAGTTCATTGTCTTTTACCTCTTGCAACATAGATTTTGACAATGAGAGGAAAATGACAAAGAGGATTCTGGATTCATTTATGAGACAAAATCCCTCCAGGCCAGCAGATCTAGAAGGAGGGTAAAACCGGTTTGGGGGGGAGAGTTGATTGCAAAACGGGTTGGAGGTTGTGTTTTATTTCTTTGTTTTTAACAACCTCTAAAAACAATACAAAAATCCCACAAACAATCAACACAAGAAGAGTAAGGACCACTTACCAAGAATATATAGAATGGAAGAAACGATGTGGGGTCCATGAATGTGACATAAAACAACATGGGGATGATAGGAGCGTTGACAGGTGCAAAGGATTTTTGCTTTTCACGTTTTTTCAATCTTGAAAATGACAGGACAGATGCACCTATTTATAGCAAAAGGTGTAATAAATGCACCACCCACTTTTCTGTAAGGTGCACTCAGATGGACGCCAACAAGAAAATATTTGTGCCCTTGGCATAGATTCGGGACTTTCGACATTACTTTTTTAGCGCTTTGGTGCACCATTCAGGGGCGCAAAAATTTCAATGTCCACAAGATGGCACATGCACCTTGGTGCAGGCTTGAAAGGAACATTATGGGAAGGTGCTACATTTGGAATGTCGATACTCCAAAGGATGTGCCAAAGGAAAGAAGGGGGTGTAAATTCATTTACTGTTGCATGAATAAAATCTGCGCCTGGCCAAAAAAGGACCAAATGACTAAGTTCGAAATACTAGATTCTCCGGAAAGGGATTTTATTCCATTCTGAATGCTAAGGGACCTCAACGGGGAACCGCAAATTTTTTTTGGTATGGTTACCTGCAAAATTGCCCTTGTCAATTTTACAGGATAATAGACAACAACCAAGACTACTCAAGACATAGCAACAAAAGTTTCAAATCTTGAAGCCCAAGTTCATAAGGAGCCTAGATAAAAAAGAACAAGTGGAGAATATCTTCCACTAGTCATGGGCTATGCTGAGGACATACGTAAAATTGTTAGGCTCATTTCTGGAGCACAATGACACAAAAAGAGTTATATGGCTGGGAGTTGATGGATGAGGATATGTCAACCATGCATATAATGAAGTAATTTTCATGGTCGATGCACACACACATGGATGAACCAGATTTTAATGTATGTGAAGAGTCATGTGTTTCAAGGAGGTTGAAGAAGACACCTCAGGCCAGGAACATAACAATAAAACCTACTATTATGTCAGATGAACAGGTGAACAATGCTTTGGTGAAAGTCTTGACAGAAGTGGCACAATGGAATATGGATAAAGATATAACAATTAGGGCACTGAGGGAGGAGATCAAGACTAAGGATGAGGAAATAGCACACCTAAAATAGGAAAAAGACTTGGCACAGAAGAAGAACGTTGTTTTTATAATCATGATAGAGGAGATTGAGGACAATGTCATGAAGGCTAGGCCACACTTAGAGCCAAAGGTACCTAAGATGTTTCCCTCGGAAATACATTATGTAAGTACATTGGTGGACTTAGTGCTTGAAGATGAACCTCTATGCATGCCAATGCCAAAGGACCCAACATAAGAAGTAGAGTGGGAAAAGGCTTAAGTGATGCAGAATATTACATCATATGAGGGGTTACTTCAGATCTTGCAAGAGGAACTAAAGAAGGCAGATCAAGCGCTAAATATTTGTATAGTGCCAGAAGCCATTATAAGGACCAGGACCATTTTGGAAGAAAATGAATTCCTGAAGGCCATGAAAGATGAAACATTGGGATGCATAGAAAGATAAGCACTTGTTAAGAAGAAGCGCGAAGCCCTTACAACAACTCAAGAACCACAAAAGGAAAGGATGGATGAGATTTGAAAACTCATCATGTAAAAGATGGACTTGTTAGAAGGGAGAATGACTGCCATGTCCAACATTATCTTGGTCTTGCAGAATGAGAAAGGAGAAATTGCAAAGGATGAGTTATAATCAATTATAGTGGATATTCCGGAGAAGGTAGAGGTAGTAATAAATGATTGGTAGACTCTAGAGGTGGAAATAAAAGCATAATATCTAGAATTAATTATTCAGGTTGACACAGAAGATACTGTAGGGTAAGGATCTTATTTTATTCATCAAAATTATTTCTATTCTTTATTCACATTAATTCATTCATTTTGGAGACAACCATTACCGGCGCAGTAATGCAATTAGTGTGGGGTAATGTTGGTCATTCAAAATTTGGCACTTAGCAAAGGAAATATATAAGGCTCACGTAAGAGAGAAAAGAACATTCAAAGGTGTAAGAGTATCAGAGAGTATTGCACGCAAAGAATAAAAAAAGGTTCCAGACTTAGTCATTTTCATGGTGAGGATCTACTTTTGGAGGTAGTGTGTGAAGCACACAAATTGGTCAAAGACTTACATGACACACATTGGCTATTTTTGGAGGATCAGCTACAAAGCGTTTTGCATGGATATAGGCTGAGAATAGATCTACTACTGTCAGTTAACCAAAATCAGTCTATTGTTAGCGCACTTACATGTGTGGCTATTTTTGTAATGGAACTTGGTTAAAAATTACATGCAACCTATTTTGGGATTAGATAAGCGGTGAAGGGAATGTCCCCACCCTTATAAATATGTATTAAACTATGTAGCATAGGGAGAGAGTGTCAGAACTATGTTATATGGAGATTATGCTACCAAATTTGATATGTGTATGAGCGTATACTATTATTATTATAAGGAAGCTTCTGTGTATTACTAAATTTAATATAATGAAGATTATAGACTGAATCAAAGTGTTATCACAATTATAGTTCAATGTTTCATGTTTGATTTCATCATGGTTATATTTTAAGTCACTTATTATCTAGATCTAGATCTAAACATGCATTATAGAAAGATATATTAGGAATAGATGTGAATGCTTTAAGTCTTCATCATGCTAACATTCTACAACAAAAACCTAAAGAGGGGCCTGGTACCTTTGCATGCTTTGGTTGAGCACTCAGTCTAGGCTGAGTGATGTGCCAATGCGCTTGGGCTTGTATTGGTGAATTCTAGGCTGTATCAAGGAACAAAATCCACCCATTTTTTTTATAGTATTTGATCACTGTGATGATCCATTGATGACGTTGAGAATAATGAGGGTTAATCTCTCTGATGAGACCCAAACCCCATTGAGATAAAGGCCAAAAGTCTCTCTCGACTTGTAAGGTGTGACTTGTGGTATGATGAAGGTTAGCATGTTGCTAACACTTTACACAACGCTTGATGTATTCACAACATTATTGGTTAAATGATTGGCTAGTAATAGCCAAGGAAAAGGATATGTTTAGCAATGACGAGCCCACTAAAATTTCCATGAAAAATATAATCATGGATTTATTTGATTGTGTATGGGATTTCAGAACTACCGAGGCATCGCAGGAGGATACCGTCAAAGCCACATTTGTAGAGAAGACCCCACATGAAGAGATAGTGAGATACATTTTTGAGGAAGGATCGTCATCCATTGCGAGTGAGATTTGGAGGTAGGATCAAAAGAGAGAGGTAATCAATGGATTTCTTATACCAAATTTCACGTGGGTCAGTTTCGAATCTTCCCACAAAATTTATGCCCGAATAAGATAAGAGGGTGACTACAACAATTCTACTGTGAAAAATATTTTAGAGTCTGTTGGTCGTCAGATAGGACTTTACGAAGAGCAACAGTCAGGGGACAAGAAGTCCCTCCTCTTTAATGGGAGAGGTTCCCTTATTCAGAAATGAACTTATTTACAAATGTACAAGACATGATTTGTTGGTTAAACTTGGATATCACAAAAGTGTTTTCTATGAAGATCATCAATTACAAAAGGAATGAGGAAATGAGAGTACGGGAAAGAGCAGAAAGGCAACATGCGGAATTATAGATATCAGAGTAATTCTTTATGTATGCGAAAGTCACAGCGAATTGAAACAAGATCATTTGTATTGAATAAATAAGATGGAATTTAAAGACACAAAGTTCTATAAATAACATCTGCTTAGAACACAAAGTTTCTTAACACAGATTCATTAATCAAGGACACAAAGTTCCTTCTTGGTTATACAAGATCACCGAGCTTGCAAAGTTGAAGAGTATGCAATCGGTAAGACTAACGAACTTGAGACAAATGATCTTCACAAAGAAAATAAACGAAAGCTTAGGAATAACAGAGATCAGATAGACAAAGAATGGAAAAGTCCTTCTGTATTGATTTCTTTGTAATCTATTTACACTTTCAGAAAATATGACAAGTTCTTCCTCCTTTCCGAATGGCGTAGAAATGCCATTATATAGCTTACAAGTCAGTTACTCTTCGTAACCGCTTCTTTTAACCAAGAATAGTTAAGGACTGCCAACCACAATAACTCAACCTTTTACAAAGAAAATGGAAAAGAAAGGGAAGAAGAGAAAAGAATGGGGAAGAAGACAGGTGGCCAGTCACTGAGAGGGACCCACTGACTTCAGAATCCGCTGCCTGAACTTCTTTAATGCCTCAGCTATGCCTCTGCCATGAGGGACTGACGTGTTGGTTGTAGACTGAGTCCAAAATCCAAGACACTTCTCCATCTCATTATCAAACTCGACATGAGTATGATAATCTTGTTTGCTTCTTCAATGGGAGATTGAAGAGAGCAAATCTCCTTCATTTTCTCCTTGGAGATGGAACTTTCCTTGAATAGGTTATCTTTGACAAAAGCTCTGAATTGAGCTTTGATTTCTTACAAGGAAAAGGAAGTACCAGAAGTCTCATCCTGAAGATGACAGTGTATATCTTTGAAAGCAGAGACCACCAGTGTCTTGAAAGCTTCACCCTTCTGCCAACTGTTCTTTAGTTCTCCCAAAGCCTCCTCCAGGACTCTAATCTTCCACTCCACACTGTAGACCCAGGACTTCGAAAAATTATCCTTTGCATCATCAAAGACTTTACTCACCAATAGAACGTTCTCATCTGCTTGTCCCATGAGTCAGAGGTCTACTATGCAACTGCTCCAGAGTTTGAGCTCTTTATCCATGATATTGATAATGGAGGAGAGCTTCAGTTGTACATTGCTCACCTTTTCGTTAATTTTGAAAGCTTCATCGATGAAGTTTAATCCAGCAACAAGCATGTCATCCACCAGGGCTTCAATGGCTCTGCCATAGACAGAATACTTGTGCATATCTTTGATACTCTGCACTTCATCTTGGCTTAGAATTATAGGAGGTGGGAGAGTAGTCAATGGGGTAGGGTCTAAAAATTTGTCCTTAGACAAAAGAGATTTGATGAAACCTGTGAGAACCTGGGCCTGTTCTTCCAACTGTTCAATAGTTTGTTGCCCTTTCTCTACCCTCCCAATGACTCTTGTGACTGTTTCTTCGAGGTTGTGAATTTCACCTTCAGGGGTAGACTCTCCCATTGGGATTCTCGAGAGCTCTAAGTCAGATACCTGCAAGTCCTGCTCTGATTTATCTGTTGTAGGCTTGGAAATCTCCAGGAATTGTTGACCTTGAGCATCAGATACTATTCTAGAGGTAACCTTGGCTCTCTTGGCACGAGAAGGAGTGGTGCCCAACAAGGCTGCAATGGCATCAAAATTTGGTCCTGAGCTTTGGGAGGAAAATTTCCTCTTCCTTTTTTCAACCAAAGGTTGCACCCACACAAAAGAGGAAGAGGAATCAACAGGAGGGGCAAGGGGACCAAGAGACAGAGAGCTCATGACGCTCAAGGTCTACGCAGCTGTTGACTCGAGTTGAGAAGTGAGTGGGGCACTTGGGGCAATTGCGGCAGAAGAGTCAACATCACCTGAAAGCTCAGTGCTCTGGATTTCTTTATCTTTATCAGCTGGATCTTCAGGAGCACTTGCAAGAGTTGGTATTTCACTTTCTTCACTTTCAATGAGAACAATGATTGTCTCTGGTCCCATAGGCAACTCTGCTTGCTTTCTTTGAGGGTCACTTTCCACAGGCTCCTTCTTAACCTCCTTGAGCTTTTTCTGGTACACTTAAGTGGATGAAGAAGGAGTAGAAGCCACAGGTCCTTGTATTGATGAAGCAGGAGGGGTCTTCACTGGTGTTTCTGACCTTGGAATAGATGCTTCTCTTCTTGGTGTTGAAGCATCCTTAGAAGAGGATTCTCCTGAATGCCTCCTGATTTCTCGAACCATCCTATCAAACCAGACCTTAGTCCTGACTAAGACTGGAGCAAGGATCTCAACCAGATCATCCCTCTCTTTCCTGTTCCAATCCAGGTCTTCCAAAGGAGTGTGCTTAAATACATTTTCATACTCATACGAGTATAGATCAGATTTGTCATCCTGGAGACCTTCAGGAACTTGGTATAGACCGAGTTCTTGGATCAATTGCAGGGAGAACCTGCCACAATGCCTTTTCCTGGCCTCAAAATCATCTGCACAGTCAGCCCAGTAGTCTTCTGTATCTACCTTATGATGGTAGATTATCTTGATGTTCTGTTCAATAAAATTTTTCAATTCAAAGCAGGTTCTTGCCTTGAAGAAATGAACGGTGATAGGTACTAGAGCTCTCTCTATGTTCTGAGCATCCAGAGCTGTTTTGCAAGTGTAGTTTCCCAGAGAGATGGGAAAGTGCAAGCCAGAAATCTTCTTATCTCTGCAAGTTCTGTGCAACTTGTCTAGTTGCCTACATATTTCTATCAAGGCCATTTTATCATTGCAGAACATGGGAAGCCGCAGAGGAGTGCTCTCATAGCCAGCAAGCCTGACATAAGAAAATTTCTTGAATTGGATGAAATAAGTACCATATTGCGATATCAGGTTCATGGCTTCATCTGAAAACCTTCTAGCAGTATCACCTTCGAGCAGTCTGACCACGTACATGGTGAAAGCATCATTGACCCTTGTAAAATTACGATTGCTGGTCTCTAGGGTGAACTGCGGGCAGTAAGCATATACTGGATCATCTTTGTGAGCGTCGATGTAAGAAAAGCCAAACCATTGCCGTGACACTGCCAGGGTATACATCAGGTATGAAGTCATATATAACTTCTTCATTTGCTGTACATTGGACAGCTGCTCCGTCAAATTCATGCTTATGATTTCCGCCCAATTGATATTTTGTGTTCCTTCGCACACCATGCTGATGAGTGGGCACATCCAGAAGTGAAATTCGTTGGTAGAGGGCAAACCCATAACCCGAGCCAGCAAGATTATGAAGTCTGACAACTCTTCATTGAAATCTACTCAGAAGAGGGTTTTGGTCAGACGAGAAGCTCCTTTCTTAGGGTTCTTCAGCCAGGACTTCGCCACTTATGCCTTGTATTTGTCACTGTCTTGGTCGAACAGGGCCTGTGATTGATCCCGGGAAACGACTATGGCATTATCCATCTCTGGAATCCTCAGAGCAGTGCTAATGGTGGCAGCATCCAATTTGGCGATGAGTTCCCCATGTATATTGGTCAATTCACTCGAAACGGGGTCGAAGTGAGCTACGCATGAAAGCACGGTGTCAGCACACTGTACTGAGATTGGGAAACCTCCAGAAAAAGCCAAACCACTATTGTGAATCATCTGTGCCATTGGTGTAGGGTTTGCGTCTGCCATTCTTACCCAAAAATCACTGAAATCAAGATGATGAGCTTCGCTGTCTCCAATATTGCGAACGGCAGACTCAAGTGGAGAAATTTGCTCCTGTCCCTGAAATTTGATCTTCATATTGATAGTAGCTAGGAGGACAGAGCCACAAACCAAACTTGGAAAGGAATTACAGAGGGAGGGGAACACACGCAGGTTTGCAAATTGCAAGGGTTCGAGCAAAAGATAGCATGGAAGTAGTGTGAAAAATGTAAAGGGGAAATGCTCGTTATATAGCCGTTTAGGAGAGAGAAAGGCCATGAATGCGCATTTAATACATAACCATCAATTTGAATAAGCATGATATTCGGATAGAGTGGGAAAAATAAGCACGAATGACACTTGGTACGCTTGGGAAATGTGAGACGCGAATGCGCGAAACACGTGGCTCGGGCGATTCGGGTGAAATAGGGAGAAGACGCACAAATGCATTTTGGAACATTTGAGACGAAAACGCGTGAAGGACACAGTTCGGGTGTTTCAGCCGAAAATGGAACAAAAGGCCCGTTTGAACTTGGGACATTTGAGACAAAAAGTTCCGAAGTACACGACTTGGCCGGTTCGGGTGAAAATGGAACAACTTGCACTTTTTGATTTGGGACATTTGGAACAAGAAAGTGTGAAGTACGCGGTTCGGGTGTTTCGGCCGAAAATGGAACATCTCGCACAATAAGTTTTGGGACACTTGGGACAAAAAGTTCCGACGGGCCCGAAAATGGAACAACTTCAGGGATTTCGGCCGATCGGGGAACATAATGCACTTTCTTACTTGGGACAGGCGGGACAAAAACATTCGATAGGCCCGAAATACATACAAAATGACCCAAAACATAGATTTTCTCAATTTTCACGACTTAGGCACTTTAGAGAAAAACACTCATAACTCAAAATTTTGAAATTTTACTTTTATCAGAGCAGGGAATTTTGAGTGGACAACAGCTGGCTCCTTCTGGGGATGACTTGGCATAAATTCAAGGAATGAGACAAGGCAAGAACTTAGACAAACTCAGGAGAAGCAGATCAGTACCTTATCCATTGGGCCACGGAGTCAAAAACAGACCAATACAGAGGACAACACACCAAAACAGAAAAGGAAAGAAAAACAAAAACACTGTACAGAATATACAAGGGACTCCCTAATCAACTAGGACTTGAACAACTTGAGATATTGCCCACTATAAGGAAGTGGGAGAGGAGAACCATCCATGTAATTAAGATAAAAGGAATTCTCACCAGCAAAGTGTTTGATCTTGAAAGGTCCGAGCCACAGGGAATCAAACTTTCCATGGCTGCCACGAGGTTCATGTCTTTTGTCCCATAACAGCACGGTGTCTCCAACTTGGAAATCTCTGAACCTAGCTTTCTTGTCAAACAGGACCTTTACCTTCTACTGGTGAACATATATCCTATCAGCAACCATCAATCTGTCCTCATTCAGTTTGTGTAGATACATAATTCTCTTGTCCAGAGCATCTCTGAAACTAGTATCTTCAATGGCCTTCATTAGGTGCAAGGCTGGCAGTTCCACTGTCATTGGAAATTGAGCTTCTACTCCATATACCACTTGAAAAGGAGACATTCCAATAGCTCTCTTTGGTGTAATCCTGTCTACCCAAAGAGCATCATAGAGATTCTTGTGCCAGTTTCGTTGAGACTCATTTACTAACTTTCTTATAATAGTCACCAAATTTTTGTTAGTAGATTCCGCTTGCCCATTGCCCTGAGGGTAGTAATCTGAAGAGTGAGCCAAAGAAATGCCATACCCATAGCAGAAGTCCATTATCTCATCTGAAGAGAAATTTGAGGCATTATCTGTTACAATCTTGTTAGGTACACCATACCTTACCAAGATGTTCTCTTTGATGAAGTTGCATACCACTTCAGAAGTAGTGCTCTTGAATGGAATAGCTTCCACCCATTTGGTGAAATAGTCCGTGGAAGTTAGTACATGAGTGTGACCAGCACTAGAAGCAGGATTAAGTGTACCAATGAAGTGCAAACCCCACTGTTGAAATGGTTCCTCAATCACAACTGGCTTGAGAGGCAAAGAAGCCAATTTAGGTCTTCCCACAAAGGTCTGACAAGCCTCACATTTATCCACCCACCTGGATGCATCTCTGAACAAGGAAGGCTAGTAGTATCCTCCACGGAGTATCTTATGAGCTGTAACCGTTGATGAATAGTGCCCTCCACATGCCTAATTGTGAAAAGATGAGAGCAACTTTCTCTGCTGTTCCTTGTCCACACACTTCAAAAATCTCCCATCTAAGCCACGCTTGAACAAAGCATTTTCCCATAATACATATTGTACTGACCTCAATTTAACAGTCCTCTTTTATTTGGTAGTTAAATGAGAGGGGCATTCCCCATAGGTGAGAAAATGGGCGATGTTAGCATACCATTCGTCAACTGAACTAAGGAACAGAATAGTAGGAAGGTCAACTTTCTCCTCCAACAACTCATGTTTGGCTCCTTCAGCAATGAGCTCACAAAGACCTTTTCCACGAACCAGCTTGGTCGGCTTAATGTCAATGTCATACTCTTGGACCTTAGCAACCCAGTTCCCTCTCTTGGATCCAAATTCTTGTTGTGTGAGGATTGACTTAACAGTTGTATCCGGAACCAATACCATGGAATGAGAGTTGAGGATGTAAAAGCGAAACTGCTTGACAGCTTTAACCACTGCAAAAGCATGTTTCTCCATCATGGTGTATTTCAACTCGTGATCTTTCAGAATATAACTCATGAACGTGATTGGTAGCTCATGCTCACTAGAGTCTTCTTGAGTTAACACAGCAGCCAAGGTATTATCTGTAGCATAGCAATAGATGATGAAATCTTTATTAAAATCAGGACAGGCCAAAACTGGAGTTTTAGCGATGGCTCTCTTGATACCTTCAAAGGATTCCTTTCCTTCAGAAGACCAACCAAATTTTTACTTCCCTTTCATCTCTGAGAAATATTCAAAGTTAATTCTACAAAATCAGGGATGAATCTTCTCAAGAAATTGATCTTGCCGAAGAAGGAGTGCATGCCCTTTTTACTGGTTGGAAGAGGAATTTGCTGGATGGCTTGAACTCGTTCAGGATCAATCTTAATACCATCCTTGGAAATGATGTGCCCTAATAACTTTCCCTCAGTGACACAAAAGACAGATTTTTTAGGGTTCAGAGAGATCCCATGCTCTCTGCATCTCAGCAGAACTGTCTCTAGGTGATCAAAATGATCCGCTCTTGTCTTGGAAAACACTGTCAGGTCATCAAGGTAGATGACAATACACTTCCCTTTTAAGCTTCCAAAAGCCAGATCCATAGCTCTCTGGAAAGTGGCACCAGCATTAATAAGCCCAAAAGGCATTCTCTTGTAAGCAAAGGTGCCCCAAGGAGTAGTGAAAGCTATTTTATGTTGATCTACAGTATCAACCTCTACCTAATTATATCCAGAAAATCCATTAAGCATAGATAACATTTCAGATCCTGTTACTGATTGCAATACTTGATCCATCATGGGCAAAGGATAATTATCTTTCAGAGAAGCCTGATTCAGGTTCCTGAAATCAACACAGATGCGGATCTCACCATTTTTCTTCCTAACAGGCACAATATTTGCAATCCATGTTGAATGGTGAATAGGAAAAATAATTTTAGCCTTCAACAAATTATGTATCTCCTGAAAGATGGTGTCAGCTATTTTGGGGTTGTATTGCCTTTGTTTATGCTTGAAAGGCTTAATTCCAGGCTTAAGAGGAATAGAGTGCTACATATCTTTTGGTTTGAAAGCTTTCAAATCTTCATAAGAGTAAGCGAGAACATCCTTATACCTTCTTAGAAGATTAATTGCTTTTCTTCTCTCATCTGCTGTGCAACATTTTCCAATATTTACTAGCTTAGGGTCATTAGAACTCCCAATATCAATCTTATCATACTCAGCTGATTGCTGAGGTCCAGTAGAAGCTTTAGATTTCACATACCTGTCATGTTTATCAAATAATTCCTCCAAACTCACCAAACCTTTAGGAATCTTGTTTCCTTTGAGATTGATGCATCCATCTTGATCTGTTTCTTCCCCTTGGGCGACTGCTTGATCAAAGGGAACATTCTCACGAGGTAGGTTGTCACTTTCCTCAAAATACAGCTGTTCGAAATTACCCTTGAGTTCCAGGAAGGAAAGAAAATGTTGATCATTATTGAAGACTTGCCAGTTATTGGCATTATCAGGTACACTAGGCCGATGGACCATCTTAATGGTGAACTTATCCTAAGAGAAATCAGGATGAGGAATCAGTAGCGACCCTGAGACTGCTAGTGAATCAGCCCTGCTGTTCTTCTCCCTAGGTATTGCCTCAATGGAGAAAGCATCAAGGAATTCAATGGAATCCCAAACCTGATTCTGGTAATGTTTCAGCCTCCCATTTTTTACCTAGAAAAGGCTTCTCACTTGCTTTACAATCAGTTTTGCATCACCACGAGCCAAAAGATTCTTCACACCTTGTTCTTTGGCCACTTGCAATCCAAGAATGAGAGCCTCATACTCTGCTGTGTTATTAGTATTTTCAAACTGCAACTTAAATGAAAAAGGATGTAGGCATCCTTCAGGTGACACTAGCAAGACACCAGCTCCAGAACCAGCTGAGGAACAACTTCCATCAAACTCTAAAATCCAAATACCATTAGGATCTTTAGGTGACATTCTGGGAAGTTGGATTTCATCAGGGGACATAATCATGTAATTGCCATGACCCATATCCTCATAGAGTATTTGTGCTTTAGGATCATCCGTTTTTTACACAATATACTCAGATTGCTTCTCAGGCATCAACTTCTTCATTTGTCCATTGACAGGTACAAGTGCATGTGACCAGTCCATTTGGATTTCTCCACCCACATCTTTGCAGAAGTTCCTACTTAGCAACATCCCGTATGAAGGAGGGATATCTGCTACTAAGATGGTAGCCAACACTTTCTTTTCAGGAAAGGCAGCAAAATCCACTTGTGCATCTTTAATTCTCCCAACCAGGGGCACTTCTTTACTCTCCATGGAGTAACAAGACCCATAAGTGCGTGTGAGGGTCAGGCCTAAAGCATGAGCTACTTTAGCAGGCATTACGTTATCTGAGGCTCCTGAGTCAATGACACAATTACTGAGCCTATGACCAGCTATAAGAAGTGTTACATAAAATGGTTTAATTTTGTCACCAGGCGAGGTGACAGCAGCTACCAGACTAGGCTATGGTGTAGAAGGAGGAGTAGGTAAAAGCCTTTAGAAGTGGTTTTGGAATGGGAATTAACAAATTGAATCATTTTGGAAAAAGCTTTGGGATGGGTTTGGTAATACTCAGCCTCTGAAATTTGAACCTTAGTCTTTTTAAGATGATCAATAATATCAAAAGACCCAGAAGTGGATGGACCATCATCACTTGAAATTCTAGGCTTATCAACTTTAGGAGAAAAAGAAGGAACTTTACTAGTAGGACTGATAGGACTCACCTTTGGTGTAGATGAAGTAGGGATAGGAGATCCTCTTTTTGCAATTACAGGAATAGTTGCCGACTGCTCCTTAGATTTCTTTATGGGCTGCGTTACTTTCTCCCTCTAATGTGTCTGTTCTCGAGTCATGACAGCAAATGATTCGCTATTCATGTCTGCTACCACTTCATCATAATCATCTCCATCATCGATGCCCTCAGTGGTAAAGAAATTAACCCGAGATCCCTCAAGTTCTTCTGCCTCATCATCAAATTCCTCCGCATACTCCTCGCAAGCTTCATTGTCCTCATCATCATCTGGCTCTTCAACCTCACAGGTTGCATTCACAGGAACTTTAACAGGAGGTCCTTCAAGTGCTAGTCTTGTTTGAGAAGGAGGTAAACAATTTTTGGGCTGAAAATTCCTTCTTGGAACATCTGCATAAGGGGCATGTTGAGCCAATTGTTTCTTTATAGCAATAAGATCATTCACAAGCTTCTGAACTAATGGATCAGCATTAGGTCTAGGGGTGGAAGAGGAAGAAGCAGCAGACTTAGATTTGGGAGGGTCTCTTCTCAACTTCCCTGACATGATCAAGTCATCCTCGATACTAACAGTGAGAGTTTGATCCTCGACCAATGTTGCGAGATTAGCCCTTCTTAGTGCATAACTAACTTTGGGTGATTGAGCATTTAGGAAGAAACATTTTTGAATTTGATCAACAGGTCGGGTAGGCTGCGGAATTTTATTGATCAATTTGTTGAACCGGGCCACAAATTCTCTCATGGGTTCTGATGAATCTTTCTTTATCTGAGAAAGAAATGGTTTTCAAACTGAGTTCTCATTGTGCCCCAGTCGGTGATAGCGCCGGCCGGAAGGTGGTAGAACCAATCAGCAGCATTATCTTGTAACGTCTCAATGAACAGTCTCACGGAGACGTCTTCATGCTCAACTCCCAGGACTCCACATGCAACAATGAAGGCTGCGATGTGTTCATCCGGATGCACTTTTCCATCACCTCTGAACTTAGGAAAGTTCTTCCGGTTACCTCTGGGGAACTCATGCAAAGGCTGAGGAAGGGCAAGGGGCCCGACATGATGACCCCATGGTAATGGCGCCGCCATCCTTGGAAAAACGGCTTGGAGAGGAACTGCAACACCAGCAAGAATCAAAGCTCGCAGATTGGGGCTAGCTTGCTCTGAAGGAATACCACCCGTAGGACTTCTATCTTGAACAGGTGGAGTGCTTGTCGAATGAGTTCTTCTATTTCTCGTTGAAGGGAAAGGAAAACCCTACTGCTCCAAAAGCTGAAACTGACAGTCTTCAATACCAAGGGTCCTTCTCCCTCGAGTAAAACATGGAGTCGCCAGATCAAAAGATGATCAAAAATTACAGAACTGGAATATGATTTTCCCCAGCGGAGTCGCCAAAAACTGTTGGTCGTCAGATAGGACTTTACGAAGAGCAACAGTCAGGGGACAAGAAGTCCCTCCTCTTTAATGGGAGAGGTTCCCTTATTCAGAAAACGAACTTATTTACAAATGTACAAGACATGATTTGTTGGTTAAACTTGGATATCACAAAAGTGTTTTCTATGAAGATCATCAATTACAAAAGGACTAAGGAAATGAGAGTACGGGAAAGAGCAGAAAGGCAACATGCAGAATTATAGATATCAGAGTAATTCTTTATGTATGCGAAAGGTCACAGTGAATTGAAACAAGATCATTTGTATTGAATAAATAAGATGGAATTTAAAGACACAAAGTTCTATAAATAACATCTGCTTAGAACACAAAGTTTCTTAACACAGATTCATTAATCAAGGACACAAAGTTCCTTCTTGGTTATACAAGATCACCGAGCTTGCAAAGTTGAAGAGTATGCAATCGGTAAGACTAACGAACTTGAGACAAATGATCTTCACAAAGAAAATAAACGAAAGCTTAGGAATAATAGAGATCAGATAGACAAAGAATGGAAAAGTCCTTCTGTATTGATTTCTTTGTAATCTATTTACACTTTCAGAAAATATGACAAGTTCTTCCTCCTTTCTGAATGGTGTAGAAATGCCATTATATAGCTTACAAGTCAGTTACTCTTCGTAACCGTTTCTTTTAACCAAGAATAGTTAAGGACTGCCAACTGCAATACCTCAACCTTTTACAAAGAAAACGGAAAAGAAAGGGAAGAAGAGAAAAGAATGGGGAAGAAGACAGGTGGCTAGTCACTGAGAGGGACCCACTGACTTCAGAATCCACTGCCTGAACTTCTTTAACACCTTAGCTATGTCTCTGCCATGAGGGACTGACGTGTTGGTCATAGACTGAGTCCAAAATCCAAGACACTTCTCCATCTCATTATCAAACTCGACATGAGTATGATAATCTTTGTTTGCTTCTTCAATGGAAGATTGAAGAGAGAAAATCTCCTTCATTTTCTCCTTGGAGATGGAACTTTCCTTGAATAGGTTATCTTTGACAAAAGCTCTGAATTGAGCTTTGATTTCTTGCAAGGAAAAGGAAGTACCAGAAGTCTCATCCTGAAGATGACAGTGTATATCTTTGAAAGCAGAGACCACCAGTGTCTTGAAAGCTTCACCCTTCTGCCAACTGTTCTTCAGTTCTCCCAAAGCCTCCTCCAGGACTCTGATCTTCCACTCCACACTATAGACCTAGGACTTTGAAAGATTATCCTTTGCATCATCAAAGACTTTACTTGCCAACAGAACGTTCTCATCTACTTGTCCCATGAGTCGGAGGTCTACTATGCAACTGCTCCAGAGTTTGAGCTCTTTATCCATGATATTGATAGTGGAGGAGAGCTTCAGTTGTACATTGCTCACCTTTTCGTGAAGTTTGAAAGCTTCATCGATGAAGTTTAATCCAGCAACAAGCATGTCATCCACCACGGCTTCAATAGCTCTGCTATAGACAGAATACTTGTGCATATCTTTGATACTCTGCACTTCATCTTGGCTTAGAATTACAGGAGGTGGGAGAGTAGTCAATGGGGTAGGGTCTAAAAATTTGTCCTTAGACAAAAGAGATTTGATGAAACCTATGAGAACCTGGGCCTGTTCTTCCAACTGTTCAATAGTTTGTTGCCCTTTCTATACCCTCCCAATGACTCTTGTGACTGTTTCTTAGAGGTTGTGAATTTCACCTTCAGGGGTAGACTCTCCCATTGAGATTCTCAAGAGCTCTAAGTTAGATACTTGCAAGTCCTACTCTGATTTATCTATTGTAGGCTTGGCAATCTCCAGGAATTGTTGACCTTGAGAATCAGATACTATTCTAGAGGTAACCTTGGCTCTCTTGGCACGAGAAGGAGTGGTGCCCAACAAGGCTGCAACGGCATCAAAATTTGGTCCTGAGCTTTGGGAGGAAAATTTCCTCTTCCTTTTTTCAACGAAAGGTTGCACCCATGCAAAAGAGGAAGAGGAATCAACAGGAGGGGCAAGGGGACCAAGAGACAGAGAGCTCATGACGCTCAAGGTCTATGCAGCTGTTGACTCGAGTTGAGAAGTGAGTGGGGCACTTGGGGCAATTGCGGCAGAAGAGTCAACATCACCTGAAAGCATAGTGCTCTGGATTTCTTTATCTTTATCAACTGGATCTTCAAGAGAACTTGCAAGAGCTGGTATTTCGATTTCTTCACTTTCACTGAGAACAACGATGTTCTCTGGTCCCATAGGTAACTCTGCTTGCTTTCTTTGAGGTTCACTTTCCACAGGCTCCTTCTTAACCTCCTTGAGCTTTTTCTGGTACACTTGAGTGGATGAAGAAGGAGTAGAAGCCGCAGGTCCCTGTATTGATGAAGCAGGAGGGGTCTTCACTGGTGTTTCTGACCTTGGAATAGATGCTTCTCTTCTTGGTGTTGAAGCATCCTTAGTAGAGGATTCTCCTGAATACCTCCTGAATTCTTGAACCATCCTGTCAAACCAAACCAGATCATTCCTCTCTTTCCTGTTCCAATCCAGGTCCTCCAAAGGAGTGTGCTTAATCACATTTTCATACTCATATGAGTATAGATCAGAATTTTCATCCTGGAGACCTTCAGGAACTTGGTATAGACTGAGTTCTTGGATCAATTGCAGGGAGAACCTACCACAATGCCTTCTCCTGGCCTCAAAATCATCTGCACAGTCAGCCCAGTAGTCTTCTGTATCTGCCCTATGATGGTAGATTATCTTGATGTTCTGTTCAATAAACTTCTTCAAGTCAAAGCAAGTTCTTGGCTTGAAGAAATGAACGGTGATAGGTACCAGAGATCTCTCTATGTTCTGAGCATCCAGAGTTGTTTTGCAAGTGTAGTTTCCCAGAGAGATGGGAAAGTGCAAGCCTGAAATCTTCTTATCTCTGCAAGTTCTGTGCAACTTGTCTAGTTGCCTGCATATTTCTATCAAGGCCATTTTATCATTGCAGAACATGGGAAGCCGCAGAGGAGTGCTCTCATAGCCAGCAAGCCTGACATAAGAAAATTTCTTGAATTGGATGAAATAAGTACCATATTGCGATATCAGGTTCATGGCTTCATCTGAAAACCTTCTAGCAGTATCACCTTCGAGCAGTCTGACCACGTACATGGTGAAAGCATCATTGACCCTTGTAAAATTACGATTGCTGGTCTCTAGGGTGAACTGCGGGCAGTAAGCATATACTGGATCATCTTTGTGAGCGTCGATGTAAGAAAAGCCAAACCATTACCGTGACGATGCCAGGGTATACATCAGGTACAAAGTCATATAGAACTTCTTCGTTTGCTGGACATTGGATAGCTGCTCCATCAAATTCATGCTTATGATTTCTGCCCAATTGATATTTTGCGTTCATTCACACACCATGCTGATGAGCGGGCACATCCAGAAGTGAAATTTGTTGGTAGAGGGCAAACCCATAACCCGAGCCAACAAGATTATGAAGTCTGACAACTCTTCATTGAAATCTTCTCGGAAGAGGGTTTTGGTCAGACGAGAAGCTCCTTTCTTAGGGTTCTTCAGCCAGGACTTCGCCACTCGTGCCTTATATTTGTCACTGTCTTGGGTCGAACAGGGCCTGTGCTTGATCCCGGGAAACAACTATGGCATTATCCATCTCTGGAATCCTCAGAGCAGTGTTAATGGCGGCAACATCCAATTTGGTGATGAGTTCCCCATGTATATTGGTCAATTCACTCGAAACGGGGTCGAAGTGAGCTCCGCATGAAAGCACGGTGTCAGCACACTGTACTGAGATTGGGAAACCTCCAGCAAAATTCAAACCACTATCGTGAATCATCTGCGCCATTGGTGTAGGGTTTGCGTCCGCCATTCTTGCCCAAAAATCACTGAAATCAAGATGACGAGCTTCGCTATCCCCAATATTGCGAACGGCAGACTCAAGTGGAGAAATTTGCTCCTATCCCTGAAATTTGATCTTCATATTGATAGTAGCTAGGAGGACAGAGCCGCAAACCAGACTCGGAAAGGAATTACAGAGGGAGGGGAACACGCGCAGGTTTGAAAATTGCAAGGGTTCGAGTAAAAGATAGCATGGAAGTAGTGCGAAAAATGCAAAGGGGAAATGCTCGTTATATAGCCGTTTAGGAGAGAGAAAGGCCATGAATGCGCATTTAATACATAACCATCAATTTGAATAAGCATGATATTCGGGTAGAGCGGGAAAAATAAGCATGAATGACACTTGGTACACTTGGGACATGTGAGACATGAATGCGCGAAACACGCGGCTCGGCCGATTCGGGTGAAACAGGGAGAAGACGCACAAATGCATTTTGGGACATTTGAGACGAAAACGCGCGAAGGACGCGGTTCGGGTGTTTCAGCCGAAAATGGAACAAAAGGCCCGTTTGAACTTGGGACATTTGAGACAAAAAGTTCCAGAGTACGCGACTCGGCCGGTTCGGGTGAAAATGGAACAACTTGCACTTTTTGATTTGGGACATTTGGAACAAGAAAGTGCGAAGTACATGGTTTGGGTGTTTCGGCCGAAAATGGAACATCTCGCACAATAAGTTTTGGGACACTTGGGAAAAAAAGTTCTGACAGGCCCGAAATTGGAACAACTTCAGGGATTTCAGCCGATCGGGGAACAGAATGCACTTTCGTTCTTGGGACAGGCGGGACAAAAATCTCCGACAGGCCCGAAATACATACAAAATGACCCAAAACATAGATTTTCTCAATTTTCACGACTTAGGCACTTTAGAGAAAAACACTCATAACTCAAAATTTTGAAATTTTACTTTTATCAGAGCAGGGAATTTTGAGTGGACAACAGAGTCTTAAGGTGAGGCATATATTTTTGAGGCGATCCAGGTAATTGTATCCACAAATTTTTTAGTGGATCACAGAGTGGTTTGAATGAGATAGGTGTCAAACATGGTCAAGAGTATGTCGACATGATGTTTATACTTTTGAAGGATCTCATTGTGAAACTGGTACAAACCATTGACTTGGTTCACAATAACTTGAAAGTCACCAAATATATTAATGGTTTTAACATCTAGGGCTATGATAATCTAAAGGCCCAAAATAAGTGCTTCATATTCAATGATGTTGTTGGTGCAGTTGAAATCAATTTTGAAGGATAAAGGCATAGGATTTCCATCAAGAGGAATTAGGATGACCCCTGGGCCACCCCCATGTTGAAATTTAGAACTATCAAATAATAAGTTCATATAATACATGGTGTCATCAAGAGAGAGGGTAGTTATAGATTCATCAGGAAAATTGAAGTTATAATATTGATGTCCAGGAAGATGAGCATCAACACGCTGATCTGCAATGGTTTTTCCCTTAATAAACTTTTGATGAATGAGTTCCAGGTCTAGGTCTATAAGGAGAATGAGCCAACATGAGGTGTGTTGATGTTGGTAAGGTTTAGCATACATGTAATACAGAGGGTCATTGCTAGTGACAAAAAAGGTTTTGTGGTTAAGTAGGTAGTGGAAAATTTTAGTAGCCACGAAGACCAAGGCTAGGCAGAGATTTTTTAGCATGGGTATACCTAGTCTCATAGTCTAAAAGAGTATGATTTTTTGTAATAAACAACTTTCTATGTATGTTTCTCATCGCGATGAGTGATCATGGAACCCAATGAATGATCAGTGGCAGAAAATGTAGAGGTAAAAAGGTTTTTCATCTTTAGGTGGGATGAGCACAGGTGGCTAAAGAAGGTATTTCACCGTAAAGTAGAGATCAAACATATAAGAGGTAAGGGTGAGGAGGAGTACCTGTGATACTTAAAGATAGGTGTACATGCATTGAATGTTGACCAAGATGATTGTGGAGATCTTCCCTTTGGCTAGGGGGAATGACCTGAAATAGAACACAAGACCACAAAAGAGAGTTAAACAATATATGGAAGTGGATTTCCTAGCGTGTGGTAGATCTAGGAAGTGTGATACTTCCTAGAGAGGATGTCAATCCACTATTTTTAACAATTTAATGCAAGGAAAAAGCATAAAAAATAATGAATCCTACTGTAGTTAATATGATTTAGGCATCTCATATAAAATACAATAAGAAAATATAATCTAATAGGTAAGTTATGACTAAATTTGAAGGGTCTGTAGGTTGTCTAGGCTTATGACATAGCCTATAAATAAGGTATGGACTAGATTTGGTGAGGTTATAGTTTGTTTGAAGTGAGATATTAGCTTGCTGGTTTGGAGGAAATTACCATTCACAGAGACTGGTATCAGTTAGGTGAATGATGTCGGTACTGGTAAATGACCGACGTCGATTGGGGGACCGACGTTGGTAGGGTCAATTTGGAATAAATATTAAAAATGGGTTGATGGGAGCTCTCTTTGATTGAACAGAGAGTTGGGAATACTTGGGTAAGGTCATGGGATATCTAAAAAGACTCAGAGATGATAAGAGGGGTGTTTGGGCAAGGTATGAAGGTTTTGTGGGAAAATGGTCAGATAGAGGTGCCATAGGAGTGATTTGGGTATGATAAGTGGTTAAATGAGATAGAAAGCAAGAAAATAACTAACCTACTAAAACCAATGAAAAATTAGATATATACTTGTGAAATGGAGGTGAATAGCAGGAGGTGGTGATGGTTGTAAGAGAAGGTGGTCTCGAACGAATGCAACAGAAACAAGAGGGAACAATGCTTCCTTGTGAGTGCAGTGGAGATCGGGATCAATTTATTGAAGAATGTTATGGTGTTTGAATGTTGTGAGAGTCCCTGATATGTCACAAGATTGATGGAAAACTTGAGAGTAAGGATGCAAGGTCACAAGATCTAGAAAACAAGATTTAGAACTTGAGCAAAGAGTTAGAAAACGTTATTTAACGAAATCGACAATGGTTAGGTGACCGGCATCGGCTGAGGAGTAACCGACATTGATTAGGGAGAAATGGTCATACTTTCTAAAAATAGCTTGATTCTTCCTAAATTTGGCGTGATTGAGATTTTGGTTCTGGGTCACAAGTGTGGAATAATGCTAAATGGAGTGGGAGAGTAGTTAGAGGGATAATAGGCCATTAATATTAGGGTTAGAATAAGTCCTAGTTGGTTAAGGAGAGTGGGGACTTAGTCTTAGGTAATGAATAGGGTTGGAATAGGTCTAGGATGAGGTGGAGAGGTGAGGTGGATAGGTGAGGTAGATAATTAACTTAATTTTGGTAATTAAATTAATTAAAATGTGTGCAAGTGGGCATGGTGGGGGAATAATATTGAATTAATTAATTAAAGGGGGTTTAGAGGGTTGTGACCCAATTTTGGGTGTCTACATTTTCCCCTTTTTGTCACGTAGCTTGTATTGATAAGTGATGTTGACAAAAAAGGAGTGGTTTCCCTAGGTATGGGTTGAGGTTAAGTTTCCCTAGGTATGGGTGGAGGTGATCCCCCTCAAACTAGGAACTGATGAAGTAGCAGACTGAATTAGTGATGGGTTTGATAAAATGGTAGGTGATGAAAATTGAGATAAAGTGTAGGTATATGCAATGGTAATAGGTGGGGGCATTCAAATGCATGCACATGTGTAGAATATGACAAGGCACTAGGTTGAAGAGCTCACAAACTCTACATTGTCAAAGGTCGATAGTTTATCCAAACAAGGTTGATGTGGTCTAGGTATCCAAGGTATAGGATACGGTCCTGAAAAAAAAAATGAGGCTAGGTGTAGGAATGAGCATTAGGTGGGTTCCAAAGTACCAAAAAGGTTTAGTCTGGTCAAGATAAACATCATGACATCAGGCAAGGAAAGGTTGGTAGGCTAAACAACATGAGTAACATCATCGCAAGGTACACCGAGTAAGCGAATTCAAGTGTCAAATGGGCTGGTTCGGGTTGGTGTATAGGTAAGGTCGTGGGTAAGGTGGTGTAGTAAAAAATGTGCCCTGAAGTACACTGAGGTAAGGTGTGAGGTAATAAGGCTATTAGGTGAGCCTATAGGGCTAGGGTGAGGCTTGGTAGCAAGAAAATGGCATCTTGACATCAAAATTTTGGGAAAATTAGGTATAATTTGGTTAGGAAAGGTGACTGATACTGGTTGAGGTGAACCAATGCCAGTATGGGTAACTGATGTGGTCAACTAGGGCATGACATGACCAACATCAATCATGTCGATTTGGGTTTAAAACAGAAAATACACATGAAAATGGTTTCATTTGAGCATTTCTAAATTTGGAAAACGACAGGAGAGAGTGCTTTTGTGTGAAAAATGATAAGGAAAGGTAGGAGGTTGAGTTGGTGAGTTGTTATTGGTTGAGAGGAGTGGAGATTATGGGCCCACGAGATCTATCTGAGATTTTGGGATTGGTTATAGCATGGGATTGATTGAGACATGAAAGAGGTAGGAGAGGGCACCAATAGAGGTCAGATTCCCATTTTGGAGATTCCACGACAAAGGTGGTGTCATGTAGAAGTAGGAATTGATCTCCCTTAGTGTTTTTGGTTTAAAATAAGTTAGAAAAATGAATAAATTTGATTTTGGAATGAATTTGAAATTTTGATGAAAAGTTGTCATAATTGGGTATGGGGAGGGTGGAATATAGTTTGATTAGGTGGTAAATGAATTTATAAGGTAATTTTGGGTGATTTGGGTAGGTTTTAAGGGTATTTTAGGTAAATTTTTAAATTTAGGGATGTGAGGGTTCGGCCCTAGGGCTGAACCAATGATCGACACAGGTCACTTGTTCATCGGCATTAATGGGTCTACCGGCATCAATGCGGATGAAAGGGGATCGATATCAGTCATGGTGACCAATGTTGGTCACTACTAAAAGTAAACAAGTTTATAAAAATGAAATTGGGAAAGTGGAAAAGGAAGAGAAGGGTAGGTTAGGTGTAATTTAGGTATAAATAAATGGGTTAAGGTTAATTTAAGTAGGAAGTGTTTGGTAAGGGTTATTGTAGGTAAGATTGAATGGGTGAGGGTCAAGTTAGGTAGGATGGAATGGGTTAGTGGTTCAGTTTGAACAATAGGTGAAGGGGTGAAAGGAATGAAAGAGAGGAAACATTGTTGATGATGCTAGTTAGAATGTACGTCAATCAAGCAGGTTGGGTAAAGGTGAGTAGGCTAGGGAAGGCGTAGGTAGGTATTGTGTTGGGTAGGTTCAAATAAATTATGGAAAGGACCCATTGATTAACAAGTTGAAATGGTGATGATGTATGCACGTCAGCAGTTAACAATGAGGGATAGGCTATCACCCCTTTTGGTGCAGATGAGATCCCACATGATAGAGGTTGAGTGGGAAAATGTGAGGGTTATTAGACTAGGTGCAGTTAGATGATACAAATAGATCATCATAGATCACAACATGATGGCCTCTCTCATCAATAGATGGGATCATGCAACCAACACCTTCCACTTACCGAATGGATGGATTATGATCACTTTGGAGGACATGTACATGATTTTGATGCTATTAATTGTTAGAGATCCACTATATCAGTTTTCTTCTGATGATGTGCTAGACCCTATGGTTTTAGTATTTGGAGAGGCGATGGTATATTTGACATATAAAAGCGCTAGCATTAGTTATGGGGATATGTATGGTGTGCACCCTAAGGAGACAAGATTATTAGTGTTTATGATGGTGGCTATCAAATGCTATTCTCTCCTAGATTCATAGGGTGGGATATTTCCATGGGAGTTGATGGGAGTACTCAAGGATATGATTGACGAGAGAATTTGTTTGACATGGGCGCTCACGTACTTGGTACAACTATATAGGGAGTTATTTGGCATATTGAAGGATTAGGTAGTTTGGTGTGTGCTGCACCTATCTACTTCATTTTCAGGATTATGAGCACATAGTGTGTCTGTGTCTAGTAGGCCTTCCATGAAAGGATTGAGAGGAGTATACAAATCAGGTTTTAAGAGGTGGGTACCGATAGGAGCACACCCTAGGGTGGACGAGGCATCACGAGATGTGATGTACTATAAGTGCATGTTAGAGGGCATATCAGGATTGGATATTTTATGGTGGCCTTATGTGGATTTCCCTTCATATGGGGGCATGACATAGGAATTGGCACAGTTACAACTGGTCATATAAATACATGGACGATGACCCGAGGAGCATGAAATGATTCCAGTTGATAGAGTCAGATGCCAGTGTGGGATTTAGTGGGATGTGCCTCCACCATTTCCACAGTATCACAGGGATGACATGGAGAGACCATTATCTCCACCACATCCAACATATCCAACAAGGAGGAGAAGGTTTTCGATAGGAGGATTGATGATGCATGAACCATTGATGGGTACAAGTGGTGGCATATAGCCTAGCTACAGGAAGCACCTCCAAGGTTAGGACAACAAGACTTGGCTACTGTTATTGTACATAGGGATCAGTTATAGGGGCAGGTGATAAATTTATAGCTACAACTAGCTTAGGCACATGAATAGGTTACCACCTTACATGGTAAACTAGCATTGGCCCAGGTGTAGGCACAGGCTCTAGTACAGGCACTAGTAGGGGATGGAGAGTAGGTGGAAGCATTACAGACTTATATTTCTACACTACATGAACAAAATTTCCACTTTACAGGGCTAGTTGGTAGCAGCCTAGGCACACATGTGCAAGCAGGGGATGGGGGGCAGGTGGCAGGACTGCAGGCTTAGGTGTCTACCTTACAGGAACAGGTGGCCACATTATAGGCACAACTAACAGCTACATAGGCATCGGTAGTGGAACAAGGTCCCATTGTATAGGAATAGTACACCAGGATAGGGTCCCATTTTTCAGGTAGCAAGACAAGGGCCACTGGTATAGGGATAGGGGCCACTATTACTAGGACAAGGTCCATAAGTTAGAGTCAAAGTGATGGCCCCTCCTCAGGTTATATCCATGGCCAGTTACAGAGATGTATTTTTCTGAGGCTAGGTATTATCAGGACTAGTTGATAGAGAGTGGTATCCTATATGTGACTTATGGTGAGCATAGGGCACAATAGGAAGCCAGTGCAAGGACCAGCTCATGGAATCATAGTTCCAGTAGCTCAGAGAGCCATTGGTCTCATAGACATGGTCAAGGAGAGGTGACTAGTTCTCGTAGACGGAGGTCAGATGAGGGTACTAGAGAGAGTAGTAGAGGTGCCAACCCTTCATAGATATGATATTTATTTTTTATTTTTGATATATATACTGGCCTGCATGTACCAAAGATGTGAGATGTATATGAGAGATTTTTAGACATTATATTTATATATGTGTATACATGTATTGTCACACAGAAATTCTTTTATATAGTTGATGATGATGGTTATATATGATGTGTTTGTATTTATTTCCAATGTATTGTTATCATGGAAACTAGATATGTAGTCATGGATCATTATGGTTGTATGATTTGAACACACATCTATTATATTGATGTCATCGAACTTAGATATTTAGGCATGGTTTGGTTTAATTTCCTATTTATTGATGTTATCAAAACTATATGTAGGCATATTTTTCTTATGGTTAGATGACTGAATCGTGTAATTTTCACTGCTTTGATGTTATGGAAACTATATGATTGGACATGGTTTGGTTTTATGTTATTTATGAAATGAAATTATGTTGTGTTGAATGGATTGATTTCCAATGTACTGATGTTATGGAAACTAGATGATAGGCATGGTTGAGTTTGATTTGTTTTGATTTAATTTCCAAGTTATTGGTATTATGGAAAATAAATGATTATGTATATAGGTGATGTATGGTTTTATTTTGAGTTAACTTCCAAATTATTGTTTTTATGGAAATTAACTAACTAAGGTTTTGTTTGATGGGGGAAATGATGATGGGGAAATGAGTTTCTGAGCTAACCTTAGAGGGCCCCATGCCCTAAGAGTGCTTCCTACATAGCCCTTGTGAAAGGGGATTTAGGATGATGTAGTTATCTTGTAAACCAAGGAATAATGAGATTGGATTAGGTAGGTTGGGTAGGTTGGTTGGAATAAGTTGGTTGGGTAAGGTATGTTTGAAAATAGGCAAGGTCAAATGTTGAATAGGTAATAGGAAAGGTGAATTAGGTGTAGGCATTGATGAAGGTATCATGATTTGATGTCAGTGATCTTGTCCTATTGAAGAAACAACAAGTGTAAAGCTAAGAAAACAAAAGAGGTGGTCTGCCCAGGTTTGACAAGGACCATAAGTTTCATACCCCTAGACTTATTGAAAGAAGTTCCTAGATACACTACATGAGTGATATGTCTAGAGTTGAAAGAACTTGTGTGGTCATAATGTGTAGACTACATGCCATGTCCCTTGAGTTGATTTAGGAGATAATAGACAAAAGAGGGTGGTGGAGGAGTTGGTTAAGCATAACCTTGTTGTGAGACAACATGCCCCTTCTGCAAGATACCCAAAACAAGAATAGGCAAGTCCATGACGAAAAGTTTGTATTTTTCTTTACTTTTTCTTTTTGTTTTGTATAGACTGATCGATGTGGGAATTTTATATTGGGATAAATAGGTTCTCCTTAAGGTCTTAGTGAAGTTGATCAATGCAAGAAGCTCCAGAATTATTTTTATTTGAGAGATATATGATAGTATTCTTTTTGTTAGATAGACTAAATACAACAAGTGGCTAAATTTTTGTAGCTGTCCTTTGAGGGAACAGTCTACTTATAGAAACACAAGAGAAAAAGATAGATTTACTTTTTGAGGGAGTCATCTATTTGTAATAAGTTTGACTCAAGGAGTAGATATTTTGTTATCCCATAATTTTTTTTTCTTTTATTGTTTTTGTACTTAAGTCATGGACAAGACTATATAGGATTATAGGCCTCTTTTATGAAGGTAAAACCATATCGCGGAAAGGTTAGCTATGAAAGAGGGGTTTTAGGTCATGAATGACCATGGGATTCCATCCTGAAAAAGGAAAAAAGTATCCATGAGAATCATTCCATGAGTAGTCGTGGTACTCATATTGAAAACAAGGTTGAATGATGATAGAAGATCACACAATTCTAGTTTAGTCATAGGTCCTTAAAAGAGGTAGGAAAAAGGAGAGGGTTTCTCAAGGAAAAAACATGTAAGTGACATAAACTAATGTAATACTTTATTCAAAAATAGAATGGTTGAAGATGTAAATCATTAAGAGGCTCAGGTTCAGGTTTACCCTCAAGAGAGGATAAATGATAAGCTCCTGATCCATAGACATGGGTAACAATATAGGGTCCAAGCCAATTAGGGGAAAAATTTCCCCATTTACTTTTCTCATCTTTGGTTATGTGTTGATTTTATTTTAGGAAAAGATCACCAACCTTGAAATTTTTTTCATGAACACATTTTTCATAGGCACATTTGATACATTTTTGGTAGATTTGGAGGTGGTCAAGAGCATTTAAATGACGCTCATCTAATAGATACATTTACACCAAATATTCTTGGAAAAAAATTTCATCATTAAGAATATCTGTAAGTGAGATACAAAGAGATGGAATTTGGACTTCGAGAGGAAGGAATACCTCTGTACTGTAGACCAAAGAGAAAGGTGTGGCAGCGGTAGAGGTGAAAATGCTAGTACGATAGGCCCATAAGGTGAAAGGAATGTGCGTGTGCCAATCCTTACCAGTATCATCAACCACCTTCATAAGAATTTTGTTGAGGGTTTTGTTAGTTGATTTGGCTTGACCATTTGTTTGAGGATAATATGGTGAAGAGAAACTGAGTTGAATACTGAAGTTATCGCAAAGTTTGCGTAGGGTTTTGTTTTTGAATTGTTTACCATTTTCAGTGATGAGGTGATGAGGAACACCAAAATGAAAAATGATGTGATGGTTGATGAATTCACATATTTTCTTGGCTTTGGTAGAAATGAGAGGGACAAATTCCACCCATTTAGTGTAGTATTCAGTTGTTGTGATGATCCATTGATGATGTTGAGAAGAATGAGGGTTAATCTCTCTGATGAGATCTAAACCCCATTGAGAGAAAGGAAAAAAGTCTCTGGCAACTTGTAAGGAATGACTTGGGGTGTGGTGAAGGTTAGCATGTTACTGACACTTCACACAATGTTTGACATAGTCATAAGCAGTCTTGGTTAAGGGTTGGCTAGTAATAGCTGAGGTGAAGGATACATTTGGAAATGACAAGGCCACTGAAATGTCTACCACAAATCCCATCATGGATTTATTTAATGGTGTATGGAATTTCAGAACTAGTGAGGCATTATAGGAGGATACCATCAAATCCACATTTGTAAAGAAGACCCCCCATGATTACATAACAAGAGACCTTTTGGAGGAAGGCTTGTCGACCATTGCGAGTGAGATCTAGAGGCATAGTTGAAAGGGAGAGGTATTCAACAAACTACTTATACCATATATCACGTGGGTTGGTTTCGATTCTTCCCAAAAAATTTACATCGAGGAATAGGTAAGACGGTGATTGCAACCATTGTAATGTGATAAATATTTTAGAGTTAGAAGGTGAGGCATGTATTTGGGATGTAAGAAAATCCATGGTGTCCCTGACTTTTTTAGTGGATTGGGGAGTGGTTAAAAGTTTGTAATGATCGAAGGTAGTCAAAACAACATCGACGTGATGTTTATACTTTTTAAGTACCTCATTATGACAATGGTATAAATAATTGACTTGGTTCATGACCATTTGAGAGTCGCAAAAGATATTAATGGATTTAACATCTAGGGAAATGGAAGTTTGAAGACCTAACATGAGTTATTTATATTCAACCACGTTATTGGTGTAGTCAAAGTCAAGTTTGAAGGATAAAGGAATAGGTTCACGACCAAGAGGAATGAGGATGCTACTTGCACCACCCCCATGTTGACATTTAGAACCATCGAAGAATAAGGTCATCTGATAAATGGTGTCATCTAGGGAAAGAGTGTAGATAGATTCATTTGGAAAATAAAAATTTGAGGGTTGATGTCCAGGTAGAGGGGCATCTACAAGCTTATCTGCGATGGTTTTCCTTTAACATACTTTTGATGAATGAAATCTAGGTATACGTCTACAAGGAGCATGAGCCAATGCAAGGTACATTGATGTTGGTAAGGTTTAGCATACATGTAATGCAGAGGGTTAGTGTGGTGATGATGAAATTTTTGTGGTTAAGTAGGTAGTGATGAAGTTTAGTAGCCACGAAGACTAAGGCTAGGTAGAGATTTTAAGCATGAGTATACCTAGTCTCATAGTCTAAAAGAGTACGACTTATGTAATAAACCACTTGTTCCTTATGTTTCTCATTGCAATGAGTGAGCATGGCACCCAAGGAATGGTTAGTGGTAGAAATGTAGAGGTAAAAAGGTTTTTCATCTTTAGATGGGATGAAGCACAGGTGGCTGAAGAAGGTATTTCTTCAATGCTTCAAAGGCTTTGTGGAACTCATCATTCTAATTGAAGGAGACATCCTTTTTAAGAAGATGATGAAAAGGGTGACATCAATCAGAAAGTTGGGAAATAAAGTTTCAAATGGACTACAATTTTTCTTGTAAACTATAAAGTTGTCAAAGGTTAGTAGGTGGGGGCATCTCAAGAATAGCCTTGATTTTGGCAGGATTGACTTCGATGCCCCACAAAGAGATGATGAAACCAAGGAGTTTTCCAGAGAGAATGGAAAAGACACACTTCTTTGGTTGAAGGTGAATGTAGTATTTGATGAGACAGTCAAAGATGATTTTGAGAACTGGGAGGTGTTAGGAACAACTTTTGGACTTATTGAGAAGGTTATCAATGTAATCTTCCAGTATGTTACGCATGATGTCATGGAAGGTATAGGTAATAGCGTAATAATAACATTTACCAACGTTTTCAAGCCAAAGGGCATGACGTGATAACAGAAGGTCCCCTAAGGGGTGATGAAGGCAATTTTGTGTTGATCTTTCAGTGTGAGTAATATTTTATTATAACCCAAGAACCCATCCATAAGAGATAACATCTCATGTTCGGATGTAAGATCAACGAGTTGGTCAATACTAGGTAAAGGAAAGTCATCCTTAGGGTAGGAAAGGTTAAGGTCATGGAAATCCATGTAGATGCAGAGTCCCCCTGTCACTTTGGTGACATGAACAATGTTAGAAATCCATTGTGGATAGTCAATGGGTAGAATGAAGGAAATAGAAAGAAGGCATTGGATTTATTCTTTCACAAGAAGGGAAATGTGTGGATGCATTTTTCACAGCTTTTGTTTCATAGGTTTAGCATTGGGGATAGTCATGATATTGTGGACCATGATATTAGGGTCAATGTTGGGCATATTGGCATAAGACCAAGAAAAATCATTGTTATGATCTCGAAGGAAAGAGGTGAAGGCTTCATGTTGGACAAAATCTAAAGATTTTCCTATCTTTAGAATTTGAGGGTTGTCCTAAGTGTGAATGCTGATCTCTATGGTTGATAAATTCAGCATGGTTTGTGTCTCAGAAGGTAATGATTGAATGTAAGAATCCTTATGCACCTAAATAGAGTGAGAATAGAATCATCATCCTGACATTGAATGACAATGATAGACGGTTTATCATCATCTATCATGTCAAGATAAAGAAAAGGAAGGGAATAGGGAGCCTCACCATCACGTTGATAGGTTAGAGGTCCCAAGGAAAAGGTGTTCATGAAAAAAAAGTTAGGAGGGATGGATTCTGGATCCATGGACTCTGGGTGAAGGGTGAAGGAAGTGTGGAGAAGGAGTAATTAGGTGAAGAAGGTGAAGAAGGTTTATCTTCCTCTATGAGGTCAATTCGTGCCTTCTTAGGATTAGGTGGTACAGAAAATATGATACCACAATGGTCTTTATGTTTGCAGGTAGTGTAAGGTATGACTGTATGATGACCTTGCTCATAAATACCGAAGCCAAAACCTTTCCAAGAACATTAGTGAAGGAAAGTGTGGGCAAAGCAGTGGTTGGTGAGATATCAGAAGTCAAATGAGAAAGGTTGGGTTTAGGTAGGTGGTTCAAGAGAATAAGAAGAAGTGTCTAGTCCCATAAATGTCAAGTTGGTGTGAAGGTGGGGAGGACCATATGGAAAAACCTCTCCTATATGATGGTCGTAATTTGGATGCTGGTGAAGGCTTCCATACTCTTGAGGAGTTTAGAACGTGTCAATGTTGTATAAGTGGTACTTCCTCAGGGTGAGTAGTTGAAAAACACCTAATAAGAGGTCAGATTTTGGCACTTGGGTAGTGGGAATAGTTGAGCTACTCAATGCCTAAGAAGATGGGTTGGTAGAGGGGTTAACTTTAGAAGTTACATTAGTAGTGGGGATTGATGGGCTAATTGTGGAATATGTAGTCGTAGAAGTGGTAGATGAGGTTGTGGTAGAAGATGAAGTGACAACAGTTTGAGATGAGGTAGTGGCAGTAGTGGCAGTGTTGTAGATGTCTTGAATGTAACAAGGAAACCATTTGGTTGATACAACATATTGCAGGTTTTGAAAGGGGAAGGATCTTTTCCTAAATGGTGTAGGGGTGCCATTCATATTAAAAATTGAGGCAACAATGAAGGGTTGAAACAAAACACCTCATAGTGCAAATACAGGGTTGTCTAAACAACATGTTGTATTGGAACTCCCCCTCAAGAACATAGAAATTTTTGGGAATGGTGTGAGGAACCACGTAGATGTGGAGGATGATAGTGCCAAGGGTATAATTCATGACATCATTGAAAGAGTGTAGCATAACTGGGTTATTATGCATGCAGTCGATGGGTATTCACATTTATTTATATGAATGAGAAGAAATAATGTTGATGTGTTGATGCTAGCACCTCCATCAATCATAACATGATGAACACAAGTATTATTGATGTATGTGGTGATGAAGAGGGTGGGATTATAATCATTTGATTGGAGAGGGAGAAATCTACTTTGATTAGATAAACTGAGCAGCTCAAATTTTGAGACCTAAGGGTTGGTAAATGGGGACATAATGTTTAGGTGAAGTGGTTAGGGCAGCCACATGATGCAAGGTGAAGATGGTGGCAATGAGTGTAGGGTCATTAGGTTGAACCTCAATATATTGTAGGACCTCAATGAGGGCCTGACGATGAGACTCATAGGTTTGGATAAAGTTATACAAAGACATCTTCAAAGGAGATTGATAAAGTTGTTTTATCATAGCATGATGTATGATTCCATCAGAAATGAGATATGTCGGCCCACGGATGGTTACTTTTGGGGCAGGTTGAGATTGAATGGTGTCTAAGGTACACACCCTAGATGAATTTACCAGTTTCTCAATTTCCTTTTTATTTCTATGATCTAGTGGCTACTCGGAACATGTTGATTTCAAATATCAAAGGAGGAAAAGAGGGTTGTGCCAAGGGTGGATATGATGGCATCGTTGAATAGATCATAATAGGTCATGAGGCATGTGTGGCTAGGTAGGCATTTATTCATACAGGAGGAATGGAAGTCTCCTCCAATAGGTCATCCATCAATATAAAATACCATATGTGAATCTTCGAGAATTGAAATGAGAATGTTTTTAAGGGCCTTAAATGGTGAGGAGAAATAATGTCCAGGAGAACGATGATATGTAAAAAATTTAGTATCGTCAAACCCTGCTGGTTTGGTTTTAAGTGGATCATAAGGCTTAATGGGTGGCAATGTGATAGCAGAGGTTTCAACAACCTAGCGAGAATGTTAGATTAGGATCCTGCCAATGGATCACCATGAGAATTTAGTGTTGGTTTGAATGAAGGAAAAGGGTGATTTTTCATGAAGGAGGTGGATTTGGAGGTTGGGTTGGTTTAACTACCTTTTTGGTAGGTAGTGTGGTTTTTGGTTTAGGTTGCACCTTCTGGGGTAAAGGTGCTAGGGTAGGGCATGAAGAAGAAGGGAATGTATAAGGTGTAGGTGTGTGATTCAACCAAGGTAATAATAAAATTGTGGGTAATGGCGTGGTTGTAGGTAATGCAAAGGGTGGTGGTAAATGAGAAGGTAGAGGCATGGGTGGTGAAGAAGACATAGGTAAAACATGGATCTTAGGAGAAGGTGTGGAAAGCCATTTATCCTCCAATGGGTTATCCATTTAGGGGAGAGGTTCCATTTGAATCATTGAAGTTAAATGAGATGTTTTTGAGGGAATTAATACTTTGAAATATGTTGTGAAGAGTGATGATAAGCAAGGCATTTTAGGATCGTCAAATCAAGGTATGAGGCTTAAGAAGTTGAGGTCATTCCCCTTAAAGGCACGTGGTAATAGTGATTAGTAGAGGTTTGTGAAAACCTGGTCAAATATATCTTCACATGGGGATGGATATTGACTACATTGGCAATCACCAATGTAGAAGTAGGTTTAGGTTTAAATGAAGGCTGTGGGTGATGGATAATGAAGTTGAGGATAAAGTTAGAGGTTGATGGTCAAGAGTTTAATATGACCTTGGCTGTAGGTACGACAAATTTAGTTACATTGCATATTTTGGATAGAAAGTGTTAAGGTAAGGTATGAAGACAGATCTGGATTTTGGGTAAGTCAACTATGAATCTAATGCAATAGAGGTTTGAAGCAATTGACATACTTGAAATTATCATCCAAACGAGAGAAGGGTAAATGAGAGGTAGAGGCATGTGTCTGAAGACGACATGGTGGTAATCCATGTGAAGAAATCCGAGGTGGTGATGTAGGGGTTTTTAGATCTCCTTGAATATCCTTAGGGAGAGGTGATGTAAGACGGTTAATGTCAATGGATCTTGGCCTAAGATTTATGGAAGACCTTGTGAGAAGCATCACTTAAGGAAGAGGATATAGAAGTGGCTCCTCTATGGAGAAAGAGGGGTGTGAGGCTTAGGAAGTTGTGTCTTCCTCTTAGTTTTGGAATATGCTTGGTGGCATGTTTCTGAAGAGGTTTTCAATTCTAGCTTCATGACGGGGATGGAATAGACTAGGTATCGGTCAACGCCCTAATGTAGTGGTAGGTTTAGGTGCAGGTGAAGTTTTATGTGCAAATGAAGGTTGGGCTAACCGAAGTTGAGGTGTGACAAAGATTCAATTCAGGTGAGAATTAGATCTATTATTAGTCCTTAAATATTTTAGGATAGATCATCAAAGTATCTGGATACAAAATCTACATTTGCAGTGGAAACTGGGAGTCTAAAGCACCCCAATTCATGTGAGAAGTAATAGACATAATCTAAATTATCATCCAAATGAGAGAAGGACATAGAGGCATCCAGGAAGATGATGGATGACTTGCAAATCTTCATTGTATTTTCTCTGTGATAATAAAGGGAATTTTCTTGGCTTCTGTATCCCATATAGGTAGAAGTGATGCAAGAAGGTTAATAGGATCCTAGAAGACTTCTAGGAGACGTGTCAGTGATAGGAAGATATTATAAAAGATGTGATCCTCTATAGGGTCTGATAGGCGGTAAGGTAGGTGGTGCTAGACTCCTCCATAATATTTCTTAGGTAGAGAAGAGGATAAGATAGAATCTTCTTTTGGTAGAAGCATGGGTAATATGGGCTCCTCGATAGGTGAAAAAATAAGTGGGGTAAGCTCCTTTGTAGATGAAGGAGTAGGTGAGGTAGGATCCTCCATGGGTAGAGGAGTAGGTAAAACAGGATCCTCTGTGGATGGAGGATATTGTGCAAGAATTTTGTCAATAGATGAGATGGAAGGAAATTGAGTATAAGGGATAGGTATTATGTCGAAGACAACATGGACCTTGTGAACATTGGTGTCATTTCTAGAGGTCTCACTTGCTTGGTTTGATGATGGGGTATGGTTTGGAAAAGGTTTCTTAAAAACTTGAATGTTTTTATTTTCCAGTGTTTTAGGGTTGTCTAGGACGACATCTCCATTATCTAGCATTTTCTGGACTATGTTCTTGAATTTTTTGTAATTTCCATCACTATGTGACCCTAACGCGGTGATAGTTGTAGTAGTCATTCTCCTTATACCATGTGGGTAGAGGATGGAAATTTTTAAATACCAATATGTGGTTTAACAGGTGGAAGAGTGATGGCTCCCGATTTTAGAAAATTTTCCAATCCATAGGGGTAAGGTTCTCCTATGGGGGTATAACATCTCTGTTCATACTTGTGCTAGAAATTTTGAATAGGGGACAAATTAGAAGGAGGTTTTGGTTGGTTTGAAAGATGAGAGGGGCAAGATTTCAAGACCACCATGTTTGCAAATCCTTTTTCCTTAGAATAATTGTTTTGTAGTTTAGAAGAATAAGGGGAGTCATTTTATTTAAATGGAGCCCTCATGTTACGGAGCTAAAGTTTCTTCTCTTCAAGGGCACAAATTTCTAGCTTCTTAGCCATGGTGAATGCTTCATCAAACATTCAGAATGTTTTTACCTGAAGATTTGGGGAAATGTACCTAGCACAAACCCTAGTGAACTATCTCTATTAGCTTGGTTTGTGTAAGTTGAAAGGGAAGTTGATTATTGAGACCCCACTAGCATGTGACAAATTCAATTAGAGACTCGTCATTATATTGACGAATATAGTATAAATTAGTCATGGGGACCTTATTGGAGATATTGATGGAGAAGTCATCAAGGAAGGTCTAGGATAAATGATTGAAGGAAAATATTGAGTGCTTAGGTAGAGCACTATACCAATCTAGAGAAGTTCCTATCAAGGACATGGGAAAAGTCCCGAGGAAAAAAGAGTCATTGTGGGCGATCAGATGAAAGATGTGTTTGAACGATCACAAATGCTATTGATTATCTTCCTTGATATTAAATAGATTAATCTTAGGCATATCCCAATGCGCGAGATAAGCATGAATAGGTATACATGGATGAATAGGATCATTATAGATTTCATCGTAAGTCAAGGTATTATGAGATCTGATAATAGATTCTTTGAGGTTCTGCATCTTGTCTATCATCATATTTATAATATTCAGTTGTAGGATTAAATTGAGGGATGCCCCCCCATGGTATAAGGGGGTGGATGAGGTACATAAGTTCGTAGACAAAATACTAGTGTACAGTGGTTTTGAAAAAACAAAATTGTGATGAGGGTATATAAGAGGGAATATATGAAAAAGGCATGTACCCTGAATAATAATTAGAGGAAATGGGTGACAGTTATTGAGATAGGGTATAGGCGGGAGGAGCTTGTGTAAAGACCCTCATAGAAATAGGTTGTAAACTTTTGGGTATGGAAAGAACTAGGTTTTAGAAGGGGGTATGTGATGCCGAAGCGACTGGTGGCTAAGAAGTAATGGATACATGAAGTGTTAATGATGTGGGTATCCCTACATTAAGATCTATAGATGATGGTGAGACATGGACATAAAAGGGGAAAAAGACACAAAAGGTGTGATATATTTCGTAGGTGCAACAAATATCAAAGATGTAGGGATGATATAAGAAATAATGGGTTGTGAGGTGGAAGAACGTAACGCTACACTAGTGTTGGTCAATACAAAAGTGGGGGCAAGGGAGGGAGAAATGGAGGTAGGCATTCCGAACATGGGCTGCCCTAATGAGTCATGGGTGGAAGAATGGGTGAGGTAATACTGTAAGGATTTGGTATTATGATCAAGTAATTTTGTGAATTACTTTTCACTTGCGGGTATAGTGGTAGAAGTAGTGGGATCCATGGATGAAGAAATAGAAAGTGCTAAAGGGCTTGGAGGTAACGGATGGACACTGGCATGAAAAAACTAGGGGAGTTAGCTTGTTGGCGAGTCAAAACCATTTGAATGATGGAAAAATAGGTGGTTTGAACTTTGAAAATTCTATAGAACCATAGAAATAGAAGATGGGAAGAATTTGAAGGATAGAAATAGGTTGTTGTTTTTTATAAGAACAAAAAACACATAGACCGATACCGGTTGGGTAACTAGTGCTGGTTAGGAAAGAAGACCGATGTCGGTTACTGGACCAATTCTAGTTAATGTGGATAACCAAGAAATTTGGAAATTTGGAGAAAAAAGTCTAAAATAGGTGAAAATAGGCTTTGTTAATGGTGATAGAGACTCAGAAATAAGTATACTGTAAGATGTGAAACACAGAAAGTTAATATGTAAGAAGAATACTATTTTTGAAATAATAACCAAAAAATAGAAAAACTGATGTAGGTTGGGTAACTGGTGCTGGTGTGATGAATGAACCAACGATGGTCTTTGGATCGATGCGGTTTATTAAGTTTTTTGAGAAGATAAAGAAATTTTTGAATTTGGAGTGAATTAAATGAAAATAAAAGCCAATGCAGAAGTTGTGTATGGATGAAAGATGTCCTATCACACTCAGAAAAACAAGAATATTAGTGTGTCAAAGATGACATGGACCTCGTTAACATTATTGTCATTACTAGAGGTCTCACCATCCTGGTTTGATGAAGGGGTATTGTTTGGAAAAGGTTTCTTAAAGACCTGAAGATTTTGATTCGTCAGCGTGTAAGTGTTGTCCAGGATGAGATCTCCATTATCTAGCATTTCCTGGAAAATGGTCTTGAAGGTTTCTAATTTCCATCACTATGCCCCCTAATGGAGTGATAGTTATAGTAGTCATTCTCCTTATATCATGTAGGTATAGGAAGGGAAGGGTCAAAACTAGTGTGTGGTTTGATAGGTCGAAGGGTGATGGCTCCCACTTTTAACAACTTTTCCAACACAAAGGAGTAAGGTTATCCTATGGGGGTATAACATTTTTTGTTCATACTTGTACTGGAAATTCTGAATAGGGGATAAATTAGGAGGATGTTTGGGTTGGTTTGATGGATGAGAGGGGTCATCTTTCAGGACCACCACATTAGCAGATCCTTTTGCCTTAAAATGATTGTTGGAATAATTATTTTATGATTTAGAAGATGAAGAGGAGTCATTCGACCTAAATGAAGCATTCTTGTTACACAACTTAACCTTTTCCTCTTCAAGGGCACATATATCTAGCTTCCAAGCCATGGTTGATGCCTTGTCAAACATTCAAAATGTTTATACCTAAAGAGTTCGGAAATGTGAATGACATAGGCCCTAGTGAAAAAATCTATCATCTCAGGTTGTGGAAGTTTAAAGGTGAGATGATTAATGAGACCCTGCCAACGTGTGATGAATTTAATGATAGAATCCTCATCGTACTAATGAATAGAGTATAAATCAGTCATGGAAACTGTTGGTCATCAAACTTTCACCCGCATCTCAGATCTAGAAGAGTCGAGTTGTTTGAGATCATAATGGAGCCATATCCAAGTTGTGGGACCCTATGCGCTTGAGATGGATCTCCTGAGAAGGCCGGTTCCTCTATCTATTTCTACTGCTACTGCTACTCCTAAGTCCTGGTGCTAAAAGGGGAAATTAAGCTAATAAATGCCAAAGGACCAAGGATAGAAGGATAACATGAAAATGAACTACACTAAAAGGTGATAGAACTAGAAAAAGAGGGATGAACACTATTTTTTCTAAGTGGGAATGAGAAGGGGACACGTGAAAGGAGGCTAGAAATGAGTAGCATAGCTGAAAGCATGTTTACTAGGTCATTCTCATGAAACACAACTAAATAAGGGACTATAAGGGATGTGAAGTGGCAAAACAAACATGCAATGCAAAATAAAAGGAAAGAATAAGGAATGCAAATACGTTAGGACAAAGAACAGTAAAAAATGATGCTTCTATTACTTTCAGAAATACACAGAGCTGTTACAATGGCAAAAGAGGTCGATATCCACATGCATGAGCCAGATTTAGAGGTCTGCAACTCAAAATGCAGAAAATATGAAGTACTTAGCAAAAGGCGTAAGGATTCAGAGTATCCAACATTAATAATGATCCCAACTCATACATTTATAAATGAATTTTTGGAAGAATAAGAGGAGGGAAAACCCAAATTTTAAAAAGAACCACCAACAAGAATCATTCAATGCCTATGAATCTGCCTAAGAATCTATCAAATGCACTTCCCCAGGTCTGTTTGGCATGTTGGACAAGGAAGGAGGGTGGATCATATCAAATCTGGTGGTTGAAGCAATTAGATATGCTTCATTAATGATCAAAAAGATATTTTCCCATTTATCAGCTACCGGGTCCACCAAAATTTGAATTTTAATGTCTAGCACTGTGGGTGATGTCAATAGATCTCTGAAAAGTATAGGCGCACACCAACTGGAGCCCTGTAGAAAAATATATGGCTGTCAGAGGATCTCAAATCCATCTACACATGCAAGACATGTGGCATGTGTGAATTGGCTGAAAGCATGGAAAACTGTGTAAAATGTTTGTTGTTCCTGCCATGTGTCACTCACTGATTTGTTGTAATGACTCGACACCCTGTTGGCATGCTTTGACTAGTTACATGTGGCACACTCAAGCATGTAAGAGGATGACCTATCACATAAGGGCACAAAAGAAGGTGTGAGGGAAGGGTGTAAGGAATACAATAGAGGAAGGCACAGAGGAATGCGTGTGCAACACGTGTGGGGAAATGAGGTAAAATGGTGAGCAGATAATGTATGGTCAAGGAAAAACTATTACAAGATGATGTGCAAGAAAGAACAAGGATGAGTGGCTTCTAGGAAGAAGGTGAATGCACATAAGACACACATAAGGGGAAGATGTAACAAAGAATAAAAGGAAAAGAAGGGAAGAAAGGGAAGCGTGTAAGGGAGCATGAGAAAAATAAGGGGATGTGCCATGTGAACTTGATTGCATGCAACCTTGCAATGAAGAGCTCAAAGCCATAAGATGTATACAAGTTTTCCAAATAACTAGGAGAGTTCTTTAGATTAAAAAAACCTTCTTAGAGATATTTATAAAGAAATGATCAAGAAAGGTCTATGCTAACTGATTGAATGAGAAGATTGAGTGATTAGGTACAACACTGTACCAATCTATGACAAGTCATGTCAAGGACATGGGGAAGGTCTTGAGGAGCAAAGCATCATCTTGGGCAATGAAATAGTAGATGTGTTTGAATGATTACAAATACTGTTGAGGGTCTTCCTTACTATTAAATTGATTAAACTTAGGCAATTACCAATGTGCGAGATAAGGATGAACAGGTATAGATGGATGAAAAGGCTCATTACAGATTTCATCGTAAATCAAGGTATTTCGAGAGCCAGAAATAGATGTTTAAAGGGTCTGCATCTTATCCATTCATCCTTCTTTTATCAAGATCCCTCAGGAGGATTAGATGAAGGGCGCTCCCACCTCCCGTATAAGGGGGTGGATGAGGTAGATAAGTCGTAGAAAACATACCAGTATATGGTGGTGCCGAATAAGCAAACTGCAATGAGGGTATGTAAGGGGGAATAGATGACGAAGGCATGTACCCTAAATAATAATTGGAGGTGACGAGCAGTTGTTAAGGTAGGGTATAGGTGGGAGGAACTTATGTGAAGAACCTCGTAGTAATGGGCAGAAGAGTCTGGGGTATAGAAATAACCAAGTTCTGGAAGGGGGTATGAGATGTCGACAGTGACTTGGTGGCTAAGAAGAAATGGGTACTAATGATGTGGTAATACCTGATGAGGTGGGTATCCCTACACTAAGTGATTTAGATATATGTTGATGTGAATGTCAGAGGTCAGGGGAGTGAAAAACACCATGAAGGTGAGATAAATGCCCTGAAGGTACGACATATATCAAATATCGTAGGGATGCATCTAAGAAATCGATGGGTTGTAAGGAGGGAATGGATAACACTAGCACTGGTGTTGTTTGATAACAATGAAGTGGGGGATTTATAGATATGGTAGGAGAAATGGAAGTAAGCCTTCCAAATAATGGGCTGACCTGACGAGTCATGCAAGTGGAAGAATTGAGAGCAGGGTAATAATACAAGGTTGCAAGAGTATTATGATCAATGAATTTCATGAAAAATCCCTCGTCACCTGTACAGGTATAATGGTCAAAAGTAGTTGGGGTCCATGGGTGAAGAAATGGAGGAATGTGGTGAAGGGATGGGAGGTAGTGACTTACATGGTTGTCATGAAAAACTAGGGCGTTGGCTTGCTAGCAGAGTCAAAAACATGTGAATGATGGAAAAATAGGTGGTTTGAGCACTGAAAATTCTACAGAAATAGAAGATGGGAAGAATCTAGAATGATAGAAATAGGTTGTTGTTTCTGATAACAATAAAAATAAATAGAGACCAATATCATTTGGGTCATCGGTGTCTGGTTAGGAAAGAATACCAATGTTGGTCGATGGACTAATACTAGTTACTGTGCACAACCAAGAAATTTGGAAATATGGAGAAGAAAAATTCTAAAACAGGTGAAATTGGGTTCTGTTAAGGGTGACAGAGACTCAAAAATTGTTTCTCAAAAGAAATTAGGACACAGAAAGATGGATGAATGTGAATAAATGATATTTTTGACAGTAATATCAGCAACTAGAGGTATACCGATACCTGTCAATTAATCGGTGCTGGTATGATGAAGGGACCAATGCTGGTTGTTGGACCAATGTTGGTTACTGAGATTTTTGAAAAAATTAAGAAATTTTTTATTTTAGAGTGAATTAATTTCAAAATAAAGCTGAATCTGAGAAGCTATGTATAACAATAAGATGTCCTATCACACTCAGAAAGAACTAGAATTCACCAGTTGTGATTTTGGAGTGTGAAAGAAAAGAAAGAGTGATGAATCGTCCTCACAACTCAAAACACAATTCAATCAAGGAAAAACTAGCAAAACATGTAAATCATAGGTGTCATATTTTAGTGTTTAGTGGTTTACGCATTTTTAAACTGACCATGATTGAAATAGATTTTTTGGATAATGAAGGTATCCCTATAAGCAATAAATGGTTGGTTTTAGGTTAGTTTTGGATTAAAGTGTCCTCGATATACCTTTTGGTACGTGAGGTCCGAGCTCTACTATGATAAACCAGATCCAGAACACCAGGTGGGGCCCACCATCAACAAGTTGTTAAATCCTTGATGGACTTCTTCTTGGAAGGGAAATGTTTAAGAAATATGTAAATTCTGTAAAGTAGTTTGGCTTGGGAGTGTGTGTATAAATGTGAACTATTCTTAATTCAAATCCAATCACCAAGTGGTCATGACCTCCATCGTGTGATCGGTAATTAAATATATGTGATCGCTAATTAAATATATGTGATCTAATGCAAAACTCAAAGGATGAAATGCACATATTTTAAACCCAAATCGAAAAATGAGATTTAATGTAGCAACAAGGAGAATAGGAAGAGGAATGGTATCTTTCACTAAATCCAACACAAAAGAAAATAATAAGTATTCTTTTTAAGCATCTAAAGGATAAATTTTATTTTAGAAAAATAGAAAGAAAAAGAAGATTCCTAGGGAGAGATTTAGTGTGGATTTTTTCAGGAAAGAAACAAACACACAAATGCACCCTATATGAACAATGAAAAGAACCCAAAAGATGGGGGGTCCCACTGGGCGTGCCGAAATGTTTCACCGTAAAGTAGAGATAAAATAGATATCAGAGGTAAATGGAAAGGAGGAATACGTGTAGATAGTCAAAGAAGGTGTGTGAAGCAGTTGAATGTTGACCAAGATGATTATGAAGAGCTTCCCTTTGGCTAAGAAGGAATGACCTGAAATAGAACACAAGACCACAAAATAGGATTAAAAATATCAGTTGATGGATTTCCTAACAGTGGAAGCTAGATCTAGGAAAGTGGGGGTGCTTCCTAGAAGGTTGTCAATCCACATTTCAAAACAAGTTAACTGCTAATAAAGAACATGAAATAAAGATACCTACTGTAGTTGTATAATTCAAATATAATACACAAGAATAGTAAATTGAATCTAAGTCTAATAAAGGCGTCTAAGAATAAATCTAAAGAAGGAGGTTGATGGTTCAAGGTATGTAGAGTATGACAGAGAGTATTGTAGATGTCTATGATGAGGTTTTGGTAAGTTTTGAGAGGTTTTTGATAATAAAATTAGTTCTCTCGTTGGTTTAGAGGATATTTTACCAGTCGTAGAGACTGCTATCAGTTGGGTGACCAATGTCGATACCTGGTAAATGAACTGACACCAGTTGGGTGACCAGTGTCTGGTAGGGGAAATTAGGTGGAATGATTAAAAATGGAGTAGTTTTAGGCTCTCTGTGTAATAACATAGTAGTGATTAAGGAGGCTTAGGCATAGGGTCGTGGGATTTTTAAGAATACTCAGAGGTAATAAGATGAGTGTTTAGGCAAGGTATGAAGGGTAAATGGGACATATTGTTGGGTGGAGGTGCAGTGGGAGAGATCTGGGTAGCGGGGATAAGGGTATGAAATGAAACAGATAGCTAAAAAATAACTAATCTATCTATACATTTTAATGACAAAGGAGGAATGCACTTAATTTTGAAATGGATATGAATAGCAGGAGGTGATGATGTTTGTAGAAGAAGGTAGTCCCAAACGAATGTAGTAATAGGAGGAGGGCACAATGCTTCCTTGTGAGTACATTGGAGCTCTGGATCAATCTATTGATGAATGATGTGGTGTCTAAATGATGTAAGGGCCTCTGGTATGTCGCAAGATCACTGGAAAGCTTGAGAGTCCAGGATGCAAGGTCAAAAGAGCCAGGAAATAGAATTCAGAACCCGGTGAATGAGTTGGAATTGGCTAGTAAACAGAACCAAGGAAGCTTTCGTAACTGGTGCCGGCCAAGGGAAAATTGACTCCAGTTAAGGAAATTTAGCTATTTTGTACTAAAAATAGTTTATTCCTTACTTTTTCTCACGAGATTTAATTATGGTTGTGGGTAAGAATATTTGATTTGTACTTGTAGTGGTCAGATTTAGAATGAGGAAGTAGTTACTAGTAATTAGGAGGTAAAAACTAAGTCCCAGTCATGTTTTAGAAATAGTCATGGCTAATTATGGTAAGTGGTTAAGTGGTTAAGGCCGATGGTTAGGTGGTTAGGGTTAGGGAATGGTTCAAAGGTGCAAGTGCATAGGTGAGGTGGAATTAAATTTAATAAAGGGAATTAAATTAATTGTGAGGTGGGATTAGTATTAATTTAATTATGGGTAATTAAATTAATACTAATGTGTACAAGGGGCCATGGTTGGGCATTTGTGTCGATTAATTGATTGAAAGGGGTGAGAAGGATTGTGACCAAATTTTTGTTTCTACACCAACTCTGATACCAAATTATGGTACAACAACGACCGAGTTGAACAAAATAATGATATTTTCTATATATTATTCCATACAAGATCATTTACATCTTTATAGGTGTTTTATCTCTGATATAATCAGGGAGGTACAACAACACATACAATATAGAAGAGTTATTAAAACAACTTGTAAGATATTAAAATTTATTTTGTTACAACCTCACTAACAAAACAATATTATATTATCATAGATAATATAATTAATCACACTAACACTTAATAACCCAAGGAGTACTAACACATATTTACTAATAGGTTTTGGGTAGTCTTAGCTGATTTTAATTTTTTTTAGGGATGAGGGGACAAATTTACCACTCGCTAGATAGAACTACTACTTTGTGTAGACTAGCAATTATGTAACCACTGTGGTAGGGATGCAACCACATTAAGTGGTTACGTGTTCAAAAATTTCAAACACTCAACTTTGACGATAGGATAAAATCAACAACCAATGTTTGTACATTTTAAATTTTTAAAAATGCAACCCCCATGGTTGGGGTGGGGGTCAAAACCATTTGTGGAAAATGCACAAGTACTTCCTAGAGTAAGCAAAAATTGCATAATAGACAATTAGAATGTTAATTTTTTGTTTAAAAGTAAATTTTCTAGTTGTCCTACATTATAATTTCTAATTTCTTTTGTCTTGGGCATTTTATATGGTCTATATGTCAAGTGGAGCCGAGTTAGAGATTTATATTGGTTACATGCCATGATAGGACAACTAAAATTTTTGAAGACTATTTTTTTGGCTAGCTCACGACCCTTAAAATTAGAGAAGACACATTATTTTCTCCTATGAGCAAGATCCTATGTGACATTCTTACTTACTAGGGAATGGACCGGAATATATTCCAACTTCTATTACTAGCAGAAGAGTGGACTATCGCTTTGGAGAATTTTTATAGGATCAAAATTATATCAGTCATAGGGAGGTAGGTTATAGTATCATATACTATAGGGGTGGCCTAGAACTTAGAGTGGGCCAACTATATTGGTGATGCTCAAATTCTTGAAGGTCATCCCAATAAAGGGGTTATACTGGTAGTGGATCAGAATGCTGACATTCTAAACTTTTTAAAGTTGATCATTAACAAATTATTCTCCTCACTAGTCAAGGACAAGGACATTGAAAATATTCTCTACAGTTGGTATGTCATTATTAGGGAGACTGAAGAGGATGTACGTAGGTACATCTAGGTAAAATATATGTTATCCCTTACCTATATGGATTTATACAAAGTAATGAGGTAGGGAGGGTAGGGTTTGAGCTAGCTGACACTAGTTATGAGCTCAGTATATGAGAGGTTTAGACCATACACTAGGAAAATTCTAGTGTGCCATCTTAGAGAGATCATAACAGACCATTAGGGGAGCATGACCTTATTCTGATATACTCCTAGAGTGGTTGCCACTTTTATACATAGAGACATGATTGTAGAGCCATACTTGGCGATGTAACATTCTTGTCCCAGAGAGGGTGCTTCATTAATGGCATATTCCCTCATGGGGAAAGTTAAGGAAAAATTAGGCTATTTTGAGTTACATCTGATCGACAAGGTGTCATAATAGTTTGGGAAAATATTTTCCATTATAGTCCCAAAGATACTAGTCATTTACTATGGCGCACACGAGCGATAAGACATCTAGATGTGAAGATTAGAGTTGACTCCCTTGACACTAAGAGTCCTTGTTGTTTTAGAAGTGGGTGGAGTAGTTCTGGCCCACATAAAATGAAGAGGATGGAGAGCTATGACACCATTTCCACCACCACTAGGGAAGACACATCCACATAGGAATTATCCAACAACAATATGTTATGGTTGGATACTAATGCCCATAGAGGTTATACAACCCATTGATCAAGGAGAGGGAGGATATGGACAAGAAGAGGATGGTGAGGGTTAGATGCCACTTGGGGGGGGAGGAGGAGGATTACTACAAGACTTCATATGTTGGGTTAGACATAAAGTGGTAGACAAGAGATAGGTGGGCCCTTTTTTATTTGTTTCATATTTGCACTCCTTTTATTTAGACTACTACTTATTCCTAGAAGTGTTAGTGAATTTATTACATCTAGTAGTAGATAATATTTTTTTTGTAGACATTTCTTTGACTCTATTATTTTTTGTACATGTGCAGAGGCTACCAACAAGTAACTGTAGCTGATTTGAGATACCTCATTTGACATTTTTTCCCCAATTGTGGGTAATACCAATGATGAGCTATAGGTAGATCCTAGAGTTCCTTAGAGTGTTGGGAAGAATACAAATGTTTTCAATGCCATATACCATGAGCCATTACTCTTGGCCACTAAGAGGGCTAAGACCTTAGCACTTGAGGCTAATATTGACACTATAAGAGAGGTGATGCATTATCATTTGGGAGGCCATGTATCCTCTTCGAGGATGAAATAGACACAAATGATGCCAACATCTCAGGTGAGTGGGTCTCACCATATGAGACGGTTAATGAGCCCTTACCATTCCATGGTAGGGTTTTATAGTAAGAGGACTAAGAGACCAAATCATTTGGCTGGCGTTCACATTAGTGACCCTATTTCTACTAGACATGTTGACATATGTTTCACATGGATGCACCTGTATGCCCCATTTTTTATATATTTTTATTTTTTAGAGCCCACATTTACCCACTTAGCGTGGATGTGATGACCAATTTTGTAAAACTTGATGGACACATACACATATTGGAATTGTGACTCCATGATGCTATGTGACTCCTTTGATTATGCATTAAATGAGCTTATGCGCTTTTCCCGTTCTAGCGTTCATTTACATTACGTGCCACCTATGATCGCACTGTACTCGGAACTAGGCTAGTTTTCTTCCGTATGTGAGAGGTATGGTGATTTGTTTATGGTCGAACCTTACCATTGTACAATACATCGATGACTAGTACTTTTTTCAGGTGGAGTTAGAGCCACGCTAGCTTGCTAAACTATCTATCTTGCATCAAATGGGCGATAACAAAGTGTAAGATGACTACACTAGCAGTTTCAGTGTATGACCACTCCATGCGTTAGCTACCACAGGATGACACGGAAACCAATGCGGTGAACCCACCAACAGCTGTGTACCAGTAGCAAACTTGTGAATAGTAATTGTTCTCAAAATCCTGTATTGGACAATCTTATCTGAGGGTGATAAAAGGACGCGTGCATTGAGCATTTGTCACCATACCATTACTTTAGCCCCGCTTTCGGTAGCACCCATCTTGTTATATATCATGGTAAATGCGGTGTTATTCACTCTTTTATTATGGTTGGTAAGATCGATTGTTACCGCCTTTCTTTTCTTCGAGTCTTATATATAGTAGTGTAGCGGCAGAGTTGCGCATAGACCCTTCGCCCATCTCCTAATGTGGATTGATGAAATTATTTGGGTACAGTAGTATGATTTATGAGTTGACCAGATGATGTTACATCCCTCACACTCCTGGACTGAAACCTTAAACACCACTGGGAACCCCCTGTTCCTGCACACCCTACTGCCTTATCCCCACAATCCCCCTACTTGGGACTCAGACATGGGGCTTCAGCGGTCATAACCCTCCACCAGATCTGTCGTCTTTCAGCCAGCACAACAAACTATTGAACTATCATTTTCCATACCGAATCTCACACATAATAATTTGACATGGAAAACGTAAAGTGGCTTAGATATATGAATGCCCATTTCTTGTATTACTTATCTGCATATATATATATATATATTAGTATATAGAGATATATCTATATATAATAATATATTAGATACATATATATTATATATCATATCGATATTGGATAGTGAAGTGAAATATTTCTCCCATGCCCAAGCCCCATGTAACAATCAAGATACAAGGACTCATAACCAAAGGCCAAGGAAGGCGAGAGATTCTTCAGAGGATGATATAAACTAATGTTTCATACTCAAAGAGAAATATGTAGTTAAGTGTTTCATGAACAAACCTTTATAGACCCATATAAACTAACATCCTTATGTCCGACCGAGGTTTTCTAGGGAACAAGGGAATTATAACAATAGACAACCAAAAACTAAAGATATAATGTAGAGATGATTTGGAAATATAGTAATGATGCAAGACAATGTTAAGTGAGATAGTTGATAGCAGATGAAGGATAAAGAAATATCATGTAGAGAAGATAGAATAAATATCAAATTTAAGTAGCTTTTCTAGGTATAAACATGGTGAAGTGGGATGATAAAGAATGTAAATGAAACATGTAAAACATAACACTAAACATAGTACCTCTTGAGTTGAATGGATTTTACTTATTTTCCAAAATCTTGATCTTCAAGTGTATAAAGGTGAAAATCCCCATTATTAATGTCCTCAGTGACTAAGTAAGTTCCTAACTAGTTTGGTCAAAACTTGCATCCCTTATCAATATTCTTGATTATTTGACTATTTTAGAGAAGCACAAGACTACCAACCTAGATATAATTCTCATTGATGTTCTTGTTGTATCTTTGATCCATGAGAGAAACATAGATTTCTTTATGTTGTATGATTTTGAGATGATTTTCATCTTAAATTTCTAGAGCAACTAGGCATGTTTCCCAATATTCATCTTTATCTAGGAGACCTTGGGAAGAAACTTGTAAGTTAGGAAGCTGAACCTCTAATGTAAGGAAAACATAAATTGTAAAGGATAATGAAAAGGGGGTATCACCTATAGATGTGTGTAAGCTATTTTGATAAGCCCATAACACATGATATAGTTGTAAATTCCAATTAATTTTTATTATTTTTAACAATGGTAAGAAAAATGGACTTTGATGTATTGTTTATCACTTTGGCTTGTATGTTTTCCCAAGGGTAGTAAAGAGATGGAGTGTGATGTGAGATAAATAAATTTTTATATAATTATCAAATTTTCATATTCTTGAAGGAGATCTTATTTTTTGAAATAATGACCTCTGAGACTCCAAATCTATAGATAATCTGATTTAGAATGAACTTTTTAATGACTAAACTAGTGAAAGTGGTTAGAGGCATCACCTCTTCCCATTTTATAAAATAAACAGTTCTAGTAATGATGAAATTGTTCCCATCTATATAAGTGAGAGTAAATTTTCAAATTAGGTCGAGGCCCTACGTAGATAAGGGCCATGATGAAACAATTGGAAAATTTTCTTAAGTTGGAACATGTATAATGTACGAGAATTAATGCTATTCAGGACATTTTCAAACATAATCAATCACACCATTTTTTAGGGTGGGCCAAAAGTAGACCATCCTATGAATTTTGTGGGTCTTTACATGGCCACCAAAATGACCGTTTCAAACCCCATCATAATAATGGAACAATATGTGTTTAGACTCTTCCTAGTTGACATAGAGAAGGAACATAATGTCAAAGGCCTTCTTATATAAAACCACATCTAAAATCATACATTTTACATCAAGGAAATGGAGGTTATACCTCTATTGAGTATTGAATTTTTTTGGATATGTGTGATCAATGAGATAGGTTACTATATCCATATACTAAGGAGATAAATAAAAGATGGGTTTTTCTATATAAAAAATGAACTTATCATGAAATTCAACATCCACTAAATATCCTGAGTCCAAGGGGTTTTCAACTATCCAATCAATGACTATATGGCCTTTAAAATATTTTTGATTTACATAAATTAACTTTAATTTACAAAGGAGTGTGATAAGATGACCAAATATCTTGGAGAGAGTTAGTTGCATTTAAAAAGTGTAAAGTCCCTGAGATTTGATGATTACCTTAGTCTCTGGATTCAACATATAATGTCTCAAGTGTTTAGTGTTGAACACTATGAAAACGAATTCCTTTTAATCATGAGAATATTGTGTTCATATTCCAAAAGAACATGATTGATAAAATAAAAGACCCATTCTTTTCTAGCATCATCTTCCTAAGCATGCATGCAGATAAGAGAAATGTCAGTTATGCATAGACAAACAATAAGTGGTCTATCAAATCATGGTGCCATAAAAGTGGGATGATATATTAGGAAGTTATTTATGGATTCAAAGGATTCATGAAATTATTGGGTCCATTTGATGGAATTATCTTTCTTTAATAGATTTTTTATTGGGTTAACCGCATAGGTGAGATTTGAAATGAATCTTTGTATAGTGCCTAGTTTCTCAAGGAATGGTTGGATCCCTAATTTGGTGGTTAGAAGGACCATCTATAGGATAACATGGATCTTAGTATGATGAAAATAAATTCTCCATTTTGATATGATGTATCTTAGAACATTTCTACCCATCACTCTGTTGGTGCTTGATTTGATCATGCCATATTTTTCCCTCAAAAATCATCAATGAAGATCCTTCTCTATGGTCGTGGATCACATTTGGGCCTTGCATCATTTCCAAATTCTTTTTCCTTAAAGAAAAATTCAATTCTGGGTGCAAATGGTGATTTCCCTACATTTTATGGTTTGACAGGCATGTTTTCCCCATCAAATTATATCTCAACATCTTTAGCTACGTGGTCTCTTTTGATTAGATGATGCACATTGGGTCTATTTTATAAGTTGTAACTTTTTGCTATGTTTGAACAAAGATCAATTTGGCCTCGTGGCCCCGTTGAGTTCTGATTGGCCGGTCAAATTTATAAAGGACGAGAAAAAAAAAATTTCCCCCAAAGGTGTATACATGTTCATTTTTAATTGGTTGTGGCCTGATGGGTCTTTTTTCGTGAAATTTTCCAATTTTGTCTCATTTGTAAAAAATAACAAATTGGCCCCACAGCCCCGAGAGTCTCTGATTAGCTATTCAAAAATTATGAAGCGGCAAGGAAAAAGTCTTACTTTGACCCCAAAGATGGACAAATGGCATTTTTTCAAGTTACAAGTGGGGAAGCGGGTCAGTGGAACATTTTGAAGATTTTTACCTCCTTGTACAAGGGAGAAAAGTCATGAAATAACCCCCAACTTCGTTGGGTCCCACATCAAAAGTTAGAAGAGGAAAGGTAGGTCGTTAGAGCACTTTGAAGTTTTTTGGATCAACATTAAAAAATAAAATCGAGAAGGTGGGTCGGAGGAGGAAAATTGGAAATTTTTCCTTTTTGTTAAAAAGGGTAAAATTGTAGAAATGAGTCACGACTCCATCAAAGGCCCAAATTAATCCACGTGTCGAGCCTGTATTTTAAAGGCAGAGGGGTGGGGTAAAATGTGAAAATTGCTCATTTTCTCCAAAAGTCATAAAATGCAAAAGGCAACCCCAAGCCTACTTAGAATCTATTTTTCCATGTGGACAACTCTAATCTAAAGTTGAGAAAGGGCAGAATCAATGGTTGTTATACATTACATCTGAGTTTACTGCAATTTTTTCTCCAAGACTCCTAGAGATGCAAATAAGCATTGTTTTTCATCATTTTTTGATGAAATTATTTGTCTTTTTTGTCTGCAAAGTGCAATTGAATGGATTTAGAGCTTAATTTTTGAGTCCAAGGAATGTAAAGGTTGATATTTTGAAGTTAGAATTACTCAGGCACTTGCAAAAACGTTAATTACCAGAGAAGCTAGATGCAGAGAAAAGCTAAGAGGAAAGAATAGGAAAAGGATGAAAACATGCTCCCAGTTAAAACAATGATGGAAATATATGAAATAATTCACCTTTTGAACAATTGGAAACTTTTTCTTGTAAATCTGTTAAACATCACTTTCTGGAAATCATGATCAAATATGTAACAAACAAAGGTTCCTCGAATATTCTTTTCTTGCAGGGAAAGCTTGGATGTAAATTGAGCATTATAAAAATCATACTTTAGTCATGCAAATGGTCGGGGGTTGAATTCTTACGAGAAAATTTGAGAAATCCCATCTTCCTGAGAGACCATCTGAGAAACCTGTTAATCTCTTATGTTTTAGATTTGATCATGTCAAGTTGGTTGCAAGTGTACAACCATTGACAAGCTCTAAGATTGTTCAAGAAACCTTCCCCTGCTGATGAATCTAATCAACTTCGAATTAATCTATGTTAATCTTGGGAAAATTTGTGCCTTCTTTATTTAAGAATGTCTGTAAATAGTATTTCTTGTTCCTATTGCAATTTTGTGTTAAAATCCCTCCGAATCACACAAAATCTTGTCCCTGTGATAGTTTAGTGGCATTTACAATTTCATTATGAGAAGAGCCTTCATCCTGTAATGAGATAAACAATTTAAAATCACTTTACTATCATTTTGTTGATAAAGATTGTCTGTAAGCCTTTGAGTGTATCTTAGGCGTGAGGAACCAAGGGTCTTTAATGTTTAATTGAGTCTTTAGCTCGAGCCTTCGTGTTGAATTCTCAAATATTGTGTGAAACCATGCAGATATGGGCCTCCATTGATGCACACCTTCTAGTTGAAGGAATATTTTAGCTATTCTGAAGCATTTTGTCATTTAGTTTTCTAATTGTTGTGAAGGTTCTCAAATATCTGGAAAAATCAAGTTTATCCTACTTAATCTCCCACCAAAAATTATTCAAAAATAATGAATCCTACCTGAACTACCCTTGTTTTCCCTGTATGTCCACAAATAAATAAATTTTATTGCCAAAATGTGCAGAAGCAATCAGAATTCCATAATGTCTTTAGTAACCTTAACCTTGTTTAGAAAATATCACCATTCTTTAGAAGTGACAACTCGTGAGAGTTAAATTGTGGTGCATTGATCATATTGTCTCAAGGTTTCCTTTCAAATTTGTGCAAAGAAGGATATCTTCTTTATCCATCACTAACAGCGGTTAAAAAATGGGTCCTCTCACCCTAGTTGAAAGACACAACCTAAAGTAGTGAGGATAGATCAAATTCTTTCAAAGGTGCTATCCATTTCTCTAACATCTGAGCGACAAAGAGCCAGTTGAATCACCTCCCTAGCTACAAAATGACATACATGATGATTTATCTGTCTCTAGGATTCTTGTTAAATCTATGATGATGCTCAACTTGTAAAGGAGAATCAATTTGGATACCAACACCTAGATTGGTGCATCATTACCGGTGATTATTTGAAGTCTCAAGGTGTGGTAACAACCCAGATTGGTGCCATTTCTAGGGATTATTTGAACTCCAGGACTTATTTGTGTGGAAATAACCTAGATTGGTGCTATTCTAAGGGATTATTTAAACTTTGGGATGTATTTGTGTGGTAATAACCTAGATTGACACTATTACTGGGGATTATTTGAACACCGGGACCTATTTGTGCGGCAACAACACCTAGATTGGTGTTGTTGCTGGGGACATGAAGGTGTGTGCAAAGTTTGAACACCATTAACAACACATATAGACCCTAGTAATTCTTCTTACAAATTTTAAATTTCAAATACATTGTTGAAATGTCATCCTATGTCCAAATTTGTAAGAATCGAGCAAAGTTACAAGTTCTGTGTGTAATATTTCTAGTTTTTGTTGGTTTTTGCACTAAGTTTACATCATCAATGTTAAATATGGGTAAAGGAAGGTCAGATCTATGAATATTTTCATGAATTTATTGTTGATTGACATTTGACAGATCAATTTTAGTGCATTTGCACAACTAAGGTGAAAATCCTTAGTGGTAACTCCGTGTTGAATTAATATTTAATAAATGTCTTAACCTTTGTCAATTTAAATTTATCACTAATCTTTGCAAATATGGAAGGAAGAAGATGTTTCTTCATTAAATACCCTACTAGAAGGTTGTTTCTAGAATTGGGAAAGACAAATTCTGAAGGAAGAAGAATCTGGAAAGTTATTGGAGATCATAAATCAAGAAAAGAGTTATCAATTGTGGAAACTGATCATCCTGTCATTGAAGATTGCCATACTTCCTTAAGTGCTTCTGAATCAGGTAATATTTTTGTAGATTGAAATTCTCCACCTGGAGAGGGGCCTTTATTTGTATTTGAAAATTTTACATCTCATTCTATCCCTGTGTTTTCCAAATTTGATAGGATCTTCCAAGAAACAAAATCTTTATAGAACATTCATTTTGAAAATTATACTCTTGTGTTCCAAAGACCCCTTGTCCCTCATCATTTTGTATCTCTCCTGTAAGGTCACCTCCTCAAAACAATATGGCCCATCCCCCCCAGACCTCCATTTGTTGTGAACACTTTTGGTCCTATAGATTTTAGAGGTATGGCTGGATATCCAAATGTTGTGCCCCAAGATGTTAGAAATAGACTGCCTAAATTTCAATGAAATAATGCTATTACTAGTGATCAACACTTAAAGATTTTTGTCAATATGATGGTGGAATTTGAGATTGAATTTTAGGATGTGTACATAAAACTATTTATTCATACTCTTGAGGAGGATGCACATGATTGGTATAAGTCTTTACCAGATAACTCAATAGATTCATGGACAGAAATGAAAAATGCTTTTAGATTGCAATATGGGGATAAGACAGATCCTAGGTTTCTTTTATTTGAATTTGAAAATATTAAGAAGAATCCTAATGAATTTGTTCATGACTTCAATACTCAGTTTAATAAGACCTTGAATAGGCTACCTGTAATCCTGAGGCCAAGTGATGTTTCTTGTTTAATAAAATACTCCAATGCTTTTTATAAGAAGGCTTCCTATTATTTGAGGGATAAGAACCCAGTAAAATTGAGGCAGGACATCACCATGGCTTTGCAAATTGAAAACAATATCAAAGCAATTGGTAAGCCTCCTAAAAGGGAAGGTATCAAACTGATCAATCCAGATAAGCCTTAGTCAAGTAAGTCTGTAGATCTAGAAGATGTTGTAAAAACTCTGGCCAGAGCAGTTAAGGAAATATCGTATAAACTGGCCATACCAGAGAAGGGGATTGGACAAAGTTCCCAAGGTCAACATAAAGCACAAGGTCAAGAAATATTTTAAAATCATCCTAGGGGTGATCATAGATCTAATGATAGAGGAAAAGAACCCGTGGGATGAGGAAATAGACCCCAACCCTGGGAAAATAGATTGGTGCCTGATCCTTTAGCTACCAGAGTTACTACTATGGAATAGGTCTATGATACGTGAGTGGTGTGATAGATGTTTCTTGCCACATGCCCCATGTGATGAAGACAAAGAAGTTGAGGAAGTTGATGATGACACTGATGATGATGTGTGCATGATGGGGTGCTCTACAAGCTCACAGCAAGGAGCAACTTCGACTGAATTAATCAGTGCTGGAACTACTGCAAATTTCTAGGATTGCATTCACTGGGTATTACCCCTTCCTCCCTCTCATACTTTTGAAATAGATATGGTACAAGCTTTTGAATTTCCTAATAATGATTTTGAATACTTAAGGGCATTAATGATTAAAAAATATGATGGAGGAGTCCCTTCTGAGGAGGATAGACAGTTGTTAATGAATGTTGTGGTTTCCTAAGAAAAAGAATATAACACTAGGAGTAAAGTTGTCAAAGGGGTAGGGCCTCAGGCCAAACCAAAAACTCTAGTTCTCACCAATATCCCAAAAGAAACTCCTAAGAAAGATACATCTGAAAAAGGCCTTGTTTCCCCAAATAGAACTGGTATCCCTGCCCATGCTCAGACCGTGAAAAATCCTTTGTTGTCAGATGAGTTTGTCAGTCTTCCTCTAAATGCTACCTTGCCCAAATACGTTCCTTATGAAATTTCCCAAGTCTTGAGTCAGATCAAGATTTTTGTTCCAATTGTTGAGCTGCTTAGGATTCCTGAGCACAAGAAAAGGGCCTTTGATTATTTGGGATTGAAAGAAGAAAAGATTACCCAAGGCAGAAATGTAAACAATGTTGAGACTCCTCCTACCATTGCAGAGTTGGAAAAACCCCAAGTACTGGAAGAACTAGGTGAGCCACCTGAAGTATATTTGGGAACATCCTTGGTTGAGTCCTAGCTAAATGTATATCCATTTTTCACTACCTTAATTATTAGGGAAAAGATGTTACACAACTGTATGTTTGATTCTGGAGCATCATGCAAAGTTATGCCTCTTGAGGTCATGAATGAATTAGATATCAAAGTGACAACAACTTATGGGAAGTACACTACAATGGATTCCAGAGAGGTGCGAGTGGTTGGATATGTCAACCGATAACCATACCGAAAATTTTGTTTCGATCCCTCGTTAGGGATCCTCCGCATTCAGAATATTGTAAAATCCCTTCCCGGGAAATTCAGTTTTTGAACTTAGTCTTTTTGAGCCTTTTTTGGCTGGGCGCATGGTTTTTCCTTGCAACATCAATTTTTGATGCGCCCCCTTAAAAGCCTTTGGCGCATGGTTTTCCATGTTAGCACGCTTCTCGGTGCGCCAAAGGCGCATGTATTTTCCGTGTTACACCACGTTTTGGTGCGCCAATGGCGCACATAAATTCATGTCGACAACTCGTTTGATGCGCCAAAGTCGCACCCATTCTCCTGTTGTCAGTTACTTCCATGCGCCAAAGGGCGCATGCTTTCCTCTGTCGACAGTCGTTTTCACGCGCCTTTTCAAATGGTGGTTGGCGCATTTATGACAAATTTTGTTATATATACCTATGCGCGCCATGTCATTTTCATTGTTCTTTTGTCAGCACGTGATTTTTCTGGATTTGTCAGCCCCTGCTCTGTCGCTTTCGTCGTGTTGTGGACCCGCTCAAGGAATTTTCGCTATATTTTAAGGTAAGAGGTTCTTCCCCTTCCCTGTTTTATGTTTTCTGTTCTTTGGGCTTGTTTTTGTCCGGTTTTGGTGTGTATGCCAACTTGCTGGCCAGTTTTCATCAAGTTTGAATGTGTTTGAGCCTTTCCCCCGTGCTGTCCTGTTCATTTTCTTCTGTTGCTCTTGCTCTCCCTCCCTCTTTCCGGATCTGCTGGAAAAGGGGTCGTTTTGTAGCTAGCTTGGTCTGTTTACAAGGTTTTTGGAAAACCTTACTTGTCCAAGCAATTTTTGAAGTGGAAGAGAAAGAAAGAGAAAGAGGTTTGAGAGCTTATTTCACAAGGCGCACCGGCGCGCCTTGTAACAATCAAGACAGTCGCGCCCCTCGGCGCACCTATCCGACTTGCAACATACTCAAAGATCCGCGCCATGGCGCACCCTGCCATCCTGATACAGCTGAAATTCATGCGCCCATAAGCGCACCCCTTTTGCATGCTCCAAGTGTAAATCCCGCGCTTCCTCCTATAAGCCTTGGCGCACCCTTTACCCATGTTGCATCCCATTTCCACGCGCCAAAGAGCGCACCCAGTTTCGATGCAACAAAAGCCTTTTTCGCGCAAGTATAAAGATTACATAGGCGCTGGCACACCCTCCGATGCAGTAACATGATGTTGTGTAAACCCTCCATGCGCCGCGCTATATTCCTTTGGCGCATCATTCGTCCATGTTACACAATCTTTCCATGCGCCACAGGCGCATCGAACCCCAATGTAACACGCATTTCCTGTGCGCCCTGTTATAAAATGCAACCTGCTTCATCCATCTTCCATGCGCCGTTGGCGCCAACTTAACCTCTGTTGCACCCTTTTCCTGTGCGCCTTGACTATTCAGCCTGTTACACACATCTTCCATGCGCCCTGCGCCCCGAGCCTTAAAAGTTCTAACTCTTTCTTCTGCTAGTATTCCAATGGAAGATCAAATGACTAATTCAAGCTTCTTGGATTGGGTTTCGCTCCTTCTACGTGCAGATCATCAGATAAGCCTTGAAGAACACATGTCTACGTCAAGCAAGAGACCCACCAAACCAAGAGGGAAGGCAAAGCTAACAGAAGAAGAAATGAAATACAAATATCAGAGGGTCAGGATGCCCGAATCACAGGCAGAATGTAATATGGATGTCAGGGATTCTGAACTGGGCCACATTGACATAGAGGAATTCTGGGTAAGGACTCAGAAAGTGACAAGGAGTCCATGGATGGATAAATTGATAGGCAGCGCCCTGCACTTCGCCGGTGGGATTCCTGTCAGTGCTGTTAATAACGAGTTTATGATGGTTGTTGCACAATCCTTCAACAAAGACACAAGATGTGTCGAGAATAGCAAGGGCGAGGTAGTTATAAACCTTACTGCCCGTCGCTTTGAGTTGATGCTTGGGATCCCTCACCACCGAAACTATGTGGCTGTTAGCCAACAGGAATGCCTCAAGGCTTGGGAGGACAATGAAGACAAGTGCATGCAATTAATGAATGAGGTCTACCTCAAGAATAAGAAGGTAGTGACCCGGTGGCCTCAAACTATCCACCGGAGTGATTTCTCAGAGGAACTCAGTGATACAATCACCTTCCTGAGCAGAGTCTTCGGTCTTTCAGATGCTCACTACTTCCATAAGTGGATGCTGCGGTACCTGGAAACCATGAATAAAAATCTGCCCGATCAGCGTTTCTGCTGGGGGGAGATAATAAGCAGCACTATATCCGAGCAACTGCAACAGTTCGCTACGACCGGAGTATTCCACATGAACTCCTACGTCGTCTATGCTGCCGCAGCTGAAAGAGATTATCCAGGGCTGCACCGAAGTGGAACTTGGCCTCAGGCCAAAATATATGAATACTATCAAGAGCTGAAGCTGGAGAACAGCATCCAACACTTCGCTAAGATCAATGATGTTTTCTTCTACCACATCATGTGCATGTTGCGGCCAAATTTGACTCATTCCCGGACAACCAAAAACATAGTGGCAGTCACAGAGAAGTGGGGGGCCTTGTTCACCCAGTTTCCCACATTCACCTATCTGAGGGCGGTCAACTTTTTGGGCGAGCCCACTAGGTTGCCAAGGTATGCTGGACCAAAGCTGGTTCTATTGGAATTGTCAAGGCAGCTGGTCACATATCATGAGAAATGCCAGAAGAGAAAGAAGGGTGGGACTCCTTTCCCCCTCACAGTAGGCCGATACACTTGTTCCAGCTATCACAAGGCGAAGGAGATGTTTGCTGAGCTAGAATTGCTCAACCTAAAGCATGATTTCCCAGCAAGGCCTACATTCGACCCTAGGGGCTGTCTACCAAGGGCTAAGCTTGATCCGATTCATGTCCCTCAGATTGAGGATATCTACATTGACGTTCTCCATGAGGTAGAACTCAGAAGAAAGGATCACTCTCGCTTAGCATTAACGGAAATCATCCATTACGGAGTGGCTATTGTCCCAAAAGGCTTCCAAACCACGGAAGACGAAGTAGACAAAGTATATAATGACACAGAAGGGGATGATTGGCCCTTCCCGGACATTGACAGAAGCAAGGCTCCTCAGACAATTGAGGAGAGGGTCAAAGAAACCATGCGGAGAACAGAGCATTGGTGCCGCATGAATGGGTTAATCTACCTCGGTGTAGATTTTACAACTTCTCCTTTGGGTAATGCGCCTCCAAGATCAAAGAAGCAGCTAAAAGGCAAAGCTGCAGAAGGTGAGCCTAGCACCATTCAGGAGGAAGCCCCTGAAAGTCCTCTTCCTTCAGAGCCTGAACAAGTAATAACTCTGGACTCGCCAGAGAAGGAATTGACAGAGGATAGTCCTATACGCCCATCCACCCAGGATGTCGGCATCGCTACAACTACAGAGGTCCCTTCTATCCCTTCTTCTTCTCTTCCTCCCCTTCCTCAGATGTCGGCAACCACTCCTTTGGTTGTGTCCTCTCCTTCTTCTTCTACTCTCTCCCCTGCCTCTTCGTCCATCTTCTCCTCTCTCGCTGATTTGTCTTCCTCCATTTCTTCCCTCATTTCCGGACTCCCTTCCCTTCCCATGTCTTCTACAGCTGCGGTTTCCCTTCCTCCCGTGGGCATGTCTTCGGCTATTCTTTCAATGCCGCCGCCGCGTGTCTCCACGTTCTTCCCCTCTTCTACCGTTGCTGCCTCCCCCTCTGTCTCTGGTCCTTCTTCAATAGGACCAGCTTGGATCTCTCAGCAGCTGAGCCAACCAAAGAGGAAAGTCCCCATCGCTCCGATGGACTTTTCAGTCATTCCGGCTAAAGGAGCAAAGAAGCACAAGCCAGTTACACGCTTCTCCAAGAGCGCTGCAGGTGAGAGAGTTATGGAAATTGCCTACCCCGATCTCACCAAAGAAAAAGAAGATCTGTCTCCGGCAGATTTCACAGTGACCCAAGTCACAATGGGGACATCCTCTGAAAGTCTCCAGGGGGAAGCTCTTTCCGCAGTTGATGCACTCTGCGAAAAGCTTCAGGAAACAAAGGAAGAAAAGAGGCTACTGAAGGAGCAGAATAAATACCTGCTTCAAGCCCTACAGAAGATGGGAAGCGCACCTCCCACAACTGCCGCCGAGACTCCTGAGCTGCTCAGTCAGGAGAAGATCAATGAATATTCAAAGATCGGCGAGCAGGGTATGGCTGTTTCTGCTTGGAGGAGCCAAATCCTTAAGGATAGTGAAAAGGTGATCGCCGAGTATATCAGTTTATACCTGAACATCGAGAAGGCGAATAAGGAACTCCAAACATTAGCAAGTCCAGTATCAGAAGAGCTCGAAAACGCCAGACTCCAACACGAGGCTTTCCAACAAATGTTCGACTGTTCAGTCGAAGATTTGGTCAAGTTTGGAGTATTCGGTCATCCAAGGACCCTCAACAAAACCATGTCCACTCTGGACTATCGGATAGATCAGCTCGAATTTGTGTTAGAGAAGATAGACAAGGTGAAGGAAGAGGCCCTGGATGCGATGCATCAAATGGAGAAGATTGTTCTATCTATGACTCCAGGGTTGCTCACTCCTTCCCTCACCTTGAGATCAGCTGACGATACTATCCGAATTTTCAAGGAGCTAGCTTCTCAAGGGACAGGGCCAGAAGTCACTTTCGACATCGAATCCATCAACAATCTACTGGCCTGTAGAGACTTCATCGGGTCCCTAATCGAGGCGGGTAAAGACTATTCCAAGGTCCCCGAAAAGCTCATTGATGAGCGGGAAACTTGCGAAGCAATCAGTGAAAGGCACAAGGATCCATCACAGGATCAATTTGCGCCAATGATCAGCAAGTTCTTGGAATACCGCGCTCAGTTCCACATCTCATCTCCTGATCAGCATCAGAAACAGGCGACCCCTTTTAGGCCACAGGATGATGATGATGAATAGCTTCTTCTTCTTCTTCTTCTTCTTCTCCTCTCTATTCTCCGGCTTTCTCTTCGAAATATCTGAAGTGTGTTGGCACAAACGATGACATCATCCATGTTGCATCATGGGATGATGTCATCCACTCCAAGTTGTCAAAGTCAACATGACTTTTGGATATTTTGTAAATATCTTGTAAATAAGTGGTTGGCTCCATTTTGCCTTCTCTCTCCCTCACTTTCTATAAATACTAGAACACTTGTTGTATTCAGGGTGAACATTTTTCAGATAGAAATAGAGGTGAGGAGAGAAAGACTTTGAGCTTTCTTGTAACAGATAAAAACAATTAATACAATTATTCAGACTTTGTGCTCAATAGCTGTGTTATACATTAGATCTTTCTTATGTTAGATCTGCATGTGTCTTTTCTGTTAAATTCATATCTACTTTTCCGTCATTTGTTTATCAGTATTGCTTTGTTTATTTATGTGAGTAGGTTTGGCTCTGTTTACTACCAAACCCAAAGCATAGATCTTCTGACCTTTCCGCTTTGGAACTCATTTCTTTTCTTCCTTCGGATCTGTTCTTTCTCTTCTCCTTCTTTTATTCCTTTCTCTTCGCAGCCTAGGAAACTCTACTGGGATGAGATCCCAACCCCCGAAGGCAGAATCTGTGAGACTTGCATAGGTTCCTGCTAGTAGAAGTAGCAATAAACCAGTTTCGCTTTGCTGTCTCAAAGAGGGGCTAAGCCCTGCAACACCGTTGGCCCGTTTATCCATAGATCTGTCCACGCGACAGATTTTCGGACCAACAGTTTTTGGCGACTCCGCTGGGGATCGAACAGACAGATCTGTCAGATCTATGCTGGTAGTAAGATAAAAAATCAGGAAAAATCAGCAGGTTGCTGCCAGTTTGCAAAGCTGAACTTTTTGTTGAAAATCCAAAAATTTGCAAATGTGCCCAAATCGAAAAATTTTCTTCTGAGAGTCATAGATCTGAGCCTGTTACAGATCTTTAGTTCGCTGAGTTTTTGTCAAAATTATTATTTTTCCGTAGATCTGAGTTTTGATTATTTTCTAAAAAGTTTGAAACCCTCTGAAAAGTAAAAATCAGATCTGAAAAATCAGCTTACTATCTTCCCCACCATCTTATCCTCATTTTCATCTGTCATTTAACCGCAATCGGTTTCTGAAGAGGATAATTTTCAAATATCCAGAAAAGTGCATGCTGCTGGTCTTTGTCAGAAAAACCAGAAAATCAGCAAGTACACCCAAAAATAAAGTTTAAATCTGCGCTGTAATATTGCAGATTCGAAAGGTACACTGGCGAGTGAACCTTTTACGCGCAGCAGAAGAGCCCGTGGAGAAGCCGATCCTACTTTCGATCTGCTTCAGAGGCACAATTTCAGCGTAACACCGGCACGTTTTTCAGCGCTAAGCTCGGCTAGCCGGTCATCCAGGAGTGTTTCGCCTTCACAAAGAAAAAGTCTTTTGCCGGGAGCATCCACATCCCTTTGTAGTGCTTTACTACTCAGCGGAACTACACTTCCAGCTCGTGTTCTCTTTCCGGCTTTTCAGATGGCGGTACCATGGGGAAACGCTATGGGTCCGTTGGCTTTACCACATCCAGTTCACGCACTCCCTCACGGAAATCGAAAGAATTTTCCTAAATTCGACGGGAGCGGAAATCAAAGCACGGATTCCCACATTTCTGCTTTCATTATGTCATGCAGTATTTTGGATGTGACTCATGAAGATGTGTCAGTTCGCCTCTTTCTGGAAACTCTACAAGGGCCTGCAGCTGAATGGTTTCAGCATTTGCCGGCCGGATCTATCACTAGTTGGGCAACTTTGCGGGACGCTTTTGAAGACAGGTATAAGCCTTCAGAGGATGCATTTACTTTATTATCACGGATCACTCATCTGAAGAAGGAGGCAAATGAGACCATGCGCGATTTTGTCGCCCGGTTCAATGCGCTGATCAACCGTGTCCCTACTGCCATGCTTCCAACACCGGAGAACCAGAAGTGTTTTTTCGTAAATGCCATGAGTTCAAAAGTCAGCTTCTTGCTCCTTCAAGAGCGAGTAGCTACTTTGCCTCTCGCTCAGGCTGCTGCCATCCGTATAGAAGACAATTTGATAATATCTGGCGAGTTAAGAAAAGAATCAGTAAAGCCTAAGTCTTTGGGCCCTTCGCCTATCACTTCGTCTGATCCAGCATTCCAAAAAATGGCGAATGATTTGCTTGCACTGAAGAAGCAGCTGGCCCAGACCTCTCCCAGTTCCTCGTATCGGGATATCCCGCGGAGGAATTTTGTTCCTAACAACGCTTCACAAAGGCCGCGCTTGCCTACAGCTGCTCCACGGTTGGCGCTTGAAGCTCCTCCGGTCAATGCTTTGGCCGAAATTGAAGAGGAAGAAGAGCAATACTATGAGGAACCTTCGCTCCAAGGCGAAGATGATCAAGATGTCGGTGAACCGACTGGCGACTCCACAATTGGATACATGGAATTTGATGAGGACGAATCCGATGAAGAAGAGAGTACGCAAGGCTATGCAAGCGGACAATCCTACGCTGTTTTTACCCGCTCGCAAGGAAAAGAAGCAGAGGTTGATGCCCATACGCAGAAAGAGAAGGCCGTGTCAAACACGCCTCCAACCATTGTTAAAAGAGGTAATCCTCTTCCCACTCAACTCCCTGTTAAATCTTTTGCAAAGAAGTCTTTTCCACCTATCTCTCCTCCGAGTCAGCCCTCTCATATTCCTATCAAGATCAGTAACCCTATTCCATCATCGCGGGGTGAAGGACTCATTCCTTTACCTACGCAACCCTTGGCCGCATTTGATATAATAGATCACGCAAAAAAGACCAAGATCCAAATGTCTGAAGCTGAGTATCTTCAGTCAAACCCCGAACAGCTTGTAAGATTGACTAAGTATATCCAAAGTCAAGCTGTTATAGCTAAACCGGTTTCCCTGAAAGGAATCCTTTCTACTCCTCCTGAATCCCACATAAATGTCGCTTCGACGTCCGCATCTGGCAAGATAGAGCCTTTCTATCTCTCCCTCCTGATCAATGGCCATAAGTTGAGCAATTGCATTATTGATTCCGGAGCCTCTGATAACGTCATGCCTGCCAAAGTCGCTCATGCTTTGGGCCTTACTCTTACCAAACCCTTCGGCAGATGTTACTCATTGGAAACAAAGCAAGTTCCGTTGGTTGGCCAAATCAAGGACGCACAATTTGCGTTTGCAGCCTTCCCGGATAAAAGAGTAAAAATGACAGTCCTTGTTGCTGACATCCCAGCAGCCTATGGAATTCTACTAGGAAGGAGTTTTTGCAGCGAAGTCGGTGGAGAAATTCACATGGACTGGTCCAAAGCTAGAATCCCAGTCAAAGGCGTAATGCAAACTTTGGAGCCGGAATCCCAAAAGAAATACTTGGTCACTAGCTCTGAAGACCCCAAAGCCCAAATTCTTTTCGAATCATCAGGGTTGGGGAATTACTTCTTATCCACCGAGGCGGAAACAAAGGACGTTTTTGTTCAGGAAAAGGATTGTAATAAGATCTGGACCTTGCAATTTGATGGCAGCTGCGCGACTAGTGGATGTGGCGCTGGAGTTGTGCTGATATCTCCCGGGGAGGAGATAATTCCTCTTTCTTTCAAATTGCAGTTTTTCAACACTAATAATACTGCTGAGTACGAATCTCTGTTACTCGGTATGCAAGCTGCAAAGGAAAGAGGAATAAAAAATCTGAAAGCCCAAGGTGATGCCGAGCTAGTTGTAAATCAGGTCAAAAGGATTTACCAAGTGAAAAATGAAAGGCTCAGGCACTACCGTAATGCGGTATGGGACAGCATTGAAGAATTTGACGCTTTTTCAATAGAGGCCATTCCAAGGGCCCAAAATGACATGGCTGATTCGCTGGCTGTTTCGGCATCTCTCATGCTCCCACACCCGGGTTTGAAGACGAACAAGTACACCATTGAAGTGGTTTTCCGCCCAAGCGTGCCAGACAACTCTCAGCATTGGCAGGTATTCAACGATGATAATCACCTCATTGCCTTTCTAGAGAAAGCAGAAAATTTTGATGAGTTGTATTTTGAAGGATCCACCTCTTCATGCCGTGAATCAATCAACAGTCAAAACCACGAAACAAAGGAGAACGATGGCATTTGTCAGCTTAAGGGAAATAAAATTCCAAAGGGCCTGGTTTCTCTGGAACGCCTGTTTGACAGGCATGACCGTTTTGTGAAAAGGAAAAGGCGAGATGATCCTAGCTCATCTCCAGAGACAGAACCAGTCAATTTAGGTCCTGAGGCACATCCGCAATTCGTGAACATCGGGAAATGTTGCACGCCAGAAGAAAAGCGAAAATTTGTCAAGTTGCTGAAAAGATATATGGATGTATTGGCATGGTCCTATGCCGACTTAAAGTCTTTCAAGCCGAAGGACGTTCAGCATGATATACCGCTAAAAGAAGATGCCAAAGCCTTCCGTCAGAAGCAAAGGCATTATAATCCCAAGATTTCGGGCACTATTCAAGCCGAAATTCAGAAGATGCTGGACGCAAGAATCATTTTCCCTATTCATCACAGCACTTGGGTGGCAAACATTGTGCCAGTACGCAAGAAAAACGGTGAAATACGCATCTGCGTAGACTTCCGAAACTTGAATCAAGCTTCGCTGAAAGACAACTACCCTCTTCCCATAATGGATCAAGTTCTGCAAGCAGTAACTGGGTCAGAAATGCTGTCTATGCTTGACGGTTTTTCAGGCTATAATCAGATTGAAGTCTCGCCTGGAGATCAATTCAAAACAGCATTTACTACTCCATGGGGTACATTTGCCTACAGCAGGATGCCTTTCGGCCTAACCAATGCTGGTGCCACTTTTCAGCGGGCCATGGACTTTGCATTCAAAGGCATGATGGGAAAAGTCATTGTAGTTTATCTAGATGACTTAACCGTGTTCTCCAAACGACGAAGTGATCATTATGATCACTTGGAGCAAGTATTGGCCAGGTGCCGAGAACATGGAATTTCCCTTAACCCAAAAAAGTCTGTTTTTGGGGTTACGGAAGGGAAATTGCTAGGCCATGTGGTTAGCAAAGAAGGAACGAAGATCGATGCCGAAAGAGTTAAGGCTATCCAAAGCCTTACTCTGCCTACAAGCAAGAATGGTGTTCATTCTTTCTTCGGAAAGGTGAACTTTCTTAGGCGTTTTGTCCCTGATTTTGCTGAGAAGACCCGCCACATACTGAACATGATGAAAGGTTCACCCACTTTCAGATGGAGTGAAGAGGGGAAAAGGTCGTTTGAAGAGATAAAAACTTCTGTCGCTCATGCACCGGTCCTGGTATGTCCGGATTTCTCCAAGGACTTCATTATGTATAGCTATGCATCAGAACATACTGTGTCTGCAATCCTAATGCAAAAGAACTCGGAGGATATTGAATCTCCAATCGCATTCATGAGTTCTCCCCTCAAGCCCCACGAGTTGAAGATGACTCAATTAGAAAAGCACGCCTTTGCCGTTGTCAAAGCGGTGAAGAATTTCAGGTATTACATTCTGAACTCGCATACGGTGGTGCTAGTTCCCGACACTGCGGTGAAGTCAATTCTAACTCAGCAAGAGTTAGGAAGCTTAAGAGGGAATTGGATCGCAAAGGTCCAGGAATATGACCTAGATATTAAACCCACCAAGCTGGTGAGGGGCAAAGGCCTGTGTCAGCTAATGGCTGAGAACAAGGGTTCAGAAAATCCTGATGAAAGAGAAAATCATACCAACGAAGCGCAAAGCCCTCTGGAAGGGCCTGATTCTCTACCTCTGGTTTTGTTTGTTTCAACTAGTGACGAATGGTACTCCGACATCGCTTTCTTCCTTACCTACGGCGAATGCCCAATGCACCTCACCGCAAAGGAGAAGCGCACTGTAAAGCTCAGAGCGGCTAAATATGTCATCTGGGATGACGGCTTATATAAGCGCGGGATAGACGGTGTCTTCCTGCGATGTGTTGACAAGCCCCAGCAAGTAAAACTGCTGGAGAGTTTTCACAATTCGGCTTGTGGAGGCCATTTCTCTTCTTCCGTAACGGCGCACAAGATCATTCGAGCCAGGTACTATTGGCCGACGCTCTTTCAAGATGCAGCTACCTGGGTGGCAAAATGTGAGCCTTGCCAGCAGTTTGTTGGTAAGCCCAAATTGGCTGCCTTTCCCCTAAGGCCGGTTATTATCAATGAGCCATTCAAGCAGTGGGGAGTCGATTTTATTGGTGCACTCAATCCTCAATCGAGTGCTGGACATAGCTATGTCCTCACGGCAACAGATTACTTCACTAAATGGGTGGAGGCCATACCTGTCAAGCATGCCACTTCTGAGGTAGTTTGCAGTTTTATCAAAGAGAATATCATTGTCAGGTTTGGCATTCCAAATAAAATCGTTGCTGATAATGCTTCTAACTTCTCTTCCCGGGAAGTTATTAGTTTTTGCTATGAATATGGGATAACTTTAGCACATGCCTCAGATTATTATCCTCAGGGAAATGGTCAGGCAGAATCCAGTAATAAGAACTTGGTGACCATCATACGGAAATTAGTAGATGAAAATCAGCGGATGTGGCACAAGTCTTTGTACGACGCTTTGTGGGCAGACCGCATTACCCCCAAGAGATCTCTCGGCATGTCACCTTTTCAAGTGTTATATGGCACTGATGCCGAGCTTCCCATTTCAGCGGAACTTCCTGCTCTACGCTTGGCACGAGCAATCGAAGATGAAACTTTTCAAAGTTCTCTGGAAAAGAGAATCATGTACCTTGCGGAACTTGAAGAAAAGAGAGTAAGGGTGGTCGACAGGATCACTGAACATCAGAATCAAGTAAAGAGGCTTTTCGACAAAAAGGCCAAGCAGAGGAATTTTGAAGTGGGAGATCTCGTCCTTCTCTGGGACAAGCGGAGAGAACCAAAGGGCATGCACGGAAAATTTGATTCCCTATGGAGAGGGCCCTTCAAAATCAAGCAACTCAATGGAGAGAATAGTTTCTATCTCTCTTATCTGGATGGAGCTGAACTCCCGCTTCCCTACAGCGGGCAACATCTCAAGATCTTCAGGAAGTAGAGCTTGCTCTCTCCTTTGTACAGTTTGCTTTAGTCGTGTGTTTGCTTTCGGTTTTTGTGTGTTTCCTTTGTTCTCCCTCCGGTCCCCCTTGTTTTTGACTCCGTACCCAATGGATAGGCACATGTGATCTGGGATTCTCTACCCCCGAGTTTCACTCAGGGATAGTCCCCAGAAAGAGCCAGCTGTTATCCTGTAAAATTGACAAGGGCAATTTTACCGATAACCATACCGAAAATTTTGTTTCGATCCCTCGTTAGGGATCCTCCGCATTCAGAATATTGTAAAATCCCTTCCCGGGAAATTCAGTTTTTGAACTTAGTCTTTTTGAGCCTTTTTTGGCTGGGCGCATGGTTTTTCCTTGCAACATCAATTTTTGATGCGCCCCCTTAAAAGCCTTTGGCGCATGGTTTTCCATGTTAGCACGCTTCTCGGTGCGCCAAAGGCGCATGTATTTTCCGTGTTACACCACGTTTTGGTGCGCCAATGGCGCACATAAATTCATGTCGACAACTCGTTTGATGCGCCAAAGTCGCACCCATTCTCCTGTTGTCAGTTACTTCCATGCGCCAAAGGGCGCATGCTTTCCTCTGTCGACAGTCGTTTTCGCGCGCCTTTTCAAATGGTGGTTGGCGCATTTATGACAAATTTTGTTATATATACCTATGCGCGCCATGTCATTTTCATTGTTCTTTTGTCAGCACGTGATTTTTCTGGATTTGTCAGCCCCTGCTCTGTCGCTTTCGTCGTGTTGTGGACCCGCTCAAGGAATTTTCGCTATATTTTAAGGTAAGAGGTTCTTCCCCTTCCCTGTTTTATGTTTTCTGTTCTTTGGGCTTGTTTTTGTCCGGTTTTGGTGTGTATGCCAACTTGCTGGCCAGTTTTCATCAAGTTTGAATGTGTTTGAGCCTTTCCCCCCGTGCTGTCCTGTTCATTTTCTTCTGTTGCTCTTGCTCTCCCTCCCTCTTTCCGGATCTGCTGGAAAAGGGGTCGTTTTGTAGCTAGCTTGGTCTGTTTACAAGGTTTTTGGAAAACCTTACTTGTCCAAGCAATTTTTGAAGTGGAAGAGAAAGAAAGAGAAAGAGGTTTGAGAGCTTATTTCACAAGGCGCACCGGCGCGCCTTGTAACAATCAAGACAGTCGCGCCCCTCGGCGCACCTATCCGACTTGCAACATACTCAAAGATCCGCGCCATGGCGCACCCTGCCATCCTGATACAGCTGAAATTCATGCGCCCATAAGCGCACCCCTTTTGCATGCTCCAAGTGTAAATCCCGCGCTTCCTCCTATAAGCCTTGGCGCACCCTTTACCCATGTTGCATCCCATTTCCACGCGCCAAAGAGCGCACCCAGTTTCGATGCAACAAAAGCCTTTTTCGCGCAAGTATAAAGATTACATAGGCGCTGGCACACCCTCCGATGCAGTAACATGATGTTGTGTAAACCCTCCATGCGCCGCGCTATATTCCTTTGGCGCATCATTCGTCCATGTTACACAATCTTTCCATGCGCCACAGGCGCATCGAACCCCAATGTAACACGCATTTCCTGTGCGCCCTGTTATAAAATGCAACCTGCTTCATCCATCTTCCATGCGCCGTTGGCGCCAACTTAACCTCTGTTGCACCCTTTTCCTGTGCGCCTTGACTATTCAGCCTGTTACACACATCTTCCATGCGCCCTGCGCCCCGAGCCTTAAAAGTTCTAACTCTTTCTTCTGCTAGTATTCCAATGGAAGATCAAATGACTAATTCAAGCTTCTTGGATTGGGTTTCGCTCCTTCTACGTGCAGATCATCAGATAAGCCTTGAAGAACACATGTCTACGTCAAGCAAGAGACCCACCAAACCAAGAGGGAAGGCAAAGCTAACAGAAGAAGAAATGAAATACAAATATCAGAGGGTCAGGATGCCCGAATCACAGGCAGAATGTAATATGGATGTCAGGGATTCTGAACTGGGCCACATTGACATAGAGGAATTCTGGGTAAGGACTCAGAAAGTGACAAGGAGTCCATGGATGGATAAATTGATAGGCAGCGCCCTGCACTTCGCCGGTGGGATTCCTGTCAGTGCTGTTAATAACGAGTTTATGATGGTTGTTGCACAATCCTTCAACAAAGACACAAGATGTGTCGAGAATAGCAAGGGCGAGGTAGTTATAAACCTTACTGCCCGTCGCTTTGAGTTGATGCTTGGGATCCCTCACCACCGAAACTATGTGGCTGTTAGCCAACAGGAATGCCTCAAGGCTTGGGAGGACAATGAAGACAAGTGCATGCAATTAATGAATGAGGTCTACCTCAAGAATAAGAAGGTAGTGACCCGGTGGCCTCAAACTATCCACCGGAGTGATTTCTCAGAGGAACTCAGTGATACAATCACCTTCCTGAGCAGAGTCTTCGGTCTTTCAGATGCTCACTACTTCCATAAGTGGATGCTGCGGTACCTGGAAACCATGAATAAAAATCTGCCCGATCAGCGTTTCTGCTGGGGGGAGATAATAAGCAGCACTATATCCGAGCAACTGCAACAGTTCGCTACGACCGGAGTATTCCACATGAACTCCTACGTCGTCTATGCTGCCGCAGCTGAAAGAGATTATCCAGGGCTGCACCGAAGTGGAACTTGGCCTCAGGCCAAAATATATGAATACTATCAAGAGCTGAAGCTGGAGAACAGCATCCAACACTTCGCTAAGATCAATGATGTTTTCTTCTACCACATCATGTGCATGTTGCGGCCAAATTTGACTCATTCCCGGACAACCAAAAACATAGTGGCAGTCACAGAGAAGTGGGGGGCCTTGTTCACCCAGTTTCCCACATTCACCTATCTGAGGGCGGTCAACTTTTTGGGCGAGCCCACTAGGTTGCCAAGGTATGCTGGACCAAAGCTGGTTCTATTGGAATTGTCAAGGCAGCTGGTCACATATCATGAGAAATGCCAGAAGAGAAAGAAGGGTGGGACTCCTTTCCCCCTCACAGTAGGCCGATACACTTGTTCCAGCTATCACAAGGCGAAGGAGATGTTTGCTGAGCTAGAATTGCTCAACCTAAAGCATGATTTCCCAGCAAGGCCTACATTCGACCCTAGGGGCTGTCTACCAAGGGCTAAGCTTGATCCGATTCATGTCCCTCAGATTGAGGATATCTACATTGACGTTCTCCATGAGGTAGAACTCAGAAGAAAGGATCACTCTCGCTTAGCATTAACGGAAATCATCCATTACGGAGTGGCTATTGTCCCAAAAGGCTTCCAAACCACGGAAGACGAAGTAGACAAAGTATATAATGACACAGAAGGGGATGATTGGCCCTTCCCGGACATTGACAGAAGCAAAGCTCCTCAGACAATTGAGGAGAGGGTCAAAGAAACCATGCGGAGAACAGAGCATTGGTGCCGCATGAATGGGTTAATCTACCTCGGTGTAGATTTTACAACTTCTCCTTTGGGTAATGCGCCTCCAAGATCAAAGAAGCAGCTAAAAGGCAAAGCTGCAGAAGGTGAGCCTAGCACCATTCAGGAGGAAGCCCCTGAAAGTCCTCTTCCTTCAGAGCCTGAACAAGTAATAACTCTGGACTCGCCAGAGAAGGAATTGACAGAGGATAGTCCTATACGCCCATCCACCCAGGATGTCGGCATCGCTACAACTACAGAGGTCCCTTCTATCCCTTCTTCTTCTCTTCCTCCCCTTCCTCAGATGTCGGCAACCACTCCTTTGGTTGTGTCCTCTCCTTCTTCTTCTACTCTCTCCCCTGCCTCTTCGTCCATCTTCTCCTCTCTCGCTGATTTGTCTTCCTCCATTTCTTCCCTCATTTCCGGACTCCCTTCCCTTCCCATGTCTTCTACAGCTGCGGTTTCCCTTCCTCCCGTGGGCATGTCTTCGGCTATTCTTTCAATGCCGCCGCCGCGTGTCTCCACGTTCTTCCCCTCTTCTACCGTTGCTGCCTCCCCCTCTGTCTCTGGTCCTTCTTCAATAGGACCAGCTTGGATCTCTCAGCAGCTGAGCCAACCAAAGAGGAAAGTCCCCATCGCTCCGATGGACTTTTCAGTCATTCCGGCTAAAGGAGCAAAGAAGCACAAGCCAGTTACACGCTTCTCCAAGAGCGCTGCAGGTGAGAGAGTTATGGAAATTGCCTACCCCGATCTCACCAAAGAAAAAGAAGATCTGTCTCCGGCAGATTTCACAGTGACCCAAGTCACAATGGGGACATCCTCTGAAAGTCTCCAGGGGGAAGCTCTTTCCGCAGTTGATGCACTCTGCGAAAAGCTTCAGGAAACAAAGGAAGAAAAGAGGCTACTGAAGGAGCAGAATAAATACCTGCTTCAAGCCCTACAGAAGATGGGAAGCGCACCTCCCACAACTGCCGCCGAGACTCCTGAGCTGCTCAGTCAGGAGAAGATCAATGAATATTCAAAGATCGGCGAGCAGGGTATGGCTGTTTCTGCTTGGAGGAGCCAAATCCTTAAGGATAGTGAAAAGGTGATCGCCGAGTATATCAGTTTATACCTGAACATCGAGAAGGCGAATAAGGAACTCCAAACATTAGCAAGTCCAGTATCAGAAGAGCTCGAAAACGCCAGACTCCAACACGAGGCTTTCCAACAAATGTTCGACTGTTCAGTCGAAGATTTGGTCAAGTTTGGAGTATTCGGTCATCCAAGGACCCTCAACAAAACCATGTCCACTCTGGACTATCGGATAGATCAGCTCGAATTTGTGTTAGAGAAGATAGACAAGGTGAAGGAAGAGGCCCTGGATGCGATGCATCAAATGGAGAAGATTGTTCTATCTATGACTCCAGGGTTGCTCACTCCTTCCCTCACCTTGAGATCAGCTGACGATACTATCCGAATTTTCAAGGAGCTAGCTTCTCAAGGGACAGGGCCAGAAGTCACTTTCGACATCGAATCCATCAACAATCTACTGGCCTGTAGAGACTTCATCGGGTCCCTAATCGAGGCGGGTAAAGACTATTCCAAGGTCCCCGAAAAGCTCATTGATGAGCGGGAAACTTGCGAAGCAATCAGTGAAAGGCACAAGGATCCATCACAGGATCAATTTGCGCCAATGATCAGCAAGTTCTTGGAATACCGCGCTCAGTTCCACATCTCATCTCCTGATCAGCATCAGAAACAGGCGACCCCTTTTAGGCCACAGGATGATGATGATGAATAGCTTCTTCTTCTTCTTCTTCTTCTTCTTCTCCTCTCTATTCTCCGACTTTCTCTTCGAAATATCTGAAGTGTGTTGGCACAAACGATGACATCATCCATGTTGCATCATGGGATGATGTCATCCACTCCAAGTTGTCAAAGTCAACATGACTTTTGGATATTTTGTAAATATCTTGTAAATAAGTGGTTGGCTCCATTTTGCCTTCTCTCTCCCTCACTTTCTATAAATACTAGAACACTTGTTGTATTCAGGGTGAACATTTTTCAGATAGAAATAGAGGTGAGGAGAGAAAGACTTTGAGCTTTCTTGTAACAGATAAAAACAATTAATACAATTATTCAGACTTTGTGCTCAATAGCTGTGTTATACATTAGATCTTTCTTATGTTAGATCTGCATGTGTCTTTTCTGTTAAATTCATATCTACTTTTCCGTCATTTGTTTATCAGTATTGCTTTGTTTATTTATGTGAGTAGGTTTGGCTCTGTTTACTACCAAACCCAAAGCATAGATCTTCTGACCTTTCCGCTTTGGAACTCATTTCTTTTCTTCCTTCGGATCTGTTCTTTCTCTTCTCCTTCTTTTATTCCTTTCTCTTCGCAGCCTAGGAAACTCTACTGGGATGAGATCCCAACCCCCGAAGGCAGAATCTGTGAGACTTGCATAGGTTCCTGCTAGTAGAAGTAGCAATAAACCAGTTTCGCTTTGCTGTCTCAAAGAGGGGCTAAGCCCTGCAACACCGTTGGCCCGTTTATCCATAGATCTGTCCACGCGACAGATTTTCGAAGAGCACAAAATTGATCAATGCAAGTCTCTTAAACAAGTAGGTTCTCCTTGGAACTTGTTGTTTGATGGGGCTTGCTCTAAATTTGGAAGTGTATTTGGTATTGTTCTAATATCTCCAGGCCAAGAAGAGTTTGTTTTTTCTTTTAAACTCAACTTTGACTGCACTAACAATATTGTAGAATATGAAGAACTATTATTAGGTTTAAGAATTGCTTTGAAATATGGTATTAGAGACATCATTATTAAAAGATATTTAGAGCTAATTGTCAAGTAGGCTAGAAAAATTTATGCAACAAAAATCAGAGAATGAAGTATGGTATTTCACTAAATCCCAAGAAGTGCCATTTTGGAGTTCAGGAAGCAAAGTTGCTTGGACACATTGTGTCAAAGGAAGGGGTCATGATTGATCCTGAAAGGGTAGAAACCATCAGCAAAGTCCCTATTCCAAGAACCAAGAAGGGAATTCAATCCTTTTTTGGGAAGATTAATTTTATTAGGATATTTATCTCCAACTTTGCTGAACTAACTATCCTAATCACCAGCATGTTGAAGAAGGATGAAAGTATCAAATGGGAAGAAGCAACTATTCAAGATTTTGTTGGGATCAAAGAAGAATTAAAGAATGCCCCTATTTTAGAAGCTCTAGATTATAATAAGGCTTTCCAAATGTTTTCTTTTTCTTCATAAAGTACTATTGCATCTATGTTGTTGCAGAAGGATGATGAGGGAGTTGAAAGAAAAAATTCCTTTTTCAGTAAGGCATTACAAGGAGCTGAGCTAAAGTATAGTATCATGGAGAAGCAATATTTTTCTTTAGTAAAAGCAACAAAGGTCTTTAGTCCATATATTCTAAGTTCCAAAGTCATTTCTTATGTTCCCCACACCATGGTGAAAGATATCCTATCAGAAATGGAGGTTTCAAGCAAGAGATGCCGATGGGTAAACAAATTGTAAGAGTATGATATGGACATCCAAACAACAAAATTGGTCAGAGGTTTGGGCCTGGAAAAAATTATGGCAGAGAGAAATCTGTAGACAATTGAGGTAAATGAAGTTGAATAAGAAAGGTTGAATGCCCTTGAAAAACTGATAAATTCTGAATGGTACAAGGACATAATTTTTTATCTCAAACATCTACATGTCCCTGAACATTTGAGCAAGAATATGAAAAGAGAACTTAAGTTAGCTTCCCAAAAATATGTCATTACTGATTTTGGGTTAGCTTGGATGAACACTGAGGGAGTTCTCTTAAGATGCATTACTGAAGATGAAGCCCCTAAAATAATTGTTGATCTCCATGGAGGAGTTTTTGGGGGGAATTTTGTTGGAAGAGTCACAACTCAAAAGATCTTAAGGGCTAGTTATTGGTGGCCAACTCTTTTCAAAGATACAACTCTGTTGGTAAGAAAATTTGAAAGTTGCCAATGCTTTTTTGGAAGACTGAAAGCTTCAGGATCCCTTCCTTTGCAGCCTGTATCAATTGAAGCTCCATTTAGGAAGTGAGGAATGGAATTCATTGGTGAGATTTCAGATCATTCAAGTGCTTGCCATTAGTGGATTTTAGTAGCCACTGATTACTTCACCAAGTGCGTGGAGGAAATCCCCACTAAGAAAGCAACTCACCAAATTGTCATGGATTTCATTTTGAATCATATCATTTATAGGTTTGGAGTTCCTGCTAAGATAGTTGTTGGTAATGCCATGACCTTCTAGGCTAAACCTTTGGTGGCCATGTGCCATGAATATGGGATCAATTTGACATATGCTTCCAATTATAATCCCCAAGGAAATGGACAAGCAGAGTCCAACAATAAAAATCTATTAAAGATAATTAGAAGAACTTTGGAGTTGAACAAAAGGAAGTGGGGTGAGCAGTTGAAGTTTGTTGTTTGGGATGATCAAATCACTATTAAATGATCCACTAGAAAAATCCCATTTGAGTTAGTGTATGGAAATCAAAATCTGCTGCCCTTGCATATGCAATTATCTTCATTTCAATTTCTTCAACAACTAGAAGATCAAGAATTTAGTCCCTATGATGCTCACATCAATCAGATTGTTGAGTTAGATGAAGAAAGAAGGGCATCCCATCAGAGGCATGTAAAATTTAGAGAGAAATTGAAGAAGTAGTTTGATAAGAAGGTGACTCCAAGAGCTTTCAGTGTGGGAGATCTTGTGCTATTGTGGGATAACATGCATGAGGATAAGGGAAAACATGGAAATTTTGATGCATTATGGATGGGCCCTTATTCAATTGACATTCGAATTGGTGAACATACCTTCTTCTTAAAAGACCTAAATGGGGAATTGCTTGAATTGCCTGTTAATGGCTGGAATTTGAAACATTTCCTTGATTAATTTCTCAGAATTGAGGTATGCACCATTGTATAGTGTAAAGTCTTGGGTTTATTTTCTTCTATTTTTTTTTTTTGTCAGTGTTGGTTTTCCTAGTCCTTGGTGGCCATTTTTGTTGGTTTCTTAGTTTGTTCTTGGAGAGTTGGCACATGACTCCGTTTCCCAATGGTTTATTTTTTGCACTTGGTCTGCTATTTGTTCTTTTGGCACTCACTGGGAGTGCCCATCCCCGAGTTGGAGCTGATGTTTGTGCTTGATTTGATCGTACCCTAGTTTGTCCTCAAAATTCTTCAATCTGCGGGCTCTGGCATATTTTCTATTTCCCCAAATGGATGCGTGAAAGGTTTTGTTCATTTGTATGTTGTTTGAAGATCCTTCCCCATGGTCATGGATCACATTTGGGCCTTGTATCATTTCCAAATTATTTTTCCTTAAAGAAAAATTCAATTCTAGATGCAAATGGTGATTTCCCTGTATTTTACGGTTTGACGGGTGTATTTTCCCCATCAAATTATATCTCAACATCTTCAACTACGTGGTCTCTTTTGATTGGATGAGGCACGTCGGGTCTATTTTATAACTTGTAACTTTTTTCTATGTTTGCAAAAAGATCAATTTGGCCTTGCGGCCCCATTGAGTTATAATTGGTTGATCAAATTTATAAATGTGGAGTGAATTTCTCTTTTTTGCCCAGAAGGTGTATACATGTTCATTTTTTATTGGATGTGGCCCAATGGGTATTTTTGTTGAAATTTTCCACTTTTTTCACATTTGTAAAAAATATCAAATTGGCCCCACAGCCTCGATAACATCTAATTGGTTATTCAACAAAATATGAAGCAGCATGGAAAAGTCTTACTTTGACCCCGAAGAAAGACACGTGGCAATTTTTCAAGTTACAAGTGGGAAGCGGGTCGGTGGAAAATTTTGAAGTTTTTTACCTCTTTTTACAAAGGAGAAAAGTTATTAATTGACCCACAACTCTGCTGGGGACCACATCAAAAGTTAGAAGTGGAGAGGTGAGTCGCTAGGGTGTTTTGAAGATTTTTTCCTTTTTGTGAAAAAGGAGCAAAGTTATGAAATAACCAGCAACTCTACTGGGGTCCACATCAAAAGTTACAAGTGGGAAGGCTGGTCGGTGGAGGAAAATTTGAAATTTTTCCTTTTTGTTAAAAAGGGTAAAATTACATAAATGAGCCATAACTCCATCAAAGGCCCATATTAAGCCATGTGTTGATCTTGTATTTCAAAGGTGGAGGGGCGGGGAAAAATGTGAAAATTGCGCATTTTCTCCAAAATTCATAAAATGCAAAAGGAAACCCCATGCCCGTTTCGAATCAGATTTTTCCTCATGGATGGCTCTAATCTAAAGTTGAGAAAGGGAAGAATCAACGGTTACTATGCATTACATCTGATTTTGCCACCATTTTTGCTCCAAGACTCCTGGAGATGCGAATATGCATTGTTTTTCATCATTTTTGATGAAATTCCTTGTCATTTTTGTCTACAAAGTGCAATTGAATGGATTTAGAGATTAATTTATGAGTCCAAGGAATGTAAAGGTTGATATTTTGAAGTTGGAATTGCTCAGAAACTTGTAAAAACAAGAATTTCCAGAGAAGCTGGATGAAGAGAAAAGTTGCAGAGGAAAGAATGAGGAGAAGGAAGCTATAGGCACAAAGGATGAAAAATGTGTTGCCAGAGGAGATGACTGGATGCCCCAGTTAAAACAATGACGGAAATATCTGAAATGATTCACTTTTTGAACACCTGACAACTATTTGTTGTAAATCTGTTAAACATAACTTTCTATAAATCACGATCAAATATGTAACAAACAAAGGTTCCTAGAATATTCTTTGTTTGGGAGGGAAGCTTTAATGTAAATGAGTGCTATAAAGGGCATGAGTTAGTCATGCAAATGGTTAGGGGTTGAATTCTTATGAGAAAATTTGAGAAATCCCATCTTCTTGAGAGACCATCTTAGAAACCTGTTAATCTCTTATGTTTTAGAATTGATCATGTCAATTTGGTTGCAAGTGTACAACCATTGACAAACTTTGATATTGTTCAAGAAACCTTCCCTTGTTAATGAATCTAATAAGCTTTGAATTAATCTGTGTTAATCTTGGGAAAATTTATGTCTACTTTATTTCAGAATGTCGGCAAATAGTATTTCTTGTTCCTATTGCAATCTTGTGTCAAAATCCCTCTAAATCACATAGGATCTCATCCCTGTGATAGTTTAGTGGCATTTACAATTTCATTATGAGAAGATCCTCCATCCTATAATGAGATAAACAATTTAAAATCAATTTACTGCCATTTTGTTGATAAATATTGTTTGTAAGCCTTTGAGTGTATCTTAGGCATGAGGAACCAGGGGTATTTAATGTTTAATTGAGTCTTTAGCTTGAGACTTTGTGTTAAATTCTTGGAGATTGTGTGAAACCGTGTAAATCTGGGCCTCCATTGATGCACACCTTCTGGTTGAAGTAATATTTTAGCTATTTTGAAGCATTCTGTCATTTATTTTTCCAATTGTTATGAAGGTTCTCAAAGATCTAGAAAAAATCAAGTTTATCTTGCTTAATCTCCCACCAAAAATTATTCAAAAACAAGGAATCCTACTTGAACTACCCCTGTTTTCCCTATATGTCCACAAATGAATAAATTCTACTACCAAAATATGCAAAAGCAATCAGGATTCTATAATGTCTTTAGTAACCTTAACCCTGTTTAGAAAATATCACCATTATTTATAAGTGACAACTCGTGAGAGTTAAATTGTGGTGCATTGATCATATTTTCTCAAGGTTTCCTTTAAAATTTGTGTAAATAAGGATATCTTCATTCTCCTTCACCAACAGAGGTTACAAAATGGGTCCTCTCACTGTGGTTGAAAGGCAAAACCAAAAGTAGTGAGGATAAATCAAATCCTTTTGAAGGTGCTATCGATTTCTCCAACATCTGAGTGACAAAGAGCCAGCTGAATCACCTCCCTAGCTATAAAATGACATACATGATGATTTATCTGTCTCTAGGCTTATTTTTAAATATGTGATGATTCTCAGCTTGCAAAGGAGAATCAATTTGGTTACCAACACACTCCAAACATTTTATTTTCAGATTCAAGGTCACACTGTCTTTAATGAGCCTATTGAGAATGATCCTTAGAACCCATATATGATCTTCCCTACTTCTAATCTTTGTTAGAAGGTCATAAGCATATGAATAGATGATCTTGTGAACTAGGTCATGAAATATGTGGGTCTATTCTCATTGGTAGGTTTCCACTTAATTTTATAGGTTAAAAAGCATGACCATTGTTGGGACCTGAAATATTGGATAAGTACCAAAGGGTGCACATGTAGGACCAGTGATAAGAAGGTTGCTCAGGGGAAAGCACACAGGATAAAGGGGTTTAAGTGAAACCATGGCGTGTACGAGAAGCAGAACACATGTTTAATAGACTTAGCCATATTTAGAATTCTAGAGGCACTTGAGGAAAAACGTGAGGACCCAACTAGGCATGATGAGTGGATAAGGTACCAACCTAGAACCTTGGAGGTCAAGAAAAGAATACTCCATGTAGGGAATATTCCTAGAAGACATCATTACAAAGAATGGGGGGTTTGCAAAGGGATAAACATTCACCATTGGAGGACCACATCAACACTTGGCAAGTGATATACTCAGGATAGAAGGCATGGTGATGGGTGATAATCCTATAAAAAGAGATGATCATACTAGAGAAAGAGAGGATGAACAAATAAACAATGAGAGAGTGCATAGGTGGTAAGAAGTAGAGTAACAAAGTGTTGCATTAATTCTAAGGTTTAGAGCTCTTAGTGATAAGGGTTGTGTAGGATGTCATAAGCCTTTGTATGACACTAGGATCTGTATTAAGGGTTAAAATGGGAAATTCATAGATAGGGTTTCATATAGGGAAGGATCTGTGGGAGTTAAGTCCCTGTCTTTTACTGTATATGGTCTAAGATGACCCTTTTAACTGTAATATGGCTACTAAAACTATTATATATATATATATATATGGGTTCATTATGTATATAATGTTGAAGGGTGTAAAACCTCATGTTATATGACTATCATGACTCAGATATGGTTTATTATGTTTATTACAATGTTATTTAGCTTTTGTAATGCATTAAAATTTTAGATCTGCTAGTTTTATTTTCTACCTCTTTAAATAAATAAATGTAATTCTGCTTCAGTAAAGGATCCTCCATTAATGGTGGAGCCTTCTCAAAAATCTCACATAAAGGAGGGGCTTAATGCCCACACATGCCTTAGGTGAGTGCACAACACCTGCTAGGTGATAGGACGACATGCTTGGGGTAAGTAAAGTTATTAAGGGTAAATAAATGACTACATCTTGGTTCCATTTTTGGGACCTCTTTTTGAAGCTTTTGTGAGAATGGTGCGTGATGAAAAAGTGTTCGACCTTGGATAGTGTTGAAGGATGGATTAAAATCATAGAGGATGAGTTTACTCAGAGATTTAGTACTGGACCCGAGTTTGATGCATGTAAATGGGTATAAGAGCATATGTATCATGAGTTGTACGTGACCTTATTTTGTTGATTTCCAGTGGAGTTCTATGAATGGATTTAAACATATGCATCTAGATCAAGTTGGTACTATAGATCTCATGTATGGACCAAAGATGAGTATCATAGGTTTTATGATGCTGATTTGACTTGGACACGTGTTGTTGATCATTGGTGGAGTAGAGTGTTAACGAGTTACACTATGAGTACGTAATTTATACGTATTCCTATCCTGAGATTGTTGGGTTTGAGTTCTTAAGGGAGCCAAGAGGATAATTCTTTTAGCTATTAAGATCTTGATCATTACACCAAGTTTAGAAGCATTTCCCATGACTGACTAAGCTTCTTCTGAGCACTGGGTAAGGAAGCTAAGGTGGAGAAAGATGGTGGATCCTGTGGCTGAAAAAGAGAGGGAAGAGATACGAATCAAGTATAATGAATATCGTAAGAGGGAGTTAGATAGATAATGTGATGTTGCTGGAGTTATTGATTTTTGGAGGAAAATGTTGCAGGAAGGAATTGAGGTTCACACAGAAGACATGGAGCTTGAGCATTCTTTTCTACCCCATCTTGGAGAGTGTGGGAAATAGACCCCTTCAGCTTCTGATAAGATCTTGTCACTTAGCGAAAGGAGAGTCGTCAACATGTATCTAAATCCACCTGGTGACCAACCCCTGTTTCCAAATCCAGAGATAAGTATTACTAACCCAGTTGGTATTGGTGGAAGTGACTGATCAACACCAAGGAGGTATAACTTTTCATTTGGCACATCTATGGCTACACAATAATTTCCTGTGTTTGGAGGTATATTGTCTGAAATGACATTTGGGAAAATTTCAGGTACATAAAGCTTGGGTATCATGTCTAGAAGTAACGTTGGACACACATCTGGTGGTGGTGTAAAATCAAAAATTATTGGCACGTAGTTCAATGAAACAATGGGGACACAAGGCACAACCAATTCAGGACCCTTTCCAGCTATGGGAGGTGGATCTTGTGGAATATGAACTAGTGGACCTGGTGGATCAGGAGGGATAAGCAATGGTGGATCTAGTGGTGGATGTAACACCGAAGGAAATCAAGTTTCTAGATAAGGGGGCATGAGCCTTAACCACCTCAGTAATTATTTTTCAAAATGTATTTACATCTACCATACTACAAAGGTGTTGAGGATGTTGCAGAGCATGTACATAAATGTGAGTTGCTATGGCCATTGAAGGGGATCACTACACCGGAACGGAAGGCAAGTCAATTTGTAACAATGTTGTAGGGACACATGCATAATATGTACCAAAATTATGAACCCCACTAGACAATGGTAGATTACTATGTGCTATGTAATGCCTTTTTAACTGAGTTTCATATTCTTGAGTTTGAACTGAAGAGCACTAGCACGCTGAAGAAAATTCAACAACATATAGAAGAGATTGTGTGGGAGTATGACACATGTTTTAAGAATCTCTTATCAAAATTTTCTTATGATATTCATCCTTCTCAGCATGATCAATTGTTTGTTGGAGGGTTGATAACACCTTTTAGGAGAGAACTTTCACAGACCCACATAGGGCCTTGGAGGATACCCTGCACACTGAGGCTGTTGGAAGCATGGATACCAGGGTTAGCCCTTTTCTTGAAACTCATATTGCTGCAATGGAAAAATTGCTGAAGAATCTATATGTGAACTCAGTGCATGAGACTCGCATTGGCCTATGGTGCATGGATTGTGAGGTAGAGGGACATAAAAAGGACAACTATCCTCGAAGATCGGTACATGCCATAAGAGTAGCTTATGATATTTTCCATAGAGATCATGATATAACTAGGTGTCCACTACTGCAGCATATGATCCATAAGAATGTATCTTGTTATTGCAAGATTTACACCTCTAATACTCATGACACCAAGGATTGTAGATTGATTGACCAGATACATGATGCCATTGATATTAGTGTGTGCTAGACCATAATAAAAAACAATTCAAAGGATGAGGGTTGTCACTATGAAGGGAACACAAATGGAGGGGTGTGTGGAAGAGGTTTTTGAGGAGGTTTTTGAGGTCGAGGAAACCATATAGGAGGAATAAGTGAGTTCCTACATGGAACTTGTTACTGTTGGTCTACGGAGCACTATAAACATGAGTGTCCTGATCTATTGCAATGCTCTTAGTGTGGTAAGAAGCATGAGTATGAGGAATGCCCAGAGCTATTTGACCATATGATCCAACAACACTGGAAAGATAAAGGAACCAGGATGGTAAGTGTTAAGAAATTAGACTTGCAGTGGATGCCAAGAGTGGCACATGAGGTAGAAGTAGAACCTGTACTGGTGACGATGCGAGCTGAGGCTACATGCACCAAGGAGATACCAAGGAAGAGACCATTGATTATGAGGGAAGATATTGTGTATGGGAAGTATCTGAACCCTACCCATTAGTAGGAAGTCTATCAAGAGACCATGGACGTAATCAAGAATATTTAAAGGGAAATTCAATGTCTGAAGGAGAAATCTCAAATTTTGGAGTAGAAGAAGAGCACTGAGGCTCCATAGAAGGATCTAGACGATGTCAAAGAGGTATATAAAATGTTTAGGCAAGAAAATAACATTCCTCTATTAGGAGAATGGTTAAATAATAAGATACCAAGAGTTGGAGCAGAGCGCAAGAGGCAGGTTCTGCATACTAACCTCCTCCCCACAACATTGACTACGATAAGGATATTACCTTGAATGCAGTTTTTGATGGATGGATCCTAAGAAATATTTTGATTGACACAGGTGAGGAATTCAATTTTATCACCCTAGATGCCTGTAATAGAATGGGAAGGCCCCAATAATAGCCATCTTCAAATGTGTTGTATATTTCTAACAAGACAAAGACAATGCCCATTGGTGTTTTAAAGAATGTTGCTATAACTATCCAAGGGGAAAAATTCATTAGGGACTTTGAAGTCTTGACACTTGTTGAGGCTAAAAACTTTCCAACATTACTTGGGTGCCTCTAGTGCTATAAGAACAATGTTGACTTTCATTTTAATAAGGGGTACATAAGATTTGAGAACAAAGAAGAACAAGTTATCATTTCTTTGACAGATGGGAAGTTAGCACCTTATATTGAGCCTTTAGGAGAAGAGGACCAAGACAGGATTTATGTGCACACTATCTGGGACCCTGAAGTTGTACAATTAACCAAGGTGGGTGTTAGTCAGTGGGAAGACACTCAATCTATAAGTGATACAACTAGCGTGGCATGTGAAAATTGGGCACATGAGATATATGAGTCGGTGGGAATGTAGTTAAGAGGCTATATGACAAGGGTAGCAAAGGCACACTCAATCAATGGCGTAGGAGGAAAGAAGTTGCCATGTTATTCTGGGGGAGCCAACCCTAATGTTTCCCTACAAGAAATAGAGACCCAATGGAAAAGTGAGGTCAAGAGGAGAGGGATGCTCAGTTATAACTTGCTCAGAACCGCAGCACGTTGGTGGGAAACCCATTGCGATAACCTTCTAGAGTGGAGTGAACTGAGAATCATGTTCTCTATTAAGTTTTTCCAAAGCAATGCACCTATTATCACTCGATATTATCATGGGAAGGAGGACGTCTCATTTCGCATCCAAGCATATGAGGAGGCCTATATAGAAGGTGCAGAAGAATTGCCACCTTCTTTATGGGTGCATAAGTTGTACTCCACTTTACAAGGTTGCACGTGCACATGGTACATTCACTTAGAGATACGTCATTAGACCAAAAATTGGCATGAGTTGAAATCTTTCAATATTTTGAATATCGGAGGACTAAGCCATCTGTGGATGATTCGTTGCAAGTTTCTAAGTGCCTAATAATGAGAGATATTGCCATGGAAGAGGATATAAAGGAGTGAGCTAGGGAGATTCCATATCCATAGAAAAAATCCATCATCTCAGTTGAATAATAGTTTGAAGCATTATCTGTCACAATCTTGTTTGGCACACCATACCTTATCAAGATGTTTTCTTTGATAAAACTGCATACTACTTCTGAAGTAGTACTCTTTACTGGAATGGCTTCTACTCATTTGGTGAAATAATCTATGACAGTTAATACGTGGGTATGACCATCACTAGAAGAGGGATTAAGTGTTCCAATGAAATCTAAACCCCATTGCTGAAAAGGTTCTTTGATCACAACTAGTTTTAGGGGCAAGGAGGCCAACTTGGGTCTACCCACGAAAGTTTGACAAGCCTCACATTTATCAACCCATTTTGATGCATCCTTGAACAAGGTAGGCCAATAATATCCTCCACGAAGTATTTTATGAGCAATGACAGTTGATGAGTAATGCCCTCCACATGCCTGATCTTGAAAAGCTGAGAGTAGCTTCTTCTGCTGTTCCTTGTCCACACATTTCAAAAACCTTCCATCTAACCCACATTTAAACAAGGCATTTTCCCACAACACATATTGGGTTGACCTTAGTTTAACAGCTCTCTTCTCTTTGGTAGTAAAATGAGAGGAGCATTCTCCATAGGTGAGAAAGTGAGTGATATCAGCATACCATTCATCAACTGAGCTAAGAAACAGAACGGTAAGAAGACCAACTTTATCTTCCAGTAACTCATGCCTAGCTCCTTCAGCGATGAGTTCACACAGGCCTTTTCCATGGATGAGCTTGGTTGGTTTGATGTCAATATCATATTCTTGAACCTTGGCCACCCAGTTCCCTCTCTTAGATCCAAATTCCTGCTGTGTGAGAATTGACTTGATAGTTGTATCCGATACCAACACCGTGGAGTGAGAGTTAAGAATGTAAAAACGAAACTGCTCGACAGCTTTAACCACTGCAAAAGCATGTTTTTCCATTATGGTGTATTTTAACTCATGATTTTTTAGAATATAGCTCATAAATGTAATTGGGAGTTTGTGCTCATTAGAATCTTCCTAAGTCAGAATAGCAGCCAAGGTGTTATCCGTGGCATAGAAATAGATAATGAAATCTTTGCTGAAATCTGGACATGCTAAAACAGGAGTTTTAGCAATGGCCCTTTTAATACCTTCAAAAGCTTCTTTCCCTTCAGGAGACCAACCAAAAATTTGTTTTCCTTTCATCATTTGGGAGATATTCAAATTTAGCTTTGCAAAATCAGGGATGAACCTTCTCAAAAAGTTGATCTTACCAAAGAAAGAGTGCACTTCCTTTTTGCTGGTTAGAAGAGGAATTTGCTGAATAGCTTGAACTCGCTCAGGATCAATTTTTATACCATCTTTAGAGACAACGTGCCCCAATAATTTCCCCTCTGTGACACAAAAAATAGATTTCTTAGGATTCAAAGAGATCCCATGTTCTCTACATCTTAGCAGAACTGTCTCTAGATGCTGGAAATGATCCACCCTTGTTTTAGAAAATACAGTCAAGTCATCAAGGTATACGATGATACACTTTCCTTTCAAACTTCCAAAGGCCAAATCCATAGCCCTCTGAAAAGTGGCACTGGCATTGATGATCCCAAAAGGCATCCTTTTGTAAGCAAAGGTACCCCAAGGGGTACTGAAAGCTGTTTTGTGTTGGTCTATGGTATTAACTTCTACCTGGTTATATCCTAAGAATCCATCAAGCATAGAAAACATTTTGGATCCTGTTACTGCTTGCAAGACCTGATACATCATAGGTAAGGGATAATTATCTTTCAAGGAAGCCTGATTTAGATTCCTGAAGTCAACATAGATACGAATCTCACCATTTTTCTTTCTAACGGGCACAATATTGGCAATCCATGTTGAATGATGGAGAGGAAAAATGATTTTGGCTTTCAATAACTTCTATATTTCTTGGAAAATGGTGTTAGCTATTTTAGGATTATATTGCCTCTGCTTCTGTTTAAAAGGCTTAATCCTAGGTTTGAGAGGAATAAAATGTTGCATCTCCTTTGGTTGGAAAGCTTTTAAATCTTCATAGGAATAAGCAAGAACATCTTTATACTTTTTCAAAAGACTCATTACCTTCTTCTTTTCTTCTGAGGTGCAACATTTTCCAATGTTCATGAGTTTAGGATCAGTAGAACTCCCAATATTGATTTTGTCATATTCCGCTGATTGTTGGGGTCCAGTAGAAGCTCTAAACTTTACATACTTGTCGTGTTTGTCAAACAGTTTTTCTAAACTCACCAATCCTTTTGGAATCTTGTTTCCTTTGAGTTTGATACATCCATCCTGATCCGCTTCTTCTTCTTGGGTGGCTTCTTTGTCAAACGACACACTTTCAAGAGGTAAATTATCACTTCCTTCAAAGTACAACTATTCAAAATTATCCTTGAGTTCTAAGAAAGAAAGCAAGTGTTGATCGTTATTGAAGACTTTCCAGTTACTTGTATTATCAGGTACACTGGGTCTATGAATCATTTCAATGGTGAACTTATCTTGAGAAAAGTCAGGATGAGGAATAAGCAATGACCCTGAGACTACTAGAGAATCAGCCTTGGTATTCTTCTCCCTAGGCACTGCTTCAATGGAGAAGGCATCAAGAAATTCAATGGAGTCCCAAACCTGATTCCTGTAATGTTTCAACCTTCCATTCTTTAGCTGGAAGAGGTTTCTAACTTGCTTGAAAATCAATTCCGCATCCCCACAAGCTAGAAGATTCTTCACACCTTGTTCTTTTGCCACCTGGAGTCCAAGAATGAGAGCTTCATACTTTGCTGTATTATTGGTATTTTCAAATTGCAACTTGAATGAGAATGGATGAATGCTTTCTTTAGGTGACACCAATATGACACCAGCTCCAGAACCAGCTGAAGAACAACTTCCATCAAACTCTAATATCCAAACATCATTAGGATCTTTAGGTGACACTTTGGGAAGTTGGATTTCTTCTGGAGACATAATCATGTAGTTGTCGTGACCCATATCCTCATAGAGTATTTGTGATTTGGGATCATCAGTTTTTGGTACAATATACTCAGATTGCTTCTCAGGCAGCAGCTTCTTCATTTTCCCATTAACAGGTATGAGGGCATGTGACCAATCCATTTGAATTTCTCCACCCACATCCTTACAGAAATTTCTTCTTAGCAACATCCCATATGAAGGAGGAATGTCTGCTACTATAATAGTAGCCAAAACTTTCTTTTCTGGCAAAGTGGCAAAAGCCACTTGTGCATCCCTAATCCTTCCGACCAAGGGCACTTCCTTACTCTCCATGGAATAACAAGATCCGTAAGTGTGTGTGAGAGTCAAGCCTAAGGCATGAGCTACTTTGGCAGGCATTACATTGTCTGATGCTTCTAAGTCTATGACGCAATTACTGAGCCTATGGCCAGCAATAAGGAGTGTTACATAAAATGGTTTGATTTTGTCATTGGGTGAGGTGACAGCGGCTACCAGATTAGGCTGTGGTGCAGAAGAAGGAGTGGGTAAAAGGCCTTTAGAGGTAGTTTTAGAATGGGAATTGACAAAGTGAATCATTTTAGCAAAAGCCTTGGGATGAGTTTGATAATATTCAGCCTCTGAGATTTGAACCTTAGTATTTTTTAAGTGATCAATAATATCGAAAGACCCAGAAGTGGATGGGTTATCATCACTTGAGATCCTAGTTTTATCAATTTTAGGGGAAAAATAAGTAACTTTAGTAGCAGAATTGACAGGACTCACCTTTGGTGTAGATGAAATGGGGATAGGAGATCCTCTTTTTACAATTATAGGGATAGTTGTCGGCTGCTCCTTAGATTTCTTGGTGAGCTGCATCACTTTCTCCCTCTGATTTTTCTTCTCTCGAGTCATGATAGCATATGATTCACTATTCATGTCTGCTACTACTTTTTCATAATCATCCCCTTCATCAATGCCTTCAGTGGTGAAGAAATTAACTCGAGATCCCTCAAGTTCATCTGTTTCATCATCAACCTCTTCAACAAATTCCTCACAATCTTCATTAACCTCCTCATCCTCTGGTTCCTCAACTTCACAGGTTGCATTGATAGGAACTTTAATAGGAGGTCCTTCAAGTGCTAGCCTTGTTTGAGAAGCAGGCAAATGATTTCTAGGCTGAAAATTCCTCCTTGGAACATCTGCATAGGGAGTATGCTGAGCCAATTGTTTCTTAATGGTGATGAGATCATTTGCAAGTTTTTGAACCAATGGATCAGTATTAGGTCTAGGAGTGGAAGAGGAGGAAGAAGAAGAATTAGATTTAGAAGGGTCTCTCCTCAACTTCCCTGACATGATTAAATCATATTCAACACTAACAACAAGAGTTTGATCCTCAACCAATGTTGCAAGATTAGCCCTTCTCAGTGCATAACTAACTTTAGGCAATTGGGCGTTTAGGAAGAAGCATTTTTGAATTTGATCTACAGGTTGAGTATTTGGTGGAATTTTGTTAATCAACCTATTGAATCGAGACACAAATTCTCTCATGGGTTCTTGTGATTCCTTCTTTATTTGAGAAATTTGGGCTAGCAAAGCATGCACGTCTTTTGCCGGTTTGAAACAGTTTTTAAACCTAGTTCTCATTGTGTTCCAGCTAGTGATAGCTCCAGCCGGAAGGTGATAGAACCAATCAGAAGAATTATCTTGTAAATTCTCAACAAAAATTCTTACAGAGACGTCTTCATGTTCAACTCCCAGAACTCCACATGTAACTATGAAGGCTGTGATGTGTTCATCAGGATGTACTTTAACATCACCTTTGAATTTAGGAAAGTTCTTCCAGTTACCTCTGGGTAACTCATGCAAAGGCTGAGGAAGGGCAAGAGGCCCAACACGATGGCCCCAAGGCAATGGTACTGACATTCTTGGAAAAATGGCTTGAAGAGGAACTGAAACACTAGTAAGAATCAAAGCTCAAAGATTAGGACTTATTTGCTCTGAAGGAATACCACCCGTAGGGATTCTATGTTGGACAGGTGGAGTGCTTGTTAAACAAGCCTTTCTATTTCTCCTTGTTGAAGGGAGAGCAAAACCCTGCTGTTCCAAAAGTTGAAACTGAGAATCTTCAATACCAAGGGCCCTTCTCCCTTGAGTAAAACGTGGAGTCACCAGATCAAAAGATGATCAATAAATGATTATAGCACTGGAATATGGTTCCCCAATGGAGTCACCAAAAACTGTTGGTCGTTAAAAAGGACTTCACGAAGAGCAATAGTCCGGGGACAGTAAGTCCCTCCTCTTTAATGGGAGAGGTTCCCTTATTCAGAAACGAACTTATTTACACATATACAAAGCATGATTTTACTATGGAACTTGGATATTATGAAAGTGTTTTCTATAAGGATTATCAATCACAAAAGGACTGAGGAATGAAAATGTGGGAACGAGCAGAAAGGTACCATTCAGAATTATAGATGATAGAGTAATTCCTTATGTATGTGAGGGTACAACGAATTGGAATAAGATCATTTGTATCATATTAATAAGATGAAATTTGAAAAGACACAAAGTTCTGTAAATAACATCTGCAATAATACAAAGCTTCTCAGCATAATACAGACAAATGATCTAACAAGATTAAATGAATAGCTTGGGAATAAAGGAACGAGATAGACAAAGAATGAAAATCCTTCTGTATTGATTTCTTCAAGATTTATTTACACTTTCATAAATAAGCCAAGTTCTCCCTCCTTTCAAAATGGCGAGGAGAGGCCATTATATAGTTTACAAATTAGTTACTCCCGGTAACTACTTCTTTTAACTAATGATTAGTTAAAGTGTTGCAAATTGCAATACCCCAACTAATTACAACAAATCCGAGAGAAAGAAGGGGAAGAGAAGAGAAGAAAACAGGCGTTCAAGATTGGGAGGGACCCACTGATTTAAGGATCCGTTGTCTGAATATCTTCAAAGCCTCGGCTATGTCTCTGCCACATGGGACTAATGTGTTGGCAGTGGTATCTAACTTGGCAATGAGTTCTCCATGCACGTTTGTTAGTTCGCTTGAGTCGGGACTGAAATGAGCTCCGCAAGCGAGTACAGTGTCTACACATTGTACTGAAATTGGGAAGCCACCGGCGAATGCCAAGCCACTGTCATGAATCATCTATGTCATAGCTGAAGGGTTTGTATCTGTCATCCTTGCCCAAAAATCCCCAAAATCAAGGTGGCGAACTTCACTGTCCCCGATATTGGGAACGGCAGACTTGAGTGGTGAAACTTGTTCCTGCCCCTAGAATTTGATCTTCATGTTGATAGTAACTCGGAGAGCAAAGCTACAAGGTAGACTTGGGATGGAATTGCAAGGGAAATGGATACACGTGTAGAAATTTTGGTTGCAAGGGTTCGAGCAATAGATAGCATGAAAGCAGTGTGCAAAAATGCATAGGGCGTAGTTCATTATATAGCCATTTAGGAGAGAGAAAGGAAATAAATGCGCATTTGAAAAGCAAGATATTCGGGTAGAGTGGGAAAAATTAGCATGAATGGCACTTGGTTCATTTGGGACGCAAGGGACGTGAAAGCGCGAAGTACACGGTTTGGCTGACTCAGGTGATGCAGGGAAAAGACACACAAATTCTTTTGGGACATGCAGGACGAAGGTACGTGGAATATGCGATTCGGCCGATTTGGATGAAAAAGGGAACAACGGGTCCGGGTGAACTTGGGACATGTGGGACAAAAATTTCTGATGGGCCCGAAAAGAACAGACTTCTGGTAAACTGGCTGATTGGGGAACAGAGAGCCCAAATGAACCTGGGACACGCGGGACAAAAATGTCCGATAGGCCCGAAAAACACACAAAATGACCCAAAAAACACAGATTTTCCCAATTTTCTGACTTTTCACATCACCAGGACAATAGAAAAGACATTTAACCTCAAAATTTAATTTTCAACTTCTTAAAAGTAGGGGAATTTTGAGTGGACAACAGTTTTACAAATTCTATGAAATTTAATAGTAAGAAAACTAGAGTGAGAAATAAAGTTGCAGTAGATATAGTCAATTTACAGTCACATTTAAGAGTTAATAAGGGAGATTATTCATCTATGGCACTAGAATCATCGTCTATGTTATTTGGAGGTCTAACTAGAGGTATATTTTCTGGCGCATCATCTGCAAAGAATGTGGGTGAGCAGAACATTGGTATAACATCTGGAAGTAGCACAATTTCATAGACTATGGGAGTCCAGTTTAGCACTACCATTGGAACATAAGGAAATATATCATCTAGTAAATTTCCTACTTCAGGAGGAGGATCAGGAGGGTAATGTGGCTCAGGCACTGGAAGATCTGGTGGCTTTGTAGGTGGAGGAAACACATGTACTAGATCTGGTGGGCAAGGCCCACACCAACCCCCGTAGATTAATATGGATATTTTTCTTCATCTTAAAAAATATAAAGGCATTGAATATGCATCCAAACATGTGCATATGTGTGAGATACTATGGTTCATGAAGGGGATAACTACTCCAAAGCACAAGGTGAGTCATTTTGTAACTACATTACAGGGGCATGCACATAGTTGGTATAGAAACTACTACCATGACCAAAATTGTGTAGATTATACCAAACTTTGGGATGATTTCTTGAACAAAGTTTATATGCCTGAGTTTGAATAGAAGAACATTAATGTGTTCAAGGATATTAAGTAGGGAACTATTGACAGTGTTCGGGAGTAAGATGTTTGGTTTAAAACCCTTTTATCTAAATTATCTTATGATATCCGTGCAAGACAACATGCCTAGTGGTTCTCCAAAGGTTTTATCATTCCTTTTAGGAGGGAACTTTTAGATAAGACTTATACATATCCACACAAGGTTCTTGAAGAAACTCTATGCACTGAGGTGGTAGGAAGTGTAGACACAAGAGTGAGTCCATTTTTGGAAGCTTGGATTACAAAAATGGGTAAATAGTTGGAGAAATTATATGCTAATTCAACACTTGAGACACACAGTGGAATTTGGTGTACATATTATGAAGTAGAGGGGCATACTAAGGATAATTTCCATTATAAATCGGTGTGCTCCTTATTATTGGATTGTGAGATCTATCACTTGGACCACAATTCAAGTCAGTGCCCATTGTTGCAGTGTGCGATAAGAAATAATGTGTCCTATTACTACAACATTTACAGGTCTTCCACTCATGATATTGAATATTACACATTGATTGATCATATTCATGATGTCATTGATATTGGTGTATGACATATTGGTGTTGCAAATAAATCTAAGGAGAAAAGTGAACATCATGATCATGATCATAATGAAGGGTTTTGATGGAAGCCCTGGTAGAGGTCAAGGTTATTGAGGAGGATTAAGAGGCCAAGGTCATGGTGGTGGAAGAGGTGATTTCCCTCTTAGAACTTTTAATACATGTGGATATCTTGATCATTACATGCATGAGTGTCCACAAAACATTATTTTTATTTTTGTGGAAAGAATCATAACTATGAATAATTTCTAAACTTGTATGAACACTTGAGTAAGAATCATAAGAAAGAGAACATGGGCGCAAGAATGGTTAGAGTTTAGTGTGTCATGGAAGATCAAGGGATGTCAAAGTTAGCACCAGATCTTGAGTTGCTACCTGTGAAGATTACTACACATGTTGAGGCTGCGTGTACCAGAGAAGTTCTGAAATCAAAATCTATTATTACTAAAGAGGAGTTTCTACATATGAAGTATCCAGACCCTATGCATTACAAGGAGGTTTAACAAGAAACCATGGAGGTAATTCATAATTTACAGGGTGAGATACATTGTTTGAAAGAGAAGTCATGAAAATTGGAACAAAAGAAAGCAACTAAGGTCCATCAGACAGATGTAGATGTTTTAAAGGAGGTTTTCAAGATGTGCTAGGAAAACATTATTCCTTTATTGGGGAATTGGTTAAATGGAAACACTCTGGGTGATAGGATTAAGCATGAGAGAAAAAATTTACATGGTAACCTCCCCTCTCATAGCCTAGACTATGACAATGAGATCACACTGAATGTTTTTGTGGATGGTTGGATTTTGAGTAATAAATTGATTGACACAGGCACAGAAGTGAATTTTCTCACTTTGGATGCATGGGTTTAGATGGGTAGACCACCATTACGGCCATCTTATAATGTGTTGTTTATGGCAAACTAGAAGAAGGCCATGCCAATTGGGGTTTTGAAAGATGCATCAATTACTATACAGGGGCCAAGTTTACTGTGGAGTTTGAGGTCTTAGCACTTGCAGAGGAAGATATTTTTCCAACATTGCTTGGGTTCCCTTGGGTGTTATGCAAACAACGTTGATCTACATTTTAGCAAGGGGTATATATTTTTTTGAAAAAAATGAAGAATGCATCATTATCCCTTTTACAAATGGGACATATTCAACTTATGTAGATCCTTTAAGTGAATAATACTTGAACATAATTTATGTGCATACCATTTGAGATCCGGAAGTTCTTGAGTCATGAAAGGAAGGAGTTATCCAATTGGATGATGCATAATCCATGAGTGATAATATATGTTCCACATGTGACAAATGGGCACATGAAACTTATGAAATGGCTGGGTGTGAAGTAAAAAGTGTATATTTACACGTTAGTAGGCCATGCAATATCAAGTGTTTGGGAAACAACCAGGTACCAAGGTACACTAGTGAAGAGAATCTAGAATTATGTATGCTTACTATGGAAGTTTAGTGGGAATATCAGGTGGAAAGAAGGAATATAAGATTTTATACTCTTCATGAGATGGAAACACGCTGGTGTATGGTTCACAAGGATAATATTTTGGAGTGGAGAGAAGTAAAGATTGCTTTATCTACTATATTTTTAAGGAGCAATGTGCCTACTCAGATCTATGTATTTCATTCTAATGATCATGCTCACCACCACATTCAAGAGCATGAGAGACTATGGAAAAAGGGTTAGGAAGATTTACCACCTTCGTTGTGGGTTCACAAGCTTTATTTCACCTTGCATGGTCACACACACATATGGTATATCTATGAAAATTTGAATAGAGAGACTAGAAATTGGAAAGAACTTAGTGCAATTATGATTCAAACCTTTGAATATTTTTCCACTAAACCACTGGTAAATGAGGCATTACAGGTTATGAAGCACTTAAGTATGTGAGATAGAGAAAATTCCTAGGAGATCCTTTAGGATTTGTTGGGAGAGTCAAACTTTGGGGTGCATTTTAAAGAGGAAGAAATAGATGCTGAACAACTTAGGCACACCTGCCTATAAAGAGAAAAAGGGTAAGATGGTATACATATTTTATGATGAAGAGGTTGATAACTTGGATATTGAGCTCACATAGGGTACACGCAAGGTCTTAGTCAGTAAAAATGAGAAGGCAGGTGCATACCATGCACCTATGAAGACCAAGAAAGTAAGCATTGGAATGGATGTTAAACCTAAGGAGGCCATAATTTAAGATTATTGTTCTGACTATGAAGTTTCTAAGATAATTGAGTTGTTACGTGACTTCCATGATGTGTTCCCTAGAGGCTATCATGAATTAAAAAGAGTACATAAATCTTTGGGTGAGATGAGAATCAAGATGAAGGAAGGAGCGTGCCCAATTTAGAAGAGGCCTTATAGGATGAATCCAAACTTACGCGTCAAGGTAAAAGAATAAATTAATAAAATCCTAATATTTGGGATCATTGTGCCTATTGAGGAGTCGGAATGGGTGAGCCTTATGTTAATAAACATCAAGAAATATGGGAGAATCATAATTTGTGTGGATTACATGGAGTTAAATAGTGCATATGTACTTGATCCCTTTCCCACACTGTTTACTAAGGAAATCTTAGAGGGCATTACATGGTGTGAAATATACTCCTTCGTTGATGGATTTTCAAGGTATCATCAGGTAAGGATAGACAAAGAGGAACAAGAGAAGACAGCTTTCACAACTGAATGGGGAAGTTTTTTATACACGATTATGCCCTTTGGACTAAAGAATGCACCTGCAGTATTTTCATGCATAGTGGTACAAGCATTTCAAGATTTTATTCACAAGTTCTTGTAGGTATATCTAGATGATTGGACAGTGTAATATTTTGTAAAGGATCACTATGATAATTTGAGGCTGATGTTTGAGAGGTTCAAGTAGCTGAGCATATCTTTGAATGTTAAAAAGTGTGTATTTTCCACACCCTTTGGAATTTTGCTGGGACACATAATCTGTAAAGAGGGATTTCTTGTGGATCATGCTAAGGTTGTTGTGATTTTGGGACTAGAGGAACCAACTAGCCAAAGTGATGTACGTGGATTATTAGGGCATATAGGATATTACATGAATATTATCAAAGCTTATGCCATGATTGTCATGCCCCTAGGGAATTATTGAAAGGAAAAGGAAATTCTTTTTTGGGTGAGGCACAACAATGCACATTTAAGACTTTGAAAGAAAGGCTTACTACAAAACCTATTTTGTGATTTCCTTCATGGACAAAACCTTTTCACATTCATGTAGACACATCTGGCATGGCCATAGGCACAGTACTAGCACAACCTAGAGAAGGGATTGTTGATCATCCTATTTCCTTTACAAATAGAAAGTTGACTTCAGCAGAATAAAATTATATAACTACAGAGCATGAGGTGTTGTCCATAATCTATGCACTTCATAAGTTTCAATAGAATTTTCTTACTACCCCATTCATCTTTTATATATACCACATGACACTAAATTATTTGTTGAACAAACCCATTTTAGAGGGGCACATATGTTGTTGGGTTCTGTTATTTCAAAATTTTACCTTTATTATGGTGGTTAAGCCGGGTAAGAGAAATTCTGGTCTAGACCATTTATCAAGGAATCAGTCAGGTGAGGATGCACAAAGAATTGAGGATACAATTCCAGATGCACATATATTTAGGTTAAACCACACACCCTCAAACTTAGAGGATATTTCTTTCCTTTTACGCACAGGTGTGACGCCTGAAAGAATGAAGGATTTCAAGAAGAAACAACTTGCCATTCATGTCGTACCTTGCATGTTGATCAATGGAGACTAATACAAGCTAGGTCATGATGAAGTTTTGTGTCAGTGTGTACTTGATAATGATCACAAAGAAATTATGGAGGAGGCTCATGGTGGTATTGCAGGTGGAAACTATGTAGGGGATACCACCACGCAAAAGATTCTACTAGCTGGTCTATGGTGGGAAACATTATACAAGGATTATAAAGAGTATTTTAAGGCATGTGACTATTTTCAATGCCTTAGAAATCTTGAGCATAGAGATGAGATGCCTTTGAGGCCTATTTCTAGTGTAAAACCTTTTGAGAAATATGTAATTGACTTTATGGGCCCTATCTCCTGAGCCACACATAAGATAGGATTGCGCTATATTATAACTTGTACAAATTATCTTACATGGTGGGTAGAAGCGGTGCCTACAAAGTATTGTATAGTAGACATGAAAACAAGTTTTTTACGGGAAAATATTATCATCAGGTATGGATACCCTTTAAGTTTAACAAGTGATAGGGGTACTCATTTCTTTAATGAGACTATTAGGATATTACTAGCTGAATTTATGGTTGCACACTATAGAAAAACACCCTATCACCCTCAGGAAAATGGACCCGCTGAGGCCTTCAACAAGATATTGAGCCATTTCAGTTGGATTTTGGCACAGAGGTAGTTCTACCCATGGAATTCATGTTACCTTCTTTGCAAATTACGCGCGCTGGAGGTTTAACTGATGAGAAAACACTTGAAGAATGTATTGAAAAACTCATGCAACTAGATGAGAGGCGCACCATAGTGTGTTGGAGTCATAAGCAAGAAAAATCTAGGAAGAAGGTATGGTATGACAAGAACATAAAGGATAAGAAGCTTGAGGTTGGACAGATGGTACTTCTGTATGACTCAATTTTTTTGTGCTACCTTGGAAAGCTTAAGGTGCATTGGTTGAGATGGTATGTTATCACTTATATACTTGATTCAGGTGCTTAATAATTAGAGGCATTGGATGGAACATAGTTTCCTATTTACTTCAATGAGAGTAGGTTGAAGCCCTAATATAAATAGGTCTTCTTGGTGCTTGTAATAAGACAATATTTCCACTTAGATTAGATTTCCTTAATGCATTCCCTTTATATGTGTTTCCTTTCATAGTTGTTATTCTTTGTCAATTTAGTTCAGTATTTTGTGTAATAAGTATGTCAACAGGCTAGAAGCTGATTACTATATAAGTATTTTCATGCAAAGAGGACTGCACATACCCTTAGTGTGGGGTGTTTTTTATATAGGGTTCATTTCCAAGTTTTATTTTCATCTGAAGATGGGTATTCATAAAGAAAATTTTATACGTTCTTTTTAGGGAAAGGTGTAGATATAAAAAGATTACTCATGATTAAAGACCACTTATGGATGGACACACAGTGTGACGTGAGGTAGGTTGCAGAAGTAGAAAATACTTAGAAGAATGCATAGTGGGGAGGTACTTTGGCACATGAGGGCACATGGAAGGAGGTTTTTAGCCAAAAATTATAAGGTGTGCTAGAAGGTTATGAATGTGGCACAAAGATGAGTAGCATGGAAATGTTTCCAAAAAAATGAATTGATGCTAGGGATGGTAATAGGTGTAGAGAAATAAATGTAATAGTTTTTTGAAAATGTATATAAGGATGTGATGCAAAGTCATTTTTACCTTTTCATACAAGATATTTCAAGTGAGTTAAAGGTGAGTGAACTAGTAAGATGCTGGTGAAGTGCAGAGAGCTACAAAATAGTTATATCTTGTCAAATTTGTGCATGGGATAGTCTTATGCTCCATTGGTGATGTGTTTGAGTGAAGTAGAGGTGTTCAGGGAAGAGGATTCATAGAATGGGTTTGGTTTCGAGCTAGGGCACATTATTTTGAGCTAGGGAATCCAGAGTTGGAGTAACAGAGATCGAGGAAGGAAAAAAAATGTTTTTTTAAGTTGATATGGCACCCAAAATAGCACTTAGATCTAGTACAAGAGGAAAGAAGAAAAATGAAGTAGAAGTTGAGATTGAAGATCCTCTCGAGAGAAGATTCTCTTAAATGTAGTACCCAGAAGCGGTTCTAATGGGTTGTGATTGGGATTCACACATTCACTGTTGCAAGGTCAGTAATTAAAACCACAGGAACAAGGATACCAAGGAAGAATTGGAGAAATTTCTTGTGGTGAAGACCTCGAAGATAAAAATAGATGATATGGCAGTCTACAACGATGCGGGTGAGAAATTATTGACCAAGGTAGGAGTTTTGGGTCAAAGCATACAAGTCTGTCCCACTTTTTGGCCATAAATATTTTAAAATCTGACTAGTAAATAAATAGTTAAAAATACTATAAAAATTTAAAAAATCAGGTAAATTATGGATGCCCTTCACCTTGGTATTTATAGCCTCTTAAAAATGCATTTTTGGTCATTTTATATGTGTTTGGTCATGTTTTGGTTGTCAGACATAGTTTTCTGAAAGTACAAAAACTACAAAAAAGTGGAACACAATTATATGCTTTGACCCTTTTATAGTTGTATTAGCTCCAGTATTTTGGAAAACCTGAGAATTTATACCAGTGGCTCATGAGAAGAGTCCATGAAGACTTATTCTATTTTTTTGGGCATCGAATGAGGATCACCATGCCTTTGATTGCAAGTTTTATAGGGCTAATGAGTATGGGTGTTGAGTTTAATAACGACCTCACTGATAAGGAGGCCATATAAAATATAAAGAAAGAGCTTAGATACACTAAAGGAGGGTGTGAGATAGACATCCCTAAATTGTAGAAGTATCTGATCATTCAGGAAAAAACCCATCTCCTAACAAAGATAAAAAATCAAGAGCAATGGTCACATGTAAATAATTCTTGGCTTCATGTTGTGTAGAAGATGAAAAAAGGTGTTGTATATAACATATCAAATTTCATTGCTAAGAAAATTATTGAGGAAACACATGAAGGTGAGAAGATCAGCTTTGGCATTATACTTCTGTCATTAGTCTTTGTTGAAATTGGAGTGCTTAATGGGAAAAAGATAATATGTGGAAGTTTCCTGTAGAGAAGAAGTCCTTGGCAAAAAGATTTTCCAGCTGTACTTGTGATGGATCAATGAGTGGACCCTTCAAGAAAAGGGAAGAAATGTGGTACAAGTGCTTACACACTGTGTTTGAAGAAGAATGGAGGATACCCAAAGAGTTACCTTTGGTATTAGATAAATAAGTACAATTTACAGTGTACCAACACTTATGTATTAGGTGCTTCAGGATGAAGGATGGAAAATGGGGCCCTTGGTGTAAGCTTCCATATGCCTTCACTATGCACTACTTTCAAGCATTTGTACATAGGTTCTCAAATGCACGCCAGTTTTTGTTCAATGCTGACAATGTAGATTGTGACTACCACACACTGAGGAATTCTTATGTTTATCTAGGTAAGATTGCTTATATTCAAAGGTTTATTTTAGATGACATTAACATGAAGGTTGTCAGTTTTTCCATTGTAAAATTGGATGTGGATTTGGTATATATATACTTGAATCCTAAATTACAAAATGGGAAGTATTTGGAAAATGAATTCAATCTCCCTAGACTGCCCAAGGGAAACGTATTGTGGGCACATTAGAGGAAGATGATGTTCTTCATGTTAAATAAGAGGAGGGAGAAGAAGAAGAACTTTATGAAGATGTTGGTGACCTGGAGAATAGGGGTAGAAGATAACCCACTTATGAGAAGGAAAGTGCGCGCAAGGTAACCCCTTCCCTATAGTAGGATGAAGAAGTTTTAGAGATAGGCAATATGGAGGTAGACCTGGAAAAGACTCCTGAGGAACCTGAGTATAATAGGGTACCCAGGAAAACAAGTAATTAGGGGATGGAACCTTGCCATCCCCTAAGAAGGTCACCAAGGAATTCTCCTAAAAAAACCAAGCCTAAGAAGAAAAGAGGATGCAAGTGCGTCCTTTGGGAGGATGATGAAAAATAAGGATCTAAGGAAAATGTGCCTCACATTCCAGTCACAGTGGAGGAATTGAATGAGACATGCCCAGAAATAGATAAGGTAAAACCTTCGAGTGCACCCCATAGTACACAAGAGGGTGAAGAATTGTTACTATACTCAGGTGCTCAAATCATAAGGAGTAAGTGCATAAGGAAGGAGGAAAAATCCTATGAGACCCCTGTAGTTAGGTATGTGAATGACAAGAGAAAGATCATACGTGCACATTTATAAAGAACTTTGGATGCTAAGGATTTGCATGGGTGGGAGCTCATGGATGAAGAAATGGTGAACACACACACATGCAAGTAGTTATCTTGGTCTATGTATAATCATATGGTTGAGAACGATTTTGATGTGAGTGAAGAGTCATGTGTTTCGTACAGAAGGTAAAGAGTGGCCCATGTTGTGCATGTAAACATTAAGCCCACTGTCACATCAGATGAACAAGTGATAAATGCTTTGGTGAAGGTATCTGTAGAGGTTACATGTAGTAACATTGTTAGAACCTAAAATATTGGCTAAGTAAAAAGATTTGTACGCACAGGAATAGTGAGAAGAAGGTCACTCAGGGGAAATCATGTAGGATAAAGGGATTTAAGAAGGGTTTTAGTAAAACAAGGGCACGCAGGAGGTAGAACACAATTTTAAAGGACTTATCCATATTTGGCATTCTAAAGGCACTTGAGGAAAAGCATGAGGACCCAAATAGGCATGATAAGTGAATAAGGTGTCATCCTGGAACCTTAGAAGTCAAGAAAAGGATATTATCTGTGGGGAATATTTCTAGATACATCATTATAGTTGGTGGAAGGTTTGCAAAGGGATAAGCAATCACCAATAGAGGACCACATCAAAACTTGGCACATGATCTACTAAGGAGAGAAGGCATGGAGGTGGTTTATGATCCTATTTAAGGAAGTGTTCAAGCTAGGAATAGATATACAGAGAGGTAGATTTATGTATGTATGGAGAGGCATAAAAGAGAGGGATATACATATGCATATATTGGTATCAGGAAGTAGAAGATATGAAAATGAACTACTGCAGAAATGTTAGGTTGTACTAGGGTTTAGGATTTAGGGTACTAGAGAGCTATATAGAATTTCATTAAGCATTAGCATTGATGTTAGGGTTTGTAAATGGTTATAGTGAGAAGGGAATAGGTAGGAACTCCATTCAGATCTTGTTGTATAGGATTGACCTCTATCACTTATTGTATATGGTTTGAGATGACCCAGTTTGAGTGTAATGTGGCTACCAAAACTCTTTAAAATCAATATATATATATATATATATATATATATATATATATATATATATGGGTTCATTATGTATATCTTGATTATGGGTGTAAAACCTTCTGATATTTAGCATGTTATAGCTCATACCTATTTTCCTATGGTTCATTCGGTGTTTATCTACCTTCTCTGATTCATGGGTGTCTGTGTGGATCTGCTAGTTTTATGTTCTTATTTTAGGATGCATGTATTTCTATCTCTATAAATAAACCCCCATTAATGGTGAATCTTATCACAAATCTCAAATAAAATAGGGGTTCAACACCCGTGCGTTCCTCGGGTGAGTGCCCAGTGCCCATTGGGTGATAGTCCAACGTGTTTGGTGTTAGAAAGAAGTATTAAGGGTAAAATAATGACTACATATTGGTTCCATTTCTAGGACCTCTTTTCAAATATGCTATGAGAATGGCGCGTGATGACAGAGTGCTTAACCTTGGACAATGTTGAAGCATGGCTTAAAATCATGGAGGATGATTTTTCTCAGATATTTAATACTGGACCTGAGTTTGATGTACGCAAATGGGTAGAATAACATATATATCATGAGTTGTATGAGACCTTATTTTTTTGTTTTGTAGTGGAGTTATATGAATGGCTCTCGATGTATGCATCTAGATTAAGCTAGTACTATAGACCTTATATATATATCCAATATGAGTATCAGAGGTTGTATGATGCTGATCTAACTTGGACACATGTTGTTGATCATTGGTGGAGTAAAGTGTTGATGAGTTACACCTTAGAGTACATGATTTGTACATATTCCTATCTAGAGATTTTTGAGTTTGAGTTCTTAAGGGAGCCAAGAGGATCATTCTTGCATGTTATCTATTTAGATATAAAGATACTGATCAATAATTGAGTTTGTAAGCATTTTCTATGGCCGGATAAGCTTCTTTTAAGCGTTAGGTGAGGAAGTTAGAGTGGAGGAAGATGGAAGACCTTGCGGCTGAAAAGGAGAGGGGAGAGAAATGGCTTAAGTATAATGAGGCTTGGGAGAGGGAGTCGATAATACAATGCAAAGATGTGGGAGTGATGGATCTATGGAGATAAACCTTGTGGGAAGGATTTGAAGTTCATATGAAGGATGCGAAACCTGAGTAGTCTGTGCTTCCCCATTTTGGCAAGTGTGGAAGAGAAACCCCCTCGAATTTTGGAGAGAGATCATCATATTAAGAAATTAGAAGAGTCATTAGCACACATCTGAATCCACCTGGTGACCAACCCCTGATGCTTAGTTTTTCAAATCCATAGATAAGTATTACTAACCCAGTTGGTATTGGTGGAAGTAACCAATAAACACCTAGGAGGTATAACTTTTCATTTGGCACATCTATGGCTAAAAAATTATTTCCTATGTTTAGAGGTATATTGTCTGGAATGACATTTGGAAAAACTATGGGTACACAAAGCTTGGGTATTGTGTCTGGAATCGGTGCAAGACATACATTTGGTAGTGGTACAATATATAGATTGTTGGCACATAGTTCAGAGTGACAGTGGGGACACAAGGCGTGACCACTTTAGGAACCTTACCAGTTATAAGAGGTGGATATGGTGGTTCAAGTGGAATAGGAAGTAGCAGACCTAGTGGACCTGGCAGATCTAGAGGATCTGTTGGGTCAGGAGGGATAGGCATTGGCGGATCTAGTGGATCTGGTGGTGGAGGAAACATAAAAGGGAATCAAGGTTCTAGATCAAGTGGACAAGGGTGTCAACCACCTCAGTAAGTATTTTTTGAAATGTTTTTTACATCTACCAGATTACAAAGGTGTTGAGGATACTGCAGAGCATGTACACAAGTGTGATTTTTTATGGTGCGCGAAGGGGATTACTACCACAAAATGGAAAGAAAGTTAGTTTGTAATAACATTGCAAGGGTGCATGCATAGTTGGTACTGGAAGTATGACCCCCACCAGATAGTAGTAGACTATACCATGTTGTGTAATGCCTTCTTAGCTGAATTTCATATTCCTGAGTTTGAATAGAAGAGCATTAGTGTACTGAAGGAGATTCAAAAAGGTATGATAGAGAGTGTGCAGGAGTGTGATGCACATTTTAAAACTCTCTTATCAAAATTTTCTTATGATATTAATCCTTCTCATCACGCTCAATGGTTCTTTGGAGACTAATAACACCCTTCAGGAGAGTGCTTTTGCATTAGAATTTCACAGAACCACACGAGGCCTAGGACGATTCCCTGTGCACTAAGGATGTGGGAATTATAGATACTGGTGTTAGTCCTTTTCTTGAGTATCAGATTACTGGAATGGAAATGTAGCTAAAGAAGCTATCTGCAAACTTATCCCATGAGACTCGCAGTGGCCTATGGTGCATGGATTGTGAGGTAAAGGGGCATACAAAGGAAAGTTATCCTCGGAGATCGATACGTGCCATAATAGTAGTTTGTGAAATTTTCCACAGAAATAATGATGTAAGTAGGTGTTTTCTACTATAGTGTGTTATCCGTAAGGACGTGTCTTGCTATTACAATATTTGCACCTCTACTACTCATGACATTAAGGATTATAGCTTGATTTACCAGATACATGATGTCATTGATATTGGTGTACACCAGACCAACATTGTGAAAATTTCTAAGGATGATGGTCATCAATATAAGGACGTGTTGATGGAGGCACTCGTGGAAGAATCTTTCGTGGAGGATTTAGAGGCCATAGAAATAATGGAGGAAAAAAAGGTGAATTCCCTCGCAGAACTTGTTATAATTGTGGGTCCACAGAACATTACAAACGTGAATGTCCTAACTTTTTACAGTGCTCATGGTGCATGAAGAAGCACAAGTATGAGGAGTTCTTGCAACTATTTGAACACATGATCCAACAAAAATGGAAAGACAAGGGTTTTAGGATGGTAATCATTAAGAAATGCCAAGGGTGGCGCATGAGTTAAAATTATAACCTGTAATGGTGACAATGGGAGCTAAGGCTGCACATGTCAGGGAAGTATCAAAGAAGAGGCCACTGGTCACAAGAGAAAAGGTGGTATATGGGAAGTATCTAGACCCTACCCATCAAAATGAAGTCTATCTAGAGACCATGGATGTAATCAAGAGTCTTCAAGGGGAAGATCAATGTCTAAAGAAGCAATCCAGGAAGTTAGGGTAGAAGAAAATCACTGAGGTCCCTCAGTCAGATATAGATGATGTCAAAGAGGTGTGTAAGATGTTGCACTAATAGAATATCATTCTTTTGTTAGTAGAATGGTTGAGGGATAAGATACCAAATGCTGGAGCAGAGTGCGAGAGCTAGGTTTTTCTTGCTAACATTCCTCCCCATAACCTCAACTACACTAAGAAGATTACCTTTAATGCAGTTATTGATGGGTAGCTCCTAAGAAATACTCTAATTGACATGGGCATGGAAGTTAATGTTTTCACCCTGGATACCTGGAATCAACTGGGAAGGCCCCCATTACATCCATCTTCAAATGTGTTGTATATGGATAATAAGACAAAGGAAATTCCCATTGGTGTTTTAACATATGTTGTTATCACTATCCAAAGGGAGAAATTAACTGGAGACTTTGAAGTCTTAGCGCTTTCTGAGGTGGAAAAATTTCCAACATTACTTGGGTGCCCCTGGTACTATAATAATAATGTAGATTTACATTTTTTTATCCCGTAAAATTGGCAAGGGAAATTTTATGGGTAACCATACCAAAATTTTGTTCTGGTCCCTCGTCAAGGACCCCTTTGCGTTCAGAACGTTGCGAAACCCTTTCCTGGGAAATCTGGTTTTCCGAACTTAACCATTTTTGGTCTTTTTGGCTTGGGCGCACCTATTATTTGTGCAACATAGGGTAAATATGTGCCCCCTTCATATCCTTTGGTGTACCCTTTGGCGTGTCAACACACATTTTGTTGCACCTCACCATGTTATACCTTTCTTGCATGCGCCTTTGTGTCAACAATATTTTTGTTGTGCCATGTTTTGGTGCACTAAAAGCACACGTATTGCCATGTTGACAACATTTTTGGTGCGCCAAGGGCGCACATATCTTTGTGTTAACAACATCTTGGTGCATCGCAGGGCACAAGTTTTTCAATGTCGACAAGTGTTTTGATGCGCCACTTCAAAAAGTGGTTGGCACATTTATTATGCCTTTTCCTGTATATAGGTGCATCTACCCTGTCATTATCACCAGCTAGAAAACACATGATTGATCTTTTTCCTCTGCACCTGTCAGCACGCCTATCATCCTCATGTCACATTTGTGGACCCCATTTCACCTCTCACATTCTATATATTCCGGATCAACAACTAAGTTTAGGACTACATATGTCTACATCAAGCAAGAGGCCTACCAAGTCTAAGGGCAAAGCCAAGCTTACAGAGGAAGAAATGAAGTACAAATATCAGAGGGTCAGGATGCTTGAATCCCAGGCAGAGTGTGACTTGGACATAAGAGACTCAGAACTTGGTCATATCGATATGGAGGACTTCTGGGCTAGAACCAGAAGGGTCATAGGAAGTCCGTGGATGGAAAAACTAGTAGGCAGTGGCCTGTATTTTGCTGGAGGGATCCTGGTCAATGCTGTGAACAATGAGTTCATGATGGTAGTAGCCCGCTGCTACAACAAAGACACAAGGTGTGTCCAAAATGAGAAAGGCGAGGTCATGATCAACCTCACTGCCCGGCACTTCGAAATAATGCTTGGCATTCCTCACCACCGACACTTTATGGCCGTAAGCCAAGAAGATTGCACCAAGGCTTGGGAAGATAATGAAGATCAGTGTATGTAATTAATGATTGAGGTATACCTAAAAAACAAGAAGGTGGTGACCAGATGGCCATAAGTCATTCATCACAGTGATTTCTCAGAGGAACTCAGTGATACCATCACGTTCCTGAGCAGAGTATTTGGGCTTCTTGATGCCCACTACTTTCATAAATGGATGCTTGGATACTTGGAGACAATGAACAAGAACGTTCCAGATCAATGCTTCGAGTGGGCGGAGATCATAAGCAGTACTATCTCTAAGTAGCTCCAACAACTTACCACAACATGGAGGTTCTATATGAACTCCTACATAGTTTATGTTGCGGCCTCAGAAAGAGATTATCCAGCGTTAATGCGGTGCGAGGTTTGGCCCTGAGTCAAAATATATGAATACTATCCATAACTAAAGTTGGAAAATAGTATCCCCTAGTTTACAAAGATTAACGATGCCTTCTTCTACGACATCATCTACCTTTTGAGGCCAAACATGAATCACGGCCGTACGACCAAGAACATTGTTGCAGGAACAGAGAAATGGGGGGCCTTGTTCACTGAATTCCCCACCTTCACTTATCTGAGGGCAACCAACTTCTTGGGGGAACCAACCAAATTGCCAAGATATACTGGCCCCAAGCTGATCCTGTTGGAGCTGTCAAGACAGCTCATAACCTATCACAAGAAATGCTTGAAGAGAAAGAAGGGTGGAACTCCTTTCCCCCTCACAGTGGGCAGGTACACTTGTCTCTCTCACCAAAAATCACGGGAGATGTTTGACGAGTTAGAGCTGCTAAATCTAAAGCACAACTTCCCAGCAAGTCCTAATTTCGACCCAATGAATTTCCTGCCCAAGGCCAAACTCAATCCGATCCACATTCCACAGATCGAGGATATTTATATCAACCTATATCATGAGGTCGAGCTCAGAAGGAAAGACCATTCCCACTTGCCCTTGGCTGAAATCATCCAGTACGACGTAGCCATCGTCCCAAAAGGTTATCAAACTATTTATCAAGAAGTTGATCAGGTATATCTTGACATGGGTGGGGACGACTGGTCGTTCGCTGTCATTGACAGAACCAAAGAACCTTAGACGATAGAAGAAAGGGTCAAAGAAACTCTGCAGAGAATAGAGCACAGGTGCAGGATGAATGGTCTCATCTACCTCAGGGTTGATTTCACCACTTCTCCATTGGGAAATGCACCTTCCAGACCGAAACATCTGCCAAAGAGTAAAGGTAAAGATAAGGAGGATGAGTCAAGCTCTACCCAAGAAAAGACTCCTGAGAGTCCCCCTTTCACCTCACAAGAACAAGTTATAACTCTGGCTTCTCCAGAGAAAGAAGCGGTCGAGGACGTTCCAATGGGCACATCCACTCAGGATGTTTCCACTACTACAACTATTGATGTCCCTTCTATCTCTTCTCCCTCTCCTCCTTCCCCTCCTCAAGTGACCCCAATGACCATTCCTTTGGTCGTGTCCTCTCCCCTGTCTTCTGATGTTCCACCTTCCTCATCGTCCATCTTCTCTTCTCTCGCAGAGCTATCCCCCACCATTTCTTCCCTCATCTCTCAGTTCCCTTCCATTTCCATGTTGTCCTCCCCTACAGTATCTCTTCCTCCCGTGAGCACTTCCTCATTCTCCCTCTCAATGCCGCCTCCAAGTGTCTCCACACATTTTCCTTCTACTACTGTAGCTACTCCCTTTTCTATTTCCGACCCTTCTCCCATAAGTCCAGCATGGATCTCTTAGCACCTGAACCAACAAAAGAGGAAAGTTCCCATCGCACCGATGGACTTCTTCGTCATCCCATCAAATGGGGCCAAGAAGCAAAAGCCTATAACCCACTTCTCTCAGAGTGTGTCAGGAGAGAGAGTAATGGAGATAGCCTACCCCAATCCTTTAAAGGATAAAAAGGATCTGTCTTCAATAGATTATACAGTGACCTAAGTCACAATGGGGACATCTTCAAAAAGCCTTCAAGGAGAGGCCCTATCTGTGGTTGACGCCCTTTGCAAGAAGCTCCAGGGAGTAATGGAGGAAAAAAGGTTGTTAAAAGAACAAAATAAACATCTCCTCCATGCCTTGTAGAAGATGGGCAGTGCACCTCCTACGACTACCGCCGAAACTCCTAAGCCTCTGAGCTAGGACAAAATTAATGAATACACCAAAATCGGCAAGCAGGGTATGGCAGTTTCCACCTGGAGGAGCCAAATCCTCAAAGAAAGTGAGGGAGTGATCGTTAAGTTCACCAAATTATATCATAATATCAATCGGGTGAACAAAGAGCTCCAGGTGATAGCAGGACCCATCTCTAAAGAGCTGGACCATGTCAGGATGCAGCATGAGACCTTTCAAAAAATGCTCGACTATTCAGTCGAAGATCTAGTCAAGTTCAGTGTCTTTGGACACCCAGAGCCCTCAACAAAATCCTTTCTACTCTGGATTACCGGGTTGATCAACTGGAGTTCGTCCTAGAGAAGATTGACAAGATAAAGGAGGAAGCCCTGGATGTAATGCATAAAATGGAGCAGATTGTCCTGAGAATGTCTCCAGGCTTTCTCACTCCTTCTTTCACCTTAAGAAAGGTAGAGGAAACTATTCAGATCTTCAAGGAGATTGTTTCACAAGGGCTAGGACCAGAGGTCACTTTCGACGTTGAATCCATCAATTACCTGCTGGCCTGTCATGACTTCATTGGGTACCTAATAGACGCGGAAAATGAATATTCCAAACTCCCAGAAAATCTCACAGACTAGCGGGAGACTTGTGAAGCTATCAGTGATCGACACAAGGATCCTTCCCAGGATCAACTTCAACCCATGATCACCAAGTTCATGGAGTATCGTGCCCAGTTCCACATCTCGTCACCTGAGCAATAGCAAAAGTAGGATACCCCCTTTCAGCCGTGGGACGATGATGAATAATCTCTTTCTTTCCGACCTTCTCCTTGTGAATATCTAAAGTATGTTGACATAAATGATGACATCATCCATGTTGCACCATGGGATGATGTCATCCACAAAGTTGTCAAAAGTCAACAAATGACTTTGAGATATTTTGTAAGATATTTTTGTAATTAAGTGGTTGGTTCGTTTTTGCCTTCTCTTCTTCTCTTCTTCTATAAATACTTGAATACTTGTTGTATTCAAGTGTGGATATTTTTCAGATGAGAAATAGAAGTAGGAAGAAAAGATTTTGAACTTTTTGTAACAAAACGAATATTAATACAATATTTAGACTTTGTGCTGAATACATGTGTTTCACATCAGACCTTTCTTATGTTAGATCTGTGTGATTGTTCTGTTGAATCTACTTCTACTTTGTTGTCATTTATTCATCATTATTGCTTTATTTGTCTATGCAAAGTAGGTTTGGCTCTGTATACTACCAACCCAAATCATAGACCTTCTGACCTTTCTACTTTGGAATTCATTTCTTTTCTCCCTTCATATCTTTCCTATCTCCCCACTCCGTTTCTTTCCCTTCTTTTACAGTTGGAAATACCTCTACTGGGATGAGATCCCAACCCGGAAGGCAGAATATTGTGAGACTTGCACAAGATTCCTGCTGGTAGAATAACAATAAACTAGTTTCGCTTTGCTGACTCAAAGAGGAGCTGTGCCCTACACACTGTTGGCTCGTTTATCCATAGATCTGTCCACTCGACATATTTTCAAACCAACACATTTCAAGAAGGGGTATATAAGTTTTGAGAACAAATAGGAATGTGTTATCATTCCTTTGATGAAAGGGAATTCAACACGCTATATTGAGCCTTTAGGAGAAGAAGATCTAGACAAAATTTATGTGTGCACTATCTGGGACCCCGAAGTTGTGCATCCAACAAAAGAGGGTGTTATTTAGTGGGAATAATCTCAATCTATAAGTGATAAAACTAGTGTGGCATGTGATAATTAGGTGCATGGGACATATGAGTTAGTTGAAAGGCAGTTAAGAGGCTCTGTGACAAGAGTAAAAAAGGTGCCCTCAGTCAAGTGCCTAGGTGGAAAGAAGTTGCCAAGTTATTCTGGGGGAGCCAACCCTGATGTTTTTCTGCAAGAAATGGAGACCCAATGGATATGTGAGATCGAAAGGAAAAGGATGCTTAGCTATAATTTAATTAGGACCAAAAAGCATTGGTGGGTGACCCATTGTGATAACCTTCTAGAGTGGTGTGAAGTAAGAATTGCGTTCTCTATTAGATTTTTTGGAGCAATGCACCTACTATCATACAAGATTATCATGGGAAGGAACCCACCTCAATTCATGTCAAAGCATGTGAGAAGGCCTAAATAGAAGGCAAAAAAATGTTTCCACCTTATTTATGGGTGCATAAGCTATACTCCACCTTACAAGACTACACACAAGCATGGTACATTCACTTAGAGATGCCCCGTCAGACAAGAAGCTAGTAGGAGTTGACGGATGACCTCCTTCAAGCTTTTGAATATTAGAGTACTAAGCCATCAGTGGATGAGGCATTGCAAGTTGTTAAGTTCCTAACTATGGGAGATAGTGTCATGGTGGAGGATAGAATACTAGAATTATTGGGTGAACCTAGCTTAGAAGCACGCTTTGATGAGGAAGAATCAGAGGAGATAAAACTTGAGCGCACATGCATGGAAAAAGAGAAATGAAAATTGGTATATGTGATCGATGGTTAAGAAGTGGAAGATTTGGATGTTAACCATACTGTGGGTACACATGAGGTTATGGATAGTGATGATGAGTAAGCATGCACCTATGATGAACCCCTCGAAACCAATAAGGTTAATATTTGTTCAGAGGCAGAACCTAAGGAGGGTAATATTGGAGATTATTGGATAGAAAATGAGGTTTCAAAGATCATTGATCTATTACATGATTTTCATGACTTATTTCCACGTGGTTACCACCAGCTTAAAGGATTTCACCACTCTTTGGGAGAAATAAAGATCAAGCTAAAGGAAGGTGTGCACCCAATTCGGAAGAGACCTTATCGAATGAATCTAAATCTACATGTCAAAGTCAAGGAGGAGATTGACAAGATGATTGCATCAGGCATCATTGAGTTTGTTGAAGAATCAGAATGGATAAATCCAATGTTCATTGGCATTACAAAGGATGGGAGGATAAGGATTTGTGTTGATTTTAGGGATCTAAATGCGGTATGTGTTACTGACCCTTTTCCAACCCCCTTCACTGAAGAGATCTTGGAAGGAGTAGCTAGGAATGAGATCTATTCTTTCACAGATAGATTCTTAGGATATCATCAGGCTAGAATTAAAAAGGAGGACAAAGAAAAGACAAATTTTTCCACTGAATGGGGAATCTTTTCCTACACATTCATGCCTTTTGGACTGAAGAATGTGCATGCTATGTTTTTGTGCATTGTGCTGCTGGCATTTCAATAATTCATCCATAAGTTTCTACAAGTCTACCTTAATGATTAGACGATATATGGATTAGTGAGGGATCATTGTGACAATCTAAGGCTGATGTTTGAAATATTTTGATAGTTGAGGATATCCCTCAACATTAATAAATGTGTTTTTGCTACTCCATTTGAAACTGTTTTGGGGCATATAATATGTAAGGAAGGCTCGCTAGTGGGTCCTACAAATTTTTCATTATTTTAGGATTTGGGGAACCTACCAACCAGAGGATGGTGCATGGATTCCTTGGGAATAATGGGTATTACTAGAAATTTACTAGGGGTATGCCAATATCGTTGCACCATTGGAAAATTTTCTAAAGCAAAAAAGTGCATTTCACTGGGGAGAGGTGCAGTAGATGGCATTTAATACATTGAAGAATAAGCTTATCATTGTACCCATATTACATTTTCCTTTTTGGGATAAGCCATTCCATGTACATGTTGATGCTTCAGAAGTGGTAATTGGATAAATCTTAGCACAACCTGGAGAGGGAATTGTTGACCACCCCTTTTGCTTTGATAGTAGAAAGATAACCCCAGTAGAACAAAACTATACTACTACTGAGCGCAAATCATTTTCAATGATCTACACACTACAAAAATTTAGGTAATATCTATTGGCAACACCCTTTATATTCTATATGGACCACATGACATTAAAGTACTTGGTAAACAAGCTTGTTTTACAAGGGCACATATGTTGATGGGTCCTGTTGTTTCAAGAGTTTTATTTTATTATGGTTCTTGTGAAACTGGAAAAGAGTAATTTGGGACCTGAACATTTATCAAGGATTGAATCAGGGGAGGACATGCAGAGCATTAAGGATACAATTCCATATTCCCAACTATTTACATTATGGTGTGCACCCTCTAACTTGGAATATATTGTTGTGTTTCTCAAGATAGGTGTGGAACTGTAAGGAATGAAGACTTTGGAAAGGAAGAAGTTAGCCATATGCGCCACACCCTACATGTTAATTAGTGGAGAATTATAAAAGTTAGGATGCGATGATGTTTTTTCCAGTTCATGTTAGAGCGTTAACGTGTTGCAATCATGGAGGAAGAATATGGTGGAATTGCAGGAGGAAATTATGCAGGGAATGCAACTACACGCAAGATCCTTATAGCAAGTGTTTGGTGGGAAACAGTTTACAAGGATTGTATCGAGTATTGCAAGGCCTGTGACCATTTCTAGAACCTTGGTAAGCTAGGGAAAAGAGATAAAATGCCATTAAGACTGATTTCCAGTGAAGAACCGTTCGATAAGTGGGAAATTAACTTTGTAGGCCTTATTTCCCTAGCCACATGAAGGAAAATTTCATGATATATAATTACATGCAAAAATTATCTTACAAGGTGGGTAGAAGCGGCGCCTAGAAGGGATTACACAATGGTAATAGAAGCTAGGTTCTTATGGGAAAACATAATTAGCAGATATGGATTCCCACCGAGTTTTACAAGTAATAGGGGTATTCATTTATTGAATGAGATAATTAGGATCTTGTTGGAATAATTCATGGTATCCCACCACAAGACTACCCCTTACCACCCACAAGCTAATGGGACTGGTGAGGTGTTTGATAAAATTCTGAATCACACGTTAACCAAGATTTGTGATGTGGGAAGAAAGGATTGGGATGATAAAGTTTTTGTTGTGTTATGGTTATATTGGACTACTTATAAAAGATTGAACAATGTCACACCTTTTCAATTGGTGTTTGGCATAGAACCAGTGTTACCTATTGAATTAATTTTACCATCACTACATATAACACATGTAGGAGTATTAGATGATGAATAAGCACTTAAGGAGAGGATTGATAAGTTAATGCAGTTAGATGAGAGGCGGGATATTGCTCACTGGAGTTAGAAAATAGAAAAATCCAGGCATAAGGCATGACATGATAGAAACATCAAGAACATATAGTTTGAGGTTGGACAGATGGTTCTATTGTATGATTCCAAGTTTCTGCACCATCCTCAGAAATTCAATTTCCATTAGATGGGCCCATGCATTGTATCCTATATACTTGATTCAGGTGCTTTCTAGTTATAAGAAATGGATGGAACACGGTTACCAGGCCATTTAAATGGGAGTAGGATGAAGCCCTAATATAAATAATTCTTCCTTGTGTTTGTAAATAAGGAAATATTGTTAGTTATCCTAGATGTTTCTTTATTGTAGTTTACTTTGTTTGTGTTTCCCTTTCTCGTTGCTTTGTGTTGTGCATATTTGTGCACTAATAGCCACTTATTATTTTCAAAACAATTCTATGTGTAGAGGACTGCACATCTATTTTTATATGGGGTGAAGTGATGTGACAAGTACTAGAAGCTGGTATTGGAAGCTGTGTTTCGATGGCCCAGGTTGAAGGATCAAAAGTTCTTATATTGGAAGAGTGTGCATAGAAAAATTGAACATGAGGAGTTTGGTGTCAGAAAGGATTCATAAAAACCATGTACAAGGGTGAGAAGCACAAGAACAACTTGAGTTAGGTGATGTCAAAAATTAGGATAAGGACAGAAGAAGTTCCTTCGGCAATGAAAGCGCACATGTAAGGATCTTCTGTCAGTAATGGTTTTTGCATGCCAGAAGATTGTTGAAGTTTTCACATAGGATTGGGCACAGGGGTAAAAGAAATGAAGGTTGGCATTAGGAGAAGTCACCTTTAATGCAAAAGTAGGTTGGTAGGTGGCATGACATTTATTACAGAAAAAATCAAAAGCTATGAGTAGAAGGTTGAGGTGCATTATTTTTTACCTTGTATTTTTGTTATCGAAGAGATCTCATGAACTAAGGCATCCTTGCAAAGAAATATTGAGAAAAGTTGTAAATATTTTCATGCATAGCTAGTTTTATCCTTGAACCAGAGTGGAAAAAGAGTACACGGGTGTGAGTGGAGAAGGTCATGTGAGAGGATCCTGTGGGTTTTACACTGTCTTGTGGAAAAATGGTTTTATAGGTTAGGATTGTGTAATCTAGGTCACGGGGTTTGAAGGAATTTTCACAAAGGAGTGAAGCTACAAAGTTGAGCAGAGTTAGGATCAGGAGAAGGAAAGAAATTTTAAGGACTTGACAAAGAAATGGCACCAAGGAGAGTAGCAAATGTTTCAACAAAGAAGGGAAAGGGCAAGGGGAAACAAGTTGTTTCCACCAATTTTAATGAAGAATGGTACGCAAAAATGCAGTACCCAAAAAACACATTACTTGGTAAAGAATGGGTGTCTCGCGTCTGAAAGATGGATGTGAGTGACTACAACCATCGAACGATCATGACAGAGAATGAGATGGCATTAGAACTGGTTTGCCCTATAGAAAAGAGGACACTAGATGGAATTCTTATCTACGATGTTCAGGTAAAGGTGAAAATGGATAAGTTCAGGTTATTGCAACTCTATGAGTTGCCCTATTTTGGACAACCTGAGTGAATATACTAGTGGTTAATATCATGCGTGCATGAATACCACTTCTACTTCACAAGATGAAGGATGCAAATAAATACCTAGTTGATTTCTAATTTTACCGGTCTTATTTGTGAAGGAGAATCATTAGATGATGACTTAGATGATAAGGAGGCCATTAAGAAGACCGTTGAAGCTTATGACTACAATAAGGGTTCACACTACTTCGACATTTCTACAATTTTTGACCCTGTAATGAGGATGTTTGTGTGATTGTTCACAAATTTGAATGGGTAGGAGAGATGGAAATATATCAACAAGGCTTGGTTGAACTTTTTCCTTAAGATCTTTGAGGGACCATTTATAACCTAATGGCTTTTATAGCTGAAGAAATCATCAACGCCACGCGTGATGGAGAGAAGATCATGTTTGGTAATTTCCTCCTTACCCATTGTCTTTTCAGAGATTAGAGTGCCTGATGGGCCAGATAATTTTTTTTGGGAATACCCAGATGAGAAACCTTCCCTGTAAAAATATTTGAGAAATACACTTATGACACCATGACAGCCTCCCACAAGGCGCACCTAGAAAAATGTTATAAGAGGATGCATGATGCATTTGGGGCTGAATGTATAATACTTGAGTAGTTACCTACTTTACTGAAAGACGAGGTTGAATTATACGTATACCAACATCTTTGTATTGGCAGAGTTACTATGACAGATGACACCAAGGGTCCCTAGTGCAAATCTCCATCCTCCTTCACAACATAATAATTTTAGGCCGGGGTCAATTGATTTAAAGAGGAAATGAAGCTAAGGTTTTACCTCAGTACGGTAGAACAATATTACCATGAGTTGTGAAATTATTTTATATATCCAAAGAAGCATGCCTATGTGCATAAGTATGTCTCCCATGGTGTACATATGTTGAAACCAGTGACATTTCCTATTGCTGGGAGGACCACAGTAAGGGTATACCTGTGTATAAGGCCTAAGTATGAGAAAGGAACTTACATTGAAAATGATGTCTCTATCCCAAAATACCCCACTATAAGGAATAAGGAAACACTAAGGAAAAGGGAGAGAGAGGAGGATCCTGAGAAAAAGGCACCAAACACAAATACAATATAGTTTGTAGCCATGTAGGAGTCAGGCGCAAGAAAATAACCTATGTATGGAGGAAAGAAGTCCCCTGTAGAAGAAAAAGATAAGATACTTGAGGAAGAGGTGCTAGAGAAAGATAAGTCCCCTACAAAAGAATAATCTCTGGTGAGAAAGGAGTCACCTAGGGAAGAAGAAAAAAAAAGTCTCCTATATTAGAATCACCAGTTAGGAAGAAGCAAAGAGTAACAAAAAAGGCAAACTCATAATACATAGAGATCATGAAGGCTGACAAGGGTGATGAGGATGATGAAGAGAACTATGAGGCTCAAAATCACCTTATGTATGATGTAAAAGAGTTAGATGAGGAGGGAAATGAAGAAAGGGATGTGGATGAGGAAGGCACCCATAACTAGGGAGGAAGTGAAGAAGTAAAACATGAAGGATCAAAAGACTCCAAGACTTACTAAGGAGTAGATAGAGGATGCCACAGAGAAGGAGGTAGTAGGAATTATAAAGAACTTGGTGGATCAAAAGGTGGAGTGCAACGCTGAGGAAGTATTAAAGGAGATAGAGGAGAGTGCGAGTATTGGGAAGTAGTACAAAAGCATGGGTGAGGATGCCAACTTGGTAGTTAGTGTTCTCATAGCAGTGAACACAGGAGGAAAGGGGATGATAACAACACAAGAAAATGAAATGACATATGTAGATGATCCTAGTAAGTTTTTATGCACACTCTTCTAGAGATTGGTGCCCAAGGAACAACTCCTCTGTTGGTCCTTTGATGAAGAAAGTGCCTATGCGTGCATAAGAAAGATGTTATCCTAGGAATTCAAAACCTAAGTTGATGAGCCCAAGTTCAAGGTAAATAATGATTCATTGGTAGAGAAACCTATGACCAAGGGGATAAACCCTCTTGTGTATGCTTAAAAATTATCAGATGAGAAGGTTTGTAATGCACTGAACAAGGTATCGATAGAATTTGAGGTGAGGATCTTCGAGAGAAATGATAGGATAAGAGCACAGGAGGAAGAAATTAAGAAGAAAAATGAAGAGATCATTAAAAGAGATAAGGAGATAAAGTAGGAGGATCTAATCAATGTGTAATTAAGGTATGAGTTAAGGGATAAAAAGGCTAAAGTATGGGAGGTTTACAAGAACGTAGAGGAGATTATAGGTGCTATCATTCTAGTGCATCTAGATCTAACTCCTCCAGATCAAAAGTACAAGTCAACCTTGCATTGCTTGGAAGACTTAATCCACATCCTCACCATGGAAAGGAGGCCACTCGTATTGGATTTAGGGGAAGAGACGATGGCTCGCCAGAAGGAGGAAGAAAAACTGAAGATTGGGGGGATGATTACTTAGTATTCTGAGCTCCTTACCACTGTAAAGACCACCACACAAATAGTCGAGGTTGTATATGAAAATTACACTAACAGAGACATGGTAACAAGCATATTGGTTGCTACACATGAGGCAAATCTAAAGGAATTTTAAGAAAATAACAAAGGAAATAGGGTGGAGCATGATAATATCCTTTCCAAGCTTGAGAAAAAATTGGAATCAATCAAAACCTTATGGGGTTTGGTTAAGAATCAGTTTAAGGAACAATATCCCCAAGTCACTCACAAAATGGACATGTTGGGTGATCTTAGCAAACAACTAGAAGGAATTGTAGATACATTGAATGCTAAGACCAATGAATTGAGTTTTGATGAAGTAAGCACTCTAGTAGGTGACCTACTTTAGCAGGCATAGGGTGAGGTAGATTCCTGGGAGAACATTGAGGCAACTGTGAAGACGGAATTCCCACTCCTCCTGCAACAATAGCAAATTATTCTATTCTTTCATTCTTTATTCATATTTTACCAATTCCACTATTATTTATTCTTTGAAGAACCAGGTTGTTTCTGAGGATGCAAAACATGTGTAGTGTGGGGTGATGTTGGACCCTAAAATATTGGCTAAGTACCAAGAGGCGTGCGCATAGGGCCAATGAGAAGAATGGTGTTCATGGGAAAGTGCATAGGACAAAGGGGTTTAAGAAGGGTTTTAGTAAAAAAAGGGAACACGGGAGGCAGAACCTGGGTTTAAAGGAATTAGCCATATTTTGCATTTTAGAGACACTTGAGGAAAAGCGTGAGGACCTGACTAGGTGTGATAAGTGGATAAGGTACCAACCTAGAACCTTGGAGGTCAAGAAAATGATATTTCCCATAGTGAATATTCCCAAAGACATCATTACTATTAGTGGAAGGTTTAAAAAGGGATAAGAATTCACCAATGGAGGACAACATCGACACTTGGCATGTGATCTACTTAGGAGAGAAGGCATGGTAGTGGTCAATAATCCTATTTAAGGAAGTGTTTGGGTCAAGAATAGATATACAGAGAGGTAGATTGATGTGTGTATGGAGAGACATAAAAAAGAGGGATATACATATGCATATATGGGTACCAGGAAGTAGAAGGTAGGGCAAAAAATTGCTCCAGAAATGTTAGGCTACACTAGGGTTTAGGATTCAGGGTACTAGAGAGCTATATAGAATTTCATTAAACATTAGCATTGATATTAGAGTCTTTAAATGGGTTACAGTAAAAAGGGCATAGCCAAGAGCTCTGTTCAGAGCCTGTTGTATAAGTTGGACCTCTATCACTTACTGTATATGGTCTGAGATGACCCCTTTTAACTGTAAAGTGGCTACCAGAACTCTTTTAAATCAATATATATATATATATATATATATATGGGTTTGTTCTCTATATCTTGTTTATGGGTGCAAAACCTTCTGATATTTAGCATCTTATAGCTCAGATCTATTTTCCTATTTTTCATTTGGTGTTTATCTACCTTCTATGATGCATGGGTGTGTGTGTGGATCTACTAGTTTTATGTTCTTATTTTACTATGCATGTATTTCTATCTCTGCAAATAAACACCCATTAATGGTGAACCTTCTCACAAAGATCACATAAAAGAGGGGCTTGGTTCCCGCGCGTGCCTTGGGTGAGCACGCAATGCCTGATGGGTGATAGGTCGGCACACTTGAGGTAAGAAAGATGTATTAAGGATAAAATAATGACTACAAACATTGATAAAGTGGTAACTATTAGAGCACTATTAAAGGATAATAAGGATAAAGATATAGAGATCAAGTGCCTTACAAAATAAAAGGAGAAGGATAAAGAAGAAATGTAGGAATTCCTTAAGATGGCTGAATATATCAGGGATTAAATAATAAAGAAGAGGCCACATTTTCATGAAAAGATGGAACCAAAGTTTAAATATTCTTCACATTATTTACACACAATAGTTAGGTTGCTACTAGAGGAAGGGCCTTCGCATATGCCACCACCAAGGGATATTACAGAGGAGGCAACAAGAGCTAAGGCCATGTTTGTAAGGAAAGTTGCAAGTTATGAGTCATTATTGCAGGCATTAAAGGATGAATTGAAGAAGGTAGACCAAGATCTGAATATGTGCACGACACCATATTCGATGATTAGGACACAATCAATTATAGAGGATAACAAGGTCCTAAAGGCTGTGAAGAATGAGACACTCAAGCACATGGAGAGGCTTTCTCTAGTAGAAGAAAAGCGCAATGCACTTGCAACAACTCAAGAACCACATAAGGAAAGAATGAATGAAATTGGGAAGATCATTGCATAGAAAATGGATTACATGGAGGGCATGGTTTCAAGCATGGTTAACATTGTTAGAATTTTGTAGATTAAAAAATAAAACATGACTCAGGATGAGTTGGAGGCCGTGGTTACAAATGTCCCAGATAAAATAGGTGAAGTACTGAGTGATTGGAAGGCATTGGAAACATAGATTAAAAATGAATATCTAGAGTTAATCCTTCCTATGGAAGAACAAGGCACCAAGTAGTTCTACATTCTATTTGTTCAAGTAATTATATATTATTTCATTCATTATTTTGTGTTCTTGGAGATATAAGTTGTTATTACCAATTTTCAGGGGTGGAAATGACTTTAGTGTGGGTAATGTTAAGCTGAGGAATTATAACTCAAGTTTTAAAGCAAGGAAGGTATGGGCATGTAGACGTAGGGCACGTAGGAGCGTGCAGAAGTATGGAAAAATTAGAGCATGCCTAGGAGCAGGTTAAAACAAGACATAACCACTTTTACAAACTAAGGCTATTTTTGGGACATGGAGTGTAGAGAACACAAAATTATGGAGACTTGCAGGCTATGCCAAGTCTATTTTGGAGAAGAGGAATATTAAGAACCATGTGTAGTTTTGAGCTATTAATAAGATCTATATGAGGAGTCAACTTTAGGAGATCTATTATTAGCGCTTGCATGCTTTTGTATATTTATGTAAGGGTGCATGGCTACTATTTACATGTAGCCTATTTTTGGAAGGTGCATGGGAAATGAAGGGAAAGTCCCTACCGTTATAAATATGTATTGATTTGCATGGCTTAGATAGTTCTTGATTTATTGTAGTGTTATGTTGTGAATCTATTAACATGCATAATCATGGTGACATTATTATGATGTATGAAGCTTCTGCGTGTTACAATATTTAATAGAATGGATCTTATTGACAAAATATTGGTGTTATATGTAACTCAACTTAGATCTTGTATGGTAGAAATAATTATAGTAATTATTTAGTAAAACTAATCATATGGTTTAGATCTAGATCTGGTTTACACATTGTTGTTGATTTTATTATCTGTTATGGATCTGAAATATACTTGTAATCATGCTAACATCTTGAACAAGCTTCACTAAGAGGGACCTAGTACCATTGCGTGTCTCAGGTGAGCACTCAGTTCAGGTTGAGTGATGTGTCAGTGTGCTTTGGGATATTTGTAATGAATTCTAGGATACATCAAACAAAAATATTGTTAAGAAGATCAAAAACACCGTGGAAGGTTACACAACTACCACTGCATGGGATGGAATCACTATGGTGGTTGAAAAATCTCCACAATGATTGATGGAATATATGCGGTGGGGTATGAAACCTCCATGGTGGTACTATCCTAAGTGAGAAAAATGTGTTAGGAGGAGAAGAAAGAATAAAAAAAGACTCCACGAGGACTCGGAATGGCTAGAAAGATATGCAAAGGATTTTAAAGGGTTAAAAGAGGATTGAGATGTGGTCTTGAACATTTAATAACATCTCATCATGTTTTTGGATATCCTCATCATCATTGTTAGGTATTTTTATTTTGTCACCAAGTAAAATGTGGTGCATACAAATTTCTCTGTGACTTCATTCCTTTTGTCGCATGATACATCACTCAAAACGTGTGAAATTGTAGTATTCTTTCAACTTTCTTCTTTATAACAAACACAAGTAGTAGTCATTATAAATAATTTTCAACATCCAATATTTTATGTAAATAACTAGATAAAATTTCTTTTTCCCAACTATCATCCTTACCATCCTTTTTAGATAAGTCATACTTTAAAAAGATCTATCATGAAAAATGAACAATCTTGATGTCTATACTAGAATTTTTGATGAATGATTACTTAATAAGCATTTTACCATTCAATATATTTCAAAAATAGATCCATCCCATTAGAAAATAATTTTCTATGTTCAATGTTATTGTAGGGTCCTTTCAATTGTATAAATCAATACAATTTAACATGACATATCAACATTGAATAATAAATTTATGTTAAAAATAAAACACAATATAGAATACTTATATTCTTTACTAAGAATTTTTTTTGTTGTACATCATCCATATTTTATTGATTGAACTTTAAGATTATGCTTGGTTAAAATTTCCCCTTGATTGTATGACCGCAATTCACCACCAAAATTAAAGATGTTTATATACCATTGTTCATGTCATGTACATTTATTCTAGATCAGCTAAGTATGCCTTACAGTTTTGAATAGAAGGTTTCCATTTTATAAATGAATTTTCATCATTCTTTTTCTACTTCAATACATGTGGTGACTATGGTATACTTGGAAAGTTGTGGGTGAGTTATTCTTAGTTTAAAATGTAATAAAACTTGTGTTCTTAATGTAAAAATATTATCTTAATGTGGTGTAGATAATTTCAGCACATCAAAGGTTGTTAAAATAAAAGGATTCAATAGGCATATTATCCCTTAATTTTCATATCTCATTCTACTTCATGTGGTGGCAAGGATTTACATTCTAAGTAGAAATAAAGCTCCATTTTTTTTTAAAAAAATTCCATTTATTTATTGGGGATTATTGTAGATCATTTGGATAGTTGAAATAGTTGTCATTGATGTCAAACAAATCAACTTGAGCATGAACTTGATCTTGAGTAGAGATTTTGTTGAAGAAGTGAAGATAAACCAAGTACACATAAAAAAATGAGATGGTTTGATAAAATTAAGAGTTCATGATGAAAAAAAATCATGGGAGATGGTAGAGGAAAGAGTCTTGATGGTGTGTGTAAAATTTCAAAGCCAGAAAGTGAATTTTGTGGTTGTAGAGAAATTTTTTCCAAGATCGAGTTCTTGTGAAGGATGATTTGAGCACCTCAAATTATTAGCAGTTGTGATAAATTATAAAGGATTCTTCAGATAAGTCATAGAATACTTATTTGTAGTAAATTGGAATAAAATTCAAGTGCAAAAGTTTTGGAGTCAAAAGGTGGTGAATTTGAAAAGTTCTATTAATTTTTCTGAGGTAGTTCCAACCATTTCTCAGCCATGATTTGAGTGATAGGAGAATTCTTGAAGGTATGGTCATAAAATGTGTTAGGAAATAATATTTGGTGGTTTTTTCATTGTAAATACTCTTCAGGAGTCATGAATGATCAATTTTGAAGGTACAAGTCTGATTACACTATTTAGAAAAAGGAAAACTTTTCATGATGTTGGTAGGAAAAAGTATGTGTTAGGAGTTTCATGAAAAAAATTTTAGTGTTTAAAATTTCTCTTGAGGTCTTCCAAATTCTCTCAAAATGGTCTGGGTGTCTTGTGTAAGAAACATTAATTAGTGAGTGCTTTTTCCTATGCTACCGCTTAAGGGAAATCATGTGAAACCATTCTTTATGAATGTGATTAAATACTAAAGGATTGTAAATTGACTTGAGAAATAAGTATAAAATTTTTATACAAGTACAAGAAAGATTTTTGATACTCCAATTAGTCTTGGTGAAGTTGGAAATGTACTGATTTGAATTAATCCTCAAGGTGTTCTTCATGGATAGTTAAGTAAACTAAGGCATACACTCTAGTCGTGTTCTGTACCTAAAAATATTTGCACTCAAACTATTAGTTAAGATGCAAAGGTCCCCATTAAAGTCTCTTTACACCCATAGTGGCATAAAATAAAGTAATAAGGTGGTTTGAGTCCCAAAACTCGATGCTAAGGTTTGGTGAGACAAAACCCTCTCTATGCATAGTCTTGTGAAAACTTGTTTGTTTGAACTTGTTGGTATGTGTCTTGACAAAATCATGAAGTGAAGAAGATTTATAATGGATAGATCATCCTTGAGAGAGGTTTTCACTACCATAACAAATCAAGAATATTAATGAATTATTCAATTCTCTCCTTGCAGTATGAGATGAGAAGACCATAAATGCACTACCTTGGAGCTCATGAAATGAAGCAAGGGAAGATGAATATGTGCTTAGGAAAATGAGATACATTGTTCAAGAGAATATTTTTGATAAAGGAAGATGGTTTGAAATCTATACTCTATTTTAAATATGATCCAACTGTGAATGATTATGGAGTGCTCAACATATATTTGACCCCCATAAAGAAATGACTCACCTTCACCTATAAGAGTTGAAACTTTGTGCATCCAGTATGTGATGCATACGTAAACCCAAGTGAAGATATATAGACATGTTTCATTTGAGATCATGCTCACTGTGAAGACAAAAATAGTTTTTTCCTTGAGAAAGAATATGTACCTAGATGATTAAGACTGTAAAATCTGTTAAAGTGAAATCAGAGCATGCAATATATATAACTTGGATCCTTTCCATTTGATCTCCAAGATCAACTAATACTTTGATGAAAGTTGGATCTTGATTAATATTAGTTTAAAGACCCTGCATGCACATTTCTTATGAAACACTTGTAGTGAAATATTGCTACTTTGAATCTGGTTATGTATCTCAAATATGAATGATGAGTTTTTAAAGAATGACTAAGGTATGTAGATATTGAAGCAAGGTCCTTATCTTTCCTTGAGAGAAGTACTTAAAGTCGCATCTACTCAAATAGGCAGGAACATAAGTGTAAAACTCTAATGACAATCCTTTTATCATTAACCAATGTATTATATGGCTAAACTAGATAGTTTGAAAAGGGATACGAGGTATGTGAGTCAAAATAAATCTCAAAGGTAAACTACAATATGTAGGTAACCTAAAATATTTGTATAATAGTTTTTTAGAAGATGTCATTACTAGAGGACAAAAATTATTGAGGGAATGAAGAGCAAGAAGTATCTTGATAGTTATAAGTAAAATTTTGGGGTCTAATGGAATGTCAAGAGTTTCATTCGAATGTCATATGATCTGATTAACTCCTCATCATACCAAAAGATATTGTAGAAAAAAATATAGGACATAGAATGTCAAAGGCATATTATGAAAATTTAAGGTATATTTGGAAGGAAAAACATCATGTTTTGTACGTAGGGGAGAGTAATATGAAGATCCTTGATATGTGGAATAAAATTAGTCAAAATTTTCTTTGCTAAAAGTTGATATTAAAAGAAACACTCTGTGTTATAAAGTTTTTGTTGAAAAATGTGATGAAACAGTGTGTGATGTAGAATAGAATACAAAATGTACTGAATAAGAAAAGATTATGAAAAAATGATAAAATAGAGATCATATGAATTGATAAAATAAATGGGAAAAAGATGATGAACATGAATTGGTGAAGAATTTAAGTTGTATCTCAAAAACTAAAAGTTGGTGCTTGTAAATTGATCCTAGTATGTGCTAGGATAGTTGAAGTGGGTGATTAAAATGGAGTAGGTGCTCCATGAACTTGAAATTTTTGTAAGAATATTTTTTCACAATATTGGTTGTTCCTGTGGGTTTTTTCATTACTGGGTTTCCCACCTAAAAATTGGTGTCTTCATGTGTTGATGTGTTTTTATATTTTCATTGCATCTCCTAATTATTTTATGAATATGTTGGTTCTTCTCTTAATTGCTAATGTAAAATTTGTAAGTTTTAAGTGTCACTGATTCACCCCTTCCCCCTCTCATAGCCTAAATTATCAACAATTGGTATCAGAGAAGGTACCTTAGGAAAAATTTTAACCACTTTAAGGGGATCCTACTTGAAAAAATAGGGACAATGGTCAACGCCTTTATATGACTAGGTAACATCTGTTTAATGGGATAAATTACACCTTTTAGAGGATGAGGATGATTGTGTACCTTAAATATCTTAGACATGATATATGGGTAGTAGTTAATAAGGGCTACACAATTCCTAGCATACCTATCACTTCAATAGCTGAAAAGGAATCCCATGAGAACAAATCAAGAGCTATGAATGCTATTTTAAGTGGACTAGCTAAGACATAATTTGTAAAATTCATGCATTTCAAAATAGACAAAGAAATGTGGGACAAGTTGCAAACCATATATGAGGGAGATGAGAATGTAAAACTTGTAAAATTGAAGAACTATAGAACATAGTTTGAAGGTCTAAAGATGAAAGACGGTGAGATAATTACTTCATATCTGTAGAGAGTGAATGAAGTAACAAACATAATAAGAGGGCTAGGTGAGAAATAATAGGAAGATGTAATTGTCCAAAAGGTGTTGAGATCCCTGTCTTCCAAATATGATGCAAAATTCTCAACTATGGAGGAAGCCAAGGACTTAACTAAGGTGAGTTTAGATAAGATTTATGGAATATTTAGTACATATGAATTGATAACCATGGGAGAAAAATCAAGTAATAAGGAAGATTCCTTTAAAGATGAAAAAGAATCAAGTTCAAGAAAAATTAAAGACAAAGAATAATTGGATGTGGAGATTGATGATGACAAGATAAAAGCTTTGTTTGTAAGAAATCTCAGAAAATATTCAACTAAGCACAAAGGAAAGCTTCCTTTTAAGTGTTTTAATTGTGGACAATTAGACTAGTTTGCATCAAAGTGTCCTCAAAATAACGAGGATAAGGATGAACATGAAGTGAAGAAATATTTCAAGAATAAAAGTAGTTCCAAGAAAGAAGGAAAGAAAAATGTTTTCAAAGGAAAAAGAAAATTCCATTCAAAAGAGAACTTAAACTCAGATGAATCAAGTAATAACAACAACTATGAAAGTGAAAAGGATTAATCATATAATGAAACCTTGTTTATGGCCCTTGAGACACCACATGAATGTATCTCTACAAAAAAAAATCAGGTTGAAGTTGAAGACTCAGATGAAGGAGCTCTAGTATAAATTAAAGCTAAATTGTTGAGTGTTGTTGAAGAATTACAATTATCTAGAAATAAATATCATTAAGTGAAATTCAAATTAAAGTATTATGAGGAGCATATCAACATATATGAAAGGAATCTTAACATAAAGGATAGAGAAGAGGAAGATGAATTCAAGGAACTGAAAGATATGCTAGAATTGATGTCACTATCCTGTACGTCTAAGGAAGAAGAGTGTCAAAGTATTAAATTGGAAAAGGAAATTATAAAGGCTAAGCTAGATCAGATGTCAAGTAAAGTGAAGTTACTTGAGAAGTTTGACAAAATCACACACAATTTAGCTGACCTTCTTAGTAGAAAAAGAGATGCAAGAGACAAATCATGATTAGGATACATATAAGACAACAAGGGAGTTAAAGCAGCTGATTAGAAAAGTGAAAGGAATACCTCTGAAAAGCCTCATGTCATCAAAAATGATCACAAGAAATGGAACAAAGCCTTCAGAAAATATCCTTCAGACACTCTTATACAATTAGGTACTATCACTCTTTTTATGGATATTGTTTTTCATACATGTTTGGTCATAAGGCTATCAAATTTAAGAAATAGGCTAAAGGATATCGTAGGCATTATGATTCATAAAACATGATAAGAAGAAAGGGTGTCATTTGTTATATTTGTTAAAATATTGGACATATTACAAAGACATGTAGTCAGAATCCTAGGAGAAAAGATAGAAATATTTATGCAGTTAAGATTGATCCTACAAAGAAGAAGGAATTAACCATGATAGCCCAAACAAAAGTTCATGTTCACGATGAAGGAAGAATATGGTACCTTGATAATGGATTCTCTAGTAATATGACAGGAGATAGAAACATGTTTATCTCTTTGACTATGAATGCCTTAGGAGTTTTTAGATTTAGAGACAACAACTCAACCAATATTGTTGGTAAGGGATCCTTGAGCTTAGATAATGAAAATATGTCAATAAAAATGTATTGTATGTGGAAGGTATCAAGAATAATATTATAAGTGTCATCTAGATGTGTAAGAAAGGATGCAAATTGATTTTTCATGACAAAGGATGTGACATTAGAGAAAACAAGACAGTTAAAAATATTGGAAAAGATAAGAGAAAAAATAATAATATGTATGTGATGAAATAATTCCTCAAAGAAAAGTTATTCACTACACAAGAAGACTATAGTTGGATTTGGCATAGAATACTTGGGTATTTGAATTTTTATAATCTTGTGAAAATCAGCTCAAAATTTTGTGTTAGAAACATGCCAAATATAGTTAACCCAGATGAGACACTCTATAAGGCTTTCCTACATGGAAAACAAACTAGAAGAAGTTTTAAATCAAAGCAACATTCAACATCAAATCCTTTAGAAATGATATAAACTGATCTTTCTAGACCCACTAGAGTTTAGATTATACAAGGAGACAAGTACTTTATGTTGTTGATTGATGACTACAAAAGAATGACATGGGTTGCATGTTTAAAAGAAAAAACAGAAGATTTGGAAAGATTTAAGAACTTCAAATCTTTAGTAGAAAATGAAAATAATGTAAGGATATAATGCTTAACATTAAATAGAGGTGGTGAGTTTTGGTCCAATGATTTTGATGTTTTCCATAAAGAAAATGGAATAAGGATACAATTTTCATCAACTAGGATGCCTCAACAAAATGGGGTGGTTGAAAGGAAGAATATAATAATGAAAGAGATGGCTAGGAAAATGTTAAATGAGTCTAAAATTTCATATGGTTATTGGAGAGAAGCAGTATGCACAAATGTGCACATGTTAAATAGGGAACAACTTAGATTAAACAATAAAAAAAACCATATGATATTTATAAGGAAAGGACAACAAATGTAAAAAATATTAGGGTATTTAGAAGCAAGTTTTACATTAAGAGAGATGAGTATGATCTAGGAAAATTTGATTCTATATGTGATGAAGGAATATTTCTACGATATTCAGTAGTGAGTACAACATATAGATGTTATAATACAAGGCTCCAAAAGATATTTGAAAGCACTAATGTTAAATTTTATGAATCCCACCATCTAAAGGCCAAATATCAACCTAAGAAAGATGAAGAAGATGTGGAAGACAAAATTCCTAGCACAAAAACTCAAGAAGATGATAAAGAGGAAGAAAGATCTCATGAAGAGGATCATGAAGAGAAAGAGAGACTAGATACAAAAACACCTTCAAGGAAAGTAAAGAAGGATCATACTGAAAATCATATTAATGGGAGAAAATATGTAGACATACTCAATATAAGAAAGTTTAAAAAGTCTGAAAAATAATGAAAATATAGCCCTCCTATCCATTATAGAACCCAAAAGTGTTAAATAAACTTGCAATGATTGGCATTGGGTCAAGGAAATGAATGAGGAACTTGATCAAATTGAAAATTTTGAAACTTGGGAACTAGTACCTAGACCTAAAGACAAAAATGTTATAAGTACTAAATGGTTTTTTAGGAACAAAATGAATGAAGATGGAGTGACTACTAGAAATAAGGAAAGGATGGTTTATAAAGGTTACACTCAAGTGGAAGGAGTAGACTTCGAAGAAAATTTTACACCTATGGCAAGAATGAATTCAATCATAATTTTCTTGTATTATGCTAGCTTCAAATGATTCAAGTTTTATCAGATGGATATGAAATCAACATTTCTTAATGGCACCTTACAAGAGGAGGTCTACATAGAACAACCAGATGGCTTCATATTAAAAAAAGAACATAATTTTTTGTGTAAACTAAAGAAAACACTTTATGGCTTGAAGCAAGAACCTAGATCATTATATGTAAGGTTGGACAAATACCTCATAGAACAAGGATTCAAGAAAGGATATGTTGATAGCAATTTGTATGTGAATAATGAGAATGGGAAGAAGATGATAGTAATAGTATATGTATATGATATCATATTTGGTATAAAAAGAGAGATCATAACAAATGGTTTTGTAGAAGCTATGAAACAAGAGTTTGATATGTCAATGTTGGGAGAATTGACATACTTCCTTGGGATGCAAGTGACCTAATCAACAGATGGGATTTTCATAACACAAGAAAAGTACATTAGGGACATGTTGAAAAAGTTTCATATGGAGGATTTTAAATAAGTGAGAACTCCCATGATCACAGGATGTAAACTAAGTAAAGAAGATATACTCCAAAAGTGGATCAAACTTTGTATACGTATATGATAGGAAATTTTCTCTATACCACAACCTCTAGGCTTGACATCATGTAGACAATTATATTGGTAGGAAGATATCAGACTGATCCAAGAGAAATTCATACAAATGATGTAAACAAAATATTTATATATCTCAAAGGTACTCTTAATCATGGTCTATGGTACCCAAAGATTAGATATTTGAGTCTAAAGGCATACAAAGATGTTGATTGCGTAGGAAATCTAGATGAAAGAAAGAGTACTAGTGGTGGAGTCTTCTTTGTAGGTGAGTCTCTTATATCTTGGATGAGTAAGAAGCGGTCATCAATAGATGTATCCACCTGTGAAGAAAAATACAGTGCAACTGCTATATGTTTAACACAAGTGTTATGGATAAGACAAATATTAAAAGACTACAAGGTTGAGTATGAAGTGCATACTCCTATTTATTGTGACAACACTAGTGTATTAAGTGTATCCAAGAATCTTGTAATGTACTCCAAGATGAAACATATCCCAATCAATATCATTTCTTGAAGGAGCATGTTAATGAGTGCAAAGTCAATCTTGAATATGTGCCTATGAAATATCATCTAGCTGATCTTATAACAAAACCATTACCAAGATAAAAATTTGAACATATGATACAAAATTTGGGGGTTGTGTTTTCTCTTACAATCCATCAAAAATAATCCAGTAAGGGGGTGATATCCATATTGTTTCATCTCCAATAAATGAGAAAAGTATGCATGAACATAGGGGGAGCATGGTCTTTGAGAAGATGTCTTTTTCATTCCTGAAAAAATGGGGAGAATGAAAAGGTAAAGGAGGTTCTTTCCAAAAATTACAAAGGGAAATTTTTTTGAAACATTTGTTGTTGATGTTAAAAAAGTCTGCTTGAGCATGGGCTTAAGCTTGAGAAGGGAGTTTGTTTGAGAAGTGAAGAAATACCAAGTACACATAAGAAAATGACATGGGTCAATAAAATTAAGAATTAATGATGAAAAACCAATCATGGGAGATGGTAGAGGAGTGAGTCTTGATGGTGTGAGTGAAATTTCAAAGGCAGAAAGTGAAGTTTTTGGTTCTATAGAAAAATTTCCAAGTTTGGTTCTTGTGAAGGATTATTTGAGCACCCCAACTTATTAGCTTTTGTGCTAAATTATAAAGGATTCTTCAGATAAGTCATAAATGACTTATTTGTATAAAATTGGGATAAAATTCAAGTGCAAAAGGTTTGGAGTCAAGAGGTGGTCAACTTGAAAAACTATATTCATTTTTCGGAGGAAGTTCCAGGAATTTCTAATCCATGATTTGGGTGATAGGATAATTCTTGAAGGTATGGTCATAAAATGTGACAGGAAAGAATATTTAGTGGTTTTTTCATGCTAAGGAATCTCCAGGGTTTATGAATGATCAATTGCGAAGGTATAATTTTGATTGTACCATACAGACAAGGAAAAAATTTCATGATGTTTGCAGGCACAAGTATGTGTTGGGAATTTCATAAAATTTTTGTTAGTGTTTAAGATTACTCTTAAGGTATTCCAAATGATCACAAAATTATCTAGGCATGTTGTGCAAGAAAATTTGAATAGTGAGTGTGATTTTATGTGCTACCACTAAAGGGAAATCATGTGAAACCAATCTTTATGAAGGTGCTTCAGTATTAAAGGACTGAAAATTGACTTGAGAAATAAGTGTAAACATTTTGTACATGTCCAAGAAAGATTTTTGAAACTCTAATCAGGCTTGGTGAAGTTGGCACTATACTAATTTCCATTAATCCTCAAGTTTTTCTCATGGATAGTTAAGTAGACTAAGACATGCATTGTAGTAGTGTCCTATACCTCAAAATATTTGCACTAAAACTATCAGTTAAGATGCACATGTCCCCATTGAAGTCTTTTTACACCCATAGTGGCATATAAAAAAGTAATAAGGTGGTTTGAGTACCAAACCTTGATGCTAGGAGTTAGTGAGACAAAACACTCTCTATATACAATGTTGTGAAAACTTATTTGTTTGAACTTGTTGACATGTGTCTTGAAAAAATCATGAAGTGAAGAAGATTTATAGTGGATAGATCATCCTTGAGAGAGGTTTCCACTACCATAACAGATCACAAATATTGATGAATTTTTCAATTCTCTCCTCATTGCAGTCTGAGATGAGAATACCATAAATGCACTATCTTAGAGATCATGAAACAAAGAAAAAGAAGGTGAATTTGTGCTTAAGAAAATGCTCTGTATTGTTCAAGATAATATCTTTGAGAAAATAAAATGGTTTGAAATCCAAAATCTATTTTAAATATGATCCAACAGTGAATGGTGATGGTGTGCTCAACATATATTTGACCCCCATACACAAATTACTCAGCTTCACCTATAAGAGTTTAAAATTTGTGTATCTAGAATGTGATGCATAAGATAGGGTTTTTTTGAGATCATGTTCACTGTGAAGACACAAATAGTTTTTAACTTGAAAAATAATATGTGCCCAGGTGATTAAGACTATAAAATATGTGAAAGTGAAATTAGAGCATGCAACATCTATAACTTGGATCCTTTATATCTGATCTCCAAGATCAAATAAGACTTTGATGAACGTTGGATCTCTAATCTTCTTCATAAATCTGATTTGAAATCCCTTGCACATACATTTCTCATGAACACACCTGTAGTGAACTATTTATGCTTTGACTCTGTTTATGTGTCTTAAATATAAAGGATGGGTTTTTGAATACTGGGTAATGTATGTAGATATTGAAGCAAGGTCCTTATCTTTCCATGAGAGAAGCACTTAAAGTTATATCTACAGAAATAGGAAGGAACATAAGTGTAAAAATCTGATGATAGTCCTTATATCAGAAACCAATGCATTGTATGGATAAACTAGAAATTTTTAAAAGGGATGAGAGGTATGAGATTCAAAATAAGTATCAAAGGGAAATTACAAGATGTAGGTAACCTAAAATATTTGTGTAATAATTTTTTAGAAGTTGTCAATCCTAGAGGACATGAATTATTGAGAGAATGAAGAGTCAAGAAGTATCTTGATCGTTATAAGTAAAATTTTGGGGTCTAATGGAATGTCAAGAGTTTCATTCGAATGGAACATTCTTTGATCAACTCCTCATCATACCACAAGAGCTTGCAGACCAAAAGACAAGACAAAGAATGTCATAGACATATTATGACAAAATGAAGGTATTTTTGGAAGGAAAAACATCATGTTTTATATGTAGGGGAGAGTAATATGAAGAGCCTTGATATTTGGAAGAAAATTAGTTAGATTTTTCTTTGATAAAATTTGATATAAAAATTAAAAAGTTTGTATCATAAATTTGTTGTTAAAAAATTCTATGAAACAATGTGTGTTGTAGCAGAGAATACAGAATGTACCAGAAAATAAAAGAGTATGAAAAAGTGCTAAAACAGAGATCATATGAATTAATAAAATAAATGGGAAGAAGATGATCAACATGAATGGGTGAAGAAGTTGATTTGTAGCTCAAAAATTGAAATTTGGTGCTTTCACTACATGTAGGTGCTTTCAAATTGAATCAAGTAGGTGCTAGGAAATTTGAAGTGGGTGCTTCAAATGGAGTAGGTTCTCCATGAACTTGAAATTATTGTAAGAACAATGGTTCACAATATTGGGTGTTCCTATGGGTTTTTTCCCTTACTAGGTTTCCCACCTAAAATATGGTGTCTCCATGTATTTATGTGATTATCTCATTTCATAACATATTCAAATTAGTTTATGAATTTGTTGGGTGTTCTCTTGATTGCTATGGTAAAATTTTCAATTGTTAAGTGGCACTAATTCACACCCTCCCCCTCTCAGTGCCACTATTCTCAACATGGATCTTATAATAAAAAATGCAAATGAAGATTCCTAGTAGTAATTGATGAACTTGGAATCCTCATCAAATCTAATAATTTCTAGAAAAATTAAAATGAGACCATCTCTAAGTAAAGAAGATTTTGAAAATTTGGAAAAAAATGATAGGTTTCTTATATTAGATGAGGATCATGGAGACACATATGATAACTATAAAGAAAATAATATAATACATGCACTCAATTAGAGGAAATTCCATAAAGAAATTATTTGATATCCATTCCAAGGTTATAACAAGTATAATAGTGGGTATAAAATTTCTTTGATTCTTGTCTTGGAAAAATAAAAAAATAATTTATATAAATATATTATTCATTCCCATCATTTGATGTTATCCAAAATGTCAAATGTCATTTTATTAAATCAAGTGTTGCATTATGGGGGATTAGGATTGTAAGAGATTGCAATATCTCTAATATTATAATTAAAGAGGACTCTTTGAACATAATAAATATTTTAAATCAAGCAAAACCCCCTAGTTGGACCATTAAGGATTTCATTTATGAATCTATTGAGATTTGTAAATCCTTTGCAAACTACCAAATCATCCACTCCTATCGTGAAGGAAACAAAGTGGCGAATAGTCTGGCTAACTATGGAGTTAGTAATAACATGAAAACTCGGTTTAGTGATGACATTCTCCCTAGTAAGGTACATAATGACATCATTAAGGATAATTATGAAATAAAAAACCATCATTAAGAATTCCTTTGCTATTTTGAGGGTGATTAACTCCTTACGCAAGGCTAATAATATCACTCAGCCTTCGCACACTTTCTAGGTATACTATACAAAGGGACTGTTAAGAAGTAGTTTTGGGGAGAAACATTGTCATTGGGAACCAATGAAATAACAACAGAAAATGGGTGGATCTCCATGCCAAACTGAACCCACCTATGACCCGGATTGGAAGGATGATGTGACCCTATGGACTTATCTACAAATGGGTGGGTTTTTAAAACTCATTGAAAAAAATTAGGGTCATGATCAAGACATTTCTCTTCAATTCACAGCTGGTTGGAAGCAAATAACGGTAGAATATGGTGAGATCAAAATTAAAATCACTAAAGAGCTTATTGCTGAGGTCACGAGGCTTAACTTAGAAGGTGCCATATTTTTTCAATAAGAGGAGAGAAAAGAAAATTGAAGCCAAGAAATTCCTAGCAGTTGGAGAAAATATCAAGTTTGTTACTGTATGTATAAAAGTGACCTCCATTCCAGATCCCTTTGAATAAATTGCAAGGATGATTGTCAAGTATGTCAATTTGGAAGGAAAATATATGATGGTTCCTCTCAAACATTTGGTTTTCCTAAATAATTTTAGAAGGAATTTGTAGGTTAGCTTTCCGAATTATATTTTAAACTCCCTGGAACACTCTTTTCTTGAGTTTCAAAACAACACTTGTGCCGCCCCCCTTCACCAAGGCCTCATTTTGTTGCTTCACCACCATTTCTTTTCCCAACATTATTCAATACCCACTACCCCTGCCCCCCCTTACCCTGACTCCACTACCCCCACCACTTCTTTTGTTCGAAGGAAAATTAGAACCAAAAACTCTCTTTGCCCCCTCAATCATCCCTTCCCCTCCCAAATAATCCTTCATAGAAAAAAATAAATTGAGTCTGCTAAAAAACTGCTTCACATTAGCAATCCAGCTGGTGCTTCTACTACAGAAAGGGAGGAATTCCTTCTTGATAACATTTTCAAACTGGAAAAGGAGGTTAGGTTTTTGAAAGAAGAGCTCAAGTAGGTCTATAAGAGAGAAGGAAAAAGGAAGATGAAAAATGACTCTGAGAAGGATAATGATCAAATTCTTGAAATATACAAGAATCTTAACTCATTGGATAATAGACTGGTAAATGTAAAAGGAAGACATGAGTACACCATTTATGTGCTTAAGGATATCTACAACTTCATAGAGCAACATGTCAAAAGTGTATGTGTGCTCAACAACATTCCTGCTGCCATTTGGGAGTCGGGACCAGTACGGGACTTGATTATCTCACAGTTGGACAAGAAGGATCCCTCCCATGTCATTTCCTTGACACTCTTCACCTCTCTACAAAAGGTAAGGAAAAAAATTTATAAAGAAAACAAGTGAAGAGGATTTTCCTTACTTCTGGTTTTCTGTTTTGATGTAGTCAGAATGTTGTTTTCATGCTACTTTGTTGCAATTTTGTCACTATTTTGATCCTTTTGTATAGTTTCTTGGATAACTACAATTTGATATTCATGTATAATCTAGATGTTGATCCAAAATTGATGTATTTATTTCATTATCTAGATATGGAGCCTTTTTCTAATAGGGTATAGTCCCTTCAAAACTATGGACTATTTTTTTGCTCTATCTGGCTTTTGAGCACTTTTTGTAACAAGGTATAGTCCCTTCAAAACTATTTATCCCTAATAAAAAAACTCAAGTGTTGCATTGTTTATGCTATTAGAAATTATTTTTAAATAAACATGCGAATACTATTGTTTTTTGAGTTATTGCTGAATCAATTCAATTATGTCATGTTTAAACTAATAGCCAAATGAAAAATATTTTTTCTTGACAAAGTTGTAAGGAGATAGAACTCTCTCAAGCTGGTGCACAAATTTGGGGTTAAATATTGTGGCCACTTTGTCCATTTTTCTCAAAAGGAATACACCCTTTCAAAAAGTGCATATGCCCTATATAATTTGTTTTTCTGAACCTATTTTAAATAGGTTCAAGAAATACAAAGCAAAGGGATGTACACCCTTGGTGGTAAAAAAAGCACACACCCTTTGTGGTAAAAATGGAGCACACCATTTGTTTTAAAAATGGAATACACCCTTTTTAACAAAAATGGTGTGGACCCTTTTTACCATAAAATTCATGCACCCTTTTGAATAAAAAGGACATACTCCCCTTTTAGAGGATAAAACAAGACAAAATAACACTAAAATGCACATAATCAGCAAACCCTCGACTTGAAAGGAGGAGTTGGACCTCATTTCCAAAACATGCATGCCCTTTGAAAAATCTTGTTCCCATTTTACTTCATCTTACACATTCTAACATATCTCCCATAAATCATGTGAGTTAACTTTTTCAATTTATTTTGTTAATTTTTTATTTTTGATAAATTAAGGGTTTTGAAATATAAAGTCAATGTTTTAATTTAGTTTTTTAGAAATGTCTGTTAATGAAGGCCTTTTCTGAAGTAAATGTGGGGTTGATGTAAAAAATCTTGATAATCCACACAAAAATCAACCTGAAAATCCTAGAAATCCACAAGAGGCCCATATACATGAAGAAGAGGAATTATTGTAATGATATAACATAAAACAACAATAATTGGAAATAATAAAAAATAGTTTGTGTGATTCCTCAACCAAAAATGCACATAGTTCTCTTGAAACTAGGTTGGGAAGTGTTTTTAATAAATTAAAAAATGTTTTGGGGAAATTAGATTTCATAAAAAGTGAAAGGGATGCATGCAGAAAAGTATATGGAAATGGATTTTCATATGATGCCATAAAGGGCATCATAATTTTAAAACAAGAAATTTGTGCTTTGTTTCGTAAGATTGAAAGAAATGACCCATACGAATGAGAAGGAAACATATTAACATTGATTGGTATATCCATGAAGAAATGGAAACAATGTTTTGGGACAAGCGATGGATGGTCTTTGACAAACCTCTGTGTAACAATAATGAGGTTCCATTTTATTTTTACAAAAACTATATCGTGAGTTTTTTCTTAATAGGAATCCAATTTATTTTTATCTTGAGGAATATCATGGAAGAGGAAGAAGGTCATCATATAAGATACTTGGTGCTAGGTGAGACAAAAAAAAGTATACAACCGTCCCCCGAGAGGTAGGAGGAATTTTTTTTTCCATCCATAGTGAAATTCATCACAATACAAGCAAGGAGACTATTCTATCACTTTTCAATATGACATATACATTTATTTTCTAGAAGAGGAATACTATGGGTAAAGAAATCTCTCAGACTGTAGGGGCTACTAGTGGCAGTGTGATTCATAGTGTCCCTCATAGTTTTTATGTTTCAGGTGGCAGTGCATTTGATAGTTTATGTGTGACATAAGTAGTGGTGGTATTACATTTTCAATGTATCTATTTACATCTTATGGGAGGACATGAGCTAGACCATATACACAAACTACATCTATATATTATACATTCTAGTTTGTAGATCCCGATGATACCACTTTGTGGTAATCTGTACAATAGTCTATACCATGTTTGGTTACTCCACCATCTAGGGATGTTACACAAAGAAATGTAAAGGATGTCTAAGTATAACCTCTAGTTACTAGAGAATTTGAGGGAAATATTGAGAAAGATACTGAGAGCATAACTATTTTTGATTTCTTATTAATAGGGGTACTTAATCATAATTTTTTGTATCCAAGTAATAATAAATTTGTATTAATATATGTTTATAAGTGGTTGATTCATAATTCTAACTTCTTATCTTTATTTCTTATATAGTTGATGGAAAATACCATAGCCACCCCTCTTAGATTAGATTCTATTGTTGTAATAAATATTAGCATCACATATGCATATATGCAGACATGTTTTCAAAATTGATTAAGGTATTGTTGTGTTACTTATTATCTTTTTATGTTGGTAGATTGTTGGCTTTATTTTTGCATATAAATAACTATAAATTTTTGGTGTTACATTGAATCCAACACAAAATAAACATACAAAGGGGAGTGTTTCCAAACACCCAGTTTTCACCCCACAAAAAGTGTAAGCTACACGAGTGGTGAGAACACGTGGTTTAATTATAATTTTTATTTCAAACAATGTAACTCTCTATACAATAAAATAAGTTTAGTTTAAATTTTAATTTTAAACCTATATGGATTGCTATACTCTACAATACTCTCCAACAATGTATTCAAGGTCTCCTATAGTAGGGTAAACCTATTCCTAGCTTGATGATCCTTCTTAACCACATTCACAAAATTTCAAAGAGGTTGTTTCAAATACATTTGTTTCTAACACTATTGTGGATGCAACATCAAAGGTACAAAAAATATTTTATTTACAAACTCAAATCATAATTTTATATTTGTAATTAATTTATATATATTTTTATTAAATTATAAATTGTATCATTGAAAATTTTAAATGTTTCCAAAACCAAGAAAGTATCTTCCACATCACAAGACCTAGAAAGCCAAGAAAAATGTGAAAGAATGCTTACATTAGAGGTATAAATTAATTGAAATAAATATAAACTTAATTATTTTTACATGCTTAATTTGAAAAAAAATGTCTTTATTTATCATGAATGAAGGAAAATATGTCTTTATTTAATATGTCCTTGTTTTTGAGATCCAACACCTCTGGATCTACATCTATGGCGAAGAGGGGAAATTTGTTTAGTGACTTTGAGAAACCAAATTAATAGCTATAGAAATAGTTTTACATATCTAGTTTGTACTTAAATATATGTAGGGATATGTGTAATGATATGGAGCAAGATGGCCCATTTTGTATGCCTGCATGGCTCATGATGTATGCTAATGAAAAAATTTCCATTTTTTTCTTGGATATATGGTACATATAGATGTGCACATTTGACTTAATTTTCATATGTATGTATATAAGATTAAAATTTGTGTATTCCATTTTTCTTTTAGTTATATATTAAATGTTTTATTCATATTCAAGTCATTGAGTGATGTGGTGAGATGAGGCCTTTATTTCCTAAGGTATATAATATGATACAATTTCTTTCTTCTTTAAAAGCCCCAAATAAATCCTCTTCTTGAGGACCTTCATGATATACCTCTTACTACAAAGGTAGTGGATGAAATGAAAACTACATTGAGATGTTTCTCAAATGAGATTATAGATTTTAAGAGACAACAAAACCAAAGTACTACGAAACATTATTTTTCATACAACATTGTCCCCAATATTTTATGCATACTAAATAAATAGACAAAATTAAGATAGGATATAACACCAAGTAAATCCGATGTCTATTTCATCAAGTAACTACATCAAGATAAAACATATGTAAGGAAGCTAAATAAATTGTACAAACATTAAAAACATGAACACAAACATTCCTTCATTATGTGGATGTGTTTTTTATATGTGGGTATTCCTTACAATCTGAACACAAGCCACAAAAAATTAAGGAGATCTCCTCAAAATGTAGAAAAGCTTATTACATGCCATGTTTGAATCTTCTCTTACTACTTTAACAAGTAGGGAATTTTTCTCAATTTGGAAAGCCTTCCAATATTAGAAACACTCTTATGATAAATGAGTACGAATGTATTATAAGTACATGGTATACCTAGGTAAGGAGGTACTAGGTTTCTTTTATAGATTTCCCTTTTGAGAAAAGTAAAACTTGTAGTGAATGTAGGATAATGGAGATGTAGAATTATGAGTGGATAAGAATGATTAGAAGAGATCAATTAGGATTAATGACCCATGTGAGTTAGAGGAGGTTTAATTAATTAATTGGAATTAATTAATAGGCCATTTTTAGATTGAGAAGCTATTTAGAGGAGATGTGGATGGAAATTGGTGGAATTAAAGGGGTTTGAAAGTGGGATTTAATTAATAAGAGAGTTTATTAATGAAACACAAGATTGTGAAAAAGGGATTAATTAATTAATTAAGAGGATATTTCAACTAAAAAAGTGACGTTAATTAATATCTAAGATGGGGTAAAATTATCTCTTTAGCAAAATGTTGTTATTTATAGTGTAACGATTGGAAGAAGATAATTAGTACAATTTTAGTATTAAAATTACACAGTGGAAATTAGGTGTCTATATTTTCCCATATTTGATGTGGTGTAGTACGAGTGATGCCATTTCCAATATAGCATGTTACATGGGTAGAATAAAAATTACTAGGATGGATGATGGCCCCTTGAACGTTGATGGATTGATAGAAGGCATTGAATGCTCAAAAGTAAAACAAAAATTATCATGATGAAAGAAAATCCCATTGCAGAGGCTAGTAAGCCATCGCAGTAGTCAAAATAACCATGGTGAGGGATATATATATGGAGGGAGGGGTAAAAAAAATCATTTTCACCCTCTCATTTGGTAGAAAATATTTTTGGATGATCGTGACGAATAGAGATGACGACCCCAGAGTGTTTTGGAGTACTGACTTATGCACAGACATAAGGGTTAGGTAGGGTATTTTGTAGATTATTTTTTATTTTAAATTTTTGTTACTTTGGTTACAATAAATTATAAAAAATCCATGTCGTGCAAAGCCACTAAAATTGACATTTTAAATTTTTTTTACAGTTTTTCTATATGGCATAGATTTTTTGTAGCAAATTTGGGGACCTCGTTTAGGTAGTAAATACTTCACTACAATTAGTGGTGGCCTTTTTTAGAATGGAAAATGTGTTGCAGCTAGTGGAAGTTTCACAATTTTGGTGGTCTTATCAAATTTTGGCAGTTTTGTGCCAATAGTGGTGGTTTTGCCAACTTTTAGAGGTTTTGCGCCATGTAGTGGTTGTTTTGCTAAAATAGTGGTTTTACCATTTTAAGAAATTTTTCTATAATTGTAATGGATTTGCAAAAAAATAGATTTAGTTAGCGTTAATGATTGTTGAGCCGATGAATTGACTAAGTATAATATGAACGCGAAGGTTGATAAGTGTGTGAGAGTTGCACACAAAAGTATGAAGGAGGATGCATGAAGGTTTGATGCAAAGGTATAGGATAAGTCATGACATATCCATGTATGAGAGGTGATAATATGTTGTAAAGAAAAATCAAAGATGAATTAATCAAAAATAAATCTAGAAATAGGAAAATCTTGGATAAGAATTGGGTAATAACGTGATCATAACATGTAGGACTAATTATATATTAGAATAACACATGGATAAAATAGGGATACTAATAGCACATGGGATGGAAATAGAGATTCCATAAGAAATAAAACCACATTTGGAGAAATGTAGGTTTGATTCCAAATATATATAAGTTTTAGTATTATAGCATGCCTTCTATGTATGGTACTGGTCTATTTTTGGACTAAATCATGATCAAATCATTAAGGAAAAGTTCACACCCTATAAATACTTATAGTATCCATATATTCTAATCATATGGAGAATATATGAGTATGTCATATAGTTTATTCATGTGTCATGGAGAGACCTGTAAAGTATTGAGGAATCATAGATTATATGGTATTATATTGAATATCGTGATACTAGTTGGAAGTTGATGTGAATCCATATAAGTGCTTATTTTGTATGCAGTGTGAAGTTTTTATATAAGATTGAATATAATAATAGTTTATTATTTATGAATGAATAATAATCTCTCTTAAGGTTATGTATACTTATCTTTGCGCATTATAAATTTATTTGAATATGTATTCTCCATATGGTATGCATGTATGTGATGGTAACCATTTTATTAGGATCTACATCTTGACAGTCAACACAGGAAGGAACCTAATAGAGTTATGAAAAATTTGGGTGAGTACTTAGACATATGTTTGGGTAAAGTTCCAACACCCCTAACTATTTCATTTTAATCATAGACTACAACGTGACATTTTGGTTTTGTTGTCGAGACATCATTTTATTTATACTCTCAAGATGTGATGCAATTATGGAATTTAAATTATCTTTGGAGAATATTGAACATTGAATACAAGAGAGAGAAGATGAATTTGGGCTAAGATACAGTACCTGTGAAAAATTCAATCAATGAAAATGGGTCAATGAAAACTTTTATTATGATCTATGAGATGTTTTTATCTTATTTTTGGATTCATATGAATGGTTATTAGTGTATAAAAAATATAGAGGGATTAGGATAGGAGAGAGACAAATATAGAATCGTGATAATGTTGGAAATTAGGACACTAAGCGGGGGGTGGGTGAATCAGTGTTTATTCAAATTTTAAAAAACAATTCAATTCACTTAATTGGTGACAATAAATCTAAACCAACATTAACAAGTACTTAACATGAGAGAAAACACAAAGAGACAAGATTTAATGTGGGAAACGCTTCAAGGGAGAAAAATTCGCTGAAATCAAAGCACTAACTTGGACATTAATGTCATGTAAATATTAAAATGATCTCACATTTGAGCTTCAACTCAACATGGAGCTGTAACTCCAAAATTCAACCAGGCACGTACTAATTCTTTAGAAAGCTTCTAATTTCCTAAAATCTTAAACTCCCAAATTTAGTCTAGCACCTACTAACCTTCTATAAGATTCAACTTAAAAGGAATCTTCAGCTCCTCATTTTATAAGGTGCCGCTTAGAATTTTCAAGGTTTTGGTCACTTTGATTTTGTTGTCTTACACAACTGATTGTGACTACCTAGAAATGCCCTCGTGCTCTTCCGTCGAGTCTTCTCCTAATTCACATGTTCTTCTAATCACCTAAGGATCTACAATGGGATGTTATAAAAGCGGAGATCACACACACACGGGTATATGCAGCCATGCAGAGGGTTACTCATGATGATCACATAACACGCACCTTTCTAAGCATCCACTCTTCACATGCATATGCGTGAGGTTGCACGTCAGTCATCCTATAATAAGGGCCGAAGACAATGTTTTTGTCTCACACTCACTCAATCACCGTTAGGTGGCAGAGGCTTGAGGGGTGCATGCAAAGCTATGAACAAACCATTCAGTCTCCTACATCGATCCTCCTGCCGCACTCGGCAAACAACGAGAGCTTACTCAGGATCAAAGGGGGGGGGGGCCGCGGGGGGCACCATTTCAGACACCTGCTGAGCTTGGAGGTTACACAGTTGTATATCAGGTCTTCAATTTTCATTATGGATCACGATCTCTTACGCATGAGATAGCCTCCGTAAAAGATTAGTACGGGGGGCTCCAGAGAATTTGATGGTCACCTTAGTTGGCCCAAGGGAAGAGGGGCGGAAGCGAAGACATCATCTAGTTCCCATCCATCAACAAGGAAGTTCATGGATAAAACAAAAAAAAAAAACAATCTTTGTACAAGACACAACCCCCCCACTGCCTGGAACCTTTGGAGTTTTTTTTTTCCTCGTCCCCTTCATCTCAAAACACTCCGTCGTAACCACCTTATACTTCGCCCCGTTAACCCCCTTGCAACCGATAGACGATCAGATTAGTTTTAAGTCAACAAATGGACCAACTGAAAGGCTTCATACAAGCAGTAGACCTGTTGGCCCCCCATCGACACTTCCCCCACCATCCCCCCAGCTCCGCCCATCAGCTTCATTCGAACGCTCGGTCCGCGGATCGCGAAGGGACCTCGCCTGCATGCGGGGGGTTAAGGCCGATGATGGACGTCTCGGAGCCCTGGCCACCGGTAGTGGCCCACTCTGTTACCATCTGTTCTGTGCATGCCTCACCCCTTCTCTCCGTTTCCAATCATTCCCCAACTGGGTCCCCTGCTGTCCACTTACTTCTGACCGGCTCGACTTTGCAAGTAAGAGGAGCGGGTTACGGAGGCGTGAGCTTCTTGTGTCCGCATAGCGATGGTCTGCGCCTAGGCTGTTTTGCTGGGTTGCGATTGCAAGTTTGTGGCTGTGCTTTCCTCCTGCTTTGCCATTAGTAGTTTCTACTCTCGCTGAAAAACCGCGACGCTTGCCTTCACCTTTATCATCACCTTCTTGCATGGCAACTGGCACCATCTTTGACTGGGTTCAAAAGGTTGGCCAGGAAATTGACTTGAGCCCAGCTGTGGAATGGCAAACATTACACAAGTGTGATCCTTAGTGATATAGAGGCTAAAATATGCTCTGAATGCTTTGGGATACTCTCTCCAGAGCCGTGCACTATAGGAGATATAACTTGCTTTTCTACCATATACGTTGTCAGTATCATTTTTCGCTCATAACTACGAAACACTAGGTGCTGGAAACAAGGATGCATGTTTGGAACGAAAGGTCTTGAAACGCATCGAGACTACACTTCACCCTACTCAAGGCTACCATACTCTCATGCCAACAAGGTACTTCAACGGCACTCCATTACAGTTTAAGATTGGACGTGTACGGCAAAAGTTTACAACAGGATGGGGCAGGTAAAAATATGAGAAACTCAATTCACGTCCAGGACTGAGTGACAGATTGCAAGGAACAAGATATCAACTAGTTCCAAGAATCCGCCCGCCCCGAAGAGGGAGTTTACCGCCGTACACTGTAGTCCTTACTCAATCATCTAGAAAGGGAGCGACCCAAAGCATCACAAATTTCTTCTCAACTTATTTATTATATCAGAATATTCACAATTTTGTATGCACAAATTTTCAACTTTCAAGGTTTGAGAAATATTATTGTACCCTATCATCATTAACTCCAATGACAAAATTAAAGTATGGAGAAAGTAGTATTTAGCTCACTATTTCTATAAAAGGCTTCACTTCATAACTTAAGAGGCCAACTTTGCATGATGTTCAAAAATATACTGAGTTAGGGTTTTAATAACCAAACCCTCATCATATGTTTCGAACATTTTAACACATTATCCTTCACTTTTGTGTCAGTGTGGTTATATGATCACTTCAATGGGATTACTTACCATAGACTCCAATATTTCTTTTGTAGGATAAGATATGAGGACTTCATGATTGAGCGTTAAGGTTTTAAATATAATTACCCATCCTTTGACTATACAGTGTGAGACAAAAACAAGTCTAACAATATAGATGGGGTCTCGTACCTCTAAAACTTAGTCACCCAAAGCATCTAAGGCACATCTTTGATAAGCCACTAACCTTTTGAAACTAACCATACCAAGACTAATCACCATTTCAAGGAATATATTCATGAAAATTAAGCATTTTCTGGACTGTGCATACAGATTCTTGATGCTCTGATCAAAGTTCCTGGCGCGAAGAGAAATCGGAGAAATCCTACTTTTGAGGCATATTTCTAATAAGATATTCATATACATACCCTTATATGGAAGGAATAATTCAATAAGAGTATATTCACTACCTTAAACACCTTGAATGCAGAGTTGTAAGGAGAAATTTACAAGCCAAATCATCAATCGCAAGTCTTCTAACAAAGGATGCCGGGGAAGGGGGAATAGAATCTTTGTCACCCAACTTGTTTGGGGAAGTCACAAAGGGAAAGCTGAATACCACACAACTAGACGACTTATATCACTCACAAACGCCATCTAAGACAAACTCCGGCGCGAGGCGTCCCAAAAACTCAGTTGATGACATGTAGAAATTGTTTGTAATCATTTCTTATCTCAAAACCATGTTTATCCACATTCTCTTTCTTCAAGCACCATGGTAGGTTTAGTTTGACTGTTCTTTTGACAATAGGAGAGGAAAATGGATCAAAATCATACCAAAAATGTTGTGACATTTCCCAAGTATCTTCATGAATCATGATAAAAACTCACATAATATCTTCCCCAACAGGAGATTCAACTTGACATCTTCAAATTTTTCACTAGATATAACAACAAAAACATACAAAACAGTGGTCAGACATGAGTCACGGAAGAGGACAATAATGAGGAAAATAGGATCAACAACCCCCACCATTTAGCACGAGGAGGAGAGTCTTTCTCAACCCTTGTAAGAGATTTTAACAACTTGAAAACATGATTTGGAGGTAGCGAGTAAAAAATCTCGATCCTCATGTTTTATGCAATCTAGCGCTTCAAGAAGAGGTTTTGGAAGAGAGAAGACCAGAACATAATAGAAAAATGCATACGATAGATATTTATTCCTTCAAAAAGAAAAAAAAAGACCATTTATCCTAAAAAAATTGCAAAATTTCAGTCTTGGAGTGATATTTAAAAATTAATCTTATTAATTATCTGAAGGAGGATTGCTACATTTTTTTGAATGCTAAGAAGTTAAGGTGTTTAGTTTGTATTTTTCAAAAACCCGGTTTTGGTAAAACTTGAGTAAATTACACAATTCTCTTCAAAATTTGATGAAAATTGACCCAAAGAACTAAAAAAACTCCCTCTACATGATACATGGATTTATTTATCATAAATGAGCCTATAAGGTCTAGACCAATGTCATTTTTCCAAGCTTCCACTACTAGTTCTCAAGGGTAGGTTTAGAGAAAACTAGAATTTTACTTCCAAGTGATAAAGTATGCCCTATAGATGCTACTACATGCTCTAAGAAGTGTTAATTGGCTCCTACCATGATTAAATAGGATTTTCATGGCCTGAGTTTATCTCTTACACCTCATTAGGCTCTAAAACTAGGCCTAAATGGGCTAGTTCCAACTGTGACTTGTAACACATGACCTAATGATCACCCTAGAATATTTTACACACCTTTGAGACATAATTTTAGACCCTTGTGCCACATAAAAAACATACTAAGCTTCTCCATACGTCTAGTGGGTACCAACCTCACAAACCAATATTATATCACCTTAAAATCATCTTAAAACCACTCTATGAACACTAACCACCATTGAGAAGACACTACCAATCAACCTTCTTGCTCATGAATGATCCTCACTCCACCAATAACACTTTTTCCATCAATGTCATGTGACATCAATGAAAACATTGATGTACCAGGGTTCAAAAATCTCCCCCTTTGTCATTGATGGCAACATACTCAAAAACCTTGATGGAAAACCAACACATCAACATCTTCAAATAATTCATATCTTATTTCTGAAAACACTATCTCCCCCTTTGAAATATATGACAAAGGTTCATACATGAAACAACATAAACAACATGCAAGTACTCATTTTCAAAGTATAACCTTACCTCAAAAATCTCCCCTTGGATTTGAATCACTATCTTTCCAGTTGTGTTTTGATTATATGCATGAGTTTCTTCCCCAATCAATGAAATGATCCCCCTGAACCTATTCTTCATGTTCAAGTATCTTACTTCACCATGCTAAAAAAACAAGGCCAATTCTGCCTTAAGCTAGTTGATTTTGCTATTTGGAGCTTAGATCCATGAATCATATTTTTAGTGCCTTTTAGCTCAACTATAGACATCAATAGAATCTATGTACACATGAACCAAACTCATGTACATCCCCCTGGGATAATTTCATCCTCCTATATCTAAATCTACAAGAAGTCATGCACTTACCTTGCACTCAATCCATAAGGATGGATGAATAAAATAAAACTATTCCTAAAGAACTTTTTTAGTGCTCTCTATTGCCTTTTCTTGTCCATAAATTGATTGATCAAGACAAGTTTCTACCCTTGAATTATACCATCTTATATTCATTATATGAGATTCACTAGGATTTCTAGGTTTCTAAGACACCTTAACTTCACCTATTGGTCATTATCAACCATTTTCCTTCCTCAGATAATCTTTCTAACACGTGTAGATGAATTTTTTTAACTTACCATAGTTAGAAATATTATCATGATGCATGATAGCTCCATTATTTGTCTTCACTACACCTGCTTTACCTCTTTTCTCACTAGCTTGTGAGAATTTATGATTATTCTTTTCTTTATTTATCCATATCCCACCATATAAGCCTTGATTATTTTTCCTATCTTCCTTCGAGGTCATCTAGTGTACTTAGAAAGAGGAAAAATTGAGCTCTTTCTCCTCCAAGATTTACAATCCTTTTGGTTTCCACCTCTTAGGTTTGATAGGTATTTTATCTCATATTCCATCTCATACACCAATGTAAAGTGTCACCAAGATCTCTCAAAGTTAGCTTATATAATTTATTTTGAGCTCCTTCAAGACTGTACTAGTTGTAAGATCATGATCAGAGTTATGCCAACCTTCAAGTTGTGTTACAAGATCTTCATGAATTTTTATCATGATTAGAACCTTAAAATTTCTTAGGTTGAGAAAGATCAACTTCATTTATTGCCACCTTTTCAACATAAAAATTCTAAATTATCGGATTCCATCATGATTTCACGTGGCTTAGTCTTCACCAAGTTTGATTTTTTCATTTGTTATCAGACTTAGAGTATATCGGATTTATCCTTTTGAATTGATGAATGACATGTAATGAACTAGCTCCGTCTCAAGATTGCTTAACCTATATTTACACAATTTTCAATGGTCTCATTACTGATGGAATAACCTTCAAATTTCAAGGGGACATGTATCTTATCCTTTTAAAGTGCATCCATCAAAAAAACAAAAAAAAGGAAAAAAAAAAAAAAAGAAAAAAAAAAAAAAAAAAAGAAAAAAAAAAAAAAAAAAAAAAAAAAAAACAAAAAAAAAAAAACACAGGGAAAAAAAAAAAAAAGAAAAAAGAAAAAAGGAAAAAAAAAAAAACAGGGAAAAAAAAGAATTGCAACAAAAAGGTATGGTTTGACTTAACTGAGGTTACATAACATCTTGCAACGTGTTCATTGACCTTTTCATATATCTTTTCATAGCTAAGATATCCAGCTAAGACTCAACATTTGAGACCTACACATACTTGATTTATGACTCAAAGCAACTCTGCTTGACTTGTGACTACAATCTTTTGACCTTTCTTGCATGATTTAGAGTTTGAGGACTCTTCCACTCTTTGTGATCTCATGAAACTTTTTCTTGGATTAATCAAACTAGTTACAACTATGACCACTCTTCATGACACAATTTATGAGCTAGTAAGGATCTACTTTGTACATGGACATGGGTACAAGAAACTTTATTCTTTTTCTATAATCTTTACATTCACTCAAAGACCTTTCCTACATTTTTACAACATTAGAAAGGTGACTCGACCATGACTCAATCTTGACACCATAGAGGAAGATAAAAATGACCTTGAAACCTTTGCAACATACTGAAGACTCTAGTCAACAACCACTGATGGGATATTTATTTCAAGAATAAGTTTTGGACTATTCACTCAACATCATCATGGAGAAGACTTTGATTTATAGTTTGATAGCCTAAGGAGGAGAATATATTTCTTATTTTAACCAATACATGCCTTCTACAATCCTAGATAAGGAACGCCACCTTGTGAGTTCACCTTAAAATAATAGATAGTCATAAAAACAACATGATGACTCAATTATTTCCCTTTTTTCCTTGATATCTTTTCAATATTCTTGGATGTACTCCCTGGTGTGATAACCTCATCTCTTAATCCTCCATTCTTTGATTGAGTTCTTGATAGACGTACATGTTGCATCTCATACACCTTCTCTAACAAAAATTGAGGTAGAGATTCTTAAAAAATTTCAATATACTTATCTTCCTTCTTCTTGGATTTATCATCACTTGTTGATGTCTTGTTTATACTAGGCTCTCCAATGAATGTCATTGAATGTTGAATTTCTTCATCTTCTTCCCATGTTATTTTCTTGTCATTATTTTCTTCTTCATCTCTTGAGTTTGCTTCCTTGACCTTCTATTTCCATTTCACCTCCTTCTTTCCAGAGGTTTTTTTAGGCATAACTGACTTTTAATCATTTGTAAGGATTGATCTTTATGTTGGAAACCTTCTTTACATGTCCTTGGAAAGTATGATGTCTACTATTATACTTATATTTCTCATTGTGACAAACATGCTTTAAAAATTTCCTAAACTCGTGACAATTACAAGATATGACATTACTCTTACCTATGACTTGGTGTGAACTATCATTTCGACTATGATTAGCAGCATTGAGATCGTGAGATATCCTAGTATAGTGTATAAAATGTTATAGTTTTAGCATATTACCATATTCATGTCTTTTGAGTATACTTCTTTCCAATATTGACTTGATGGTTCTTCTAAATAGTACTTGGAAATATGGCCTTTTTCTTGGAAATTGAAGAAAACTATGTTCGTTTCTCTCTCACTTCTACTACCTCTCCATGGGTAGTCATCTATGACCTTCTTCCTACATTCCTTAGCCATGTGTCCATAGTTGTGACAAGAAAAATAATAGCCATTGAAATTCCTTTATACCTGGATGCATTTGGTTGCCTAACTGACTTAGGCCTTTTTGTGCTTGTCTCTTTGGTCATCTTTATGTCTGTTTCCATGATTGGACCAACCTTGTCATCCTATTTATTTTCCACAGGTTCTCGTATGAATCCTATACCTATTTTATGACTTTTTTTTATCTTTGATTTTCCAAGATTCCATCAAGATAATTAGAACTCTTTTCAAGTTTTCTATACATCTTCAACTTGTCATTTTCCTCTTCTAGTTCAACCTTATAGATTCTCAATTATTCTTAATGTTTTAGGCATGCATCCTCCTTGTCTTTCAGATATTTTAACATATTATAAAAAATTATTCCATCTCCTTGAGTGTTTGGCCATAGTCAACTTCCATCAGCTTTATTTCCTTCTTTACTCCATCAATTAGATATTAAGCAATCTCATACTTCCTCTTCAGAATTGATTATGCTAATGTACCCATGCTTATGCCTACAGGATATCCTCCAAGATGTTAGAATTGATTCAAGATGAATAGGATCTGGTACCAATTATTGGAAATTAGGTCACTGAGGGGGGTGGATCGGTGTCTATTAAATTATTTACAAACAATTCAATTCACCTAATTGATGAAAATAAAACCAAATCAACATCCACAAGAAATTAACATTAGATAAAACAACAGAGACATAATTTATCATGGGAAACCCTTCATGGGAGAAAAACCCATTGAAATCAAAGTAATAACTTAGATGACAATTTCTTGAAAATATTACAATGATCTCACAGTTGAGCTTCAACTCAACATGGAGCTATAACTCCAAAACTCAACCAAGCACCTACTCAATATTTAGCAAGCTTTTACTTTCCTGGAAGATTCAACTCCTAAATTTATTCTAGCACCTCATGGCATTATGTAAGCATCAACTTACAAGGAAGATTCAACTTCCCTTTTTCTAAAATACTGATTAGACTTCTGTAAGGTTTTGATAACTCTGATTTTGTTGTCTTACACAAAAATTTTGACCTCTAGATCAACTCATTATTATTCTCAGTTTTAACCCTAATTCACCTCTCTTTTGATCACCTAATAGTTGTAAGTATCTTCTATAAAACGATCATATCACCCACACTTTCATATTATACTTTCACTCATTTGATCACATAAACAAGAACCTTTCTAAGTATCCACTCTTCATATATTTATGTTTTTGCATCCTATCAGTCATGAAGCCAATTGTTTCTCACCTCAATCACCTTGTTTTTAATAGTATTAAGTTTCATCAATTATTTTTCACCAACCATTCATTCTCATACATAATTCCTCCTTCCTCAACTAGATCTTACTCATGATCACGGGCTCTTTCTTCATTAATTCAAAAGCCTATCTGATCTTTTAGTTTACACATATGATATGAGTTATTCAATTTTCATTCTGAATCAAACTCTCTACTTCATAAAGATAATAAAGGTGCAACATCAGAGTTATATAGAATAAACACATTAATAGTATATTACATTACATTATTACAATGGATACTATATAGCCATGGAGATAGGAAAACTACCTCTTATAAACTAGGAAACAAATAACTCATTTATAATATTATGCGCATAAAAATTTAATCAACCAAACAATATAATATGTATGCACTAACAATTATGTCACTAACATTCCCCCCTTAGTACGAACATGTTAGAAAAACATACACACATTCAACTACAATATGATCACCCCTATGAAACATGTCCTACTATGTGACTCATGATCTTGATCAAAAGAAAGGCTCTCTCCTTCCATGGTTTTAAAAGGGCTTACCATAAACCTTGACGTGAATAGGCCCCATCAACTATCCACATCCTGTGGTTTTCTAGATCCTCCCACAAACCCTTTCAAGATTCATGAATTGACTTACTTTGGTGTTTTTTCCACTATGCTTGTATATCAGGGAATTATATAGGAATCAAAACTCACGTATTAAAAAATCTACAATAGAACATATACAGGAAATATTTCACGTTAATTGCTATAAGAATCACAATATTCTTCATTGCAGCCACTATTTTCAATCACTGCCACTCGATCTTGAACATCATAGGAAAATTCCACTGTCACTGGAAGCTTCCTTGGAATTTATTTATTTTAGGTGTGTTAGTTCTCGATTTGATCTCACACTTTTCTCTTGAAAATTTTCCTTAAATTTTTTTGTGTCTGATTGTCTGAGTTTAAAAATATGTATATCAAAGGGAAAAATCATGTTAAAAATATGTTAAATATTGTCTCTATGTTTTGAGAATCCTATTTTATGGTCGATGATTCTGAAAATGTGTTGTTACTGAAGAATCCCCTATGGGAAATAGGTCAAAAAACCTATGTGAATTCCATGATTTATCCCCCTTGAATGTCATCCTTGTTATTCCCAGTACAAATTGTAAACTGCAAATTTTTTTTCTGAACTTCCAATGATACGTAGCACAATTTCATAGGCTACACTGTAGTAGAATTTCTCTTGTAAACAAACATAGTCTTTACATATTATAAATAAAATTTATAAATCTACTCCCGAAGTCTGAGGAATATTATTTTGAATATTCATGTCAATATTACAAAAGGAAAGGTTGACCCCGTTACTCGAAAGGGTGACGTGTATGAAAAATGATTGGATCAGGAAAATAAATCGAGAGATGTATTTTTGTACCAAAGGCATACAATAATGTAAAATTTAAATGTGCCCCCCCGAAGCCTGATAGAGGACATCATGTCAGTTTCACAAATAAAGTCAACAACTGGATGTTTGGGTCAACAATGAAATCTTGCACTCATGAGAGAAGTTGGGTTGATATCTAAAAGAATCCCGCAACTTCGTTACCTTTGGGATTTGAACACGTGTCTTGATCTCAGTGAAATTTAAAAGCACATACTCAAGTCCAACATGTAAACTTGTATACATTTAAAAGATAGTGCAAACGTGCAAAACAACTCCCTGAGCCCATGAAGAAATCAAACTGACCCATGTGGATGGTTCACATTGAAATGATAAAACAGGGATGGACAACTGGTTAGGATGTAATGCATTTATGGCTACCTGTCATTAATGTGTTTTTACATGAATTAAAGCCAAATCATTTGAATCATTCAAAAACTTTGAGGTTTTTATTATTGCATACAAAGATCTAAGTGCACTAGCCATTGGAATTCACAAAGGAACAAGGTAGAAACCAGCTAAGAAGTATCGATTAGGAGCTAGAGGATTGAGGATTTAAGAAGTGGGTGAAGATTTTATCAAAAAGGATAGAAAACTAATTGAAAACTGGTGAAAATTGATCACATGGATTTCAGAACAACAATCACGGGAAGAGGAATTGCATAGGTCAAGCTCATAAAATTGGTAAGTCGCCTTATCTTCTTGAACCTGGGTTGATTTTTTCACAAGTTCCACCGTAATTTGGGGAGATACGTTAAAAAATAAATATTAAGACTCATGAATCAAGTTTCTTTTTATCCTCTTCTATCATGAGTAACTTAGACAACATTAAAGACACAAATTTTTCTTAATGTGGATCTGGAAGATTTCCTAATAAGGCTTCGTAGTGATAATCGTAGCAAAACTAATAAAAGATATCAAGCACAAGCCACATTTCTCTAGTGGTTGCCATCCCCATCCACAATCCATGCACTTGAATTGGTATCATGGTGGTGCTCTTAATTATGATCCCTAAGAGGTTACAGGTGTTAGATAGAAGTGGAAAATGTGTGGTTAATTTCTCTTCTCGAGATATTTAATAAAATACTGTGACTTCCTGAGATTTACGAGGCCTATTGTGGAAACTGTGGAATCTATGGGGAGAAGATTATCTAAATAGGAAGGATGAATATGCCAAGGCATTGAATTCTGTAGTGGTTAATTGAAAGGAAGACATCAACATAAAAAAATCCCCAAGAACCTTTTTCGGTCCATGTTTATTGAGGAAGTGGAAGATTTTATTGTATTATTGAGTAGAGTGGGAGGTCTCGAAGGATCCAACAAGTTAGAAGAATAGATGTACCTTATCATTAGAGTAGTTCTAGAAAATAAGGGAAAATTTAGCTAGGTAAGTCTCATTTCAACTTCCATTCATTCTCAGATGCTAACATTGACTAATAAAGTCATGGAAGGGGATACAAAAGATCCTAAATTTTCAATGATGACATACTTCATATATAATGTATGCATGTTTCAGATCATTCCCAGGGACTCACAAAAGTATGGAAATTTGAAACACATAAAGTTTATGATATATTCCTGGAGCTAAGGATTGATAATTAGAAAAATAATGCAAGACCAGTACATGATGGGTTCATTTCTCCCCTGATCAGTTTATTTGACCCTGAGTTAGAACAATGCATACTATCAGTTGCAACTTGAGCCATGATTTTGGACTACAGTTATCTATTTATTCAATAAAAATATTTCACTTACTTCAGAATAAGTGGGTTTAAGGAAAAACCATGCAAGCTACCAAGGTATCCTGATGATAAATGGGTTTTAATGGAACTTGTTAGGAAGTTGTGCCTATGCATGGGAGAACTTCCAAAAAACACAAGACTAACATCAAGCTCCCCCTTACTATAAAAAGGTACACATGTCCATCCATTACAAAAGCAAAATTAATGGATGGAGAGATGAAGAAATTCAAGGTGGATATGTTTTTTCCACGGCCAAATTTTTAAAATAGATTGCTTGTGACTTCTGATGAGCATGAACCTTAGTTTGAAGATTTTTGGATGAACTGCAGGGATAATGAAGAATTTAGGAAAAGAGATTTTACAAGAATGACTCTGAAAAAAATCATTGATCACAATTTTTTTGTTATTCCTTAAGGAATTTAGGATGATGAAAACATTGTGAGTCAAGTGTATCTTGAGAAAAATTTAGATTTGAGAGCAGTTGCTCCTATTAACTAGAAAGAAGGAGAGGAAGAAGATCCCCATAAGAGGATTGTAAATATTATGAGGCATACATTGACTTGGATGGTAACAAAGGGAATTGATTTTTCTCTCGAGTCTCCAAAATACTAAAGTATTAAATGAATTCAGAAGGTTGGTTTATTTGAAAGAAGATCTGTCTTCTTTAGTAAAGGGGGCTAAGACCATGGATCCATTAAATGGTGCACCTCCCAAATTACCAAGCAATAAGTCCACTATAGAGATAATTAATGCCTGGAAAATAGCCACAAGCAAGACTGGGACATTTTAGGACTTACTTTTGATTCAAAAGGCCAAAGGTATACTCCTCTAGACAATGCAAAATGTTCCCATTACATGTGTAGTACCTTTGTAGAAAAAAGGATCTAGCTTGAGTAAATCAAAAGTTCTGGCAATATCAATGCCCCAGAATTTTATCTCTCCTTAGAGAATGAGAGGATCTTTAATCAATATTGACCCATCCCTCATAGGTCAAGGTGCCAAGAAAAAAGGTAGTATCAGAGTCCAAGCATTACGAAAGATCATCAAAAAGGCCTAGAGTAACTATCTCATTAGAAAATTATGTTGAAGGATGTGGCCCAAATACAAAAAATAAAAATAAGGAAGATTCTGAGGTAATCAGAGAAACTAGTCTAATTATAGCTTCAGAAAAGGAAGTTATTCCCCTAATTATTCAAACCACAACATCAGTGGTTTACGAATATACTAAAGTAGACCCCTCAAAACCATTGAAACAACCATTGGCAGAAGTTGAAATAGTTTGTATTGATATAAAGGAGCTTAGAAGAAGCCCCTAATTTGAGGTTGATAAATGTAGAGATGAAACTATGAGAATGTCATCTAAAGAAATCCATATGACTAATATTGAGAAAATTCTAAATGTAGAGATGGAGACTAAATCTCAAGAAACCCAAATTTTTAATACATTTCCTTCACTAGGGTAAAAAGAGGATGTTCCAATGGATATACAAGAATTGTCAGTTCTTGGAGTTACCATTGTTACAGGACCATAGTTCACAAGTAAAGAGGGAATATTAGAAAAAAGAGTCCTAGTTGTTAGTGTCATAGACCAAAAAAACTATTGAAGTCACTACCACTTTAGGTTTACGAGATGAAAATGTTGTTATATCAAATACACTGATGGAAAATAAAAATGCAAGCCAAAATTCAAGTACCCAAGCTCAACCAATTAAGGTACAAGAAAAGGATGATACAAAGCAAGGAAGGATTGAGACTGATCCCCAAGAAAATACTTCTACCCAAGATTTCCCCATGAAATATAAGGAGCAAAGAGAAAGGACAGGTGAGGAAAAAGATATTCTAAAGGAAACAGTTGAGAAATATATCACCCCACCAAGGGAGTCTAAAAGGAAAGTAAAGGTTGAATATGCTAAGGTAGAAACTTTATCACAAGATACAAGCATGACCTCCACTCCTTTTAAAGGTGTGAAATAAGGTACAAGTACACCTGTTGTTTCAAAAAAAGATAAAGAATTGGGTAAACAATCTATACATGATAATAAAGGGAAAGAGGTTCAACAAATTCATGCCGAAGAGAAGAATAAGGAACAATCCAGAGTAGCAGAAATTGCAAACCAAGAAACAAGTGTGAAAACACCAATTACAGGAACACGCACAGTTCAATAAGTATCAACACCAATGGTTCCATTCCTTTAGACCACATGTTTTTCCCCTTCATAAATAGAAGATATTAATGACCCCATGATAGGATGGTTAGGGGGAATTATCCAGGAAAATGAAAATAATAAGGAAAAAGGAAAAGAGATTGTCCCAACAAAGGCTTTGAGTCTCTCTAATATTGACTTCCAGAAACCTGTGAAATATTCTAAGAAAAGTAAGATTATGAAAAGATCACACTTTGATAAAACTGGGTCTAAAACCTTGTAAATTGATGCTCCTCATCCTAATATCCCAAAGGATAAGTTAACAATGAGTGACTACAACATTCAAAAGATCCAATTGGGAATGCCAACAAGAAACAATCTTAAGTAAGATATTGTATCAGCAGTAAAGGGACTATTTGAAAGGGTAGATGAGGATAAAATAATTTAAAAAGAGTTGAAATAACAAGTGAAAACTTTAACTTCATACTTGTAGCAATTGTTAGTTTCATCAGAAGAAAAACAAGGAGATATTACTATTACTTCTGAAATAATAAATAACATAGAAAATGCTACCAAAAAGGTTAAAGTTGTTGACAGTTGGGTGGCGAACTTTTCTAAGAAGGGAAATAAATTCTTTGAGAAGGTGAAGAAAAGGTATAAGGAATTCACTTCTCATCTCAAAATTATCAAAGACATGATTGAAGAATGCAATATAGAATCCTTCTATATTAAAGGAATTCTTCCCAAATTAGATATCATTAGCTAGCTCAGTGGGGAGATAACTGAAAAGGAAGGAATATTAGCATCTGATAAAACGGGAACCCTATTTCTCTTATAATATTGGTTAAAAATCAGAATGGATGTACTAAATGATGTTAGGGAAAGTATGATGGAAGAATGGAAATGGATTGAAAGAGGCATTTCCACCCTGTATATGAAACCGGAGGAATTGGTGTCCGAAAAGAATAGAAAATGTTATTGTGATTTGGAGATGGATTTCCTAATACAATATTTTCAAAAGAATATTCATGATGAGACTTAGTCATATGAGGTTATCAAAAGATTCATAACTTTAGAAAACACAGTTGAGAACCTAACAGTTAAATCAAGAGAGATCAAATATAGGATGGAGAAGTGTATGACAATAATTAGCAGGGAAACTATAATCTTCCAAAATCACAAGGGCCCAGACAAAGAAGAATTACAACATCTATTCCAAAGATATAATGCTTACATGGAAAGACAATTTCAAGAGAACAATGAAGAAGATGATGTTACCATGCTAATTGTTGAAGAAGCCAAGACTGTCATGGAAGTCAAGGTTATTGAAGATGCTAAATCCAAATCTTCTTGATATTGTATTTTCTTTCCATTTTATACTCTTATTTTCCAAACTATCTTAGAGATACTTTGAGTAGTTAGATTTTGAATATGTTATTTTGAAAAATAATGAATTTATTTTTATTTTTGATTAGATTTTAAACTTATTATGAAGCATGTAATTTTACTGTAACAATTTGAGGTGTATTGGATTGTATTGTATTTTAGGTGTATTGTATTCAAGTATTACATCAAAAAAGGAAACTAAGAGAAGAAAAATATTCAATCATCCTCTATTTCTACTTTGATTTTTTCTCTGAATGGGGTAACTTTACTTAATAACCTATTTTTCCTTGGTATGAACTCTTCGGAGCCCTGAGTTGTTTGAAAAAATACAACTTCCCCATCCAAATTCTGAGACATCCCTATCTCCATCAATGATTCAACAATCATTATGGGACCATCCATAATAGCCATCATCTCTATTTTATTCTGATAAGAAGATACCTAATCCAAAAGGTCTAAACCACCTATAGGAAATGTCTTTTATCCCTTTTTCCTTGTAAGAAGTGGATTTAATGGCAATAGACTAAAGAGGATCATTTGAAGTGGCTGGAAAAGAAAGAAATCTGACCCTTGGACCTGGTGGAGCAATAGATTTAAAACTAGTCTCACCCTTGTGCCTCCTCATGAAAGGTGGAAGCTCTCTTGGTAGAGGAACATGAAAAGTTATTGATAATTTTTTCTCCATCAAAGGATCTCGTTGCACTAAAAAAAGGCAAGTTTGGACAGTAGACTTTCCCTTGCCCTCCTTGGTGGTAGAAATTGATGCCTTCAAACGTTGAGGAGATGAATGTGTTGCTTCTTCTTTATCCAAAATAATGATTGGGGACTAATATCTTGTTTCCCCATTTTCCTTCCTTGTTGATGTTGTTGGCATTGCAGATTATTGAGGTGGTACAGGTCCTATTGAACCTTTTTCTAGAAATATGATCTGTTACTCCAATTCCTCAACTTTGTGAGAAATGGTAGCCATAGTGTCAATTAAATTCTTTTCATAAAGCACGTAGGATTCCTGGGGAACCTATTTCAACACAAATTCCTCATTGCACAAGAAGGGAGACTCATATTTAGTCATCCCTGTCACAATAGTTCTCCTTTTAATACATAATTTCTTTAATTATTCTATAGTTTTATGGTGCTCCCACCGAAATATATGATAATACATCGATTGGAAGGCAGAGAAAACAAGATTGATTCTGATCAATCTCAAAATGAGGTAAATCCAAACCTCTCGGTATGTCAAGAGCCCTTTGTTATCCCTAGGGTCTACAACTTTAAATAAAGCCCTAAAAATTGCTTCATCTAGGCATGTTAAGTTGAATGTTTGATTCAAATATTTCGATGATATTTCCTTTAGGCCAGTTGCTACAACTACCTTTGCCATTTCACCAACAAAGAGCTTTAAAATAAATTTTAAAGTATAAAAAATGGAAAATGGATGCACACTAATGAAGAAATGGAATTGAATTTATAGTAAAGATGGTGCAAACGAGCTGAACCAAATGGGATCACCACCATTAAATGAGTTAATATTTCCTACTCAACCCACACAAAGGAAGTGAAGGTGAAGCGATTGGTTGCTATCTAAAAGAAAAAGTATTTAACTATGAAAAAAAATTGCACATGGAAGAATTCTCAGATCATAGGATCTAGTGATGATTATGCATATTTCAAAGCTGATATTTTAAAACTGGAGGCTAATAATGGTCATGTCAAAAATATTTGAAGTGTTCAAGGAATTTCCATAAAGTTCTTACCTATTTTTGTAGATATTAAAATAGACAAAATAACATGGCATCCTAGTCATTCTGAGAGAGTGAAAGAAAGTGAATCACTCGCAATTCCTCCACCTAACAATGTGAAAATAAAATATTATCAAAAGGAATAAATGATGGATCAAATTGTGTATCGTAAAGGGGAATATTCTTTTGAAGATTCAAATTTTTGGGGGGAAATGAGAAAAACGAGATGAGAGAAATTTTTTAAAGGTGACGAGAATGTTTCTCGCTTGGGGGGGTTAAATTTTTCTAAGATTTTAGAGAGATAAGGAGAAAACCAAGTCATAATGCCTTAAAGAAAACCGATCTGAGATACCTGAGTTTTTTTCATCTGTTCCCAAAACTTCTTACAAAGATGATTGCATTATACATTCATTGGTATATCTATTCCCAAAACTTCTTGTCAAGATGATTGCATTATACAGTCATTAGTAGACATTGAGTTCATAGGTGTTGTGTCCCCTTGTCGAAGTGTTGGAGTTACTTGAATAAATTTATGTGTATTCTCATGAGAAATGTTGTTTTTTTTTCAGGATGTTTTACTTTGAATCAATTATCTACATTTCTATTGCAACCTCATACTGATTTATTTCTCTGAATTACACAAAGTGTTAGTTTAAATAGTGACAATGTGGCAACCACAACTGCATTATTAATGGAGCCTTCCTTCATGTTGTGGTAAATAGTTTTAAATTTAATTTATATCTATATGATTTAATATCTTTATTAGTTATTGAGGGTATCTGGAACGTATTTGATCAGAAATTATCAGTATTTAATTGAAAATTTATCATGAGATTTTATGTTTAGGTTCTCAAAGTTTCGTGTGAAATCCTATGTATTCTTGGTCCTCCATGAATACAAAATTTCTAGTTGAAGAAATGCTTTGGAGTTATGTGATCTATATTTTGCATCAAGAACAATGGTTTGCAACATTTTTTCAGGTTCATTTAAGTATTTTATATAATCAACTTTATCCTTCTTAACTTGACCATCCACACATCAAAACCACAACCAATAACCATCTGATCCACCTGAATTACCCATGCTTGCACTGTTTATGCACAAATGCTAAGTAGATCTCTCTATTTTTTACATCCTTTATCAAAAATATGCATAAGCAAGCTGGAAATACCACTATCTTTAGTAATATGAGCCTCCTGAAGAAGACATCTACATTTTCTAGTGTGACAACTCGTGAGAGTTAGATAATTTCTACATTGACCGTGTCTTCTTAAGGTTGTTTTACCATTTCCCTAAGAAAAGAGAGTCTAAATATTGCGGTTATTTCAACCATATCCTTTCAAAAATACAGGTTACAAAATGGGTCCTCTCACCCTGGTTGTAGGAAAAACATAAAGTAGTAGGGTAGGTCATACCCTTAGTGAGGTGCTATCCAACATTTCCCAAGTCAAAGTGATAAAGAGATTGCCATATCCATCCTTGACTATAAAATGAATTAAATCATGGTCTATCTTTTTCTAAGCATATTGCTTAGCTTTTTGATGCTACTTGACATACGAGGTGGGACTAATTTGGGTACCAACACCCTCGTGGTGCTGTTTCTAGGGACTATTTTTTGCAAATTCAAAGATACATCGATCTCTGGTAATGTACTGAGTATGTTTAGATGCAAATACGTGATCTAGACATCATCCTTATCAAGATTTACAAAAAATGGGCTTAATCCAAAGTTATTTGCTTAGTATTTTCCTAGTTTAAGTGAGTTTTCTATTAAATTTGAGTTGGCTAGGGGTAAATATTGATGAAGGATGCTAAGATTTTCCAAGATTTTTTGAAATTGATCATTAAGTTTCAGTTTGTAAGTCCTTTACAGTGATTTATACATCTAATGTACAAGACCTTAGTGGTGACTCCACGTTATCCAGAAAATGTGATAAATACAAGTTCCTTGAGTTTCAAATAATGTGATATGTTAGAACAATTTGTAAAGACGGAAGGAAAAAGGTATTTCTTCAAGACATATCCTGGAAAAAGGTTATTCTTAGAGTTAGGAGGAACAAATCCAACTAAGAAACAAATATGGAGAGCATTGGGTGATCAAAGTTTGAAAGAGAAAGTGGTGCCTGTTGTTGAAAGTGATCAACCTTTGGTAGAAGATTACTCTAGTTTCTCAAATAGTTCTAGATCAAGTAGTCCTTGCATAAACTTGTACACTCCAAATCGAGAGGATTCTTCATTTTCAATTGATATAGGTATCCCTTGTCTCCCTCCTCTATTACTTAGAAATAATAGAGTGTTTTGTGAAACAGAATTATTAAAGGATCAATATTTTGAAAATCATAGCCCATCACCTCAAAGACCTCTTGTCCCATACCATTTTAATCCTCCTATTGGGAAACCTCCTCAAAATAGTATGACTCATCCTCCACCTAGACCTCCCTTTGTTGTAAATGTTTTTGGACCCATATATTTTGTTAGGAAAAATATATTTCTCTATAGTTAATTATTCTTTAACTATAATAATTGGGTATTTATTATTAATTATAATATGGTTATGGTGTCCCCAGATTTCACCCTAAAATCTGAGACTACCCCATGTTAAAAAAAATTGTTCTTTTAAAATAATGGGTCGTTTTATGTGTTAATTTCCAGAAAGTGTCTCTTTTGTGTCAAAATATTCCCAGAGAGTCATATTAGCCAATTTCACCAAATACCCAGATGCCCGAAATCGTTATATTCTGTCGCTGGGGTTTTCCTATGGGAAATTTTAGTTTAATTATTCTGAGCCCCATTTGAGGCAAATTGTGCTCTGGTTTAACCCTGTTGTGGTCTTACATGTCAATATTCCCATATACTAGTAGGGTTTTAACCAGGAATGAATCTTGGGGTTTATCTGTGACTTCTGGCAATGTTTTGCATTTTTCGTGTTTTCTCGTTTTGTTTTTTGTGAAATTTCTCTAGGTCAATTCCTTTTCCGGTTTGGTATGATTCATTTCCTGGAGTATCTGGAGATCATATATGGACGTTATGCCAGAAGGAATTTTCCACAGGAGGTCTGGTTCTCTCTAAAAAGACGAAGTCATGCACGAAAAAGCTTCTTCTAGGTAGGTCACATTTTTGGGGAAAGGAAGGTTTTAAGTTTCAATGGAATTTTTGGTAGCAGCAAACAGGTGGGAATTTTGTACCTACCTAGTAGGGTAATTTTTCTCATGGAAACAATGCCACTTAAGTCACAATGGGAAAATTAGAAGTAGCAGGTAAGCGAGAATTTCTTACCTACCTTGTAGGGTAAGAATTCCCATTGTGAAATAAAAGAAAATCACTTAAGGCATTGATGGGATTTTCTTACCTACCTTGCAGGGTAAAAAATCCCATTATGAAAGTCAAACAACTTAAGTGGATCATGGGATTTTTGGAGCTGTGGTGAAGGGTTAATAAGCCCATTAGAAATTGACTTTTAAAAATAGAATTCACCCTTGCCAAAAAGTGTGACCCACCTTGGGTGAATAATAATACATTTAATAATTTTTATTAATGTTTATTCACCCAATTTTAGTGCCCAAGCATGAGGAAAATTCAACGCATGATGAAAGGATAAAGAAGATTGGAAATAGAATTCTAAAATTAAATAAATTTAATTTATTTAATGCAACCCCCTCTCATGCAAAAAAGTGCGACCCATATTGAGGAGAAATAATACTTTTTAAAGTATTAATTAATGCAATTAATTCCTATTTTTGGTGCATAAGGTCAAAGCACACTATGAAGTCAATGTGGACTGGAAGTAGAAAGCTAAAATTAAATAAATTTAATTTATTTAATGGCAACCATGAGCATGCACAAAATAGGTGCCAGAATTGAAGAGAAAAGCATGTTAATTAATTAATTAATTTCTAGGAATAGGAGAGGCAATGATTAATTATAGAATGGTGAAGGTTATATAAGAATGGGCTGCCATAATGATGAATTAATTAAATCTTCAACAAGGAAGTGCAGACCAGGCAATTTTGGCACCCAAATAAGGAGGAATTTTACACAGAAGAAGGTGTTTTTACTATTGGAAGGCTTCAAAGTTTGGCACCTAGGTTTGAAGAAGCTTGAATTAAGTCTGATTAATTGTCTGCATAGTGGTACAAGTGCTCAGGTGAAGTTGACAAAATTCATGCTTGCTTTGCATGTAAACAAAACATCAAATTTTGGGGCAGTAGGCTTGACATATGCAGATTTTTATAATTAAAATCAAGTGTTCATGTTCCGGTTGCCATCTTTGTCTGAATTAATTACAGGAATTCATTACAGGTGCTTTTATAAGAGGAAGGGAGCTTAAATCAATGTCCAATACACTGAACATATCCTCTGAATCTGAAGAAATCTTCATATGTGCACTGGTTGTAAAGAATTCTAACTGAATAAAAAGAAAAAGAATTACTCAGACAAAGATCACTCTAGGCATGGCAAAGTGGGATGAAAGAAAAGGATAAATAGAATCATGCATAACTTCTAGATTTAGATCTGGATCCAGATCCAGATCTAGATTCAGATCTAGATCCAAATCCAGATCCATAATTGTAAAGGCTTCATCCTCTTGTTTCGAATGTAGCTCGTGAAGAATTCAGTGCATGGATAATTCCTTCCAGGACCTTGTGTATGTTCTCCTGATCTTCCAGTTGAAGAATTCATTGAATTTTCATTCACCTGGGGTGCTTTCTAGAATTTTTAATTTCTCATATGCAATTAAAAATAATAATGATGAGTTATTTACGGAAAACATTGCATTGATGCATGTACTGGAGAAGAACTACAAAAGCTTCAAGGATAATAAGGAAGACCATTCAAAGGCAATACCCGCAAGCAAATCACAGTCACTTGCTTCCAGATCCAGCTGCTTCCAGATCCATTTTGGTGAGAATCAAAGGAAAAAGAATCATCTGCATGAAAAATATGAAAAAGGACAAGACTGTAGCTTTCCTCTTTCTTCTTCTTTCTCTTATTTCCTCCAACAAAGTAATTAATTGATCAATTAAATTATAAAACCCAAGTGATTGGTTTAAAATCCATTACTTGAAGAAGTCAATTACTTGGAAATAGGTGGCAGACATGCAAAATAGAAGGTTCTATCTTCAATTGCAAATCATGCATGTCATGCAAAGAGGAATTCCAGGAGGGAGACTGCCAGTTGTTTCCTATCTGACTTCCACATGTGCCAGTTCACTAAAAGCTTACAACTTGTAATTGCCCCTCTACATTCTATGAGTAGAGGAAGAACCTACACGTTAAAATGATGAGAATTTTTAAGAAACATTCTTGTGTTCCAGACTTTGTGCTGAAACCCATGATAGCTATTTGAATCAAAGGAATAGAAAGGAGAAGATTTGCGGAGAACTTTTTGTCACGTTGCATTTTTTTTCTAATTTTTTTATCTCATATCTACTTATAAACTTTGGGTTATTTTAGATCTAGATCTTAAAGTTTCCTTTGCTTATAATTCTCTGTGTTAATATCTATTGGTCCTGTCTATGTACATGCAATCAACTCTATAATATATTGATTGGGTTGCACATCTTCCCTATTTCTCCCCTGTGTTTTTATTATTTCCTTCTTCTTTAGATATTTCCTTTCTTTAACAACTGCTTACTTGCTGTAAAACTATACAGCTATGGTTCATGAGCTGCATGGTTAAATTAAAACCCCTAAATAGATATTAGCAAATTTTATTGATAAATCTTACACGGGAGCCTCACCGGTAAATGGGGGAGATTCAAAACACTACATGAGTTATTATATTGTTTTATCAATATTATTGTGTTTATTTGATTCTTGGTTGTAACTGTGCAACCCATTTATCTGGTTGTATATTTCTATACAATTCCTATAAGAATTACAACACTCGATTGTAATGGTGGATTGATTTCACATTAATAAATTATATAGGCTTCCATCCCTGTTTGTGAAATTACATTTGGTACCAGTGAAAGAATTTGGACCTGTGAAGCAGAGAAGGTTGGAGAGAGGAAGCAAAACGTTTTGGAGAAGATTATGCACTCCAGGAGAGCCTGTGTTGCCTCTAGCAACTTCCCAGAACACCCTGCATCCCCACAGCCTCCTGCCATTCTCCAGGTGTTTGTAAGGAAATTTGTTTTTTTCCTTGGTACCCCCTACACTAAGAAAACTTTGCTCCTTAGAAGTTAATTTTTTTAAAAAAATCAGTTTCCCCAACATGGGTTTTTCCTCTACATTTAGAGGTATATTTGGTTACTGTTGTAATTAGAGGACTCTGTGTTATTTCCAGAGGTGTCTCTTCCCGATTGAGCTACATAGCTCATCATCGAGTTGTTTCTTTATGGATCGGCCAAGTTGAGTCTTCTAATCGATCTTTTCATTGTTAAACAACCGAGCTCTTATTTAGCCAGTCGTTTCAATCACTTCCAAGCATGAACCCTACCTTGACATACCAAGCCAGATGGAGCACTGAACAACACAGAATTGCTGTAAATTAACATTGTTTTGGTCGTATTTCCATCCAATGACCAAGTCTCCCTACAATACAAGGTCAAGCTATCCAATCCATTCTCGAGAAAATTCAATCCTTGGGTCACACATCCCTTGCGTCATGTTTTCACACCAAGCCAGTGCCAAAGCCATTGATCCAGAGGATCTTGAGTCTTGCACAACACACAAGAAAGTACAAATCAATACAATAATGGTGGATCCTTACAAATTGAGCCCTATATACAATTGGTGGATCAATAAAACATTGGCAGTGACTTATAAAATGAGGAGGAAAATAATACAAAAAAGTGGCGAAGGAGAGATAAAGGTGTTTTCAGATACTATTTCTTCTCAGAAGACCTAAACTTACTTCCACTCAGCCGATGACACACAGTCCATCCTACCTGCAAAGACACCTTTCCAAAGGTTAGTCAAATTACCATTAGTTTAAATTCATTTTTTTTAAAATCATATGACAAGCGAATAGAGTGCCAAGGTGGATAGTGTAAGAAATCTAGGTGTGGGAGGTTCTTGGGTCGGCCCCCACAAAAACCAGTTTTTGTAAAACATTTTTGAAGTTTAGAGGAAAAACTGGTGATACCGCTAAACTTGGAGGCCTATTTAGTGACACAAACATCACTAAATTCCTTAGTGATAACAAAACCCTCTGCTAAAATTTTAGTGAGAAAAACACTATTTTAGGGCATTTTTAAATTTTTTTTCTCCTATTAGGCCTATTTTTTCATTTCAAGCAACATTTGCTAAAGGGGGGGTACACCAAAAAATTGCATTTTCAGCTATTTTTTTGCAATTTTTGGCATAGAGGGTCATATTGGGCTCCAGATGCCACCAAGGCCCGCAAAACAAAAAGATTTTTCCTGCCATTCAATTTTTCAAATTTTTTGAATGTAATTGTATGCTTCAGTATATTGTACTAATTTATAGGTTACCATAGTCAACCAAAAACATTGTAACTGCTCATAAACTAGCAAAATATTATACTAAAAAAAATAAAATTTGGTTCAAAAACACTCACGAGATCCTAGATCTCATTCGCAACGTTTGGTATATACAATGCCTCTGAGAAACGCTTACGGGTAAAGCCATCGTGACTACTACTACACTTAACACATAATATAGCTGCAACAACCTCATCTGGGCATTGACCCTTTAAATCGATGGGGAGTAATAAGGTCACAATGCACACACTATGAGACATCCCTTCCGTCTGTAAATGATTGCACAACATAAATCCGTACTGAGAATATATAGCAAAGTTATGTGTGCGCATGAGGATATTTCTTTGATCTAGTGTCAATAATCACACGGACCCCTTTTAGTATTGTCTTGGTACCACGTATCAAATTCTTTCACGTACGTTAATGCCTCTTTCTCGTACCATTGGGTATATCGGAAGGGAACATATATAGAAAGGTTTGGTATATTAGAATGACGATATTTAGATTGGGAGACCTTATACTTAGAGTTATAAGAGCCTAGCCCTGTCAGTGATTTATGCAAAATGGGCACCAATGCCTACAATTTTTTTCTTCTTGATTCACAACTACCTAGAGGAAACAACTATGCTACATGGAAGAAAAAAATCAAGGCACAACTTGAGTTTGAAGAGATATGGATTGTTGTGAATGGTACTCTGACTAGATTAACTACTGATACAACACAACAATGATAGTTTGATAAAGTAGATCAAAAGGCCAAACTCATCATCTTATTTGGAGTGTATGATGATGTGAAACCCCACATTTGAGATTCCAAAACCACCAAAGAAGTTTGGGATAAGTTGAGCATGGTATACGAGGCCAAAAAAAAGAATGTCATACTAAATTTGCAGAGTCACTTACATACACTGAAGTTCAAGAAAAATGAAAAAATTGAAGCTTTCTTAAGAAGAGTTACAGATTTAAGGGATTCACTTCTATCCCTGGGAGAAGTGGTCATAGATGAATCTCTCATTCCCATTTTTCTGAGAGCTCTCCCTTCTTCTTACTGCATTTTGGTAACAACACTAAACTTGTCAGATACGACAGTTAGTTTTGACAAGCTGGTAAAACTATTACAACAAGAGGAGGCTATGCATAATAAGGATGATGAAGAGAAGAAGGAACTTTCTTCACATCAAAAATGGAAAGGAAAAGGTAAAGGAAAACCTAATTCCTATCAAAAGTACCAAAATCAACATCGACATCAAGGGGACAATCAACTAAAGAAGAAATGTCCAATTTGTAAAAGAATACATGAATTAAAGGATTGTTGGTACAATACTTACAAGAAAGGTTCATCAAGCAACTCTGGACCTTCACAAAAAAAATCTCACAAGGGACATTCTAACTACAATCAAGGGAGAAAAAAGGGTAACTAGAAAAGAAAAACCTATCAACAAGGTAATATTGTTGAGCAACAAGAACAATCAGATAATGAAGACTACTTGTACACTACTCGATCAACTGAATGTTCCACGTCAGCTAGTGATGTATGGTATGTTGATTCAGGAGACACCTGACACATGAATGGCCACAAAAACTGGTTTACTTCAATGAGGGACACGCCTTCTAAAAACCATGTTTCGTTGGGTGATGATTCTTCATATATAGTTCAGGGGATTGGGAACATTTCTCTACCCCTTGGTTCATGCAACTTTAGACTATCAGATGTCTTATATGTCCCTAGGTTGAAAAATAATCTTCTTTCAGTCATCCAACTCCTAGATCACAACTTAAAAATTGACTTTGATAGTCATTCCAGCAAGAAAGCGTGTTTAATTTGAGACACATCACAAGGCTCGAAAATAGTTGCAAAAGCCTCCAATGTGAGACACATGTTCCAACTTGATTTTATCCATAGAGATGATCATGCACTTGAGGCTAAGAACTCGACCTCAATATAGTTGTGGCATCAGAGACTTGGTCATGTTATTTTCAAGTATCTCAAGACACTTCGCCAGTGTAATATGGTACATCGGTTACCATCTCTTCAGAAGTATATAGACAAGTTTCCTAACTTCCTAATAGGTAAAAAACATAAAGCTTCATTCCAGAAGAGTACTTTTCAAGATCATGGCAAGATTGATTTGGTTCATACCGATCTTTATGGTCTGATGTAACTGATTCATTCTAGATTTCAATACTTCATGCTTTAGGTTGATGACGATTTGAGAAAAATGTGGATTTTTTTCTTCACAAGAAAAGTGAAGCTTTTGAAACCCTCAAAAAGTTCAAAGAAGCTGTTGAAAATGAAAATGGCCGTCACATCAGAAATCTCAGCTTAGATCGAGGGGGGGAATTCACTAGTGACGAGTTCAAAGACTACCTACAAGATCACAGGACTCATCAAAAAATGCCTCCTCCACACACACCACAACAAAATGATGTTATTAAGAGAAGAAACTATACTATCATGGAAATGGTGTAATCCATGGTCGATGATTCTGGATGATGCAGCCTAGAATTATCCAATAAATCCCAGGCATGCTGGCACATAACTCATCCTAGACCAAGCGCTCACCTGAAGTGTGCAAAGGTACCATGCCCCTCTTTAGGGTTGTTGTAGCAGGATGTTAGTATGATAAAGACTTAAAGCATTCAAATCTATGTCTAATATTTCAGTCTACAGTACATATTCAGATTTAGATATAAAGAATAAAAGACTTACGAGATAACCATGATGAAATAAATCATGCATGAAATAGTTATATGATTCAGCCAACACATTCCATTACATTAAACACAATAATACAAAAAAGATGATTACAATAGATAGTACCATAGTCTATGCACACATCAGATTTGGTAGCATGACCTCACAATAACTCAATTCTCACACACTCCCTCATGCTACATATTTATAAGGGCGGGTACTTTCCATTCACCACTTATCTAATCCCAAAATAGGTCACATGCTATTAATAGGCACACGTTGTTACAAAAATAGCCACACATGCAAGTACACTAACAATAGACTACTTTTAGTTAACTACTAGTACTAGATCTATGCTTATCATGTATCCATACAAAGTGCTTCTTAGCTGTTCCTCCAAAAATAGCCAAGGTGTGTCACACAAGTCTCTAACCAGTTTGTGTGTTCTAGACACCATCTCCAAAAATAGATCATCATTGTGAAAATGGCTAAGTCCCGAATCTGTGTCTCTATCCTCAGGGTGTGATTACTCTCTGATCCTCCCACACTTTTGAATGCACGCTTCTCTCCCATGTGAACCTTTTGTATTTTTTTTTCTAAGTTCCAAATTTTGTATGACCAACATTACCCTACACTAGTTTCATTTTTTCCCCAGTAATTCTTGTCACCCAAAACAAATCAAAGAATGTGAATAAAGAGATAGAAATAATTTTGATGAATAAAAAAATGTCTTTACCCTGCAGTGTCTCCTGCTTCAACCTGAAGAATCAATTCTGGATATTCATCTTTTATATCCACTACAATTGAATCTAACTCATCTTTAGCAATCTCTCCTTTCTCATTCTGCAAGACCAACACAATACTATACATGGAAGTCATTCTTCCTTCTAATAGGTCCATATTTTGCGTGATAAGTTTCCCAAGCTCATCCAGCCTTTTCTTGTGTGGTTCTTGAGTTGTTGTAAGGGCCTCATAATTCTTCTTGACAAGTGTTAATCATTCTGTGAAGCCAAAGGTCTCATCTTTCATGGCCTTTAGGACTTCACTGTCTTCCAAAATGGTCCTGGTTCTTATAACAGCTTCTGGGGTTGTACAAATATTAAGCACTTGATCTTATTTCTTCAGCTCCTCCTGCAATCTTTAAAGCAACCCCTCATATGATGTAATATTTCTCATCACCGAAGCCTTTTCCTGTTCTTCTTCCTGTGCTAGATCCTTTGGTTCTGGAATGCACAGAGGTTCATCTTCAAGCACCAAGTCCACCAAGGTACTTACATAATGCATTGCTGAAGGAAACATCTTGGGTAACTTTGGCTCTAATTGTGGCTTTTATTTCATGATATTATCCCCAAATTCCTCTGCCACGCTGATGAAAAAAAAGTTCTTATTTTGTGCCAAGTCTTTCTCTTGCTTTAGGCACACTATTTTTGCATCCTTAGTATTGATCTCCTCCATGTGTGACCTAATTGTTGTAGCCTTATCCATATTTTTCCATGCCAAGTCTGTTGAGACCTTTACCAAAGCATTTCTCACTTGTTCATCTGACATAACAGTACGCTTTACTGTTATGTGTTTGGCATGACATGTCTTCTTCAACCTCCTTGATACACATGACTCTTCATGCAAATCAAAATATGGCTTGTCCATGTGCATGTGCATCGAACATGATAGTTGCTTCCTTATGCACATGGTTGCCATATCCTCATCCATCATTTCCTAGCCATATAAATATTTTTGTGTCATTATGGTTTGAAAATGGGCGCGGACAATTTTACCTATGTCCTTGGTATAGCCCATGACTAGTGGAACATATTCCCCACTTGTCCTCTTTGTTCTTGGCCCCTTAGGAACTTGGACTTTAAGATTCAGAGCTTGTTCTACCATGTCTTAAGAAATCTTGGTTGTTGTCTCATCTGCTTCCTTTTCTCCCTCTTCTACATCCTTCATTTCCTCATCCTTTTGTTCTTCCTTTTTTTCTGGAGGTGTAGGGGAATTGGGAACGCTTTCCTCAGAATCTTCCACCTCCTCATCTAACTTCAACTTCATTCCTCTTTTCTTAGTTATTTCCTTATGTGGAGACAGTCAAGGTGATCTACACACCAATTGTGGAGTAGCACCTTGGGTTCTTGTTCTCCTGAATACTCTTTTAAAATGGCACTCTCCTTGAACTACATCCAAGTCCTCATCATATCCCACTTGTGGCTGAGGTGGAGTAGTCACCCACTCATCTTCTTCCCTATTTGGAGGCTATCTTCTACCTCTGTGCTCCAAACCACCAGTATCCTCATGCTCCTCTTCTTCATCATCTACCTATATTTTCTCTATGGGCTTAGGCACTAGAACATTTTCCATTGTATGCTTACCTTTTGGCATCCTTGGAAGTGTGAAATCATTCTCCACATACTTAGTGTTATCCAGCTTGGGCTTGAGTTGAATTTACACAAGCACTACTCCATTTTTCTTAACTGCCAAGCTTACAAGACTCATGATTATAATATTTGAGATGAGCCTCTCAATGTAGGCATTCTACCCTAGATATACATATTTCTTTCTCAGAGTGTGGTAGTCACAATCTACCTTGTATGCATTGAAGGTTAGGTGGCACACATCTAAAAAATAGTGAACTTATGCCTAGAAATATCTTGTTATGAGTGCATATGACAGTTTGCACCATGGGCTCCAATCCTCATCCTTCATTGCAAATCACGCGATGTAAAAATGCTAGTAAAGTACAAACTGAACTATCTTACCCACCACTGAAGGAAAATCCTTGGGAATGTGCCATTCTTCTTCAAATGTCATCTAGAACCTGTCATACCACATCTCTGCCCTCTACTTAAATGGTCTGCCCATTGATCCTTCACACAAGTATTTTTGAAATCTTTCCGCCAGAGACTTGTGTTCCATGGGGTACTCCCAAATCTTCTCTTTTGGCCAATTGGGCACTCCAATCTCCATGAACACCAAAGACATAAAATAGCACCAAAACTTATTCTTTCACCTATCCGCACTTCTTCAATTATTTTCTTTTCTATGTGATCCACGATATTTTAGACCACTCCTTCAGACATCTTCTTTACAACGCAAAACCACATTGTGTTTACTTACAACCACCTTTCTTGTTCATTCAACTTTGTCACCAAGTGTGCAGCAGCTAGTACTATTGGGTACTTATTCATTTTTTTGATGTCCATGGCACACGGATCTTTGGTATACCCTAGATCCTTCCTTTTCTATAGGATTGTAGCCTTATTAGTTAAATTGCTCTTCAAATCCACTCCTAAGGCCCTTAGTCCTATCACAGTTGAAATCAAGGAAGCTGTGATTCTAACCCTCCGTCTAGTGAAGTAGAAGAAGTCCTCATGGACTCTACTCATAAACCATCGATATAATGGTTCATACTTCCCAAAGTATGGCAACTCATACAACTGGTAGAATACAATTTACTTTAGTAACTTCTAACTAGCATCATCATATACTGGCATATCTTCTGCTATGCACTTGTTCATTTTTGTGCTCAACAACGCATCAAGATCCTTCTTATTATCTAATTTTTGATAGTTGTAATCAATGATTTTACATTGACAGATGTGGAATCCCATTATTTTCCCACACTTATGCCCTATGGATACTGCATTTTTGATAAATTACTCTCGGGATGAATTTCTTCTTCCACTTTGACCTTCTTCTTCCCTTTTAATCTTGATACGGATTCTTTCTTCGGTGCCATCTGAAAAATATCTCTTTTCTTCCCTTTTTTAATTGAGAAAGTTGAAACCCTACTTCAAATCTCCATGCCCTAGTGGAAATCATGTTCCCTAGCTTGTTTGTAATGTGTCTACTTCACTCAAACCCTTCACCTCTAGGAACAGAAGCTTCTCCTGAGCACAAACCTCCTCTCCACATTTGGTTTCACACTCCTTGCCCCTCAACATGATTTCTCGACTCACTCGCACTTAGATATTTTCAAATTTTCTTAATTGCAATGGTAAAAAATGAAATCACATCACATCCTTATATATAATTTTAAAAAGTTAGTACATTTATTGCTCCTCTACCTACTAACAATCCTCTCATTAATTGACCATTTTTGTTTCTTCTACGTGGTACATCTTCACGCCCTAGCTATAACCTTCTAGCATTCCCTCCTACCTTTTGGCTATATAATTCTCTTCAATGCGCTTCCATGCACCTGAGTATCTCGTCACTATGCCTTCCACTGGTAGTCCTCACGGTCCCTGCTTACCTCGCATTATACTTGTTTCTTCATTCATCTCCATCTATGGTCCTCCTTCCCAGAAGCAATATTTTTTTCTTTCAATTTTCCAACTTGAATAACACCCGTGGTAGTTTATTCCTTTCATGTGTATTTATTTTTATCAGTCCTATACCTAGATATAAATAACCTATTCTACACTAAGGGTATGTGCAGTCCTCTGCACATAAAAATTCTCCATATAGTAATTAATTCTAGCATGTAAACACATTTATTACACAAACACACCAACTAATTTGACAAGGCATAGCGAAAAATAAAAAGAAACACATTGAGGAAATGCATGATTGAAAACCTAATCTAAATGAACAAACTGCCTTATTACAAACACCAAGAAGACTTATTTATAATAGGGCTTCATCCTACTCCCATTGAAGTAACTGGGTAACCATATTCCATCAAGTGACTCTAATTGAAAAGCACATGTTTCAAGTATGTGAGTAATAACATATGGTCCCAACCAATGTACTTTGAGTTTACTTGGACGGCACAAAAATTTAGAATCATAAAGGAGCACCATATGTCCTCTCTCAAGATTTTTATCCCTGATGTGCTTGTCAGGCCATGCTTTTCTGCCTGGCCTTATCTTGTTTTTGACTCCAATGTGTTATGGATCGTCACCCATCCAACTTGATTAACTTTTCAATTCATTATTCTAATGCTTTCTCATCAGCTAGACCTCTAGTGCATGTAATACACAAGAAGGTAACATGAATTCCATATGAAGAACGGCTTCTATGCCAAATGTTGGTATCTAAAGTGATTCTTCTTTGCAAGCTGATTAGCATCACAGACTTAACAAGAAGAGTAGAGATAGATAAATAATCATGTTGGTCATTTTCAAGCTAGGGAGGTCATTCACCTGGCTCTTTATCACTCAGATGTTGGAGAAATGGATAACACCTTCAAAAGGATTTGATCTATCCTCACTACTTTAGGTTGTGCCTTTCAACCAAGGTGAGAGGACCCATTTTGTAACCTCTGTTGGTGAATGAGAAATCCTTCTTTACACAAATTTGAAAGGAAACCTTGAGAAAATATGATCAATGCACCACAATTTAACTCTCACAAGTTGTCACTTCTAAAGAATGGTGATATTTTCTAAACAAGGTTAAGGTTACTAAAGAAATTATGGAATCTTGATTGCTTCTGCATATTTTGGCAGTAGAATTTATTCATTTGTGGACATACAGGGAAAACATGGTTAGTTTCGGTAGGATTCATTATTTTTGAATAATTTTTGGTGGGAGATTAAGTCGGATAAACTTGATTTTTCCATATCTTTGAGAACCTTCACAACAATTGGAAAACTAAATGAAAAAATGCTTTAGAATAGCTAAAATATTCCTTCAACTAAAAGGTGTGCATCAATGGAGGCCTAGATTTGCACGGTTTCACACAATCTCCAAGAATTTAACATGAAGGCTCAAGCTAAAGACTCAATTAAACATTAAAGACCCCTGTTTCCTCACGCCTTAGATACACTCAAAGGCTTAAAGATAATCTTTATCAACAAAATGATAGTAAAGTGATTTTAAATTATTTATCTCATTACAGGATGAAGGCTTTTCTCATAATGAAATTGCAAATGCCACTAAACTATCACAGGGACAAGATCTTCTGTGATTCAGAGGGATTTTAACACAAGATTGCAATAGGAACAAGAAATACTATTTGTAGACATTCTGAAATAAAGCAGACACAAGTTTACCCAAGATTAACATAGATTAATTCGAAGTTGATTAGATTCATCAGCAGGGGAAGGTTTCTTGAAAAATCTTAGAGATTTTCAATGGCTGTACAATTGCAACCAACTTGACATGATCAAATCTAAAACATCAGAGATTAACATGTTTCTCAAATGGTCTCTCAGGAAGATGAGATTTCTCAAATTTTCTCATAATAATTCAACCCCCGACCATTTGCATGAATAAAGCATGATTTTTATAACACTCAATTTACATCCAAGCTTTCTACCCAAGAAAAGAATATTTGAGGAACCTTTGTTTGTTATATGTTTGATCATGATTTCCAGAAAGTGACGTTTAATAGGTTTGCAACAAAAAGTTGCCAGTTGTTCAAAAAGGTGAATCATTACAAATATTTCCATCATTATTTTAACTGGGACACCTAGTCATATCCTCTAGCAACACGTTTTTCATCCTTTACACCTGCAACCTCCATCATTTCATCCTTTTCCCAGTATTTCCTCTGTAACTTTACTCTACATCCAGCTTCTCTGGTAATTCACATTTTGGAAAATTCCCGAGAAATTTCAACTTTAAAATATCGACCTTTACATTCCTTGGACTCACAAATTAAGCTCTAAATCCATTCAATTGCACTTTGTAGATAAAAATGACAAGGAATTTCATCAAAAAATTATGAAAAACAATGCGTATTCACATCTCTAGGAGTCTTGGAGCAAAAATGGTGGGAAAATCAGATGCAATGCACAACACCTGTTGATTATGCCCTTTCTCAACTTTAGATTAGAGTCATCCACATTGAAAAATATGATTCAAAGCGGGCCTAGGGTTACCTTTTGCATTTTATGAATTTTGGAGAAAATGTGCAATTTTCACATTTTTCCCCACCCCTCTGCCTTTGAAAATCGGGCTTGACACGTGGCTTAATCTGGGCCTTTGATGGAGTCGCAGATCATTTATGCAATTTTACCTTTTTTAACAAAAAGGAAAAATTTCCAATTTTCCTCTACCAACCCACCTTCCTAGTTTTATCTTTTAATGTGGGCCCCAACGGAGTTACAGGTCTATTTATAACTTTGATCCTTTTTTACAAAAGGGGAAAAAACTTCAAAACGTCGTGGTGACCCGCCTTCCACTTCTAACTTTTGAAATATCCCACGTGTCCTTCTTCAAGGTCAAAGTAAGACTTTTTCCTTGCCTGCTGAGCTAAAAAAATTCAAAGTGCTCCGCTGACCTTCCATCCCACTTGTAACTTAAAAAACTACCTGGTGTCCATCTTCGGGATCAAAGTAAGACTTTTTCCATGCCGCTTCATATTTATTGAATAGCTAATCAGAGACCATCGGGTTTGCGGGCTAATTTGGTATTTTTTACAAATGTGACCAAAGTGGTAAATTTCACCAAAAAGACCCACTGGGCTGCAACCAATTAAAAATGAACACGTACACACCTTCAGGGAAAAAAAGATAAATTCACTCCACCATTATAAAATTGACCAGCCAATCAGAACTCAACGTGGCCATGGGGTGAAATTGATCTTTTTGCAAACATAAAAAAAATTTAAAAGTTATAAAATAGACCCAATATGCCTCATCCAATCAAAAGAGACCACGTAGCTGAAGATGTTGATATATAATTTGATAGGGAAAATCACCTGTCGAACAATAAGATGTAGGGGAACCTCACCATTTGTGCCCAGAATTGAATCTTTCTTTAAGGACAAAGAATTTAGAAATGATACAAGGCCTAAATGTGATCCACGACCATGGAGAAGGATCTTCAACAACATACAAATGAAGAAAACCTTTCACACATCCATTTGGTAAAATAGAAAATATGACAGAGCCTACAAATTGAAGAATTTCGAGAGGAAATGCAGCAAGATCAAATTGAGCACCAACACCAAATAGTAACTGAAATGGTTTGGCTTTGTTTAAACTTTTATATGTTGTTCTATATGCCCAAAGTATTGCAGATACTTTATCATCCCAATCCTTTCTTCTAACATCACATATTTTTGTCAATGTCTGGCTCAAAATTTTGTTGAAAGACTCAATAGTCCCATTTTCCTGAGGATGATATGGTATAGTATTATGGTGTGTAATCATGAATTCATCCAATAAAATTTTGATTTTCTCATTCAGAAAGTGTGTTCCCTTATCACTGGTTAAACTTAAATGACATCCATACCGTGCAATAATATTTTCCCATATAAACCTAGTTGTTATAGCCACTATGCAATCCTTTGTAGGTGCTACTTCTACCCACATTATTAGATAGTCTATGCAAGTGATGATATAACACGATCCATTTATATGCATAGCTCGTGAAATATGACCCACAAAATTGATAACCCATTTCTTAAATGGTTCTGCACTAGAAATAGGTCTTAGAGGCATTTCATCTCGTTGACATGGTTTCCCAAGACATTTAAAATGATCACATGCCTTACACAATTCCTTATAATCTTTATACAGGGTCTCCTACCATAATCTAATGAGTAGAATCTTGCACATAGTGGCATCACCTGTATAGTGGCCACCTATAATACCACTATGAGCTTCCTCCATGATGTCTGTGTGTTCATGTTCTAGTACACAACAATGCAATACTTCATCTCGGACTAACTTGTATAGGTCACCACTGATTAACATATAGGGTGACGTGCTTATAGCAAGTTGTTTCTTTTCTAAGGATTGCATTCCTTCTGGTGCCATGCATGTTCGTAGAAAGACAACAATGTCCTCTAATTCCGATGTTTCTCATTGTAACCTATATAACTGTACATTAGGCATGGTATCTTCAATGGCCTATGCTTCTTCTCCTGATTGTATTCTGGATAAATAGTCTGGCCTATGCTTCCTCAGTTTTACCACAATTGTGAAATCAAATTCTTGAAAAAAGAGTACCCATCTACATATGTGCCCATGTAAAATGGGTTTGTTTTCCAAATAATTCAATACCATGTGATCTATATAAAATAAAAATGGTGTAGCTTGCAGGTACTATTGGAATTTATGTAGTGCATAGATCATTGACAAAGCTTTGTGCTCTGTAGTGGTGTAATTCTGCTCTGCAGGAGTCAACTTTCTACTAGCAAAACAAATAGGATAATCTATAATACCTTCTCCACGATGAGCCAATACTGTGCCAATGGCCATTCATATGCATCAACATGTACATGAAATGGTTGGTCCCACGAAGGAAAATGTAGGATAGGCGCAATAGTAAGTTTCTCCTTTAATGTCTCGAATCCACGTTGCTAAAGTTCTCCCCAGTAGAATGTACCTTTCCCTTTTAGTAACTCCTCCAATGATGTAGCAACTTTGGCATATACTTTAATAAAATTCCTGTAATATCCTGTATGACCCAAAAATCCATGCACCTCACTTTAACTGGTAGGCTCTTTTAGGCCTATAATGATTGCAACCTTAGCTAGATCAACCAAAAAACCTTCCTAATAGATTATGTGTCCTAATAGTATCCCAAATGGTGTAGAAAATATATAATTTTAGATGTTCAAAGAGATACTCAACTTTCTACATCTTTCAAACATAAAACAAAGATTGTCACAATGATCCTTAACTAATCCATACACCATCAAATCATCCAAATAAGCCTGTACTAAGTTGTGAATAAATTCCTTGAATGTTTGAATAACTATGCATGAAAATACATCATGCGCATTTTCCAAACCAAAAGGCATTACAGTATAGGAAAAGATACCCCATTCAGTAGTAAAAGTAGTCTTTTCATGATCCTTATTGGAATTCCTAACCTGATGATACCTAGAGAACCCATATATAAATGAATAGATTTCACACCCTATAATGCCTTCTAGTATTTCTTTAGTGAATGGCGTAGGAAAGGGATCAATCACACATGCAACATTCAACGACCTATATTCTACACAGATTCTAATCCATCCATCCTTCTTGATATTGATCACCCTTGGAATAACCCATTCTAACTCGTCAAGGAGCTTAATAATCCTAGACTTCAACATTTTTTCAATCTCTTCTTTGACCTTTTCACGTAAGATGACATTCATCCTATAGGGTCTCTTTCTAACTGGGTGTGCACCCTCCTTAATTTTTATCCTCATCTCCCCTAGTGATTCATGCATGCCTGTAAGTTCATGGTACCCTTAAGGGAATAAGTCTTGATAATCCTGTAGTAGCTCTATAATTTTTGCCACTTTAGAGTCTAACCAATAGTCTATAATTATGGCTTCCTTAGGCTTAGTATTTAATCCAATATTTACTTTCTTTGTCTTCAGATGTTCATGATAGGTGTGTGTGGTCTTATCTGCACTATCCAACACCTCACACCTACCTTTTGAATGATTTACATCTATGTTTTCTACTTCTTCATCATCCACTAATTAGACCATTTTTCCTTTTTCTTTCTCAAGGTAAAAACACTGAAGTAGTGTGGCATTGGCCATTATGTCTTCAAAAAAATGCACTTATGAGTCTCTTTTATCTAATAAATCCTGAAGGAGTTCTTCAACCTTGGAACTATCTCCCATAGTTAAGCACTTTATGAATTTTAGTGCTTCTTCCACTAGAGGCTTGGTAGAGAAGAAGTCAAACGTCTGGGCTATACCTAATTGTAGAAAGACAACAATGTCCTCTAGTTCTAATGGTGCTCATTGTAACCTATATAACTATACATATGGCATGGTATCTTTAATTAATTTTTCTTCTTCCCCTGACTGTATTCTGGATAAATTGTATGGTCTAGAATTACTTTTCCATGGTTTTTACCACAACTGTGAAGTCAAATTCTTGAAATAAGAGTACCCATCTGCATATGTTCGCCATTGTAAAATAGGTTTTTTTACCAAATACTTCAATGCCATGTGATCTGTATAGAAGAAAAATTGTGTAGCTAGCAGGTACTATCATGAATTTATGTAGCACATAGATCATTGACAAAGCTTCATGCTATGTAGTTGGTGTAATTCTATGTACTTTAGGAGTTATCTTGCTAATAGACAAGACATAGATAGGATGATCTATAATACCTTCTCTTAGGATGAGCCAATATTACATGCCAATGGCCATGCCAGAGGTGTACAACATGTACATGAAATGGTTGGTTCCACATGAAGGAAAATGTAGAATAGGTGCATGGTAGTAAGTTTCTCTTTTAATGTCTCGAATGCGCACTATTGCGGTTCTCGCCCTAGTATAATGTACCTTTCCCTTTCAATAAATCCTCCAATGGTGCAGTAAATTTGGCATATCCTTTAATAAACATTAGATACAATATCTTGTATGACCCAAAAATTCCATGCACCTCACTTTGATTGGTAGGATATCCTTTAGGCCTATAATGACTGCAACCTTAGCTGGATCAACCAACAAACCTACCTTGTAGATTATGTGTCCTAACAGTATCCCAAATGGTGTCAGCAAATATGCACTTTTTGATGTTCAAAGAGATACTCAACTATCTACATATTTCAAATATTAAACGCATAGATTGTAACAATGATCCTTAACTAATCCATACACCGTCCAATCATCCAAATAGAATTTGTAAGAAGGTGTGAATAAAATCCTTGAATGCTTGAACAACTATGCGCGAAAATACAATAGGGGCATTTTTTCAGACCAAAAGACATCATACGGTATATGTGAAGCTGCCCCATTCAGTAGTAAAAGTAGTCTTTTCCTAATCCTCCTGGGTAATCCTAACCTTATGATACCAAGAGAACCTATCTGTAAATGAATATATTTTATGCCCTACAACACCTTCTCAGTATTTCCTTAGTGAATGGCGTAGGAAAGGGATAAGTTACACATGCAACATTCAGCTCCCTGTAGACCAAAAAAATTCTTAATCCGCCCATCCTTCTTTATACTGATCACCATTAGACTAACCCTTTCTGACTCATCAAGGGGCTTGATAATCCTAGAATTCAACATTTTTTTCAATCTCTTCTTTGAAATTTTCACGCAAGTTGGGGTTCATCTTGTAGGGTCTCTTTCTAACTAGGCGTGCACCCTCTTTAAGCTTTATCCTCATCTCTCCTAATGATTCATGCAAACCTTTAAGTTCATGGTACCCCTCAAGGGACTAAGTCATGATAATCCCGTAGTAACTCTATGATTTTTTCTACTTCAGAGTCTGAGCCAATAGTCTCTAATTATGGCTTCCTTAGGCTCAACATCTGATCCAATATTCACATTCTTTGTCTTCATAGGTTAATGATAGGCATGTTTGGTATTATCTACACTGTGCTAACACCTCACACCTACTTGTTGAATGGTTTACTTCCATATTTTCTACTTCTTACATCATCCACTAAGTAGACCATTTTTACCTTTTTCTTTCTCAAGGTAAGCTGCGTCGAAGTAGTGTAACATCAGCCTCTATCTACTTCAACAAGATGTGAACTCCTGAGTCTCCTTCATCAAATAAATCTTGAATGATATTCTTCAGCCTTAGCACTATATCTCCTATTGTTAATCAGCTTTATGACCTCTTAATGATTCCTCTCACTGGAGGCTTGGTAGAGAAGAAGTCAAACGTCTAAGTCATTCCTGCAATTAAACCCTGTCAGTTTTGAGTCTCTCTATGGAGTTTGGAATAGACATACCAAACACCCACATAACCTTGTAAAGTGGAATAAAAATTGTGCACCCCAGAGCGAAGGTAGTAAAAATTATTTCCCCTCTGTATCCAAATTCTCTCACACTTCTGAACATGATGCCAAACAGGTTGATTACCATGATAAGTGCATATTTGGGTAGGTGCATCGCTCCTGAAGAACCTAGTAGCAAGAGAAATCCTAATTTCATTCCATCCTACAAGATTATCCTTGTGGACCACCCACCAGCATGTTATTGTCTATCCCATGTAGCGTATATGTTATCATATTTCATTCTTTCTAGCAATAGGTATATCCACTGTTCCTCCATGGTGCAACTAGGAACACCATAGGATCTCCTTCTCCATGGTGTAATAAGGTACCAAGTTAATACCTATTCTCCTAACATAACACATTTTGTTCTACCCTTAGGAAATATGCTCTTTACTTCGCACCCTACCAACTCAATAAGTGCTATGAGCCTAATTGTCACAATCGACACTTGTAGTATCACTAATAGATTGTGCATCCTTCCACTGAAATTATTTCCTTATTTAGATGGATCAAGCACCTCTAGATCCCAGATGACACATACATAAATCCTATTTAGGTCTTCGTCACTGAAGGCCTCTACATAGGGCACAAATTTTTTATCTGTCTAAAGGGATAATAACTCTTTCCTCCTTGTTTTCAAAGCTAGATACAACCTTTGTTGAACTGAAGATCAACATTATTTGCATAGCACCAAGGATGCACCCCAATAGAGTTGGGAAGATATTTGAATCTTGCTAGTGCTAAAACCTCAAAATGTCTCTAGTGAACTTGGCTCCTTGTATGAGTAATAGATGCATATCTTCAAAACTCTGATGGGAGTGGCCTTGGTCCGATTAGCCATGAACAATACATTAGAGGATGGTTGTAATAGGGGTCCTCTCCATTTATACCCATGCATCTAAAGTAATAACATTAACTTCTACGTGCATGTATCAATCAATATATTATTCAATAGCCACCCATCGACAACAACATTCAGAGTTATTTCTTTTTCATGATATAGGGCTATGAGGGGGAATATTTACATGCAGGATCTACCATCCAGTCTCAATAGTTGTGCATAAAGTGTTTCCTTTTAACCAATTTCCCCCAATAGTGGAATGATATTCTCCTAGGTGCAAAAATTTACACACTTCTCTCAAGTCATCTATATTAGTTTGGACCATCTTTGATGCTTTCTTTTGCTCCATCTTCTGTGATTTTTATTTTAAATACTGTATCCCACCCTGAAGATTCCTGAGTACCTCTATGGTTTCCTGGTAAACCTCCTTTTGATGGGCCAGATCTCAGTACCATGCATGAAGAACCTCCTCCTTAGTGATCATAGCCTTCTTTTGTAATGCTTCTTTAGCACATGTTGCTTCAATGCGGGTCGTGATATTTACCTACAATGCCTCGGATTCTAGTTCCAACTTGGGCATCCATTGATTATCCACAATGCGTTGTATCCTAATCATCCCTTACACCTTTTTTTCTTGTTTATGCTACTTCTCTAAGATGTTCATACAAGTCCGGGCATTACTCATAACTATGGTTATTTCCATAGAAAGAACATATAAAAGTCTGAGGAAATTCACACCTATAGTGGTCAGGAGATCCACATGTATAACATGTTTCTATGAGGTAACTCACTTCTTCCACCACCATGACCTCATCCTCCAAATCCACCACAATATCCTTCAACCTCTGCCATGAACTGCCTTCGAAACTGCCCTTCGTTATCGATCATAGCGTCGTCTTGATTGTGATCTCAATCCATGATGCTCATTCTTACCTTTAGAGTTATCTAAAATTCCTATCTATTTCAGACACCAATATCTATAGCATCTTGGATCTAACCAATCATCCGATAGTCTTCTGTGTCATGAGTCATGGACCTATCAAATTTTGTATAGTAACATGAGACGTTCTTCCTTATCACGTATTATAGTAATGGGTAGCGGTTAGCATCATATTTTAGATGGCATATCTCATAGTCTAACATCAGTGAGCGCATTGATATGTGGGGAAAAATATCCTTTGTGTGACCTTCCACTCCACAATTTTTACACCAAATCCTTGTGCACATCTCATGTGCTAAATTTGCTCATAGTTTCTCCAATTAATTTTCCATAGCTGTAATCTATGCTTCTAAAAATGGGCTTACCCCAATGTCTATGCTTCTAACTTCCTCAGAAACGTAAAGGTTGCTTCAAGTGCTTGGCACGGATCAGTGTATGTTTTTATGTGATAGTGCCCTCCTAAAAGGTGTATTGAGGCCTCCAATAAACCATTGTGCATGCTGGCTTGCATGAATATAATAAGACAGAGCTTAGATAACAACATTTTGAAATGGACATCATACTATCTGACACTTTCAGTAGTTCCTTTCTTAATATCCTTGAGTGCACTTATACTCTTCTACTCAAATTTAGGGATGTGAAACTCTTTAAGGAATGCATCTTTTAAAGCTGTAGTAGTCTATGCAAGTCTAATCACGGTCAAAATTTTTGTAACAGTTGTATGCATCGCCCTTGTAATGTAGTAGTAAATTGGCTTACCCTGACGCTCAAAAGATATGATTCCTTTTACGCACCACAATATTTCACACATATGCACATGTTCAACAAGCATATTCTATTCCCTTATACTCTGGAAGATGAAGAGACATCTCCATGTAAATATTATGGGGTTGGTGTGGACCTTTCCCACCTGATCCAGAACCCCATGTGTTTCATCTGACCTCTATAACCACCAGATTCCACTGGAGCTAGAGCCACCTATACCTCCTGATCCCAAAACCTCCTGTAGCTAGGGTCGGACCAAAATATGTACTTCCCTATGTTCCAACGGTAGTAACATTGAACTCACACCCTGATAGTCTACAAAGTGTTACTACTCCCAGAAGAGAGTCCAAAAATTTATGCACACATCAATTATGTGTAGATGATACACCTGAAAAGGTACTCCCATATAACAATGAATCCATTTTTTCTACCATCCATCTCTGTGCCTCTTATAAGTCTTGCACTCCTACTCTCCCACTTGTTGAATTATCTTGCTGACTGTTTGTTGTACTGGATGCTAGAAAACCACATGTAAGGGAAAGGTGACTAGGTGGATTCAGATGCTTTTCCATGGCCCAGGTCATCTCTTGTATGGCATAATTCTACGTGAGGAAGAGGAGTATTATCCTGTCATAATTTCCCAAATGTGGGAGTTCTTGAGAATCAGGCTCCATGTCTTCTATGCATGAAATTCAAATCCTTCCCGAACTATCTTTCTCCATAACGCCATTTACTCTGTAACCTCTCGTTGCTTCTCTACCTCCCTCTTGCATGCCATAGTTATAATTAAGATGACCTTTCCTCTCTCTACCTTTCTACCTACTAGGTATATCCATCTTTCACTAAACCTGCTCCTCACCCCACGTGCATGGTGGGGTTTTAGTTCAGCCATCAGCTTTTCTCTCCAAGTTCAAATTTACCATCAAGATCTTTATTGCCAGTGGAATGCCTTGCAGGTAAGTTCCCCTTGGATATCTTAGAAACTAGGAATTCAGCTACCTATGGACACAAATAAGTGGAAATTGAGTACTCCAATATATAACTGTTCAAAACATCATGGAACCACATATCCACAACACGAGTCCAAATTAGATCAGTATTATAAAGGGCCTAAAATTCTCCCTGCATCCAGACAAGTGTGCAATACTTCCAATTTCATTTAGACACATAAGTAACCAACCACTCATACAATTCTATTGGAAAAATAACAAAAAATCTCTCATACAAAATATCATACCAGATTATGTTCCACCCATGTACACGTGCATTAAACTCAGATCTCAGTGCTGAACATCCATGCATATCCTTCTTCCATATCATGTATTGACTCCTCAACACTTGATAGGGTCAACTGGTATGGCTTCATCATGAACCATCCTAAAAACAAACTGAAAAAGAGGTCCCAGATAATGGAACCAATGATGCAGTCTAGAATTCACTAGTAAAATCCCAAGTGCGTGCTAGACACATCACTCAACCTAGACTAAGCACTCACCCAAAGTACGCAAAGGTACAAGGCCACTCTTTAGGTTTTCTATTATATGGATGTTAGCATGATGAAGACTTAAAGCATTCAGATCCATAATTAATATATCATTCTACATAACATTTCCTAGATCTATGTATTAAAGTATCATGCATCAAACAATAATCATAGTGAAACCCTTTATGCAATGAATAAACTATAACTCATGATTTAAAACCTTGATTCATCCAATAACATTCCATTATATTAAATATAGTCAATACACAACAACTTCCTTACAATAACAATAGTATCATAGCTCTATGTGCATGCATCAAGATTTGGTAGCATAACATCAAAATAGCTTAGCTCTCACACACTCTCTCATGCTACACAATTCAATACATATTTATAATGGTGGGGACTTGCCCTTCACCGCTTACGTAATCCCAAAATAGGTCACATGTTATTATTATCCACGCGCCGTTACAAAAATAGCCACACTTGCAAGTGCGCTAACAATAGAATGCTTTTAGTTAAATTCCAGTAGTATATCTATTCTCAGTTTGTGTCCATGCAAAGCACTTTGTAGCCAATCCTCCAAAAATAGCCAATGCGTGTCATGCAAGTCTTTTAACTGGTTTATGTGCTCCACACATGCTATCTCTAAAAATAGATCATTATCGTGAAAATGGCCGCAGTCCTGAATCTTGTCTCTCTGTCCTTCAGCGCGTGATTCCTTTCCTGAGCCTCCTGCACTTTTTAATGTGCTCATACTTTAACTTGTGTCAACCTTTCTATATGTTTTTTACTACCAGTTCCATACTTTACTCATTACCAGGCTCTATTATTTCAATAATTATCATTTCTAGGAAAAATCAGCAAAGACATTAGTGTATTTATCGATGATTTAGTACATGCAGTTTGACATTAACGGGTATTTACGTCTTTTAAAATCATGCTAAAATTGAAGTGCATATCATGTGTAGCATTTGTCTTATAGGATTCAGGTACAACTATGTTTATTTGCCACCTTTTGCTTACTAATGTTTACTATTATATGTGGGCATGAAGTCACAAAAACTCATGTTCATTGCCTACAGTAAATAAATTATTGGGTATGATTTTTTCTGCTTCTGAAGACCTTGATTTTCTTATGACCATTATGAGTGATGTCCCAGTTGTTTGAGAACCCAATTTTTGCTGAATCCATCTTGTCTTCCAGAGTTGCTTGATGTACATTGTCTTCACCAGTTGTAAAAATTGATAGCTGATTTTTTCTACTAACACTGATGTTAGTGACCCTGATGGGGATTATGGTCAATGATGCAAATGGTTTCAAAACCCATGGGCACAGTTAAAAGTATTCCCATGTAGGTATACCAGCACATCACAATATGCAAGAATGGATGCTCCAACGGATGCATCCTCTCCTTTGGGGCCACGAACTTGCTCCTACAGTCAAGATCAGAATGTAACTTTTCAAACGATGGGGGGCATCTATTGGGTGAATCAAATCAGCCCTCTACAGTCATTTCAAAGAATCCCTATAAACAAATCAACATAGTAAGATTAAATGGCATCATAAACATCAGTTAAAAATTGGCTAAAAAGTAACACTTGGCATCCTGTCGATCTTCCACCAGGGAAGCAAACACATAACATCCAGACCTAGAAAGTAGTGGTGGGAACTTGTGTCCCCTTAGAGTGATTATGTCCTAAAGGGGTATGTAAAAAATAAGGCATTTTCTCACTGAGGAGACATTTACTCCCATATCTATTTTTAAATTACGTTCTCCAGTAGCATGAACTTTGCTCTTGCTGTTATAGAATTTAGTTTATCAATCATGTTTTAGTTATAATTGAAATAATAAGTGTCAAATTAGAATGAATAGGAGATTTACAAGATCAGAAGTACTATATGATCTCATACTTGATGCTTATGTTGTGAAGCACCATGGTCAAGGAGAGTAAAGGTATGCAGATCTCTATCCCCAACATCTATTCTCTTGGCCTCAAAAAATCACCCAAGCATGGTACATAAAAACTCATGAGCATCTGGCGTGCATCATGGATTCCCAAAAAAGTCACATCTCATCCCATGAGATCTACCTCAAAAAACTCATTCTTGGTAGGAGATTGTCATTGAAAACCCTCACCATTGTTTATGATCAGTGATCCAGTCAACTCACAAGAAAATTCAGTGAGGTATTCTCCATGCTCTGAACAAATCTTATTAATCAATCAGGTGAAATGACAGATCCTTTTACATACTTTCACAATTTTACTTAGATTAGAAGTATGGCAGAATGATAATCACATATTGATTTCTCATATACGGAACTTTGACCAAGCTCTTTATGCTCGATCTTTTAGAGGATGATGGATTGCACACCAATTACTACACCTAATGGAGAACATATTACAGTTATCTTGTAAAGCTCCAATGGCATAAGGTAAATGTCACATACGCTATAAACAGTCCCTTAGGAGTCCACTTCCATTTACCTAGTCTTCACGATTCACATTGCATATCAGCTTCACACGTCACTTGTCCACTCCAAGTTCATGCTATCGAACCCAACACTCTTCTCATTACATGATCAGCAAGGTATGCATCTTGAGATATCTCAATTTATTCTATTGTTATCATGGTCTAGAATATAAGCAACAATGAAAACTTCTTCTTGTCAGGATATTTAGATTCAGATCATGTAGGAAACCATTGATGACTACCCAAATACAATTCAGCCCAAAGTGTTCTTTCTGAGATCCCCCATATCACCATATATCATGGGGAAGTCAAGAAACTATCACATCTGTTTCTGAGTAGTCCACATAATCCGAGTATCATTCTGCAGGAGATTCTGTATGTGAGGTAATTTAGGGGTACGTCGCAGTCATTTAAAGGATTCTTGGAAGACCATAGGATCCATGAATGACAAGCATGTATGTTGGCAATGAAGGTGCTCTCAGGAAATTGTTCACATTCCCTAGTCTTCTTGAAACAACAAAACACATTGAGGTACACGTACATTTCATACACCATCATGTCTTGAAGAACAAGATAGAAATCATCAAGTTTTGTATAACCACTAAATATCCAAGCAGATATCTTTCTGAAGTCTATTTCATGGTGGGTAAGTTGTGAATTATTCACAGAGTTCCTCAAACTCATCCCTTGATGCAATGAAAAAGTAAGGGTCTTGGAGGCCTAAGTAGCAAATAGTGCCAAAAATATATTTCTCCTATAGCTTCCGGAAGCAATTCTTGGAGTTTCATAAGGAGTTAGGAGTATTTATTTTAAATCATCAATAAAATTATATTTAGATATAAAGGGGATGGTAATTCTCATATTCTTCACAAAACACTACGGGAGTTACATTATGTGTAACAATACCATTGTGTGTATTTCATTTTTAGGTTGTAAAATGTGCAACCCATTTATCTATTTTTTATATTGTTGTACAATTACCACAATTGAATTGTAGCAATGTCATTTTAAGTTGGTCAATGATATAAAATTTCATCATTAATAAACTCCCCCAGAAGCTCAAGATATGGTCCAGATGGGCTGCTCCCAAGGTACAAAGCTTAAGGAGTATAGTCAAATTTTAAGTCCTGAAAATCTAGTTCCAATGGGAGAGTGACACAATTTTTTATACAAAATTTCCCAAGGAAATTTTGTGCATCACTGGTGACCATAAATTGTTCCCAACCTCCTTTTATACCCCTAGATTCTCATGGATGATCTTCGTGGAGCCTAAGCAAGCTAGGATTTAGCTCATGTGCACCATTCCTTCATCCACACCTCTAGTCATCGAGGATCACGCTCCGCCACTTGTTATAAATCCTAGGGTGAGGGAAATAATTATATTGATGCATGGGATGAAATGTCCCAAAAATGCATCTAGATTACAATATGGGGAATAAAATTTCTCCCAACTCTATGAATCCTCTTAAAAATCCAAAAAATTATCAAAAAACTAATTACCAATGAACTGCTGTCCCATTCTTCCTTCACACACTTGTGTGCACAGGAAAGCTTTTTTTAAACTAATGGAAAATCCTGAATAGAATCCTAACACATTTCTAGCTACTAATTAGAAATAATTCCACAACAACATTCTAATCATCCATCATAATCATATTTTATCAAGGGTCTAGAGTGATAAACATAGAGGATTTCCAAGACAAAACCCATGAATGTGACAATGCTTAGAACATCCTATAAATCCATATATTCGAGAACAACATGTCATATCCACCAAACCTAGGTAGGCACCCAATGGCTCTGTGAAATAGTTGTAGCTTAGATCCCCCTAGAGCCTAGGTGAATTAGGGCTAGAATAAAAAAATGGGCTACAATACCCTTTTGAGACCTCCCATATGACCTAAGAACTTTCAAGAATGAGACTTATCTCTTCCAAGATGATGAACTTCCCTAGAGGACAAAATGTAAGCTCTTAGTCATCATTTGCCATCAAACCGTGAATCCGATTGAGCTCAAAACATTAAGATAGTTGAGGTGAAGAGAAAAAAACCCAGAAAGAATCCACTAAGTTTTCATCAGCCCTAAGAACCATATGTGATCTTATACAAAATCATCATGTTTTTCGAGTTCACTACTTGCCATTTTTAGTAAGTTTTTGATAAGGGGGAATAAAATGGGGTCCAGAAGTTAGCACACACAGAAAATCATATAGATTGAAAACTCAAGTGGCACATGTGGATCAAAGGGGGTCAGTAAAAAAGAATCAAAATGATTAAAGAAATACATGTGCAAACTTTTATAATCTTTTAAATGGAAAGTTAGTTTGAATTGGACCCCATTAGGACATACATGACAAGCCAATGTAATGTGAGGGAAACATCTCAGTGTAATGCAACAAGGTGAGGCTAAGTGACACTAGCCAAAATAGCAGTTAATTAGGACCTAGTTTCCAAAAATAGCAATTTTTGGTCCCTTGATTAACGAAGGGTTGCTAATCAGGGTCTCTATAGCAAGAGGTTGAAGCTCAATGGTAATTAGCATCACGTACTCTCGCCTTGGTGAGTTTGTTCAGAGAAGATGAGCTACTATTGACAATATGACGTCAATTGGTGAGTTAGAAGAGTGAGTTAATTGGGTCAAGGGGAGTATGGTTGGATCGATCTTCTCAGGACGTAAGAATAGGTAATCCATAACATTATGCCCATCTTTGGGGTAAGAATTTACCTTATGCCACTTCAAAGATAACAGACCTCAAGAAGATCTCAATGAATGTATTTTAACACTCATTTGATAGGAGGGAGAGTTGCCCCGTCGAATTGTGTGCGAAGGAGGATTTCGATGATCATAAAGCCAATTGACGATTTTCCATAGGTGTGACTTCAGATAGAAGAATTTTTGAAATCAGCACGTAAGCCCCGATTGGAGAGAGTTATCAAAGTAGGTTAGTTTCCATGTTTACCTGACGTCCAGAAGACAGATCTTCAGGGGATAGACTTCCATGAGCTCATCCACATTATGTTATGTTTGTGGAGCCTATTTTCATGTTAGAGTGTGGTACACCTTCTATGTGTTACACTCAGGTATTTTTACGGCGGTCTCGCTCGACTGGTTAATGGGTCATGGGGGGTTCGGGGGCGAAGCCCATGGGTAATGGGCAAATTTTCATGGGTGGTTTATTGGGCCCATTGGGTAATAGGTACCCACTGTTTTGATGGGCACAGTTTTTGGGCCCATGGCTTTTCGGTACCCATTGTTTTTACCCATGGTTTTGATACCCATGGTTTTGTATCAAACTACTTAAGCAATGTCTATTTGTATGGTCTTATGCATATGATATAGAGATAAGCAAATGTATTGCAAATGTGTTTTGAATTCGGGTGTGAATTCTGTAGAGTTTGTTGAGCATAGCTCCAAACGGATTTGGGTATTGTATTGAGAGAGTGGAGGCTTGTAATAAAATCTGAGCAAGTGATTCTTGGTGGACGTAGCCCAAATTGGGTGAACCATGTTAAATCTTGTCTCTCTGTGTTGTGTTATTTTTTCTACACTTTTATTTGAGATCTGTAATATTTTTTACATATTAGTTTCTACTGTTGCGATTCTATAAGGGATTATTCCACATATTTTGTCTTATTTCCTAACAATTGTTATCAGAGCCTAGTTTGGTTTGCTGAAGTGTTGAATCATAGGGAAAGTTTTATCTTGAGTGGGAGCTATGGAAAATGATGGAAGATCTAGGGTTGATAAATTCAACGGGCAGAATTTCAGTCTTTGGAAGATCCAGATGGAATATTACCTTTTTCAGAAGGATCTTTATACTCCGCTATCTGAGAAGGTGAACAAACCCTCAAGTATGACAGATGCGGAATGGGATTTGTTGGATCAGAAGGCACTTGGAACGATCCAGCTGTGTCTTGCATCTTCGATATTATTTAATGTTTCAAAGGAAAAGACTACAAAAGAACTGATGAATGCATTAGGGAAGTTGTATGAAAAACCCTCTACCTCTAATAAGATATTTTAATGAAAAATTTGTTTAATATGAAGATGTTTGAGAATAGTTCAGTAGCAGATCATTTAAACGATTTCAATACGGTTGTGAATATGCTAGCTTCGGTTACAATAGACTTTGATGAAGAATTTAGGTCTTTATTAATTCTGTGCTCTGTACCTGAAAGTTGAAATAGCCTGGTAATGGCGGTAAGCAACTCGGTTCCAGCTAATTCGAAGTTGAAGTTTGAGGATGTTGTAGAGGTGATTCTAAGTGAGGAAATGTGAAGAAAAAGCTTGGGGGAATCTTCTACTTCAAGGAATTCTTTGACAGTGGAAACTAGAGGGAGACCGAAGAATAGAGGAAACCGTGGAAAATCAAAAGATCGGGCAAGGTCAAAATCCAAGAGCAAGATTGTATGTTGGAACTGTGGAAAGTCTGGGCATGTAAAGAAGGACTGTTGGGAGCTTCGGGACAAGAAGAAACAATAAGAAGAAAACAAGGAGGCAAATGTGGCATCGGGTAATGTATGCCAGGATGCTTTGATTCTTTCTTTACATAATATTATTGAATCTTGGGTTTTAGATTCAGGGGCTTCTTTTCATGCTACTCCACATAGGCATTATTTTGTTGATTATGTTCAAAGGGATTTTAGGCATGTTTTTCTTGGTGATGATGAGCCTTGCAGTATAGTTGGAAAAGGTTTTATTCAGGTTAAGATGCAGAATGGGAATATATGGCTATTGACGGATGTCAGACATGTGCCTACATTAAGGAGAAATTTGATATCGGTGGGGCAATTGGGAAGTGATGGTTGTACTGTGATATTTACAGCTGACTCTTGGAAGGTTACCAAGGGTGCTCTTGTGGTGGTAAGAGGTAAGAAGGTTGGAACCTTGTATTTATCCACTGATAGTACTAATGATTGTAATCTTGTGGCTTCAAATGTAGATACAACATTATGACACTATAGGCTCGGTCATATGAGCCATAAGGGCATGGAAATCATAAAGAAGAATTTTCCTGGATATACAGAAACAGGTTTGGAGTTCTGTGAGGACTACATATATGGGAAACAAAAGCGAGTAAGGTTTCTCAAGGCTGGACCTACAAAGAAAGAGAGTAAGTTAGAGCTGGTGCATTCTGATGTGTGGGGGCCAGCTTAGGTATCATCTCTTGGGGGTTCAAGTTATTATGTTACTTTTATTGATGATGCAACAAGGAAATTTTGGGTTTATTGTATTAGAAACAAATCTAATGTATTTGACACTTTTGTTAAATGGAAAGCCTTGGTAGAGAATGAAACAGGTCTTAAGCTAAAATGTCTCAGGTCAGATAATGGAGGGGAGTATTGCAGCAATGAATTTAATGATTACTGTTCTAAGAATGTAATCCGCAGGAAAAATACGGTTCCAGGAACTCCGCAGCAGAATGTGGTATCAGAAAGGATGAACAAAAAAATAATGGAACGTGCTAGGAGCATGAAGTTACATGCAGGACTACCTCTTTCTTTTTGGGTAGAAGTGGTGAGCACAGCTGTGTAATTGATAAACAAAGGACCCTTAAGTGCCTTGGATGGAGGCATACCTGAGGAGGCTTGGTATGGTAAGAAAGTTGATTATTCATTTCTTAAAATATTTGGATGTGATGTGTTTGTTCATATAGACAAGGATGATAGGACCAAGCTAGAGGATAAATCAAAAAATTGTACTTTCATTGGTTATGGTGGTGACGACTTTGGATTTAAATGTTGGAGTATTAAGGAAAAAAAAAATTATTTGGTCTAGGGATGTGTTCTTTTATGAGAAAGTCATGTATAAGCAACAGTTGCAGGAAAACAGGGAAGAATCCAAGAAAGAATATGCAGTGGTAGAGGATCTTCCGGATGGGACAGTGACCCATGAATCAGTTTAGGAACCGACTCAACAGGAACCCCAAACTTCTACAGTGAGGAGGTCTTCTAGGGTAAGAAAAGAACTTGAACGTTTTTCTCCTTCTCTTTATTATTTATTACTCACTGATAGTGGAGAGCCAGAGAGATTTGATGAAGCAATGTAGGTAGATGCTAGTAAGAAGTGGGAGCAAGCCATGGATGAGGAGCATAAGTCTCTCATGGAGAACCAAACTTGGGATTTGGTGAAGCTACCAGAAGGTAAAAGAGCATTGCAGAAAAAGTGGGTGTACAAAGTTAAAGACGAAGGAGGAAAGAAAAGATATAAGGCCCGGTTGGTGGTTAAGGGGTTTGCACAGAAACAAGGTATAGATTTTGATGAGATCTTTTCTCTTATAGTAAAAATGACTTCCATTAGAACTGTTCTTGGAATAGTGGCAGCAGAAGACTTGCACTTAGAAATGTTAGATGTAAAGAATACATTTCTCCATGGTGATTTGGAGGAGGAACTATATATGCAGAAAACAGAGGGCTATGAGGTCAAAGGTAAAGAGGAGATGGTGTGTAAACTGAAGAAGAGCTTGTATGGCTTGAAACAAGCTCCACGTCAATGGTATAAGAAGTTTGATAGCTTCATGATGGAGCAAGGTTATATTAGATGTCATTTTGACCATTGAGTGTATACAAAGAAATTTGAGGATGGAAGTTATATTATCTTGTGTTTGTATGTTGGTAACATGTTGGTTGCAGGTAAAAACATGCAGGAAATAAAAGTACTCAAGAAACAACTAAGTGAATCCTTTGATATGAAGGATTTGGGGGCAGCCAGAAAAATCCTTGGTATAAGGATAACTTGGGATAGGAAGGAACGAAAGCTGACTTTATCTCAGGAAGAGTACATTAAGAAGGTATTGGATATGTTTAACATGTAGGATGCTAAACCGGTTGGGAATCCTTTGGCAGGCCATATTAAGTTATCAAAGGAGTAATGTCCTAAGACAGAGCAGGAAAGAAACCAGATGTCCAAGGTACCTTACTCATCAGTAATTGGTAGTTTGATGTATGCTATGGTGTGCACCAGGCCTGATATTTCCCATGCAGTGGGAGCTGTGAGTAGATTTATGAGTGATCCAGGTAAAGAGCATTGACAAGCAGTAAAGTGGATCCTTCGGTATTTGAGAGGGACCATGGGGACATTTTTGTGCTACAGTGGATCAGACACCACTTTACGTGGTTATGTAGATTCAGACATGGCTGAAGATGTAGGCATCAAGAGGAGCACGACAGGTTATATTTACACTGTAGGTGGGATAGCAGTGAGCTATATTTCATGACTACAGAAGCTAGTGGCTTTATCAACCACGGAGGCTGAGTATGTTGCTGCCACAGAGGCAAGCAAAGAGATGATTTGGTTACAACAATTGCTTGAGGAGTTGGGGCATAAGCAGGAGGAATGTAAGCTGCATAGTGATAGTCAGAGTGCTATACACCTAGCTAAGAACTCTGCTTTCCACTCCAGGACAAAGCATATACAATTGAGATATCACTTCATCAGGACAACTTTGGAGGAAGATAAGTTGAAGTTGGAGAAGATTCATACCAGTCAGAATCCTACAGACATGATGACCAAGGTGGTCACAAGGGATAAATTAAAGCTATGTTCAACTTTGGTTGGCCTTGGCGGATGACAGTGAAGGTTTGAGAAGCTTGCTCAGTGGAAATCAGTCTCCAAGTGGGAGATTGTTATGTTTGTGGAGCCTATTTTCATGTTAGAGTGTGGTACACCTTCTATGTGTTACACTCTGGTATTTTTACGGCGGTCCCGCTCGCTGGTGAGCGGGTCAGGGTGGTTCGGGGGGGTGAAGCCCCCCCGATCGAAGGGGATTCAAGGCCAAAGCCCCCGAAGAAAATTTTCATGGGTGGTTTATTAACCCATGGGTAATGGGTAACAGTTATGGGATGTTTTTGGGCCCATGGTTTTTCGGTACCCATTATTTTGTAAAACCGCCTCTTTGGGTACCCAGAGGTTTATGGGACAGTTTTGTTTTTTGCCCATGGTTTTGATACCCATGGTTTTGTATCAAACTGCTTAAGCAATTGTCTATTTATATGGTCTTATGCATATGATATAGAGACAAACAAATGTATTGCAGATGTGTTTTGCATTCGGGTGTGAATTCTGTAGAGTTTGTTGAGCATAGCTCTAAATGGATCTGGGTATTGTATTGAGAGAGTGGAGGCTTGTAATAAAATCTGAGCAAGTGATTCTTTGTGGATGTAGCCCAAATTGGGTGAACCATGTTAAATCTTGTCTCTCTGTGTTGTGTTATTTATTCTACACTTTTATTTGAGATCTGTAATATTTTTTGCATATTAGTTTCTACTGTTGTGATTCTGTAAGGGATTATTCCACATATTTTATCTCTTATTCCCTAACACTCTAGCCACTGTTTATTGGAACAATTTTGATGTCATCATATTACCATAGGAACTACATCATTGGTCCTTATAAAAATATAAGCATACGACAAAGGTAGAATGAAATGAAAAGCCATGCTATGAACACTTATCCATTGTTGAAAATACCAACTCCACGCAACATACAATAATGCAATGCAATATGAGAAGGAAAAAAACTCATTTAATAGGGAAAACAAGTACGAATGCACATATCCAACCCAAAAACGGTCAAGATAGTTATACAAATGTTTTTTTATCAGTGCTGAAGAGATCCACAAGTTCGTGATTGACGATAAAGGCTAAAAATGATTCCTTGAGAAAGGATACATGCAAGAGGAAACGAAAAATTGACACGGGGTCAAAGAAAAGAATTTGTGCACAACAAAACGGCACCAGGCAACGAAAGTGCCCCAGAGTACAGACGAAGCAAGCAACTAGCTTTGTGAATGGTTGTGAATCCAGTGATCCATGAGTCATATTAATCAAGGAAGATGTGAGACAAACCAACAAGATATGGAGAAAATACCATGCGCAAGACACAAGTTTCAGCTGTAATAAGCAAGTTACCATTTTTGTAGGGTTTTTTACTTTTTAGGATTTTTTGAAAAAAATTTCCCTGTTTTTGGATTTTTTGATATATATATATATTGTTTTTAGTGTTTTTTCTTTCCGAACCGTGGTGAAAAATAGAAGAAAGTAGAAGTAGAAAACGAAGGGCCTAGGGGCAATAGAAAGTGCCTTATATAGAAGAAAGGAAAAATAAATGACAAATAATGTCCTTGTTTAATGGAAAAATTTAAGAAAAAAGAAATTATTTTAAAAACAATTATTGATGAGGATGCGTAGAAGAATAAAAATCACCAAGGAGCAATAAAATTTCCTGAGGGAGAAGAAAGGGGTATTTGACAACAAAAAATGCCCCAATATGGTGAGAAAGAAGAGAAAAATAATTATTTAATAAAAATAATTATTCCACAGTGAACAGAGGAGAAAATGGCAATCAAAATGGGTCTCCCAGCGTTTCGAACGGTGAAAAATAGGTTAATATACCCCACCAAGGGGGGTAAAAACATCGTGACTAATTCATTTTAACTGAGTAGTTGAGAAATTTTTACTATGAGGCTCTGACACTCAGGAGAACCATGGTGATCACACGGGACCGTTTGAGGGATGTAGATGCAGTCCGGGGGTACCAGTGGCACGCAGACAATGGCCCCTTTGTGAGTATCGAAAACTTGTTCATTAATTTGTGTCATTAATGCCCTAAATTAGGTCTTTAGGCATAGAAAAATGCATAGGTGTACCTACACGTAGGTGCAGGCATGGGATAGGGTGCGTAGGCATCCTTTTGAGGGCATAGGCACCAAGTTGGAAACGCACATACACGCATACACAAATCATACACACACACACACACGTGCACACGCACACACAAACACATGTGCGTGCATGTGCATATGCGGGAAATGGGGTGCACACGCGAAAGGCATGGCATCGGTATAGAGAGGACAAGCGCGCACACTGGGGTATACACGCGCAAGCGCAGACACCCAATGTGTGGCGCACATGCCAAAAAGGGTGCGCAGGCACCCGAAAGAGGGTGCACGCACCAGAAGACATACACGCACAAGCGTAAGTGCTAGAAATGTGGTACACACACCCAAAAGGGCGCGTAGGCACCCTAGAACGGCGGAAAAAAGATAGGAAAGTGTCAAAAACATGACACTTAGAAGAATTTTTAGGATTTTTGGGGTAACCCTAAAAGATGAGATAGTTTTTTAGAAGAAATGCTTGGAACTGATGAGTAGCGTGTTATTTTACAGAGACAACTATGAGTTTTACAGACGCGAGAGCATCATACCTGGATTGCCAAGTTAAAGGGTAGTATGCACCAACGCGATTGGTGAGCTATGACTATACTACTTGAGGTGGTGGGGTTGGGCCCCGTGGCTCAAATGCCCTCCATTATATTAGATCATGGCCTCCTAACTATGCTAGCCAAGCAATGGCATAGCGAGATTCAATGTTTCAGACTACCCATAGGAGAGCTGATAGTGACGATTGAGGATGTTTGGTAGATTCTGTGTGTGCCCATGATGGGTGTGTTGATCGAGTACAATTCAGATGCAAGGCTGATTAGAGCAGCCTGCAGTGCACTATTTGGTGTTGACGACATCCCACATGATGGGATGACTATAGCATTACATGAGTGCATCTCTGACCTGACATTGCATCGGGGACCTCTCTACATTATGGCTCTTATCAGTGGGTTCCTACTCACTGATAAGACAGGGACTTCATTTCCGAGAGGTTTACTACCATTGGTCTATGGAATTTACAGTGGCAAGAGATATTACTGGGGGTAGTGTATACTAGCCCATTTATATTGGGATTTGCACCTAATTACATACCACAGATAGAAGACCGTGGGGCTAGCCTCATTATTACAGATATGGTCATGGGATTATATTGCTATCGGGCACCTTGTGGGCCCTTTCTGAGTTTGAGATCCTGAGGAGCCATCATACATGGCTTGGGTAGTAGCTGGCGGGGATGTACGTAGCCATCTTGGCAACCTATTCAGATATAGGCAGGAGTTCAATGAGCTAGTAGTGATAGATGTCATTTAGCATCCATATAGGAACTTCCAGTGGCCAGAGGATGCCATAGAGCTCAGAGTGTGCTTGGTGGAGCACTTTCTTATTGAAATCTATAGCTATATCATGGAGTTGTATCATATAGATAGGTGTTAGTGGTAGCTTGACAGAGTAGGGGGGTCACCCAGCCAGATATCTGGCATGCACACAAGGACTCAGAGAGGCAGACCATGGGGCCTCGTATACCAGTGGCCTAAGCTAGGGCTAGTTTCACATAGGTTGTCCCCCAGGTATGGGAATTATTACGAAAGGTGAGAGACCCTAGGACTACAACAGATTATGCATTGTGGTATGCTACAGTATTACCCCGGTGGCTCATGATTCCAGAGGTAGCTTGGGTTGCAAGCATTCTCCCGCCTGTAGAGGTATGGTATGGGGCAGAGTGTAGGGCTAGAGTAGTGACACTAGGGCTAGACTAAGAGGATCCCTTTGATGGTATCCCACATGATGGATAGGGTACTCCACAGGCACAGGGACCGAGGCCACAAGGCCCAGTACAGGCAGCCACCTAGAGGTAGGTTTTTGAGCAGGGAAAATCTTCAAGAGCACTTCAAGGACCAGCCCTTGAGGCACACATAGCCTCCCAGCTAGTGGTGCAGACAGCCATAATACAGGTGCAGGTACAACATCTCATAGCCAAGAGAGACGTAGCCAGAGTAGAGAGAGATGAGGCCTGAGGCTGGTACGTGATGATCATAGCAGAGAGAGACGAGGCCCGAGCTCATATTGTGATGTTACTTTCAGAGTGAGATCAGGCTCGGGCCCAAGATGGCCCAGGAGATGACAGAGTTGCATGGCGGAGCCAGATTCGAGAGACAGAAGCACAAGGGGCACGGATATTGAGCCTGCTTCATTAGTCCCAGTCACAGGTGTGCATGGTCATTGAACAGAGAGATCATGTGTATGCACAATCACAAGCCTTATTAACATAGAGGGACCAGGCCTACACCAAGATGTAGGCAATAAATACAGAGAGAAATCAAGAGGTTGTTGCTACTAGATAGGCTGAGGTGGACGTGAGCTAGGTGATAGGTGAGTGAGATACTTCCCTTCAGGCAACGCTCACCTCCGGGGATGCCGACTTGATATGGGATGCCACCAGGCTTGGTGGTGAGGCCCTCTTTTACTAGATTGCATATTACGGAGTGGTTTTTCTAGAGTAGCGAGTGGCACTTCCATAGTTGTTTGGGTCGAGTGCATCAAGCTCTCAATCACGGAGGTTAGGTCATTCCACCAAATCAGTTAGACAATCTCTACCAAAGCAACCGGTGAGACCGGCACCATCCCAGCCTCCAGTGTTCTGACATCCAGAGGACAGATCTAGGAGCCTCGGCGAGGGTGAGAGTTGTGGTTGAGAGACACATTTTTATTGTACAGATTCTTTGATATGTATGCCTCTTATGAAGGCTGATTATGATGTATAGTTATGTATTTTTTATGATGCCTCATGATGAAGGCTTGATTCTTTCAGATACATGACCCTTTTTGATGGCATTGTGTATCGATGATGTATTTTATTGAGTACCTACCTAGACATTGTATGTATGTGCACAAACATTTTTGATGTATCATTTTTGTATGCCTCAGTTGAAGGAATTTTTGATATAGAGCATTGATTCGTATCCATTTTTGATATAGATGTATATTTGACACATACATGTGTGTGTGTGTATATATATATATATGAGGATTACTTTGTTGTGGCTCAGATACACATGGTTATGAGATGATGTATTTTATTTGTTTTTGTTGTAATCTAATGTATGTGACATGAGTGGGCATAATTCTATGATGTGAAATACCCCTTTTCAGAAATTACTATATGTTGATTCTCATTGCATGTTTTGTTTGTTTAATTCAGCACTTATGGATGCGTTGTGATTTTGTACTTTGTAGATATCTGATTCTGATGTGTGATGTATACATGTGTTGTGGATGTTAGATGATATCAAATGTATTTCCCATGTGTTAGTGTAGATGTATATGGACGGGATGATATGATGATATTGGTGTGGGGGGGATAGATTTTGATTATGCACAACCCCTCTTGCCCCCATTGATGATACGATATGTGATGATTAGCTTAGCATACATGCATGATGTAAAACTTAGCATTTTTGTTTATATATGATGTATAGATGATGTTAGATGTGATGATAATGATGGAAATGTGGTGTGAATGATAAAAAATTAGAGCACATGCAACAAACACAACCAAATGTTAACAAATAACACCAAGAATTAATGCAATACACCATGATTCACCATGCCTTATTAACATGTAACAAACACAATCAAATGCTAAGAAAGAACATAATGAATTAACACATGACATCATGATCTCCTAAGATCAACCAGTATGCAAAAACTTATCGTAATATGCACAAGCAAGAATAAATCTAATCTAAGCAAGAAAATATGAATCCTAACAAAGTACGCCTAAGAAACAAATGACCCAAAAAGCAAGAATGCAAAACACTATACAAGTAACAAGCAAAGCAAGGAAATAAGACAATGCCAATAAATGTTTTTGTAAGAGATGTTTTCATGGACTATTTTCAATTGTTTAGGTTTTTGTGAAACAATTTTCTATTGTTTTGGTGTTTTGTGAAACAAATTTTCTGTTGTTTTTGTGTTTTGTGAAACAAATTTTCTATTGTTTTTATTGTTTTGTGAAACAAATTTTCTATTGTTTTGGTGTTTTCTAACGGTTTTCCAGAGCTATGTACAGGTAACCAAGAAAGCGTGGATGCCCCCAGTGTTAGATGGGGAATATACAAGGGAAGAAGCCATGCATTAATGAATAGGAAGGTGGAGTCATTGAGTTTCCCCCAGCGTAAGATGGGAAATAAAAAAAGACCGCACCCCTTACAGATGAATAGAAGAAGGCAAAGCCAGATCAATGTTGGACAGGATGGTGTGCACAAGGAATCTCGAAAGTAGAACCAAGTCTAGGGAAAAGACAACTACCCTCCTAACACAGAATGTTTGTGAACAACGAATCCTCCCGAGGTGCTAGAAACTAGTTTTCACCCAAGGACTTTTCCAAAGTGCCACAATTGCGTGGTTTTCACTAGTGGATGACCTATTTTCTCTTTTTCTTTTTCTGATTTTCTTGATTTTTTTGTATTTTTGATTTTTGTAACCTCCTTGTGCTATGTTCAAGCATAGAACTACTTAAGATGCATGGCATTCATGGGCTCTCGGAGCTCATCACCATTGGGGTGAGCCAGTTTGTATGCCCCTGTGATGTACTTGGCAAGTATGACATAGGGTCCTAACCAATGTGGCTCAAACTTCCCTTTCTTTTCTCACTCTGCTCTGGTGGTGAACTGGTTCTCCTTCATGACTAAATCACCAACCTCAAACTGACGAGGGATGATTCTTTTGTTGTAGTTTCTGGAGACTCTATGTTGATACACTTTTAGGTGATTAAGATCGTGAATGCTTCTCTCATCCAGTAGCTCTAACTCAGCCAGTCTTCCCACTTGATAATCTTCATCCTTATCTAGATAGTCCCGAAGAGAGATTCTCAAGGAAGGAAGTTCGATCTCTAAAGGGATAATAGATTCTATCCCGAACACTAGGGAATATGGTGTCGCACTCGTAGGAGTGTGAATGGATGTTTGGTAAGCCCAAAGGGCTGGATGGATTTGTACGTGCCAGTTTCAACCTATTTTTCTAACCATCTTCTCCATTATCCTTACCATGAGGGTAATATGGTGTGGACCATTTTAAGCTAATTTGGAACCGTTGGAAAATACCTTTCACAATTTTGTTCTTAAATGGCTTTCCATTATCTGTAACAACATTATCTGTAACAATGGCTACAAGAATACCATATCGGCAAATAATGTGATTCATGATGAATTTAGAAATCTGTGCTCCTGTGACATAGGTTAAAGGGACAGCCTCCACCCATTTTGTAAAATATTCTGTAGCTGTGATGATATGTGTATGACCATCAGATGAGGTAGGAGTAATTTTTCCTATTAAATCAAGTCCCCACTTAGAGAATGTCCATGGGGTAGTGATTGGTTACAATGGCTGTGATGGAGCATGGATGAAATTTCCATACTTTTGGCAAAGCACACATTTTCTAACATAATTGCAATAATCTGTTTCCATGGTAGGCCAATAGTAACCTACTCCCAATATTTTTTTATCCAAGACCATTTCGTTTGTATGTGCTCCACATACCCCTTTGTACACTTCTTTAATTACCTGGATTGACTCCGTCACATCCAGACAACATAGTAGATTCCCATCATAGCCATGATGATAAAGTGTACCTCCTAAAAGGGTGTAACGAGCTATCTGGTGATCAGGATTTTCTTTTCAGAATGAGAGATATCAAGAGGGAATGTGTTGTCCTTAAGATAGGTGAAAATGGGTTCATACCATGGGGAATGGGGACCAACAACCTCACAAGCCAGGTAAGATTCTGGCATGTCATATGTGGGCTGGCATAGGTTTTCTATGAAAAATGGAATATCATTGTTCCTTGGTGGAATACAAAGCATAAACCCCACCATTTCCATGGCATACATTGATCTATTTTGTGCTCTTGGGATTTGTTCAAAATTAATTCACACAAAATACTCCTTTAGAATTTCCATGAAATTTTTGTAAGGTATGAGCTTTTCATACTTAACCTTATATTCATCATTAACCTAATTAATGATTAACTACGAATCACCTAAAACCTTAACATGGTGAACATTCCACTTGATGGCTAGCTTCATCCCTGTAATGAGTGCTTCATATTCTATAATGTTCTTTTTGCAAGGAAAGGCCAGCCAAAAAGCCTACAATATAGGATCACCAGAAGGAGTAATAAGGACTACTCCTGCACCTAAACCATGAAACGTAAATGATCCATCAAAATGTATCTACCACATAATAGATTCTTCAATGTAGAGCAAGGAGACATCTGGCAGATCCAAACTCAAAGGTTCCGTGCTTTGCAAGGGTGATTTCACTAGCTGATCTGCAAGTACTTGTCCTTTAACTAATTTTTGATGGAAAAATTATATTTCAAACTCACTGAGTAGAATGATCCAATTAGCCATTCTGCCTGTGAAGGAAGGTTTGGAAAACAAATACTTGAGGGGGTCAACCTTGGATATGATCTTGGTCTTAGTATTCAGTAGGTAATGGCGAAGTTTCTGAAAGGTAAAAACAATGGCCAAGCAATCCTTTTCAATATGAGGATAATTAAGCTCATAGGTGATGAGGGTGCGACTCAGATAGTACACCACTTTCTCCCTATCTCTAAGCTCGTATTGGGTGAGCAACACACCAATAGCAAACTACGTAGCAGAAATATAGAGCAATAGTGGTTCCCCTAGAGTGGGAGGCATGAGGACAGGTGGATTAGCTAGGTATTGTTTAAGCAAAGAAAAGGCTCGTTATTTCTCAGGTCCCCAGATGAAAGCGACATCCTTTTTAAGCAAATGGGTGAAGGAGTGACATTTATCTGCAAGCTAGGAGATGAAGTGGGGAATGGCTTGAATTTTCCCCTGTAGGCTGCACAGTTGCTTGATATTCTCAGGTGGAGGCATTTCAGTGATAGCAAACACTTTAGTAGGGTCTACCTCAATACCTCGTCTTGACATAATGAAGCCCAATAATTTCCCGGATAGCACACCAAAGACACATTTCTTTGGATTCAGCCTGACTTTGTATTCACGTAGGCATTCAAAGATATGCCGCAAAATGACAGGATGATCCTCTCTTGTTTTGGATTTTCCCAAGATGTCATCTATGTAGTCTTCCATGATATCATGAATCATGTCATGAAAAATCACTGCCATGGCCCGCTGATAGGTTGCTCTTGCATTATTAAGGCCAAATGGCATCACTTGATAGCAGAAGGTGCCCCAAGGATTCGTAAAAGTTTTTTTTTGTTGGTCATCTTCAGTGATCTTAATTTTATTATAACCCAAAAATTCATCCATGAGTGATAGAATTTTGTACCCTGCTGTTGAGTCAACAATCATATCAATGTTGGGAAGTGGAAAATCATCTTTAGGGAAAGCTTTATTAATGTCCCTAAAATCCGTGTAGATTCAGATACCAATAGGTTTCTTCTGGATAGGAACAATGTTTGATATCCATTCAGAATAATCAATCGGTCTGATGAATCCTCCTGCAATCAATCTTTCTAACTCTTCTTTAACCAACAGGGCCACTCTTGGGTGCATCTTTTGGAGCTTCTATTTGATAGGCTTAGTGTCTGCGTGCACAACCAAGTTGTGCATGACCAAAGTTGGATCTATGTTGGGCATGTCTTTGTAAGACCATGTGAACACATCAATAAACTCTTGCAGCAACATAGTGAACGTATTTTGTTCTCTAGCTGAGAGTGATGCCCCCAATTTTACAATCTTGGGATCCTCTTCTATACCAATATTAACATCAATGGTTTCTTTGACTAACAATTTTGATAAATCCTCCATACACGTAGGATCAGGAGGAAGGTTGATATCTTCATCCAAGGATGTCTCCACGAGATTTTCATCCTTGGTGTGGTCACTTTGTTTGTCATTTGATTTTCTTATTTGTTTGTCAGTCAGTGCCTCAAAGAGGTTTTCACTGTGCGACTTGGACTTCAATTTTTGCCGAGGATTTTATTTAGAACTTTTGCCCTCGCTTTTCTTTAAATTTTTTTGACCATGAAGTTCAGCCTCCTCTCCGAAGTAGGTGCAGGTATCTAAGTCGATAAAGAAACCCTTCTTGTGATCTCCAATGGGAATTGTATCCCTTGTGCCCATGAAATATGCAATAGCCTCATCGTTCTCAAATAAATCTATTGGCACATGATGTTGTTGGTCCCATTCTACAAGGGAAGGGTATACAAGGTCAAGGGTGGATTCAATGGGGGTTAAGGTTAGGAAAACTTTATTTATGAAAAGGTTTGTGGAGGCCAGATCCTCATATTGGCTACAATGGGAATCCGTATTGTTGTCTAGATAGTCAGAGCTATCCTCATGCTCTAAAAAATTTACGTCCTGATCATTGGGGTGTGCTCCATAAGGGTGAATCCCAATGCCATATCTTTTTGTTTTGAAATGCAAAAGAGGAACTAGTTATCTTTGTCCTTATTCGTTCCTCCCACATCCTAGGCCTTTGTAGCCCATGGAGTAATTCATTCTACTAGATTTTTCATATTCTGGGGTTTGATAACAGGATGGATGAGTATCCTCATGGACCCAAGTTGTAGGTGGATCAAGTAATTTTTCCTCAGCTAATAAGCCTCCAAGTGGGAATGACCCAAAAGTGTGTTCCTCTCTAGGTCTCCTGAAGCGGTAGTTGGGTCGACCTCTAGTCTTGGGTGACAGTGAGAGGTAAAAAACCAAGAGTGATTGTTGTACATTATACTCCCCAAAACCATATTCTAGAATTTTCATCTCCCATGAATAAAATGGAGATGTTGAAGTAGACGCCCCATGAGCGCAAGATCTAAGAGAATCTGAATCTACCCAGGATTCCATGGCCTCAGACTAGAGAGGGACAGTTATAACTACAGAGGGATATGCATATGTACCCTTTTGTGCAAATCTATTAAGAGCTCTAAAATGAGAAAAGGGCTCTGAATCTCTGGTATTGTAACCATGTATCCCTCATGCTTCAACTTAATGCATTGATGAAATGTTGATGACATAGCCTACATGGCATGAATTCATGGTCGGCCTAGAAGCATGTTATATGGAAGTTCCAAGTCTAGGACATGAAACTTTGTCTAATGACAAGTGGGACCCACCTCCATGGGTAGCATGATGGTCCCTGCTAATTCCCTTTTTGCGTTGTCGTATGCGGTGATAGTGATAATATGGGACTCAAGATCTTCCTCCATATGTCCCAATTGTTTAACCAACTTAAGCATACAGATTTTCAATCCTGATCCGTTATCCACAAGCACCTGTTTGATTTTCCTGCGGGTGACAACTACCTCAATGTATAAGGGAAGATTATGTGTAGGATTCTCGGTAGGGATCTCCCTATGGTTGAACTTGATATGCTCACTTGGTGCAATGTTTGCCACTGTGGCTTGAAGGTGCGCAGGATTGAATTCTAAAGGCACTCCCGACCCCTAAAGAGTTTGATACAGAATGTCTTTATGCACATTGGATATCTTCAGAAGATCTAAGATCGAAATCTTAGCAGATGTCTTTTCAAGTTTTTCTAAAAGGTTATATTTACCAGTGTGCGGGGTTGATGGAGAAGGTTCCAGAATCACGAGGTGGGCACGCCTTGTTACCGCAATGCATTCCTTTCCCTTGATTCGGATAGTATTGACACACTCAGCAGGAGAGCGAATACATTTGATAAGAGAACCATAATGATTGTTATCTCTTTTGGTATACAAGTAATTCGCGGCCTTATAAGTTTGGGATGATTCTCCCCAATCCGGATTTGTCTTTTCCAACTTATCATGCTTGGGGAATGGTTCTTTATAAATCCCCATTTTCTCGTTAGGTGTTTGTGTTTTGCTAGGGTTATCCACCTCTATCTCCCCATTGTCAATGAGGTCCTAAATATGTTGGTGAAGCTGCAGACATTTTTCTGTCTTATGTCCTTTAACGCGATGCATTTCATAATATTCATGCTCTTTGTACCCTGAAGGTTTCAGAGCATTATCATCAAATGGTTGTGTTGTAGGATAGGTCATCATGTGGGCCGCATCCAACTGTTTTAGTATGACTGACAATGGTTCATTGAGAGAGGTGAATGTTCATCGCTTTGGTGGTGGTTGAATTGGGCCCTTGGTCAGTTTAAAAGATTGACTAGTTTGGACCATTTGAACACGTTTGGAATTAGTGATTCTGTCTCCCACCAAATTTTATTTTTTTTAAGATCTTCGGCTTTTCTATGGGTTTGAAAATTTGGTTGTCTTCAGACTGGGTTTTGAGGGTGCCTTTGGCAATGAGAACCTTTTATATCTGAATTCCTTTCTTGATAACCTCCTCAAAAGTATGAACACAATGCATTTGGAGGTGGAAAGCTATATCCAGGTTGAAATTGGGAACAAAAATACTGACCAACTACTTTTCAGGTAAATCACTAGGGAAGTGACTAGTTATTCCTCTCCACCGTTGGAGGAAGCTGGCAAAGGTCTTATTCGGGCATTGCTTGGCCCCACACATGTCTGACATGGTGACATCACTCTCTATGTTATATGAGAAGTGACACATGAATCTTTCTGCCAATTCTAGCTAGGTGAAAATTGATCCTCATGGTAAGCGTGTAAACCATTCCAATGCTTGACCTCCGAGACTTTTGGGAAAAATTCTGATGAGGTAGTTGTCACTATAAGACACCTCTTGACATGCCATGTAAAAATCCTTAACATGATCCCTTGGGTCTCCTTTTCCTTTGTATTTTTCAAACTTTGGCATAACAAATTTCTTTGGAAATGGTTGAAGGGTCATTTTCTTGTCAAAAGGATAGGGGCATAATTCTTCTTATTGATATTTCTTGATGCTCCCTATATTACTCTCTTGTAAGCTTGCAAGTGTCGCTTTCATGGACTACACTTCTTGTTCGAGCAATTTTTCTTTAGTGGGAGAAGCAAGGATGTAAACATGATGGTACCCTGTGTCCTCTTCTCCTTGGTTTTCCCGATGGAGTTCATTGATCTTAACCTTTGGCCTCAACTTTTGAGCGTTCTTGTTTGCATCCTTCTGTACATGGGAAGTAAGAAAAGCTAGTTGTTAGCTTAGGTTACTTATTTATTGTTGGATTGTGGCTTGTTTTGTTGTTTCTTATTCTAAAGGTTCCTCCTCCTCATATAGTGGAGGTTCTTCTCCTGTCTCGTGTTTTATCTTGTTTCTTTGTGGCACTTTGATAAAGGGCATTCTATGCCTAACAACTTTATCATTTTCTACGTAAGAGGTAGAAGCTTGTTTGTGCATTAAAATATCTTCCATATTGATAAGGGGACGTTCTTCCTTAGTAGCATTATTCATAGGTAGTATTATTTCATTCTCGATGGGAAATTTGGCCCCTAATTCGATGACCCATGCCAACACTCTATCTTTATTTCTAAGAAGAAATTCATCTAGTAGAGTGGGGTCGAAATCAAAGTTTTCATGTGGTGATTCTAATTCATTTCCACTATGGTTGACCATCTCTTCTATTTCCTTTTCTATAGAAAACAACGGTCCTAGGTTAGGTCTAATGAAGGGATTTGACCCTTTTCTGTTAGAGGTTTCCTAAGCTTGCACTTGTTGTTCCTCGTATGTCTGTTTCTTTAACCCTAGACATGTTTTAGGAGCCATGTTTTTTGTGATAGTTTCACTAGGGTGAGTTGTAGATGTGTTCAAAGCTTAGTGACTACCCCTAAGTGAAACGTAAAATGTATTTGTTAAGAGTATGAATAAATCAACAATGTGAGAATACCAATGTGATAGAGTGATAAATCACCAATAACACAAGCATTTGGTATTGAAACCTGTTTAAATGAAGTACCTCCTAGACTAATTTTCAAAAATTAGTTTCACGTCACAAGATGATTAACAAGATGTCTTCACTTATGCCAAGTTCGAGGGAATGAACAAAACATAAGTAAATACAAGAAGTCGATGCGACCTCCCAATCAAGAAATACAATGAGTGAGCTCAAAATCGATTAAGAACTATATCTCAAAAAGTGCCAATTTACAATTTGTGAATGACACAACAATATCACCAAGATATGTTAACCCATTTTGCAAGAAAGTGAAGTATTGATATCAAGGTGTTATTGATATAACACACACAAATGGTAACACCTAGCACTCTTTGAAATCGAGGTAATAATAGAACCAAACTAAAAATCTCAAAGTATAGCTAGGAATAGTTAAAAATGTGTGCAGCGTAACCTTACAATATAGATATTTATGTCGAGTTTACAAGAAACAAGACGTAAACATCGAAATTGTAGTGATACGATACAAACAAGCTAACTCTTATAACGAAGTCCACGGTGATGAACCATGCCTAAATACAATGATGATCTTGACATGGGTATCAAGATCACAATGGCTACCAATGACATGAATAAGGCTCTACACACTTTAGACATTTAACTTACCCAGCCACAAACATGGATGGGCGTAAATGATCATAAAAGTGACAGAAATAGTCGATTGGCAACACAAAGGTAATCACCCTTCTTCTGATCAACAAAGTGTTAAAATAATGTGAAGGAAGCAAATAAAAAAAGGATGAAAAATGTTGGATCCACTTTGGTAGAGTTTTGGCTCACCCTAAGGCAAGTAAAAACTAAGCGAAAGTAACGCATCACATGTTTCTCAACAATATGGTTCACAACTCAACACTATTTTAGAATGGTCATAGTGGGATCCTAGCCAAAGTATATCTTCCATGTGGTTCTCTCATCCTAGGTGCTACAAATATTATCCACGAGTAGGACGATTTACCCAAAATTCACAATGACTAGTTTGGGAGTATCTCGACTTTTCCCCCTTCAAGCATAGTGGGCAATAAATGCATCCAAATGTGTACTTAAAGGGTCGTATAGGGACAACTTGTAATTCTATCTCACAAAGGATTTACTAGTCAGATAGGTAGTGTAGAGCACTTCTCATTTTTTCCAACAGGTTCCCTCTTGCATGGACTACTTTGGGGTTCCTGGAACCACCCCCATTGTTGTAGCTTAAGGCGTTATGCCAAAGGGGTTATGTTCCAGTTAAGTGGAGAGGGACGTACCCTTTTCCAAAATCTACAATACAGTTTTTTGAATATGTTGTTCTTTTTATCTTTTTTAATTAGATGTGGTTTGCTCAAACACCTTTTGGCAACCTGTATAACAACTGTATTAGTAGTTTTCTGACTTTTGTTTTGATTCCTTCATTCTTTGACAAGTGTTTTGGTCCTATATGATGATGTTTAGTAGTTTTCCATTAAAAGAGAAGGCATCATTTCTGATTCTCCAGATCATCCAAGGATGCAAGAGAAGAGCATACGTGATGTTTTCACAAATCCCAAAAGATAACCAAATGGAACAACACTTTAATTCAACTATGTCAATTTAACCAATTCCAAATCAAATACTCTTAACAATCTCAAAGCATCAAAAGAATTTAAGAATCGTTTCTGATTCCCAAGATCACCCCAAGGGACACGAGGGAAGAGCATACATGATCTTAATCCTATAAGTAAACAATACAAAATATTACCTAATCAAATACAAACATGTAAAAAATAGATTGCAAAGACAAATATATGATTAGATAAACTTGCAAGAATGTTAGCACATCAACACTTTAATTTCAAAAAATACAAAAGGATGCCTGTACCCCTTTTTCAGCGCATGCGCGTGGGTTAGGGCGTATGCACCACCAAAGGTTGTTTTTAGCACATAGTGTACCTGTGCCATATGAGAGATGTGTGTGCCTTCAAAATAGTACATGTGCCACTCTGTGGAATTTTTAGATCTATTAAATGCTCACACCACCAGAGAGGTGTGTGCACCACAAAAACAATGTATGTGCTACTCTGAGAAAAACAGATAGAATAACCGCATTACCAGAAAAATATACCTGCGCCACTAAAACCACATGTGTGCCCTGGTTAGGGCATGTGTGCCAATCTGACAGGTTTCAGTATGTAGTGAAGGTACAATATGAAAATGATGTGTGTGCCCAGGTTAGTGTACCTGTGTGCTAGTTATGGTATGTGCGCCAGGGTTAGTGCACATGCGCCAGGGGTCGACAGACAGAATGACATATGTTAACAGTACGCCTGTGCCACCAGAGAGATGTGTGTACCTCGAAAACCATGCCTACGCCACAAAAATTTTGCATGTGCCTCTAAAATCGTGCATGCGCTAGACCTACAACAAAAATACGACAGTAAACACAAGAAAACTCACAATATCTCATATTTTTGACAAGTTAGCTTAAAAATGGCAATAACCCATTACAATTATGGCTATGAACATGAAGTTACACATATTAAATGAGAAAAAATTCTAAGAAAATGGACATTAATTACTACATATGCATATGAAAAGTTAGCCAAAATAATGAAACTTAAACTAAAATGCCATGGGAGTAAGGGTCCCACCGGGTGTGCCAAATGTGTGCAAGTGTTGTTTTTTAAACTAATGCTAAATGTGAATAGAAGACTAACACCTAAATAGTCTTAATTATTCAAGAATTAAACAACATTCTAAGCACCATCATGATAATAATTAATCAAGGGTTAGATGCTAAACATTCATTAATACAAAACTTTGAATCTAACAATGCTTAAACATCTAGAAATCCTCTATTCTCTAACAACATGTGAATGAAGGAACCTAGGTAGGCTCCATGGCTATCAAAAATAGTTTTCCTTAATGTTCCAAGAACCTAGGAATGAGGGCTAGTCAAAGTTGGGCTACAAGACCTTTTTGACACCTCACATATGACCTAAGCACTTTTAATAAAGAGGCTTAACTCTTCAAGATGATGAACTCTCAAGAGGAAAAAATGCAAGTCTCTTAGTCTCTTAGCTATATGCTTTGCATTTACTCTCTTAAGAAGTTTAGGTGTAGGTGTAGAAGTAGAGGGAGGGCTCTTTATATAGCCCAAAGGATAAAGGATTCAACACATTCTCATGAATGTGGGACTAATGGAGATGTAGAGTTAGTTATGGATAAGGGGGGTTTAGATGGGGTTGAGTTACCTTTTAGGAGGGTTTGGTTTGTCCTCTAGTGGCTCATGTGGATAAAGGGGGTGTATTAATTAATCAAGATGATTAATTAAATACATGTGCAAGCTTTTATAAGATTTTAGATGGATATTAGTGTGATTTGGACCATTAGGAAGGGATTAAACCAATTAAATAGAGATTTATTGATTTAATGAGAAGGGAGGCTAATTAATTAATAATAATTAATTAGACTAGATAGAAGGTGTTGATTAACGAAGGGTCATTAATTAGGGTATGTGTTGGATAGGTGACTTAATTAATTAGCGTAATGTAATCAATTAATGACAATGGAAGAGAAGATGAGTGCTATTGACGATATGTCGTCAATTTGTGGGAAAGGAGATAATTAGCACAATTTCAGTATTTAAATCGTTCGGGCATAATTATAGGTGTCTCCATGGGGTTGAGTTATGAATAAGGGGGTTTTATATTGCCTATATTAAAAAAAAAACTTACTAGATTACCTATAATTTTAAGGCCAGGTGATGAATCATGTCTGATAAAATATTCTAATGCCTTTGATAATAAACTTGCATATTATTTGAGGGATAAAAACCCTGGGAGTTTGAGACAAGATTTATCCATGGAAGTAAAAATTGAGAACAATATTAAGGCAACAGGAAAGCCTCCTAAAAGTGAGGGTGTTAATTTGGTCAATCCTGAAAATCCCCAGGAAAGTAATGGAGTAGATCTAGAAATAGTGGTTAAGACTCTAGCAGAAGTAGTGAAAGAAATTTCTTACAAATTTTCTAGGGTAGAAAAGGGAATATGATAGAGTTCTCAGGCCCAGAATCAACCCCAAGGTTAAAAAAAATTGGTAATCATCCTAGAAATGACCATAGATCAAATGATAGAGGGAAGGGGCCCATGGGATCAGGAAATAAGAAACAACAACCAAGAGAAAATGAATTGCTCCCATATCCATTAATTGCTAGAGTGTCCTTGGTTGAAGAAGATCATGTGATTGACTATTGTGATAAGTGTTTCCTCCCACATTTCCCATGTGACCATACTAAAGAAAGTGAAGAGGTTAATGAAAATACTACCTAACGTGATGTTTTTTTGATGGAATGCATTAACAGTTCACAATAAAGAGCCACTTTCTGCAATGCCCCACCTCAGGACACTGGAAACTACATTGAAATGCAACTAAAATTTTGGGTAATTTTTTTTGTTGTTTTTTTAAAGTGAATGATTAATAATAATGTTTGATTCACTATTTCCCGTTAAATAATTAATTTATATTAATTTAATTTTACACTAGCCCAATAAATACTTAATTATTTAATTCTATTAAGTTCACTGAGGTCATAAATAGAAGTCTTCACCCCTTTATAATTTAATTAGTTTTCCCCCTTTTTAATTAGTTTTCCCACACACCCCTCTTTAATTTATTTCTCATTCCCATCAAATTCCCATGATTTAAAGTGGGTAGGGTTTAATGTGAGCCCTAGGATCAATCTAATCTTGGCCCTAGATCTTCAACCTGCCCTAAAGTTTCCCTAGACATCTTTATGTTTTCTTTTCCCTTCTTTTCCTCTTCTCATTTTTGTTTTGTTTTGTCATTTGCATGTGCAGGTTGTGGAGGAGCTATGGAATCTTGATTTCATAGAGTTTTTGAGGTTACTCATGGATTCTTGGGGGTGCTCATACCCCTTTGTTTATTTATTTATTTGTTATTATTATTATTATTACCATATTTAATCTCTAATCAGATATGAAGAGTGCCCATATATATATATATATATATATATATATATATATATATATATATATATATATATATATATATATATATATATATATATATATATATATATATATATATATATATATAGTTAAAGAAGCCAAACTACCTGAATATATATATACCACATAGTAAATGGAGAAAACATATTCCATTATAAAATCTGAATGTGAAAAAAAATGCAGGTTTAAAAGTAGTGGGGTATGTGGGAGAAGGGTGTGGGAGAAGGCATGGGAAGGAGGGGTGAATGGTGTGCAGAAAATTTGGAGAGGGTTCGAACCCTCCGCACCCCCATTACATTAAGTTTTTTTTCCACTTTATTTGATTAAAGAAACATGCCATAGCTTTTTACTTATTCTATTTATCTTTTTATTTGTTTAGTTTTGTTATATATATATATATATAGTAAGATTTATAATATATCTTTAATATATTATCTTCCTATATATAAGTATGTTAATAAAAATAATTATTTCATAATTACGTTTAGATATATATTATTTATAATGTAAAGGAGGAGACGCATTCAAATTGTAAAACCACCAATTTTTATTTTGATATATATGTATATATTTGTGAAGTATAGATCTCAAGGATTCCTCTTTTTTTTAAATATATCTATATTAAGATGAACTTCTAATTTTTTTTATAGAAGAAAGAATGTAGTAAAATAGTTTATTTGAGAAATACTCTTGGAATATATAAAAGAAAATTTGGTAAGAAATATTTCTTATTGAATTTTCAATTTCCTACTACAATCATTTAATAAGTTTTCTCATGGGAAAAGAAGTATAAAAAAATTTCTTTCATTTCTTTGTTTAGTGTTACCAAAATTGAAAGAAAGAGATCCATTATAAAAATGAAATTATTTAAAATAATACTTAAATCTCCATGTAACTTTAACTTTCCTTCAACGTAGTAAATAAACAAATATTGCGTATTTCTACAAGAAGGGGATTCCATCAAGGAAGAAAAACCAGTTTTCTTTTAATGCTAGTAACTTCAAATTATTTCTTTTTGTAATAAAATGTTTCCAATAAACAAATTTCCTTCCAAAATGGAGTTGCAACAATTCTTATTAAGAGGTTTTCATATCTATTTTACAAGCTTTCATTTCTAAGGGCTTAGGTTCACATTTGTAAAAATATGCTCACATACATAATTATTCAAGACAACCTTTTTACAAGATCCTTGCAATATTGGAGGGAAATTTCTCAAGCAAAATGACTTAAGTTTACAAGTAACATCAAATACAAAATAGGTATTTCACAAGATAATGAAACTTCCACATAGCCATTCTTTTCAAGATACAATGAAAATGAAGTCCATAAAATGGATGAAGGAGAAAATGAGAATTCCAAGTTTGCAAGTGAATTCATATGTCTTCCACTAGCTTTCCAACTCCAAAAGTTTCCAAAGGACGAACACAAGGAGAAAGATTTTGTTTAACCACCCAACCTTTAGGCATCATTACATGTCTTTCCAAGGTTGAAAGACATGCTAGCCTCCCCTAAGCCCATGGGAAAGAGGAATAGCTTCCACAACTTTACACAAGAGTAAGGGAGAAAATCCAACATTATTTTCACATACAAGCTAAGACCATGCACTAAGAAATAGATACCAAATATTGCAAATAAGGGAAAAAATGAGAAACCATATTCTACCTCTAAAATGGGGAAGAGAAGAAAGAGATCTCCAAGTGTCAAGAGTGTAGGCAACATTGGTTGCACATAAAAAATAATCTATACAAACTCCTTATTCCTCCAAAGTCATCAAACCCTCCTTATTTCTCCATCCATTCACCAAAATCCTTCCTGGGAGGATTTTCAATCCCAAAGGGCTTCCTCTCCAAGAATGGGGAAGGGGATTCAAACCATGTGAACCACCTTCCCCACCTCAAACCATTTGAGGGGAGTAACAAAAATCCTACATGGCTTTCCCATCAAGCCATGAGGATTGAGAGGGAAAAATCCCTCTCTCTTCCCCCACAAACTCCAAAAATCCATCATGACATATGATGGGTGGAGAAAAATAAAACAACAAGCATAACAACATATAGCCACACCCAAAAGCAACACATACTTTTAACAAAAAATAAACTAATATCTAACATAATATAAAACATAAAATGATCTCAAGGAGCCTACCTCCAAAAGCTCTCCAATACTCTAACTTTTCCACTCCTTTATCCAAGCAAGCTCTAGCTCCAAAATCCACAAGCCTCCAAGCAAAAGCTCCAAACAAAAAGTTCTCTTCTTTCCCCTGAGGGATAATTTGAAGAGGAGCCAACAAAAATCCTCACCAATGAGGGGGTGACATGTGTCACCCCTCTCTTCCCTCAAGGTCAAAGATTCTTAAAATAAAAGAGAGAAAGGATAAAATAGCTTTTAACCCTCTTCTCCCAAATTACCCAAAATGAACAAAAAAACAAACTTGTGCAACTTTTAACAAAACACACATACCCATCCACCTTACATGGATGTGACCAAAGGGAGGGAAAATGGGAGGGAAACTCCCTCTATGCCTTGGAATTAAGCCCCCTACCTATTAAGTAGGGTCCAAGGGCCCATTTTCATGCTAACTGAACTCCCAAACTAAAAAGGGGTCACTTAAAATGCCTAAAATATCCCAATTTCGAGTTTGGCACATTTGGGCACAAGCGTAGAGGATGTGGGGCCCACCCAAGGGTTGACATGTGACCCTAAACTCCTCTAATTAAATACATCATTATCCAAACTCAAAACTTAATGCAAGTGGGGACCATTAAGTCCCCAAATCAAGTTTACAAAGGAAACTAAACATCCTAATCAATATTAATATTACAAGACACAATACATTACAAATGAGGGTCACTCATGGTGCCAAAAATAATGAAATCTAATACTAAGGCCTCATATAATAAACACGGTTAGGACTTAGCCCCGTGGGCTGCTTGTGCAAAATTGTGTAGCTGGCCTGAATCCCACATTCTCTTGTTACCTATCACCTGCACACTCATTGCACACATTAAACAAAACTGTCTAATAAAATGTGAATCAACTAATCAATAAGCGATAAATGAATTCTATGTTAGCATATCATCATCCTGGAATTGAAAATGCAACAACATGCATAATTATACACAATTCACCATGAGTTAGACATAACGATAAAGTGGCATACATCCATAGAATCTAAACATGTAATTAACCAATTATTCATCAATATAATTACGGTCCAAACAACATCATATCAGTTAGTATCCGTGACATCATAATATAAGGTGTCAACACAGTAATCAAGCTAAATTGGTGTTATACGCCTAAATCTCCATACATGTCTAAGAAGGTCAAATATCTTAATATAATGTCCAAAATATATTGAATCCCTACCGAAACATGTCTATGAGTAAAAGAAACAACAAATAACTGAGTCTATAAAAATGTGGGCACTACACTTCCACTGAGTTTCTAAGTGTAAGGACTATGGAAGGATTCTGAGAGTGCATACAACGGGTAATTTTTGTCTCTTCCACTATTAATTTTGATGTTGATATGGTTCAGGATTTTAAGTTGCCTAATCATGATTTTGAGTACTTAAGGACCTTGATTATTCAAAAATATGATGGAGGAATCCCTTCTAAAGAAGATAGGAAGCTTTTAATGAATGCAGTGGTTACCCAAGAAAAGGAGTATAATCTAAGAAATAGATTTGTTAAAGGGGGAGGGCCACAACCCAATCCAAAGACTAATATCCTCAAAAACATCCCAATATATCCCCTCAAGAAATATGTGCCAAACTAAGGCCCAGTTATTACCAACAAATCTAGTGCCTCTGCTCATGCCCATACCATGAATAATATCATACAATAAGAAAACGAAGTTATCCTACCTCTCAATACAACATTACCCAAGTATACCCCCTGTGATATGGCTTAAATTTTGAGTCAGATCAAGGTTATTATACCCATTTTTGAGTTGCATATAATCCTTGAGCATAGAAAAAGAGCATTCAAGTATTTGGGGTTCAAGGATGAGGTAGTGGCCCTGGGAAAGGATGTTAATAGTGTTAACCTTCCCCATGTAATTGCAGAATTGGAAGTGCTACAAGAATTGGAAAATTTAGGGGAGTCCTTTGAAGTATATTTATGAACCTCCCTTGTTGAGTATCAACTTGATGTTTATCCCTTTTACACTATGATCATTAAAGACAGACTTGTTCACAAATGCATGTTTGATTCAGGAGCTTCATGTAATGTGATGCCCCTTGAAGTTATGAATGATCTAGATATAAAAGTAACAACAAATTTTGGAAAGTGCATTGATATGGATTTAAGAGAAGTAATAGTAATTGGGTATGTCAAAGGATTGGTGGTGTAATTGACAGCTTACCCTGGTAAGTTTTTAACTATGAATGTGGTCATTGTTGATTACCCTGCAAAATGGGGTATTTTCTTGTCAAGAAAGTGGGTTGTTAGTGTGGGAGGAAGTGCTCAAATGGACATGTCATATGCCACTATACAAGTGGAGGAAAATCTTGTTAAGTTGTATGGGGAGAATAATATGTTGCATTTTATTGAAGATCCCAACAATGCTTCTTATGAAGTGTTGTACGCATAGGTGTTTGTTAATAATTTTGTTGGTTATGAAAATTTTGAGGAGCATAGTATGAATGAGAGTAAGAACTTTAAAAAATTTGTGTGTCCCTTGGACCTTAATGTTTGATGGAGCTTACTCTAATATGGGAAATGGGGTTATGGTTGTACTTATATCTCCAAGCCAAGAGACTTTTAATTTTTCCTTCAAACTAAAATTTGAGTGCAAAAATAATATTGCAGAATATGAGGAACTACTCTTAGGTTTGAGGATTTCTTGGAGATATGGTATAAAATATATAATTATTAAGGGAGATTCAGTGATGGTGGTGAAACATCTAAGGAAATTGTATTTTATGAAGAATCAAAGAATGAAGCAATATAAGCATGCAGTATGGGATTTTGTTGAGTTATTTGATTCTTTCAACATATTATACCATGATAGAAATAAGAATTGTGTTGCTGAAAAGTTGGTTGTCCTTGCATCTAGGTTTGGTAATTACACCATCTCTCCTTACTACAATTATGATGTTGAAATATTTTCTAGACCATATGTTCCAAATAACGTGAAGAATTGGAAAGTATTTGATTATGATTCCCAGGTACAGAGGTTTTTACTAAATAAAGGAGAATTCACAAATCAATGTATGGAATGGGAACCTATGGTATCTGTTTGTGATGGTAAAGAAATCTTGTTTGGAAAAGATGTCATTTAGTTAAAAACCAACATCATTCCCAGGGGCTTGGTTTCTTTAGAATAAAAATTTGATAATGCTGATAGGGTGGCTCATGGACACATCTTTGCTTCAAGGGATGTTAAAGAATTCAATTGGGGAACTAAAGAAAATCCCAAAAAAAATTGGATAGGGAGAAATTTAAGGAAGAAAAGTAGTCTTATGTTGAATTGTTGAAAAATATCAAGATTGTTTGGCTTGGTCTTACTTAGAATTAAAATCATATAGGGAATATTTATTTAAACTTAAAATACCTTTTAAACACAATGATAAACCATTTAGGAAAAAAAAAAATGCCTATCAATCCACTACTCTCCCTTAAGATGTAATAATAATTAACAAAGTTGAGGGATGGAGGTATAATACAACCCACAAGATATTCTTCATGGGTGGAAAATCTTATGTCTTTCACAAAGAAACATGTAGATATAAGGATATGTGTGGATTTTAGAAAATTTTACAAGGCCTCCATCAAAGAAAATTATCCATTTCCTAACATGGATAATGTGCTACAACTAGTTATTGGATATGAGTTTCTCTCTACACTAGATGGATTCTTGGGGTATAATCAGATGGTTGTGAAGTAATAAGAAAGAATTAAAACTAGTTTTACCACTCTATGGGGTACCTATGTATATGTGAGAATGCCATTTAGCTTGATGAATACAGGGGATACCTTCCAAAGAGCTATGGATGTTGCCTTTTCAGGTTACATCAATGATTTAACTATAGTATATCAAGAAGATGTGACAGTGTTTTCTAGAAAGAGAAGTGACCACTTGAACCATGTGGAGAATATGTTTGTTAAGGTGTTGAGAATATGAAATTTCATTGAACCCTAAAAAATTCTATTATGGAGTTCAAAAGGGAATATTATAGGGGAACATTGCGTAAAAATAAGGGGTTATGATTGATCCCTAGAGGGTGGAAGAAATTGGTAAGGTTCATGTCCCTAAAACTAAGAAAGGAATTTGGTCCTTTTTGGGTTAGATAAATTTTATTAGGAGGTTCATTTATAATTTTTCTAAGATGACCATTCCCATTACAAAAATGCTAAAAAAGGACTAGATCATTCAATGGGAAGAATGAAGCTCTCCATGGATTTCACTGGAATAAATGAAGCATGAAAAGAATGCCCTAAGTATTGGAAGCCCCTAATTATTAAAAATGACTTTTTAGATTTTTTCTTTTGCATCTGAAAATACTATTGCATCTGTATTATTACAAAAATATGAAGAAGGAAATGAAAGGCCTATTTCCTTTTTTCAGTAAGGCCTTACAAGGTGTTGAATTAAACTATACCATCATGGAGAAACAAGGATTTTGATTTGGGAAGAGAAACTAAATTTTTTAGGCCTTATATTATGAGTTCTATTATTATAGCCTATGTTCCCCATACCATGGTTAAGGAAATTTTATTTGAGATTGAGGTTTCTAGCAAAATATGTCATTGGGTGAACAAACTACAAGAATATGATATGGATATACAAACCACCAAGTTGGTTAGATGTTTGGGACTTGCAAATTTGATGGTAGAAAGATTAACCTGCAGGTAATGGAAATTAATGAAATTGAAATAAGGAACCATAGTATGTTCAAGAAATAATGATCAAATCCACATGGTATAAAGACATAATATTTTACCTCAGGAGTTTGGAGTGTCCTGGTCATTTGGAACAAAAATTAGAGAAGGACACTCAAATTTGCCTCCTAAAAATCTATGATAACTGATTATGGGTAGGATTGGAAGAATCTTGAGGGGATCCTTTTGAGATGTATCACAAAGGAAGAAGATCCCAAACTCATTACAAAATTCCATGGGGGAGTATGTGGCGGCCACTTTGCTAGAATAGTAACTTCTCACAAGATCTTGAGAGTAGGATACTGGTGGCCTACACTTTTCAAAGATGTAGCCTTGTTGGTCAAGAAGTGTGAAAGTTGTCAAAGGTTTTCAGGAAGGATGAAAGCTTCGCGTGTTTTTCCCTTGAAACTAGTGTTAATATATTTCCCTTGCAACCAGTGTCAATAGAAGCTCCTTTCAAACAATGGGGGATGGATTTCATTGGATAAATACTATATCCCTCAAGTGCAGGGCATAAATGGATACTACTAGCCATAGATTATTTCACCAAGTGGGTTGAATCTATCCCCACCAAAAAGGAAACTCACTAAATAGTCATGGATTTCGTTTTGAATCATATAATCTATAGGTTTAGAGTACCTGCAAAAATATTTGTTGATAATGCTATGAGATTTTGAGCTAAGCCATTGGTAGCTATGTGTCAAGAATATGGAATCAATTTGACATATGCATCCAATTACAATCCAGAAGGTAATGGTCAAGCCGAGTCAAGTAACAAGAGTTTGCTCAAGATAATTAGAAGAACAATGGAGATTAATAAAATAAAATATGGTGAGAAGTTAAAATTTTCTTTGTGGGGAGATAGAATTACTGCTAAAAGAGCTACTGGGAAAAGTTGCTTTGAATTAATTTATGGAGTTCAATGCTATTTTACTCCTACATATGAAATTGTCTTCTTATTGGTTCATACAACAACTTGAGGATGAATAAGTGAACCCATATGAAGCCAAGATTAATTAGATAGCGGAGTTGGATGAAGAAAGAAGGTAATCTCATGAAAGACACCTTAAGTTCAGAGAGAAACTCAAGAAGTTATTTGATAAAAAAGTGACTCCTAGAACTTTTAATGTTGGAGATATTGTTTTTTTGTGGGAAAAAAGGCACGAGGATAAAGAAAAACATGGAAAATTTTATGCCTCGTGGATGGGCCCTAATTCTATTGACATAAGAATTGGTGAGCAGACACTTTTTCTTGAAAGACCTGGATGGAGATCTGCATTAGAGTTGCTTGCTAATGGAAAGCATCTAAAACACTTCCTGGATTGATCATAATAAAGGTAGGAAACTTTTTTACAATGTATAGTCCTTTTTTATTTGTTTTAGTTTGTTGTTTCCATTTTTTTTCTCTCGGTCTATAGTGAATAATTTCCTTGGTGTCTCTGTATATTTTTTGTGAGGTTCGATTGGTTTGGTTTGACCTTTTGCACGCCTTGAATGACTCCATGTAACCCAATGGATTAAGCCACTGGGTTTGTTTTGTGTTTGGTCTATGTGGTTCTTGTGGCACCCATGCAGGTGGTTCCCATTCCTTGAGTCAAAGTTGGTGTTAGTGTTTGATTTGATCTCACACTTGTGTCTTGAAAAATTACCTTCAAAATTTGTGTTTGATTATGAGTTCAAAAATATGTATGTCGAAAGGAAAATTTTCATTAAAAACATGTTAAATCATGTCTCTATGTTGTGAGAATCCTCTTTTATGGTCAAGGAATGTGAAAATGTTTTACTACTGAAGAATCCTTGTGAAATAGGTTGAAAAAACTATATAAAACCATGTTTTATCCCCCTTAAAAATGTCATCCTTGTTGTTCCCAGTGTAAATTGTAAACTACAAAAAAATTTCTGAACTCTGATGATACATATAAATAATGCCATTGGCTGCACTGTAGCATATTTCTCTTGCAAACAAATATAGAATTTACATATTACAAATAGTAATTTGTAAATCCACTTCCCAAAGTCTGAGGAATATTCTTTCGAATATTCGGGTCAATATTACAAAAGGAAAGGTTGACTCCGCTCCCGAAAGGGTGACATGTATGAAAATGATTGGATCATGAAAATGGACTGACGGTGTATTTTTGTATCAAATGCATAAATAATGTAAAATGTATATGTGCCCCCGAATTTTGATGGAGAACATGTGTTAGTTTCACAAATAAAGTCAACAGGCATATGTTTGGGTCAACAATGCAATCTTGCACTCATGAGAGAAGTTGGGTTGATATGTAAAAGAATCACACAACTCCATTACCTTTAGGATTTGAAAACGTGTCGTGATCTCAGTGAGATTCAGAAGCGCATACTTCAGTCAAACATGTAAACTTGTATATGTTTAAAATATAGTGAAAAAGTGAGAAAACCACTCCCTGAGCCCGCAAGGCATCAAACTGATCCATGTGGACAATTCACATTCAAATGAAAAAAAATAGGATGGGTGGCTGGGATGTAATGCATTCATGGCTACCACCATTAATGTATTTTTTCTCAATTTAAAGCCAAATTGTTTGAACCATTCAAACACTTTGATATTTTTACTACTGCATACGAAGTTATTGATGCCCTAGCCATTGGAATTCACAAAGGAAAGAGGTGAAACCAGCTAAGAAGTGTCATTTAGGATCTATAGGATTGATAATTTAAGAAATGAGAGAAGATTGCATGAAAAAGGATAGAAATCTAGTTGAAAACGGTGAAAATTGATCACAAATTTCAAATAAAAAACACAGGAAGAGGAATTACATAGGTCAATCTCAAAAATTTGGTAATTCATCATATCTTCCTGAACTTAGGATGATTTTTTCACAAGTTCCACCATAATTTGGGGAGATACATTAAAAATAAATATGATGACTTGTGAATTAAGTTTCTCTTTATCCTCTGTTATCACGAGTAACTTATAAAACATTAAAGACATATTTTATTTATGCGAATTCAGAAGATTTTCTAATAAGGCTTCATAGTGAGAAGCATAATAAATAAATGAGAGATATCAACACAAGCCACATTGCTCTAGTGGCTTCCATCCCACCCGCCATCAATGCACCTAAACTGGTATGGTGGTGTGCTCTTAATTATGACCCTGAGAGGTTACAAGTGTTGGATGGAAGTGGAAAATGTGTGGTTGATTTATCTCCTGAGATATTCAATAAAATATGGGGACTTCCTAAGATTGACGGGCGTATTGTGCAGATTGTGGAATATGTGGGAGAATATTATCAAAATAGGAAGGATGAATATGATGAGGTATTCAATTCCTAGTGGGTAATTAAAAGGAAGGCATCCATAAAAAGGATCCCCAAGAACCTTGTTCGGTCCATGTTTATTGAAGAAGTGGAAGATCTAAATGAATTACTGAGTAGAATGACAGGGTTCAAGGGATCCAACAAGATCAAAGAATGGATGTTCCCTATCATTAGAGTAATTCTGGAGAAGAAGGGAAAATTTAGCTGGGGGAGTCTTATTTCATCCTTGATTCATTCTCAGATGATGACATTGACTACTAAATTTAGGGATGGGGATACAAAAGACCTCATATTTCCAATGATGACATATTTCATATATAATGTTACATGTTTAAGATCATTCCCAAGTCTCACAAAAGTGGGGAAATTTGAAACACATAGAGTTTGTGATGTATTCCCACAGCTAAGGATTGATAATTCAAAACAGATTGCAAGACCAATACATGATGGGTTCATCACTCCCCTGATCAGTTTATTTAACCCTGAATTACAACAATACAGACTATCAGTTGCATCTCAAGCCATGATATTGGAATATGGGTATATCTTCATTCAATACAAGTATTTCAATTACTTTAGAATAAGTGGGTTTGAGGAAAAACCATACAAGATGCCAAGGTATCCTGATGATAAATGGATTTTGAGGGAACTTGCTAGGAAAGTTATTCTTGTGCATGGGATAATTTCCAAAAAACATAACACTAATATCAAGTTTCCCCTTACTATTGGAAGGTACAGATGTCCATCCATTACAAAAGAAAATTTAATAGATGAAAATATGAAGAAATTCAAGGTGGATATGTTTGTTCCAAGGCCAAATTTTGACAATAAATGGATTATGACTTCTAGTGAGCATGAACCTCAGTTTGAAGATTTTTGGATGAACTGTAAGGATGATGCAGAAGTTAGGAAAAGATTTTTTTCAAGAATGACTCTAAGGAAAATCATTGATTACAAAATTAATGTTATTACTCAAGGAATTGAAGATGATGAAAACATTTTAAGTCAAGTGTATCTTAAATAAAATTTAGATTCGAAAGAATTTACTCCCATTAATTGGAAATAAGGAGAGGAAGAATATCCCCATAGAAGGATTATAAATGTTATGAGGAATACCTTGACTTGGCTAGAAACAAAGGGAATTGATTTGTCTCTCCAAAATACTAAAGTATTAAAATTCAGAAGGTTGGCTTCTATGAAATAAGATCTCCCTTCTTTAGTAGAGGGGGATAAGACCATGGATCTATTAAATGCCACACTTTCCAAATTTCCAAGCAATAAGCCTACTACAGAGACAATTGATGCCTAAAATATAACCACAAGCATGAATGAGACATCTAGGAGTTCTTTGATTCAGAAGGAAAAAGGTATACTCCTCCAAACAAGGAAAAATGTGCCCATTACATTTTTAGTACCTTTGCAGAGAAAGGGAGCCAGTACAAGTAAATCAAAAGCTCATGTAGCACCATTTCCTCAAAATTCTAGCCCTCCTCCAAGAATGAAAGGATGTGTACCAAATATAGACCCATCCGTCATATATCAAGGTGCAAAGGAAAAGGAAGTACCAGAGTCCAAGCATTATTAAAGATCATAAAAAATTCCTAGAGCAACCATCCTTCTAGAAAATAATGTTGAAGAAAGTGGCCCAAATGTAAAAAATCAAAACAAGTAAGATTCTAAGGTAATCAATGAGCCTAGTCTAATTGGAACTTCAAAAAAGGATGTTACTCCTTGAGTTATTCATACCCTTTGACACTTTTAGATACTGATTTTGATACTATTGATCATATTATGGACACTATTATGTTTTGTTTTAGTATGATGGTTAGATGTTAGATCATGGATTATTATTGATCTGGATTCAGTTATTATGCATGATGGTTACTAGAGACATTTTTATATGAGGTTGATGATATACTATTATGACGTGGACACATTATAGATGATGATATAGACTTTGACATTAATTAGACCTATTGAAAATGATAATAGTTGAATTCTTGATATTGTTGTGATTCATGTGTTGTAGATGATTTTGAAATGTTGTTTATATCATTTTGGATGTTCTGATATGGCCACGAGGCCAAAGGAGGTATTTGCATTTTGCAGGTTAAAAATCACAACAATGTCGGGGGACTGGAGACTAACCATATTGAAATTCCTAGTGAAATCAACAAGGTCACCATGGCAACTGTGTTGTTGTTTGTGTGTTGAGTTATGTTAGGAATTCCTATGGGGGGGATTTCCATTATATGTGACCATGGGATATGTGTTTTATTTATGTGTTCCTTTTTGAATTATTGTTGTATGTATTTTATTTGTAATGTGTTCCTTCTTTTAATTAATTTAAATGTGATAGATTAATGTGATAGTCATATAGTTAAATTTTATTTAAAATAAATTGGGATATGGAATGAAATAAATAAAGTTGTTATAAATATTAATGTGGTAGGAGTGTGTAAGTGATGTTGTAAGAAATTTGTAAGAGTCTTGTAAGGCAGATTTTGGAAGGTCAAGCACTCCATCTTTTATGAAATTCGAATTTGTCCTTGGAGGCCAAATTTGGAGGCTTGTGGGACAAGTTAAACTTGTCCCACACCTCTTAAAATGATCCACCAACCATGCCTATGGTTTGGAGGTTAAATGTAGGCATTTATAATGCATTTTGAAGTGACAATATGTAAGTTTTAATTGCACTTCCCTTACATGTTTTAAATTTGGTCCTTTTGGAGTATGGGCATTTTTGGAGTATGTAAGTGATTTTGTCATTTTTATTTATTGTGATTTGGTGAAGGATGTTGAATTTCCTCTTGGGGTTGAGGAAGAATGATGTGGCATCCCACATGGATCCACATCATCCTCTTCTCTTCCCTCTCCTATAAAAGTGAAACTCCTTGCTTGTTTATGGTTGTTGAAACTTTGTTCATTCCTCTTGGGGGTGCATTTTGCTTGTTGTGGAAGAGCTTGGAGTCTTTTTGCATGCTTGAACCTTGCTGATTTTGGACTGTACTTGGAATCTTGGAAAGCTTGTGAGCTTGGAACAAACTCCAGTATGGAGAGGTAGGATCTTGAGCTGTGTTTTAATTATTTTTCCTTCTCTTGCATGCATGTTTGAATGGTGTTTGTGTTTGCATTCTTGGCTGGTTGGGTAGAATGCTTAGGGCATGGTGTAGGAGAAGGCTATGGGGATTTCATATGGGGGGCATAAGGGATTGCCAATGGCACTATTTTATTGAGGAGGGAGTTTTGGTTTGGGATCCACCTTGGAAAAGAAACTGCTTGCATTTCTTACTCTTGGGGGGGCATAAGGGATAAACTTGGGGGGGCATAAGGAGGGGTTGGGAGATATAAGGTTTATGGGGTTGATATGTTTATTGGTGGTATGCATTTTGGTGGATGCCCAATTCCAAATTGGGAGGCATAAGGAGTTCCCCATAGTTCTTGCTCTTGTTGGCTTGCTTGATCAAACCTATGTGTTGTATAAATGATTTCAAATGCAGTTGGGAACTTCTGTCTTGTTTTGAACTGTGCATTTTATTGATTGTATGCAATGTGAATGTTGCTTGTATGTGATAGAAGCCTTTGTTGCCATGTGTTGATATTCATGCTCCATTTCAATATGGTTGGGGCTTGGGGGCCAATGAGGAAGGATGGCTTCTCCTTTCTCATTGGATGTCTTGGTTGGGTGGAGAGCATTGCCTTTCCCCCTTCCTTGTTGTGATCAAAGTTGCAAAGAAGAAGAAACAAGCATGTTGCTGTTTGGAGAAGGAATTTCATAGTTTGACAGTCATTTCCCTTTGAGTAATTCAATGTAACTTTTCCCACCTCGAGTGGATGAATGTATAAATGTTGTAATGTGAAGCATTGCATTGTTAATGGAAGTTGTAGTTGCATTGAGGAATGTAAAGAAGAATTACACTTGTTTTATGTTTTTGGAAAGAAATGTAAAGGATATTATAAGCATTGTAATTTGTATTTTGTAATCGAATTGGAAGAGTGTTAAGTTGTAAAAGTGTCATTGAATTATGAATAAAATATTGAAGTAGTTTCAAAATTGGATTGTATACTGGAATTGTTTTGTTGTCCAAGAATGATATCTCTGTTTTGAAAAGGAATAAGAAACAGTGTTGTTATTGTATGTATTGTAGCTTGAAATCAAATAGAAAGGAAAGTAACAAAATTGTATTGATGATCAATGAAGGATTGCATTCTTTTCTCAAAAGTGTTTTACCTTGTTCATATGCTATCTTCTCCATTGGAAGTCTAAGTTTTACTTGTAATGAGAAACCTCTATTTGGAATGTGGAAAGAAGAATGCATATGGAATGAAATTCAATGTTATTTTCCTTGCAAAATGTATATTAAAACTGAAATCAGAATGTAGTTTCATTCAAAATTGGATGGATGATTTAATAAGCAATGTATTTGACTAAGTTAGGAATCATATGCACATTTAAATGACAAAATGGAGATTCCAATTTAAAGAAACAGTTCACTGTAATATACTTCATCCTGGCAATTCACATTTTAATAAAAATGAACAGTTCATACTTACACTAAACAATAAGTTATGAAACATTGAAAATTAGACTTAGTACTACCTAAGGAACTCAAATTCACTATAACAGTCAAGAATGAATCTCCAAAACTTAATGAATTTCAATTCGGAGCTTGCACAGTCATTTTTCCGTCTATTGCCAGAAAAATGCAACCTTGAACAAATTGGATAAATTGACTTCCCTAAAACACTCTAAACCCTCCCTAGACTGATCCTCCATGTCTATTTGACATGTTGAGTGAAGGAGGAGTTCTAATTTTATCAAAATCATAAGTTGGAAATTGCCAGTTTGCCAAATAAAGGCCTACAGATCATTTTTTACAAAATTGACCCTTAAAAATTCATCAAAAAGAAAATTTTATGTTCCCTGTGCAAAGAGGGCTTTGAGAGCTTTCTGAAAAGTCCTCGTTTTCCCAAAACCAAGCTTTCTAGCTCAAGTTATGACACTTTGAAGTTTTTGTGCCTTGGCGGGAAAATTTGGGAAAATTTTCCCTGGCGGGCCTGCAACCCAAAAATTTCCCATCAAAATTGCCCTTAGAAAATTTTCAAAATTTTGGGCTCGGGAAAATTTTCACTTTTCCCTCCACCGGCCCGTAGCCAATCAGAGGCTGCCACATGTCCTCCAGGGGCTGAGGCGGAGGCGCAGATAAATTTTACCCCTTAAACCTTTTGAAAATTTTTGGAAAATTTTCACTTTTCCCTCCTCCGGCCCACAGCCAATCAGAGGGCTACCACGTGTCCCCTTGTGGCTACGGTGGAGGTGTGGGTTCTTTTAAAACCCTTAGCTTTTATAAATTTTTTGGGGAAAAATTCCCATGTTGACCCCGCTGGCCCGCGGCCAACGAAAGCATGCCACGTGGCACCTTGGGGTGGTGGTGGAGGTTCAGGAGAAATTTCATTTTTGGGCCTTTGGGGAAAAATTTATGTTTTCCCCGTGTCCGCTTGCAACTCCACCTTCTGCCACGTGGATTTCCTTCTTCTGGTAGTGGGTGTCGCGGACCCGTGCGTCCTTTCTTTCTTTTTTTCCCCTTCAGAAATTTGGTGCTAAATTCTCCCACCACCCCGTCCCTCCCTTGTCTTCTTTGGATTTGAATTCTTGGGCACCACGTGTCCCCTTGTGGCTACCCATGCGGACCCACCACTTCCTTCTCCCTTTTTTCCCTTCATTGGCGTAAAGCGCTAAATCAACCCACCGCTCTGCCTTTTCCCTTTTTCCTTTTCACCTTGCACCAAGACCTGACACCTGTCACCTAGGGACCCACGAGGGCATGGAGTGTTTTTTGAATTTTGAGCCATGCATTGGGAAAATTTCCCAATGCTGCCCCACAACCCGCCAACCCGCCCAAGGTGCACTCCTCTTGCCATGTGTCCCTCTAGGAAAATTTGACCCCAAGACTTTGCCCGCTTATATCTTGAGTTCTGTAAGGAGTTAGGAGGACTTCTTTATATCACCGGAAAGGTGAGAAAATTTCCTATCCATTGGGAATGGTTTAGGGAAATTTTGGAAGCATTAAGGATGAGAAAAATCTAGCTGAAGTTCTGATCCTGTTAGAGAGAAGGCATGGGGTAAGATTACTCCCTGAATCTAACTAGAACATGTAACCCTAATTTTTGAACCTTGTAAACTTGTTATAAGTTAATAAAGGAAACTTGTGTTTTGGTAACATGGGTTTTGTTCCTGGAACCTATTAGTGAAAACTAATGTCTTGCAATTTAGTTGTAGACACTTCAAATCAAAAAAAATTATCCCATAATTTTCTAGCTAACCCTAGGTTGTTTCTTTGGTCTCAAGTGGTTGTTTAAACGGGAACTACAGTTTGGTATCAGAGCAATGGTTCAAAAGGCTTGGACCATTGGGCACACTAGAAAACTTGAGACATGAAAACTTAAACCTAGCACACTGAAACCTAGAAAACAACTTAGCAAGAATTTGTATGTTTTTAGTAAACATGGAAGTTGTATAACTTAGAAAATGAACTGACTCTCACTTTGGTCTGTGCAGGAGGCTCAGATGGAGTGAGAGGAACCTTCACAGAGACTCAAATTCACCACCACCACCACCACCACCGGATCAGGGTGTAGCAGCCATTCTACCTCAGATTCTATAGACCCTTCAGGATGTTAATGTCGCCTTACGTGGAGGATCAGTAGGAGGGCATGCAGCTAGTCATGATAGAGCTCCTTCTATTGAGGGTCAGGTACCCCCTCAACTTAGCGAGGAGCATAGAGGAGAGAACTCCCATGCGGAGTCAACCAGAGAAGATTCACCACCTAGGAGACAGGGTGACAGAGTTCCAGAGCATAGAGAGAGGTCTTAGAGCCCTAGGCTTAGGGATGAGCGTGTAGAGATACCTAGAGGCCGACAGACCACAACAGTGGATCACATCAGGGAGATCCTGAAGCTTAGGCCCTCACATTACTCAGGTGATACAGGTGGATTTCAGGTAGAGTCCTAGCTAGTGAGCTTGAGTGGTTGCTTCAAGCTTTGTCCTTGTTCTAGCAACACGAAAGCTCGTGTTACGATCCATCTACTGAGGGATGGAGCAAGAGTATGGTGGAGGACAGAGGAGTAGAAGCTCCATGTAGATTCAGAGAAAGTGACCTAGGAGCTATTTGAGGAGAGATTTAGGAGTAGGTATCTATCATGAAGGTTCATCTAGCAGAGGATTGACGAGTTCCATGACCTCTGACAGGCTACCCTTTCAGTAGCAGAGTATGAGAGTAGATTTCTAGATCTACTTCAGTATGTAGAGTATATGCAGGATGAGCAGGTGTGGATTCACAGGTTCATCCAGGGCCTGAATTTGGATATTAGAGGTGTAGTGTGGATTCACTACCCACAGACTTTAGCAGAGGCCATTGAGAAGGCCTATATTGTAGAGGAGACTTGGGGTAAAACCCAGTAGGCTAGAGACCGAGTCAGGAGCCACATTCAGCAGATGTAGGATGGTAGATCAAGAGGTTCAATACCTCTTCCTTGTGGTGGTCAACATTCAACACAGTCATCCTTTAGGCCACAACAGCAGTAGTCCCGCCCACCATATAGACCTCCACAGAGAGCTGATGGATAGAGAGGTCGGAGTATGGGGCCTCCTCCTAGGGGTCCCATCAGGACACAGGGTGGACCTAGAGCTCAGTCAACAAGAGATCACCAACAGAGGCCATAGCAAACCACATTTGGATCATCAAGATCCACACCATAGGCTTCTAGGGAACCTACTGGAGGTGTTGATCCTTGGAGAGGATCAGGTGGTTGCTTTGGATGTGGAGTAGTTGGACACTTTTGGAGAGATTGCCCTCAAAACCCTAACAAGGGTAAGGCACCGATTTCTGAGCCAATAGTTGGTGACATGGGATGCATCCACAGGATTTATGTAGTGGTTGAGAACCACCAGGAAGAGCACCAGAGCATAGTCATTGAGACCACAGGTAGCATTGGTGGTATTCCTACCTCTGTATTGTTTGATTCTGGTTCTTCTGATTCTTTCATTGCACCATCTTTAGTAGAGTGATGTAGGACTGGTGGCAGTTAGGCAGGGTCTCAGTTGGGATGTTGAGATGGCTTCTGAGCCAAGATCTCTGTGGAATCCTTAGTTAAGGAGTGTGTTGTGGATTTGGGACCTTCACCACCACCTCAAATCTCTGTATCCTTCCTTTGGGATCCTATGGAGTTATCTTAGGTATGGATTGGTTATCTGCACACAGGGCCAGGATGGATTGTTATCATAAGACTATAGCTTGTGTAGATGATTTGGGAGTTGATTCGGTGATCTCGGGGGTCAGGAGACCCATTTCTATTCACACCATTTTCGCTATGCAGCTTAAGCAGTGTGTGCGACGGGGTTGTCAGATGTATGATGTTACAGTTAGTGACAGATCAGAGGATGGGTCTAGTGGGCCATCACTAGATGATCATCCCATCTTGAGTGAGTTTTCTAATGTATTTCCAGGGGATATAACAGGCATTCCACCCCCACGTGAGATTGATTTTCATATAGATCTAGTTCCATGAGTAGAGCCTATCTCATGGGTACCTTATCGGATGACCACCTCGGAGCTCTGTGAGCTCAAGTTATAGCTTAAGGGCCTTTTAGAGAAGGGCCTTATCCATCCTAGTGTATCCCCTTGGGGTGCACTGGTGATTTTTGTGAAGAAGAAGGATGGATCATTGCAGTTGTGTATTGATTACCGCCAGTTGAACAAAGTGACGATCAAGAATTGTTATCCTCTTCCTCGTATTGATGACTTGTTTGATCAGATGAAGGGATCCATGGTGTTCTCTAAGATTGATCTCAAGTCGGGCTACCATCGGTTGAGGATTTTGGAGGTGAACATTCATAAGACCACCTTCCACATGAGATATGGGCACTATGAGTTCACAGTGGTGCCTTTTGGTTTGACAAATGCCCCTGCAGTGTTTATGAGTTTGATGAATGGGGTATTTAGAACCTTTTTAGATCACTTCATGCTCATCTTCCTAGATGACATTCTGATATACTCACGTACATATGACGAGCACGAGGGGCACCTTCGACAGGTTCTCCAGTGCCTTCGTGAGCAGCAGCTTTACGGGAACTTGGAGAAGTGTGCTTTCTTCTAGACAGAGGTGTAGTATTTGGGTCATATTATTTCTAGGGAAGGTATCGCAGTCGATCCTTCCAAGATTAGAGCCATTATGGATTGGCCAGCACCCACTACAGTGACTGAGGTGTGCAGCTTCATGGGTTTGATAGGTTACTACTAGAGATTTGTTTAGGACTTCTCTTGGATTGCACACCCTATCACTTCCCTTCAGAGGAAAGGGAAGAAGTTTGTTTGGTTAGATAGATGTGAGTAGGCCTTCAGGACACTGAAGGAGTGCCTCACTACAGCACCCATTCTTGTAGTTCTGGATCCATAGGGTGAGTTCTTTGTTTGCACAGATGCTTCTTTAGCAGGGCTTGGAGGTGTGTTGATGCAGGAGGGTAGAGTTGTAGCTTTTGAGTCTCACAAACTCAAGGATCACGAGCTTAATTATCCTACCCATGATCTTGAGCTTGTGGTAGTTGTGCATGCTTTGGTTAGATGGAGACATTTTCTTCTTGGATGGAGATTCACACTCAGGATAGATCATTTGAGTCTTCGCCACCTCTTCACGCAGCCCAATCTAAACGCTCGTCAAAGGCGTTGGATGGAGTTTCTTTGTGAGTATGACATGGAGATAGAGCATGTGAAAGGGAAGGAGAATGTGGTAGTAGATGCTCTCAGCAGATGGATACATGTGGCTATGGATACCTCAGTGAGCACAGATTTACGGAGCAGGATTCTTCAGCAGCTTCCTCTTGATAGCTTCTACATGGCAGTACAGGTAGAGATCGAGTCATAGAGACCCCTTGAGGGGAATTTTGATGGATTTTCCTTAGAGGCAGATGGTCTTCTTAGGCATAGAGGTAGGATATATGTTCCCAGAGATGGAGGCTTGAGGTAGGACATCTTGGTAGAGGCACATTGTGCACCCTATTCAGCCCATCCCGAGGTGAAGAAGATGCACGCTACCTTGAGACAGTTGTACCATTGGAGAGGACTTCGTCGAGATGTGGCTCAGTTTTTGTCACGATGTTTAGAGTGCTATAGAGTTAAGTCTGAGCATCAGCATATAACAGGTCTTCTTTATCCTCATGCCATACCAGAATGGAAGTGGGACACCATTTCCATGGATTTCATTGTTGGGCTACCTATGTCGAGATATCACCACGACACCATTATGGTCACGGTTGATAAATTGACAAAAGTGGCTCACTTTTCTCCTGTGAAGACCACTTATACAGCTAGAGTAGTGGCATGAGTATATTTGGATGAGATTGTCAGGTTGCACGGGATTCAGTGGAAGATCATTTATGACCGTGATCCTTTGTACACTTCACATTTCTAGACTACCATGCAGTATGTCCTCAAGATGAGGATTAACTTCAGCACAACATATCACCCTGAGACAGATGGACAGACCGAGTGAGTGAATCAGATTTTAGAGGATATGCTCAGGATGTATGTGATGGATCAGCAGTCTAAGTGGGAGGAGTACCTGTACTTAGTGGAGTTTTCCTACAATAATAGTTTTTAGAGTTCTATAGGCATGGCTCCTTTTCAGGCGTTATATAGTAGATAGTGTAGGACACCTCTTAGCTGGGATATGTTAGAGGATAGAGTATCTCTTAGACCAGCTCTTTTATAGGACATGGAGTAGTAGATAATTTTGATCAGATAGAGATTGCAGGAGGCACAAAATAGGAAAAAGAAGTATGTGGATCAGCATAGGATTGATTGTAGCTTTGATGTGGGCATGAAGGTGTTCCTTTGTGTTAGACCACATAAGAGCCCTATCAGTTATGGAAAAGGTTCTAAGTTAGCTCCTAGATTTGTTGGTCCTTTTGAGATCTTGGAGTGTATCAGCCCTTTGGCCTACCATCTAGCATTGCCACCCATCTTGTCTCATGTGCATGATGTGTTTCATGTTTATGTCCTTAGGAGGTACATTGCAGATCCTTCTCATGTGTTGGATTTGACATCATTACAGGTGCAGTATTAGGGGCAGGTGACGGTGGAGCCTGTCTGTATCATAGATCGCAAGACCCTAGGCCTTCGAGGTAGAGAGATTGATCAGGTATGGGTGCAGTGGGACATATATGATGAGACTGCAGCCACTTTGGAGGATGCCACAATATTACGAGTGTAGTTTCCACATTTGTTCTAGTGACTTCCAGGAGGAAGTCGAGTCTAAGGGGAGGGGGATGTAGTGCCCACTTCCCTTTGACACTTTTAGATACTGATTTTGATACTATTGATCATATTATGGACACTATTATGTTTTGTTTTAGTATGATGGTTAGATGTTAGATCATGGATTATTATTGATCTAGATTCGGTTATTATGCATGATGGTTACTAGAGACATTTTTATATGAGGTTGATAATATACTGTTTGACATGGACATATTATGGATATTGATTTGGACTTGTGTTGATATTTTGAGTAGATCTAGTATGGTAGATTCTTGATGATGATATAGTTGATTGATTAATTGAAAATGATAATGTTGAATTCTTGATATTGTTGTGATTCATGTGTTTAGATGATCTTGAAATGTTGTTTATATCATTTTGGATGTTCTGATATGGCCATGAGGCTGAAGGAGGTATTTTCATTTTGTAGGTTAAAAATCACAACAATGTCGGGGGACTGGAGACTAACCATATTGAAATTCTGGGTGAAATCAACAAGGTCACCATGGCAACTGTGTTGTTCATTTGTGTGTTGAGTTATGTTAGGATTTCCCATGGGGGGATCTCCATTACATGTGACCATGGGATATGTGTTTTATTTATGTGTTCCTTTTTGAATTATTTTTGTATGTATTTTATTTGTAATGTGTTCCTTCTTTTAATTAATTTAAATGTGATAGATTAATGTGATAGTCATATAGTTAAATTTTATTTAAAATAAATTGGGATATGGAATGAAATAAATAAAGTTGTTATAAATATTAATGTGGTAGGAGTGTGTAAGTGATGTTGTAAGAAATTTGTAAGAGTCTTGTAAGGTAGATTTTGGAAGGTCAAGCACTCCATCTTTTATGAAATTCGAATTTGTCCTTGGAGGCCAAATTTGGAGGCTTGTGGGACAAGTTAAACTTGTCCCACACCTCTTAAAATGATCCACCAACCATGCCTATGGTTTGGAGGTTAAATGTAGGCATTTATATTTCATTTTGAAGTGATAATATGTAAGTTTTAATTGCACTTCCCTTACATGTTTTAAGTTTGGTCCTTTTGGAGTATGGGCATTTTTGGAGTATGTAAGTGATTTTGTCATTTTTATTTATTGTGATTTGGTGAAGGATGTTAACTTCCCTCTTGGGGTTGAGGAAGAATGATGTGGCATCCCACATGGATCCACATCATCCTCTTCTCTTCCCTCTCTTATAAAAGTGAAACTCCTTGCTTGTTTATGGTTGTTGAAACTTTGTTCATTTCCTCTTGGGGGCACATTTTTGCTTGCTGTTTTTGGAGCTTGTTGTGGAAGAGCTTGGAGTCTTATTGCATGCTTATACCTTGCTGATTTTGGACTACACTTTGACATTTGGAAATCTTGTGAGCTTGGAACAAACTCCATTATGGAGAGGTAGGATCTTGAGTATGTGTTTTAATTGTTTTTCCTTCTCTTGCATGCATGTTTGAATGGTGTTTGTGTTTGCATTCTTGGTTGGTTGGGTAGAATGCTTAGGGCATGGTGTAGGAGAAGGCTATGGGGATTTCATATGGGGGGCATAAGGGATTGCCAATGGCACTGTTTTATTGAGGAGGGAGTTTTGGTTTGGGATCCACCTTGGAAAAGAAACTGCTTGCATTTCTTACTCTTGGGGGAGCATAAGGAGGGGTTGGGAGATATAAGGTTTATGGGGTTGATATGTTTATTGGCGGTATGCATTTTGGTGGATGCCTAATTCCAAATTGGGAGGCACAAGGAGTTTCCCCATAGTTCCTTCTCTTGTTGGCTTTCTTTATCAAGCCTATGTGTTGTATGAATTGTTTCAAATGCAGTTGGGAACTGTTGTCTTGTTTTGAACTGTGCATTTTATTGATTGTATGCAATGTGAATGTTGATTCTATGTGATAGAAGCCTTTATTTCCATGTGTTGATATTCATGCTCCATTTCAATATGGTTGGGGCTCGGGGGCCAATGAGGAAGGATGGCTTCTCCTTTCTCATTGGATGTCTTGGTTGGGTGGAGAGCATTGCCTTTCCCCCTTCCTTGTTGTGATCAAAGTTGCAAAGAAGAAGAAACAAGCATGCTACTGTTTGGAGAAGGAATTTCATAGTTTGACAGTCATTTCCCTTTGAGTAATTCAATGTAACTTCTCCCATTTTGAGTGGATGAATGTATAAATGTTGTAATGTGAAGCATTGCATTGTTAATGGAAGTTGTAGTTGCATTGAGGAATATAAAGAAGAATTACACTTGTTTTATGTTTTTGGAAAGAAATGTAAAGGATATTATAAGCATTATAATTTGTATTTTGTAATCGAATTGGAAGAGTGCTAAGTTGTAAAAGTGTCATTGAATTATGAATAAAATATTTAAGTAGTTTCAAAATTGGATTGTATAGTGGAATTGTTTTCCTGTCCAAGAATGATATCTCTGTTTTGAAAAAGAATAAGAAACAGTGTTGTTATTGTATGTACTATAGCTTGAAATCAAATAGAATGGAAAGTAACAAAATTTTATTGATGATCAACGAATGATTGCATTCCTTTCTCAAAAGTGTTTAACCTTGTTCATATGCTATCTTCTCTTTTGAAAGTCTGAGTTTTACTTGCAATGAGAAACCTTTGTTTGGAATGTGGAAAGAAGAATGCATATGGAATGAAAGTCAATGTTATTTTCCTTGCAAAATGTATATTAAAAATGAAATTAGAGATGTAGTTTCATTTAGAATTGGATGGAAGATTTAATAAACAATGTATTTGACTAATTTAGGAATCACATGCACATTTAAATGACAAAATGGAGATTCCAATTTAAAGAAATAGTTCACTGTAATATACTTCATCCTGGCAATTCACATTTTAATAAAAATGAACAGTTCATACTTGCACTAAACAATAAGTTATGAAACATTGAAAATTAGACTTAGTACTACCTAAGGAACTCAAATTCACTATAACAGTCAAGAATGAATCTCCAAAACTTAATGAATTTCAATTCGGAGCTTGCATAGTCATTTTTCCGTCTATTGCTGGAAAAATGCAACCTTGAACAGATTGGATAAATTGACTTCCCTAAAACACTCTAAACCCTCCCTAGACTGATCCTCCATTTATTTTTGACATGTTAAGCGAAGGAGGAGTTCTAATTTTATCAAAATCATAAGCTGGAAATTACCAGTTTGCCAAATGAAGTCCTGCATATCGTTTTTACAAAATTCACCCTTTAAAATTCATCAGAAAAAATTTGATGTTCCTTGTTCAAAGAGGGCTTCGAAAGATTTTCGAAAAGTCCCTGTTTTCCCAAAACCGAGCTTTCTAGCTGAAGTTATGACACTTTGAAGTTTTTGTGCCTTGGCAGGAAAATTTGGGAAAATTTTCCTTGGCGGGCCCGCAACCCAAAAATTTCCCATCGAAATTGCCCTTAGAAAATTTTCAAAATTTTGGGCTCGGGAAAATTTTCACTTTTCCCTCTGCCGGCCCGCAGCCAATCAGAGGTTGCCACGTGTCCTCCAGGGGCTGAGGTGGAGGCGAGGATAAATTTTACCCCCTTAAACTTTTTGAATTTTTTTTTTGGAAAATTTTCACTTTTCCCTCTATCGGCCCACAGCCAATCAGAGGGTGCCACATGTCCCCTTATGGCTACAGTGGAGGTGTGGGTTCTTTTAAAAACCCTTAGCTTTTATAAAAAAAATTGGGAAAAATTCCCATGTTGATCCCACCGGTCTGCGGGCAATGAAAGTGTGCCACGTGGCACCTTGGGGGTGGCAGCAGAGGTTCGGGAGAAATTTCATTTTTGGGCCTTTGGGGAAAAATTCTAAATCTCCTCCCATGGCCCACTTTTTCGCCTTCTCCCTCAGATTTCCTTCTTCTGCAGGTGGATGGACCCACGCGTCCTTTCTTTCTTTTTTCCCCCCTCGAGCACTTGGCACTAAATTCCTCCACCACCCCATCCCTCCTTGGTCTTCTTCAGCTTTGAATCCTCATGTTCCATGTGTCACCTTGTGGCTATGGTGGGTGCATGGACCCGTGCACTTCCTTTTCCCTTTTTTCCCTTCATTGGCGCAAAGTGCCAAATCGACCCACCGCTCCGCCTTTTCCCTTTTTTCCTTTTCGCCTTGTGCCAGGACCTGACACGTGTCCCCTAGGAACCCACGAGGGCGTGGAGTGTTCTTTGAATTTGAGCCATGTGTTGGGAAAATTTCCCAATGCCACCCCGTGACCCACCAACCCGCCCAAGGTGCACTCCTCCTCCTCTTGCCACGTGTCCCTCTGGGAAAATTTGACCCCAAGACTCCACCCGCTTATATCTTGAGTTCTGTAAGGAGTTAGGAGGAATTATTTATATCACTAGAAAGGTGAGAAAATTTTCTATCCAGTGGGAATGGTTTAGGGAAATTTTGGAAGAATTAAGTATGAGAAAAATCCAGTTAAAGTTTTGAGCCTGTTAGAGAGAAGGCATGGGGTAAGATTACTCCCTGAATCTAACTAGAACATGTAACCCTAATTTTGGAACCCTGTGAACTTGTTATAAGTTAATAAAGGAAACTTGTGTATTAGTAAACAGGTTTTTTCCGGAACCTATTAGTGAAAACTGATGTCTTGCAATTTAGTTGTAGACACTTCAAATCAATAAAAAAATATCCCATAATTCTCTAGCTAACCCTAGGTTATTTCTTTGGTCTCAAGTGGTTTTTTAAATGGGCACTACATTGTTGTTGCAGGATGTTAGCATGATGAAGGCTTTAAGCATTCCGATCTATGACTAATATATCATTCTACAGTGCATGTTCAGATTTAGATCTAGAAAATAATAGACTTAAAAGATAACCATGATGAAATAAATCATGCAAAACTAAACTATAACCATGATAACACCTTGATTCAGTCCATAATCTCCATTATATTAAATGTAGTAATACACAAAAGCTTCCTTAAAATAATAGTAGTATACACTCATGCGCGTAACAGATTTGTCAGCATAATCTCACTATACCCTAGTTCTCACACGTATATCCTATGCTATACAGTTCACTACATATTTATAGGGGTGGGGAATTTCCCTTCACCACTTACCTAATCCCAAAATAGGTCACATTCTATTATTAGCCAGGTGCCTTTACAAAAATAGCCACACATGAAAGTGCGCTAACAATAAACTAATTTTGGTTAACTGATAGTAGTAGATCTATTCTCATCATGTATCCATGTAAAACACTTCGTATCTGATCCTCCAAAAATATCCAATGCATGTCACACAAGTCTTTGACCGGTTTGTGTGCTCCGCACACTATTTACAAAAATAGATCCTCATCGTAAAAATGGATAAGTCCTGAACCTATTTTTTTTCTTTGTGTGTGATCCTTTCTGATACTTCCGCACCTTTGAATGTGCTCTACTTTCCCACGTGAACCTTCTGTATTTTCTTTGCTAAGTTCTAGAGTATGACTGATCAACATTACCCTACACTAGTTGCATTTACACCCTGATAATGGTTGTCTCTAAAATGAATCAAAGAATATGAAATAGAAAAACAGAAAGAATTTTGATGAATAGAAGAATGTATTTACCCTGTAATATCTTTTTCTTCAACCTGAATAATCAATTCGAGATATTATTATGTTATCTCCACCTCTAAGGTTTGCCAATAATTAAGAGCAGCCTCTGGCTTCTCTGGAATATCCATTACAATTGAATCTAACTCATCCCTTGCAATCTCTCCCTTCTCATTCTGCAAGACCAACACAATGCTGGACATGCCGGTCATTCTCCCTTCAAATAGGTCCATATTTTGCACAATGAGTTTCCCAAGCTCATCTAGCCTTTCCTTGTGTGGTTTTTGAGCTGTTGTAAGGACCTCGCACTTATGCTTAACAATTGTTAATCATTCTATGCAGTCCAATGTCTCATCTTTCATGGCCTTCAAGGCCTCATTGTCTTCCAAAATGGTTGTGGTCCTTATAATGGCCTCTTACGCTATACAAATATTTAGTGCTTGATCTGCCTTCTTTAGTTCCTCCTGTAAGCTCTAAAGCAATCCCTCATATAATGCAATCTTCCACATCATTGAAGCCTTTTCCTACTCTACTTCCTATGTTGGATCCTTTTTTCTCACATGCGCGGAGATTCATCTTCAATTACTAAGTCCACCAATTTACTTACATAATATATTTCTGAAGGAAATGTTTTGGGTACCTTTGGCTCTAAGTGTGGCCTAGCCTTCATGACATTGTCTCCAATCTCCTCTATCATGCCGATAAAAACATCGTCCTCCTTCTATGCCAAGTCCTTTTTCCAATTTAGGCGTGCTATTTCCTCATCCTTGGTCTTGGTCTCCTCCCTTAGTGCCCTAATTATTGCAGGTTTATCCATATCCCATTGTGCCACCTCTATTGAGACTTTCACCAAAGCATTGCTTACTTTCTCATTTGACATAACAATAGGCTTTATTGTTATGTGTCTAGCCTGAGGTGACTTTTTCAACCTCCTTGATACGCATTACTCCTCACAAAAATTAAATTCTGGTGCATCCATGTGCGTATGCATAGACCATGACAATTGCTTCCTTATGCACATACTTTACATATTTTCATCCATCAACTCCCAACCATACAACTCCTTTTGTGTCATTGTGCTCTAGAAATGGGAGCAGACAATTTTACTTGTTTCCTCGACATAGCCCATGACTGGTGGAATATATTCCCCACTTGTTCTTATTGATCTAGGCTACTTAGGAACTTGGGATTCAAGATTTAGAACTTGTGCTACTATGTCCTGAGAAGTCTCTGTTGTTGTCTCATCTGCCCCTTTTTCTCCCTCTTCTCAATCCTTCATTTCTTTATCTTTTTGTTCTTCCACATTCTCTGAGGGTGTAGGATAATTGGGCGTGCTTTCCTCAGAATCTTCCGCTTCCTCATTCAACTTTAATTTCCTTCTTATTTTCTCAGTTATCTTCTTCTGTTGAGAGATTCGAGGTGATCTATGCACCGATTGCGAAGTAGCACCTAGGGTCCTTGTTCTCCTAAATACACTTTTAAAATGACACTCTCCTTAGATTGCTTCCAATTCCTCATCATCTCCTTCTTGTGGCTGAGGTGGTGTAGTTACACACTCAACTTCTTCCTTATTTGGAGGATGTATTTTTCCTCTATGCTCCAAACCACCACTATCCTCATGCTCTTCTTCTTCATCATCTAATTTAATTTTTTATGTGGACTTAGGCACTGGAACATTTTCCATTGTACGCTTACCTTTTGGTGGTCTTGGGAGCGCAAAATAATTCTCCACATACTTATTGTTTTCCATCTTAGGTTTGAGTTATAGGTACACAAGTGCTTCTCCAATGTCTCCAATTGCCAAGCTTACAAGATTCATGCTTATAATATCTGAAATAATCCTTTCAATGTAGGCAATCCACCCTGGATATACATATTTATTTCTCAAAGTGTGGTAGTCACAATCTACCTTGTCTACATTGAATTTTATATAGCGCACATCTGAAAACAGGTGAACTGATGCCTGAAAATACCTTACTGTGAAGTCATATGGAATTTTGCACCATGGGCTCTAAGCCCCATCCTTCGCCACAAATCACACAATACAAAAATATTAGTAGACTACAAACTAAACTACCTTTCCCACCATCGAAGGTAAATACTTAGGTATGTGCCACTCTTCTTCAAACGTCACGTGGAGTATATTATATCACATCTCTTCCCTCTGCTTGAATGGTCTGTTCATTGATCCGTCACACAAGTACTTGCCAAATCTTTCCGCAGGTGACTTGTGTTTTATGGGGTACTCTCAAATGTCCTCATTTGTCCCATCAGGAACCCCAATCTCCATAAACATTAAGGACAATAACACAAATCCAAAACTTATTCTATCACCCGTATGTGCTTCTTCAATGATTGTCTTTGCTATGTGATCTACAATATTGTATACCACTCCTTGATGCATCTTCTTTGTGACGTGTAGCCACATTGTGTTTACCTACGACCATCTTCCTTGGTCATTCAACTTTGTTACAAGATGTGTAACTGCATGCACTATTGGGTACTTATTCAATTTGTCAATTTTCATGCCATGCGGACCTTTAATATACCCCAGCTCCTTTTTGTCTCTAGGATTGTAGTCTTATCAGTTAAGTCACTATCTAGATCCACTCCTGAGGCCCTTAGTCCTGTCAAAGTTGAAATCAAATTAGTTGTGATTCTAACCCTCCATCCTGTGAAGTAGAAGAAGTCCTCATGGATTCTACTCATCAACCACTGATACAATGGTTCATACTTATGAAATTATGGCAGCTCGTATAACTAGTAGACTCCATTTTTCTTCAGTAACTTTTCAACCGCGTCATCGTATATTGGCATATCTTCTGATGTGCACTTGTTTGTTTTTGTTCTCAGCAATACATCAAGATCCTTCTTATTATCTGATGTTCGATGGTTATAATAATTGATTTTACATTGGCGGATATGGGAATCCCATTCTTGTCCCACAATCACACCCTCTCAATACTACATTTTTGAGAAATTACTCTCGGGAGCAATTTCTTCTTCCACTTCAACCTTATTCTTCCCTTTATTTTCTTTTGCAGGTGCTTTCTTTGGTGCCATTTGAAAATTTTCTCTTTTATTCCCCTTGTAATCTAGTAATTCAAAACCCTAGTTTAAATCTTCATACCCTAGTGGAAATTGTGTGCCCTAGCTCATTTATAATGCATCTACTTTCTCAAACCCTTCACCTATGGGAACACAAGCTTCTCCTATGCATAACCCTTCTCTCCACATCTGGTTTCACACTCTTCACACCTCTACATGACTGCTCAGCTCATTCGCACTTATCCCTTTTCAAATTCTCTCAATTGCAACGGTAAAAATGAACTCGCATCCTGTCCTTATCTAGAATTTCAAGAAGTTAGTGAATTTATTTCTCCTCTACCTACCAATAATCCTCTCATTACTCAACCATTTTTCATTCTTTCATTGCAGTTCATCTTCATGCCCAAGCTATAACCTTCTAGCTTTCCCTTCTACCCCTTGGCTACAGAATTCTCTTCAGCACACTTCCATGCGCCTGAGTACCTCATCACTGTGCCTTCCACTGTTAGTCTTCCTGGCCTCTACATACCTCATAGTATACTTGTTTCTTCATTCCTCTCTATCTATGGTCCTTGTGTTCAGAAGTAATCTCACTTGTTTTTCAATTCTCCAACCTTGAATAACACCCGTAGATAGTTCCTTTCATGTGTATTTATTTCCATAAGTCATGTACTTGGATATCAACAACCTACCCCACACTAAGGGTACGTGTAGTCCTTTGTGTATAAAAATTCTTCAACTAGTAATTAGCTTTTGGCACGTAAACATGCTTTTTACACAAACACACCAAGTAAATTGAAAAAGCATAGTGAAAAAGAAAGAAACACATTAAGGAAATTCAAAATTGAAAACCTAATCTAAATGGAAAAACTACCTTATAACAAACACCAAGAAGACTTATTTATAGTAGGGCTTCAGCCTACTCTCATTGAAGTAACCAAGTAACCATATTCCATCAAGTGCATCTAATTGATAAGATCCTGATTCGAGTATGTGAGTGATAACATACGGCCCCAAATAATGTACCTTGATTTTTTCTAGATGGCGCAAAAAATTAGAATCATAAAAGAGCACCATCTTTCCTATCTCAAGCTTTGTATCCCTGATGTGCCTATCATGCCATGCTTTCTTCTTGGTTTTCTCTTTTTTTCAACTCTAACATGTTATGGCTCATCGTTCATCTAGCTTAATTAAATTTTCAATTCGTTTTTCTAATGTTTTCTCATCAACAAGACCTCCAGCGTGTGCAATCCACAAATAAGGTAACATAAATTCCATAAGAAGAACTGCTTTTACACCAAACACTAACTGAATTGGTGTGGATTTTTTTAACCTTTTATATGTTGTTTGATATTCCCAAAGTACTACAGATACTTTATCACCCCAATCCTTCCTTCCAACATCACAGATTTTTGTCAATGTTTGGCTCAGAATTTTGTTGAAAGTCTCAACAGTTCCATTTTCTTAGAGATGATAGGGTGTAGTCTTATGGTGTGCAATCATGAATTCATCCAATAAGATTCTAATTGTCTCATTAAGAAAATGTGTGCCCCTATCACTGGTCAAACTTAAAGGACATCCATACCTTGTAATAATGTTTTCCCATAGAAACCTGACTACTATAGCTACTGTAAAATCCTTTGTAGGTGTTGCTTTTGCCCACCTTGTCAAATAATCTATGTAAGTTATGATATAGTGTGATCCAGTTTTGTGTGCAGCTGGTGGAATAGGACCCACAAAATCTATAGCCCATTTCTCAAATGGATCTGCACTAGTAATAGGTCTCAGAGGAATTTCATCTCATTGACTTGGTTTCCCAAGACAATGAAAATGATCACAAGCCTTACAAAATTCCTTACAATATTTATACAGGGTCTCCCACCATAATCCAACAAGTAGAATCTTGCGCGCAATGGCATCACCTGTATAGTGGAAACTTATAATACCACCATGAGCTTCTTCCATAATATCTATGCGCTCATGTTCCAGTATAAAATGATGTAATACCTCATCCTGGCCTAGCTTGTACAGGTCATCGTTGATCAACATGTAGGGGGTTGTGCCTATAGGAAGTTGTTTCTTCTCCAAGGATTTAATTCCTTCTGGTGCCATACATGTTCATAGAAAGACAAAAATGTCCTCTAGTTCTAATGGTGCTTGTTGTAACCTATATAATTATGCATCTAGCATGGTATCTTCAATTACCTGTGCTTCTTCTCCTGGCTATATTCTGGATAAATAATCTGATCTAGAATTTCTTTTCCCTAGTTTTACCACAACTCTGAAATCAAATTCTTGAAATAAAAGCACCCATTTGTATATGTACCCTTGTAGAATGGGCTTGTTTACCAAATACTTTAATGACATGTGATATGTATAAAAGATGAATGATATAGCTAGCAGGTACTGTTAGAATTTATGTAGCACATAAATCATTGACAAGGCTTTATGCTTTGTAGTTGTGTAATTCTATACTACAGGAGTTAGCATTCTACTAGAAAAATAGAGAGGATGATCTATAATACCTTCTCCTGGTTGAGCCAAAACCATAGCAATGGCCATGCCAAAGGTGTCAACATGTACATGAAATGGTTGGTCCCACAAAGGAAAACATAGAATAGGCGTGGTAGTAATTTTCTCCTTCAATGTCTCGAATGCAAACTGCTGCGGATATCCCCAGTAGAACGTACCTTTCCCTTTCAGTAAATCCTCAATGGTGTGGAAACTTTGGCATATCCTTTGATAAACATTCTGTAATATCTGGTATGACCCAAAAATCCACGCACCTCACTCTGACTAGTAGGCTCTCTTAGGCCTATAATGACTACAACTTTGGCTAGATCAACTAACAAACCTTCTGTATAGATTATGTGTACTAACACTATCCCAAACAACATAGAAAATATGCACTTCTTGATGTTCAAAGAGATACTGAACTGTCTACATCTTTTAAATATTAAATGTAGATTGTCACAATGATCCTTAACTAATCCATAAACTGTCCAATCATCTAAATAGATTTGTAAGAAGTTGTGAATAAATTCCTTGAATGCTTGAACAACTATGCACGAAAATACAGTAGGTGCATTTTTCAGACCAAAAGGCATTATAGTATAGGCTAAGCTACCCCATTTAGTAGTAAATGAATTTTTTTCCTGATCCTCTTAGGCAATCCAAAACTGATGATACCCAGAGAACCCATTTATAAATGAATAGATTTTGCACCTTGCAACACCTTATAGTATTTCCTCAATGAATGGCATAGGAAAGGGATTAGTCACACATGTAGCATTCAACTCCCTGTAGTGCACTTAGATCCTAATCCGTCCATCCTTCTTGATACTGATCACCATTGGAATAACCCATTATGAATCCTCAAGGGTCTTGATGATCCCAGGTGTCAACATTTTTTCAATATCTTCTTTGAAATTTTTATATAAGTTGGGGTTCATCCTATAGGGTCTCTTTCTAACTGGGTGTGCACCCTCTTTAAGCTTTATCTTCATCTCCCCTAATGATTCATGCATGCCTTTAAGTTCATGGTACCCCTCGGGAATAAGTCCTGATAATACCTTAATAACTCTATGATTTTTTGCCACTTCAGAGTCTGACCAATAGTCTCCAATTATGGCTTCCTTAGGCTCATCATTTGATCCAATATTCACCTTCTTTATCTTCATAGGTTCATGATAGGCGCGCGTGGTCTTATCTACACTATCTAACAACTCGTGCCTACTTGTTGAATTGTTTACATCTAGATTTTCTACTTCTTCATCATCCACTAAGTAGGCCATTTTTACCTTTTCTTTCTCAATGCAGGAGTGTTGAAGTAGTGTGGCATAGACTTCTTTCTCTTCAACAAGACGTGCTCCTGAGTTTCCTTCATCTAATAACTCCTGAATTTCTTCTTCCTTGACACTATCTCCCATAGTTAAGCACTTTATGACTCTTAATGATTCTTTCATTGGAAGTTTAGTAGAGAAGAATTCAAACGTTTGGGCCATTCCTACAATTAATTCCTTCCAATTTCCAGTCTCTCTATGGAGTTCTACATATACATACCAAGCACACACGCACCCTTGTAAAGTGGAATAAAAATTGTGCACCCATAGCAAAGGTGGTAAAGCTTCCTACCCCTCTGTCCAGAGTCTCTCACACTTCTAAACGTGGCACTGAATAGGTTGATTACCATGATAAGTTCATATTTGAGTAGGTGCATTGCTCATGAAGAACCTAGTAGGAAGAGAAATCCTAATTTCATTCCATCCTACAAGATTATCCTTGTGGGCCACCCACCAACATGTTGCTATCCCACGTGGTGTATATGCTAGCATATTTCTTCTTTCTAATGGATCTATCCACTATTCCTCCATGGTGTGCAGGAATACCATAGGATATCCTTCTCTGGTGTAATAAGGTACCGATTTTTTACCTATCCTCCTGACATAACGCAATTTTCTTACCTTAGAAAATATGCTCTTGACTTCACGTCCTACCAAATCATAAGTTCTATGAGCCCAATTATCGCAAGCAACACTTGTAGTATGACTAATAGATTGTGCATCCTCGCACTGAATTATTACTTCTTTAGTTGGCTTAAGCATCTCTAGATCTCGGATGGTGCATACATAAATCCTATTCAGATCTTCTTCACTTAAGGTCTCAACATAGGGTGCAAATTTTCCATCTGTTAAAGGGATAATAACTCTCTCCTCCTTTTTTTCAAAAATGATATAACCCTGTTTGAACCAAAGATCAAAATTATTTTCATAGCACCAAGGATGCCCCAATAGAGCTAGGAAGCTATCCGACTCTACCAGCAATAAAACCTCAAAATCTCTAGTGAACTTGGCTCTTTGTATGGTAATGGATGCATCTTTCAAAACTCTGATGGGATTTGCCTTAGTCTGATTAGCCATGAACAATATATTAGAATATGGTTGCAATGGGGGTCTTCCCATTTGTACGCATGCATCCAAAGTAAGAACATTGACTTTCGTGCATGTATCAATCAATATATTACTCAATAACAACCCATCCACAACAACATTCAAAGTTATTTCCTTGTCATAATTTAGGCTATGAGGGGGAATATTTGCATGTAGGATCTTCCATTTAGTCTTAAAACTTGAGCGTGGAGTGTTTCCTTTTAACCATTTCCCTGACAGTGGAATGATATTATCCCGGAGAAAAAAATTGCACACTTCTCTCAAGTCATATACATTAGTTTGGACCATCTCTAATAATTTATTTTGCTCCATCTTCTGTGATTGCTCCTTCAAATATTTTATTTCACCCTGATATTCCTAAGTACCTCCATGGTTTCCTAATAAACCTCCTTCTGATGAGTAGGATCTGGGTACTATGCATGTAGAGCCTCCTCCTTAGTGATGGTAGGCTTATGTTGCAATGCTTATCTAGCATGTGCCACCTCATTATGGGTCATGATCTTTACTTGCAATGCCTCAGAATCTACTTACAACTTAGGAATCCACTGATTTTCCATAGTGTGTTGTATCCTAACCATCCCTACACATTTCTTTTCTTGTATGCTACTTACTAAGATGCTCGTAGAAGATATGGTTCTTTCCATAGAAAGAACATGTAATATTTTGGGGACATTTTCACTTGTAGTGGTAGGGATATCCGCAAGTATAACACACTCCACAAGGGAACTCACTTCTTCCCCCACCATGGCCTCATCCTCTAAATCCACCATGGTACCCTCGACCTCTGCCATGACCACCTTCAAAATGCCCTTCATTCTGATCATAGTGTGCCTGATTGTGATCTCGATCTTGATGCTCGTTCTTTCCTTTAGAGTTATCTGAGACTCCTATCTATCATAAACCAATATCCATAGCATCATATATTTGACCAATCAGCCAAAAATATTTCGTGTCATGAGTCGTGGACCTGAAGATTTTACAGTAGCTTGAAATTTTCTTCCTTATTATGCGTTGTAATAATAGGCAGTGGCTAGCATCATGGTTTAAATGACACATCTCACAATTTAACAATAATGAGTGCACTGATCTACGAGGAAAAATATCCTTTGTGTGACCTTCTACTTCATAATCTATGCACCAAATCCCTATGCACGTCTCATGTGCTGAATTTTTCAATAGTTTCTCCAACTATTTTTCCATAGCTATGATATGTGCTTCTAAAAATGGGCTCACCCTAGTGTCTATGCTTCCAACCACCTCAATTCATAAGGCTGCTTCAAGCACTTCTCATGGATCAGTGTATGTCTTATGTGATAATTCCCTCCTAAAAGAGCTAATCAGGCCTCCAACGAACCATTGTGTGTACTAGCTTACACATATATCATAAGAAAGCTTAGATAACAATGTTTTAAAATGGTCGTCATACTCTCTGACACTTTCAATAGTTCCTTTCTTAATATCCTTGAGTGTACTTATACTCTTCTACTCAAACTCAGGGACGTGAAACTCTTTAAGGAATGCATATTTTAAAGTTATATAGTCTACACAAGTCTGGGTCAAAATTTTTGTACCAGCTGTGTGCATGTTCTTATAACATAGTAGCAAATTGGCTTTCCCTACACTCAAAATCTGTGATTCCTTTTGCGTGCCACAATATTTCACACACATGCACATGTTCAACAACATATTTTATGCCCCTATACTCTATAAGATGAAGAGACATATCCATGTAAATATTCTAGGGTTGGTGCGAACCTTGCCCACCTAATCCAGAACCTCCTATATTTCCTCTACCTAGCCACCAAATCCTTCGGAACTTTAGCTACCTATACCTCCTGATCCCAAACCTATAGCTGGGGTTGGACTAGAAGATGTACTTCCCTATGTCCCAAAATTAGAATTGAATTGTACCCTAATAGTCTACGAAGAGTTACCACTCCTAGAGGTTAGTCTAAAAATCGGTGTACCTATATTCTAAATTGATGATACACCCAAAAAGGTACTCCCATATAACAACGAAGTCATTTACACTACCATCACTATGCCTTTCATAATACTTGCTCCTACTCTCCCACTACTTGAATTAGCTTGATGACTATTTATTGTACTAGATGTTGGAAAACCAAGCACAAGGGAAAGGTTGCCAGGTGGATTCAAATGTGCTCCCACAGCCCATGTTGTCTCTACTGACGTGCTTCTGTGTGAAGACAAAGAAGGATCCTTGTCATAATTTCCCAGATGGGGGAGCTCCTAATGCTCAAGCTCCACGTCTCCTCTATGTGAGCTCCAAATCCTTCATGAGCCATCTCTCTCCTCAACACCATCCACTCTGAAATGTCACGTTGCTTCTCTACCTCCCTCTCACACACCTCATTATACCTAAGCCTCCTTTCCTCTCTCTTCCTTTCTTCCACTAGGTTTTCCATCTTTTACCAACCCTTCTCCTACCCCCGTGCATGGTGGGGTTTAGTTAGCCATTGGTTTAATCTCCAAATTCAAAGTTACCATCAAGATCTTGATCGCCGATGGAATGCCTTGTAAGTAAGTTCCCCTTGGATATCGTAAAAACTAGAATTCAGCTAGCTTTGGGCATAAATAAGTGGAAATTGAGTAGTCCAAGATATAATTGTTGAAAACACCATGAAACCACGTATCCATAATGTGATTCCAAATTATATCAACATTATAAAGGATATGGAATTCTTCCTGCGTCCAGACAAGTGCGTGATACCTCCAATTCCATTTAGATGCATAAGAAATCAACCACTCATATAATTCTATTGAAAAGATAGCGAAAAATCTCTCATATAAACTTTCATACAAATTTTGTTCCACCCACATGCGTGCGTTAAACTTAGATACAATGTTGAACTGCTATGCGTATTCTTCTTCCAGATCATGTATCCACTCCTCAATACTTTCTAAGGTCAATCGGTATGTCTTCATCATGAACCATCCTGAAAATAATTGAAAAAGAGGTCCTAGCAACAGAACCAATGATGTAGCCTATAATTCACCAATACAAGCACATGCATGTTGGCACATCACTCAGCCTAGACTGAGTGCTCACTCAAAGCGTGAAAAGGTACCGTACCCCTCTTTAGGGTTGATTTTGTAGGATGTTAGCATGACGAATACTTTAAGCATTCTGATCTATGACTAATATATCATTCTATAGTGCATGTTCAGATCTAGATCTAGAAAATAACATACTTAAAATATAACCATTATGAAATCAAGCATACAATACTAAACTATAACCATGATAACACCTTGATTCAATCCATAATATCCATTATATTAAATGCAGTAATACACATAAGCTTCCTTACAATAACAATAATATACGCTCATGTGCGTAACAGATTTGTCAGCATAATTTGACTATACCCTAGTTCTCACATATATATCTTATGCTACATAGTTCACTACATATTTATAGGGGTGGGGAATTTCCCTTCACCACTTATCTAATCCCAAAATAAGTCACATGCTATGATTAGCCACGCGCCTTAAAAAAAATAGCCACACATGCAAGTGTGCTAACAAAAGACTACTTTTGGTTAACTGACAGTATTAGATCTATTCTCATCTTATATCCATGCAAAATGCTTCGTAGCTGATCCTACAAAAATATCTAATGCATTTCAAGAAATTCTTTGACCAGCTTGTGTGCTCCACACATTATCTCTAAAAATAGATCCTCATCATAAAAACAGATAAGTCCCGAACCCATTTTTGTTCTTCACACACTATCCTTTCTGATACTTCCATGCCTTTGAATGCACTCTACTTTCCCACACAAACCTTCTGTATTTTCTTCGCTAAGTGCCAGAGTTTGACTAATCAACACCACACCATCAACAGTTTATGGAGACACTAAAGTAGACCCTTAAAAACCTGTGAAAAAACCGTTAACAGAAGTTGAAACCGTTGGTATTGATATACAGGAGCTTAGGAAAAGCTCCTACTTTAAGGTTGATAAAGATAAGGTTGAAACTATGAGACTATCATCTGAAGAAGTCCATATGACTGATATTGAGCAAATTCCATATATAGAGATGGAGGCCCAATCTCAAGAAACTCAACTTCTGGGTATAGTTCCTTCAATAGGGTAGAAAGAGGATGTTTAAATGGATGTACAAGAGTTTCAACTGCTTGGAGTTACCATTACTACAATCATTCACAAGTAAAGAGGGAATATTGAATAGTGAAATAGTCATAGTTTATAGTTTCATTGACTAAAAAACTATTGAAACCACCACCATATCAGGTGTATAAGATGAAAATGTTTTTATATCAGATACACTGGTGAAAAAGAGATATATAATTTAAGAGTCATGTACCCAAGCTCAACCGATTAAGGTACAAGAAAAGGATGACATAAAACAAGGAAGGATTGAGGCTGAGGCCCAAGAAAATACTTCTACCCAAGAGTTCCCCATGAAAGATAATTTTAGGATTATATTAGTTGTACAAATAAACAAGCATGTAATGAATAATGCAGAAAATGTAAAACATAAAAGAATTCAATAAAAAAGAGACACAAATTTAACGTGGTTCACCCAAAACGGGCTATGTCTACCAGAAACAACCAATCCTTTTATTCAGTCCAGTCAAACTCTCTCTCATGGTGCCACTACTAATACAATGAGCCTCATACATAATGAACCTTTAAATATATTAGGGTATTTATCATTTTGGGGAAACATAGAAACCCACCTATTAGATATGTGACCCAATAAGGAATGGTCCAGATTTCCCAATGCTTAAATACATATAAAATGTAGCTTTTGGGGGCGCTGCCCCTGAACCCCTACCAAGGGGGCCATCCCCTAGACCCCATAAGGGGGGAGAACCCCCTTATAACCCCCTGTCACTATCAGGCTCCACAACCAACAGATAAGCAACAAGAGGAAATGACAGGTGAGGAAAAATAGATCCCAAAGGAAATAGTTATGAAAGATATCATTCCACCAAGGAACCTAAAAGGGAAGAAAATGTGGAATCTACTAAGGTAAATACTTTATCACAAGATACAAACATGAACTCCACTCATTTTAAAAGTGTGAAAGAAGGTACAAGTACACCTGCTATTTCAGAAAAATATTTGGAGTTGGGTGAAGAATTTTCACCTAATAATAAAGACAAATATGTTTAATAAACTCAATCCCATGATCAAAATAAGGAACAGTCCATATTAGTAGAAATTACAGACCAGGAAACAAGTGTGAAAACACCAACTGCAGGAACACTCACAGTTCAATATGTATCAACAATAATGGTGCCATTCCTTTAGACCACATGTTTTTCTCCTTCAAAGATAGAAGATAATAATGACCCCATGACAAAATGGTCAGGGGGAATTATCTAGGAAAAGGAAAAGAACAAGGAAAAAGGAAAAGAGTTTATCCCAACAAAGGCTTTGGGTATTTCTAATATTGACCTCTAAAAACCTATGAAATATTATAAGAAAGGTAAGATTATGACAAGATCACACTTCGATAAAAAATTGGTCTAAAACCTTGGAAATTTCTACTCCTCATCTTGATATCCCAAAGGATAAGTTAACAATCAGTGACTACAACATTCAACATATCTAATTGGGAAGGCCAATAAGAAGCAATCTTAAGAAGGATGTTGTATCTACAGTAAAGGGACTATTTGAAAGAGTAGATGAGGATAAAATAAGTAAAAAAGAGTTGAAAGAACAATTCAAAACTTTAAATTCATGCTTGCAGAAATTGGTAGTTTCATCAGAAGAAAAATAAGGAGATCTCACTATTACTTCCGAAATAATGAGCACCATAGAAAGGCCACTAAAAAGGTGAAATTTGTTGACAGTTGGGTAGAGAGCTTGTTTGAAAGAGGAAAGAGAGTCTTGGAGAAGGTGAAGAAAAATCTAAATATTATTAAAGACATGATTGAAGAATGCAATAATGAATTATTCTATACCAAGGGAATTCTTCCCAAAATAGATGTCATTAGCTAACTCAGTGGGGAGAAAATTAAAAAGGAAGGAATATTGTCAACTGATAAACTAGGAACTCAATACATTTTGGAAGATTGGTTAAAAATTAGAATGGGTGTACTAAATGATTTTAGGAAAAGTATGGAAGCGAAACAAAACTTGATTAAAATAGGCATTGACATTTTGAATATAAGAGTGAAAGTTTGGTGTTTGAAAAGAATAGAAAAAGTTATTGTGATCTGGAGATGGAATTCTTAATACAATATTTTGAAAGGAATATTCATGATGGGAATTATTCATATGAGGTCATCAAAATATTGATAACTATAGAAAACACAATTGACGACATAATAGTCAAATCAAGAGAGATCAAATACATGATGGGAAAGTGCATGATGGAAATTAATAAGGAAACTATAATCTTCCAAAATCACAAGGGCCCACACAAAGAAGAATTGCAACAAATATTCCAAAGATATGATGCTTACATGGAAAGACAGCTACAAGGAGATGATGGAGAAGATGATGTTACAATGTTAACTACTGAAGAGGCCAAGGCTATTGTGGAAGCCATGACCATTGAAGATGCTAAAGCCAGTTCTTCTTGATATTGTATTTTCTTTACATTTGATATTATTAGTTTCCAAAATATTTTAGAGATACTTTGAGTAGTTAGATTTTGAATATGTTATATAGAAAAACAATGAATTTCTTTTTCATTTTGATTAAATTGTAAAATCATTATGAAGCATGTGATTTTATTGTAATAATTTGAGGTGTATTGTATTTTTAAAATAAAAAAAGGGGGATCTATAGGGGCCCCTGCCCATGAAAGATACATACATATTCAATTATTACATCAAAAAAGATAACTAAGAGAATAAACAAATTCAGTCATCCTCTTTTTTTACTCTGAGATATTCTCTAAATGGGTGAAATTTACTTAACAACATGTTTTTCCTTGGTATGAACTCTTGTAAGCCATGAGCTGTTTGAGATAATACAAATGCCACAAAAAAATTCAAGACATCCCCATCTCCATCAATGATTCAATAGTCATTGTGGGACCATCTATAATATACCTCATCTATGTCTTCTTCTTATAAGAAGATACCCAATCCAAAAGGTCTAAACCACATGTAGGAAACACCTTTTTCCCTTTTTCCATTTAAGAAGTGGAATGAATGGGAGTAGACTGAAGAGGAGCATTTAGAGTGGCTGGAAGAGAAAGCATTGTGACCCTTTGACCTGGTGGAGCAAGATATTTAGAAATAGGCTCACTCTTGTGCCTCCCCGTGAAAGGTTGATGCTTTTTTGGCAGAGGAACAGGAAAAGGTCCTGATAATTTTTTCTCCATCATAGGAGCCCATTGCACTGAATAAATGGAAGGTTGGAGAGTAGACCTTCCCTTTCCCTCTTTGGTGGTAGAAAGTGATGCCTTAAAATGTTGAGGAGATGAATTCTTTGCTTCTTATTTATCAAAAATAATGATTAGGTGTTAAGATCTTGTTTCCCCCATTTCCTTTCTTGTTGATTGTGATGGAATTACAGATTGTTGAGGTGGCACAACTATTGTTAGACATTTTTCCAGAAAGATGATTCATTTCTCAAATTCCTCTACTTTGTGAGAAACGGAAGGCACAATATCAATTGAAGTATTTTCATAAAGCACATAGGATTCCCAAGGAACCTCTTTCAACACAAATTCCTCATTTCACAAGAATGGAGACTCATATTTAGTCATCCCTGTCACAACATGCCTTCTTTAAATCTAGAATTTCTTTAATTCTTTTGGATTTTTCTAGTGCTCCCACTAAAAGAGATGATAATACACTAATTTTAAGGAAGAGAAAACATGATTGATTTTGATCAATCTCAAAAAGAGGGAAAGCCAAAGATCTCAGTATGTTAAGGGACCTTTGTTATCCCCATGGTTTGTAACTTTGAATAAAGCCTTGAAAAATTCTTCATCCAAGCCTATTAAGTCAAATATTTTATTCAAATCTTTTGATGATATTTCCTTTAGGCTAGTTGCTAAAGTTACCTTTTCCATTGCACCAAAAAAGAGCTTCGAAGTAACTTTTCAAGTCTAAAAATGGAAAAGGGATGCAAACTAATGAAGAAATGGAGTTGAATTTATAATACATATGATGTAGATGAGTTGAACCAAACATGATCACCACCATTAAATGAGTCAATATTTCCTACTCAACCGACATGAAGGAAGTAAAGGTGAATCGATTTCCTACTATCTGAAAGAAAAGGTACTTAACTATGAAAACAAGTTACACATGGAGGACTTCTCAAATAAGGGGATCTAGTGATCACTGTGCATATTTCAAAGCTGATGTTTGAAAACTAGAGGTTGATAATGGTCACATCAAAAATATTTGAATTGGTCGAGGAATTTCCATAAAGTTCTTACCTATTTTGCCAAATATAAAAGCAGACAAAACAACATGGCATCCTGGTCATTCTGAGAGAGTGAAAGAAAGTGAATCACTCACAATTCCTCCACATGACAACGTGAAAATAAAATATTTTCAAAAGGAATAAATGATGGATCAGATTGTGTCTTGTAAAGGGGAATATTCTTTTGAAGATTCATACTTTTGGGGGGGAAATGAGAAAAATGAGATGAGAGAAATTGTATAAAGGTGATGAGAATTTTCTCTCCTGTGGGGTTAAATTTTTCTAAGATTTTAGAGAAATAAGGAGAAGACCAATTTGTACTGTCTTGAGCCGAAATAATATGAGATACCTAAGTTTTTATTCATCTGTTCCCAAACCTTCTTGCCAAGATGATTGCACTATACAATCATTGGTAAACATTGAGTTCATAGGTGTTATGTCCCCTTGTTGAATTATTGGTGTTTCTTAAATTGATTTATGTGTATTCTCATGAGCAATGTTTTTTTCAAGGTGCATTACTGTGAATCAATTATATGTGTTCATGTTGCAATATTATGCTAATTAATTTCTTTGAATTACACAAAGTATTTTTTTAAATAGTGATAATTTGGCAACTACAGCTGCATTATTGATGGATCTTTCCTTCATACTGTAGTAAACGGTTTTAAATTCAATTTTTACCTGTCTAATTTTAAGATCTTTGTTAGTTATTGAGGGTATCTGGAACATATTTGATTACAATTTGTCAGCATTTTATTGAGAATTTATCATGAGATTTCTTGTTTAGATTCTCAAATTTTGTGTGAAATCTTGTATTCTTTGGCCTCTATGAATAAAAAATATATTGGTTGAAGGAGTTCTTTGAGTTGTGTGATCTATATTTTGCATCAAGAACAATTGTATGTAGTATTTGTTAAGGTTCAGTTTAAGTATTTTGTATAATCAACTTTATCCTACTTGACCTCCCATTAATACATCAAAACCATAATCAATAACCATCTGATCCACCTGAATTACCCATGCTTGTACTGTTTATGCACAAATGCTAAGGAAATATATTATTTGTGTCCATCCTTTATCAAAAATATTTAGAAGCAAGCTAGAACTATTAATGTCTTTAGTAACCCGAGCCTTCTTTAGAAGACATCTGCATTTTCTAGTGTGTCAACCAGTGAGAGTTAGATGATGTCTGCATTGACCATGTCTTTTTGAGGCTGATTTTTCCACCTACCTAAGAAAGAGAGTCTAAATATTGTTATTCCATCCATATCTTTCATAAATACAAGTTACAAAATGGGTCCTCTCACCCTAGTTGCAGGAATAAACTAAATTAGTATGGTAGGTCATACCCTTAGTGAGGTTCTATCCAAAATTTCCCAAGTGAAAGTGACAAAGAGATTTTCAGATCCATCCCCGGCCACAAAATGACTTAAATCATGGTTTTTCTTTCTCTAAGCTTCCTGCTTAGCTCATTGATGTTGTTTGACTTATGAGGTGGGACTGATTTGGGTACCAATAAGGTGCATAATGGAAATGGAAAATTGGTGTCATGTTCCCCCCACAATGTGAAATTTCTCACATGTGAACGTTGAGAATCAAACTTTATCGAAGTACATACTACTGAACGGATATTTCTATTTATATCTTTCTACACATGTTAACCATTGCAAGTGAACATATTCACAAGAGGACCATTTTACAATGAAGTAAAGAAGCTAGATGATCACGTCAGTCAGAGGATCACTGGAAGTCATCTGGCTCTCAAACTCAACTCTTTTCAAGTATCCACCAAACACCACATAGCAAACTGAAGTACACTGAAAATACTGAAAACCACATACACACATTTTATATATGCCACCAAATCTACTATGCAGCCTTGTCATAGGTGACTGATGAGAGGTCATTGATTGACATCCTTACTCCATTTCCTCCAATCTTCAGTTAATGATGCTACTACCTCAACAGAGTGTGACCATAAAGCTAAAAAATATGCATCAAATAGACTTTAGATTCCACTGAAAATGCATCAGTAAGGAATTTTTTTTATATTTTTTGGACTTTTACAATGACCGACTCTTGACAACAAAAGACATCTTTGACTCTTTTGATACTTTAAATAAAACATACATGTTACAAATACAACATAAATAGCCTAGTTATATTTTGATTGACAACACTCTACAATAAGGCAAGTAAATTTGTAAGTTATTTTATTATGGGTAAATAGTTTTGAAGGGACTATACCCTGAATACAAAAAGGCTCAAAAGTCAGATATCAAAAGAAGAGTAACCAAACCTAGATAGACTAAACACCATAAACTAGGAGGCTCAACAACCAGATAATACAATATAGAGAGCAAAACAAGATCAAGACAGACAGTGATCCAATTAATAGCAAAAGAGACAAAAAAACAAACAAGAGGGATCCACCACTGGTCATCCCAACAAAAAAACAACATCAAAATCACCAAACAAATGTAACTTCACTGCCAATAAACAACAACAGGGCATCGCATCATTTGACAGCTCGGTCAATCTTTGCCTTAATCATCTGGAGTGAGACAAAGAACGCAATGGCCGTGGCCTGGGATGGATCTTTCATATCCACCTGGACAATTGCAAGATCTCGGTTCTCCTTTGATCCCCATATATCATTGGTAATGCCTCTAAGACTACACATACTTCGAACATGTTGCTCTATAAAATTATAGATACTTTTAAGAGCTGAGAGGATACAGTCATTACGCCCTTTTGCATTGCCAAGCCTAGCATCCAGAGAAATAAGTTTCTTGAATATTTCAGTAGTGGTATCATCTTCTTCAGAGTTTTGTAGCTTCCTCTTGGCCTTTGTTTTATCCATATTCCTTATAGCACTCTTGAGGTCATGAATCTCCTTTTCCATCTTTTCAACCCTCACCAACAGGTCCACTTCCTTGGAATCGTGCACCAGTTTACTTATGTGTAATAAATTCTCTGCAAGTTCCAAATATCTATGGCTTCTTAAAACCCTCTATGAACATGGCAGAGGGCCCTTAGCTTTCTTATCTTTCCTCTTCCTGCTAGGGGTAGCAATGTCAAGTTTTCTATCGGCAAGGGGAGGAATGAAGGCAGGGGGAAGTAGGTTGTGGGTGGGAGCAGGCTAAGCAATGGCGTTGGATGAGTAGGATCAACCCTTGGTGAAGGGGAACAACCCTTGTATGATTTTTCACCTCAAGAACATATTTTTCTAAGGAATTCAACAAATAATGAGGAAAATTTATGGTAAGGTTCCTGCGAAAGTGATTAAGGAAAATTAAGTGCTTCTGGGGGATGGTGACAAATCTCCCCTCCAGAGTAACGTACCTTACCACCATCCTTGCAATCTCAGTGAAGGGCTCAGGAATAGATGCTATTTTGATGCCACCCGCCACAAACTTCAGATTCTCCCCCTCATCAAGAAAATTTTTAGCCTCTACCTCTCTGTCCACGCGTTTGTTGAAGAATTTGGTTCCATCCAGATTAAGCCGATAACCTGGGAAAATAGCTCCTCGGAAATCTTGACCTTGATATTACTATACTCAACAACACGATTCCTCCAGCCATTCACAAATTTTATTGAGATATCCTGATCGAAACCCTGAATCTTTTCAATAAAACTTGTAAGACCCCCTTTTTGCAAATAGTTCCAGAGCACTGCATCATTTTTCCATGCTGGATTATGGGTGGGCTCAGTCTTGCAAGGTGGTCCCCCCATTTTTCCTATGATACTTCTTCTTCTTACAACGGTAAAAATTTGAAATCTATACGATTCATCCCCTGCTATGCTTTTCAAGACCTCCAATACGTGCGGAAGATTATAATCACTAATCCTCACTTTGCAATTAGTAAATTGCTCCTTAGCATCTGCCCTACATCTAGTAATGATTATGCTCCAAGTCATGCATATATTTGATGATGTCATCATGTACTTTAGTAGGAAGAGTGTCGCCCCTTAGCCAAGTTTGCAATGTATTGTTTACCCCAATATTTACCAAACCATCTACCACACTATTGCCTTTATGGTAGGTATGGTTGATTTTAAAATTATCAAAACTCTTGCAAATATCAATAGCTTTAGTTATAAAGTCCCTGATTGACCAACTTGGAGGTTTTTTTTGGTTTAACAAATTGATAATGTTCAGCGAATCTCCCTCAATTATAATATTAGAAATATTACAATCTCTAGCTAACCTTATTCCCCAAAGTGCTGCTAAAGCTTCTGAGTAGTTATTGGTTTGCCTACCCATTTTTCCAGAAAAAGCAACAACAAAACAACCTCTGTGATCTCTAATCACTCCACCTCCTCCTAAATCCCTAGTATTTCCTTTTGAGGCCCCATCAAAATTCAACTTGTGCCATGTACTGGGAGGATGAATCCATCAGACATTGGATCTATCAATGCTACCGTTATTCTTGTTCCTAACAGTTCCAATGTTCCAAGAAGCCAGAATGTGCTCCTCTTCCTCAGGATAGAGTCTATTTTTAGGGGGTTTAAATCTTTCAATGTTGTCTTTTACTGCAATGATAATTTCTTTGTAGACTTTTTTACATATCTTTCTGGTATTCCTGAAAATGACATCATTTCTAGCTTTCCAGACTCACCAAATGGTGTGAGGGAGAACCGGTTGCCATAATATCCTCACCACATAGTGCTTGTAAGGAGAGTTCCATTGTTCCTAGGCATATAGACAAGTATGGGGAAAGATCCATTCCTGATTGAAGTTTTCAAAAATAAGATGCCAAATTTTGGAAGCATACTTGCAATGCAGAAAGAGGTGTTTAATGTCTTTTGCTTCTTCCTGACACATGCAGCATCTGTTAGGCATAATAAATCCTTTCCTAATGAGATTGTCATTAGTTAGGATCTTACCTTTAATGATAAGCCACCAGAAGAAATTTACTCTAGGGGTTAGCTCGAGCATCCACAGCTTATGCCAATCAATTTCACTTTCAATAGAGGTGAAGAAATAATTGTAGCCAGATTTAACCGAGTACTCTCCATCAAAGGAATCTTTCCAAATAAGTTCATCCTTATGATTTTGAGGACTGATATGAATTAGGGAGAGATGATTCTGCATGGATGAAACAATAGACTACATATTATCTTCATCTACTTTTATCTATTTCCATTTCCTTTTGTTGTCAGCCACCTCAATATAGTCCTCAACTTTCTTCCCATAATTTCTAATTAGGTTGTCTTTAATGTGTCCATAAGAGGTATTCCAATTAATGTCTGACCATATGTCATTCTAGAAATCAATGTCTTGCCCATCTCCGAGCTTCCAGCTACATCCCTGGGAGAGAATATGCCTGATGTGGAGAAGATTATTCTAGAAAATTGATCCATTCAGAAGTATCTGATAAAAAAGAAAGGAATTCATGTTTTGATTGGAAAGGTATTTGATTTTGATCAACTCAGTCCAAGGCTTCTGCTCTTTTATAAGCCTCCAACCCAACTTTGCAATTAGAGCAACATTCATATTTCGGATATCTTTGATGCCTAAACCCCCAATCCGCTTTGGCTTACAGACCTGCTCCCAAGCTATTAAATGGTACCTAAACCTGTCTTCTGTGCCATGCCATAAAAAGTGCTTTTGGATTTTTTCAATGTTATTCACCATTGCTGCTGGAATGTTGAACATCGACATGATATAAATAGGTAAGTTCTGAAGAGTGATTTTTATCAATAAACATTTGCCAACACTTGATAGTAGAGCACCTTTCCAACCAGCAAGTTTTTTCTAAAATCTCTTAAGTAGATCATTCCAAACCTCATTAGAAACCTTACTAGTACTCATAGGGAGCCCTAGGTAAGTAGCTGGAAGAGAGTTGATTGTATAGCCAAGAATGAGAGCCATCTTTTCTTGCCTTTCAATAGGAGTATTGAATAAGTAGACTGAGCTTTTGTTAAAGTTTACTTTCTATCCCGAGGCTTCCTCATAAAATCTTAGAATAGTTTTGATAGCTTTAGCTTCAATGATTGAGGCCATCAGAAGTAGAATAGTGTCATCAGCAAACTGCTGAGGAGAGGAAACCCTATTGCCAGAAGTAGGTTAAAAACCCTTTATCATACCAATATGAATAGCTTTTGAAATAGATCGGCTTAAACTATCAGCCATTATGATGAATAGCAAAGGGGATATAGGGTCCCCTTGGTGGATTCCTCTAGTGCTAGCAAAAAAACCAACTGGTTCTCCATTGACAACCACTGAGAATCTAGTAGAGGATATGCAAGCTTGGACAATTTTCCTGAATTTATTTTGAAACCCAAACTTGGACAGAACCTCATCCATGAATATCCAAGAGACTCTGTCAAATGCCTTACGCATGTCTAACTTGATAGCCATCCCATTTTTTTTACTTTTATCCATTGAATGAATTGTTTCATGAACCATAATAACTCCATCATGGATAATTCTACCTTTTATGAATCCGCTCTGCTGTTGGGAAATAATTTCCATTAGAAGAGGTTGCAGTCTAGTGGTTAAAATCTTTGTGAAGATCCTATAGACTACATTAACCAGACTGATTGGTCTAAAATCCTTGAAATCCTTTGCATCCAGCTTCTTAGGTGCAAGCACAATATGTGTATTATTTAATTCTTTTATTAGATTTCCAGTTCTGTAGAACTCATTTACAGCTTTCAGCAGATCTTCGGAGCAAATTTCCCAACATCTTTGGAAGAAATTTGCAGAGAAACCATCAAGGCCCAGAGCCTTGTCCCCTTCCAGTGAAAAAATAGCTTTTTTCAACTCCTCAATGGTGACTATTTTGGAAAAGCTCTTAAATCTCTCTTCGGGCAGAAAATTATTAGGAATGGAGTCTAAGAGAAAGGAGGCCGCTTGCTCATTGTAGGAATTGTTCTCTGTGAGCATACTCTTGTAGAATTTTAGGGCTTCAACTTTGATGTCCTCAGTATCCGTAGTAATGGTACCATTTCCCTTGGAGACTTCAGTAATTCTGTTACAAGCCCTATGCTTGAGGGTGGCCATATGGAAGTATTTTGTATTTCTGTCTCTAGCCTTTAGCCAGAGAGCTCTAGATTTCATTCTCTAAAAGGTTTCCCCACAGCTGTTGATATTATGCAGGTCAGAAAGAAGCTTTTTTTCCTTTTGATGATCCTCAAAGGTCATCAAAAATTTGTAAGTTACAGTATAAAGACTTGACTCGATTTTATGGACCGTAAAATAATACAAAAATTTTAATTACAAAAATAACCACTAGATGTAAGACTAAAATAGTGAAAACAATCTAAACAACCCTCTAGACGATGGCGGTGTTGAACAAGGAAATAATAATAAAGGACAACTATATTGATAACAAAACTTGATCAAAAATATTTTTGGACATACAACACAAACTAACATACACTTAATAAAATATATTGAAAGAATATGTCAGCTTATGAAAAAACTTATTAAGGGATCAAGATCAAAGATTGAAGATTTGCCTCACTGAATTGTCCATGGGAAATTGAATAAACCTATCACAAATCATGTAAAATGAGCTTGCAACAATGTAAAGACCCAAGATTAATGTCGTCATTGCAATAATTGAATGTCAATGTTTGAGACTCTCAATATTTGTTATGAATATATTGGATGAATTGACTGTGCATAACTTTGTATTGAATCTATAATTGATGGCTAGCGTTGAAAAAATTCCCTGAAGTATACATCCTTTATTCTTACATTTCACCTTTTCATATTCTCAGGAGACAAGAACATAACAAAAGCAACCAAAAAAACTCCATTTGTATCCACAGGTGCACACAGGTGTTAATGCCATTTTTTCCCCAAAAAACTAGATCTTGTTGATGTGGGTGGTTGCAGGCTCCATTAAAGAGACGTGGCACAGTTAATTTTTGAACAAATACCATGCCACAAGCTTTAATAAAAAATTGAAAACCGTGGGCTATGAAAAACAAGGATAGACAAATTTCAACAAAAAAAGTGGGTTGATCTCGATTTATTTCAATTATTTTCAAAATGATATCTGTGATTCAATCGTGGAAAATCAGAATAAGAAAGCCAACGTGACATCTGTGCATAATTGATTCAAATACATTATACACATCAAAGGATTTCACTAATGTAATGTGTGATGATTTCAAACTAAGAATTACGGTGCAGAGACTATTAATATCATTCTTTTCACTTGACCAAAGCCGCTCGAAGTGCATACGGCCCATACGAGTCTTCTTCTATCTAGATCAAAAGTTCAATTTCCTCCTTTGATCACAGGCTACACAAATACTCTATCCTACGCTATAAGCTCTTTAAAAAAAATTCTTTCTCATTCGCATGAGTGAAGCACAATGTTGTTACCCCTATTTTAATTCTCATTCGTGTTCTTCCAATCTGAAATAATTCTCACTTTGGTACCAAATAAAGGTGCAACAACATATTTGAACAAAATAAACATACTAATAGTATATTACATTACGCTATTACAATGGCTTTTATATAGCCATGGAGGTTGGCAAACTACCTCCTACAAACTAGGAAACAAATGACCCATTTATAATATTATGGGAATAACAATTTAACCAACCAAACAATATAATATGTAAGCACTAACAAGTATATTCCTAACAAATAATCCTCTCAAATTCTTATTTATCTACAAGATGATTTCATGTCACCTTATTTTCCCAAGGTCACCTATCTTATCTATACATAATCAATTTCATGCTAAAAATAAGCTTTATAAGAAACCAAAAAAATCCTACATATGACTTTTCCCCTTCATCTTCAAAGGCTCTTCACCTTACTCCCTTAACAAATTATACAAGAATATAATTAGTTCATACACAAAACTACCTATGAGAGATACCCTTTCATTTGACCTCTTACAACTACTTGCACAACTTTGTTAGACCTGATAAGATTCATTTTATTATAATGATTTTTAATAGTAAGTTCTGAGCTCTCAGACTCTCTACCTTCACCTTTAAAATTCCTTATTGTAACTGCCATATCTGAATTGTTTCATAATTTTGGTGAGTAATTTGAATTGAGATCCATCTTTGAAACAATTACAAGCTTTAATTATTGACTAGAGATGTTACACCATGGTATGATATTCTCTAGAGCCTCTCCATATCCTTCAAGATCATTATATAATATTTATTATTCTTCATATACTTTTCAAGTCTCATTTTGGCAACTATGTGAACACTAGTTGCTTGAAACAGGTAATGCATTTCTAAACTAGAGGTCTTAAAACTAAAGCTTGTCAACAATTCATGAGACTAAAGGCCACATAAGTTATTCATGCCAATAAGGACTTGGAATGCACTCCATTACAATTGGAAGCTTCTTTTTCAACTTTTTACAACATTCTTTATATGCATAGATATGATAAAATCAACTCACGGTCAAGATTGAGTGACAAATTGTAAGGAACAAGATATGAACTAGTTTCAAGCATGAATATGGATTTTTTTGCACTATAGGTTCTCTTCATCAATCTAGAAATGGAAAAGCATCACCAATTTATTCTCAACTTATACACTAGATCAGAACATGCACAATTTTGTATGCACAACTTTTCAAATTTCAAGGTTTGAGAAATATTAAATTGTACCCCTATCATCTATAAATCCAAGGAAAAATTTTAAGGATGGAGAAAGTTGTATTCAAATCACTATGTCTATATAAGGCTTCAATTCATAGATTAAGAGGTCAACTTTTCATGATGTTAAAAAATAGACCGAGTTAGGGTTTTAAGAACCAAACCCTCATCATATATTTTGAACCTTTTAACACATTGTCCTTCACTTTTTGTCAATATGGTTGTATGATCACTTCAATGGAGTTTCTTACCACAGACTCCAAGCTTTATTTTGCATGATAATATAGGAGGATTCATGATTTGAGGTTAAAGATAATTACCATCTTGAATGTCACAGTGAGACAAAACCATTCTTAACAGTTAAATGTTGTAACTCTGTAAAATTCTTCCCAAAATATCTAAGGTGCATTTTTGAGAATCCAATAACCTTTTGAAACTAACCATACCAAGACCAATCTCCATTTCAAGGAATATATTCATGAAAATTAAGCATTTTCTAGACTGTACATAATGATTCTTGAGTCCTTACAGAGAAATCCTAATTTTGAGGCATCTTGCTAATCAAATCTTCACATACATGCCCATATGTGGAAGGAACAATTCAAGAAGAGTATATTCACTACCTTCAACACCTTGAATGCAGAGTTGTAAGGATAAAGTTATAAGCCAAATCAGAAATAAGTCTTCTTAACAAAACTTTTACAGGGAAGTTTAGGTGCAATACAAACTAGGACTGCATATAACTTCATAAAGACAATTGTGAGCTCCAAAAAATCATTTATGACCTATAGAAAGTGTTCTTAATCATTTCTTATCTCATAACCATGTTTATCCACAATCTCTTTCTTTAAGCACCATGGTAGGTTTGGTTTAACTATCCTTTTGATGGTAAGAGAGGAAAATGGATGTAAATTATACCAAATGTGTACTAAAATTGCGAAATTATCTTCATGAATTATGAGAACAAATCACATAATATCTTCCCCAGTAGGATATTCAACTTGGCATCTTCAATTTTTCACTATCTAACAAAAACCATGTAAAATAATGTCATACTTGTATGGAACAGTCAACAATGAGGAAGAAAGATGCCACCATTTTAACATGGGAGGAGTATTATACACTTATGAGAGGTTGTACCAACTTGTAATCATGTTTTTGAGGAAAACAATCTCATTTTGTGCCTATTGATTCAAGAAGGAGGTTTGGAGAGAGAAGAACACTGATAGAAAAATGAATAATTTTTTTTCCCTTAACCATTTGTCCTCATTTTTTTTTTCAAAAGTTGAGCCTTTGATTTCTCTTCAATAATTCCTTTAATTATTTATATGAAGGAGGCTTGATAATTTTGTTTAAGTGCTAAGAATTTAAGGTGCTCAATTTGCATTTTTTAAAAACTTGGTTTTGGTAACATTTTAATAACTTACACAATTCTCTTCAAAATTTGATGAATTTTACCTAGGGAACTAAAAAACCTCCCTTTAAATGCTACATGGATTCATTTCTAATAAATTATCCTATACGGTCAAGAATAATTTCATTTGTATAAGTATCCACTACTAGTTCTCAAGCGCAGTTTTAGAGAAAACTAGGATTTTTCCTCGAAGTGATAAAGTAAGCCATGTAGATGCTCCTACATGATATAAGAAGTGTTCTTAGGCTCCTAACATGATTATATAATATTTTCATAGAAAAATTTGAGCTCTTACACCTCATTAAGCTCTAAAACTAAGCCTAAATAGGCTAGTTCCAACTATGACTTGCAACACCTGACATGATGAACACAGTAGAAGATTTTTCACATCCTTGAGACACCATTTCAGAACTTTGGAACACTTGAGAAAAGAGTAATGATCTTCTCCATACCTATAGTGGGCACTAACCTCACTAACCAAGCATATAGCACCCTGATATCATCCTAAAACCACTTTGTGAACACCAACCACCATTAAGAAGGAACTACCAATCAAAATTCATACCCCTGAATGATCCTAACTTCACCACTCACACCTTTTCCATCAATTCCACCTGACATTAATGACAACACTAATACACAAATTTTCAACAAATAAGTATCAACTGTTAACTAAATTGGAAACACCTTGGACATGTGCAGTAGACCATTGGTGGGAAGGTGTTTTGAAAAACTACACTTTAGATTATGTGATCTCTACTTATTAGTGTATGGAGGAATCTGAGTTCTATTTTCTTCACGAGCCTAGAGGATTGTATCTATTCACACTCCCTCTTTCCATTAATATCTTGATGATTAAACTCGGATTTGAATATATACCTATGGATGGATAAAAACCTGCCGCACGGAAGGAAACGTAAAGGGGTAAAAAAGGATAGCATTTGGATAGATGGAGGAAGAATATAGAGAAGAAATACAATACAAATATAATGATGTGTGAGACACGGTGGTTTAAGAAGCCTTTATATGGAGAGGAATAGGGCCAAGTAGTATTGATGAGAACCCTGAGGAATATGAGGGACCACAAGATTACGTCCCTCTGATATTGGGAAAGCACAAAAAGAACCCCTCAGCATCTAGTGAAAGCTAGTTTAGTGAGGATTTGGAAATCACTGGCATGTATCTGGACCACCTTGAGCCCTTATCCCTTTCACATGGTAGTTAATAACTGATATGAAGGCTTGTCAAGATAACTCCTTTCTTTTTTTATTTTCAGGTTTTATATTATCATTTGTTCTATGTAGAGGATAAAAAAACTCCTGAATTGCTGAAGAATTTTTGGCTCCTCTACCAACCTTCTATTAATAAGAACATTAGTCATATATCTCCATTATTCTTCAATGAGGAATTGGCGGAGAAATAAATTCTTGTCGATTCCTATGGTGTCTTTTGATGATCCTGTGGAAGATATACCATCAATTTTCTATAGAATGGACACGATGGAGTAAATACTTGCTCATCTTGAGAAAGAACCTGTAAAAATCTCCTATAGAAAGGCCCTTGAAGTGCTGCAGGATTCCTTGAGGAGACATAGAAAAGACATACCTAATATAGCATGTGCAAGCCAGCTAATTTCAGTGGATAAACCTGAATCTTTCCCCATGACACTAGTTAATGTCCCCTGGTCATATTTAACTTCAAAAGTTGTTGCCTAATGGGGTATTAAGACCTACCTAACAGGTGGGTATAACCTTCTTGAATGGGTCTACTATTATAGGATAAAATTGGAATTGATTAAAATATTGGAAGGCCCCATGGAAAAAATTACCAAAATCATGGAAATGGGCATGTATCACGACCTTGTAATAGATATCCAGTATGTTTATGGGGCTCAATATCGTAAAGAATTTGAGTTTAGGAATAAGTTTCTTAATCAGATTCCCTTCTTTGTAGAGGAATGTCTAACCATCAATTTATAATGTACCTCTTTTTCAATAACCTCCCTTTTTGTATATGCATACTATAATTTATGTGAATTTAAAGGGCTTGGGCCCCTATAAAATCCCCATTCTGTTCTTAGTCTATAGATATGCTTATTTTATTTCATTTGCTAACTCAACAATTAATTCTCATAACTGAATTTACCTTTGGATAACATATCAATTGTATTTGAATTCATGTTGTATGATTTGAACACCCGCGGTAAAGGTACTAATGGAAGATGTTATTTTTCTGTGTTTCCTGGGGCTTTCATAATCCACAGAGTGTTGACCCTTGTGATAAACTACACCATGACTTTTACTTGCATTTTCCTTTATCCATGATCTTTCAGTTATTTTTCTGATGTTCCACGACCTTTAGGAAATCTTTTTTAATGTTTCATAGCATTTTGGAATCCATATAGTGCTAACTTCCTTGACAAACCCATGAAACACTTAAACCAGTGTGTTACATTTTTTTTCATAGAACCACATTATCTTATCTCTTACAAGCAGTCATCCATGACATCTTATCTTATTTTCATCTTGTGTGGAAAGTTCAATTTTAATGATTATCAATCATTAAGTAATTTCTCCTTGATCATGATTGGATCTTGTACCCTTTGATAGTTTGGAGCAACCCATGGATCATTAAGTTCACCATTCCATGGAACACCAAGTTGATGCATTAAAACTTCCTTAGAATTGGATATTCATGTCCATATTTTAATTTTTTGATCTTCATGGGAAGGGATGGTCATGGGGAAGTAGAAAAATCTAGTGATAATCCCATACATACAATTTTGGGTCCTTAGATGGTATGGGGTTCTTTTTTGGAAAAATCAACTAGGTAGGGCTCAAAATGAGCACCAACAATGGCTCCTTCTTGGGGATGGGCACACCTTATAGGTGCCATAAGAATATAGATGAGACCATATTCATAATCCATTGGGTAAGGAGTCAAGGAGACCAAATACAAAAGGTTGGATAAAAATATGTGTTTCATTTAAATCAAAATAGTGCCATGTTACGAAACCTGGTCACTGTAGACCATAGCACAAAAGAGAAAAAAACACAAAAAAGGAAAACATCACAACTATACAACTTACAATTGTTATACCTGATACCTTAGCTTAATCCAAGAAATGTTTGAGGTGTCTTCCATTGAAAGGAAACTCCAAAAAATGTACTTTTAAGTCCTTCAAAAAGAAATTATGTTCCCTAATTATGATATCAAAATAATAGGGCCCCATCTAAAGGGCATCAAACTTTCCATGTTTTCCTTTATCTTTATGTCTTCTATCCCATAACGATGTCTCCAACATTAAAATTTCTTGGGGTGACCTTCTTGTCAAATATTTTTTTCAGGTTTTCTATGAATTCAAAATGTTTTGGTCAGACTCTATTGTGACTTCATCCAATTCCGTGATCTAATTTATCCTTGCCTCACATGGACTTACTTCTCCTCCATCTTCAAATTGTTACATAAACTGATATGAGGAAATTTGTAAGTACAGGGGGAAAATGTCTTGAACTCCATAAACCATATCAAAAGTGATTTTTACTATATATCTCTTGGTAGTAACTATGTCTTCCCATAATGAAAACTTGAGTTTCTCGCCCCATTTATTTTTATTGTTTTCTAGAGTTATTTTGAGGATATTTAGTAAATTCTTATTACTTGATTCTACTTGTCAATTTCCTTGATGGTTATAATTCAATGCATAGGATAAATTTGTACCATATTCTTTGGACATATCTGCCAATGGTTTAGATCTGAATCTCATGACATTGTCAGTAACTATCTGGCAGGCACACCAAATCTGTAAATTATGTTATTCAGGAAAAAATCCATGACTATTTGATGAGTAGTTTTTCTGGTAGGAATGGATTCAACCCATTTGGTGAAGTAGTTAGTGGCCACTAATATAAACCTATGACCAACACTTGAAGGTTATGAGATTTCACCAATAAATTCCAAACCCTATTGTGTAAATGGAGCTTCTACCTACATAGGATGCAAAGGTAAGTCCCAAGAAGCTTTCAACCTTCCAAAAAATTGTTTGATAAATTTCACATCTCCGAACCAGCTAAAAAATATATTTAAATAATGGTCACCAATATCCTTCCCTTAAAATCTTGTGAGAAGTTATTCTTCCAACAAAATGGCCTCCACACACTCCCCTATGAAATTCTGTAATTATTTTGGGGCCCTCCTCTTCAGTGATACATCTAAGAAAATATCTTTTTGGATTCTTCCAAGCTAATTCATGATCATTCAAGATATACTTCTGAGAAACTAGATTAAGTTTTCTCTTTCGATTCTTATCTAGGTGCTTGGGAAAATTCAATTTCATCAAATAATAAACTATTTATTTATACTATACTGAGTTTCTCACCTTTTGATTAGGGTGTGGCCCATATTATTCAACATTATGGATCTCTACCACCTATAAATTTCTCAATACCATCAACCTTGCTAGGCCTAATCATCGAACAAGCTTGGTAGTTTTTATGTCCATGTTATATTCTTGAAGCTCGTTAACCCATCTACACCTTTTATTGGATATTTACATCTGAGACAAAATATCCTTTACCATTATGTAAGGAACATGTGCTATAATTTTTAAACTTAGAATATAAGGTCTGAAGATTTTGGTTGCTTTGACCAAAGAAAAACCTTATTTTTCCATGCCAAAATATTTCATATCATATCCTTGCAAAGCTTTTCAAAAAAATGCAATAGGATTTTCATGGCCTTCTTCATTTTTTTGTAGTAGCACAAAGGCAATAGTAAATTCAAAAGTAACTGAAAACATTTGAAAATATTTTTTATAGTCAGGACTAGCTAATACAGGGGCAGTGTGATGCTTGTTAAAACAACCCACTTGAGACCCAAGAAACAACCTAGGATTAGTTAGGAAAATTATGAAATAATTTTTTTTTTATTAGAAGTGTCTACAACCAGGTTGCAAGACAACAATTCACACTAACAGGTTCCAGAACAAGTATAAAATTACTAGAACATACTTTTCATTTATTAGCAATTATCAGGGGTCACATGGTCCAAATTTTTAGGGTTAGAAGTTTCAGTTAGGTTCACGGGGTAAATTAACACCATACCCACTGTCTAACAGGCTCAGAGTTTCAACTTGATTATTCTCACAATTAACAAATTCAAAATTTCCATAAATCATTTCCATTGGATATGAAATTTTCTCACCTTTCCAATGATATAAATAATTCCTCCTAACTCCTTGTAGAACTCCAGATATGGGTAGGTGGACTTTAGGGGTCAAATTTTCCCCCAAGGGGACACGTGTCAAGCAGGGAAGGAAGCCCACTTGTCAGATTGGTAGTTTGCAAGGTGATGTTTGAAATTTTTCTTGCACAGGAGAAAATTCCCATTTACACCTGCACCTCCACTGTGCTACCAAGGACACGTGTTGGGCTCCGAACTTACGTAGTGAAGGTTGGAAAATTTTGCCAATGGGAGGGAGAAAATCCAAATTGGTGCCCTCATACCCGCAGGTCTACCAGGGACACATGGCACTCAAAAAAACCACACAGAGAAGGAAGGAGGAAAGGGAGGGGTGGTGGAAGAGTTTGGGAGGTTTTAAAGTGGGGGAGACAAAGGGAAGAAGGCACGCGCGGGTCTGTGCGTCCACAGGGGATAACACCGAGGTGAGGGCAGGAGTGTGGGACCGTGGGGAAAATAAGAAAAGTTTTTTCCAAACAAAATTTCAAGGGAGAGAAAGAGTTGTGAAGGTTTCCCCATGCCACTTTCACCCCATGCTTCCATGTGGCAGCCTCTGGTTGGCTGCAGGCCGGCAGGGAGAAAGATAAAATTTTCCCATTTTTTTTTAAAGGTCCAATGGCTAAAATGATGCCGTGCCTCTGTTGCTACCCTATGAGGACACATGGCATCCCCTGATTGGATGTAGGCTAGTGGAGGAAAGTTTAAAAATTTTCCCCAAAAATTTTTCAAAAATTTCTCTAAGGAAATTTCGATGGGAAATTTTCAGGCCAGGTGCCTGCCAGGGAAAATTTTCCCAAATTTTCCTACCAAGGAAATAAAACTTTAGAGGGCCATAAATTTTGTTAGAAAGCTCTATTTTGGGAAAATAAGGACTTTTTGGAAATATCTCAATGCCCTCTTTGCACATGACTCATAAATATTACATTTTTATAAAGTTTAATGTGTCAATTTTATGAAAATGATATGCAGGATCTTAAATAGCCAACTGGTAAATTTTAACTTACTAAATTTATTCAATTTGGTCTCCTCCTTCACTCATAATGCCAAACAGACATGGAGAATTTATGTAGGAATGATTTAGAGTGTTCCAGGAAGGTAATTCCACTTGTTTGATTTCCAATTTACATTTTTCCAAAAAATGACAAAAAATGATTGTGGAAGGGATTGGGCTCGATTTTCCAATGTTTAAATTGTTTCCTTATTTTTTCTTTGTCAATTTGAATTCATTGATAATACATCATGCTAAATTTTAACATTTCCAAGTTTATTATAATGTGCAGGCCACAACTATACATTTTAATTAAATAATTGCCAGTTTTAAATTTACAATAGAGATCCATTTCTAGGAAAGTCTGTATATCAATTTTATCATTTATGTGTGGTATTTTATTTCTAATCTAATCTAATACATTTAGTTGTTTATAAGAAAATTATTTCAAAGCTAAATTGTAAAGTCTCATTTTCAATTTAATATATTTCAAAAAGAGACAAGCAATATAATTCCTTCATACGTATTCCTTCTTTTTCCATTTTTCTAAACAGGGATTCCAATCACAATTTGATATTCCAATTCAACAAAATAATACAAATGAGAGAATATCTTGCAATCCTTTATTGAATTCAAAATGAAATAATTCTTTACATTCTTCCATTTCTTGAATGTAATTAACAAAATTCTATTCCTTTCCAATAAACAGAATAGAATATAGATGTCTTTCATAATTCGAATAAGTAACTTTTATAACCAATTACTACATCAATTCTTCACAAATATAAATATTACAATTTCATCCACATCAAGTGGGAAAGGATTACAATTGAATTTGTTTCATAAGGGACTATCAAAACTACATTTTCCTTTGCTCCAGAACAACAACATGCAAGTTTTCTTTCTCTTTCAAATTGATCACAATAAAAGTGGGAGAAAGGAAACGCTCTCCACCCAACCAAGACATCCAATGAAAGGAGAATCCATCCTTCGTCATCAGCCCTCGATCCCAAACCACAATACAATAAAATGTGTGATTCAACCCATGGAAACAACTAGATACCACAACACACAACATTCTTTCAACATGCATGATTCAATATAAAACACAATCCAAACAAAAACAACAGTTTACAACTGCATTTGAAAACCATTCAAACATAACTTAGGCTTGATCATGTAAGCCAAAGGAGCAAGGACTATGGGGGAAGCTACTTATGCCTCCCAATGGGAATTGGGCATATAAGTTTCACCACACATATCCTTATGCCCCCCACAATCCCTCCTTATGGCCCCCCACAGATTTCCTTATGCAAGCTATTTCTTTTCCATGGTGGATCCCAAACCAAAACTCCCCCCACAAAATTATTATGCCAATGGCATTCCCTTATGCCCCCCACACATGGATTCCCCATAGCCTTCTCCTACACCATTCCTATGGCAGTCTACCCATACAACCAACAAAAACATAACAACATTCACCATTCACACAAGACAATCAATAAAATAACAACATAAAAGAAGAGTTAAACTCCTACCTCTCCATGGTAACTTTTGTTTCCAAACAAAAAGATTCAATACCAAAAACACAGTCCCAAAACTGTAATCTCCAAGTATGAAAAGTTTCTCAACGGGAACTCCTTCCGAAAAGAAAGACCTCGCTATGGACACAATTTCCCAAAATGTGCCTTCCAAGGAAGTATGTAAAGAGATTCAGACAACCCAAAACTTTGGAAAAGAAGTTTGAATTTTATAGAAGAGGCAAGAGACTTTCTAGGATGATGTGGATGCCATCTTAGTACATGAATCATAAATTTCACATTATCCTCAAATTTTGAGGGGTCAATTTTAAGACAAATGATCTTCAGGGTTCTTAAAAAGCACAATTGGTAAGAGGTTGACTGATAAATATGATTCAATTTGATCTCCTGCTTCACTCCAAAAATGCTCAACACCCGACATGGAGGATTGAACTAGGAAGGATTTAGAATGTTTTGGGAAATGTAAGATTCACTTGTTTGGTTTTCAATCAAAATATGTCCAAAATGATTTATAGAAATGCGACTGTGAAAGGGATTGGGCTCGATTTTACAATGTTTCACCTCTGTAACCATAAGTGTTGGTTGTTAAATTGAATTCCTTGATAATACAGCATGGTAAATTTTGGGATTTCCAAGTTAATTACTAATGTTCAGGCACAAGCCTCCAATTAAATTAACTTGCCAGTTTGACAAATTTACAAGGGATCAAATTCCAAGGAGGTGGATTTGTTTCATACATCCAAGTATGCCATCTAACTTACAATCAAATCTAATACATTCAATTTCTTTTAGACAATCCCTTACATAAATCAAAATACAAATATTGAATTTCATTTTACACACTTCCATTAGATACAAAATTCAACATTATTTCCACGTACATTTGATCTTATTAAATCTTCTAAACAAATATGATTTAATCATAATTTAATATACCAAATCATGAATCAACAATGTAAATAGAGGGACACGTCACTAATACAATACTTTACAACAATAATCAAAAAGTAAATACATTCTTAACATACTTCAATACTCATGAATGTACATTATACAAGGTAATTCTATTTCTTTCCCATGGAAATCCCTAACAGAATATAACATGTCTTTCACAATAAAATAATAGTAACTTTCATCACCAATTACATACATCATTTCTTCACAAATATAAATATTACAATTTCATCCACATCAAAGTAGGAAAGGATTACAATTGAAATTTGTTTCACAAGGGACTATCAAAACTGCATTTTCCTTCTTCTCCAGAATAGTAACATGCAAGTTTCATTCTCTCTTCCAAATTTGATCACAACAAAAGTGAGGGAAAAGGCAACACTCTCCACCCAACCAAGACATCCAATAAAAGGAGAATCCATCCTTCATCATCGGCCCCCGAGCCCCAACCACAATACAATAAAAGGTTGTGATTCAACCCATGGAAACAATTAGCTTCCACAACACACAACATTCTTTCAACATGCATAATTCGATATTAAAACATAGTCCAACACAAGACAATAGAAATTTATAATTGCATTTGAAAACCATTCAAAATGGAACTCAGGCTTGATCATGCAAGCCAAAGGAGCAAGGACTATGGGGGAAGCTACTTATGCCTCCCAATGGGAATTGGGCATCCACCAGAACAAACCACCAATAAATTTCACCACACATATCCTTATGCCTCCTCACAAATCCCTCCTTATGCCCCCCACAGATTTCCTTATGCCCCCCAAAAAGTAAGAAATGTAAGATATTTATTTTCCATGGTGAATCCCAAACCCAAATTCCCTCCACAAAATTTTGATGCCAATTACATTCCATTATGCCACCCAATATTTATTCCCCATAGCCTTCTCCTACACCATTCCTATGGTAGTCTACCCATACCAGACCAACAAATAACATCAACAACATTTACCATTCACACATAAACAATCAAGAAAATAACAATCATAAAAGAAGAGTTAAACTGCTACCTCTCTATGGTAGCTTTTGTTTCCAAACAACCAAGCTTTCAATTCCAAAAACATAGTCCCAAAACAGACAATATCCAAGCATGCAAAGTTATCTCCAAACTCCTTCCACAATCCAGCAAGAGCTCCAAACACAAGAAAAATGCACCCCCAAGGAAGTATGAAAAGATTATTCAACAACCCAAAAAAAGCAAAGAGTTTGAATTTTATAGAAGAGGGAAGAGAATAGGATGATGTGGATCCATGTAGAATACCACATCACACATCCTCAAATTCAAACACAAAATACAAAATTTCATTCTCCCAAGCACAATAAAGAGATGGGTGAAAATATGACATGTTACTTGCACACTCCAAATATCTCACACCGCTAAAGGACTGCAATATTAAATAAAATATAAGAAGAGTGCAATAAAAACATGCAACATGATTTATAAAATGCATTAAAAACGTCTATAATCACCTATCCAACCATAATTATGGTTGGTAAATTAAATTTAGAGGTATGGGACAAGTTTTTACTTGTCCCGCAAGCCTCCAAAAACAACCCCCAAGGACAAATTCGAATTTCCAAGGAGGTGGAGTGTTTCATACTCCAAAAATTTGACTTACACAACTCTCACACAATTCTTACACATCCCTTACATAATTAATACAAAGAACCAACAACTTCCATTATTAGTTTCCCATATCCCAATTTGATTTATTTAAATCTTTAACCATATGACTTATCACATTAATCTACCACAATTTTAATTAAATAAAAGAGAGGGAACACATCAGTAATAAAATACATACAAATAATAATAAAAAGTAACCAAATTAATAAAATACACAATATCCATGGTCACATATAAAGGTAATCCCCCCCCATGGGAATCCCTAACAACAATAACACACAACACAATAAAACAAGTTGTCATGGTGACCTTGTCGAATTCACCTAGAATTCCATTGTAGTTGGTCTCCAATCCCCTTATGTTTTTTGTGATATTTAACCTGTAAAACAAAAATACCTCCTTCAGCCTTGTGGCCATATCAGAACATCCAACATGATATAAATAAAATCACAAAATCATCTAAATATGTGAATCACAACAACTTCAAGGCAATTTAACATTATCACTTACAATTTATATCAACAACTATATCATCATCATATAATATCCATTTTCTAGATCTACTCATAATATCCATAAATCACATGCCTGAACGACATTCAAACTATATCTATGTCAAATAGTATATCGTCATCCATATATAAGGTGTCTCTAATAATCATTGTGCATCATAACCAAATCAAGATCACAATAATCCAAGATCAAATAGCTAACAACATACTAAATCAAAATCATAATAATGTCCATAATGTAATCAACAGTATCAAAAGGTGTCAAAGGGAAGTGGGCACTACATCCCCCTCCCCTTAGACTCGACTTCCTCCTGGAAGTCACTGGAACAAATGTGGAAACGTAACTTGTAATGAAGTAGCATCATCCCATGTAGCTACAGTCTCATCATATCTGTCCCACTAAACCCGAACCTGATCAACCTCTCTGCCCCGAAGGCCTAGGGTCCTACGATCTAGGATGTGAACGGGCTCCACCATCACTTGCCTTTGATCTTGCACCTGTAATTATGTCCAATCTAACACATGTGAAGGATCTGCAACATATCTCCTGAGAACTAAAACATGAAAAACATCGTGTATTTGAGACAAGCTGGGTGGCAATGCTAGATGGTAGGCCAAAGGACCGATATGCTCCAAGATCTCAAAAGGACCAATGAATCTAGGAGCTAAGTTAGAACATTTTCCATAATGGATAGGGATCTTGTGTGGCCTGACACAAAGGAACACCTTCATGCCCACATCAAAACTACAGTCAATCCTATTCTGATCTGCATACTTCTTCTCCCTGTCTTGTGCCTCTTGTAATCTCTTCCTGATCAACACCACCTGTTGCTCCATGTCCTGTAAGAGAGTTGGTCCAAGAGATACTCTGTCCTCTAACTTTTCCCATCTAAGAGATGTCCTGCACTCTCTACTATATAAATCCTGAAAAGGATCCATGCCTATGGAACTCTGAAAACTATTATTGTAGGATAATTCCACTAAGTACAGGTACTCCTCCCATTTAGACTACTGATCCATCACATACATCCTAAGCATGTCCTCTAAAATCTAATTCACCTTCTCAGTCTATCCATTTTTCTCAGGGTGATATGTTGTGCTGAAGTTGATTCTTGTCCCGAGGACATACTACATGGTAGTCCAGAAATGTGAAGTGTACAAAGGATCGCGGTCACAAATGATCTTCCGCAGAATCCTGTGTAACCTAAAAATCTCATCCAAATATACTCGTGTCACTACTCTGGCTGTATAAGTAGTCTTCAAAGGAGAAAAGTGAGCCACTTTTTTCAATTTATCAACCGTGTCCATAATGGCGTCGTGGTGATATCTTAACATCAGTAGCCCAACAATGAAATCCATGGAAATGGTGTCCCACTTCCATTCTAGTATAACATGAGGATAAAGAAGGCCTGTTAGATGCTGATGCTTGGCCTTAACTCTCTAGAACTCTAAACATCATGATATGAATTGGGCCATGTCTCTACGAAGTCCTCTCCAATGATACAACTATCTCAAGGTGGCATGCATCTTCTTCACCCTGGGATGAGCTAAATAGGGTGCATGATGTGCCTGTACCAAGGTGTCCTTCCTCAAGCCTCCATCTCTGGGAACATATATCTAGCCTTTGTGCCTGAGAAGACCATATGTCTCTAAGGAAAAACAATCAAACTTCCCCTCAAGGGGTCTCTGACAATCGATCTCTGCTCGTACTGCAATGTAGAAGCTGTCAAGAGGAAGATGCTAAAGAATCTTGCTCAAGAAGATCATCATCCTCTGGATCAAAGTCAAAGGGGTTGGAATTGGCAACTTGGTAGGATATAGACTGAGGTTGATCACGTAACGAGCCAGTGAGAGACAAATGGTACATGCCCATATCATATTCTTTTTCATTGAATGAGGGATGTAGGAAACCGTGTTCATATTGTTGGATGTAATTAGGTGAATAACCAAGACATGAACTATTGCAAATGAGAATGCAACCAAAAGGCATAGGGAATGAAATATCAATGTGACTAGGGTCTACGGTGCCGCTAATGTAAGTAAGACAAGAGTCCCCAAATGTGATTAGTGAAGCACAAGGGATAAACAGGAGATAAACGAAAAGATAAAAGACATGTAATCCATAAATGGTAGTGATAGTGACAAAACCATAATATAGATGAGAGGCATGGGTAGAAGGCTGAAGGTCCTCAAAAGTAAAGCCAAGACAAGCTAGACCAGCAGGAGAATAGATGGTTTCATTGCATGTGGGGTCGAATGGGACATGTTCCCAATAAGAATCATGAACGAAAAGCATACATGTAAAAAGGGTATGAGCTAATGGTGAAGAAAAAGAATGAGGGATATTGTGTATGATTGGAACAAATGGTTGATGTGGAAGTATAATAGTAGTAGGAGATAGTGTAGAGGGGATAACATCTAGCAAAAAAATAGCACCCTTAAGTGGTGGTAAATGAGGCTGGTCATCCATAGGTTGAGGTTCATCTGTAGTATCAATGAGAGGAATAGGAATGCCAATACGAGGGTCATGGACACAATATTAGTTTGGATCATGATCTCGGAAGATAGTATACTCAACACACTCATGTAAGAATTTGATGCAACAGTGGATGGTAGAAACAACAAATTATATGGTGTGGATCCATGGTACACCTAACAAGCAATTATATGAGACATGGAAATCAATGATGAATAAAATGGTAGGAAGGGTCTTAAGACCTAAATTTAAAGGAAAGGTAACATGGCCTAGACATGGATGAACAGAACCATCATAAACACGGAGTGAAATGGAAGAAGGGATAATGTCATGAGTAAACAAACCTAAGGCTTGGAGAAATGACATAGGACACAAATTAAGCTAATAACCATTATTGATAAGGGTGCACTTGGAAAAAACATTGTAGATGTGAGACATGATGTAAAGTGGTGGGTTATTGTCAAAGGGGTGAATGTCAGTGGGAGGATTTCCCTAGAATGTTATATATTGAGAAAATGCCTCGGTAAATTAGTCATACAGGAAATCAGGATGTATATCAATAGAAACATCAGTAATAGAAAAGAGGGTTTGAACATGGTGAAGAAAATCATGGTGGATAAACAAGTATTTAGTGATAGAGATATTCATGATTGTTGAATGAAAGAACTCTAGAAGGTGGTAAAAAGAGACATCGAGTTCACCAAAATGATTAACTAAATTTGGGATGGAATACAAGGAAGTGGTAATCCTAGTTAATATAATTAGGAGGACTAAAACGTTGTATAAATGCAGTAAATAGTAGTAAAGTAGATGTAAATAATTATGCTAAATAAAATGAAACCCTAAATGTGTAAGAGAAGGGAGAGAAATAACTTAGTTGGTTGGAAGTGATTGTCACAGGTCTGAGAATAAAATCTAGAAATGCAGAGAACACTCAGGGAACCTACAAAGGATAGATATAAAGAGACCGGGGTTCCTGGGAGTTTACTGGGGCACCCCAAGGCACCCTAGTCTGTAATCTGGGTGCTCTAAACATTGTAAATGCTCAAAAATTACAACTGATATGATCGCAATTGTGTTCTAAACCTTCCCTATTTTTTGCGCTAGATCTGTCGGATGAGCTGGAAAATGACCTGTACTATAAAGAGAAGTATCAAACCCTAGAAAAATAAAAGATGTAAATTAATGGGTCAAACTGACCTCATCCGCCAAGCTAGTGTACTTATCACTCAGCACTACACTACATTTCAAACCTAGATGTATTTTTGGTGAGTGTGTGCATGTCATGCCCTAGGTGCTCTCATTCCAGTCACACTTTGGGAAGTAGCGAGCAATAGTAACTATAGAAAATTTAAATAGCATGTGTACATGGAATAAAATAGAATACATCCCCCTATGAATTGTGTGTGATGCATATCTCCTACCCTTGATGCATGGCACCATTTGGATGTAAGTGATGCAATGGTTGCATCCTTAGATGGAGTGATAGTAGTGTGTAATGTTATGACCTAGGACTCTCATTATGGTCTTATAAATTTATATTTATAGGGCTCTCAAGATTAATTTTGGAATTAATCCTGACAAGGCTGAATGAGAAAAAGATAAAGATGACCAACAACTAGAAAAGACCCAAAAATGAGAGAAAAGGGGTTTACATAGATTGGAGCTCCAGGGGTGAGACCAGGCCTAGTATAGGTTTGGGTGCCCTTATTTAGGGCTAAAATGTCAGGGTAGTTGTAAAATGGGTGGATAAGTGCTAGAAAATACATGGGAACTATGAAATAAAATATAAAATAAATATGGCCAAAAGGTGTAATTAATTAGTACTTTGTACACTTGAGAACCTTCTAAATAGTAGTATAAGACCGGGCCAAATTATGTGTAAAGTGCATAATATTGTGTCTACAAAGTGAATGTTTTTTTTGTCTTCCTTCTCTATTCAATTTTGCATCTTGAAAGAATTAATCCTCTCTCTCCCATGGGCTTGGAAGGAGTATATCATGTCCTCTACATTTGGAGATTGAATGCTATGATGCCAATTGGCTAGGTGGACAACCAAGCCACCTCTTTTGTGTGTGAATTTAACCTAATTGAAGAAGCATAATTTTTGGAGCTTTGTGTTTTGGTACAGGGATTTACATATCAAAAAAATTAATAATACTCTTCTCTTTTTTTATATTCATGTACACATACAAATATATAGCTTATTGTTTTCTATAAAATAGGAAAAAACCGTGAACAAGTAAATCCCTATGATTCCTCAACAAAATTCTTAATATATGAGTTGTTCTAACTCACTAATATTTTCCACGCATTCATACCTAACAATATAATCACCCACAAAAATTAATGTATTATAATGTACGAATTAAATAGGATATTTATTAACATTCCCTCCTTAGTGCGAACATGGTAGAAAAAAATTCACACACTCATTTGCAATATGCTCACCCCTATGGCATGTCCAACTATGTGACTCGTGAACTTGATAAAAAATAAAGGCTCTCCTTCTATGGTTTTAAATAGGATTTCCACAAACCTTGACATGAACAAGCCCCATCAACTATCTACCTCATGTGGTTTTATATATCTCCCAAAAATTGTTGCAAGATCCATGAACTTTCTTATATTGGTGATTTTATTCTCTACAACATTTTTACATCAGGGAAGTCAATAGGAATCACTGTTCACTTATTACCAATATGAACAAGAATACTAACACTGGAAAATATATTTCACATAACATCCATAAAAACAAATTGTTCTTCCTTGTAGCCATTGTTGTTGATCTTTTCCACTCGATATCGAACAACATAAACAACTGTCACTACAACTAGAAGTTTCCCTTGACTTTATGCATTTTGGTGCAAAATGTAAATGCGATTTAATTTAATTTGAATTAATTAAATTTATCTAAGTATTGCAGAGTAAATAATGTATAAATGATAAAATATAGTAAATGACACAAGAAAAATAAGATGCAAAGTATGAAACCCTAAGCAAGAAGATGAGATGAGAATACTTAGTTGATATCTGCATAATAGGGAACTGATCTGGGTAGGGAGAAATGACGAACAATATGTGAGAAGATTTGTATCTGACCTCTGTACAATCAAGGATGCATGAATGAAGTTAGACATGGGCACATGTGATAATAAAAGGGCAGTTGGGAACTGGAGACTACATTTGAAAATCAGTGACTACACAGAAGCTCAAAATCTGATTTCTAATGTGTCACAAGACCTTCATTGTTGTTTCCCTGTTGATTTCCTGATGCTCACTTCTTAGTTTCTGAAGGCACCCATAATTTGTAAGATAAAGATTCACCTACACAAACCCATAAACCACATCAAATCTAAACATAAACATGCAAAATGGGGAGTCAAACTAATCTTGGTGGTCACCCCAGAGTGAACTTACGACCGATCACTGCACTACATCTCAGAATCCATGTATTTCTTGTGATTATATATATAAATTGTGCCCTAGAATTCCATTATGCAAGTTACACTTGATATCGGGTTATATCTATAATGTAGTAATGTAATAGAATGTGTGGATGGAATAGAATGAATTTCCCCTTCCTATATAGTGTGTGCATAGTTGATGAATCCCGTGTACCTTGAATGGATGCAAGATGGATTCCTTTTGAGTAGTTTAGGTATTTGGAATACAAGCTTAGGTGATGATAGTAATTCTTGTTATCATGAAATTACAGCACCCCCGAATGACCTAATTTGTGGATGGGGCATTCGGTGTAACTTATGTAACATTGGGTCATATCTCAAGCTGTGGGACTTACGGGATTGATATAACCCTCCTGAGAAAGCTGGTTCTTTCTCCTAAACTACCTGCCACTAAATAATCCTAATGCAAGAAATACTATCTAATTCTAATATGACTTTCCAAGAGACTAGGGAAAGAAAATGCATGAGTGTGTGAGAATAACTTCCCAATGTGTAAAAATAGGAATAAAATGTAGGTTAGAAGGGGTGATAATAGTTTTCCACTATCTAACAATAGAAATCACAACACCATTTCTATGCATACACAATAGTAATGACTCTTACAAGAGCATAGAATAGACACAATACATATGCAATAAGAATAAAGAGGCAAGAAGAATGCTAGAAAACATAAGAAGGGAAGGTACATCCACAAACTTTCATCTATTGCTTCATTGATATGTATAGTTCAAAATTTTAGAAATGAAAGGTGTGGATCACCATACAAGAAGTCAACTATAAGGGCCTACATCACATTATCTTCACAAAAAAAAATGACAGTTTTTCTACTCAATATTATTCCCCCATTACAATGAGCCCAATACTTCAATTTATAGAATTTTGAAAGGAAAGAGAGAGAGAGAGAGGATGCAATTCCTGAAATTCACTTTCCAACCAATTGCAAGTCATGATATATGAGTGTGGTTGGTGATTCTTTACCTGCAAAAGAAATCCCAAGGTGCCCCATAACTTGTAGCAGTGAAGAATGATTTCCCATTCTCATTGAATTCACCTCAACCACTTTCCAACAACCAAACAAAATTTGGCTCAATTTTCTTAAAATTATCCATCAAATTCTTCATTTTTTTATTGTCATATGTCAGGCTCAGAGCCAAGATTCCAACGAGACCAATTTTGTAAAAATTCGTTGAACATTTCTCCAGTTATGACCTCTTGAGTGTAAGTAGGTATTTGAGTTGTATAGGATCTTCCCCATTGCTTAAAATATTTGGTAGTTAGAAATCACACTTAAAATATTTGTTTCCTCCTCCTAATTTTTTTTGCATCCTTTGAAATGATCTTTGCATTTAAAGTTTAGCGGGGCCCATTATACATTTTCATGTTTTATGGGGAAGGAGTTTAAATGTATAGATGTTTTAATATTTGGCCAGCTCGGCCAACTCGGCCGAGCTGGACATTACCTCCTACTTACCACCAACCCCTTCCTTAACATATCCAACTCGCCATGTAAGCTCTCATTATGAGCTCGGAATCAATGTTTTCATTGGGTTTACCTTATATTCTCTCAACAACATTCTCCATGTGTATGCACCGGTGATTTCTCCTTTAATTGTGTGTTGAGCTGGCTATTAAATTCTTATGTCAAGTCATTCCACTTGTCAACTTGATGATACGATGGTTTCTTTGTATGCACCTCTTCTAGATCCACATTGGTTTCACTGACTTTGTGCTTCCCCAAGCCTGATCGGCTATTTCAGCTTGGAACAACCCATTCGGCCTGAGTTTGGGGGCACCTTGGTTCATCCGATTGTCACTTCACCCGTACCGACTTCACACCCACTTACATCATGGATCCTAATAACTTAGAGATAACTCCTCCCTTTCTCTTCCCATTCCACTTGAATCACTCAAACCCCACCTCAGCCAATTCAAAGGCCTCACATATCCCCACGGACCTGCAATGGTTCCTCCATCCTTGGTCAACTCTACATTGGTTCATCAGAACCTCTTTAACCCCGAATTAGGGCATTGACTACTTGCCATGCGCATCTCCTTATTCGTCGATGAGTTTGGGTTTTTCTGGCCTGATTGTTCCTTGGGCTGCCAAGGCCACCAACTCCCAATTTCCCCACAAATGTATCGAGCTCGCCTTTATTGCGTCCATTTCATCCTTTTCTTGCACGAATGTCCCGAGCTTGGTCAGACCACTTGGGCCAAATCCTTCCACTTTATCTACATCATTCTTTGTTGAGGCCCTCCTGAAGCTACTGATACACTAAGTACCCCAGCCATCTCCATTGTTTGATATCTCCGAGTCAATTTTAAACTTTGTACCCACCACTAGTTAATTCATGACCACTTTCATTATTGAGCTAACTCACCATCCTCCACATGCCATGTAGGTTCCTGTGCAAAGCTCTAGGATCTCATCATTCATCGAGCTCCTACATCTCATATGATGGCAATCTTCTTAGGTCATGTCATGCCATCAAACATGCTCACATGATCTCGGCCATTCAAGATCAAGCTTTGCTTCATGTAACTCTACTCGATTCTGTAGAAAAATAACTCAGCCACCCATGAAACTTGGACAGCTTCCATGTGACTCGGCATGAAACCAAATGGCTTGATGCCTCCTTTTGGGATTGGGCACACTTATATAACTCGGTCAAGAGCTCGGGATTCATCTCGGTGGGAATTTCAAGTCGAAGTAACCCAGTCATAATAACATGAGTTTGATTACCGATAAGTAGCTCAGTGTACATTTTATGATCTCAATGAGCTAAGAAGTAGCTCGATGTTTGGCTCTGAGCATAAAATTTCATTCTTTTAACCTCCTTTATTCCACTACTAATACTTGTTCTCTGGGAGACTAGTGTTATGATTGGATACTCCCCTCGATAAATTATTGGGCCTTTCCTTATCAAATTCCCCCCTCCCCCTTTTTACAATTGTAAGTTTTTTTGTTGTCTAATTCACCAAGGGTAGTGAAATTAGATAATTATTCTTAGTGTTTTGTCCTCCATTTGTAAAACATAACTATGCATTTATATGATTCCCTTATTTGAATTTCATAATTCACAACTAAAAGGTCGACCCATAAGTGAAAAAAATGCCCAAAAGATAAAATATACCCAAAAGAAATGAGTAACATAAGAAAGGGTCAAAGGTACCCAGAGGGGATATGAATGCTTGGGTTCTATTGTCCTAGCTAGGAACTGGTGGCTATTTCCATAAAATATTGTTTTCATGCAAATTTGCAACATGAAAATTTAGAATTTTTAAGCATGACAATGATACCCCCATGTAAAAATATTTAAATTTCACTTTTCCAAGATACCCCAGGTCTACGTGTCCTCAATACCATCCTTTACCCAGTCATTCCAATGCCCCCTATTGGATTTTAACTCATTCCCTTAGGTTAATTAGGAAATTCAATTCAATCCCCCTAGGTGATTTTAGGAGTCTTCAAAGAATTATAATTTTGGGAAATTTTGGGAAGGGCTACCATTGGCCTTCTCGGGACTGGTGCAACCCCCAGGAATAGAAAAAAGGAGAAAAATACAACATGGAGATGAATAAAAGGTCTAATAATTTCAACTAATTGATTTTTAAAGACTCGAGAAATATTTGGAGGAGTTGGGTTAGATTCATCAGAAACATGGTTCTCAAGCCTAGGTAGTGCATAGGGCCAAAAAATCTAATGAGCTTCAGGAAGAGATTGTGGGAGCTTTGGATGGATTTAGGAGCTAAATAAGAAATCATTGGAAATGAAATTCAAATCTCTAAAATGTGGTGAAATCATATTTTTCACAACACTTTTACGAAATAGGTTTATATCTAATTTTTTCCATGTTCACCTAGGGATCTAGAACAAAAATCAAATTTTCAATGTCTAAATGGAGAAATAAAGAGCTGATACCCTCACCATTGGATTTATAAGGACATTATAAGTCAAATTCATATAAAAATTTTCAAAAAAATACCATCGAGAGCTCAAGTTATCATCGTTTCAAGTTACCCTCAAGGTAAACTTCTAGCAGTTAGTCAATTTTCCAAGAGGACACGTGTCAGCTCCAGGAGAATGGCACATTTTTATGTCCCTTTCATTCCTTAATAAAATGGAAATATGGGACTATAAAATGTTCCCAGCCCCATTTTTCCCTCTAGTCACACATAGAACCCTCTAGATCGCTAGTTCATCCCTCAGGTGTTTGCCGAAGCTTATCTCCTCAATCATTGAGATCATGACAAGTGGCACAACCCGAAGAGATGTGAAATTTGATGACCCTTTCATCCCTTTATCTTGAGGGATATAGGGGATAGTAAAATTCTCCAAACCCCAAGCATTCTTTATGGTCCTCCATGCGTATGAATTTCAACCCCCAAGTGCTTCTCTCAAGCTTTCTAGCCCAAATGCTCAATCGTTGGATGTTTGACAAGTGTCGCAAGGAGGAACGATGTGAAAATTGATGTCCCTTTCATCCCTTTATCTAAAGGTACATCAAGGACACAAAAATTTACCTAACTCCAACTTTATAATTTGAAAATATTTCTAACTCCTTGTTGCTTCTTATTATTTCTCCATTATTTCCAGTGAAGCTCACTACCGGAAGAAAGTTACAGAGAACTTGCAAACCTCCATTACCCCTCCTCATTTATTATTCCCTCCATTATTACTACAAGTAAAAGACTGCAATAACATAAAAAATATATCTTTTTCAGCTACCACCATGTTCTTTCAGTGCTAGAAACGCTCATGAACCAAAATGGTGAAATGATCATGTCTCACAATCAGGAGCATGGATTGAAGTGATTTTTTGCAGAACTCCTTATTTTTAGAGGTTGTCACGATGCAGAAAAAAAAATGTAAAATATTTCCCAAGATTATTAACTAGAAGAAAAACTCCATTTTATGCCCCATCTTCTTCTCCTTCGATTTCCAATCAAACTGGAAAGCAGGTGAAGCTAAATATTTACACACAAAATCTAGGAGAAAAACCTATCCTGATGAAATTATTTTCATCACAATCCAAGGTGGAAAAGGAGACCTAAATTTTTTGAGCTCCATTAATGGCTTCCATGACATAGCAGTGAAAAAAATTAGTGAGCTACTTCTCCACTTCTCAAGGTTCTAGTAGGTGTAATCACGCAAAAATCGGTGGAAATGATCCTTGAAAAAACTAGTTTCGCGTGAACTAGTTTTCACACCATGAAGTCCCTATTTTTTAGGGATATGGAGGGTTTTGTTTTTTATCATTATTCTACCCTCTTCAAATAAATTTTCAAATCCCTGAAGATGTGATGGGTGAAATCATCTGAAATTCAGAGGGAAGGGTCTCCAAAAAATCTAGTTTCTTTCAAACTAGTTTTTACACGATGAAGTTTCCAATTTATCAAGATATGAAGGACTAATTATTTATTAATATTCTACCCAGGTAGCTCCATGCCCAAATCTCTTACCAAGTGTAGATTTTCATTTTTTATTTTTAATCTTTTCGGTAAGCGAATCATGATGAAAATTAGAGCACGAGTTCACGATGAAGATCTAAATCCAAAAAACTTGTTCCCATTGCAAACTGAGGTCATTTTCACCACTTACTAAAAACATCATATTCTATACTTCCTCACATGCTATAAATGGAAATTCCCACCGAATTGCAAGTTCAATCACTTGGGACAGTAAAAAAAGGGGTAAAATGGAAAGTAAGACAGAAAATGACTTCTTCCCAAAATAGCAGGTCCCCCAAAAGCAACCTACTAAAAATAGAAATGTGCTAAAAATAGAAATATCTCGGGAACATAGGAGGATGGAATATGGTAGAAGGTTCAAAAGGTGAAACTGGAGCAAGACAGGTGATATGTCCCAGAATAGCAGAGCATGGGCTCATATTCTAAAAATAGAAAGTTTTCATTTTTGGAGTGGAAAGTTGCATATGAATTTGTTTCCACTCACCTTACTAATTTTTGGACTCCCCTTCAGATAATGAGATGATTTCATGGGTCAAACAGAGGAATGAGAACTTCATATATGTCCTGGAAGCATCATCTTGAGTGAAATGGTATACAGAGGAAAAATAGGGCATCACAAGGCACATCATGTGAATTCATCTTCGTCACTTAAGGAGTCGGGTGATTCAAAGTGAGTTGGTCAGAATGATTTCATCGAGTCAAAGAGTTCATCAACCAAGTTTCAAGGAGGTTCATCGTGGGCATGGTATGTGTTCATCTCTAGATTTCATCGGTAAAACTCATAATAGTGTTTTTAAAAACTCATTATGTTGTCCAAGATTTCTGTACATCATAGAGTTTGCGGTCATCATTGGATAGGTTAAATGATTTAAATTTATTCAAGGGATCCATCTTCATCAATGTAGAGGATCACCAGTGGCAAAAATCTTCACTCAAATTTCATGAATGCATCAAGGAATTCAAAGCAGTTCGTCATGAGGAGTGTTTCCCCTTCATCTCTTCCTTCTCTCTCTATTCTAATTCTTCATTGGGCCTCATAATTTTCTTTCATCCTATTCACTTAAGTGACCTATTTTAAATTTGTAAAAGTATTTTCTCAAATTATAAGAGAAATACTTAATTCATGGAAAACAAAAGGTCATGAGTGGAATATGGAAATGAAGATTCATATGAGGGAGGTGAAAGGAAAATTCAGATTGCTATAAATTGGGATGGCCTCTCCATTCCAAGGGATTTTGAATTTTGAAGAACTCCAACTATGTAGCATGGTGAATTGTGATAGCTTGGTTGAAGCTTTTTATTCACCACTACACATGGAATAAACTCTACACTTATTCTATTTCTCTTCCTTGTTTTTCCTCTATTTCCCTCTTGCATGCACTTTGTAAGCATGGTGATCAAAGAGATATTTGAATATTTGATCAATCAACCTCAAAAAAATTTGTTTTTGTATGGGTTTTGTTTTTCTCACTAACCGCTTCATTGTCACTTTCTTCTATATTGGATGTTGAACTACTTTGGTTACTAGGTGTGAAGCTCTGCAATCTACTCACGACATTAATCTTCGTTAAATAGTTTCCCCCCATTTTCTCCTCAATGTTGTAACTTACTCCCTTGTACCCCGTATACAATATATTTTCCACAGGTTCAGTGGAGTGTCCCTGTGTGATCCCCGACCAATTTGGCCACCCACAACATTTAGATTAGGATTAGGATTAGTTACATTCAATAATGGGAGTTGTACCATTCAATGTAGAGGGGCGTAGCCCCGTGAACATTGGTGGAGACACTTGATTTTTCCACCCTGAAAAATTTTCTCACCAACTATTTTTGGCAACTTTATTGGGGAGAGATTTTCCCAAGTGCACCCAAAAAGGAATCTCTTCCCAAAAATTAAAAAATACCAAAAAAGCATATATTCAAAAATACAATAAATAAATAAAAAACAGAATTATTTGGATGATCAAAAGCCTATTTTTATTCTTGATTGAGAAATATACATGTTTCAAGAGTTGAGGAAGAATCAGTTGAAGTGGAAGAAATAATGACGGATGAAGAAAGAGAAATACCCCAACCCATTGTTCCATGGGGAAGGAATACAATTCCACTTTCTCTTGCACCTCCTCTTCATGATCTTCCAATGTGTTCCCACAAGAACCTTAAAAATTTCAAAGGTGATGACATGCAGCTTCTTGAGGAGCATGTAGTATCTTTCATCACTACATGTGGTGTGTTGCATATCAAACATGAAGATGTATCTGTAAGACTGTTCATAGAGTCTCTCCAAGAAAAAGAATCTGAATGGTTCTACCTCCTTTTGGCCTGATCCATCACTTGTTGGAATGACATCAAAAGAAAGTTCGAGGGAATATTCATATTTATTGAGGATTTTCAAGACCTCCTTGTTCAATTGGCACAAATGAAGAAAGGAGAAAATGAAACTATGAGATACTTCATCACTCATTTTGACTGGTTGCTCCAGAGGATACCAGAAGAGGATTCACCATCAGAAAACAACATCAAGACATTCTTTATTAGTTCTCAATCATCGGAGGTGGGATTTTTCCAATGAATATTTCAACTGATCGATATTGAAGAAGCAAAAATATTAGACATTTAACTTCATGACAATCTCATCTTATCTAGAAAGATCAAAAATACCACAAAGAGAAAAACTCAATGTTCTAGAGATGAAAGAACCGATCCCGCGATTAAAAAATTGACTAATGATATGTTTTCCATGAAAAATTAACTCTCTTAGATCACATGATCATGCCAAAGGCTTGCCTTGGAAGCTCTACCAATCAATGAAACATGTGAGAATTATGAAGACGAAGAAGAAGAAAGGTTTAGATATGAAGACGAAGGAGAAAGTGAATATGCTAGAATCAAGTTTTGTGAATGAAAACTTGATGATGAATAATTCATGGAAAATTATTTGTATGCACTATTCACTCAATACCAAAGGTGAAAAAAGGCTCTTCTTCCACTACCCAAAATAAGAAAGCGAATCCTCCAATGGAGACTCTAATAAAAATAATAACAAAAGAAGGATCATCAAATCATGCTTCAACAAGGACAACTGAGAAGAAGCATGAAGCCACCTTGGCCAAGAATCCTTTTGCCTCTTCAAGTAAGTCCTCTTCTGCTTCTCTTGGAAAATCAGTTTCTAAAAATATCAGTGTTAATGCTTCCATAACCCATGATTCTCCCACCACCTCTCCATCCTTAGACATTGTTGACCATTTCAAAAAATCCAAAATCCAAATATCTACATTTGAATACTTGGGAACTCATCCTAAACAATTGGGGAAACTCATTCACTATGTCAAAGCTAGTATCCATGTTCCTAAAGATTCCTCCACCAAAGAACCATTGCGTGTATCCCAATCCACTCCATCTCTGAATTTCCTCTCTTCGACACCATCTACGTCTAAGAGGGTTGATCCATTATACATTTCCTTGTTAGTCAACGAGTATAAGCTAAAAAATTGCATCATTGACTCTAGTGCCTCAGAAAACACCATTCCTACAAATTTTATTAAAGCTCTTGGTCTCTCCCTTTCCTCTACCTCTAGTAAATGTCTCTCCATGGAGATGAAACAAGTTACTCTCATCGAACAAGTCAAAGATGCAAAAGTAGCATTGACAAACCTCCCCAATAAGAAAATCAAAATGAGAATCCTGTAAAGAGACATGCCCTCCTCATATGGCAGTTTATTGGGCCGAATATTCTGTTGAGATGTTGGAGGAGATATGCAGTTGAATTGGTCACATGCCACCATCCCAGTCAATGGTAAAACAAAGAAGCTACTTCCCATCAAAAAAATGAAGTATATTGTTCAACGGCCAAACAACCCAATGGCAGACATACCATGCCATAATTCCAAACCTAGAAAATTCTTCATGACCTTCAAGGAGAATCTTTGGCAACCCTTTTTGGTGGAGGAATGTCCAAGCATCATAGAGCCATTCAAAGAACACAACGAAGAGTTGATGAAGGCCAAGTTTGAAAGGGTGTACTTTTCATGGGACGAAGGTGTAGACAAAGTTGTCGCAATGGATGTCAAGGTTGGTGATGTGAACCTTGACTTGAAACAAAGATATCTTGAAGTGATGAGAGATGCAGAACAAGAATAAGGAATGATGCTCTACACCTTCTTAATAGAAAACTTCAATGTTTTCAATGAATCTCTCGAGGATCAGTATGAGTCTTCATGTGATGAGTGTTCCAGTGAAATCAAAAACTTATCTTTCTCATTGGAATAATATACACGGAACGAAAAAATGGTAGCATGCCTTCACCTCTCAAACCTCAAATGGAGCATACTTAGGAAAATTATGATTTCACTACAGAAATAGACTCATCAGTTCACGGAAATAAAAAACAAGAAGGTGGTGATGAAGAAATTTTAGCTCCAGTGTTGTGCTCATTTCCTTTTCATGTGAATGAAAAGATTATCAATAAAAAATGGAGGAACATATTGTTTATTGGTCCTCACGCTTATTTTTCTAAAAATGGAAACCTTCTCAATGGATTTCAACCTTTCATTGCTTACTCCCCTCAAGAAATAGATGTCCACAACACAAAAATGGAGGATGAAGCCCAAAATGGATAAGGCAAGGAAGATGACAATTTTTAGATTAGAGACCCGATTTTGAACTCATTCTCTTTCTAAGAGGGTAATGTAATGCAAGTAACACACTATATAGGGAAGCACATGGAAGAAGACTTGGGGCATGAGAAAGACAACTCCATAGCACAATTGAAGAATGCAGAACATCAAGTAAGTGGGAAATGATGCCAAAATTATTGGTACATCTGCTGAGAATCAACCTATAAAATTTGTGGTCATGAAGTGGATGCATAACAAAGAAAAGATGTCAGGTTATGGATATGATAAGTCAAGAGTGACCAAGAAACATCTTCATGATAATGGAAAAAAATAGCAAATAAAAAGAACCTGAAAAACAAGGAGAATCCAGAAAGAAGGTGTTATTGTAATGAAGTAGGTGGGATGTATAATCATGCTAGCAATCAAGATAGATTTCTCAAGAAGCTGAGAAGAGGTTCATACTTTAGTGAACCTTTCAATGGATTTGTAGAAGAATGACATTCAATGATACCCATTTATGGGTAAACACTCAATTCAAATTTGCACTTTAGTGAAAGTGGGTCATCTCCCACATATACATAGGTGATTTAGGTATTTTCCCTTTCATGTTGTGTTTTGTTTTACCTTCTGGTATGTTTCCCTTCAATTTTTTTATTTTCATGTGTGCTTGTTCAATAAGAGAAGTTGTGTAGCCTATCATTTTAGTGACTCCTCAAAGCCCAATGGATAAGGCAATAGTCAATATATGTTGAGATTATGGGATTCTTCATGCCATGTCTTCGTTGTGCTCAGTCCATACCATGTCCTCAAGCTAGAGTGAGTTTTTGACATGCAAATGTGTAATAGGAAACTTTATAATTTTGAAGCATGCCAACAATACCCTCATGTCAAAAAAATTCAAATTTCACCTTTCCAAGATACCCCAGGTCTACTTGTCCTCAGCACCAGCCTTAGCCAGTCAGTCCAATACCCCCCCTAGTTGATTTTAACTCAGTCCCATAGGTGAATTAGGAAATTCAATTCAATCCCCATAGGTGATTTTAGGAGTTCTCGAAGAATGTCAATTTTGGGCAGTTTTGGGAAGGGCTACCATTGGCCTTCCTGGGACTGTTGCAACCCCCTAGAGTGGAACAAAGGAGTGACATATCACATGGAGATGAATCAAAGGTCTAATAAAATCAAGGAATTTATTTTGAAATAATCGGGAAATATTTGGAGGAGTTGGTTCAGATTCATCAAAAATAAGGTTCACAGGCCTAGGCAGTGTACAGGGCCAAAAAAGCTACTGAGCTTCAGGAAGAAATTCTGGGAGCTCTGGATGGATTTAGGAGCTAAAACATATGTCCCTGAAAAGGGAATCTAGATCTGTACAAGATTGTGAATTCATATTTTTCACAACACTTTGGTGTAATAGTTTTATATCTAGTTTTTTCCATACTCACCTAGGGATCTAGAACAAAAATCCACCTTTTAAGAGCCTAAATGGAGGAATCAAGATCTAATACCTAACCATTGGATTTATATGGCCATTTTCAATCAAATTAATATAAAAATTTCCAAAAAATTCCATTGGGAGCTCACTTTATCATCATTTCAAGTTACCCTCAAGGTAAGCTTTCAACAGTTAGTCAATTTTCCAAGAGGACACATGTCAACTCCAAGATCTAGGTGCATTTTGATGTCCCTTTCATCCCTTAAGAAAAGGGACATGAGGGACATAAAATTTTCTCAGCCCCTATTTTTTCCTTTAGTCATACCATAGAACCCCTCAGTTCAGCCCCTAGGTGCTTGCTGAAGCCTATCCCCTCAGTTGCCAATGATCGTGACAAGTGGGAAGTTCAACTTGGCACGATGTGCAATTTTATGTCCCTTTCGTCCCTTTATATTGAGAAATTTAGGGGACAGGAAAATGTACCCAGCCCCAGGTATGCCTCCTGGTCCTCCATGTGCTTGAATTCCAGCCCCCAGGTGCTTCTCTCAAGCTTTCTAGCCCAAATGCTCAACTTTTGGATGTTTGACAAGTGTCGTAAGGAGGTGCGATGTGAAAATTGATGTCCCTTTCATCCCTTTAGATAAAAGGACATCAGGGAAACAAAAATGTGCCCAAATCCAGCTTCAAAATTTGAAAAAAATTCTAACTCCTTGTTGCTTCTCCATTATTGCGTGTGAAGCTCACTGCCAGAAGAAAGTTGCAGAGAACTTGCAAGCCTCCACTGCCCCACCTCATTTTTTCTTCCCTCCATTATTCCTAAAATTCAAGACTACAATAACATCAAAACTTTCTTTTTCAGCTTCCACCATGTTCGTTCAGTTCCAAAAACACTCATGAACCAAAATGGTGAAATGCTCATATATCACAATCTAGAGGATGGATTGAAGTGAGGTTTTTTGTAAAAATTCTTATTTTCAGAGGCCATTAAGATGTACCAAAAAAAAATGATTCCTGAGATTAATAATTGGAATAAAAACTCCATTTTTTCCCCAGCTTCTCCTTCGATTTCCCATCAAATTGGGAAGCAAGTGAAGCTAAATTTTTACACACAAAATCCAGGAGAAAAACCTATCCCGATGGAATATTTTTCATCACTATCCAAGGTGGAAAATGATACCTAAAATTTTGGAGCTCCATTAATGGCTTCCATGACACAACAAAAAAAAACTCAGTGAGCTACTTCTCCACTTCTCGAGGTTCTTGTAGGCGCAATCACTCGAAAATCAGTGGAAATGATCCTTAAAAAATCTAGTTTCGTGTGAACTAGTTTTTATGACATGAAGTCCCTATTTTTTTATGGATATGGAAGGCTGTGTTTTTTATCAACATTTTCCCCTCTTCAAAGAAATTTTCAAATCCCTAAAGATCTGGTGAGCGAAATCATCCGAAATTCGGAGGGAAGGGTCTCCAAAAAATCTAGTTTATTTCAAACTAGTTTTTACACGATGAAGTTGCCAATTTCTCAAGATATGAAGGACTGATTTTTTTATCAATATTCTACCCTAATAGCTCTATGCTCAAAGATCTTACTAGGCCTAAATTTTCAATTTTTATTTCTGAGCTTTCTGGTAAGCAAATCATGATGAAAATTGGAGCACGAGTTCACAATGAACAACCGAATCCAAAAAAGTTGTTCCCATAAAAAATGGAGGCCATTTTCACCACTTACTAAAAATAGCATATTTTATACTTCCTCACATGGTATAAATGGAAATTACCACCAAATTTTAAGTTCCATCACTCGGTATAATAAAAAATTGGGTAAAATGGAAAGTAAGACATTAAAACGACTTCTTCCCAAAATAATAGGTCCCCAAAAAGCAACCTGCTAAAAAGAGAAATGTGCTAAAAATATAAATATCTCAGGAACATAGGGGGATGGAATATGCAAAAAGGTTCAGAAGGTGAAAATGGAGCAAGAAATCTGATATGTCGTAGAATAACAAAGCATGGGCTCATATTCTAAAAATAGAAAGTTTTCATTTTGGAGTGGAAAGTTGCATATGATTTTGTTTCCACTCACCTTACTAATTTTTGGAATCCCCTTCCAGTAATGAGATGGTTTCATGGGTCAAGTGGAGGAATGTGAACTTCATAGAGGTCCTGGAAGCATTGTCTTGAGTGCAATGATATACAAAGGAAAAATAGGGCATGGTAAGGCACATCATGTGAATTCATCTTCGTCACTTAAGGATCCAGGTGATTCAAAGTGAGTTAGTAAAAATTATTTCAATGAGTCAAATATTTCATCAACTAAGTTTCATGGAGGGTAAATGTGGGCATTGTATGTATTCATCTTGATCTTGCATCAGTAAAACTCATAACAATGTTTCTAAACACTCATTATGTGGTCAAGGATTTCTGTGCAACATAGAGTTTGTGGTCATCATTGGATGGGGAAAATTATTCAAATTTATTCAAGGGAGCCATATTCATCAATGTACAAGATCATCCATGGTAGAAATATTCTCTCAAATTTCATGACTGCATCGAGGCATTCAAATCAGTTCGTTGTGAGGATTTTTTTCCCTTCATCTCTTCCCTCCTCCTCTCTTACCCTCTCTTACTTCTCTCTCTATTATAATTCTTCATTGGGCCTCATCATTGTCTTTCTTCCTATTCACTTAAGTGACCTATTTTAAATTTGTAAAATTATTTTCTCAAATTATAAGAGAAATACTTAAATCATGGAAACAAAAGGTCATGAGTGGAATATGGAAACAAAGAGTCATATGAGGGAGGTGAAAAGGACAATTCAGATTGCTATAAATTGGGAAGACCTCTCCATTCCAAGGGATTTTGAATTGTAAATAACTCCTACTGTGTAGCATTGTGAATTTTGATAGTTTGGTTGAAGCTTTGTATTCATCACTACACATGGAATAAAAGCTACACCTCTTCTATTTCTCTTCCTTGTTTTTCCTCTATTTCCCTTTTGTATGCACTTTGTAAGTATAGTGATCAAAGATAGATTTGAATCTTCGATGAATGAGCCTCAGAAAACATTGTGTTTATATGGGTTTTGTTTGTCTCACTAACTTCTTCATTATCTCTTTCTTCTATATTGGATGATGAACTACTTAGGTTACTAGGTGTGAAGCTCTGTAATCTACTCACGACATTAATCTTCGTTAAATAGTTTCCCCATTTTCTCCTCAACATTGTAGCTTACTCCCTTGTACCCACATACAATATATTTTCCACAGGTTTAGTGGAGTGTCCTTGTGTGATCCCTGACCAATTTGGCCACCCACAACATTTATATTAGGATTAGGATTAGTTACATTCAATAATGAGAGTTGACCATTCAATGTAGAGGAGCATAGCCCCATGAACATTGGTGGAGACACCTGATTTGTCCACCTAACAAATTTTCTCACCAAAAAATATAAATAAGTTGAGTTCCATACGGGTTGTAGGGTGTGTGATACCAAAAGAAAGTAAAAGATAAATACAAGAGGCCAAAGATAATTGTCAATCACTAGTTTTCTTGTGTAGGAATCACGTAAATGCTAGAATTCTTTTAGGACCTAAAAATGTACCCAAGTGAGTGATTTTGTGTCTTCATTTTCAATCTCTTTATGTTTTGATTGAATACTCGATAACATAAAGTAGTTAGAAGATGTGTACATTATGATCCATGTATAGTGTGTGGAGAATAGCATGTTGAGTGGACAAGTGAAGCGTGTAGTGATTGAAAAAAGAATCATGGAGAATAGGAAAGGAAAGTGGCCCTAGGGGTGAAGTGTATGTTTAAAGATGTTCTGATAGAACCTATGTTTGTTGAAGTAAGCTACTCCTTGTTGCGTATTAAGGACAGACCTACAAAATAAGAGAAAAAAAGTAGTCAAAGTCATATATATGAAAAGCACGGGGGGTTCACTTAGTAAAAGTATGGTATATCATGTGCATTCGAAGGGTATTAAAGAATACCCTTAATTCTAGTTTCTACCTCTAATTATTCAATTGATAATACCCCCTCCTATTATATTATTAGAATGAAAATACCCCCTATTTTTTCCATGTACCTTAATTACCCATTTTTCAATTACAATTTTATTTACCCTTTTTTATTTCTACCCTAATATATTAGACAAAAAATATATTATATTTCTCACTCAATTTTTGTTAATATTCATTTCCTCTCGAAAGATAGTTTGAAGCCATTCAAGACCTATTACAAATCACCTTATATATGTTAAGCTTTAATCATTTATCAATAGTTCTTCAAATAATTAAGATGGTGAAATAATATCACTTGTGTTGAAAAGTATACTCGATCCTAGTTTTCTACCATCTTATTATTTCTTGGTTAAGAATCTAAAATTCTTTATTAAAAAGGAGATTATAATTTAATTTATGACCACAATCCTTTTTCAATTTAAGGGTATTTACTATTCAAAACTAGGGTTCAAATGTTTTAGTTTTATATTAAAATTAAACCTCCCTTTCCTTTATCCCATCACTCCAACCTACCCCCATTACCTGATTCAAAACATTAATAAATTAAACCCTTTCACCCCCTCATGTCTATTGGTATATTGAATTTAAATTTAGAAAGTTTAATTACCTCAATATGAACCCACGTGCTAGGATATTTCCTATCTAATGAACCCCCTATGATGAAAAATATGTGTAAAATATGCATAAGTATGTAAAAGTGTGTACAAGTAGTAGTAAAGGAAAGTGTGCACTTGATGTAAAAGAGTATAAATGATAGAAACATGTCCTAAAATGTTGTGAAGAGATATTTTGTGTTGATTGAAGGAGATTGAATGCATTTTGTGAGTGGAAGATTGTACTTGTAATTATAAAACTAATCTGAAGACTTATGTAGACTATGTTGATAAAAAAAGATGATTGTATCTTCCCCAGGACATTAGCATCCATGGGAGGTCATTTGTGCCCAAGCGCTAGTGTCTGAGTCTAGGTACTAGCATATGTACTGTGATTGTAACCCAAGTTATATTTTGGTCTAGTTTTGTGACTATAACTTGTGCCTTCTCTATAATTGGCATATCAGTATTGTGGCTCTAAGTTGTTGTAGGGGATATTTTTTCACCCAATGAATGCCCCCCCTCATTTGGGGTGCATGTGATGTTGGTAGGAGAATGTGGCCCAAAGGAGAGGACATAATGTTGTGCTGAAGTGGACACCTATAGGGTGGGGAGGATGTGCATGTTAGAAACCAAGTCACATGCCAAAATAGTGACTAGTAACATGTGTTAGTAGAAGAAAGTAGAAAACATGCAATAGAAGAAAATGTAACGAGAAAGTGTGCAAAAAAATTGGACAACAAAAATCATGTTTCAAACATGGGATGTTGCTCAAAATTTCAAAAGAAAATTAGGGCCAAAGTGTCCATAAGCAAGAAAATAGTGATCAAACAATACATAGGGCAAAGCCCGCAAACAATAGCATACAATGGTAAAAAAGAGTAAACAAAATATATCAGACAACCATGGTGGCATATAGTCATACAAAGAAAATACTACACATGAAGAACCCATTCACATATTAGAAAGATAAGTAGTATGTCCTGAGCATGTATAAATCAGTGAAAAGTAAAGTAATTGTAGTGAAAAATAGTGAAAAGTGTAGCAATAGAACTTGTGTATTATATGATAATAGAAAAAGTAAATGACCCCAGGAGCCTTGGTGGGACTAGTAAAAGGTACAGTGCCAAGCATCATTACAATTATTAAGAACATATAATATATTTTTTTCAGCTCAAAATACCAAGTAAGCATGCATGTGTATATATAGAGAGATAGTGACATACTAAGAATCCATCTAGCATGGAAAATGAAGTGTAAAATGTAAATAATATTAACTAGAAAAATTAAATACATTCAAGATATGAAAATGCAATGTATGAGTTTGATGGAATGGTATGCAAAGTTTGAAGATGATAGGAGTAGTGTACCCCTAGAAGATGTGAATGAGTTGAGGTTCATTTATAAAATCCCCCTCAACGGTCAAGAATGAACCATAGAATAAGAGTGCATCATCGGTAAATAGGTACAAGAATGTATATGCTAAAAAGATGTATCATGAAGTATAGAGCATGAAGAAACAAGGATGTGAGGTTAATTTCAGATTTAGACCTTCAGCAGTTGAGTATCAACCGTGGAACTAGAGTGCATCATAGGGTAATGATGATACAATGTGTGTATCAAAGGGTATGAGAGTGCTAAAAAATATTAATAATGGAGCACAATGTGTGAAATGTTATAGTATACATTAGAGATAACTATTACAAATGGAATGAGTGGGGGGAAAGAGTGGTGCCCTCCAAGTGTGTGAGTAATGGATATCTATGTGATGATGAAATGAATAAATTGTGATGGTGACAGGGCTTCAAATGTATCATAAGAAAGCATATTGTCATCACAATGGTAGGTATAAGGAAGAGTAGAACCAGGGTTGAATTTTGGGTTGAAAGGAGGGAGCTTAAAGAGGCTAGCAATGAAAAGGTGAATTGGTTGGTCTTTCTTGGTTGGTGATTATTGAGTTAGAATGGGTAATGTTGTAGAGGACTTGAGAGGAGGAGGGGATGGACTAATTTTTTAAGTAGGTTGTTTAGTATAAATTCGTAATGTTGTAGAAGGCTTCAGAGGATGAGGGGATGGACTAATTTTTAGAGAATCTTGCTTAGTTGGAATTGGTAACATTGTAGAAGACTTGAGAGGAGGAGGGGGTGGAATGATTTTTAGAGGAGGTTTCTAATTTGTAATTGGTAACATTGTAGAAGGCTTGAGAGGAGGAGGGGATGGAATTATTTTTAGAGGAAGTTAATTAGGTGGAATGGATTGGATAGGAAGCTCTGAATACGTGACATTAGTGGCTATGTAATGATTCTCATTAGACATGAGGGATTGGATTTGGAAGCCCATTGGGATTTAACAACTGAAGATGAGAATGAAGAAGAATGTTGTGTAGAAAATTAGATAAAACCCTGATGTTCAAGGTGCTTAATTTGTCATTTTAAAACATAAAAATCATTTTCATGATGTCTATTAAGTATATAATAATTGAAAAATGGGAGACCTTGGTATTTGGCAAGATGATAAAATGGGTATCAATGTGTAGTTGGTAATTTTATCAATTGGTGATTGAGGATCTGAGGAAGAATATCATGTTGCTTAACATTTATATCAAACTTGAGAGGTTTCGGTAGAGGTAAGACTTTGAGCTCACTGATATGATGACATGTATAAGACATAAAAGTAAGATGAGATATAGGAGAAGAACTAGCATGGGCTTGAGAATCATCTGTGAGATGTAATCTTTGTTTCCATAGTTTGAATTTTTCTTTGAAATAAACAATGTAAAAATTGAATTGAATTCAAGATGGGTTAAGTGGATGGAGGATTAGGACCAATAAAATCATCAAAAAGATGATTGAAATGGGAACTTACTTGATTGGGTGGTGTACTATGAGGCAGATACATAGTGTCTAGGGATTTTTAGAAAATAAATTTGTAAGGTGGGTGCATTTGAAGTAAGTCGTGTAAGGAGATTTTAGGAATTTTAGGAGCCATGAAAGAAAATTGGATAGAGTAGAAAAAATAAGGATGCAAATGTTTCATCACAAAAGGGGTTCACCAAATGACTTAATTTAATTTGAATTAATTAAATTTATATAATTATTGCAGAGTAATTGATGTATAAATAATTAAATATAGTAAATGACACAAGTAAACTATGATGCAAAGTATGAAACCCTAAACAAGAAGAGATAAGAATACTTAGTTGATATCCACACAATCAAGAACTGGTATGGTTAGGGAGAAGTGAGGAACAAGATGTGAGCAATGTTGTATCTGACCTCTATAAAATATTGGATGTAGGAATGAAGTCATACACGAGCGCCTATGATAGGGCAAGGGAACCTGGGCACTGGAGACCGCTTCTAGGCATCGGTGACTACAAAAAATATTAAAATCTGATTTTTGATGTATCACAAGACCTTTGTTTTTATTCTATGTTGATTTCTCGATGGTTGATTCTTGGTTGCCGAAGGTACCTGTAACCTGTAAGATAAAGATTCACCTACACAAACCCACAAACCGCATCAAACCTAACAATTAAAATGTAGAATGGGGATTCATACTGATCCCAGTGGTCACCCCAAGAGTGAACTTATGACCTAGCATTGCACTACATCTCAGACTCCATGTAGTTCATATGAGTGTCCGTAGAAATTGTGCCCTATGATGTCCTTGTTCAAGTTACACTTGATAGTGGGTTATAGCTAGAATGTGGCAATGTAGTAGAATGTGTGGATGGAATAGAATGAACTTCCCTTTCCTATGCAGTCTATGTAGAGTTGATGCAACCCTTGTCCCTTGAATGGATGTTAGATGGATGCGTTTTGAGTTCTTTAGTGCCTTTGGAATGAAAAATTAGGTGATGATAGTAATGCTTAGTGTCTGGTCCTCCATTTTGAAAACATAACTATGTATTTATATAATTCCCTTGTTTGAATTTCGTAATTGAAAACTAAAAGGCTAACCCATAAGTGAAAAATATTATCAAAAGATGAAGGAGACCCCAAAGAAGTGAGAAAGATAAGAAAGTGTCGATGTTTCCCAGAGGGGATAGGGCACACAACATGTTTTTTTCCTAGCTGGGTGCTGGTGTCTGAAGCCATAAGACATAAATAAGTTCAGTTTCGACTATATTGTAAGGTGTGTGAGACTAAAGAGAAAGAAAAATACAAAGACAAGAGGCCAAAGATAGTTGTTAATTACTAGTTTTCTTGCTTAGGAATCGTGTAAATGGTAGCATGATTTTAGTACCTAAAAATGTACCCAAGTGCATGATTTTATGTCTAAAAAGTGGAACATTGGTGTCATATTCCCCATAATGTGAAATTTCCAATTACGAACACTGAAAATAAAATTGTATCATACTATATACTACTATCTGGATCATTTTGCACATCATCACCATTTCTAGTGAACGTATTCACCAGTCGACCATCTTCCAATGAAGTACGGAAGTCAAAGGATATCCACAATTAGAGGATCTATATAGTTATTTGCCTTCCTATACAACTATTTTCCAACATCCACAATACACACCACTCAAAGTATAAAATTTAAATGAAGCACACTGCACAACTGAAAAAATCAAATAGTCACACCATAAACATTCTGCCACATCTACGATGCGACCCCATCATTGGTTACTGATGAGAGGTCATTGATCAACCTCCGACCTCCATTTTCCTCCATCCTCAATTTTTTTTTTGCTTACGTAGTAGATTTGGATATCATGCTCATATTGATTACAAATCAGATGTCAGGTTACACTGGAAATGAGTCCCTAAGGCAATTTTTTTATTTTTTGAAATTTTTGACAAGACATCGCTGACATAAGCAATATTGACTCTAACTTTTAAATGACTCAAAATGTACATAACGATGACACTTTTTGACATTGACATACAACTTTGACAAGACCCACGAATTAGACTTGACAATAAGAAAAATTTACACCTGACTTAATTTTATAATTCGTAATATTAAATAAATGTTGATTACAAATTGAATGAACTTAAAATAATAAAAAATAAATAACTAAAACTTCATTTATATTTTTGATCATCTATATAATTTTTACTCTATTAAAATACTCTTAAAAAAATACTACCCAAAAAAGACAAAATGACTCATTATTTTGGAATTTGACTTGTATGTAGATGAACATGTTAAGGTGTGAAGAAGACAAGGATGTAGTATTGATTTCCACTGGCCTCGTGCCTCAACTTTCCCTCACACTTTTTCTAGTGCACGTCATGATACCACTCTTTATGCGCTCACCAAGTGATATTTTCCCCCGCAAACAAATTAATTCAACATAAAGGTAATTTGGTATATATATGACACAGGATGCAAAATAGTAGAATATATACACATAATTTGATCCACAAACCTTTGATGGATTACACAAAGATGTCAAGACAGACCATGATTTATTAGTGTTAATTAATCAAATGCAAACAAATCAAGGAATCACTGATTCACATGGGGAAAATTTGAAAAGATTGAATAAATTCCAAATATTTTGTAAATATCCAATCTTATACGACATAACTATATACATGACATAAGTAACAGAAAAATTCTAGATGCACTAAAAAATAGGTGATGACTTTTAGATCTTTATTTGTACCTTGGTTTGTTAATCACCATCTTTAACATATCAATACTGATTACAACACGTTATTTTTACAGAAGGAATACCATTAAATAACATATCACATTATGTTGAAATTGGGTGGTATATTTGGTGAAACATACTCGGGCATGGCGTAAATGTTTTACACATTCACACCTTGTATAAATTGTTTCTTTGGCTGGGTGTTATCAATACGAATGAAATGAACCAAAAATCATACACTAATACTCATAGTAAAAAAATATTATGTAAAGCATTTTGACATGCAATACTATCATGAACAGGGAAACCATACAATATCAAACTTTCCCTTTAGTAGTATTAAAATTCCATAAAGTCACTTTAATACCAGACGTTTTGGTATAGGGATTTACAAATCAAAAACAATAATAATACTCTTCTCTGTTTTTCATATTTGGGTACACATAAAAATATATATTATGGTTTACTATAAAATATAAAACCATAAACAAGTAAATCCTTATGATTCCTCAACAAACTTCTTAGTATGTGATTTTTAATAACTCGCTATTATTTTCCACATATTGATACCAAACAATATAATCACTCACACACATTAATGTATTATAATGTACACACTAAATGGGATATTTCCTAACACTTTGCATGGATTTTTCTTTCTTGGAGAAGGAGTTTTCACTCAAAATTTTGAAATGTTGTTCCCATTTTAGGGAGGCTTTTCCACTTGCATTTTAAGTTTTGGAAGTTTATTGTAAGTTGTAAGATAAAGATACATGTAAATTGGTTTGTTTTAGATTTGTAAGTCACATTGTTATTTCTTGGATAAGGAGAAGATGTGAATATGTTTAAGGATAGATCTCTTGTATTTCTTGTTATCTCAATAATGTAATGGAGTAGGGACCTTTTCTCCTCTTGAAATATTGTGTTGAAAAGATGAATATGATAAATTTGAGTTGCATTGGAGAAACATTGTTGTCTAAAATTACACCCCATGTAATTTTAAAAAACTCATCAAAAAGAATTAACCATTTTTGTTCTCTATAAAAGTCACACAAAACTAATTTAGTTTACCATGGAGAGCAGGAACTTAGTGTTTTATGGGTTCTCCTAACCCACAGAATTAAGGAATAATAAATTTAGGGACTAAGGAAAAATTTAGTTCTTGTGGTGTCCCATGGAAGTTATTGAACTTTCATGGCACTAAGGAAAGTAAGTCACTCATAGGTAAGGTCAAGACAAAGTGCCATAGAGTTTCTTATCCATGGGAATTAGAATAAATCAGCTAAGTTAAAAATCTACATAACACTAACCTAGTGTTCTTCAGGTTCACCAATTTATAATATTATGCGGGTTTTCTCAAACCCATAGAACAAAGAAAGTAGCCATAGGGAAAAAATATGTGGGTCAAAGAGTTAGACCCTCTTGGGTGGTGCGAAGTATTTCCACTCATCAAGGAAAGTGGGGAGAAAGTTGTGAGGGTTGACAAAAGAGGAAATTTTGAAACACCTCGTGAAATGCATGGGATAAATCAAAGCCACAGAATATTTCAAAGCCACAGCGGAATCCAAAACATAGAGCCAATGACCCCAACCACCAGAATTTATTAAAGAATGGTATCATTATGTGCAGTCTAATGGCATTATATAGACTTAGGGGTTCATGTTGTGATTATTAACATTTATTTAAGGTGGTCATGTCTGTACTAAAAGAAAACTTTGTAAGAAATCATGGTGACAATTCTCATTCAACATGTCTTCAGGGGACAAATTCTAACATGGCAGTCCTTTCTCCTCTCACTTCCTTCTCTTTCTTCATTCCAAGAATTGTATAAATGCAAGTTTTTCTACAATTTTTAGGGGCTCTTATCCCTTTTCCTTATCAATTTTTGAGATATTTCTTGTGAAACTTGAAACCTTATGTTTCTGACATCTATAACTCATGAATGGTGATTTTATTACCTCATATCTATATGTAACCTATAGAATATTTATTAATGCAAGTGTTTTTTAGCTCTTTCCTTAAAATACTTTGTTTTTGAAGTGAATATTTCACCCTCTTGTATATTTCATGTGTTTGTATTCAAATTGCATGCATTTTAAGATTCCATATTTGCGGCCTTGTATCTGTGTCATTTGGATTTTGGAAAGTTCCACCTTATTTTTGGTGTTATCACTACCACTTTATCTTTGGATTTACTTTCTTGCATATCTCCTTCCCTGGTACCTTAGAATTGTTAGAGTTAGATTAGTTGTAAGAGTAGTTTAGCATTAGAAGTGGGTTGTGTTATGGGCTTTTTCCAAAATCTACGTAAAAAAGGAATCTGGCCTTCTCTATAGGTCTGTCTCAATCTGCAACTCCTATACTTAGAGATAGTCCCGTGTTGCCTCAAAATTGCAGATCTTCATGATTTAGAGAAGGGTGTAATTTTGAGCTTTAATAGTTTTGGCACACCTAGTGAGAGAATATTTAAAAGTTTTATTTTTCAGGTGTCCTGTTACAATATTCTAGCCACCTTGGTGCCTTAACTACTCCAAAAGTTTTGGAAAACCCAGTGGGAGAAAATTTTAAGGTCTTATTTTCCAAGAATCCCATTGTAACATTCTAGCCAACATAGTGCCTTCATTACTCCAACAGTATTGGCACACCCAATGGGACAATTATTGAAGGTATTTAACTTATTTTTACTAAGTTTGATGTGTTCTTAGTGATATTTAGCCTTATGAGGTATTCATTCAAAAAATTTGGTGACTCCTCACTTTAAATCTATTAATTAATCATCTTAGTTCCCTTTTCACAAGAAGAATATAAACAAGGCAAAGTTCAACAAATAATGATCCTTTTGAATATTTGCATTTATCACCAAGGAGAAGAATAATAGGTAGATCAGTTCAAATATCATTGTATCCTCCCAATAGAACCCTTTCTAATCCTTTTGAAAATTCTTTTTTATGTCCTTTAGGGTATTAAAACCCATTCCATTAATTACACAACAAATAAATCTACCCTTTTCTAGCTTTAATGGTGGTAGTCCTTGGCTCTAAATACCCATGATATACCAGTGTTTTCCCCTAAAAGTATTCCTTTCTTCACTAGTGAAAAAATTACCACCCTAGCTGATCATATTCAAGATATTACTAATGTGTGTTCAGTTCCTCTAGTTACAGAAGATGATGTTGCAGTTAGGCTTCTTTCTTCTTCACTTAAAGGTAAAACACTTCAATGGTATAGAATTTCAAAACATTCTTCCATTCACAATTGGGATGAGCTTGGAAAAAATTATTTTCAAAAATTTGAGGATAAAGAAACAAAAATTATCTTCTTGAGAAGCTTACTACAATCAAGTGATCTCCAAATGAGCTCATCACAGATCTCAACTTGATATTCCTGTGAAAATGGGACAAAAATTTAATACTGCTAAGACCAATCCCATAAGGTACATTCTTATACTTTCTAAGAGATTCAAATATTTATATAACAGTAATGATCCAATCTATGGGTGTTATTCCACTACCAAATGCCTATGCAATAGACATTAGGGCTGAAAATTGTCTAATCCAAGTATGAAAAATAGCCCCTAGATTACCTATGCCCTTGTTTCCTAAATTACCTCAAATTTATCATCCTTCCATTTCTCTTGTTCTTCAACCATCTACTTCATCTTCTATTTCCACATCTGGTTACTCCATGAAATAGGAAGAAATTGAAAGTATCAATGTTCATATTAAAAACTTAACAAATGAGATTGTATCCCTCAAGAGACAACAAGATCAAACTCCAGTAAAATATCCCAACCCTTCTCAAGGCTATCCTAAACAAGTATTTCAATATCTAAATAAGATATTCTCACATAATTACCCGCTAATAAAACCGGAAAATACAAACCAGAATCCCCTACCATCTCATAACTTAATTAAAGCCATCGTTCCAGTCTAGAAAAACATGGCTAAAAGTTTGAATGTTGTTATCCTTGTGATCAAATGCATAATCAATATGCATATGTTGGAATAAAATCCTTGCAGGAGATTTATATCATGGAGAAAACTCCATTCTTCTCGTAAGAATAGGAGATGCCTCCTTCAACAAGAAATTCAAATGCGGTTCAAAATTCTACCCATGAACATAAATTCATGTTCTTTAGACCTGAATAATTCTATGTACTTAATCAAGCCACGGGAAGTTTGAACATGTTGCAAATGCATGTGGTAGAAAACACGAGGTCTATGAAGAGCCTAATAGATGTAAGATCTTCTCCTCTTATTTCTACTAGATTGCATGACAGTTCTAATCAGTATGCAGATTTGAGCGCAGATATAGATTCATCCAATTTTCTTTGATTCATTTAGTATGTATAGAATGAACAAGTTTTATAGAACATACCAAATCCACGTATCAAATATATTTTATGGATAGATTAAAATAACAAATAACATACTTCTCCTTCATTGAAAAAATTTGTGTGTATTCCTCTCAATATTTTGGAACATATGAAAATGACTAATCTTAATGTCACAATTTGGGATGCCTTGTCTATCATATCTTAAAGGGATTTCTTACAAGAATCTATGAAGCATCTTCCACCTTCGGAAACCTCTATGCACAAAGCAGATGTTACAGTTAACTATGTCATCGAAAGGAAGAACAAGTAAGTGCAATTGTTAAGCCTCCTCCTTTCTACATGTCTCTCATAGTTACAAATCACCTTGTTCACAATTATATGACAGACTCCGGTGTTAGTACCTCATTTAGACTAAATAAAGTTATAGAAATCTTAGGGATTGATTATTATCCAACTTCTAATGGTTTTCTATAACTTAATGGATCAATAGTGCAAGTCTTGGGTGTAGTTAAGGATCTTAAATTAACTTTACATGCTTGCCCAATCCTAGCCATAATGCAACACATTTCTGTGATTGACTTGCCACCATTGTTTTCCCCGTACCTCTCTAGATATTTTACATCCAAGGAGGGTGGAGATATTTCCTCAAACTGGTCTCATATGTTGTTGAGGACATAGTATGGGACTAGATTTATAATTAAAATTAGACCTATTTGAACTTATCATATGGAATTTTATGATGCTAGTCCTATCAATTCCAATTATATGATCAAAGAAGAAACAAATTGTGATCCTAAACCAACTGTCTCAATGCATTCATCAGTTTAAATTATTGATCTCATGTTGGATGAATGGGCTAAAGAGTATTATGAATTTGACCCTTATGATAAAGTTGTGGAAACTGGTATGGGCACTTATTACATCCATAAAGAGAAATTCACTATTCCCATGCCACACAAGAATAAGACAATGATGTTTTTGGACTATGGAATTTATATTTTAACGGTTTGAGAAGTAGGAATGGGGTTGGGGAAGGTGTAGTTCTTGCCTCCCTAATAGACAAAAAAACTCTTCTTCTATCTTAGGCTACAATTTGCATGCTCTAAAAACATAGCAGAGTATGAGGCATTGGTCCATGGTTTTCTAATCATGGAAAAGAAACAAATCAAATCTCTACATATATTTGGGGACACAGAATTGGTCATCCATCAAGTCACAGGAAAATGTGAAGCTAAAAATAAGCTTTTGAGAGCTTACAGGCATCGAGTTTGGGATATTCTTGAAATTTTTGAGGCTTTCAACCTTCATGTGGTGCCACAAAAGAAGAAAAAGGAAGAAGAAAATATGGGGACCATTGGTTATTAGTTTTCTCCCATGAAGGATATTATCCAAGGAAAACAACATGTGAAAGTGGTTGTAATACCATCCATTCCAGATAACGATGTCAACTGGAAAGTTTTTGAAAATGATGAGAAGAGTGTCTAATTCATTCAAAATTAATTTGAATTCTCTTTCAATATGCAATTGGAATTAAAAGAGAGCTACAATGATCAAATCATTCAATTGAGGACTAACAAGTTACCCAAAGGGCTAGTTACCCTTGAAAGAATTTTGATGCAGCTGAGAATCCACCATGAACAACCTAGGCATGTTGGCACATAACTCACCCTGAGCTGAGCACTCACCCAAAGCACACAAAGGTATCAGGCCCCTCTTTAGATTTTTTTGTGTAAGAAGTCAACGTGTTGAATATAAAACATACATCCAAAACCCTAACTAACCATAAACATTCCACAAAGCATATTCTAGATCTAGATCTTAAAGAATCATGAATTGAACAATAAACGTAATGAAATCAACCATGTAAGAACTAGTTACAGTCATGTTTAACACCTTTATCCAGCCAATACACTTCATTATATTAAACATAGTAAATATAGAAGCTTCTTACAATAAATAGTATCATAAGTTAATGTGCATATCATATCTAGGAGCATAACTCATTAGTAGGTCATAAATAATGTCTCTCTCTAACTACATAGACTAATACATACTTATAGGCATGGGGATTTTCCCTTCATCGCTTACGCACCTCCCAAAACAGGTCACATGCTTAAAATAGCCATGCACCTTTATAATAATATGCACACATGCAAGTACGCTAATAATAGATCTCCTACAATTAACTGGAAGTAGTAATCCTATTATTATCCCAAACTCATGCATGGTGCTTAGTAGATGCTCATCCTCAAAATAGAATTTGTGTGTTGTACAAGTCTCCATCCTTTTGTGTTCTCTGCACACTATCTCCAAAAATACCCTGTAACAATGAAAAATGGCCTAGCTGTTACCACTTTATTAGGGGATATTCATGGTGATATTATTATAGGATGTGGATCTCTCACACCTTGGGTTCTTGTTTTTTTTAATACCCTCTTAAAACTTTATTAGGGGATATTCATGGTGATATTATTATAGTTATGAGCTTCCCACTCTTCATGGAATGCTTCCGCATCAAGTCCTTGATCTCTTTCTTGCACACTGAGTTGGAGTATCCATGTTGTTATTTTAATACCCTCTTAAAATGCCACTCTTCATGGAATGCTTCCGCATCCAAGTCCTTGTCTCTTTCTTGCACCTGAGTTGGAGTATCCATGTGTTATGTCTCCACTCTATCTATGGATTTCATTTGGCCTAACTATGATCTCATGATAGTGTCATTGTAAATTCTCCAGGGCTCTGTCCTAAGGTTGTATACAATAGAGCTCTCATGTAACCAGTGTCATTATAAACCAGGGATTTCTGTTGGGGGGTGACTCTGATTCTTCTCCTCTTTTGTGAGATATGTATACAAGTAGAGTTACTTAATCCACGGATAACTAATGTAAATCCTACATGGGATTCATCTGTTGGGGGGTGTTGTGATGATATTTCAGGAGTTGGTTACTAAATCCATCGGAACACTTCTAATGTGAAATCTGAATTTCTGTTGTGGGTGTTGTGAGATAAACACACATAATTCATCTACTAAAATGAAATGAAGTCTACAATCTACACTTCTAATTGAAATTGAAATAGAACTTAGTACAATAGTCAAGATCGCATGTTAATTAGAATTTGCATAAATAAAAAAATATTCCAGATAAAGGTGCTGATAAGGAAAATAAATACATTCAATTGAAGCTAGATATTGCATAGTAAAAGTAAGATCGCATGTTAATTAGAAAGGTTGAATTGCATAAAGTAAGAAAAATATATCCAGATAAAGGTGCTGATATGCATATGTAAATACATTCAAAACAACCTCTTGTCTCCTCGGTCGAGTGGGAAATATACTGAATCTCCCTTGGATTGCAGTAAGAGGAATTACCAGCAATCACTGTATGCATATGTGAACATAAAACAACCTCTTGTCTTCCTCGGATCTTCAAAGTGGGCGTTTGATTCTATTAATTTAAATAAGTTCCCTATCATAAACATCATATGAAGTTGAAATTCTGAATACCATGGACGATACTATTGTAAAGTATCTCCCACAAAATAATACGTTTAATCATGTTCTTAGGAATCCCCAAAGTGGTGTCTTAATATAGACAAAAATAAGTTCCATATACATAAATTCATCATATGTAGGCGGTACTGAACATCTTCTGAACTAATCCATGTTAACGATAATACTTGTAAATTCCTATGGGACAGTTACAAAATAATAGCTAATCATGTTACTAAGGAAGGTGTCGACTGGTGGAAAAAGTATTCTTCTATTGTATTCCAGCTCCAAACTCGGACTTTGTAATATAGACAAAATCAATTACGTTGTATTCTCCAAATTTAACTAACATCTCATGTTAGTGTCAATATAAACTATGGTTGTGTCCTAGGTTGTGCAATGGAGCATAATCAGTTCCTATTGGGATTTCTGTTGGGGGGTGTTGTGAGATATTTCAAGTTGGTTACTAATCCATGGAAAACTAATGTAAATCTACATAATTCATCTACTAAAATGAAAGGAAGTCTAAAATCTACACTTCTAATTGAAATTGAAATAAACACACACAGTACTCAAACAAATGGAATTGCAACTGCACAATTGAAGCTAGAAATTAGTAAAAGTAAGATTGCATCTTAACTAGACTTTTCATAAAAGGAAACACATATTCTAGATGAAAGGTGTTGATAAGGAAAACAAATATATTCAACTAAATAGTGCATGAAATATACTAAAAAAAGGATTTCAGTAAGACTTATCAGAAAACTGCATATGTGAACATAAAACAACCTCTTGTCTCCTCAGTCGAGTGGGCCCTTGATCTCCCTTGGGACAGAGGAATTACCAACAACTTTAGATCTTCAAAATGACTTTTTCTTCTATTAATTTAAATAAGTTCCATATCATGTACAACATATGAAGTTGAAATTTCTAAATCCCACAAACGATATATTACAAAGTATCTCCACAAAATAATAATTAATCATGTTCTTAGGAAGGTGTCTTAATATAGACACAAACAATTACAATATTCACCATAATAGGCGGCACTAACATCTTCCACTAATCAATTTAACTAAAACTCATAAATTCCTATGGGACAGTTACGAAACAATCCCATACTAATAGGTTGACTGGTGGAAAAAGTATTCTTCTCCTCCATATTCCAGCTCTAAACTCGGAGTAATTACATCAACAACAAATGTTTATCATTTCTCTACACACATCATCACATTTTCCTCACAAAGACAGATAGTAGGAAGTTTATGGGATAATCATTTTTCATGAAAAAAAACAATGAAAATGCATCAAACTCACTATGGTATAACTATACAAAGCATCCCCATGCATTAGCAAATCATATCTAAGTGGCAATTTACTAATCATAGGAATGATATAAATGAGCCAAATAATGCACTCATCATTTCCCCCTTACTTTACCTATTTCATGTCCTAATGCAACCTATCTATGTCCTTCCTAGTGACCAAGCTGTTGAACCATGTCATATTCTTTAAACTGATCAGCATATTGCTTCCTCATACCTTTATATCCCTGAGTATTTGAAGTGACCTCGACCCAAGCTGTAAAAATCTTGTTTGATTATGTAGTATTGTTTTACCAAGTGGTAGTAGGACTCAAGAGGAGGGGTGGACATGCCTGAAGTCCTGCCCATTCATCATTGTATTGGTTACTAGTTTTTTCTAATGAATGTCTTATAATTGTAATGAGGGAATCACCCCGATGCATACTCCAACTCAATTTTTGAGGGGAAATAACCTCCCTTAATTTCAATGGCAAGCTCAAAGTGTCCCATCTTCTGTCACAGGCTTGCCTAACCTCCCCAAAGTGCTACTGACTATAGGTTTCAAAATCCTTTACACCTTTCAATGGGATTTTTGAAGTATTCTCTCCAATACCTACTTGGTAGTAGAGAGATCTGAAGTTTTTTCGCAAAGCTATAACAGTATGATGTGTAGGACAGATATATAAACCTATTGTTTGAGCCATGTGATTGAAAATATCCATTTGTTCACCACATATGACTTGATTTTGCAACAAGGAATGAAAGGATTTTAATTAAAAATCCCCCACAAATAAGGTAATTAAAAAGTCATGGACATTGGTAACTAACACATTATGGAGGTAAAACTCACAGAGCAAGTTTTGAATTTCAGGTGTACTAGACTTGTAAACAGATAAGAAAATATTTCCATTAGGAGCTTCTTAAGGTTCCTGACAACACAAATTAAACAACTTCCAAGAATAAAAATGCTCCTAAATAAACATGTTGTAAACTGAGGAGGGTTTCTTACAGAATAAGATCTTAAAATCCAAAGGACAGACAAAGTCTAAAAGAGAGAGAAATTATTTGTTTTTCATCTTGGATAATTTCCATCTCCCCTTTTGATTTCTTTTTTTTTTTTTTTGCATTCTAAAGAGATATTTTGTGGAAATAATTTAAAATTCTAAGACCCTTATCCTTCTGTCGCTTTAAGCTACTAACTTAAATTTGTAAAGCAGTTATTTATCTAACTTTATCCACTGTGCATTGGGTAAATTTAGTTTGTAAAGACAAGTTTGTTTCCTCCATACCTTTCAATTGGGCCTTAAGGAGTGTGATTTCTTCTGATAATTATGAGGATTGACAGCTTGACATGGCGACCCGAGATGATCAATGTCCATTGCAATAATCATTAGAACGGGATTCTAGGCTTCCGATACCAAAGTAGTTTTTGGAGCTGTGGAGTGAACTTTTGAAGATGTAGGCATGTCTGAATACTGGGAAAAAGGATGATTGGTAGTGAAGATGGTGTTCGGTGATTTGTCAATGGGGACAACCTCATTGTCTCCCTCATTCCCCACTTCCCACACAAGGGATAGAAACATCAGCATATATCCCTCAAACCTGGAGCTTCCAATTTTATGCAATACACAAGACCGATCGTGGTCAGTGGCACATAGAAGAAGATGGAGTTGAGGTATTCTTTCCTCATAGAACTAGAAGTGGTTGAAGATGGACTTACTTGGGCACCTGATTTTTCCATGTGCTTTAGAGCGCCAAGTTCCTCATTTTTCTTAGTGTGTAGGGTGAGAGGCTAGTGCGGAAATGGACCGAGGTATGGAAGATGGTCCTGATTTTAACTATTTTTGGCTTGAAACCCTCCCCCATAATAATCCTTTCGAGCCTCCTCTTTGGCTGAAAAAATACTTGATGTGAGCACAATAAATGAATTATCCCTGGGGTGTTTCAACACTACTTTTCCACCTCCAAACTTGTATTTTTGGCCAACTTTTATAACGGTGTCCTCCAAGTATTTAGGTAAATTTACCCTGATGGGCTGGGTTGACACATTACTTTCTTCAAATGAATAAGAATCTTGAGTGCATCACCACCCAACACATAAGCGTTGGCCATCACATATAAAATACCTGTTAACCTATTTGGTTATATCTCTCCAAATTTCGGGCATGCTATCTCGCTTAACACCTTTCTGCACACTTTGGGGGGGTAAGGATAACTTTGGGGAATGTCTCACCCTCCTTATGAAACAAAGTGAGAAATTATTTGAGGGGATCATTCATCATTACTTTCAAACCAAAATATCAGCAAGCCGGATAGGTCAGAAAACTACCTGGTTGGTAATCTCAACTCATGTTTCCTTCCAACACTGTGAACATGTAGACTCAAATTTTTCCAGGAACTCCTCCACGATGCCCTCATTAAAGTCTTCAAATTTCTTGATGAAATCAAGCCAACCTGAATCATAAAACACCTGTGCAAAAGCACAACATTCCTGAGTAATGAGTTTGGAGAATCAAGCTCAGATTTCTTCTTTTATCCCATGCTAAAGGTGAATGAATCCTGATAGTACAGAAACAAGAACAAGACGTGCTTGAATTCATTGTGTGATGGTAGGTAGAATGATATGCTCAATACTCATAAAGCAACAACAAGAATAAGCAGCTTGGAACTATTAATTTGAATTGCACTGGAATCCTTGAATGATGTAAAATCAAAGTGAATTTTGTGGCATAAAAAGGTGGGCAAGACCAACCATCCGTGAGAGTTTTATGATATGCGAGATGTTGCACATCCCATTGTTCGAAAACCAATTAACACATGTCCTACTTCATAGAATGTGACGCATATGATGTGTGTAAAAATCATGACTCATTACACCCTTATGCCATCATACCGTAGCAATGGATTTGGAAAGATACCCATAATAAATATATTGAGCGTTGCATGATGGATGTAATTATAACAAGTGCACTGCATGGGGGGATTGCTTCATAAGGAAATATCTGTAGTGAGTTAGGATGTACTTACCCATGCCAAGTTCAATGCATCTGATATCCATATATTCCCACATCCTGTAGTTCGAGATTAAATGTGATTAGTGGTTTTGAAATAATGAAGATTTCTACATTTATTGAAAACAAAACCACTAACTTAAGGGAAGAAGATCAAAGTCATGACCATCCTCCTTTATTGAAATTAATAGGAAAAAATTACTCCGGACTTGAGGGGTGAAGAGCCACTCATCCTACATGTCCTCACCCAGCATAATGTCACTAGTGAAAGTTTTTCCGTACATAGCCATTATCAAACACTCTGTTGATATCTGGAATCAAAGAGTAAGACCCAGTCCCCTTCATGAAATGTCCTGGATTTGATATGAACATCGTGCCAGGTCTTCCTCTAATATTGAAGAATTTCCATCTATTGTTGTGCCTTTATTCACATTTCATCTAATTCAATCAGCTACATGACTCATTCATGTTGTGCTTCATCCACATCAATTCCAACTTCTAGTGTTGTTCTCCATATGCACAATTAAAACTCAACAGGTAACAGTAGATTCTTCCCAAATACCAACTCATAGGGGAAAAACTAGTAGTGGTTTTCCAAGTCATGTTATAGGCCTAGACTTCCTCGAGAAGTTTTGGTACCCAATTCTTTCTGTCAGCACTAACCTCTTTAGTCAAAATATTCTCAAGTTCTCGATTGGTTGCTTCCACTTGCCCATTGGATTGGGGGTGATAAGGTGACAATTTATGGTGCTTGATTTGGTAGATTTCTAAAAAATAATTAGTCATGTTTGAAACAAATTGAGGACCTTGATCAGATACAATGGCCCTGGGTGCACCAAATTGTAGTAATATCCAATTGTACATAAAATCAATAACACCATCCTCATTGGTATATGTCAGTGCTTGAACTTCATCCCATTTAGTGATGTAGTCCATACATACCAAGAGGTATTCCTTCCCAAAATATGGGGGATCAAAAGGTCTAATGAAATCAATTCCCCATTTCTCAAATGGTCCTAAGACTAGCTGAGGATTAAGATGACATTTCCATTGAAAGTGTGGGCTTCCCCATTCGTTGGCATGCATCACACTGCCATACATACTTTTTGACAGTCTTGTGGAGGGAAGGCCAGTAGTACCTTGCTCCAAGGACTTTTTAAATTATCTGTTTTAGTGAATAATGTCCACCTCCTGGCTCATCATGATAAGCTCGCAATATGTCATGTACTTCATCTTCTCAAATGCACCTAGCGAAGAACCATATCAGGACAACATTTGAATAAAAGTCCATTACACCATTTATACGTTGCACTATTTTTAACCAGTCTCTGTTTCTCCTTATGAGTGAAATAGGCAGGAAAATTCCCTATTGTTGAATAATTCACAAGATCAGACAAACCATAGAGTCTTAGTTGATATAGAAAACAAATGTTCATCGGGAAATTGATCCTAGATTGCTTCAGCATTTCCTGAAACATTCAATCTTAAAAGGAAATCAACAACAATGTTAGATTTTCTTGGCTTATCAATAATGGTAAGATTGAATTCCTATAACAAGAGTAACCATCGAATAAGCCTACCTCTAACCACTGGTTTATTCATCAAATATCGAATGGAAGAGTTGTTAGTGTAAACAAATATTTTATACCTAGTGATGTAATGATGAAATTTATTTAAGGATTATATAACGGTTAAGAATTACTTTTTCATAGTATTGTAATTTCTTTTTATAGAAGTCAGGTTCTTGCTAATAAAGTAAATGGCATACATGTGATCTTTTGTATCTTATTTCCCAAAGATAGCACCCATGGTTGTATTAGAGGAATCAGTTTGGATATGGAAAATTTTCCCCCAATAAGGGCCTTGTAATACTGGGGCAGTGGTTATCTTCTCTTTGATAGAATAAAATGCCTACTGGAACTGAGGGGACCATTCAAAAATGAAATATTTTGTTAGCAATGAGAACATAGGTGCAACAATTTTACTAAAATATTTTATGAACCGCCGATAATACCCTGTATGACTAAGGAAACTTTTGATGTCATTCTGATTAGTTGGTGTAGGTAACTGAGTGATGACTGATATCTTTTTGGGGTCAACCTGTATACCTTTGACAGAAACATGGTGACCTAAGATGATTCCCTGATCGACCATCATCAGAAATTTTTCATGAATAAGAGATAATTGGTGTTGCTCACATCTACTCAATAATTTCTTAAGGTTTTTTAGAGATTCGTCAAAAGTGGATCTGTGGACAGTGAATTCGTCCATGTAAAGTTAAACATAGTCATTAGTAAGATCTGTAAAGATGGCTAAGACTACTCTCTGAAACGTAGCAGGTGCATTACAAATTCTAAAAGGTAAGACTTGATAAGAAAATGTACCCCGGGGGAAAGTAAAGGTAGTTTTATCTTGATCAACAGGGGCAATACTAATATGGCTATACCCACTAAACTCATGCAAGAAAGAAAAATATTTCTTACTAGCAAGATTATCTAGAACCTGGTCGATAAAAGGTAGGGGAAAATAATCTTTCTTCGTGGCTTTGTTAAGTTCCTTGTAGTCAACACATATTCACCATTTACCATTTTTCTTGGGAACTATAACTAATGGGGAGACCCACTAACTATCAGATATAGGGTAGATGAATCCTACCTTTAGCAATTTTTATATCTCGCCTTTGACTATGTCTCTGAGCGCTGAGTTAATTCTCCATTGTGGATGCCTTATAGGTTTGATTTCCTTAGTGTAGATATGGTGAGTACAAATGTTAGGATGAATTCCCTTCATATAAGTGTAATCCCAGGAAAAAGCATGGGAATGTTTCTTCAAAACTTCAAGAACCTTGACTTCTTGATTGGCCTCTAAATCATTACTAATGGTCAGCTCTTTTCCTATGCTCACATGCACCTGCTTGGTATCATTCAAAAGAGCGAGCTCTACATCGGTGATTAAGGAATTCAATGGGAAAACATGGGGTTAAAACATGTGTAGAATGGATATATTGTCAAGAGAAAAAATATTGGTCAAAGGAAAATAGAAATTAGGGACTGAATATTCTAAATTATAAGCATAGATTTCTTTACAAGACTCGTCAGAAGTATTACTTACCAAGGAAATAACATTCGCAATGTCTAGAGAAAATGGGTCTGTAGTTAGAGTTTTGATTTCTATAGCCAAAGTGCTAATTTCCATAGTCACAAACCCCTCTGCATCAGCTAGTTTATGTGACTCAACAACTTCCGCCATATGGTTTTGCACTACAATGGTGGCCAAATAAGAAGAATTCAGAGAGTTATTATCCAGAGAATCTACCCATACATGGTCACAATAATTCACATAAGGCTAGGCAGAAGGGTATAATGATTTTTTTTGGATTTATGCCCATTTATAATGGTCATTTTTCCTGACCTGCAGTCAATATATGCAGCAACAATGGCTAACCGGGGTATTCCCAGATAACTGGATATCCCAATTTCTGAACTTTAGGTTATAAGACCATAAAATCTACAGGGTACTCCCAGGATTCAATGGTGAACATTGTATCCTCGATCACACCATCTGGTACAGAAATGGATTGATCTTCTAGTTGGAGAATAGTATTGGTAGGTTATAGTCCTATTAAGGATAACAAATTAAACATTTATGTTGTGATGACATTAATGGTAGCACCAAGATCCACCAAAACATTAGATATTGACTGATTGTTTATAAAAATAGTAATAACTGGACTCCTGGGATCCCCATATTTTGGTGAAATAAGGTTGTCAGCTACTAAATCATCCAAATTTTCTTCAACCCTAACAATTTTTATGTATTTCTTTTTTCTCCCTGGTGTTTTTATACACTCATTTCTAATGGTTTGGTTTAATTTAGGAATGTCCCTTATTTCTCACAGAAGTGGGACCTCAATGTGCAATTTTTTCAATTATTGTACTAGCATTATTTCATCTTCATTTTGAGTTTCCTATAACCGCTCAGGGAAAGGAACTTGATGGGTATTCTGGTTAATTTCTTGACTGTTCTGATTGTTTTGTGTTTGTGGAGAAGGTGGAGTTCCTATATTTTTCTCAAGTTTTTCTTCTTTATCAGTGTCTACAGGAATTTCCATGATAACAATAAGAGGATTCAATGTTTTTCCATACCTCATATGTAAATTACCAATAGTATTAACTTGCATTGTGTTACTTGGTCCTGCTTCACCAATTGAAGTTATTTTCTGATTTTTAGGATTTGCTACCAGCTAGGCTAGAAGTTGTGTTTTTGTTGATTATCCATGTTATTGGTAGGCTTGTTATGGTTGTTGGAATCTCCATTGTAATTTTTAATGTTTTGTGGTGGTATCCATGGCTGGTTTTGGTTGGGATTCTGTTGAGGACCCCACTCTTGGTTGTGTCATGGACTTGTTGGGGTTGGTGGTTTCCAACCTAGCTAAGTGTAGGGATTGATCTAACGTGGTGGATGTGGATAAGTCATCCAATTTGATGTTGTCCACTCAGGTTATCCTGAAGTAGGTTGAGGGGCCTTATTAGGCCATGACATCCTCCAAGGGTTTTGAGCAGGTCGAGGTGGAAATCTAGCCTAATTATTTGGACTTTGAACAAAGTTTAACTTTGCGTTAGCTTGAGAGACAATATTCAAGCCTCCTTTAAAATGTGGTAATAAGATGAAATGCTTAGTTTCATGGTTAGCCACTTCATAGATTAAACACATGTCTGTGACATCCAAAGGAAATTTTCTCAGAGGGTGTCTCTTCCTACACTTAGGGCGATATATGTCCAGAGGTTCTTTGGTAGGACTGATTTTGGCTTTGAGTCCATATATGGTTAATGTTAACTACATAAAAATGTATTTTTTCATGTTATCCATTTCCTCCAGAAGTTCAAAGGTACCTAGATTAAGTTTGGATGTCTTTTTTCTTCTTATACCCCCTCGTGTTCTGGAGTAACTTCTGCATAGCTCAGTGATTTGTTCCAAGGTAAGTTTATGCACATCTCCTACTCCCATGAGATGGAGGGAATCCTTAGTTTCCTCATCAAGTCCTTTAAGAAAAACTATTTTATTAATGTCTACATGTAACTCATAACCACTTCGTGGGTGGAGAAAGAGAAATCTATCTAGAGAATCCTCTAGGTTTTCATCTTCTTTTTTCCATAAATGGAAGAAATCTTCTTTTCTATCCCTTCCCCTATAGTAGTCTTGATATTTATCCAAAAAGGTTGTCTCCATGGCTTCTAAATAATTAATGGAGTTAGAGTTCAACCCCATGAACCATCTCATAGAAAATTATTTGAGAGTGGAAGAAAACAATTTGAGTTTTTGATTGTCCGTTCTATAGTCATATGTCTGGCACAGAACTTTGAATTCAAACAAGAACTGATCAGGGTCTTCCATAGATATGCCTCTAAAGATAGGGAGGATGAAAGGTGAGATATTTTTCATGGGCACATCCTCATCCTCATTCAAGACAATGGGGTAAGTAAAGGTCTGACCCAAGGGGCGTTCTCCATTATTCCTATGGTCCCCCATTTATGAATGTTGGCCGAATGATACAAAATGCTCATAAATGATTCTAGTTGTTGTATTGGAGGCAATGTCACTCATGATGTCTTCTATATGTTAAATTTTGAGAGATATTTGTAGAATGTTACGTGATGTAAATGTCCCTTGATCGTCTTGTGGCCTATGCATCAAAGGTGATTATTGAAACAATGCCCAAGACATCTACTGGCTGCATATATAAACTCCATTAACACCCATATCATGTGAAGTGAAATAAATGACATAGTGTGCTTATGGTGTCCCTATAAATGGTGCCAAGAATGATGGGTCATTGTATTCTCCAATCATTTAACTAAAATGATCTCATGTTAGTGTCATTATAAACCAAGGCTCTGTCCTATGTTGTATGCAATGGAGCTTTATGTAACCAGTTCATGTTGGGATTTCAATTGGGGGTGTTGTGAGATATTTTAAGTTGGTTACTAATATATGGAAACCTAATGTAAATATATGGAATTCATCTACTATAATGAAAGGAATTCTAAAAGCTACTCTTCTAATTGAAATTGAAATACACACACACAATACTCAAACAAATGGAATTGCAATCGCATAATTGAAGTTAGAACTTAGTAAAAGTAAGATCACATGTGTAATTAGATTTTTCATAAAAGAAAACACATATTCCAAATAAAAGTTTTGGTAAGGAAAACAAATACATTCAACCAAATATTGCATGAAATATACTGAAAAAAGGATTACAGTAAGACTTATCATAAAACCGTATGCATATGTGAACATAAAACAACTTATTGTCTCCTCAATCAAGTGGGACCTTTCTCTCCCTTGGGATAGAGGAATTACCAGCAACTTTAGATCTTTGAAATGATGTTTACTTCTAGTAATTTAAATAAGTTCCATATCGTAAATAGCATATGAAGTTGAAAGTTCTGAATACCATGGACGATATATTGCAAAGTTACAGAATTCACCATAATAGGCGGCACTAACATATTCCACTAATCATTATTAACTAAAACTTATAAATTCCTATGGGACAGTTAGAAAAAAATCCCATACTAATATGTTGACTAGAGTAAAAATTCTTCTACTCTCGTATTCTAGCTTCAAAATCAAACTTCATAATTACATCAACAACAAACATTCGTCATTTATCTACACACATCATCACACTTTCCTCACAAAGCCAGTTAGTAGGAATTTTATGTGGTAATCAGTTTTCATGACCAAAAGCAAGGAAAATGCATCACACTCACTATACTATAACTATACAAAGCATCCCCATGCATTAGCAAATCATATCTAAGTGGAAATTTACTGATCGTAGAAATGATATAAATGAGCCAAATAATGCACTCATCAATATAAGCCACCATTATCTTTGTGTTCTTATTCCTCCTCATCTACCTCTATAGTCATTGCAGGATTTGGAGATTACACATTATCCATTGTATGTTTTCCCTTAGGTGGCCCTGGGAGCATGAACTCATTCTCCACATACTTGTTATTCTCCAACTTAGGTTTAAAATTAAGGTATATGAGCATGGCTCCACTGTCCCAAATAGCCAATATTACTGGCTTCATAATTATTACATCTAAGATGAGCCTCTCAATTTAGGTAGTCTATCCTGGATACACATATGTCTCCTCAGAGTGTGGTAGTCATAGTCTACCTTGTCTACGTTGAATTTCAGTCAACGCGCATCAGTAAATCTGTAAAATGAGGCTGGGAAGTAGCGTACCATGAAGGTATATGGAAGTATGCACCATGGGATACACATCCCATCCCTCATAGCAATCCACGTGATGCAAAAGTGTTGGTACATTGCGAATTTTATTTCCTTACCCACCACTAAAGGTAGCTCCTTGGTAATGCACCACTCCTCTTCAAATGTCACGTAAAGTCGATCATACCACATCTCCACCCTCTTCTTAAACATCCCACTCATTTATCCTTCACATAAATACTATTTGAACCTTTATGTGAGGGACTTTTGTTCTAAGTGGTACTCCCAGATCTTGTTCTTTGGCCCATTGGGCACTCCAATTTCTAAAAAACACAAGACAGAGGAAGATAGTGCCAAAAATTATCTTCTCTCATATGCACACTTCCTCAACAATGGTGTCTCTAATAGACCCTGCTAGGTCTAAGACATTTTCTTTGCAATGTGAAGCCACATGGTGTTTACCTGCAACCATCTCTTTTGGTCGTTAAACTTGGTTAGTAGATGCGCGACTTCCTGCACCACAAGAAACTTCTTTAGTTTATCAATTTCCATTCCACACAGACCTTTGGTATACCCAAACTCCTTTCTTATTTCTATGATAATTTTTATTAGTCAGATCACTAACAAGGTCTACCCATGTGCCCTTTAATCCTGTTAGTGTCAAAACTAGGGCTTTTGTGATCCTAACCCTTTGTTCAATGAAATAAATGAAGTCCTCATGGACTATAATCATCAGCCATTAGTATAAGGGTTCATATTTTCCAAAATATGGGATCTCATACAACTAATAAACTCCTATCTGCTTCAGTAATTTCTCCCCAGCGTCGTCATACAATGGTATATCCTCCATCTTGCGCTTGTTGGTCTTCTTATTCAATAGTACATCCAAATATCCCTTGTTATCAGAGGTAGGATGGTTGTAGTCACTTATCTTGCATCTCCAAATGTGGGAATTCCCACTCTTGTCTGACTATTACTCCTTCTAGGGATTGCATCTCTGAAAAATTACCCTCGGGAGCAATTTCAACTTCATCTTATACATTCTTCTTTCTTTTCGTGCTTGCTATAGGTGCTTTCTTTGGTGCCATCGTAAAAATCCCACCTTTTTTGTCTGTAATGAACAAACTCAAACCCTAGCTCAAATTTTCATGCCCTAGCTTGAAACCGCATGCCCCAGCTCCTTCTCAATCCTTCTGCTTCACTTAAACCCTTCACCAATGAGGATGTAAGCCTCTTCCATGCAATAGTCTTTTCTCCACTTCTAGTTTAACAACGTTTTGCACCTCAACACAATTCAATCGGTTCGATCACAATTAGCTTGCTCAAATACTTGTGATCACAAAGGTAAAAATGAACCCACATCACATCCTTATATAGATTTTCAAAAAGTTAGTGTATTTATTTCTTCTTCACCTACCAAAAATCCTCTCATTAATCAACCATTTTCACAATATTCACGTGGTACATCTTTGCACCCCATCTATAACCTTATAGCATGCCTTCCTACCTTCTGGCTACAGAATTCTCTTCAGAGTGATTCCATGGACCCAAGTACCTCACCAATGTTCCTTCCCCTAGTAGTCTTCATGGCCATTGCTTAACTAGTGTTATATTGTTCCCTCATTCAACTCCATCTATGGTCATCTTTTTAAAGTAATCTATTTTCTAACATATCCTTTCCACACTTAACTAGCATGTGTAACAGTTTTATTCTCATGTATACCCAATTGTGAATAAGCACCCTACACTAATGGTATGTTCACTCCTATGTGCATAAAAATTATTCAAATGGAAATTAGCTTCCAACATGCAAATGTGTTTATTACAAAAAACACCAAACTAAATTGACAAAGCCTAGCGACAAAGAAGGAAATACATTAAGGAGATATAGAAATGAAATCCTATTCTAAATGGCAACACTGCCTTATTTCAAACACCAAGAAGACTTATTTATAGTAGGACTTCAGCCTACTCCTATTGAATTAACTGGGTAACCATATTCCATCAAGCATTTCTAAATGGAAATCACCTGATTTAAGTATATGAGTAATAATATATGGTCCCAAACAATGCACTTTAAGCGTTCTTAGATGGCACAAATACTTAGAATCATAAAGAAGCACCATCTTTCCTATCTCAAGATTTTTTTCCCTGATGTTCCTATCATGCCATGCCTTCTACCTGGACTTGTCATGATTCTGACTCTAATGTACTATGGTGTGCCTCTCATTAAACTATATCAATTTATCGATTATTTCTTCCAAAGATTTCTAATCATTTAGACCTCCAACGAGCGCAATACATAAATAAGGTAACATGAATTCCATAAGAAGAACTACTTTTGCAACAAACACAAACTGAAATGGTGTGGCCTTGTTCAACCTCTTTTATGTTGTTCTATATGCCCAAAGCATAGAAGGAACTTTATCATCCTAGTATTTCCTTCCAACATCACAAATTTTTGTTAATTTCTAGCTCGAAATATTGTTGGAGGACTCAGTAGTCCTATTTTCCTAAGGATGATAGGGTGTAGTCTTATGGTGCACAATCATAAATTAATCTAATAGTTTCTCGATTGTCTCATTCAAAAAATGTTTACCCCTATCACTTTTCAATCTTAGTGGGCATCCATACCTTGTAAGAACATTTTCCCATAACAAGATGGTTGTTGTACCTACTGTACAATCCTTGGTAGGTGCTGATTTTTCCCACCTTGTAAGATAATCTGTGTAAGTGATGATGTAGTGTGAGCCAGTTCTACGCGTGGTTGGTGAAATATGACCCATAAAATTATAGCCCATTTCTCAAATGGATCTTCACTAGGAATAGGTCTTAAATGAATTTCATCTCTTTGACCAAGTTTACCAACATGTTGATAGTAATCACATGACTTACAATATTTGTAGAGGGTCTCCCACCATAATCTAGCGAGTATAATCTTGCGCACATTGGCATCACCTACATAGTGCCCACCTGCAATACCACCATGAGCCTCTTCCATCTGTGTGCTCTTGCTCTAGTACACACTGATGCAATACTTAATCTCAGCCTAAGTTGTATAGGTCACCATTGATCAACATAAAAGGTGTCATGTGAATTACAAGTTATTTATTCTTTAAGGATTTCATTCCTTGTGGTGCCATACCTACATGTAGAAATATAGCAATATCCTCCAATTTCAAAGGAACACAATGTAACCTGTACAACTGTGCATCTAAAATTATATCTTCAATTTTCTGTGCATCCTTCCCTGACTGAATTATTGATAAATGGTTTTGGCCAAAATTAATTTTCCCTTATTTTACCACAACTATGAAATCAAATTCTTGGAACAAGAGAACCCATCGACATATGTGCCCCTGTAAAATAGGATTTTTTACCAAGTATTTCAATGCCATGTGATCGGTGTAAAATACAAATGGTGTTGCTATCAGGTATTATCTTAATTTATGCAGTGCATAGATCATTGACAAGGCTTCACGCTTAGAAGTTGTGTAATTCTTCTCTATAAGAGTCAACTTTCTACTAGTAAAACAGATAAGATGATCTATAATACCTTCTCCATGATAAGTTAACACCACACCAATGGTTGTGCTAGAGGCGTCCACATGTACCTAAAATGGTTGGTTCCGTGATAGAAAATGTAGATTAGGTGTTGTAGTAATTCTTTCCTTGAATGCCTCAAATGCACATTGTAATGGTTCTCCCCAATAGAATTTCCCTTTTACCTTTAGTAACTCTTCCAAGGGTGTGAAAATTTTAGCATATCCTTTGATAAATTTTCTAGAATATCCAGTGTGACCCAAGAATCCACACACCTCACTTTGACTAGTAGGCTCTTCGAGGCCTACAATAACTGCAACCTTAGCTAGATCCACTAACAAACCTTCCTTCCAGATGATGTTCCCTAAAAAAGTGTAAAAAGGTGTAGCAAACACACACTTCTTGATGTTTAAAGAGATGATTAATTGTCTACATCTTTCAAACATCAAGTGAAAATTGTCACAGTGATCCTTAACAAGTCCATACACCATGCAATCATCCAAGTAAACCTGTAAGAAAATATGAATAAAATCCTGTAATGATTGAACAACTATGCATGAAAATATAGAAGACACATTTTTCAGAACAAAGGGCATCTTAATATATGAAAAACTTCCCCATTCAATGGTGAAATTTTTTTTCTCTTGATCCTCTTGTGTAATCCTAACCTGATGATACCCAGAGAATCCATTTGTAAAAGAATAGATTTTGTGCCCTGTCTAATATATCCTTTGTGAAAGATGTAGGAAAGGAATCAATAACACATGTAGCATTCAGTTCTTTGTAATCCACACAAATCCTAATGCGACCATATTTCTTTATACTGATGACCATGGGGCTAACCCACTTTGGTTCTTCTAGGGGCTTGATGATGCCAGATTTCAACATCTTATCAATTTCTTCCTTAACCTTTACGCACAAGTTAGGGTTCATTTTGTAAGGTATTTTCCTAACTGGGTGCGTACCTTCCTTAATCTTAATCTTCATCTCTCCTAATGATTCATGCACTCCTTTTAATTCATGGTAGCCCTATTGTCACCCTCAAAATTTCCCTCTTTTTGAAGTCAAGTTTTGAAAATTTTGAGTCAGTTCCTTGGAGTAATGAATCACGTCGAGCCTAGTATTGTTTGCAATTTTCCATTCCATGGAGAATAGTTTGAAATTTGGGTGTAATGGTGGAGTTTTTTCCCTTCTTTTTATTTCTTCCCACAGTTAGGAATGACGGGCATATCCTCTTTGTCAATGTTTTCCCAAGCTTCCACAGGTAGTAGGTGGATATCTCTGATTGGATGTGGAATGGCCATGTTTCAAGTGACAAAAAAATCCTCCAAGTGTCTAAATAGTGCAAATCCAAGGGCAGGGCCCAAGGGATAGTCCTCAAATAAGTGTAGGCTTTCCACGTGTCCTAGGTCCAAAATAGAGACAAAATAGGCCCAAATCAGCTAAGTATGGAAGGTTCATTGGATGATGCCACATGCCTCATCGAGGAAACTTCAAGGGTCGAAGCCAGGGGTAATTCTCAAACTTGTGCTAGTCCTCCACGTGTCCCATGTCCAAAAAAGGGATAGATTTGGTTATTTAAATTGACTAAGTATGAGTGGGTTGGTGGAATCCTCCACATGCCTCAACAGTGTAATTTTAGGATTGAAACCAAAGGGCCAGGTTCCAAATAAGCGCTAGCTCGCCACAGGGTCAAAGTATAAGAAAGTGTAGAGCCGATCGTTGAATCAGATAATTATAAAAGGGTTGATGGAGCTCTCCATGTGTCATCCTAGCACAACTTCATAGGAAATATCCAGAGGTAGGTTCCAAATGAGCACTAGTCCTCCACGTGTCTAGGGTTAGATATACGGCCCCAACAAATAAAAGGAAAAAGTCAAATATTAAGCCTACATAGAAGATAAAGGTAGGGAAGTGGGCCGTCGAGGTGATTTGAGAATTTGAGCCTTGTTTTCATTAAAGGATATTAAATTTAAAAAGTGACCCGTAGCCCTACCCAGACCAAGGGAAAAATTCAAATATTAATCTTGCATCAAAGGTCAAAGCGGGAGGTCAGCCGATGGAGTAATTTGTGTCTTTGAACCCGTATTGAAAAGAGGTAAAATTATAAAATTAAACCGTGATTTTGTCCCCACTCAAGTAAGGCCATGTGTCAAGACTGTATCAAAAGTGGGTGGGTGGGCCAAAATGTTCCAAAGTGCCATTTCTCTAAAGGGAACAAAATGCAAAAGGCGTCATCAAGCCCACCTCTGTTTGAATATCTCCCATGTGGATGACTCATATTCAAAAATTTTAGGCGAAGATTGAATGGCTGCAATTCAATGTGTTTGGTTTTACTGCCAGACATGGAAACGACTGAGGCATTGGAGAGACTCAGACATCAGTTTTTTGAATCAGTTTTCATCTTTTTTAGTAACCAAATGTAACTATTCTTGGAAACTATTTAACAGATTCTCCATGTTGTTGTTTGGGTTGGATCCTGGTACTCTTTAAAAAGTAATAGATTCAAAGTAATCAATATAGAAGTTTTCCCCTTTCTTCCTCTGCTTTCTTCTTTCCGTGTCCAAAACTTGGGAATCATCCATCTTTTATGACAAGAAAATTTTCATTCTTGTTTATATTATTTCTGGAACTTTGTGTCTTTGGAATTATACTGGTTATGAAAGCGAACGATTATATTCTACATATCCCCGGTTCAATACGTATAAGGTGATACTATGCCATCTATATCTTCTGAAGGTATTTTTATGTTCTTCCTTACTCATCTCCTTAATTCTTCTATCCTTTCGTATTGATGATCTTTGGGCATAAAACGTTTCAAAGTAACAGAACTCCACCGTTTAAAAGTTGTACATTTGTATATAAGTTTGTTGCTTGCTTTCAATAAGGGAACCTATCCCATTAAAGAGGAGGGACTTGTTGTCCCCTGACTATGGTTTGTTAAACGTATCATTTTAAAAACCCAACAATTTTTGGTGACTATGCTGGGGATTTCATTTCAAATGGGTCCCTTTCTAAAAGAACAACTTCAAGAGCATTGTTGATCTGATGACTCTACGGTATACATGTGGGAGGAAAGATCTTGGGGTTGAGGATTCCCATTTTTAACTTTTAGAGAAACAAAACTTCTCTCTTCCAGCAAAAAGGAATCATTCTACAAGCACACCTCCTACTAAAAATAAAAACACCAAGGATAACGTTCCTCAGGAACATCTCAGTCCTAATCTCCATTCTTTTATTCTTGTCAGTGTTTCAGTTCCCCTTCAGTCAATTTTTCCAAAAATGGCAATTCCTTTGCCTTTGGGACAATAGGTTGGGCCTATTTCTCTTCCTCATCCATTACATGAGTTACGTAGGGGTAACAGGAAAAGTTTTTCGAAGTTCTGAGGTGATGGGAAGGTTCATCCAGATGAACACATTGCAGCCTTCATTGTTGCATGTGGGATTCTTGGGGTTGAACATGAAGATGTCTCTATCAGGATTTTTGTGGAGACATTACAGGAAAATGTTGTTGATTGGTTTTACCATCTTCATGTTGGGTCCATCACAAATTGGAATACCATGAAAACTCAATTTGAGCAGCATTTCAAACCTGTTGAAGATGTGCATGCTCTGTTAGCACAAATTTCCCATATCAAGAAGGATCCATTTGAGCCCATGAGGGAATTTGTGGCTAAATTCAACAAGCTAATTAATAAAATTCCACATAACACTCATCCAGTGGATAAAATCCAAAAGTGCTTCTTCCTCAATGCCCCGTTTCCTGAAGTGAGTTATGCACTAAGGAGAGCTAACCTTGTAACTTTGGATGTTGATCAGCGTTTAGCTATCAATGTTGAGGATGATTTGATCATGTCTGGTAAGCATAAAAGAGAATCCTCCAAATCTAAATATTTTTTCTTTTCCCCTAGAGCCAGTTCTGATCAATTAGTATAAAAGCTTGCAAATGATCTCATTTCTCTCAAGAAGTAATTGGCTTAGCATACCTCTTACCAAGATGTTCCAAGGAAAAAATTTCATCCTAGGAACCATTTTCCTGCTTCTCAAACCAGATTAGCTATTGAAGGTCCACCCATCAAGGTTTCGATCAATGCAACTTGTGAAGTTAAAGAGCCTAATGATGAGGAGTGTAATGAACTTTATGAAGAACTAGAAGAAGAAGTTGAAGAACTGGAAGAGCTTGGCGGGTCACAAGTTCATTTCCTCACCACTGAAGGTATAGATGATGAAGATGGATATGATGAGAGAGTTGCTGATATGAATAGTGAGTTATATGTTGTTATGACTTAGGAGCAAACAAACATAAAAGAGAAACCTGCTAAGAAATATAAGGAGCTTCCTATAACTATTCCAATGATTGCAAGAAGAGGATCTCTTATTCCCACTACCTCCACACAAAAGGTGAGTAATTATAATCCTCCTTCTTTTGCTTTTGTTTCCAAAAATCCTTCTACTTAAAATCCCAAAACTAATAGATCAAAATCCTCTCAAGTTCCTATTAATGATTCCCCATCTACCTCTAGGTATTTTGATATCATTGATAACCTAAAAAAGACCAAAATCCAAATTTCAGAAGTAGAGTTTTACCAGACTCATCCTAAACCTTTTGCTAAAATGGTAAAATTTGTGAATTCCAAATCCAAAGTCCCATCAAGTACTTCTAAATTCTTTTTTCCCACCCCCTCTTCCACACCTCAATCATGTCTTGTGGCTACAGTCACTTCCCCTAATGAGAAAATTGAAGCATTCTACGTGACTCTTCTCGTAGCTGGCCACAAACTCAATAATTTTGTTCCTGTTATTCCATGGAAAGTAGGAAAGTGCCTTTGGCTGGCAGAATTAAAGATGCACAAGTAGATTTTGCTGCTTTTCCAGAGAAAAGGGTCTTAGCCACCATTTTGGTAGCTGATATTCCTCCCTCAAATGGGATTTTGCTGAGTAGAAATTTTTGTAAGGGAGTAGGAGGGGAAATTATGATGGAATGGTCACATGCTTTGATCCCAGTCAATGGAAAAATGAAGAAGTTGTTACTTGAGAAACATACTGAGTACATTGTGCAAAATATTGATGACCCAAAATCACAGATATTCTATGAGGATGTAGGGCATGGGAACTACATGATTATGTCACAAGATGAGGCAAGGCATCCTAAGGGAGTTATTCATGACCCCAATGAAATTTGGACTTGTAGTTCCCACTTTCCTTTGACACCTTTTATTACTGATCATGATATTGTAGACTATGACAAATATTTTATAGTTTGATTTAGTATGGTGTTAGATGTCAGATCCTGGATTATTGTTGAATCTGATTATATATAATGCATGGTGATTATTAGAGACACTCATATGTGGATGATGATATACTATTGGCATGGATGTTTAATGGAAGTTATTCAGACGTGTGATTTTGGAGATTATGAATAAACCTAGAAAAGGAAAATTATTTGATGATGACATAGTTGTTAATATAAATTATAAATGATTTCCTTGATTTCCTTGATGACTGTTGTGATTCATATGTATAGATGATTTTGTGATTATATTATATATTGATTTTGGATGTTCTGATATGGCCACAAGGCCGAAGGAGGTATTTGTGTTTTGCAGGTTTAAAAATATCACAACAAAACATCGGGGGATTGGAGACCAACCAAAAATGAAATTCTAGGTGAATTCAACATGGTCACCATGGCAACTTGTTTTGTGTGTGTGTTGTATTTTGTTAGGGATTCCCATGGGGGGATTACCTTTATATGTGACTATGGGTTCGTGTATTTTATTAATGTGTTTCCTTCTATTATTGTTGTATGTATTTTATTAAGTAATGTGTTCCTTTCCTTCTAATTAATTAAAATTATGATGGATTAATGTGGGAATCATATAATTAAACTTTAAATAAATCAAATTGGGATATGGGAAGTAATTATAAGAGTTGATGGCTATTGTATTTAATTTTTTAAGGGCTTGTGTAAGTCAAATTTGGAGTATGAAATACTCCACCTCCATGGAAATTCGAATTTGACCTTGGGGGCTATTTTTGGAGACTTGTGGGACAAGTAAAACTTGTCCCATGCCTCTAAATTTAATATACCAACCATACTTATCGATGGAGATGTGAATTTTTGAATTTTAAATGCATTTTATTCATCATGTTGCTTGTTTTGGATTGCACTCTCTTACATTTTATTAAATAGTTGTCCCTTGAGGTGTGGGCTCTTTTGGAGTGTGTAAGTTAATTTTTCATTTCATTTATTGTGCTTGGGAGAATGGAATTTTGTCTTTTGTGTTTGAATTGGAGGATGTGGTGATGTGGCATCCTACATGGATCCACATCATCCTCTTCTCTCCCTCTTCTATTTAATTTAAACTCTCTTCTTATTTTGGGTTGTTGAACCTTTTTGCATTCTTCCTTGGGGCGCATTTTCTTGTGGGAGCTCTAGTTTTTGAAGGAAGTTTTGGAGATAGCTTTGCATGCTTGGGAGCTTTCTATTTTGGACTATGTTTTGCATGCATCCTTGGGCACATTTTTCTATGATTATAGCTCTTGTTGATTTGGAGGAAATTGGAGAGCATTTGATACTTTGGCACTGTTGTTTTGGGACTATGGTTTTGACATTCAAATCTTACTATGTGGAGAAAATCCTTGCATGGAGAGGTAGGAGTTTATTTCTTCCTTATTGCTGTTATTTTCTTATTGTGCTGTGTGTATGGTGCATGCATTGTTTTATTTGTTGGCTGGTTGGGTAGACTGCCTTAGGAATGGTGTAGGAGAAGGATATGGGGAATCCATGTGGGGGGGGAATAAGGGAAATGCCATGGGAATCAAAATTTTGTGGAGGGAAATTTGGGTTTGGGATCCACCATGGAAAAGAAATAGCTTGTATTTCTTACTTATGGGGGGGGCATAAGGGAAAATTTGTGGGGGGGCATAAGGAGGGGTTGAGGGGCATAAGGTTTATGGGTTATGATATGTTATATTAGCGGTATGATTATTTGGTGGATGCCCAATTCCCAATTGGGAGGCATAAGTAGCTTCCCCCATAGGCCTTGCTCCTTTGGCTTGCAAGATCAAGCCTGAGTTATGTTTTGATATGTTTTATATGCAGTTGTGAACTACTATTTGCTTTTGGTGTTGCATTGTGTTTTAAAAAGAAAATGTGTATGTGAAAGAATGTTATGTGTGGAAGCCAGTTGTTGCCATGGTTGAATTACACCTTTTATTGCATCTTGGTTGGGGCTCAGGGGCCAATGATGAATGAAGGATTCTCCTTTCATTGGATGTCTTGGTTGGGTGGAGAGAATTTCCTTTCCCCCTCTTTTGTTGTGATCAACTTGGAGAAAGAGAACATGTGCATGTTGCTTTCCTGGAGCAATGGAAAAATACAGTTTGACAGTCCTTTTTGGAAAGACATTCATTTGTAATAATTTCCCACGTGATGTGGATTAAATTGTAATATGTATTTTGTGAAGAAATATGTATGTAAATTGATTATGAAGTTATATTTTTGAAATGTGAAAGACACTTACATTCTGCTTTGTACATTGGAAAGAAATTAATTATATGATGTTATTGGTTTCCAACATTGAAATATGTAATGTTGTTCAATTGAAGTCAATAAGAATTGCAAGTTCAGTTCTCCTTTGAATTGTGTAAAAAAAATGGAAATATCAAATTGGGATTGGAATCTTGTTTAGAAAATGGAAAAGGAAGAAATGCATGTGGAAACAATGTTGTATTTTGTATTTTTCAAGTTGTGTAAAAATTAAAGTTAGTAATTGTTTTTTATTCAAAATGGTTTGTTGTAAACAACTAAATGCATTGGATTAGTTTAGAAACTTATGCCACACTTAAATGATAAAATTGACCAATAGATCCTTTTAAAATTTGATCACTGGCATTGTGACTTTTAAAACTGGTAAATCTAAATAAAATGCATAGTTTGGACTAGCATTTAATAATCAACTTGGAAACCTTAAAATCCAATATGTATACTAGTAATGAAATCAAATTGACAAGAAGATTTAAGAGAGTAACTTGAACCATTCAAAATTCGAGCTCAATCTCTTCCTCAACCGTTTTCTGTCATTTGTTGGAAAAAAGTCCAAATTGGAATCAATTGAACAAAATTGACTTCCCTACAACACTTTAAACTCTCCCTAGACCGATCCTCCATGTCTATTTGACATGTTGAGTGAAGGAGGAGATCTAATTTAATCAAAATTGAAAGTTGGAAACATGCCAGTTGGCTAATTAAAATCCTGCAGATCCTTTTTGTAAAATTGACCCCTTAAAACTTATCAAAATATAAAATTGATGTTTCTTATAAAAATAGGGCATCGTTAGCTTTCCAAAAAGTCCTCATTTGTCCAAAACTAAGCTTCCTAGCAAAATTTATGACACTTTGATGTTTTTGAGCCTTGGCGGGAAAATTTGGGAAAATTTTCCCTAACGGGCCCTCGGCCCGAAAATTTTCCCATTTAAAAATCCTTAGGAAATTTTTTGAAAATTTTGGCTCAGGAAAAATTTTACCTTTTCCTCCACTGGCCCGTAGCTAATCAGAGGTTGCACATGTCCTCATGAGGCAGCAGAGGAGGTGCATTTTTCCCTTTGGACTTATCCCTTTGAAAAAAATTTGGGAAAAATTCTCAATTTTTCCCCACCGGCCCGCAGCCAATGAGAGCGTGCCACATGGGATTTTGGGGGGGGGTGGAGGCAAGAGGGCAGACCCTTCTTCTTCCTTGGGTTGTTTTTTTTGGCCTTGGGAAAATTTGCTAAATTTCTCCTGCAACCCACTTCTCTGCCTTCCCCTAGGACCTTGTCCTCCCACAGGTGCGCGGACCCACGCATGCTTTTTCTTCTCTATTCCTCCATTGGGTGCAAAGCGATAAATCCACCCGCCGCCCCACCCTTTCTTTCAACTTTTCCGCTTGGTGCCAAGATGTGACACGTGTCCCCTAGGGACCCATGGGGGCATAGATTGTTTCGTGCATTTGAGCTATGTAATGGTAAAATTTCCCTATGCCACCCTGCGACCCACCAATCCATCCAAAGCGCATTTCCCCTCCTCTTGACACATGTCCACCTAGGGGAAAATTTGACCCCTAGACTCTGCTTGCTCATATCTTAAGTTTCTGGAGGAGTTATGAGGACTTCCTTATATCACCAGAAAGGTGAAAATTTTTCCTATCCATTGGGAATGGTTTAGGGAAATTTTGGAAATGTTAAGAAGGGGAAAAAATCCAGTTGAAACTCTGATCCTGTTAGAGAGTTAGGTATGAGGGAAAATTGCTCCCTGAACCTAACTAGAATTTCTAGCCCTAAAATTTGGACCTTGTGACCTTTGAGAATTGTTATTAAAAGAAAAGTTTGTTCTTGTGGATTTGAGTTATTTTGGAACCTATATGTGGAAACTGTTTCTTTGCAACTTCGTGGTAGACACTCTAAAACAACTTCTGGGAGTGGGTAAGGGAGACCTTGCTCTGTTGATTTTAAATGTGTTTTCCTTTCTCTCTGTAAATTAACCCTGCTCCTATCTTGATCTTGTGGAATTAAATACCTAGAGTATTTAATTGTTTTGGGTCCCTTAACCCTAAAATTTAATTAGAAAATCTTTAGCTAAAATGTCAATGAAATCAATAATTAAATTAATCCTTAGAGAGATTTGAGCTAGGTGTGGACCTATTACATTTATTGCTTTATAATTTGAAATCAGTAATCATTATAATGGGAAAGGTTATCAGTTGAATTTATTTATCTTTGAGACTTTGTTTGTCAACTCCTAACACCTTTAAAAAAAAATTATTCCATAATTTTCTAACTAAACCTAGGTGGTTCATGGTTCTCAAGTGGGTTGTTTAACTGGGCATTACAGGACTCTGGAGTTTGATGGAAGCTTCTCTTCAGCTAGTTCTGGGGATGAAGTGGTGTTAACATATCCAAAAGGGACCATTCATCCTTTCTCTTTCAAGCTATGTTTTGAAATTATAAAAAATATAGCTAAATATGAGGCACTCATACTAGGATTGAGCATGGCAAAAGAGATGGGAGTGGAGAATCTTTTTGCTCGTGGTGATGCAGAGCTTATTGTGAAACAAGTCAGAGATATTTTTCAAGTCAAGAATAGGAGATTGAAGCATTACCGTAATCTTGTCTGGGATTCCATTGAGTTTCTTGATGCTTTCTCCATTGAAGTTTTTCCCAGAGAAAGGAACACTAGAGTTGATTCTCTAGCTCTTTTCAGATCTTTTTTTATTCCTCACCCAGATTTCTCTCAAGAGAAGTTTACCATTGAAATGATTCATAGGCTCAACATACCAGATAATGCAAGTAACTGGTAGGTTTTCAACGATGATCAACATTTTCTCTCTTTCTTAGAGCTTAGGGATAATTTTGACCAACTATATTTTGAAGTAAGTGAGACCTTGCCTAGAGAGTTTGTATCTTGCAATGAAGGAGATATCAAGGAAGAGACGGATCAGGATGGCTGCATCAAATTGAAAGGTAACAAGATCCCTAAAGGGTTGATGAGTTTGGAAGACCTATTTTATAAGCACGATAGGTATATTAAGTATAAAACTTCCCAAGGAGCTTGGTAGTCTACCAAGTGTGAAAAGGCTAATATTGAGAGTCTTGATGAACCCAAGATGGTGAACATTGGAAAATTATGTACTCAGAAGGAGGATAAGAATGAAATAAATATACTAAAAATGTATGCTTATGTAACATATAGAATATTGATTAAGGAAATTGTGGTTTATCGCTTTCCTTCTAATTCATTGTGTTTGATGTGAATATTTTTCTCTCTTGCATATTTCATGTTCTTTTGTTTATTTTCATTCCAACTGTGTGCATTTCATGATCTCAACCTCGCGGACTTGTATCTATGTCATTTGGATTTTGGAAATTTCCACCTTCTTTTGGTGTTATCACTAGACCTTTATCTTAGAATTTACTTTCTTGCATCTCTCTCTCCCTGGTCCCTAATAATTGTTAGAGTTATATTAACTATATGAGTATTTTAGTGTTAGAAGTGGGTTGTGTTATGTAGTTTTCCCAAAATCCATGTAATAAGGAATACATCATTATTTTGAGGTCTATCTCAAGCCATGAGTCCTACACTTGGAGATAGTCCCATGTTACCTCAAAATTATGGATCTTCATGATTCATAACAGGGTGCAATTTTAAGCTCCAACAAAAACTTATATTGTTATTACTCTTGTAATTCTTGTATATTGAAGAAATGAATTTTCATATAGTTGTAATATGAGAGGCATTTATCCATTGTTTTTTCTTATAAAGGAAATCTTACTTTGGTGCTTAAATAAAAATATAAGTTTGGTTATATGTATTAGAGCTTATTAGAATATTCATAAAACTAGGAATGCAATAAGAACTTGGTAATGGGAAATAAAGCCTTTATGGAACTTGAAAAATATACATACATAGTTGTTGAATCATGTTTAAATGTTAGAAATAAATAAATGGTTAATGGTTATCATGGTTTAGTGGTTAATATAATATAGTTTGGGTCTTATTATTCCTCCATGCATTATTAGTTTTGATTTACTTATAAAGAAGTAAGCTCTTAACTCGTGAAAGTTGTTCCATCTCTTATTTTGGTTTAAAAAATATATGGATCCTAAAATTTCATTGTTCCTTTGTATCTCACTTATTTTCCTAAAAACCAATTATACTCCTTCCACAAGAAAGTAATTTTGCAACTTCACAATAAAAAATTGGGTGTATTTATATATACATATTTGTGAAGTTCAAATTTGGTTTCCCATATTTGAGGGAGAGGATTTTATATTTATAAATGTTACTTATTTATTCATTTTTATAAAAAAAATTGAATAAATAAATGTTAGTTGTAACTTGTTTGGTTTTACAATTAGAAATTACCATTATATTACCAAAATATAAGAGATAAATTAGTAGAGGCGACTGGAAAACTCGTGGTCCCACAAAAATTCCACGTAGGTAGTAGAAAATTCCCAAATGGAAGACAAAAATCCCAAGAATTACATAAGAAAAGAGAGCACTAGGAAAAGTCTGCTACTTCGGGAGGAGGGGGAGGATCCTCTCGGGGAGGGATGTACACTCCACTAGATGACTCAACCAAAGGAGGGTCCACCTACCAACCATCTTGGTTGGGAATCTGCATCTGCAAATGAATAATTATAACCCCCCCAGGGGGTGGAGAGACAACCAAAGTGTGAATGTAAGGTAGAGGATAGGCCCACCGCGTAGAGCTATCAGTAACCTTCTCCCTTAGAGGTGGGATTTCAACCTAGACCAGAAGAGGATGGAGCTGAAGGAGGACCCCAAAGAGAGGCTGAGTGGTGGTAGAAAGAGTGAATCCTATGATGCATTCTTGGTGGAGGTGGTCGTTGAGGCAGAGATGGATGAGGTGGTGAAGGAAAAGTGTCTAGAGGAACATGACTCATCATGCATGGTGCACTCCCCTAGTGTGCAAGTAACTCCTATAAATGAGAAAACTCAAGGGTAAATTTATCCTCTTGAGCTTGAATTTGTATGTGCACAATATACAAGATAACCACTTTATCATTAGTGAAAAACAAGGAAACCAAATGATCATTCTAGAATAACATAGAATTTCACACTTTCTGAATATGAAATAAAATTCAAGTTCTAAATAGTTTCCACAGGGTATTAAAATAATGAGGCCACGAGCTAAAATCCCCAAACAAATCAAACCACCAATGAAATAATTCAAGGTTGAAGGGTTGAAAAAGGGAATGAATCCAAGACCAGGTGGCTTGGGCACGAGGGAAAGACAAAAATAAATGCTTGAAAGATTCAAGTTTGGAATAGAAATGTAATTTATGACTGGGGATGCAAATTTGACTTAATCGTTCTCCGACAGGAAGTCCTTGATAAATAAGACACCATAGAAAAATGGTTAACTCTGGGCTCTAGAAAAGAATTCCAACCATGGAAAAGTCTTCAAAGCTAGATAGAATGAGCATAGTGAAGACCCCAGTGGGCATTAAGTTTGTAAATGACAGGAAAGATAAGGCTCAGAAGTTAGTAAATGGTGCCGACATTATAGCAAAGGAAGGAAATTTCTTTATTCCATCTCCATTCCTACCACGATGTATCCATAGGTTTAAGCCCAATCTTGTGAAACATAACATCTAACATCAACTCCTGAATTTTGTAGACATGTGGAGGGTATGAATTGGAAATATTAAATTTTGTCTTGAGCTCGGGCCATGGCACCTAGTCTTTGTGGGAGACCAAATAAAGAATGGTGTGAATTTATTTGCGAAAGAACTAGAGAGCCTTGATTCCCAAAGTTTTAGCAAGCAAAAGACTATCATTAGTGATGATGGGAGACCACCAAATATTCTGCTAATTAAAGGATATCCTAGTGTGAAATCCATTGCTAATCCAATGCATTGGGAGTTTCACAAATTCAAACATTTTCTATATGTTTTTGGTCAAAAAAGTGTTAGAAATCTTGACTGGGACCCTATTGATAATCAAGGTGTGCAACCTGACATTGTTCTAAAAACAAATTTCATAAGGAACACCAAAAGCAATACAATGTTGAAGCAGGATTTTCCTGGTTTTATTTCCTACAAGATATTGCGTGAACCATTTAGAAAATAAATCCACACTTTTCTTATACACATCAATAATTCCCATGCCACCTTGATCGTGGAGAAGACAATAGACATCCCAAGCCACCCAATGAAATCCATCTAAAATATAAATTTTACACCAAAGGTAGTCCCAAATAATGTTAGTAATTTTTTGAAAAAGGCACGGGAAGGGTATCAACATGCAAAATAATACACATGGGTGGTGGCCAAAATCTTGGTGCACACTTGGATTTTACCGGTGAGACAGAGGGTTTTAGAAGACCACCAAGAAACTTTATGTTCAACTTTGTATATCACATACTTCCATAATGGATTTGATGTTTTCTTTATTGATGAAAAACCCAAGAGAATTGGATTGGAGAGATTCATTGTAAACATGAAGTAAATCAGGGCTAAAAAAAGACCAAGTTTCTTTATAAAATTTGTAAGGAAATCCATCTAGACCTAGAGATTATCTTCTGAAAGGCATAGTAAGGAAGTGTAGATCTCATCTAAAGAGATAGGGTCATTTCAATAGTCCTACTTCTTAGGAGAAATCTTGATTGGCACCACCTCAATAAATTTTTGTAAGGAACAAGCTCTCTCATTCGTAGCCTCTTAAGCATAGAAGAATAATCAATAATTCTCAACGAAGGCATTAGAAATCATGGGAAAATCCATGAGCCATTGAGGTGAATCATTGATAGATTTTATCTGTTGACGATCATGTTTGGCTCAAAGGGATTTGAAGAATTTCTTTAATTATTTATGCCCAACTATAAACCAGTACAACCTCAATCGGATTTGCGCACCATGGGAAAAATGAGATTCAATGATCTTGAGCTTATTATAAGTTTTGAAATCATGTATCTAGAGGATAATGTCAAAAGGATTAGCCTCAAGAAGAAGTGAAATCCTTCTAAATTATTTGGGAAAATTTGAGTCTTCCTATTTATAAACTTAAGAAACCTGCTTACCAACATAGAGGAGGAAATGGGTGGTGCATTGAATCTCCACTTCCCACCACTTGTTCTGCCTAACAACTAATGACAGATGTGGTGTCATGTTTTAAATATTTTATATAAGTGGGACCACCCTCAGATGACTTGGGAAAAATTCATTAAGAAGGAATTGATTAAAAGGGACTTTGAAATGGGGCTTGGGCTAAATAACCTTAAATGAGATCGGATGATGATCTGAAAAAAACACATCTGACCACACCGTGATAGGAGAGGAGCCTTGTGTGTCAAAATAAAAAAGAGTCTATTATGAAAGAAGTACATGATCAAGCCTTTTAAAAAACCAGTCATAGCCTTCTTGAAGATTAGTCCAAGTGAACCAAGCTTCGACCTTAAATTATTGCCACTGACTGAGCAATGGATTGAAAATTCCCTAATGGTTTTTATATAAATACAAATCTACATGCTCGAAAACACACCAACACATAGGTAGGGTGGCTAATTTATCATCAAAATGATTCATCATATTAAAGTCACCACACACCAACCAATAAGCTAAAGGTAAGTTATCACCTAACTATTTCCATAAAGTTGTTCTTTCATATTCATCATTAGGAGCATAAAAATTAAGAATACCAAAAAAAAAATCACTAATCACCATAATCACCCACATGGCCCGATTTGAAGGATCTTATCTCAAGGAGGTGATTAAGGTCAAGAATGTTTACACTATGGAAATTCTTGCATCACCTTTACCATTAATTTGTTGAGTATTAAATTACGAAAAATATTGGGCAATACAAGTTAGTGTTTTCTAAAGCAAGAAACCAGAAATCTTAATTTCTCGTAGACAAATAATATCAAGGTTGTTTAAACGCTGGAAAGCTAAATGAGCAGAGAAATTGTGAGAGGGATTTGTAAGACCCTAAACATTCCTAAGATGAAATTAATGAAAAATCAAACATAACAACCTCCTTCTACCCATCTGAAATACCATCCTATGAGCCAAGAATGAAAAAATTATTAACAAGTGGGATTTGATCTGAATCAGAAGGTCAACTTGAATGGAGTGGCATTTGACCTCATCATATCCTCACACACTATAGGAAACCTTCCGGGGTGGACTGCAAGAGCATCACAAAGGAAGATAATTTGAAGCAAGATTCCTATTTTTCTCTGAACTTGAAGGAAGAACATGGCTCTGTAAGGTTTTGGAAGGAATGGACACTGATGAGTGGGGTGGATCCAAGCCCAACTCATTCTTAGATAGAGGGGGGGAAGGAGAGGGGGTAGGAAAAACTAGAGGATTGTGTTTCAAACTAGATCCCTTCTTATTCCCCACCATAGTCCAACCATCAGTCAGAGGGTCATTTTTGGGCTCGCATACCTTAGGTTGTATCACCACTTGCTTGGACTGAACTAGTATAGGAAAATCACAAATGTGGTGGTCTAGGGCTTGATAGTGAAAACACATGTTAGGGAAGTTTCATTATACCACCTTTTCATAGATATGAAGGGACCCAGCTTGAATACCCAAATGGTCCCGTAGATCTTTCGTGAGGTGAACTTTGACACACACATGTTTTTTTGGATGAGCAGTTAAAAAAATATCTTATTTATGGAAAATCACCCTGCCAATGGGTTTTAATATCTTTGGAAGGAAAGACCAGAGATGATTAGGAAGACCAGGAAGTTCAATCCAAACTAGAATTTTCAACTAAACCTAGCTAGTGGGACTAATATCAAGAGTCCACTGAGAAAGAACTAATAGGGTATTTCCCAAATACAAACAAGTCACTTTAAGGACGAGGTCTTAGAGTTGATAAGGATCACAAAAGGAAAAGAGATAGAACCATTTGGTGAGGTTACCAATACCTACAACTAGGATATCGTTTGACTCCTAATGGTTATTTATTTATATCTTAAGGTAGGCTTCTGAGGTAATGCGGCCACAAAATATTCAATAAGGCAATTATTATGATACCACTTAACTACAGGGTCTAAACATTTATAAAAAATAATAACATCCAGGGAGGATTCAGAATCAATACCTTGTCGTAGAATTTCAAAAAAATATTTCCATGTGTGTTTGTGATTCATTTTCACCACCAGTTGCAATGGGAGGAGAGTTAGCCATTTATAGTTAAATCACCACCTTAGTTATGGGAAAATATATGGGTTTCACTATTATATGACCTAAGGGGAAACCCTATAAATGCTAAAGAGACACAGAGCATGCAGCAGTGTAACACAAGTGAATGCATCAACTTGTTTGGTTTTATATTTACAAGACAAAAAAATAAATGATGGTGTGTGCATATAAAAAATAATGTGTATGGCATTGCAACTTAGGCACGCCCCTCTGTTATAGTATTTATCACATTCTTTAGAGGGCCGAGTGGGCAAGTTATCTCATCCCCTATTCTCTTCTTTTTCTACGTTGGGGCAAAGCCCAACCCACATATCCTTGTGCCCAATCATGGCCCTTTTCCCCCTCAAAACCCTGGGTTATGTCTATCACTGCCCCTCCCCTATGTGGCCTTGATATCTACCACTGCGGCCTCCTTTAGCTTGGTCATCTACCCTATGAGTTTATCTTTTTTTTTTTGTGTGTGTGTGTGTGTGTGTGTGTGGTGTGTGTGTGTGTGTGTGTGTGTGTGTGTGTGTGTGTGTGTGTGTGTAAATATATACTTAAATCTTATTTATACACTCATTTGTTACAATCTGCCCCGTTATAAGTAACTAGGGTATATATATATACACTCTCTCTCTCTCTCTCTCTCTCTCTCTCTCTCTCTCTCTCTCTCTCACTCTCTCCTTTCAAAACCATAATGATGGTATTGCTCATAAAATAGAAGAAGAAATAAAATAATAAATAGTGTTGGTCTCCATGAAAGCTCCATTACCTGCAAGTAAGAGGAAAAAAATTGTGAGCAAAAATAGAGAAGAAATGAGAAGAAAAAGGATAAATGAAAATGTAATAAGAAGTAAAGAAATTAGGGCTTTCACCAAAAAAATTTTAAAAGTAGGATCAATAGTGGAAATCCATTTGATCTTAGGGCCCCTATCCAATCTAGATAATGTCACTTTCCCAATGTGCCTTCAAGATAACATTTTGAATAAGTTATTTTTAAATTAACTTAGTTGATTTATGGTGTAAATTGGCATGGGTCCATTTGGTTGGAACCCATGTCCTATTTAACAAACCTAACACTTAGTTAAGAACCCTTGGAAAGTATGATGATGGAAATATAAATAGCAACTTAAATTATTACAAATGATATTGGGTTTGAACTTATATAATGTTTTTTTATTAAGGGAAAATAGTTTTTAAGGGACTATACCCTGTATATAAAAGGGCTCAAAAGCCAAATACCAGAAGCGGGAGAAACAGCCCAGAGAAGGGTGAAACAACCAACCTCAGAGGGCTCATCAGACAGATAAAAAAACATATTAAATAGAAAGGATCCAGTCATACAATGATCCAAAAAACAGTAGAAGAGATCAAAAAACAAACAATAGATATCTATCATAGAATATCTCCACCAAAAAACAGCTCCAGATCCGCCAATCATCAGTAACTTTGCAGCCAGTAAGCAATAACACAACTCCACGTTACTTGATAGCCCTATCAATCTTGGTTTTGATCACTTGTAGTGAGATAAAGAAAGCAATGGTTGTGGCCTGAGAAGAGTCTTTCAGATCCACCTGAGCAATTTCCATATCCCTTTTCTCTTTGGGGCCCTAAATGTCTTCAGTAATCCCGCTTAGGTTGCATACACTATGAACATGTTGTTCGATGAAATTGTAAATACTTTTAAGAGAAGATAGGATGCAATCATTACAATTTTTTGCATTTCCCATTCTGCCATCCAAAGACTGTAACTTCTTAAACACTTCAGCAATAACACCCTCCTCATCATCATTTTGAAGTATTCCTTTTCCCTTAGCTTTTTCCATATTTTTAATAACCCTTTTGAGCTCTTGAATTTCATTTTCCATCCTGCCCACTCTGACCATCAAATCCTCCTCCTTAGGCTCCTCCACTGGTTGGCTGATGTGCAGGAGGTTCTCAGCAAGCTCGAGATCTTTGTGGCTTCTAAGAACCCTCTGAGAATTAGGGATCTTAGTTTTCATGCCCTTTCTTTTCTTGCTAGATGAAGCAGTTTCAATCTTCCTTTCGAGTAGGGGGGAATGGAGGTGGTGTGAGCAAGGGGAGGAATGGAGGAAGAGGGTGGAGTAGGATTCATGCGGGGATAGTTTGAGCAATGACGATGGATAAGAAGAATTGGCCCTTGATGTAGAGGAACTTCCCTATAATGACTCTGCACTTCCCGAATGGATTTCTCCAGCGAGTTTAACAAGTAATGAGGGAAGCTGATGGTTATATTTCACCGAAAGTGGTTAAGAAATATCAAATGCTTTTGAGGAATAGTAACAAATCTCCCCTCAAGAGTTACATACTTAACAACCATCCTGGCAAGCTCAGCAAAAGGCTCACGAATCGAAGCCAACTTGATGCTGGCTATCACAAACTCAAGATTTATAATGTTATCGTGTAAGCAATAAAATGATATATATTTCATACCCCTTGACTAAATTAGTGACCTATGATTTATAACCTAACTTTATCATGGTTAAACCAATTTTACTGCATCTAGTAAAAACATGGAAAACCTCATGGTGAAAATATAATAAGAAGAACCCTTATAATGACCATAAATTTGCATGAGTAGAACTATAGTGCTTTGTGTCCATGCAGAATTACCACCCCTAATGATGTTAAGGAATTCAAATAATAAGAATTAATGAAATGAGTTAGTTAGTGTTTGTGCTAAATAACTCGTAGATGATTTGTTTACCCTTTTGGTGGTGGAGTTCATAGCAAACCTAACTTGTCTTAGTCACACGAACAATGGTTTGAGGCACAAGAATTATTTAGTCAATTGAGTACATCCTTAGTGAGGTTGTTTGTTTCGGAAGTAACAATGATTAACTCACGTTGAATTATTAATTAACATTTTAAAAAAAAATTCCCAAGTTTTACCATTCTTTTAAATGGTTGTTTTTGGGTCATGAAATTATGGACAAAAAATTTTCATACCATACTCTAGGGGCTTGTTTATACCCATAAAATGATTTCTCTAGTTCTCACATTTTTGTTCTTGGTCATCTATCACATATTCTAATAACTGAGTCATGTACACTACTTTGAGCTCGCCATTAAAAAAAAATTACATATATACCTACCTAATGATATTTCCATCTGTTATGTGTTTCCAAAGCCAAAAAATTATGAATAGTAGTTCATTTCCTAGTAGGTGAAAAGGTCCCATTGTAGTCTATTAATTTATTTTGGGCTAATACCTTAACGACAAAAATTCATTTGTATTTTTTGAGTGAGTCATATGTTTTGTACTTGTTCGAAATACCCACTTGCCACCAATCAATTCATAATTGATTAGAGGATCAATAAACTTCCAAGTCCCATTTTTTTACCAAGGCATCATATTCACTTTCCATCGCTTATCTCCATGCATTTATTTATGTTTTTCTAAAGGACGTTGGTTGGGATTCAAAAGAAAAAATTTCTTCTAGATGGACACAAACTTGTTTGCACTCGGGCACACCCTCTAAGGTCCAATTTTCCATTTTTTCTTGATTATCTTCAAACATTTTATGTATTTTTTATTTATTTAATATGTGTATCTAATGCATGTTTTCCCAATTACATCAATTCTAACATATGTTAGTGTCGATGTCATCTATTTAGGCATTTTCTTTTGTGTCTCTTATAGAACAATTAGTGTCACTATTACATTTTTTGAAGATCCTTCATTTTTTGACTACTCCATAAACATGTGCTCATCATTTAATGAAGTTTGAATTTATGTTGCAAGGGAGTTTCATTTTAAATCACATGAGATGATAAGATTCAAGTAATTCCTAATTACAGGTCCCTATAAACATCAAATTCAGAAAATTTCTTAAGTCAACTTAATTGTTGATCTATGTTGGCTATGTCCTTTGTGGTTTCACAAACATCTCTTGCAATGAGAAATTTCTTTCTCTTTTCATCATATAACTAATATGCCTTTGTGTATTTTGAATATCCTAAAAAATTGCATTTTTGAAATCATGTGGTCCAACTTATTCCTTTTATCCTTTAGAATCAATGTGTAACAAGTAAAACCTGAAGATTTCTCAGTAAAGTGTAATGCCTCTTGTAGACACCCATTTTTGGTATAGTACCCCTCCTCCATCTTGCATTCATTCAATTCTCCTCCCGCTTTTATTTTGTTCTAAATCCCATCCATCTACATTTTAATTAATTCATGGTTTTAATTAATTAATGGGTCCTACATAACCAATTTAATAATCCAAATATTGTCATATCTCAAAAATAATGCAAAACATGGGCAATAATGCACCCATCTGACATCCCACTCTTAAAATTCAAAAAGAGAATACACTATTTCACCTAATACCCACCACCTCATATCACATCCATGTCATAAGTCAATTGGTGAGTCCCATGGAATCACATCACCTCCTTTAATCAAGGTTACTTTACCCAACCCTGATTACATATTAACCCACAGTTTAGCCTCACCTTAGGCTATAAATATGGGCTTTCCACCCTTCGGAAATTTAAGTTAGAAAATTTGGTAAAATGTTGTTTTGAATTCTTAGCTTCTTGTTTATCATTTGTATCCTCATGATGTCCTTGTAACAACACTATAATCCCCACAATACTCTTTTCATGATTCGTTAGTTCACATAGCGTGGTTCTTGTTTCATGTTGTGTTCGGATTAGATCAAGAGTACCATCTACATATCCATAGCGTTAGGTTCCTATGTTTATCAAGCTTGCATGTTATTTGTTATCTTATATTTTATAATTATTATTTATCTCACGGGGGTTGATAGCCACCGAGGAAGTTAACACTTCCCGAATCCACTTTTTCAGGAAGCACCCGCAAAAAATCTCTAATCAATCTTTCTCTAGTGTCTATGCACTACAGGTTTATTGGGATCACAATGAGGAGTTCGACATCAAATTTTCACCTGTATCATCCATCACCATCTCCAAGGTACTAAGCCCTTGCATACTCGACGTTGTTTTGTGTTTTTTTATTTATCGTACACTAATCTAGATAGGAAGCAAGAAACTTTGATCAGCATTTGGCACACCTGGTGGGACCAGACCCAAGTTTTTGTCATTGTTTTGTTACTTGTTTTGTGTAAATATCTTGTTTTTCAACTTACCCGGTTACATGGTTTGGTATTATCTCCCTCCGTGTGGTGTCATCTTTACATTCAATAGGTTTTGGTCATATAAAAGGTAAGTACTTCTGGTTTTGAATGGACTGGTTATTTGACCCTTTATAGTAGTATTGAGTGTATTTATATTATTAATCGCAATAATACTAATTAAATAAGTAAAAATAATAATAATAGTAATAAATAAATTTAAAAAATGAATATTATTATTATCCTACACTACCCTCACCTATCACTATCTAACCTAACCTCCTGTCCTTCCTCCTTCTATTTTTACCTAACTGAGCTCCCCATCTCCTAACAACACATCTTTACCTCACATACCCATCTTTCCTACCCAAACCGCTACACAACTCCACTCTTGATTCATTTCCCATCTCCCTCCCTCCAACGTACTTAGTTATCTCCCCAACCAACCTCTTCCATTGTCTACCTCTCCCACTCTCTCCCCACGAATCCCTCACCAAGTTCCCACCATCCTCCTTTCTCCTCCACACCCACACCGAGCAATCTCCCGCTTCACCATCTCCTTCCACCCACGGGCTCACACCCTGCACCGAATCTAAACAACATCCTCCTAACCCAGCTCATCCTCCACATCTCCTTTCCACCATATTTCCCATTTCCCAACTCCATCCCACTCAGCGCATTATTTCTCCCTGCCGCAGCTCACGTCCTGCACCAACATCCACATCCCTCTCCACCGAGCTATCTCCCATATATCTAGCTCGACCACTCACTCCTCATGCCAAAACCATCTTGACCCATATGTAGCAGGGAATTTTTATGCAAACTTAAAATATCTCAATGTTGAAGTCTACACCTCATTTTTCAATCCACACACAACCTTGTAAACAATGAAGGAAAAATATTTTAAAGTAATTCGTCTGTAATTCTCTATCACACATATATTATTAATATAGTTTCCTCCATTTTCGATGACTCAAAAGATTCTACTATTGAATTTTTCCAACTATTTCCAGCTCAGTTTCAAATACACGTAAGCTTTCCAAGTAGTTTCTATCAACAGTTCTTTCTAACACCAGAATTATATACGCAAGTAACATTACGGTTTGCTATATTTTCCATATCCAACTTAAATACAAACCACACAAATACCCACGTAAATTCATACAACTTCAACACTTCATGCTTCAAATTATTTCCATCTCAGGCTTGAATTCATGCAAGCTTCGTGGGTATTGACTACAAAATCTCTTTATATCGATTAGTGTATCATTATTTACACCGCATCCCCACTATCTCCAACTTAGTTTCAAATTAACCGTGCAGTCTCTTTATCGCAATTGGTTCCTAAGTATTTTGAAAATTTGAACACATTTACAAACAACGTGTATCATTAAAGAAATCCAGTCAACCAGAGTTTAGATCTCCACCTCATTGTTTGTCATCACATCGGCCCACCGACCCATTTCATTTCACGTTGATCAATCACTCCCCATTTCCACTACAAGCTAACTACCCAATCTACCACTTTTTAACTCCAAGTCAACTGATTAATTCACCCACCAACTTTATTGACTTTTAACCCTACTTTATTTTAAAAAACTCAATTTCCACATCATCGTCTTTTCTTTAGAAAGTCAATAACAGTCCATGTCACTTACTGTGCTTATATGAATCTATGTCACTTACTTTGTCTTTTGATTAGCAAAAATTTTCTTTATTTCATAATTTAGTCAAGCTTTTGTATTAGATTACATTAATCAACATATTAGTTTATATTCTCTGTTATTCAAATTGTTTTAGAAATCCCGCACTCTCGTCATTTTTTTATTTATATCTATCACACACCATTGGTCTATAGCTATATATCATTTTCTATTAGATCTTGTAATTATATCTATCCTAATTTTTATAATCAAATTACTTAATTATACTCTTTTCTTTTACAGATAACCACTCCGCGGCTACGCCCATTTCATTTTGTTGTCAAATACATAAGTTCATAACAATTACACAACCCAACTATATCTCGTTGAGAACATAAAAAAAGAAAAGCGATATACAAGGTACCTAGACGTTCCCATCTGCTGATCATTGGTTTCACATACCATGCTATCAAATCATACACCTTGTTTGCCTCAACTTATTGTCAAATAAAAAGGAAAAGTGATATACAAGTATTCTCCAGTTTTCCCTATTTCATATTTTTTACATGGTACTTTCATTTTTTGGGTGATTGTCAACATCAAATTTTATCTTTTAAATTTGGAGTAAAATGAACCCTATGCATTCTGCCTGCTCATATAGTGTAACTAGGGGTTTAACTTTTTGCATCACACCTATCATCACACATTTCCTAAAACTTCACAAACTAATTAACACACTAAAACATTCCTTGCGCCTGGTTCACTTATTGGGATTTGATCACCCAACAAAAAACCATTTTAGACATTTCCCATCCATAACTTACTCGAAAACAAACATAGTTCACCTCCTTCTAGGTCCTCTTGTAACCATTTTTCTTTTTTCTTTTTAATCAAAACAAAACAAAACAAAACAAAATTGTTGTGTTCCTCACTTGTTTGGTTCGTCTAATAATAAATTTCATTTCATGTCAATAAGAACTCATTCTAATATGAATAAAACGGAATACAACCCCACTTCACATAATGCTTCATCTCAGCTGCTAACCATCCTAGTGGCTTCCTCATCCATACCTCTCCCAACGGCCCCCATAAATACCCATTCCCTTACCAATATATTTCACCTAGTACCATTTGGTCACACTTAGATGTTATACCATTCCATCCCATCTAGGCCTGCCACTCCACCCTCTGTCAGATCAGAGCCTAGTGGTGCTTCCATCTTCCCTCTTGGCGACCCAAAATTTTGAAAAATTCTTGACATCAATCTAGTGGCTCTTCAATATTATCTCTTGAGAAGATACATACACCTTCTTCTAGATGGCCCACCACTTTAGCAAGTCTATCCTTATAGTACTAGTTCTGAAATTCCTCAATCTGTGGCCTTACATGATTTTTCTTCGTCCTCCACCAACCCATCGGCACACCATACCACCCAGGTGTTCATGCCCATTTCTCCCAATCTTCCTCACATCAACATGACCATCGTGACTATCATCCCTATCACTACTATAGCCCCAATTGTCACTGGTACTTTCATTCAACCATCCCATGTGTCAAATCCCTTATTCGAACATTAAATTCCTTTTATGTCACAAGTATATGCCATTAATTCTCAACCTCTTCCAATGATACCTTTGCAGCATGTAGTGTCACTTCTAGTATATCAAACCATCTATACTCATAACCCCACTCAACAATTACCTCAAAAACCTGCACAATCTCAACAATCATACCATGCCCTTGTTTCTCACCAACACACATTCTATCAACCTCCACCTCAATCACAACCCATAATTTACACTCACCCATACCAAGTTCCTCAGACACCCACGCATTCACAAATTGAACCACCACCTGTCATTTCTCGATAAGCGCTTCCTAATGATCCCATGCAAATCTTAATAGGTCACTTGGCCAACCTAGAGGCCGTTACATTAGGATCCAAACTTACATTGTCTTACGAACAAATATGTAATGAACCCTTTCATCCATCTATGCCAATGAAACCATATCCTCCACACCGGGAATTACCAAAGTTCACCAAATTTAACAACAAGGAGGAACCTCAACAACATCTTTGAGCATTCAAACAATTGTGTTATCTCATCACACACGACCAATGTTTAATGCTCTGTACATTCCCCATGTCTTTGGTTGGACCTGCCTTATATTGGTATAATAATATTCCTCAATACTCCATATTTTATTTCTCTCATCTTGTGTAATTATTTCTTGAGCATTTCTCAATAAATATTACATGCAACGTAACCATCAACGAATAGTATACCATCCGCCAATTCGAAGATGAATCCATCGCAGATTTCATCACATGATGGCACAATATAATAAACTGATTATCTTTTGCACTTCCTCAAACTGGCCTCATCGAGATCTTCACATGCTCTTGCACGAAGCATATTTCATAAAATTTGTAAATATAATCATTTCACACTTTTGAAGAATCTTTTACTATGGCTCATAAGCTTGAGACACATGCCCTAGAACAAGATCATTTAAAATTAAAGTCAAACAATCCTAAAATAGAATTTTTTAGACTATCTACATCAAATGATAAGACAAAGACAACTGCCAACACCGTCATTGTCAAATCATCTCCTACACTGACATCTACTACAATAACTCAAAAATGATTCACACAACCAATGCCCAATTATACTCCCCTAGGAGAATCATAGAACACCATCTTTGACAAATTGATAACAACACATTTGATCACATTGTCACCTATCCAACATGTTAATGAATCTATACCAAAATCTGTGTGGTATCGTGAGGACCATTACTACAAGTACCATCAAGTCTGAGGACACGACATAGATAAATGTAATACATTCAAGGATTCGGTCTAAAGACTCATCAATCAGTGATATCTTCAAGTAGATAATCCAAATGATTTGCCTAATCAACTACCAGATATTTTTAAATAACTATTTCCAAACCATACACCCACATCAATAAGTCAAACCACCACTTCTTCTACATCACAAGTTCCCAATGCTCACACCATAATTACTATACATACTACTGATATAACTACAGTTCCATCCACAAATTTACCTTCTTCATCAACCACCATATCCACCTCACTATAAGCTCTCCCTTTCTTCAATCGATTAACTCTCACCCCATACCAACCTCGGTCCTATCTACATTCATCTCGGCACCTCTTCCCACATCCACCATTGATTCCACATCTGAATATACCTCATATACTTCATCATCCACATCTATTCCATCTTTACTCATAATGCCAACCATAGACCCAATCTTTGTTCTTGCACCTACTATATTAGTCATTGAGACCACATCCACATTTTCCTCCCCTCTTACATTGTTTGAAGAACCTTTGAAATAAATTCAAATGGATTCAACTTCAAATAATATTTCTACCTCATCAGTGCAACCAAATCAATTTTCACCTTCGTTACATTCCAACAAACAAATATTCCTTCATACACCTCTATCAGTACCACCTCTAGATTCTCCAGTAGAAATTATGGTCATTCCTCCCAAGGACGCAACCTCTAAAATATTTCCTCACAATTCCCTTATACAGGAAATTAGTATTCCTTCTTCTAAACAATCCAACCCCATACCCCTTCAACTGACATCATCCAACACTATAAAAATCATGACTAGCTTCCAGCCATTGAGACATGAACATACTCAAAGTTTTTCCTTAACATCCGAATTATCCAAAACATCCACTTCTTCTCCAAATACCAAAATATTCTACATAGACACAACACCTCCTAATGTCTCAGTTGAATCATATACGGAGGTCTTCTAACACTTGTTACAAATTTCTACAATCACACTTCCACCTATTAGGGTCATTGACCCCGGTAGTAAGAATCCACCATGGTTTAATTTCATCCTTGTTTGCACATATCATCGTACCCCTAGACATGATATTAGACATTGCAGAGCATTTCAATCCATTGTTCATGACTTCATTAAGGAAGGATGCATCCTTCCCAAACCAAACCAATCTATTCCCTCCACTTCTACATCTGCATTATTGACCTCATCTATCCAAATGTAAATGTCCCCTCATTCTTCACACACTTCCACAATCATGTCACCTCTACATGAAGAATATTTTAAAGAGTATCCTTCATTATCCATCAAATTTATTCAAGTACCTCCTCATTCCGGTTCACGTGACCCTGAATCATTAACTAACCTGGTTTATACATCGACATCCCAGTTTTCCACGTCTAAATCCAAGCCAAAACATCATCTTAAAACTCATAAGATTTACCTTATTTTTGACACCTCGATTGGATCATATGCAGACATCCTTCAACATCTAATTCAAACTTCTATGATCATGCTTCCTCATATTAGACATCGGGATCCTTATAGCAATAAACCTCCATAGTTAAATCCCAATTACATGTGTGCCTATCATTGTGTTCTAGGCCATGCCATTGAGTAGTGTAGGGCCTTTCAGACCATTTTCCATGACCTCATTCAAGAAGACTATTTCCTTACTCAGGGGGAATATACTTCCCCATCCACAACGAATATAAATCATCTTTCTACATCCTCATCCATCGGGTTTCCTCACACGCCCCCATCCACATCTATTCCATATTTACCTATCATACCATCTATTTATTCTCTCTTAGTTCCTCTTTCTACCCTTCTAATCATGTCAAACACAACATCCTCTTCTTCCACATCATTTTTAGAATCTTGGACAAAACCTCAAATTCAAATAACCCTATCATCTCATCTACATATGCCTCCACAACAAACCAACATTTTTCAGACATCACCATGAAAACACTAATCTTTCCACCCGTATCAACTACGACACAACCTTTAGATCCTCTGACTGAAATCAGTATCATCCCTTCCAAGAATGCTCCTTTTTCATTAAAATCTAAGATCCTTGGTACACTTCCACAACAATCTCTTGTGTGTCCCCAAAAGAAGATAGGCATTTCACTAATGAATGCCAAATATGCATCATCTATTTTGAGGCAACATCAATCTCCATCTAAGGTATCACAATCACTCCACCAACCAAAATAAAAAACATCCAACATTCCTTTGAGATTTGAATCTTCCTCTAAATATTCAAGTGTCACTAAAGCAGAATCAAAATTGTGGAATGACATGACACAATCCTCCAAGACAACTCATACAACCATATCCCAAGCAATTTCATCAAGATCTAAGTCAAAGGATTTCCAATAAAATACATATACTAATGTATCAATTGAATCGTATGCAGAAACCCTTCAACGCTTATTACAAATTTATGACATTACGCTTCCACCTGTCAAGGAATTTAACCCAAATAGTTAGAAGTCATCGTGGTTTGATCCCCAACTCAGTTGTGCCTACCATCATACCCCGGGTCATAACACTGAGTGTTATAAGGCTCTTCAAACTATCATCCATGATCTCATTGAAAGAGATGACATTTTTTAGGATTATCCCTCTACCATTTTATCTGCAACTAATTCCATGTCTATCGAAGTCTCCAAGTGTTCTCCTCCAACCTTCATTAACATATCTCTTTTGCATGTTATTACTCATACAGAATGTCCTCCCTTATTCATCAACACTTTTTTCCTATGATTCCCAACGCATCTACCAAATCCAAATCTAAGGTTATCATCATCCAATCTCTTTCACCTATCCACATCTAATTTGCCTACAATTATATATGATGAGGGTCATTAATCCTTGCCATTAATAATGTCAATTTAGGTTGGTTTCTAAAGGTTATATGCATTAATATAAGAAGATCTTGGAAATAAACTCCCTTAAACACAATCCAAACTTGCATAAATTGAAAGCACACATGCAGAAATTTAATGCACACTTGCAGAAATTGAAACACACTTGCATAAATGAAATCACACTTGCAGGAATAAAACACACTTGCATAAATTGAAATCACACTTGCAAGAATAAAACACACTTGCATAAATTGAAATTGCTGAATTGAAAATAAAGGAAAGAGGAAAAGACACCTGCAGGTTCACAAAAGAAATTACATAACATAAAAAATAGAAATTTACAACAAAAGGAAAACTGTAGAAATAAAGAAATAAACATTAACACATTGATCTATATTCCTTGGAATGAGTGGCTAGCTCATTCCTTGGAAGAGGATTTAATTTATACTTTTAATTCAGAACTTGCAGAAAAACTTTTCTTCCAAAGATTGGAAAGAAAGAATAGATCTTGATTATTTGGGGAAAAGAATTACATATCTCAGTGTGGAAGGTTGCATTTATAATTCATGCATCCAACCAACTCATTATTTTAGGAAATACAATTTGATCTTATCTTTATTCCAATCCTACCAACTAAGATCTCCATCTCCACAAAATATGGAGAGAGATATATTATTGAAGTCAAATCTTATCTTGCTTATTTTAGGAAGATTTGCTCCCAAATCTTCTCCTTGCTTTTTGGTACTTAGAATCATAATGATTTTATTCTTATACATTATTGGAAGGATTTTTTTACTCAAAATATGATTTTGACCAAATAACTTTCCCAGATTTTCCATTTGACTTTGTTGTTTTTTATTGTGGAACTTTTTACGCTTGTCTGATATGCTTTTTCCTCGGACTACAGTTCACTAAAAGTTATATTTCTCTTGATTGGTGAAACCTGTAGAAAATATGAATGAGATTTTTGTTAAAAAAATTTCTATGAACAAAAACCTCTCTCATAATTTTCATTTGAATTTTTTGTTTCTGTTTATGGAACTTTTAGTGCTCATCTGATACACATTTCCTCATACTACAGCTCACTAAAAGTTAGATATCTCTTCATTGGTAAAACTTGTAATAAATATGAATGAGATTTTTTTAAAAAAAAATCTATGAACAGAAACCTCTCTAAGATTTTCCATTTGACTTTTCTATTTCTATTTGGGAAACTTTTAGTGCTCGTCTGATACACTTTTCCTCAAACTACAGCTCACTAAAAGTTAGATCTCTCTTCATTGGTAAAACCTGTAGCAAATATGAATGAGGTTTTTGTTAAAAACATTTCTATGAACAAAAACCTCTCTCATATTTCCCATTGGAATCTCTAAGTTTTCACAATACCTCAAAAACTATCATTTTGTTGATGCAAGTTCCGGAACTAAAGTTGTCATTCCTTTTATGCAAGTTCTGGAACTAAATATGCAAGTTCTGGAACTAAATTTGATTTTTCCATGAATTGAAAGTTCCGAAACTAACTACCATTCAATTGATACAAGTTCCGGAACTAAATCTGTGAGTTTCAGAACTAACTCAGTGAGTTCCAAAACTAACTCTGCGAGTCCCGCAGCTAACTTAAAATAGCTATTGCTTTTGCATGCGACCTTGGATTGAGATGATTCTCTATTTTAACTTGCATAATTTTTTGAGAGGAATTTGAATATGAAATTTTTTCGGATTTTAAATGATATTGTTCATGATCAATTCCACTTTTCCCAATACTAGCATTATCTTTCCTTTATGGCCTGCATACACAAGACTTTGCATCTTTTCCCAAATAATCAATAGGATTATTCAACAAATAGATCAAAAAATATTTCTAAAGAATGTAACAAGATATATATCCTATACTCTATCTTAAGCAAATTCCGGAACTAAGTTCGTAGATTACATTTAAATTCACTTTCAAAGGTAACTTGGAAGGACACAAATAATGGTAATTTATGGCCAATTTATGTGCCTCATCAATATAATCTCTTTTGTTCCGAGGGGGAGTAGCCTCCCCTCTTGAGCATATCATCTGTATTAATGCATTTCCTATTTTGACAACTCTCCTTTCATGTTGATAGGCTTTGATGCTTGACTTTGTTTTACTTACCTCATGCAAATCCATCCAATCTAAACTAACCTCGTCCAATTCTTCATCTCATTTGAAGCCCACTTTGGTGGCCATATGCATCTATCCCTCAGGGGACCATTTATTTTCATCTTAAACCCACTGTAGTGGCCATGTTTGTCTCTCCATTAAGAGACCATATTTCTATCTTTTTCATTAAATTCCACCTTTATGGCCATGATTGTGTCATCAAAGTCCTCCTTTGAGGTCATGTTTGTCCTTCAATACTAGGATCATTTAGTTCATCCAAAGTCCTAGACCTATTCAAGAAGCCATGACCTTGTGTCTCTTTAATGCCCACCCTCAATGACGTTCATATGGTTCATCTAGATTAGGGAAACATTATTTTCACTTCCTAAAATGGTACACACTTTCTACCTTCACTCATCCTCCCAAAGGATTATCTTTCTCTCGGACGTATGCGTTAATCAAGGATTCATTAGTCCCACCTTGTGAACAATCACCCTTCCTATCTGGATCGGATCATATATTATCATCACATAAGATATGGGTCTGAGGGGCTTATCACTACAACTTCTCTTGATGGTAAACCATGGATTGAACCCCTTAATGCATTACACTTCATCGCCATTCTATTGTTAGTACATGAACTTATGAGGATAGTCCTATCTTTAGACCCTGTCCCTACCATTATCCACTTCCGTCTATCATAGTAATGATATGAATTGCTCATCCCTGGTCTATGCATCTTCACTAGCTTTGATATGACCTTGAATATGAGTACTATGCACTCTACTCATAGCATATTAATTATGTATAAGTTCTCCCATTTGGTGAGAACCCCATAATCATTACATCCATCACCCTCTCATTTTCCTATGACAGTCATGTAAAGGGTACAGGGTGTCTCTTGTATAGTCATCCTCCCATTCTAAGTGGTATACTTTGATATCCCCACCTCTCTCCCATGTGAAGCTAACATCTATGCATGTAAAAATAAATCAAAGTTATCCAAAAACAGACTGATCCCTAGAAGGATAGCTGTGCATATAAAACACAAAAAGCAGAAGAAAATGAAAAGCATGCAAATTAAAATCAAAATTAAAGCAAATTCAAAAGAAATAGACTGGTACCTCAAAGGACGGATATCATGTATTTTATTCTCACCATCCGTGTTATATATACAATAGATCATACCCTTGAATGATGGATACTCTTTTTTTATGGCATTCAGAAAGCTTCCCACATTGATCAACTTTCTTCTATTATTGTTCTTTCCCTTTCCCAGAGCTGGGGCATAGACTTAAGGAACACCACCTTTGGAGAACCTTCTTCTCGCATACAAGTTACATCTCAAATCACTCTTCATGTCAATATTAGGATTATGTGAATATTTCATCCATATCTCCCTCTTAGTCTTTTAGTATAATCACATGTCATTGGTTATGTACTAACACCTGTTATCGGTTGCAAGTGCAATGCTTTGAGTAGTGCATTTTCTTGTTTACTTCCTATCCGGTTAAAAGCATAACTTTCTTACATGGCCCTTGTTATGGTTATGTGATACTCATCTCAACAAAATCATATTTTATGACAATTATGTTTTTAGAAATCAAATTTCATATCATCAAATATTCATCTATATTTTTACTCTTAAGGATGTTCCCTATTAACATCATCCATAAATCCATGAAATATGTTGCTATTTCTACACATTCTCTTTGATACATTATTTACTTTGGGAATTCTACTTGATCTCCATTGCATTTTGTGCATTCTACTTGAGAATATCTCTCAAGTAGCATTCATTATCCAACAGCTTCTCATCCCCCACCATGACCAATCTGATCTTTCTCCATCCATCCTCTTGCATCATCCTTATTTTCTCTCCAATCATCCACCCATTACCCTTCTCATCACTCTTATTCTTGTCTATCATCTAGCGTAGACATCATCTTATTCATCATCATAGGCCTTTCATCCCCAGCTTGGCACATCTGTGTAACTCCCCACACATCACAAAAATCCTACTCGAGGTAGACCTGTCATTCTGGACAATGTCTCATTCATAATCGGGCCTGTTGACCATTCCTTCCTCTTATTCTCCTTTATCAATCCAATTTTATCCTAAAATTCACCCCATCTCATTCTCCATTGCTCTTCTCACCCACTTCTTCCCTCTCTATTTTTTCTTCGATACTTCACATGTCCTGCATCCGGGTAATTAATTTTGTGTTTTTCTCTTAATGTCCTTCTATTGGCATCTATTCTATCATTTTTTTCCCTTTTATTATTCTGTCATCTTGACAATCCTACTTAACCACCCTTTTTTCTTAGGATTCTTAATCACAATGCATCTATTTATTAAAATCCTACCTCTGTAGAAACTCCTCCACCATTTTCTATTCCATTCAACACTAGAAACATCTTCCTACTCCATAACTTTTTTTTAACACTCTGACATCATCACTCGCACAACATAGGCATACTAATTAAGAATTCCCCTTGCACTCTCCATTCTACACCACATACATTCCTCCATCCAATCATGTCACACTCCTTTGTTTCCTTGTTATCACCTCCTTTCATCTCTTGTTCCATTTTGGTATACACTGCTCAGTATTTTCATCATTCTTCTTCTTCTTCGGCTTGGCGATCCTACTTAACCATTCCTACAGCATGGACATCTTACTTAAGAATGATCTGTCTTCTTGCCTCTCCCATTTACTCCACATTACCACCGTCCATATTTTCTCTTCATTCCCCATAAACACATCCTCTTCCCTCCTCTTTTTTCATTGCACAAAATATCTCAAATTTCCTCAAATATCATCTCCATCATCCCTCATTTGGAAATCTAACTTAACCAATTCATAAAATTTCTTACTATGTCTCGTTCCTTCATGAGGAGTTTTACTTCCTTCATCTTCATCCACATCCTCATCCATTACATCATCTCCTCATCATCCTCTCCACACCATTCATTATCCCTCCATTCTTTACTCTTTCCACTCCATTTTCCAGAGTAATCCCACATATCTACCACCATACTTACTCGTCATTATCATTTTTCATCTCCTAACATTATGTCATCATCATCTTCCATTTTCACGCTAAAAATTATTGGTGGACTTCTCCTAAAATTCATTTATCCCCATTCTACACATACCGGTTCACTCCTTTTAACCTCCTCCATTTTCTCTTCTTTCCTTTTTTCTTTTGTTCCCTCTAATCATTATCGGAGGATTTCTCCTAACATCCCTCCAATGGTATTACCTTTCCATCTTCCCTTCGCCTTCTTCAATATCTCAATTTTCTTCATCATACACTTCCTTTGCATCATTTTCTTTGTTGTCCTCTCCTCCTTTCTACCCCTAGTTTTCTTTCATTTCCTCTATATCATCTTCATCCCTTCTTCTCTTTACACTTTCCTTCTACTTCTCCATTGATAACTTGACTCACCAGCATTGTCCCATCTTTTTAAGCATCCCACCATCCACATTAATTTCCATGTGTTCTATTTCATATTCTTTACCTGGGTCTTAACCCTAACATTGAGATTCAATTCCCTTCCTTTTTGGCTCTATCATCTCTTCTTTTCCTCCTATTTCCATTTACCCAATACTGAAATTCTTTCTCTACCACCCCTATCTTATTCCATCTCTATACATCAGTTTCTTTACTATTCTTTCATCTCCTTTTATTGTCTCCTAGCTCCTCCTTGTTCCTTTCTTTCTCTTTTCTATTCTACTTCCTCTCACATCTTCTTTAACTTCTTCATCTCCTTCATATTTCCATCCCGTTATTCCTATTCATCTCTCCTATCATCCTTCTCTAATATTCTTCACCTCTTCTCCTTCTCAGCTATGTCATCTCTTTCATGATCCATTCTTTCTCTCCCTTTATTTTTGATCTCCATCTCCCTTTCACCCTCTCTTATGTCATTTTATTTTCTTCTTCTTCTTTATCCTTCATCATTTATTTCTTCCACCATCTCTCCTCTTTATTATATATGTTGCTTCTTTACTATGTTACATCTCTGTACATTCACCATCTCCTCTAATCTCCTTTCCCTTCTCATCTCATCTTCTTCCTGTTTAAACTTCCTCCTTCCCTTCTTCTCTTGTTCTCTTTCTCTATTTTCTTTTTCTCCGGGTCCATCACACCTTCCCTATTTATTTCCCCCTTATATTATTACACTACCTTCTTATTAACTATCATTCTCTCTTTTTTTTTCTTTCATCTATCTTCTCACCTCTCTTATCATCCTTCTCTACTATTTTCTTCCTCTCCTCCACCACGTCCTCTCTACTCCAACCATGCCCACTTTCTCTTATCTCTATCATCTATCATCTAAATATTTCATCCCATCTTCCTGTGACATTTTTGTCTTGGAAGATACCATAACGACCAACACCTATCTAATCTTGTTCTCTTCCATGAATATTTTCTCTACTTTTGCTTTGTCACAAAATTATCTTGTCTTCTTATCCTACTTATCAAACAAGTGGGAATGATTTTTATATTTCACCTTCTATTTTTCTAACACTTATGCATCTTTCCTATGAAACATGATTACCATCATTTTTAGCACCCTTTTAGGGAATTCTATCTCACCCCTTTATCCTATCTATTCATCATGTGAACATTTATGATTATTCCCCCTAGGGAATTTTATTTACACATCCATCTCCTAGTATGTCATCTCTGTGCCCTATCATGGGGCACCTTTTCATCCTTGTACTTGTGGATGCATACAACTCAATTTTTTTCCTTTCGTGCCCTATGTTGGGGCATCATTATTTTCAACCTCTTCCCTTTTGCGGAAGTATAATTTTTCACTTGATTCCTCATAGAAAAAGGATTGTGCATACTTTTCACATTCAGTTACACATATTTCGATTTTTTTCCTATGAATCATTGGTCATCATGGTTTACATCCATACTGCAGTAGTTTTTACCCACTCACTGGTCTATAGAACGTTGTCATATATCTCTATTGAGACTGCAATTGTCCTCTACCGATGCGATATTGGAGTCACCACCATATTTTTCATAGATATTGCAATCCTTTTCCACCTTTGGAATATTGCCTTTGGTCATGTGTTTTTATGCATCCCCATCTAACCCTTTCTATTTTTGTCTTATGGCTTGCTATCGAAAACCACTAAACAAAAGGGGAAAATATAGACACCCGTTTTTGGTATAGTACCCCTCCGCCATCTCACATTCATTCAATTTTCCTCCCATTTTTTGGTTCTAAATCCATCCATCTACATTTTAATTAATTCATGGTTTTAATTAATTAATGGTTCCTACACAACCCGTTTATCTTGTATTTCATCATTATTCTTTATCACATGGGGGTTGAAAGCCACCAAGGAAGTTAACACTTCCCATATCTACTTTTTCAAGTAGCACCCACATAAAATCTCTAATCAATATTTATCTAGTGTCTGTGAGTTACAAGTTTGTTGGGATCACAACGAGGAGTTCGACATTGAATTTGCCCCCGTATCATCCATCACCATATCTAAGGTTATAAGCCCTTACATACTCTATGTTGTTTTGTTTTTGTTTATTTCTCATACACTAATATGGATAGGAAGAAAGAAACTCTGATCAACACCTCTAACATGGTTAATATCTATAATGACTTATGTACTCAAAGATGTAAATTTTGATATGTGATTCTTGTTTGAAGACGATGTACTCTTGTAAACTAAGTAATCATTTTTTTTGCAGATAATATGTTATCTTCTAGAAATAGATACAATTCTGCCATGTCTATTCTGAATTTCAAATGAAGTATTTCATTCCTTCTTATGTTGAACGTTCACTGGATGTGGATATAATAAATTGATTCATCTTAAACTCGTTCATAGTATTTATTGCACTTGAAATTAGGTTTCAATCTTCATGGTCTCTGATGCAGGAGATCTATGCCTTGGATCAATTTTAGTGATCCAAGGCATACTTTCAATTTCATGACGTTGAGGTCATCTTGACCGAGTTGGGTAGAAAATTAGATTTTAGAACCCTGACTGTCATGGGATCACAGGTAACCTCTACTGCTCATGTCCTTCTTATGTGATCCTTGAACGTCATTTTTATTCTTCTTTTGGTAAGATTTAATTGACAATTTTAATCATTTTTATGGGAACTTAATTAAATCTAAGTTCTTAAGTTGTTAGCTTATCCTAAGTTAAATTAGATGATGTTAATGTTTTGATTGTTTATTAGAAAGGGAAACCCAAGACTAAACCAATAGACTTTAACCCAATGACCTAAGTTCGTTTCTAATCTAATGTTATGAACCTAATCTAAGACTTGGACTAACCTAAAGGGATGGCATGGATGACATACAATGGGAAGTCGGTGGCACCAATTTCTAAGTATTTAAGAGGATTAAATGGGCTTTAAACTCTTTGTTGATGTAAATTTTGGTGAGGGCATGAAGGTTGGTAGGTGGATGAGTTGCCACCTCTGCTAAAGTATAAGTTACATGGAATTTTAAAATTAGTAATAGTCAAACATGAGTTGGTGGTGGCGGGAGATAAGGAAGGACTGTTAGTCCTATTTACATTAATTGTTCTTGGGAATTATGAAAAAACTACCTAGGAAGTAGGGGAAGTTGGAAGAGAAGATGGTTTTTGGTGAGCTTGTAGCTCTGCATGTGGTTTTTGATTTTTGAACCCCCATTTTAAATCTATGTATGCTTATTTCACCTTGCATGGCGTTGATGGTAAAAGGAATTAAGCGAGGAAGTTATAAGAAGAAGGAAATTAAAGTTTAAGAGTTGGTTGTTGGCGTTTATGTGGAAAAATTTGCTATTAAAGATCTACTTGAAGATTTGCAACAAGGAATATAAGACATGAGCTATATCAGGAATGATAGGCCCTATCTCTTTATGTGTTCTACTTTTATTTAAATTTCTTCATTAAAAGAACTCTTCTCTTTTTGGAAACTTTCTAGTTCTAGTTTTGTGTTTTCTTCCCTTGCTTCAATTTTTTTTTGACTTGGTTCTTTTGGATGCAATATGATTCCATGATTTTTGTGTGGAATATGAAATCTAGGTTATATTATTTGCAGTAGAACCTTCTTTGGAATTAGAACATATATGTGTTTGTTTCTTTGTTGAATGGATACCTGGACTGGGTATTATGTATGCATTATAATAGCTTGGTTTTGTTGAAATCTGTAGATTTTGGCTTGAGTTCTCTCATTACTATTGTTTATTGGAGGTTAAATTTATAGGAGGCTTCATTTTGGTAGTTTAAGATTTACGCCTTCATTTTAGGAGAATATATGTGTTCTTCATGTTGGGTCGGTTTCTTATAGTTAAGAGTTGAAACTCAACAATATTGGTTGAAAAAAATCATGTATGTACTTTACTTCTTTGAATCCTTCTACTGTTACTATTTGGGTTAGGGGTATATGAATAATTACCTTGAATTGGGAACTGTGTCATCTTTTACTTATTTTGTTGAACCTTGTCTAGGCAGAAGTATTTTTTGAATGGAAGATGAATGGGAAGGTATAATTGTGGAATTTTTTGGTTATGTTATTATTCGATTAAATTGTTTATTGTATACCCATCCTATACTTGTGGTTACCTTAAATAGATCTTGTTGATATGTGGAAGGTATGCATTGATTGTTGATTGTTGATGAGATTTTTTTGGAGGGAGGTTGTCCACATGCTCTCTCTTCCCTTCTTGTTTGGATGATTGTAAGTTACTTTGGTGACCAGTTTGAATTGATTCTGGTATTTTTCTCCTTCCTTTTTGTTGCTGAGTTTACTTGGAACTCAAACCCTTTTTGGGTTACCCTACAAAGGGAGGAAACATTGGTTTGATTGTTCTAAGATTTATTATAACTTAAATAAAAGGTTTAGTGTTTTTATGATCTAGGTAAACTATGTTTTCTTCCTGCGAGGGAGGTATTATTCATCTAATGGATTCTCTCTAAAGGGTTGATTCCAATTTTTGAGTTGTGGAACTTGGAACTACGTAGGAGTATATGAGCATTATTTTATTTTTGTAGTTCATACTACCTTGGAACCTTGATTTATCATGTCATCTTTGTGACCGTGAATATGTTGGGTCTCTTGTAAGATGTTCCTTTGTGTTGGTTGGAGTCCTTAGTAGTTATGAAATTATTCATTTCATTCAGTCATATGATCCTTTCTTTAAGATGAGCTCAACCTTTAAGATATGACTGGGAATGATATAGGTTTGGACTGGTTCTTAACTTCTAGTTTTTTGTTCCTTTTCTTAAATTTAGAATGAATGATTTGAGTTGTGTGTTATTCATAATGATATATCATTCTTCTTTATGGATTTTGAAACAATGAGCATGCAGTTATAGATGTCTTAGGACTACATGGTGTTGTTATGACTGCTACGTTTGAGTTTGAATTTAGTCATGAATTCAGGACTTTGAAAATCTTGTACCATGAGTTACTGGGTCTTTTTTCTAATAGATTAAACATTTATTACCTTTAGTGTTAGGATCTATTCTTGATAAACCTAATTTTTTAGACTTTGTGTTGAGCCTGAGATAGGTAAGAGTTTTTAATGGAATGATATTTAGGTTTATGTTTGATCTTTCAGTTATTATTTAGGTTGTTAGCTTTGTATAACATAATAGTATACTTATTTACATAAAGGTAGTTGTGTATATATTTGTACTTCTTCTTGAAAAGTCTGAGTAGGTTGAGTTGAAGAACTTAAGTTGGAACCTTGATTGAGAAGATAAAATTAGGATTAGAAATATGAATTTCTTCCTTCCCAATATTGTTGTTTGGATGACTAATAGGTTGTAATGAGTTCATATTGGTGTAGGATATAGAATTAATTATGTTGATTTAATTAGTTCTTACTTACATATTACTTCTTGTTGATTTTATGATCTTTATCTCTCCTTCTTGATTTGTTATATTTGAAAAGTCTTTATATTAAGCTTGATTGTGCTTTTGGAACTGTATCATTAATAACAGGGTTCCTTTTATAAATCAGTTAGATAAAAGAACAATTTTTTAATGTTATAGCATTTATCATGCTCAGTTCATATGAAATGACTCGTGTTAACAATTTTTCAGATGGATTTCATAAAATATAGTGACATCTGTTTTACTAAAGATATTGTCTATTTATTATTATGACTATGTAGTGGCATTTATTTGATATGTACTCCGTCAGAAAAATATGTTGTTTTTAAACTATTTCATATCGATGCAATGACATTTTGTAATCTATGAAATATTCCTAAGTACAGTGAGTGGAAAAATCCTTTTTGATAAATGAATGGCTTGATGATTGTTGATTACTGCTTTACTTGTGATACTTTCATTGACATAATTTTTGATATGTTATTGAGTAATATCATGCATAAAAGGGGAAGTTTAGATATATATGAAATATGGGATTTTGAAACTTAATAACTCTTATATATATAAGACTCTTGGATTAAGGATCTAAAATAATAGTTCATCTATTTTTTCAGTAAAAGAGCACAACTAAGTTGATATTCTTGAGTGGATCCTTAAATAGTAAAAAGGGGAATATGATTGAATTATATAAATGAGTATGAGTTATTTGTTGTGTTTAATTATATGAGATCTATTTTCTTAATAAGGACATTAGTCTTTGATAAAGGAAAAATGATATTTTCCTTAAAATTAATCAAAAACATTTATTTGAGGTCTTGTTAAGTGTTATGAATAGATTGTGAGGATGGTTGGCTGTGTTTTTCCTTAGGAAGATTTCTTTAATCGAAATATGGATGCTTAAAAAGGGAACTAAAAGGATTCAAAATTCAGCATTATGATGGCTAAAGAAAAAGTTTAAATAAGCTTGTTTTAAGCTAAAACTACAGTAAAAAGATCTAATGAACACACTTTCATAACATTGAGATCAATTATGTCATTATATGAGATAAGTAGATACATTTAAGATAAACATAATCATGTATTTGGAATGGTTAGGAAAGCATATTTTATCTGCATACCTACCTCTTGTGTAATTTACACCTTGTAACTTTTTTAAGTTAAATGATGCTTAGTTGACTCTTACAGCGTTTTTATCATTAAAATTTAAGATAATGATTAATTAGGTTCATAAAATTATAATCTTAAGTATGTTAGTCTAGTTGAGGAAACTCAGTTGGATGTTGGAAGATATAATCTATGGCATAATATCTTCATAATGATAGGAGTTATTACAAGGATACTACGATGCAGCCTATTATGCCTTAACATCCCACTTAGTTTGATTTACTTGATTGACATAAGTTGAAGAATGGATCGAGGTCCCACCCTAAACAAAGATAGAAACATGATCTAGTGTTGAGGTCAACTCATGTTGACTTAGGGTAACTAGACACACCCAATCGACGTAAATTGATTGAGTATGTCTATGTATCCTTAGTCTCCATGAGTAGTCTTCCACACTAGTGCATGTTGCTTCCCTTGTCTAGTGTGAAACCTTAAATCAGATTGAATTGGCAGACTATTCTAGATAATAGAACAAGTGTGGTGAGGGACATATTCCTTTCAATGAGTATGTCATCTAAGAATGTAAACATGTTAAATATGTTTAAAAATTTTGGCCAAAGTATCAGAAGATGTTGTTTGCGTTGTCCTATATCACCTAGTCTAAGATGCAGGATTTTAGATGAATATCGGTAACAGATATTCAGATAGGATTCTTATAAAGAATGCTTAGATACCCATAAACGGGTAAAGGAACCAAGTATAGTATACACATTATTAATTTAGCATGGGAGATCGGTTTAATATCGATTCATGGAATGAGAGATCAGTGTCTCACTGAGTCATTTACAGTTGCATATGGTTTTTTATTATAATATTGATTGGAAATGGAATGTGTTTTCTAATATATATTAATTTAGAATAGATAACATTATGTAAGATAAAAAAATTCCTTGTTTCTAAAGTCTTAAAATGAGGATGTTACATAAAGGAAGATGACCACACCAAACTTCATATAGAGTATTTCATTTGAAGGGTTTCTGATGATTTGTTGTGGAAATACACTATTATTTGAGTTTCCTCTTTCCAAAAATGCAAATTGACCCCTTTGAAATACAATATTACGAGAATCATGCTCATCATGTTTCTAGTCATCATCTTGGCTACACCATTTTGTTTGAGTGGTAGTGACATTTAGATGATGTTTGATCTCATTTTGTTTTGAATAGTCCTCGAATACTTTTCAAGTGATTTCACCACCATTTTCAGTCCTAAGCATCCAAATTCCTAATTACGATTCATTTTCAATCATGGTTTGAAATATTTGAAAAAACTGAAGGCTTCTAATTTTTGTTTCATAAAGTAGATCCAAGTCATCCTCTTGTAGTGATTAATGAATAACATGAAGTATTTGTGACCACCACTAGAAATAATTGGTAGAGAATAAAAATCATATTGAACTAAATTCATTTTTCTTTGAAATTGTTCCCTTGAGTGTTTAGTCATAACTGGACTTCACATTTCTCAATTTTCTTGGGAAAAGTTAGCAATCCCGCATAACCATTATTTTGCATTATTTGAATGTTGTCATTTTTTTTTCCCAAGTCTTACATGCCAAAAAAGACTTGGTGACATCCCTTATTCTATGAGATGAGTAAAGTTCTTTGAGATTTAAGGCTATCCACTGAGTTTTAGTAATTTTCCTTCCTCAAATTCATTCATTACAACAAATTTATCATTTTTTCTTGTGATTTTTACTCCTCCATCATCTAGCAAAATGGAGTGGCCTTGTTATCAGATTAACACCATGGAAACAATGATTTTTAATTTGAGGAAGGTATGGGACATTTTTTAGAATATAATCTAGAAGACCTGGTGACTTAAGTCAAGTTTTTCTATTTTTATTTTGGTCGCAAAATTGATCTATCTACAAATTATATCGAAGCATGACTCTCTTCACTATACTTATTAAAGAAATCCTTATGGAAATTCATGTATTGTGTCATCGATGTTAAGGACCCAAGCACCGAACCAATCCATACTGATTGAGGAGTTATTGAATTCATCCATAATGGGAAATGATTTAGTAAAATCTGAATTTTATTTTATTAAAATATGAAAGAAATGATTGTTATAAATGACATATAATGAAATATATATGCTAGGTAATTTATACAATCTTAATTATGAAAGAAAATGGAAGAGATAGGGAACTTACATTAATTTTGCTTATCCTGAAGTGTTCCTGGGCTGAATCGTGTGATGAAACAGAAAGATAGACCATCACAATGAACCTCAGAAAAATGCATAAGAGGTGAAAATTGTAGGCACAAAATCACATACTTTGGGTAATTATGTAGTCATGATTACATACTAATATTCAAATGATTCCTTAGTAAGATAAGTACTAATTAATATATGTCTTTAGCCACCTTTCTTTACTTTCTGTCACTTCTCTTGGTCTTACACCTTTACTTGCTCAATCTTCCTTTTTATACCTTGGCATTTATCATCTTGGACACTAGCACCTAGCCAGGACACTAGTGCTAGCAACCCTCATCCCCTCTGGGTGCACCTGACCCTTTTTTACTTTGTTCACATATTTTGGGTCCTTTCTATCCATTTAAGCATCTTATCTTTTTTGTAGTCGACCTTTTCAGGGTTAATTACGAAATTTAAGCAAGGGAATCATATAAATATAAATTCATGTGATCATAATAAGGGACCAAGCACTAAACATTAGTTATCACCACCTAAAGTTGCATCCATCAAGGAATTTAAGAGGTCCATTACATCCATCTAGCACCATCACAAGGGACACAATGGCTAGTTATTCTTCATACACTTAATAGGAGGGAAGTTCATTCTATTCCATGCACACATCTATTACATTTCCTTACATTTAGCTATTTGTTTGCAATCAAGTGCTACTCACACGAGAGCCACCTAGAGCACAATTCCACACACACACACACACACACACACACACACACACACACACACACAGAGAGAGAATTACATTGGGTATGAGATATAGTGTAGAACTCAATCATAATTTCACTATTGTGATGGTTGAGGACAGTCTGAACCCTCATTTTTCATTTTTATTTTTTAGGATTTGATGTCTAGTTGAGGGTTTTTTAGGTTCATATTTCATTACAGGTTTACAGAGACCTCAGAATTCTTGGTGCAACCTCTGAGTGACCAAAAGAGAAAAAATATGAAAAACTGTAAAACACCTTGGAGGAGGTTTTATAAGATTTTTTGTAGACCCAAGCACCTAGAAACAGGCCTAGGGAACCCACAGGTACCCCTATCCCTCTCTAGGTGCCCCAACAAATCCTATCTATCCAAATTAGAATTTTTATGGGTCTTTGTGTGACGTTTTTTCCATACTGTTCACCTGGTTACCACTCAGACATAATCTAGATTTTACTGCAAACTAGCTAGGGCTTCTCACCCTCTCTTTGCACTTAGGGTTTGGTATTTTATTGTTTAGTTTTCTCGAGTATTCATTTATATACTTAATTGCATATTTATAACATCATATTAGGCTCATATATTTACATTTTATCTTAATCATAAATTCTTAGACACGGGCACCTGGACAAGAACAGGGGTGCCTACAGGTGCTCAAGACCTCTATGGAGGCAGTGGAGTCTGCAAAAAAGGTTAGAATGTGGTTCCAATGTTGTCACTAGGGTTTTGCACTTATTTTCCTTTGGTCACATGTATGTTGCACTTGGATCACTGAGGTACCTGTAAACCTACACATAAATATCCTCATGTAAAACCCTAAAAATGACATCAAATCCTAAAAAAGAAAGATCTAAAATGAGGGGTCAAACTATCCTCAGTTGTCAACTAGTGATCTTACGATAGAGAATTGCACTATATCTCAGACCCAATGTAGTTCTATGTGCTTGTGTGTGCAATAGTGTTCATAAGTCATTGTTGCACCAATGACACCAAGATAACATGTCATATCTAGATAAAATTCAAATGTGCAGATAGAGTAGAATTAAATCCCCTTATTATGCAGTTTCTATGTAGAATAGTGACCCCAAGATGCAGTCCCTTTGATATGTAGATATATATCCCTTGATATAAATTTCCTGCCATTATAATGGTATGTATGTTGGGTTTATATAGGGATCTCTTGCTTGAATTTAGACACTAATAACCCAACATGCCAACTAGTACCTCCGGATATGAGTGGGAAAACTGAAAAGACCGACCTCAAGTGTCAAAAATAAGATCAAACATAAAGATGGAATGGGAACCCAGGATGTGTAGGAGTTCCTGGGCATTAGAGTCCAATCATGAGTGCTAGTGTCTAGAGATAAATGAAAACAAATGAGTGGAGACAAAGTGATAAGGATCCGTGTTTTCTTACCAGAACTAAATGTATGAGTGACAATTGTGAAAAATAAAATCCATAGAAACCAAGAAGGAAAATGGATGGACTAGAGAATGGGTCACTAGTGAATAATTTTATTATGCAAGATCCATATAAAAAATAACATACTTTACGTTATAGTAAATAGTAGTAAGTGCGTGATTTTGTGTTTATAGAAAGCATATTTTCACTTGTGAACTAAGTAGAGCACGATTCTGCGGCTTTCTTCTTTTCTTTGGCTCTAAGGCTATCTTCTTTTATTTGGTTCTAAGTATTTTTTTCTTTTCATTGGTTCTAAGTATTTCATATTTTCTTTTTCTTTTTTTTATAGGCCTCAATTTCATCCCACAATGTTTTAAATTCATGGGACTCATAACTCCCTTTTCGACCACAACATTTGCAAAACATGTGTTTTTCATTTTTCTTATCCTATTGTTGATAATTATTCTTGTTAGTTATACCTCTTCACCCTCTATATCTTCCCTTACCTTTATCATTAGAAGTGGAATCCTTATTGGAATAATTTCCCTTTTGATGAGCATAACACATACTTTCACCTGACGTTTCATTTTTTCTTCCAAAAATCCTTTTCTCTTTTAGCCATCTTGTCAACCAATTGATCAAAAGAGTGTCTTCAATAGGTTGCTTTCCTCTAAAGACTCTAAATAGGTTGAGTATGTGGGAAGATTATTTTTTATTAAAGCAAACACATATACATCAATTTTGAAACCGAAAACTTTAAGATCATGCTTAATAGTATGGATTTCTAATGTTAGAATTATTACATCATCATTTTTCAACTCAAGATTGATCAATTTCAACTATAATTATAAGAAGTGCAACTATGAATGACAAAAAATACAAGAAAATAGTTTGTTTAGTGCTTCCCAAGGTGTGTTGCACCCTTGTATGTTAGGAAAATATTCTTCACCCACTATGACATTCATCAAGTCCAATGCCATAGAATTATTTTGCTTCTATATTTGTGAGTTTTTCTTTGTTGTTGGTTCCACTGGTTACTTATCTCCATCAAAAATTTTGAACCATAAATTATTGAATATGGGAGTTGTTTGAACTATTTGCCTCTAGTCTAATTAGGTGTCCTTCCCGGTAAGTGTTGTGTCAAAAATTTTAATTTTTGAATGCATTTTGCTATGAAGATAAATGGATCAGTTCCTTAGTACTCCAAAAGGTTCATTTTTCCATATATCACTAGATTTATAGACCAAACCTCTCATATGCTCACCCTTTCTATATAACCGTTGGTACGTGAAATAAATTCTTCATTTCTATGTCATTGTTAGTACATGAAAGAGGTATTAAAGTACATAAGATCATAATGATAAGTTGTACATAGGTAGTACATGAAAAGGGTTCACTCTATTAATGACACCGACTTACAAAGGAAACCTAGTACATGAAAGAGGTATTAAAGCACGATTCATAATGATAAGTTGTACATAAGTAGTACATGAAAAGGGTTCACTCTATTAATGACACCGAATTACAAAGGAAACCTAGTACATGGGCATAACTTCCTTATGTACTTGGTGTATTCATTTTATGTCCTTAGAAATAAAAATATAATCCCATGTGCGTCGGTCTATCACCCAGCGGATGTTGGGTGGTCACCTGAGGCACGTGTGGGTGTCGAGCCCCTCCTTTATGTGAGTTTTGTGAGAACACATCCCCTATTGATAGAAGCTTAAATGCAAGAAGGGAAAGAACCATGCATTCATTCTGAGGGTCTTAGGGTGAGTTAATATATAAATGCATCCATTTAGATAACAAGGAAAATATCAAACAGATAACATATATGATAATACAAAGAAAAGGCACTAGGTTTTATACCCATGAACAATGCATATGTTTTAATAGAAAGCCATATATTCATATTACTCTTAGTAACCACATTACATTCCTCAAGGCCATTACAGACCAAATGTCTTAATGCAGATAAGACTTATACATCAGAATCCTAAACTATGCTTTCTAGATTACAAATATGTTCATAGACCCATCCCCCTAGATAAGTCATCTCTTCTATAGCCTTCCTAACGAGAATCCTTAGAAACCATCATTATTTCTATAGAGCTTCACCTCTTAAATCAGTATGTGATGTCAATGACTACACACTTTTCTCTGAAGTCCCCCTCTTCTTCTACCTAAGCATCTCTATAAATAGCTTTAACATCCACTACCATGCCTTCCTGAAGTAATAGATTAGTTTCCAAGTGTCCATGTGGTCCTTCAATGGAGCATGCTTCTTCCCATCCGAGATCTCCACTTTCTGCAATGATGTCTTTCTGGATCCTTCCATCACATGGAATATTCCTTCCTTGACCATTGAGTTTCCAGGTTGGCACCTTATCCACTCCACATCCTCATTCAGGTTATGATTTTCTCGTGTGCTTCCTAGGATGCTGAATATGGATAAATCCTGAAACCCCTTCCTTTTCCTTATGCACGCACCTTGGGTTCTACTAAACCCTTCTAAAACCTTGTCTTGCACGCCTTTACCTTGCACGCCCTTCTTCACATAGGCCCCACATGGCCACACACATTCTTTTACTTAGCCAATATTCTGAGGCCCAACACTTGGAATTTATTACTTCCATTATTTTTATCTAGCAATAAAAGTGGATGGGTAATGGAGGCAATGGGAAAATGAAAATTTTCTTTGATTCTCCCTGGTGTTTCATAGGAATGGTGCCACAAATGGTATTGATGTAACTTGTGGTGTTATTAGGGGATAGTTCTAGTAGTTTGAGCATGAAGGCATTACTCGTAAATACAAACCAAAGGCATCATTAATATTGGCCATTGCTCTTGTTTTGCATTTGCACAATTTAATTTATTTTTCAAAATTTACGTGATTTTGAAAAGAAATTTACTTTTCAACAAATTTGCATAATAATGACTTATTTAATAAGTCAAAAAGTCTCCATGAGCTTTTTCACAATTTAAAAAAAAAGGTCAAAAACCATCCTCCAAGATAATATGTATGTTTTTTCATTAAAAGGGAATTAAAAAAATTGAAGGTAGAAAGAACATTGGTATTTTTCTACATGGAATTTTTAGGGAGAGGGTAATTTATTCGGGTCTCCAAGAAATGAGGAAATAAAACGACACTCCTTGAAACGCCATGCCCAACAAAGTGTAGAGAAAAAGCATAGGTCTCAATTGATGCAGAGTAAAAATGATTTTGCATTTTAAGTTGATTAAATCACAACCAGCGAAATTTTGGATGTGACGTAATGTAGATTTGAATTTGAAGTTGAAATAGGAATTGTTTCTCTTTGAATAGCTATAGAAGTAACACTTCTCTCTGTGAATGGTGCAGGTCTATTCTTCCAATTGCGATACTTTAGGTCTATAATTAAAAAATCCCCTTTGTAACAGTCTTTTCTCTAAAACGCATCTAACAGTTCTCTCTCACAATGGTGTCACATAGGTGATCCTTCATCCAATTTGAATCCCAATGACACCTTTGGATTCAATTTGAAAATTTATATTATTTCAAAAAACTTGACACTTTATTTTAAGTTCACATGAAATAATTATGACATTTTTAAATATGGTATCTTTCGACAACCTAATGATCTAATGATCATCTCAATATAATTTCAAACATGGTCCTCTCAAAATCCAACAAATTATTAAAAGGTGTTTCCTCTAGATTACTATAGAATAGTGGGCCATTCTAGATCACATTATTTTATAGGGACACTCTTTATCAAACTCTCTAAGAAAAATTGATTGCAAACTCAATGCTCACATTTTCAACAATAACAAACTAATATATGTTCGACCATCTCAACCATGTTATATATTTATTTTCTAATTTCTTCCGCTAGGCCTTGTACCACTTTAGTACAATATTCTTTTTGTTTCTCCATCTTCTAATAAATGCTGTTTTATATTTATTTATTTTCAATATTCTTATTTTTTCTTTGTCTTCTAATAAATGCTATATTATATTTATTTATTTTCAATATTCTTATTTTTTCTCTGTCTTCTAATCAATTCATCTTTCTTCTTCTTAGAATTCTTTCTTTCAATGCTATTTTTGCAGTCTTCTTGTTTCTCAATGGAAAATTTTCCTCTACAAAATCCAATCTTCTTATTGTTCCTACCAAAAAAATCATTTTCCTTTTGCAACTCTTCATTTTTCTACTCGTGCACCACTTTAGTACATTTTATTGTCACTTCTACCTTTTACTCTGCCAACATTCCAACCTGCATGTTGTGTTATAAACTTTCTCTATGGGCATGACAATGGAATTTAGTAACACTTCCTTGATTTGGCCAGTCGAAAATGAAATTTTCACTTTTGTATTCTTCCTAAAGCACATCACAGTTGTTAAATTTTTTTGATTAAGGCATTTAATAATGGCTTTGATCCTACAACATGGTCTCTCATATATTCCTCACAAAATGAATAATTTGGATCTTCCTCTTTCTTCTCATCCACATCTTTTTCCACCTTCTGATGCATACAATCCTTTCAAAGGATTCCCCACTTTTCAAGCCTCTTCCTGCATTCTAGAATCCTCTTTACCACAAATTTTCTATAGCTTTCCTACTTCCTCTAAACCTTCTTTGTCTGAAACCAACATCAAAATGTAACTCTATCACATCACATGCTTTCTCATCTTGGAAATTCCTAGTATGGAAATCTATCTTATACTACCCAGTTATCACCACTTGATAACCCTTTTGCAACCATGTAAGAAATATGGCTAAAAATGTGTGTTACATTTCAGATCCACATCTACACCATCTTTGTCGATACAAAATTATTAGTATTTTATCCATTATAATCATCTTGCAATACTAACCTCTTGTTTCACACTTGGTTCTAAAAATGATTTTCCTTTGTAACGATTCCACTCTCATCAATATTTAATAACAAAAAAATCTCAACTTATCCTTTATTTCTAAAAGATCATCCTTTCCTCAAGCTACATGGACTTTTGCCTCTTCGACTTTATTTTCCTCCTCGTCTTTTGGACATTCAAATACCCAATGGCCATGTTGACCACATCTAAATTATATACCATCAAATATTTTTTGCCTGCCTCCCTTTGTCTTCTTTCTTCAAGAGAACAATTAGTTCTCTCCCATTGTTGTGAGGATCTTGATTCTGCTTCCTCATATTCTTCATCTTCAACCTCATTTTTCCATTAATTTTCCTCACTTCTGCCTATTGCACTTTTTTACCTTCTATTTAACTTCTCTTCTGCCCTCAAATCCAACCAAAATTCTTATTCAACTGAATGCAATTTAAACAAACCAAAACACATTATGAATGATAATATTAAGGTCATTTATATACCTTGTAATATTTTATGCATCACCTTCTACATTACCTGCTCTTATGGTCAACTTATAAGATTTCTCAGTATACTCCTTCACACTCATCTTTTTCTGCTTCAAATTCCACAATTTTCTAAAAAAACTCAAATGATAATCAATAAGTTGAAATTTCCTCTTTTAACTTAGTAACCATCCTATTCTAAGTCTTAAATCTTTTATTTTCTGTTAGGATTGAAATATAGATGAGAAATAAAATGGAATTAAAACAAAAATAAGAGAAGAATGCAATCAGAAGATAAACCCAAGATTTAACATGGTTCACCCAATTTAGGCTACATCCACCAGAAACAAGCCAGCCTTCACAATACAATTCTCTATTTTTCATATAAAAAATATTAAAACCTTACACACACATATATATAAAATTTTCACCTCTTTTTAAAACTTTACTTCAACCATAAGAAACCTAAATATAAAATGCTTATAAAAAATTCTTCAACCATAAGAAACCTAAATATCAAATGCTTATAAAAAATTCTTCAACCACAAACAACCCAAATATCAAATGCTTATAAAATTTTGTTTCAACCACAAGAAACCTAAATATCACATGCTTATAAAAATAACAAATCAAATCTATTAATAAAACCTCTAGTCTATTAATAAAACAATGATATTTTTATCCATGACCATGATTTCCTCCCAAAAAATAAAAAAAATAAACCCAAACTACCACTTTAACTTGCAATCAGGGTCCACAACTTCAACAATCTCCCACTTGGAGAATGGCTACTGCAACCCACTATTACAACTCATTCTTAGACTCTTATCTAACTTGTTTCTCTTCTTCAAGATCAATCTTTAAGACCTACTGAAATTGAAAAACCTTCCATCTTCTCTTTTATCACCGCCTTTGTCAACATATCAGTAGGATTCTTACTTGTATGGATCTTATCCAAATTCAATTGTCCATCCTCCAAAACGGATCTAATAAAGTGATACATGAGTTGTATATGTTTGGTTCTTGAATGGAATTTTGAGTTTTTTGCAAGATGAATTGCACTCTTTATATCACTGAATAACCTATAATCATCTTGCTTCTTTCCCAACTCTTCCATGAACCGTTGCATCCATATCATATCCTTTCTTTCTTCTGTAGTAACAACATACTCTTCCTTTGTAGTAGACAAGGCAACAATCTTCTGCAATTTATAAATCCAACTAGCTTTCATGGCACCAACAGTGAATACATAACATGTGGTGCTCCTCTTACCATCCGAATCTCCAGCCATGTCTACATTACCATATCCATGTAAGGAAACCTCTGACCTTTCATAGCACAATTGTCTGCTACTAGTCCCTCTCAAGTATCTGAGAATCTACTGGATTGCATTCCATTTCTCCTTTCCTTGATTACTCATGTATATGATGATGACTCCCACTACATGGGAAATTTCTGGTCTTGTTCATACCATAGCATACCTCAAAATTCTAACTACTGAAGAATATGGAACTCTAAACATATATTTAATCTCTTCGTGTGTTTTAGGACACTTTTCTTTACTCAACTTGAAGTTCCCTTCCCATGGTGTACTCACTGGTATTGTATCTTGAATCCTAAACCTATCCAACACCTTGTTCACATAATTTTCTTGAGACAAATTCAATATTCTATTATTTCTGTCTCTATTGATTCTCATGCCAAGAATTTTATTTGTTGCACCTAAATCCTTCATGGAAAATGTATTGGCTAATTGTCTCTTTAGCTCATTTATATCCTACATGTTTGAACCTACCACAAGTATGGCATCCACATACAACAACAAGATAATATAGGTTCCATTATCTAGTCTCTTAAAATAAACACAGTGATCAGAATGACATCTAAAGTAACATTGTTCTCTCATGAACCTATCAAATCTCAAATACCACTATCTTGGAGCTTGCTTAAGTTCATACAATTTATTCTTCAATCTGTACACCGACTTTTCTTTTCCCTTGACTTCATATCCCTGTGGCTTCTCCATATAAATTTCTTCCTCCAAATCACCATGAAGAAAATTAGTTTTTACATCTAATTGTTCAAGATGCAAATCTTCCACAGCTACCAAAATTAAAAAAGTTCTAATGGAAGTCATTTTAACAACAGGAGAGAAAATTTCATCAAAGTATATACCTTTTTCTTATGCAAATACCTTCACAAAAATTATTTCATTGTACCTATTTTTGCCACCTTATTCTTCATTCAACATGTAAACCCACTTGTTTTGCAATGCTCTCTTTCCTACAGGAAACTGAACCAAATCCCAAGTTTGGTTGTGTTCCAAGGATTCCATCTCCTCATCCATTCCATGCTCCCACTTTTTTTTGTTTCTACATGAATTTCTTCTTCAAAACTTTCTAGTTTTCCACCATCTATTTATACACAATAGTAAATTTGATATGAAGATAATCTTGCAAGGGGTCCCCTTACCCTAGTAGAACACCTCACAAAATTTTCTGGAGTTTGAGGCTCTTGTTGTTCTTGCTGATTTTGATCTACATAATAAGCACCGATTGTGACATGATTGATGTTCCAACTCTGTGTATTTTTTGTACTTTTTGATTTTCCATCCCTTTGAGCACTTCTCTATCTTTTATCTCATCAAGAGTTACATACTCAGACTTTTCCAACTTCTTGTCCTATAGATGTTCCTTGTACATAACCCTTTCATTGAAAATAACATCCCTACTCCTAATTACTTTCTTCTCATCCAAAATCCACAACTGAAATCCCAAATCATTAGTTTCAAACCAAATACAAGTACATTTCTGTAACTTAACTTATAGCTTGGTCCTATTATCTTTATCAATGTGAGCAAAAGCTTCACAACCAAAATTTTTTAGAAAAAAATAAGTTACCTTCTTATTGGTCCAAGCCTCCTTTGGTACTCTACCTTCCAAATCACTTGAAGGTCCTCTATTTATCAAGTAAATAATAATATCTACAACATCTTCCTAAAACTGTAAGGGAAAACCAACATGCAATCTCATGCTCCATGATATTCATGTTCATCCTTTTTGACAAACAATTCTATTGTGGTGTTCTAGGAACTATCTTCACCCTACAGATTCCATTATGTGAAAAATAGTCATTAAATTTATTTTTTCAATACTCTCCACCATTATTTGATCTGAGACACTTCAACTTCAAACTTGTTTCATTCTCAACTAGAGATTTTCATTTCTTAAAAGTATCAAATACATCATATTTCTTCTTTGTAGAGTAAACCCAAACCTTCCTAGTAGCAACATCAATAAAAATAACATAATATTGTGAACCACCAAGATAATATACCTGAGATATCCCCCACACATCCGTATGAACAATCTCTAACTTTTGCTTCTTCTTGGTCGATCCAACCCTAAGAAATATCACATGCTTTTGTTTCCTATACACACAATGCTCATAAAATTCCAGGTCTATGTTTTTCAAATCTAATAACTTTCCCTATGAAAGTAAAATCTTCATCTCCTTCTCACTCATATGGCCAAGTATGTGATGTCATACAATTGTGTCTATACATGTACTAGCTAAAATAGAAGAGCGATCAGTACTAACAGTGGATAAATAAAAAATTTCTACTTTCTTACCTCTTGCAACCACAAGAGAACCCTTGGTAACTTTCCAAGAATCTGCTATAAGTGTAACCATACAACCCTCATCTCCTAATTACTCCATAGAAATTATATTCCTTCTTAGGCTAGGAACATTCCTCACACTCAACACCCAAGTGTTACCATTTTGCAATTTAATTTAAACACTAACTTTTCCAAAAAAATTACATGGCTCATCATCACCAAGATATACATGCCCAAAATTCCCTTGAACATAATCTTGAAAATATTTTCTAACAGGATTTGCATGAAATGAAGCACCAAAATCTAAAACCCAATATTCTAATTTACTATCCAAAGAAAGAATAAGAGCATATTGTAACACACCACCTACTACGTTTTCCTCTTTTCTCCCTTCTTATTGATCTTTCCCTAATTTCAAATACCAATAATCTTTTTTTGCATGTCCTTCTTTTCAACAATTCCAACATACCATCATGCTTCTAGATTTAGATATACCCTTCTTAGACCTTCCACGGTGTCTAAGAATTGTATTTTTTTCCTTTTGTCTTCCCCTTTCCTCTACACTCAAAGCATTACCAAATGACTCACATGTGCTTTTTCTTCTCATATCTTTACTAAGAATCACACTAATAACATCCTCACACTCAACACCCAAGTGTTACCATTTTGCAATTTAATTTAAACACTAACTTTTCCAAAAAAATTACATGGCTCATCATCACCAAGATATACATGCCCAAAATTCCCTTGAACATAATCTTGAAAATATTTTCTAACAGGATTTGCATGAAATGAAGCACCAAAATCTAAAACCCAATATTCTAATTTACTATCCAAAGAAAGAATAAGAGCATATTGTAACACACCACCTACTACGTTTGCCTCTTTTTTCCCTTCTTATTGATCTTTCCCTAATTTCAAATACCAATAATCTTTTTTTGCATGTCCTTCTTTTCAACAATTCCAACATACCATCATGCTTCTAGATTTAGATATACCCTTCTTAGACCTTCCACGGTGTCTAAGAATTGTATTTTTTTCCTTTTGTCTTCCCCTTTCCTCTACACTCAAAGCATTACCAGATGACTCACATGTGCTTTTTCTTCTCATATCTTTACTAAGAATCACACTAATAACATCCTCACACTCAACACCCAAGTGTTACCATTTTGCAATTTAATTTAAACACTAACTTTTCCAAAAAAATTACATGGCTCATCATCACCAAGATATACATGCCCAAAATTCCCTTGAACATAATCTTGAAAATATTTTCTAACAGGATTTGCATGAAATGAAGCACCAAAATCTAAAACCCAATATTATAATTTATTATCCAAAGAAAGAATAAGAGCATATTGTAACACACCACCTACTACGTTTGCCTCTTTTTTCCCTTCTTATTGATCTTTCCCTAATTTCAAATACCAATAATCTTTTTTTGCATGTCCTTCTTTTCAACAATTCCAACATACCATCATGCTTCTAGATTTAGATATACCCTTCTTAGACCTTCCACGGTGTCTAAGAATTGTATTTTTTTCCTTTTGTCTTCCCCTTTCCTCTACACTCAAAGCATTACCAGATGACTCACATGTGCTTTTTCTTCTCATATCTTTACTAAGAATCACACTAATAACATCATCAAACTTTAAAGTGTTTGAACCAAAAATAGAATTACTCACAACCATAACCGAAGTATTCCAACTTTCAGGTAATGAGCACAAAATCAAAAGATACCTAACTTAATAATCAAAACTTACTACTACAAATATTAATTGATTAGTAACCATGTTGAATTCATTCAAATGATCATTTATTGAATCACTTTTTGACATCTTCATATTAAACAAATGTTTCATGAGAAATACCTTATTGGAGGCTGAGTGTTTTTCATACAATTTACCCAATATTTTCATTAGATCTACTGTTGTCTTTTCCTTAGAAATATTGAAATCTATCGTAGTTTTCAGGAACAACTATATGGTTCCCAGTGCCTTCCAATCAAGAACATCTTATTCTTCATTTGTCATGGCAGATGACTTCATAACTTTACCTTTGAATGGTAGATAAAGATCCTTCTGATATAGGTAATCCTCCATTTACATCTTCCATAGTCGAAAGTTCTAGGCGTTAAACTTCTCAACCCTAAACTTGTTATCTTATGTCATTGCTCCCACTCAAACAAGAAACCCTCATGTGATATTTTTATACCAAAACAAAATCCTTCTCTGATACCAATTGTTAGGATCGAAAAATAGATGAGAAATGAAATGGAATCAAAACATAAATAAGAGAAGTATGGAATCACAAGATAAACCCAATATTTAATGTGGTTCACCCAATTTTGGCTACATCCACCAAAAACAAGTCATCCTTATCCTTTATTTAATCCTAAGGAATACAATATAATTATCTCTTTTTCAAACCTTGTACATATATATAACTTGTGCACCTCTTTGTAAAAAAAATTCAACCACAAGAAACCTAAATATCAAATGCTTATAAAAGTTTTCTTTAACTAAAAGTAACCTAAATATTACATGATTATAAAAATAAAAACTCTAGTCTATTAATAAGACAACACTATTTTTATCCATGACCATGATGTCCACCTAAAAAATAGAAAAAAACAAAACAAAAATTCCACTTTAAGTTGCAATCAGGCTCCACAACTTCAACATTTTCCTCTTTTATTTATTTCTAGTTGTACATGATTCCACCAAAGAGATGCATGTCCTCTCAAATTTGTGAATTCTTACTTTACTCTCCTTGGGTAATTTATTTGCTCATAATCAAAATATTTATTTAATTTTGTTATCAAATGTTGGACCCCTGGAATATTGGCCAAGTGAGTGATACCACCAGTCTGGCATGTGAAAATTCGGTGCATGAGACTTATGAATTAATGGGATGGAAGTTGAGAGGTTCGGTGACCAAGGTAACAATGGTGCGCATGGTTAGGAACCTTGGAGGAAAAGAACTACCTAAGTATTCAAGAGGATCCTTCCATGAGATCTTTCTGTGGGATGTGGAAGCTCAGTGGAAGGATGAGAAGAAATGAAGGGGGGTGTTAAGTTATGTCTTTCTCGGCACAACAGCTTGGTGGTGGGCTACACATTAGGGGAGCCTTTTAGAGTGGCATGAGGTAAGAGTTGCTCTCTCTGTAATATTTTCTAGGAGCAATATACCCACCATCATCAAGGAGTACGATAGGAAGGAGCCCACCTCTTTCCATATACAGGAGTGTGAACGGTTCTAGAGAGAAGGCGTGGAAGCTTTTCCACCATCCCTCTGGGTGCACAAGTTATATTCTATAATGTAGGGATGCACGTGTGCATTGTATATTCATTCAGAGACATACCACCAGACAAGGAATTAGCAAGAGCTTGTAGCTGACCTTATTCAAACCTTTGAGTATTGGAGTACCAAACCATCAGTTGATAAGGCCTTGCAGGGTATCAAGCACCTTACCATGGGGGATAGTTCCAGGATGGAAGATAGGTTGTTGGAATTACTAAGTGAACCAAGATTGGGGGTGTGCTTTGAAGAAGAAGTAGAGGAAATAGAAGAGTTACATCTTGAGCGCACATGTTTGGAAAAATAAAAAGGAAACTTGGTGTATGTGATTGATGGAGATGAATCCAAAAGCTTATATGTTAGCCATTCTGTAGGGATGAATGGGGTAGTAGACAGTGTAAATACCCGTGCTTGTACCTACCATGAGCCCTTAAAGATGAAAAAGGTTAACATCAGTTCAGGAGAAGAACCTAAGGAAGCTATTATTGGAGATTACTGGTCAGAGAAGGAAGTATCTAAGATCATTGATCTGCTACGTGAATTTGAGGATTTATTCCCACGTGGGTACCATGAGCTCAAAGGCATTCACCATTCCTTAGGGGAGTTAAAGATAAAACTGAATGATAGTGGGCCCCCGGTTAGGAAAAGGCCCTACCGAATGAATCCCAATTTACGGGTGAAGGTTAAGGAGGAGATAGAAAAAATGATAGATTTTGGGATCATTGAGGTAGTGGAATAATCTGAGTGGATAATTCTGATGGTAATAAGCATAAAAAAGGATGGGTGGATTAGGATCTATGTGGATTATAGGGAATTTAACGCAGTTTGTGTCATTGATCCCTTTCCGACCCCCTTCACTGAAGATATTTTGGAAGGAGTCGCTGGACGTGAAATTTATTCCTTATGGATGGATTTTCAGGGTACCACCAAGTCTGGATTGCAAAGGAGGACTAGGAGAAGACAACCTTCACCACCAAGTGGGGAAGTTTTGCATACACAGTCATGCCCTTTGGGTTGAAGAATGCGCATGCTATCTTTTCGCGCATAGTGGTGCAAACATTCTAAGACTTCATCCATAAGTTTCTTCAGGTCTATTTGGATGATTAGACAATATATGATCTAATTAAAGACCCTTGTGACAATTTAAGGTTAATGTTTAAGAAGTGTAGGCAGTTGAGGATATCCCTTGCCATTAAGAAATGTGTGGTTGTTACACCCTTTGGGAATTTATTAGGGAATATAATATGTAAGGAGGGCTTGCTAGTAGATCCCGCTAAAGTTACAGTTATTGTGGGGTTAAGGGAGCCTACTATCCAGAGCGTAGTGCACGGATTCCTTGGGAATATGGGCTATTACAAGAAATTTATCAAGGGATATGCCAAGATCACCGCACCTTTAGAGGAGCTGCTTAGACATAAAAGTGCCTTCCATTGGGAAGAGGCACAACAGAGGGCGTTTGATACATTAAAAGATATGCTTATCACCACACATATTTTACATTTTTCCTCTTGGGACAAGCCCTTTCATGTCCATGTAGATGCCTCAAGGTATACCATTAGAGTAGTGCTTGCACAGCCAAGTGAAGGGATTATTGATCATCCTCTATGTTTTGCAAGTAGGAAGCTGACACCAATAAAGCAGAATTATACCATAACTGAGTGCGAGGCATTGTCAATGATCTACACACTTTTCAAGTTTAGACAGTATCTACTGGAAACACCATTTGTGTTTTACAACTACCACATGGCATTAAAATATTTGGTGAACAAGCCCGTTCTACAAGGGCATATATGTCGGTGGGTGTTGTTGTTTCAAGAATTTGAATTCATCGTTGTAGTAAATCCTAGAAAAATCTATTGTGGGCTTGATCATCTATCAAGAATTGATTTAGGGGAAGACATGTAGAGTATCGAGGAAACAATGTTAGACGCATAAGTGTTTATGTTACAACGCGCGCCCTCAAACTTGGAAGAGGTTGTAGTATTTTTAAAGGAAGGTGTGGCACTGGAAGGAATGAAAAATTTAGAGAAAAAGCATTTGGCCATACATGCCACGCCCTACATGTTAATCAATGGAGACTTATACAAGCTGGGACATGATGAAGTTTTACACAAGTAAGTATTAGAGCATGAGCACCTGACCATTATGGAGGAAGTGTGGGTGGGAATTATGTAAGCAATGCTACCACGCGTAAGATATTAATGGTAGGTTTGTGGTGGGAAACCCTATACAAGGATTATAGAGACTATTGTATAGCGTGTGACCATTGTCAATGCCTTGGCAAACCAAGAAGGAGAGATGAGATGCCTTTGTGCCCTATCCCTAGTGCGGAGCCTTTTGAAAAATGGGAAAGAGACTTTGTAGGACCTATTACACCAATGGTATGTAGGAATGGGTCACATTATGTCATCACTTGCACGGATTACCTGACAAGGTGGGCAGAGGCAACTCAAACTAAAGATTGCACAGTAGTAACAGCAGCAAGGTTCTTGTGGGAGAACATTATCACGAGGTATGGATTCCTGTTGAGTTTTACCAATGATAGGGGTACACATTTCTTCAATGAGACCATGAGTATCCTATTATCATAGTTCATGGTAGCTCATCACAAGACTATGCCCTATCACCCACAAACAAATGGAACCGTGAAAGCATTCAACAAAATATTGAGTCATACCCTGACAAAAAATTGTGATGTCGGAAGACAAGATTGGGATTACAAAGTATCAGCAGTATTATGGGCTTACATGATAACGTATAAACGGTTCAACAAATCCACACCTTTTCAGTTGGTGTTTAGCATGGAAGCTATCTTGCTAGTTGAATTTATGTTACCTTCTCTCCGAATAGCATGCACAGGAGGGTTAGCCAATGAACAAGCACTGGAAGAAAGAATTGATGAGTTAATGAAGATGGATGAGAGATGATCACTCGCCAGGTGGAGCCAAACAATAGAAAAAGCAAAGCAGAAGGCGTGGCATGATCACCACATTAGAAAAAAATAATTTTGAGATTGGGAAGAGGGTGTTACTATATGATTCTAAGTTTCTACATCATCCTAGGAAGTTAAAAGTCCATTGGTTGGGTCCTTACACAATCTCGTACATCCTTGATTCAGGTATGTGTCAGTTGTAAGCGTTGGATGGGATGAAGTTTCTTGGACACTTCAATAGGAGTAGGCTAAAGCCATACTATAAATAAGTCTTCTTGGTGTTTGTAAATAAGGCAATTTTGCTAGTTAGTTTAGAATTTTCCCTTATGCTTTTCCCTTTCTTGTGTTTCCCTTTCACGTTGTTGTTTTGTTTTGCACCTTGGGCGCCGGTAACCTTATTGCTATTTTGGAAAATTTGTGAGTTCACAAAGGACTACACATCGTTTTAAGTGTGGGGAGGAGAAATGTGAAGGAGCGCATGATTAGAGTGCCAAGAAAGTTGTGTTGAAAATCCCTGTTGAATGGCCTGGTTGAAAGACGTGTATGAGGAGAAACGATGGAAGAAGAATAGCTGGTGCCAGGATAAAGCTACTTCTAGATCCCACGTACTAAGGAGGAGAATGCACATTTAAGAAACACGAGATAGGCAAGAGAAAGAATCAAAATAGAAGAAGTGCCTTAGGTGCAGGTTACGCACGTGCAAGAGTCTCCTGTCATGTTGGATTGGTTGCGCACCAAAAGGTTGGAGGATTTTTTGCGCATGTTGGGCATGTGATTGAAAGCGCTGAAGACGGGATTTGTTTGAAAAATCACCATTAAATGAAAAAATTATGGTGGTAGGTGAAGTATCATTTAATGTTCAAAAAGAGAAAAAACTATAAGTAAAGGGTCGAGGCACTTTCATTTTCACTTTGTGAAATAGAGAAAGGAGTGAATTTTATAAACTAGGTTTCCAGATTTGATCGTGCGAAGAAAGATCTGTGAGATTGAAGCATGAGCAGCTAGTTTGATTTTGCAAATAAGAAGGAATGGGTTACACGAGCATGAAAAGAGTTGTGAGGAGGTGTTATCTCATGGAAATTTGATCCTAGCTAGGGTTTGACAAACTAGGGCACGAGTTCAAGAGATTTATATCACGAACTTGATATCGGAGGTTGGAAGAAGTAGGATAGAGTAACAAGGAGGGAGTGGAGTGATAATAAGACCTCGACAATGGCACCCAAGAAAGGAAAGGTCAAGGGCAAGGCCAAACAACAAGAACCTGACATAAACACAAATGAAGAATGGTATGCAGAGATACAATACCCAGATGGAGTGATGATGGGTAAGGAGTGGGAATCCCACCTGAGAAATGTTCCTGTAAGTGATTATAACCACAAAAAAAACATGATAGAGAAGGAAATGACACTGGAATTAGTGTGCCCCATGAGTAAACAAACACCAGAGGGCTTGTTAATCTATGATGATGACGTAAAGGTAAAATGGAGAAGGCAGGGTTGCTGAAACTCTATGAGTTGCCTTATTTTGGAAAACTTGAGCACCTGTATCAATGGCTAATGTCACGGGTACATGAAGATTAATTCCACTTTGCAGGGTGTAAGATGTGCGTTACTCTCTAGCTTATCTCTCAGTTCCCATGCCTTAAATCTGAAAGAAATAGCTTGGAGGATGACTTGAGTGACAAGGAGGCAATTCAGGAGACCATAAACAAATATGCCTGCAAGAAGGGGTAAAGATACTATGGCATTTCAGACATCAAGGACTCCATGATGAAAATGGCCAGGAGAGATGGACCTAGGTCAATAAGCCTTGGTTACATGTTTTCAGGAAAATTACAGAAGGCACCATAAATAACTTGTCTACTTACATCACAAAGGAGATTGTTAGTTGCATGAAGGAGGGGGATAGAATCCTCTTTGGCAACGTCCTCCTGACCATTGTATTTTTAGAGATCAGAGTGCCTGACCCACCAAATAAGTTCGTATGGGAGTACCCTACCAAGGATCCTGCACCTGCGAAGAGATTTGAGAAGTATGCCTATGACACAATGATAGCACCCCATAAGGTGCGACTGGAGAAATGGTACACACGCCTAAGGAGTGCATTCGAGATAGAGTGGAGGATCCCTAAACAACTCCCAACAGCCACTGAAGGGGAAGCCGCATTCACTGTTTATCAACATTTCTACCTAGGAAGGTTCAGGCTGATAGATGAGTCATGGAGCCCTTGGTGAAAACTTCGTTTCACATTCACTGCTCAATACTTCCAAGTGGGAGTAAACATATTTAATTAATCAAAAAAGTTGAGGCTAGAACTAGGTAGTCTGGACTGGGAGCATAGAGAGATGTGGAAAAGATTAAACTACCTCATTGGAAAGTGCACGTACGTAGACTGGTACGTGTCCCATGAGGTCCGGATGAGAAGGCCAAAGACACTATCCATTTCAGGAGGATCCACAATGTGTGTGTACCTCTATATAAGGCCAAAGTTTGAAAAGGGCACATACCTAGAGAGCAAGGTCTCCATACCTGAGGATCTCATGGGTAGGAAGAAGCTCATGCCCAAGAAGAGGGGAAGAGAAGATGAAGAAGCACCAAGTGTGTAGATTTCTTAGACATTGAGCATGCCAATAACAAGCACCAAGCCAAGCACTTACATGAGGAGGAAAAAGTCCCTGGTGAAGGAGAAGACACCAGAAGTGGAGGAACCTAGGAAACCACTCACCAGGGAAGAGTCACCTGAGGAAGAAGAAAAGGCTGAATCCCCCGTCAAGCAGACACCTCTTAGGAAAAAGTAGAGGGTGGAAGAGAAAGCTGACTTAGAGAAGACTGACAGCTTGGAGAAGTACATGGGTAAAAGAGAAGGCGAGAGTGAAGTAGATGGTAGCAAGGAAGAAGACCCTGAGAAAGACCAAGAGCCACATGTGTTCAGCATGTACGACTCGGGAGAAGAGAGAAGAGAAGAGAAGCAGGAGTTCATATTCAAGCGATGCAAGGGTGCACAAGATGAGGAAGGCACCAGAGACATGGAAAATAATGAGGAGGTTTGCGAGGACAAACATGGAGTTGTAAGCTTCACAAAGGAGCAGATCATTGAGGTGGCAGAGAGAGAAGCAAAGAGAATGCTTGAGGCCTTGGTAGACCAAGAGTTGGAGCGTATCGCTGACATAGTGTTGTAGGAAGGAGAGGAAAACATTGATAAGGAGCATGGCAACATGGGAGGAGGTCACACTCTAACAGTGAGTTTTCCCAAAGGTGTGCACTCAGGCAAGAGAGCCCTCAATATAGAATAGAGACAAGTAATGGGCTACATTAATGACTCAAGGAAGGTACTACGTGCATGGTTCCAAAGCATCGTACCCACAGAAAGGATTTTAGCCATGGGGTCATTTGAGAAGGAGGGCATGTACCCCAGAATGAAGAAGATGCTCTCTTGGGTGTTTGAGTCCCACATTGATGAGCTAGAATTCAAATTTTACTAAGGAGTGATCATCACAGTACCAGATTCTAAGGGATCCAATCCCTTGGTGAATCCCTAGGAACTCTTGGATGAGCAAGTTTGTAACGTGCTCAACAAGGTCACAGTCGAGACAGAGGCTAGGCTCTTCGTGTGCAATGACAGAATATGAGTACTAGAGGAGAAACTAGGGAAGAAAGAGGAGCTGGTGGAGAAGAACAAGAGCTTGAAGTAGGAAGATCTGATCAGCACACAGCTAAGGCACGAGTTAAAGGAAGAGAAAACAAATGTGTAGGAAGTGTACAAGAAGATGGAATCTATCAAGGGTGCCATCATTTTAAAGCACCCAGACTTAGTGCCACCCACACAGAATTACTCATCCCTTCTGGAATGTATAGAATATCTAACACACGTCCTCACTATGGAGTGATAACCTTTGGCCCTAGAGTCTATAGAAGAAGTGGCCACGTACTTAAAGGAGGAGGATAGGTTGAAGGTGGTAGCACTCATTGCGGAGTACAGCTAGGTGCTCACAGAAGTTAAAGTCATTGCCCAATCTGCTGAGGCCACATATGATACTTGCATAGATAGGGATAAGGTAACAAGCTCCTTGGTCACCACACTTGAAGCAAAGCTTAAGGAATTCTAGGAGAAGAACAAATAAAATAGGGCAGAGAGGGACAAGGTTCTTGCTAAAGTGGAAAGAAAATTTGAGGCGATTGAAGCTTTAAGGAGCTCAATCAAGGCTTGAATGAAAGAATTATATCCTCAGATTAACAGGAGGATTGACACGCTCAAAGATATGGGCAAGGAAATGGAGAAGATCATGGAAACTTTGCGTGCTTAAGGAATTATCCTTATTGGCCAAGTATGAAGGCGCGTAGGCACACAAGGTCCCAGTTATGGAATGGCGTGCAAGGAAAAAGTGCACAAGAGAAGGGTATAAGGAAGCATGTAGCATGCACGATGCATGAAAGGATCGAGACTTAGTCATTTTAGCAGAACACGTGAAAAGCATGACCCGGTTACATGTGGATAAGATGCCAACCTGGTGACAGGTTGGCCTAAGATGGAGCATGCTTGCGATGGAATCTTCTAGAAGAACATCATGGAATAAGGTGGAGAGCTCAGGCTTGGAGAAGCATGCTCACATGGAGGACCACATTCAGACACTTGGCACCGGATCTTAGGGCATTGGAGGACGGGTTGGTAGTCCAGGAAAGCTATAAATACAAGTGCCTGTAGAGACAGAAATATACATAGACATATAGACATAGAGGGATATACATATGGAGGTATACATACAAGTATCCATATAGACACCTAGGGAGTGAGTGGAGCTCTACAGAAATGCTGCGAGGACTCTGTCAGTGAATAGTTGTATTCAGGAGAGAATGCATTAGGCCTAGGGGTTGTAAATTTTCTTTTGGGTAGCTTAGTTACATTAAGTCCAGTGCAATGCATGACTATGGTTTGCTTCTCTGTGACCCTCTGTAATGGTTCCATGGATGTAATAAGGTTACCTGTCATAATATATACATGAATATCAATGATTCTGATGCATGTTTCTCTCTTATGAATTCTCTTTCCTTTCATGCTAAGTATGAATGCTTGTATGTTTCTTTCTATCACAATACGTGTTATGGATTCTATTAAACACTTGGTCTGAAGTGACTGCAAGGATCTAGAGGCCATTCTGAGCCCTATGGTTCTTGTATGTCTTAAAATTCCCTTCTAAAATCTCTTACACTAATCATAGATGATGTTTCCCACTAAACTCACATAAAAGAGAGACTTTGTACCCACACGTGCCTCAGGTGAGTGCTCAACTTTCACTGGGTGATAGGCCGGTGTGCATGGGGTTCCTTTCTTTTGTGATAGGAGTAAAAATGACTACATCTTGGTTCCGTTGCCGGGACCTCTTTTCGAAGTTGTAGTGGGATTTAGCATACATCATGATCTGTGTAATGAGTAATGACAGAGCAGTTAACATTGGAAAATGTTGAATCGTGGTTCAAGAGCACAGAGGATGAATTTGCTCAGAGATTCAACACTGGACCTGAGTTTAATGCACGTAGATGGGTAGAAGAGAATCTCTACCATGATTTGTATGAAATTTTTTTTGTTGTTTCCCTGTGGAACTGTATGAATGGCTCTCAGCCTACGCATCTAGATCAAGTTGGCATTGTTATATCGCATGTGTGGACCCAAGAAGAGTACCAAAGGCTACAGGATGCAGATCTGATGTGGACCCATGCTGTGGATCATTGGTGGAAGGGGGTATTGGCTAGCTACACTCTGGAGTACGCCATTTCCACATATTCTTGTCTGGAGGTTGTTGAGTCTGAGTTCCTATGGGAGCCCAGAGGATTATTTTTACATGATGTCCCTCTAGATTTGAAGATCTTGATGATTACCATGAGTTTAGATACTTTCCTAATGTCTGGCTAAACCATTCTGAGTATTGGGTGAGGAAGCTAGGGTGGAGGAAGATGGAAGATGTTGCGGTGGAGAAAGAAAGGGAGGAGAGATGACTCAAGTATGGTGAAGCACATGAAAGGGAGATTGCTAGATGACATGAGGTTACAGGTGTGATGGATGTATGGAGGTAGATGTTGCAGGAAGGATTTAAGGTTCACGCTGAGGATGTGGAGCCTGAGCAGTCTGTGTGACCCCATCTTGGCAAGCACGTGAGAGAAACCCCTTCGGCTTCTGATGAGAGTTTTTCACATGGAGAAAGAAGAACTGTTGGCACGCATCTAAGCCCACCTAGTGACCAGACCCTGGTGCTTGGTTTTCTAGATCAGGGGGATAATATTGCTAATCCAGTTGATTACATTGGAGGTGATCGTTCTACACCTAGGAGGTATAATTTCTCGTTTGGTACTTCTATGGCTGCAAACACTGGCCAAGTGTTAGGAATTTTCTAGCAAGGTATAGGCACACAAGTGTTTGGTCTCATGCATCTAGAAGTGGCATGGGGTATACTATTGGCAATGGGGCATTGTCATAGACCATAGGCGTGTAGCTCAGTGGAACTGTGGGAACCCTTAGCATGGCCACTTTAGAACCTAGTGAGCCAAGTGGATCTAGTGGTTTAAGAGGAGTAAGAGCTGATGTGTCTGGTGGTTCAGGACTTGGTGGACCTGGTGGATCAGGTAGTGGAGGAAACATAGGTAGAAACCAAGGATATGGTGGAGGAGGATTTGGACCCCAACCACCCCCACAAGTTTTCTTTGAAATGTCTCTACATTTTCCCGATTATAGAGGTATTGAGGATGCTGCGGAACATGTTCACAAGTGTGAAATACTATGGTGTGTGAAGGGTGTCACAACCCTAGAATGGAAGGCTAGTCAGTTTGCAACCATGTTGCAAGGGCACGCGCATAGCTGGTATAGGAAGTATGACCCTCATCAGATAGTAGTGGATTATACTACCTTAAAGAATGCATTCTTGGTAGAGTTCCACATTCCTGAGTTTGAGCAGAAGAGCATCAGCGCTTTGAAGGAGATTCAACAAGGAATGACAGAGAGTGTGTGGGAGTATGATGCACATGCTTTAAAACTCTCTTGTCTAAATTATCATATGATATTCACCCTTCACAACATGCACAGTGGTTTGTTGGAGGGTTGATCACCCCTTTTAGAAGGGCCTTGTCTCATAAAACTTTTATAGACCCATGCAAGGCATTGGAGGCTACCCTATGCGCCAAGGTTATTGGTAGTGTTGATACTGGTGTTAGCCCATTCTTGGAGGCCAGATTGTTGCTATGGCCAAGCTAGTTGGAAAAATTGTCTGTGAACTCAGCCCATGAGACTCGCAGTGGTTTTTGGTGCATAGATTGTGAGATAGAGGGGCATGTTAAGGATAATTTCCCCCAGAGGATAGTATGCGCTGTAGTGGTAGAGTGTGAGATTTGTCATGGGGACCATGATGCAAGTAGATGTCCCTTACTACAGTGCACAATTAGGAAGAATGTATCTTGTTATTGCAAGATTTACACTTCTACAACCTATGATACTAAGGACTGTAGGCTCATTGATCAAATCCATGAGGCCATCAATCATGGGGTGCACCAAAATAGCGTTGCAAGTAGTTCCAAGGGTGATGATCACCATTATGAGGAGCAAGTAGATGGAGGTGTGCATGTGGAAGAGGTTTTTGAGGAGGATTCTATGGTCATGGTAACTGTGAGGAGGAAGGGGTGAGTTCTCACTGTGGAACATGTTTCAACTGTGGATCTACAGAACATTACAAACGGGAATGCCCAGACCTATTGCAGTGCTCATGGTGTGGAAAGAAGCATAAGTATGAGGAGTGCCTGGAATTGTTTGAGCATATGAATCAACAACATTGGAAGGACAAGGGCACTGCAATGGTCAGTATCAAGAAGGAAGACATATAGTGGATGGCTCGGGTAACACTGGATGCATGTTTGGAGCCTGTCTTGGTAACAACAAGGGCAGAAGCCATGCGCGTAAGAGAGGTACAAAGATAGAAGCACCTAGTTTTAAGGGAGGAGGTCATTCATGGAAAGTATCCAGACCCCGCGCATAAAAAGGAGATATATCAAGACACCATAGATGTTATTCTAAGCTTACAAGGGGAGATCTAATTTCTAAAAGATAAATCTATGAAGGAGTAACAAAGAAGGAGGGTCGAGGCACAAAAGGATGACCTAGATGAGGTCAAGGAGGTGTGTAAAATGCTAAGGCAGGAGAATATCATTCCCTTTCTAGGATCATGGTTGAGAGAGAAGGTACCACGCGCCGGAGGAGAGAGCAAGAGACAGGTATTGCATGTGAACCTTCCCCCTCACAGCCTCGACTATGACAAGGAGATTATGTTGAATGCAGTTATAGATGGATGGCTCCTCAACAATATCCTCATTGACACAGGCACGGAGGTTAATGTTCTAACTTTAGATGCATGACATCAGATGGGAAGACCCATATTACAACCATCTTAAAATGTGTTATATATGGCAAAAAAGACTAAGGTAATGCCCATCGATGTCTTAAAGGATGCAGCTATTACTATATAGGGAGCTAAGTTTACTGGGGACTTCGAAGTCTTGGCGCTCGCCGAGAAGGACAATTTCCTAGCACTACTTGGGCACCCTTGGTGTTACAAGAACAATGCAGACCTTCGGTTCAACAAAGGGTACATCAGCTTCGAGAACAAGGAGGAATAGGTCATTATACCCCTGGCTGATGGGAAGTCAGCACCCTATATTGAACCGTTGGGGGAAGAAGTTCTAGACAGGATATATGTGTGCTCAATCAGAGACCCTGAGATGATACACCCTACTAACGGGGTTATCTAGTTTGAAGATGCTCAGTTAGTGAGTGATACCACCAGTCTGGCATGTGAAAATTGGGCACATGGGACTTATGAATTAATGGGATGGCAGTTGAGAGGGTCGGTGACCAAGGTAACAAAGGCGTGCATGGTTAGGAGCCTTGGAGGAAAAGAACTACCCAAGTATTCAGGAGGAGCCTTCCCTGAGATATTTCTACAGGAGGTGGAAGCTCAGTGGAAGGATGAGAAGGAATGGAGGGGGATGTTAAGTTATGTCTTTCTCAGCACAGTAGCTCAGTGGTGGGCTACACATCAGGAGAGCCTTTTAGAGTGGCGCGAGGTAAGAATTGCTCTCTCTGTTAGATTTTCTAGGAGCAATGTACCCACCATCATCAAGGAGTACCATGGGAAGGATCCCACCTCTTTCCATATCCAGGAGTGTGAATGGGTCTAGAGAGAAGGTGTGGAAGCTTTGCCACCATCCCTCTAGGTGCACAAGTTGTATTCTACACTATAGGGTTACGTGTGCATGGTATATTAATTCGGAGACACACCGCCAGACAAGGAATTGGCAAGAGCTCGTGGCTGACCTTATTCAAACCTTTGAGTATCAGAGTACCAAACCATTGGTTGATAAGGCCTTGCAGGGTATCAAGTGCCTTACCATGGGGGATAGTGCCAGGATGGAAGATAGGCTATTGGAATTACTAGGTGAACCAAGATTGGGGGCGCACTTTGAAGAAGTAGAGGAAACAAAAGAGTTACAGCTTGAGCGCACGTGTTTGGAAAAAGAAAAAGGAAAGTTGGTGTATGTGATTGATGGAGAGGAATTGGAAAGCTTAGATGTTAGCCATTCTATAGGGACGTGCAAGGTAGTAGATAGTGCAGATACCCACGCGCGCACCTACCATGAGCCCTTAAAGATGAAGAAGGTTAACATCGGTTCAGGAGAAGAACCTAAGGAAGCTATTATTGGAGATTACTTATCAGAGAAGGAAGTATCTAAGATCATTGATTTGCTACGTGAATTTGAGGATTTATTCCCATGCGGGTACCATGAGCTCAAAGGCGTTCACCATTCCTTGGGGGAGATGAAGATAAAACTAAAGGATGGTGCGCGCCTAATTAGGAAAAGGCCTTACCGGATGAATCCCAATTTGCACATGAAGGTTAAGGAGGAGATAGAAAAAATGATAGCCTCTGGGATCATTGAGGCAGTGGAAGAATTGGAGTGGATAAGTCCGATGGTAATCAACATCAAGAAGGATGGGTGGATTAGGATCTATGTGGATTATAGGGAATTGAACGCAGTTTGTGTCATTGATCCCTTTTTGACCCCCTTCACTGAAGAAATTTTGGAAGGAGTCACTGGACACAAAATCTATTCCTTTACGAATGGATTTTCAGGGTACCACTAAGTCTAGATTGCAAAGGAGGACCAAGAGAAGACAACCTTCGCCACCGAGTGGGGAAGTTTTTCATACATGGTTATGCCCTTTGGGTTGAAGAATGCGCCTGTTGTTTTTTTGCGCATAGTGGTGCAAGCATTCTAGGACTTCATCCATAAGTTTCTTCAGGTCTATTTGGATGATTGGACAATATATGGTCTGGTTAAAGACCATTGTGACAATTTAAGGTTAATGTTTGAGAGGTGTAGGCAGTTGAGGATATCCCTCAACATTAAGAAATGTGTGTTTGCTACACCCTTTGGGACTTTATTGGGGCATATCATATGTAAGGAGGGCTTACTAGTAGATCCCACTAAAGTTGTAGTTATTGTGGGGTTAAGGGAGCCTACTAGCCAGAGCGCAGTGCGTGGATTCCTTGGGCATATGGGCTATTACAGGAAATTTATTAAGGGATATGCCAAGATTGCTGCACCTTTAGAGGAACTTCTTAGACATAAAAGTGCCTTCCATTGGGGAGAGGTGTAGCAGAGGGCATTTGATACATTAAAAGATAGGCTTATCACCACACCTATTTTACGTTTTCCCTCTTGGGACAAGCCCTTTCATGTCTATGTAGATGCCTCAGGGACCGTCATTGGAGTAGTGCTTGCATAACCAGGTGAATGGATTATTGATGCCACCAGTAGAGGAGAATCACACCACAACTAAGCACGAGGCTATGTTTTGCAAGTAGGAAGCTAACATCAGTAAAGAATAATTATACCACAACTGAACACGAGGCATTTTCAATGATCTATGCACTTTTCAAGTTTAGACAAAATCTGTTGGCAACACCATTTGTGTTTTACACTGACCACATGGCATTAAAATATTTGGTGAACAAGCATGTTCTACAAGGCTGCATATGTCGATGGGTGTTGTTGTTTCAAGAATTTGAATTCACCATTGTAGTGAAGCTTGGAAAAATCAATTGTGGGATTGATCATCTATCAAGAATTGATTCAGGGGAGGACGCATAGAGTATTGAGGAAACAATGTCAGACGCACAACTGTTTAGATTGTGGCACATGCCCTCAGATTTGGAAGAGATTGCATTATTTTTAAAGAAAGGTGTGGCACCAAAAGGAATGAAGACTTTAGAAAAAAAGTAGTTGGCCATACGCACCGCACCCTACATGTTAATCAGTGGAGACTTATACAAGTTGGGACGTGATGAAGTTTTACACAGGTGTGTATTAGAGCATGAGTGCCTGGCCATCATGGAGGAGGCACATGGAGGAAGTGTGGGTGGGCATTATGCAGGCGATGCCACCGAGGGTAAGATATTAATGGTAGGTTTGTGGTGGGAAACAATGTAGAAGGATTGTAGAGACTATTGTAAATCATGTGACCATTGTTAGTGCCTTGGAAAAATAGGAAAGAGATGAAATGCCTTTGCGCCATATCCCTAGCGCGGAGCCTTTTGAAAAATGGGCAATAGACTTTATAGGAATTTGTAGGACTAGGTCATGTTATGTCATCACTTGCACGGATTACCTGACAAGGTGGGAAGAGGTAGCTCCGACTAAAGATTACATAGTAACAACAATGGTAAGGTTCTTGTGGGATAACATTATCATGAGGTATGGATGCCCGTTGAGTTTGACCAGCGATATGGGTACGTATTTCTTGAATGAGATCATGAGGATCCTGTTATCAAAGTTCATGGTAGCTCATCACAAGAATATGCCCTATCACCCAGAAGAAAATGGAACTACGAAAGCATTCAACAAAATATTGAGTCATACCCTGACCAAAATTTGTGATGTTGGAAGACAAGATTGGGATGAAAAAGTATCATCAGTATTGTGGGCTTATAGGACAACGTATAAAAGTTTGAACAAAGCCACACCTTTTCAGTTGGTGTTTGGCATGGAAGCTATCTTTCCAGTTGAATTTATGTTACCTTCTCTGTGAATAGCACGTGTAGGAGGGTTAGCTAATGAACAAGTGCTGGAAGAAAGAATTGATGAGTTAATGAAGTCAGATGAGAGACAATCACTCGCCAGGTGGAGCCAAACAATATAAAAATCAAAGCAAAAGGCTTGGCATGATTTCCACATTAGAAACAAGAAGTTTGAGGTTGGGTAGATGGTGTTACTATATGATTCTAAGTTTCTACACCATCCTGGGAAGTTGAAAGTCCATTGGTTGGGTCCTTACACAATCTCATACATCCTTGATTTGGGCACGTGCCAGTTACAAGCACTGGATAAGATGAAGTTTCCTGGACACTTCAATGGGAGTAGGCTGAAGCCCTACTATAAATAAGTCTTCTTGGTGTTTGTAAATAAGGTAGTTTTGCTAGTTAGTTTAGAAGTTTCCTTTATGCTTTTCCCTTTCTTGTGTTTCCCTTTCACGTTGTTGTTTTGTTTTGCACCTTGGGTGCCGGTAACCTTATTGCTATTTTGGAAAATTTGTGAGTGCGTAGAGAACTGCACATCATTTTAAGTGTGGGGTGGAGAAATGTGAAGGAGTGCATGATTAGAGTGCCAAGAAAGTTGTGTTGAAAAGCCCTGTTGAATGGCCCGGTTGAAAGAGGTGTATGAGGAGAAAAGATGGAAGAAGAATGGTTGGTGCCAGGATAAAGCTACTTGTAGATCCCACGTACTAAGGAGGAGAATGCACATTTAAGAAACATGAGGTAGGTGAGAGCAAGAATCAGGATAGAAGAAGTGCCTTCAATGTGGGTTACGCACGTGCAAGAGTCTCCTGTCATGTTGGATTGGTTGCGTGCCAAAATTTTGGAGGAGTTTTCACACAGGTTGGGTGCATGAGTGAAAGCACTAAAGACAGGCTTTGTTTGAAAAGCCACATTAAATGAAAAAAGTATGGTGGTAGGTGAAGTAGTATTTAATGTTCAAAAAGAGGAGAAACTATAAGTAAAGGGTCGAGGAACTTTCATTTTCACTTTGCGAAATAGAGAAAGGAGTGAGTTTTATAAACTAGGGTTTCCAGATTTGATCGTGCGAAGAAAGATCTGTGAGATTGAAGTGTGAGCAGCCAGTTTGAGTTTACAAACTAGAAGGAAGGGGTTACACGAGTATGAAAAGAGTTTTGAGGAGACGCTATCTCGTGGAAATTTGATCCCAGTTAGGGTTTGACAAACTAGGGCACTGGTTCAAGAGATTTATATCATGGATTTGAGATCAGAGGTTGGAAGAAGTAGGAAAGAGTAACAAGGAGGGAGTGGAGTGATAAGAAGACCTTGAAAATGGCACCCAAGAAAGGAAAGGGCAAGGGCAAGGCCAAACAACAAGAACCTGACATAAACATAAATGAAGAATGGTATGTGGAGATGCAATACCCAGATGGAGTGATGATGGGTAAGGAGTGGGAATCCCACCTGAGAAATCCCTATAAGTGATTATAACCCTAAAAAACATGATAGAGAAGGAATGGCACTAGAATTAGTGCACCCCACAAGTAAACGAACACCAGAGAGCTTGCCAATGATGATGATGACGTTAAGGTCAAAATGGAGAAGGTAGGGTTGCTGCAACTCTATGAGTTGCCTTATTTTGGAAAACCAGAGCACCTATATCAATGGCTAATGTCGTGGGTACACGAAGATTACTTCCACTTTGCAGGGTGCAAGATGTGTGTTACTCCCCAGCTTATCTCTCAGTTCACAGGCCTTATATGTGAAGGAAACAACTTGGAGGACAACCTGAGCGACAAGGAGGTAATTCAGGAGACCATAAATGAATATGCCTGCAAGAAGGGGTCGAGATACTATGACATTTCAGACATCAAGGACCCCATGATGAAAATGGCCACGCATCTGGTAACAAAGCTGAATGGCTAGGAGAGATGGACCCAAGTCAATAAGCCTTGGTTACATGTTTGCAGGAAAATTGTAGAAGGCACCATATATAACTTGTCTGCTTACATTGCGGAGGAGATTGTTAGTTGCGTGAAGGAGGGGGATAGAATCCTCTTCGGCAACATCCTCCTGACCATTGTATTTTTAGAGATTGGAGTGCCTGATGCACCAAACAAGTTTGTATGGGAGTACCCCACCGAGGATCCTTCACCTGTGAAGAGATTCGAGAAGTATGCATGTGACACAATGACGACACCCCACAAGGCACGACTAGAGAAATGGTATATGCACCTAAGAAACATGTTCAGGGCAGAGTGGAGGATACCTAAACAAATCCTAGCAGCCACTGAAGGGGAAGACAAATTCATTGTTTATCAACATTTCTACCTGGGCAGGTTCAGGCTGATAGATGACTCATGGAGCCCTTGGTGTAAACTTCCTTTTGCGTTCACTGCTTAGTACTTCCAAGAAGGAGTGAAAAAATTTAAGGATACAAAGAAGTTGAGGCTGGAACTAGGTAGTCTAGACCAAGAGCATAGAGAGATGCGGAAAATATTAAACTACCCTAATGGCAAGCACATGTATGTAGAAAGGTACATGTCGCACGAGGTCTAGATGACAAGGCCGATGACACTACCCATTGTAGGAGGATCTGCGGTGCACGTGTACCTCTGTATAAGGCCAAATTTTGAAAAGGGTGCATACCTAGAGAACGAGGTCTCCATACCTTAGGATCCCATGGGTAGGAAGAATCCCACGCCCAAGAAGAGGGGAAGAGAAGATGAAGAAGCACCAAGTGTGCAGACTTCTCAGACAGTGAGCATGCCAACAACAAGCACCAAGCCAAGCACTTACATGTGGAGGAAAAAGTCCCCAGTGAAGGAGAAGACACCAGAAGTGGAGGCACCTAGGAAACCACTCACCAAGGAAGAGTCACCTGAGGAAGAAGAAGAGGCCGAATCCCCCCTCAAGGAGACACCTCTCAGGAAAAAGCAGAGGGTGGAAGAGGAAGCTGACTCAGAGGAGACTGAAAACTTAGAGAAGTACATGGGTAAAAGAGAAGGTGAGAGTGAAGAAGATGATAGCAAGGAAGAAGAGCCTGAGAAGGACCAGGAGCCACATGTGTTCAGTGTATACGACTCGGGAGAAGAGAGCAGGGAAGAGAAGTAGGAGTTCATATTCACGCGGTGCAAGGGCACACAGGATGAGGAAGGCACCGGAGACATGGAAAGGAATGAGGAGGTTGGTGGGGACAAACAAGGAGCTATAAGCTTCACAAAGGAGTAGATCACTAAGGTGGTGGAGAGAGAAGCAAAGAGAATGCTTGAGGCCCTGGTAGACCAAGAGTTGGAGTGCAGCGCTGACATAGTGCTAGAGGAAGGAGAGGAAAACACTGATAAGGAGCATGGCAGCATGGGAGGAGGTCCCGCTCTAACAATGAATTTTCCCAAAGGCACACTCTTGGGAAGGAGAGCCCTTGATACAAAACAAATACAAGTAATGGGCTACATTAGCGACTTGAGGAAGGTACTACGCACATGGTTCCAGAGCACGGTACCCATAGAAAGGATTTTAGCCATGGGGTCATTTGAGAAGGAGGGTGCGTACCCCAGAATGAAGAAGATGCTCTCTTGGGTGTTTGAGTCCCACATTGATGAGCCAGACTTTGAAGTCTGCCAAGGAGTGATCATCATAGTACCAGAGTCTAAGGGAGCCAATCCCTTGGTGAATGCCCAAGAAATCTCAGATGAGAAAGTTTGTAATGCGCTCAACAAGGTCACGGTCAAGACAAAGGCTAGGTTCTTCACGCGTAATGGCAGAATAAGAGTATTGGAGGAGAAACTAGGGAAGAAAGAGGAGGAGCTGGTAGAGAAGACCCAGAGCTTAAAGTAGGAAGAGTTGATCAGCGCATAGCTAAGGCGTGAGTTAAAGGAAGAGAAGACAAAGGTGTAGGAAGTGTACAAGAAGATGGAATCTATCAAGGGCACCATCCTTTTAAAGCACCCAGACTTAGCGCCACCCACACAGAAGTACTCATCCCTTCTGGAATGTATAGAAGATCTAATGTGCATCCTCACTATGGAGAGATGACCTTTGGCCCTGGAGTCTGCAGAAGAAGTGGCCACGTGCTTAAAGGAGGAGGATAGGTTGAAGGTGGTAGCGCTCGTTGCGGAGTACAACTAGGTGCTCACAGAAGTTAAAGTCACTTCCCAATCTGCTGAGGCCACATATGATACCTGTACAGACAGGGATAAGGTAGCAAGCTCCTTGGTCGCCACACTTGAAGCAAAGCTAAAGGAATTATAGGAGAAGAACAAAGGAAACAGGGAAAAGAGGGACAAGGTTCTTGCTAAAGTGGAAAGAAAATATGAGGTGATTGAAGCTTTAAGGAGCTCAATCAAGGCCCAGCTAAAAGAACTATATCCTCAAATTACTGGGAGGATGGACACGCTCGAAGACCTGGGCAAGGAGATGGAGAAGATCGTGGACACTTTGGGCACCCAGGGAATTGGCCTGAGTTTTGATGAGGTGAGCATCCTGGTCGGCGACCTCTGTTAGAAGGCACAGAGCGAGGTCGACATTTGGAACAAGCTGGAGGCAGAATTACAGAGGGATTTTCCCAGCTTGCTGAATTGATGCCCCCCATTCTTCATTCTTCCCCTATTCTTTCATTCCTTTATTATTTTACAAAATGTAAGAATACACCTTGGTTCTTTAAGGAAGCCTACATTCTTGGCTAAGTAGATTGTTTCCGTGGACGGAGAACAGGCATAGTGTGGGGTGATGTTGGACCCCTGGAATATTGGCCAAGTATGAAGGCACGTAGGCATGCAAGGTCCCAGTTATGGAATGGCGCGTAAGGAAAAAGCGTGCAAGAGAAGGGTATAAGGAAGCATGTAGCATGTGCAACACGTGAAAGGATCAGGACTTAGTCATTTTGGACGTCTAGAGAAGAACACATGAAAAGCATGACCCGGTTATGTGGATAAGATGTCAGCCTGGTGCCAGGTTGGCCCAGGATGGAGCATGCTTGCGATGGAATCTTCTAGAAGAATATCATGGAATAAGGTGGATATTTTAGGCCTGGAGAAGCATGCTTGCATGGAGGACCACATTCAGACACTTGGCATTGGATCTGAGGGCACTGGAGGATGGGTTGGTAGTCTAGAAAAGCTATAAATACAAGTGCCTGCAGAGACAGAAATATACATAGACATATAGACATAGAGGGATATACATATGGAGGTATACATACAAGTATCCATATAGACACCTAGGGAGTGAGGGGAGCTCTATAGAAATGTTGTGAGGACTCTGTCGATGAATAGTTGTATTCAGGAGAGAATGCATTAGGCCTAGGGGTTGTAAATTTTCTTTTGGGTAGCTTAGTTACATTAAGTCCAGTGCAATGCATGACTACGGTTTGCTTCTCTACGACCCTCTTTAATGGTTCCATGGATGTAATAAGGTTACCTGTCATAATATATACATGAATATCAATGATTCTGATGCATGTTTCTCTCTTATGAATTCTCTTTCCTTTCATGCTAAGTATGAATGCTTGTATGTTTCTTTCTATCAAAATACATGTTATGGATTCTGTTAAACACTCAGTCTGAAGTGACTGCAAGGATCTAGAGGCCGTTCTGGGCCCTATGGTTCTTTTATGTCTTAAAATTCCCTTCTAAAATCTCTTACACTAATCATAGATCATGTTTCCCACTAAACTCACATAAAAGAGAGACTCGGTACCCGCACGTGCCTTAGGTAAGCACTCAGCTTTCGCTGGGTGATAGGCCAACGCACATGGGGTTACTTTCTTTTGTGATAGGAGTAAAAATGACTACATTAAATCTATCATTTTTTGGATTCAAACATCCACAGAAATAAGAGGTATATATCATTGACTTATGTCAAATCTTGGCAATAGATTTGTTAATTTTCCCCAATTTTAGTAGCATTTTCCAAATATGTTGGTTAGTCTTCATATTATTCCTCATCTTCACTTTTTTCTATAGTGACTCATATGTTTTGTGTTGTCTCCATAGCATCCAATCTTGATGGAAATATTATCACCGTTTCTATAAGGTTTGCAACCCTTGGTGCATATCCTCCCTTTTCAAGAAGTATTCCTCTATGAAGCATATCTCACTCTTTTCCAATGCATGTTCAATTTGTAGCTTCTTCTATGATACCACTAGTTCCACTAAACTCTCATAGCCTGGTTGTTTAACAAAAGAATTATCTCTCTCTTTATCTATATATATAACTCAACAAGGTAGGATTTATTCATGCTTTAATAACAAATGATGTGGTAAGGTCAAATGCCAAATGAACAACCATGAAAATCAAAGTTCACCATAGTTACATATGCATAAAAAATTCATTAAATATATGATATTCTTCATTAATTTTTAGAAAAAAATCATTACATCACTCTATTACTAAAAGATATTTAACTTCGATCATGGGCCATCTTGACATCAAACACAATCTACCCTCAATCTCACTTTACTCAAAGATACACTACTTCAGACTAACTAATGGACTTTCTAGCATACTCTCGTGCAAGCTACACTCACTCAATACCTTGCAAGTCTCTCTCTTGTCAAATTCTAAATATCAATACTTTCCTTCACCATCAAAATCCCAAAATACCAAATGCGTTCATTAAAAAAATGACATTATTCATTAAATCTAAGAAAAAAATCATTACATCACATTATTACACTATAATACATTTAAAATTGGGCCTTCTTGACATCAATCACACTCTACTCTCAAGCCCACTTTACTCATAGATATACTACTACTGACTGACATATGGAATTTCTAGAATACTCTCATATAGACTACACTCACTCACTCCCTTACAAGTCCCTTTCTTGTCATCTGCTAAATCTCAATACTCACCTTCACCATCAAAATCCCCTAATCTCAAAAATCCCCCATCATTAATTCTGATTGGATATCTATTTTCATATATCTTGTCGATTACAAGGGGGAAAAATAAACGATAGTGAAAATGAAATTATTCACTTTCCAATCATTACAAGATATTAGAAGCTGCTACAAAACTCTCCAAAATAATAACTGCAAATGGATGAAATGAGATTCATGTCATGTCTAGCATTGACATGTGTCCAAAAATCAACATGTGAAACAATTTATATCCCTACAATTGGAAATCAACTTGTCAAAGTGTTCATGAAATATCCCTTATAAAGACCCAATTAGTAAATAAAAAATGGCATTATCATCATATTGACTTGTGGTGATCCTCTCCCACTCAAGCATTTAACATGATATTGTTATTGTTACGATAGTATAAAATAGTCATTTTGTCAATCATTTGATGTCTTACAAGTTGGACCATAATTTGAACCTTGTAAGGTATTGTTGTGGTGAAACCATAAAGTGACCCACATTAAGTTCCCTAAGTGACACCACACAATTTTCTGCATAGAAATGTCACAACAACAATACCTCAAAGTTTTCTTCCTAGGTGTCTTCAATACCACCAATAAACTTGGGAGTAAAACAAGAAAAAATTAGCAAACTACTTAAGGGGTGCTAAATATTCACAAAAATAGGGGGAAATAACTCAGAAGTAGAATAGGAAAAACTCAAGAAGAACTCACAAGATTTTGGTGGTTTTTTCAATTTCTTGCATGAATTTGTATTGCTAACCAAAAATCTAGGAAAAACTTGTCTCAGTTGTTCTATTTGAAATTGTTAGGGAAGGTCAGTGATTTTCGATTTCTACTTATATGTTGTATACAAGTTGTTTGAGTCCATTACTATTTTCAAACATGGTTCTCTCAAAATCCAGAAAAATGGTCTTTAAAAGGTTTACCATAAAACAATTGGTCTCGAACAAGTACAATCACACTATTTTCTAAGGATGCTCCTACATCAACATGAGACCTTTGTGTTCGAGTTCATCTTGAAACTTAATTTTTAATTTCTTATAAAGACCCTAAATCAAAGCATAGTTTTTTTATTTTTTTGCATTTGATCCATAGCCTTGTTTTCCATGCATTCCAATATTTTGACTCCTTCCTACAAAACCCTATAATGAGTGATTTGTAAATGGTGGCACTAGATGTGAACCCTTTCCTGACCATTTTCATACATAACTAAAATTCTCTCTTGTAAAAAGCATCGCCCATAACACAAAAATAATTGTAATTTTGAAATTTTCCAAAAACTTCTTTAAAGTGCAATTTGCTTTCCTCATCTAACCTTCTTTACAGGGAACACAAAAGAGAGCATTGTGAGTGACAACATTCATCTTGTATGATTTCTTTGGGAAGGCAAAAATCCCATCAGCACTTATTTGTAGTGTGCACTTTCCCTTATTTCCAAAGCCTATGAATGAGTGCATTTTAAGTAACTTTCCAATATCACGCTCCTTTTTCATTCAATTCAATGTAGAGATATGAGAACCATTATTTTCTCACAACTTGTATAAAATGGATTCTATACAAAAATTTGGAGAGTTTGTTGCATGATATTATATGCCTTGGAAATTTTCATTTATAATTAAGGAATAAAATGTCTGAGGTCGGTAGATTATCATGTTTATCTTCTCAATAATATAGATGAGGATATAAATCAAAGACCATTATAGGTCCTACACACAAGCTAAGATTGTAACTATGAAATATATGAGTTGTGGAGCTAGAAGACTATAATCCACACACTATCAAAGGCATATCCATTATAGGACCTACACACAAGTTAATATTGTAATTATGAATTTTTAAGTCGTGAATCTAGAAGACAATAATCCACACTCTATCAAAGGTGAAGGGTTATAAATCCTAAGTTTAAGATAGGGCATGGGGTCTAACTAGGATACTAGATTATGAGTGTAACAATTATAAGCAAGAGAATATAAGGTATATATATACTAAGGTTACAAGAATAAACAATGAGACAAGTTCATGCCAAAGATTTAAAATAGGGTTATTAGATCCAAGCGATGGATAAAGGTAAGGGCTAAGATAAGAATAAAAAAATAGACAAATAATATACTACTTTATCCTAGTCTATATACATCGATCATAAATCAGTTGAAGCCAGAAATATATACATGAAAGGGAAGGTTAAATATACCTATATGAAGACATCATTGACATATTAACCACACAACGGTTAATAATATATTATGAGAGAGTTGTGGGAGACCTCAATAATGATATAATATGACCTAAGTAAATTATAATTGGAGACTCCAAAGACTTGGTGAATGTTGTTTGTACAAGTTTTATTATTCTGTATCTCAAACGCAATTCTCCAATAATACCTCCAAGTGGAAATACAGCTAGACCATAACCATTATGACCTTTAAAATCATATTTTTGAGTACAAATAAAATAATAAATGATATTATGACATAAAAATGAGTAAAATGACACCCTATTTATAGGGGACATAACCTGAGCTGACAAATTTTGCAAGCCACACATGATACAGATGATGTTTGGAAAGCACTACCAAACATTATAGACCAAGGTTGGTGTTCTTTTCTTACAACAAGTGATCATGAGGTTCCTAGGAGATGGAGGGTGTAGGTAGTGGATAAAACACTTCCAGGAGCAAATGTGAAGGTGATTTGAAGGTGTTGTAAATAGGTGTGTAGGTGATAATAAGAGGATAGCATGAGGATGTCAAAAAAAGGTAGTCAAGGATAGGGTATCAAATGCATATAAGACTACATAAAAAAGATATCTCACATATACCACTAACGATAACCAACCTAATCATTCTTGGATCATCCATTAAGGGACGTGCTAAATGTGATCAATGCAATAATTGCATGTAAAAGAGAAATTGTTAGTACATGTGAAAATAAGGTGTATACATATGTCCCAGTTGAAGATCGCCACATGTCACAATAGTGTAATGTTAGATGGTCTTTGGTAAAAATCATGTAATAGTGAAATTAAATGAGGTGATATGTGATAATAATATGAAATCAACCAAGTGAAAGATATTTATATCATACTTACCTTTTTACAAGTGTGGCCGCATAATGAATCTCATGAAAGTCACCAGTATGTATTTAGGTTGCTGAGTGAACCCAAAAGATACAAGAATGAAAATAACCACTATAAGGTAAATTAGTAAACTAAGTAAAGCAAATCCAAAGTAAATGGGAGCTCTTGGGAGGGTTTTAGGGTTGGGAAGGATGATAAGGTTAGGACAATTTTGGTTACCTTATAGAAAATAGTAAGTATGTTGTAAAATAGGATGTAAGATTATATAATATGCATCGATGGAAAGGTAACCATTATAGTAAGCCTAGAGGTAGGAAAAATAGGAAAAATAATTATAGGTGTAAAGAAAAAAAAGGAAAGTTAGCTTCAGATGCCAGGAAAAATATGCATTTTTTGAACAATTTCATAAAAAAAATTTAATATAACATTAAATTGTTTATAACGCCACAGTCATGATGCTTCTTTTGGAATATTGATAGGATTAAGGGTTGTAATATATCACAATTTTATGAAATATGAACATAAATAGTTAAGATTTTAAATTTTGGTTTGAAGTATACAAATAAGAGGTTAAACATTTCATTTGCCACTTTATTTTTATTAGCATTTCTAGTCTTTGGGTCATTTTTTTGTAATGAAGTTAGATTCCATGGAAAGGATGCGAGCACGTGATGTAGGTGGATGGAGTAAATTCTAAGGAAGGTGTCCCCAGGAAAATCTACCAATACATTTTTTTGTTAAATTGGGAAAGGGTTGATAGGGTGAAAATGAAAAAATAGGAATTGGGACAAATATGGGTTGCAGAATTTCTCTCAAGAGTTGTGAAAACATAGGTATCGAAAAACTATAATTTGGTTTACGAAAAAAATAATAATAGTTATTAGGTTAGGATTTTAATTTAATGCATAAAAATGGTGTGTGGTATTCTACCTAATAACAACAACCATGTTGAGTAGAAAATTATAGAAGGGTCGATGAATTATGGTTTCCCCAACATGGATGTTGTAGTTATGTAGAAAAAATAGATGTGATAGGGAAGACAAAATTTATCCTACATGGCTAATGCAATTATGAACATTAGCATGGCCAATAAAGTATTTATGATGTTTTAATTTATATTTTTCATGTTTTGATCATTTTATCAAAATTTTACCTAATTGAGACTAGTCAAGTGGTTGTTTCTTTATGTTTTGTAGGTCTAGAGACAATTCTGGTTGTGGTGGACTATAGATTCCTCATGGTTGTTATACGCACCCCATTTTTCATGGTACTAAAGTAAAAATACCCAATGATGATGAAGAAATCTCCAAAAACATAAAGAGATGTTTTAAATTGCTCAAAGTCATTACCTATCTCCCTCTTGACCCTTTGGCCTCCATTATGCCTTTTCCTAACCCTTACGGCATCTCTTAGAACTTTATTTTCTTTCTTCTTCCACCCTTTTTCTCAATCTAGGACGTGTTGTCATGCAAATGTGCAACAGGAAATTTGACAATTTTCAAGCATGACAAAAATACCCCTATCTCGAAACTTTCAAGTTTTACCCTTTCGAGGCACCGCAAGTCTGCCAAGTCAGTCTGATGACCTCCTAGTTGATTGTTAACTTAGTCCCATAGGTGAAATAGGAAATTAAATTCAACCCCCCTAGGTGATTTTAGGAGTTCTTGAAAACTTCTATTTTTGGACGGTGTTGGGAAGGGCTACCACTGGCCTTCAAAAGACTGATATAACCCCGTAGAGTGGAAGGAAGGAGTAAAATAAAACACAAAGGTAAATTATAGGTCTAATAATATGATGAAATTGAGTTTGGAAGACTCAAGAAGTATTTGGAGGAGTTGGGGCAGTTTGATCAAAAATAGGGTTCATAGGCCTAAGCAGTGCACAGAGGCCAAAAGAGTTGTTGAACTTTGGGAAGTGATTATGGGAGCTCTGGGTGAAGTTAGGAGAAAAAATAAAACATATTCAGAAATGGTAATTCAATATCTATAAAATATGGTGAAATCATATTTCTCACAACACTTTAGCGTGCAATAGGTTTATGACTAGTTTTTCTACATGCTCAACTCAGAGAATCTAGATCAAAAATATCCACATTTTCATGAATTAAATGGATGAATAAAGAGCTAATACCTCCAAAATTGGATTTATAAGTCCATTTTCAGTCAAGTTCATATAAAATATTTCCAAAAAATTCCATCTGAGAGTTCTAGTTATTACGTCATTTCAAGTTGCCCTCAAGGTAAGAGCTTCTCGTAGTTAGCCAAATTTTAGTGAGGACACGTGTCAGCTCCACGAGCCTAGCATAAATTCGATGTCCCTTTTGTCCCCAAAAGCTAAGGGACATGAGGGATAAGAAAATTTTCTTAGCCACAATAATCCCTCTAGTCACACATAGAACCTCCCAGATCACCGGTTCAACTCTTAGGTGCTTACTAAAGCCAATCCCCTCACTTGCTCAAATTGTGACAAGTGTCGCATGGAGGTGTGATGTGGAAATTGATGAACCTTATGTCCCTTTTTTAAAATTGGAATGAAGGTACATGAAAATTATCTCGCAGTATCTTGAATCCCTCAGGTCATCCATGTGACCCTCTTTAGTGTAAATTTCCAGCCCCCAGGAGCTAGTGGAGCCAAATGCATAACTGTTGGATTACCTACCAAGTGTCGCATTGAGGTGTGACAATGTGAAAATTTATTTCCCTTTTGTCCTTTAATTTTTAAGGTACATAGTAGACAAGTAAAATGCATGCTAGCCCTAGATATGCCTCCTGGATCCTCATGCGACCATTTTCTAGCCCCTAAGTTGCTTCCAATACAGCGTTTTGGCTAAAGTACACAACTGTTGGATTTCTGCCAAGTGTCGCGCCAAGGCATGCAATGTGAAATTTTATTTCCCTTTACATCCCTTAATGATTAAGGTAAATCAAGGGAAACAATAAATTTCACCCCACCCTTGATGAGCATTTTTGAAATGCTTTAAAGCTGACATTCAGTTTTATTTCCCGTTGCTTCTTATTCAAAGCTCTGTACTTGTCATAGTTATGTTCATGCTTGCACGCAATTCACCATTAATTCTCCAAACCAGCTGTGCCATGGCCACCAAACAATCCACTCCATGAAAATTCACAAGTTTAAATGAATATATTGATTGAAAGAGTCAGAGAAATGAAGAATGAAGGAGAAAAGTGAAGAAATCCATCTGAAACCTCCATTGTCATGAGACAAAGATTCAAAGATATCTTTTAAACCGGTGTAGGAAATGAAGAGCCTTTTTTTGATGATTTATTATTTTTCAAAGGCCAAAAAAACATAACCTTCAAATCCCCCTTCAATATTACAAATCACTCATAGTGAAAAAATCTCCCTTTCGAATCAACGAAGACAAAAATTGGATTTCTCATCAAACAAACAATCGGTTTGAAGAGAAATTTCACCAATAGAACTAGAAATAAAAACCCACAAAAAAATTTGATTTTTGTCATGAACATAAAAGAAAACCAGACCTATAACTTTCAAACTCCATCAATGGCTTTTGTGTTCGAAGCTACCACTCAGGTCAAAATTTTGAAATTTTAAAATCTCACAAACTGATGATCAAGTAAGTCATAAGATTTCAGAGGGGTAATATTGGGTGAAAAAACCCATATCAGAAAAAAAATCATTTTGTCCATAGAAATCCTAACTACCTAGAATCTCATCTTTCTAAAAATAACAAGTCTTTTACATGGGGAGACTGACTATTTTAGGTAAGTCACCAATTAAAGAAATATGCAAAGCGAGGCAGGTGAACACATAAGAGTGCTATATCAGGAAAAAATCATCGAAGTGGTATCATCTTGGTCCAAAATTGACACTTACTAAAAATAGCAAGTGGTCTCACAAGAACCTATTAAAAATAGAAAAATGGTCCAAGAAGGTATGGGGAACACATGGAGAAGAAAGAAATTTGAATTTTCACATCCAGATCAAGGTTCGAAAGAGTCATATTTTCACGCTTATTAAGAATGGTAACTTGTCTCCTGGGCACTTACTAAAAATAGTAATTCATTCGAGAGGGTGAATTTCATAAAAGGGAGCATTATGAGAATTGAATATTCAAATTGGCAACTGTAGTTGGAGTTTAGAGAAGAATTTTCACACTTACTAAAAAATAGTAAGTTACTTTTTCCAGAAATAGTAAGTATCAAGAGACGACATGACTCAAGCTTATAGAATGGGCATTGTCACTAAATATTGCCTTCACTAAGATTCAATGACCATCTCCTGAATGTACTATCTTTGTCAGTGGGTCATAATATTTTCACAATAAGCATCTTTGGCAACTCTCATGGATCTTTCAGAACTCATCTCAAGAAATACCCTGGACAGTTTCTTTTAACACTCATTACATGGTTTGGGTTAGAGGTATATCATACATAGGGTGAAAGTTGTGGTCATTGGCAAAAAAATTCAATAATATTTTTAAAAACTAAATCAAAAGCATATGTGGGCCAATGTGAAAGAGTTTCTCAGGGTGTAAGGAGTTCAAAGATTCAGAGTTTCACTACATTTGGAGATTTACATCGACGAGGACCAATAGAATTCATCAGGAATGACGTCTCATCTTCTCTCTCTCTATCTCTCTCTCTCTCTCTCTCTCTCTCTCTCTCTCTTCTCTCCTCTCTTCCCTCCCAACATTCTCTCTCTTTAAATGTTTTAATTTCATGCATTGGGTTTTTACACTTTTTGGATGCCTGTAAGTGACTTTAGAAACATGATGCAAAGTTTAATTCACCTTGTTTTTATAAAAGGGACTTCATATTTGATAGGAATATGAACATCCAAAAGTAAAAATGTGACATATGAAAAGTCATCAAGAATATGAAGAGTCATTTCTCTTCTATAAATTGTAATGATCTCCTCATTTGAGGGTCTTCTTATACTTCTTAGTTCCAAGATCTTTTTTGTGAATTCATGAGAGAGAGATGCTTGTGCAAAGAACAAATATTTAGCAATTTTTTTCCATTCTCCTCTATTCTCAAATGTCTTCCATCCTCATACTATGTACAATTTCTGCTTGAGCATCAATACAAAAAAGATTTTATATCCTTTTTTGTCTAAGGGATTTATTGATACTTTGGGCTCATTAAATTCTAATTGGTCTTATTGTTGTTTTGCAGTATTGTCTCTTCCTAATTTCAATGCATGTGATGATACTTCTAACTGGTGTTTTCAAGACTCTGAGTTTCTACTTGCAGCATTAGTTCCCTTATCTAACATTCCCACTCCCTTTCCCGATCTCTTAGCAAATTCCTCTTTTACAGATATCTGCAAGATTTTTCTGTAGGGTCAGTGGAGTGCCCCTTGTTGGATCCCTAGTCGTAATTCCAACCAAGGATAAAACTCACCTCATTTTTGCATACATATATGGCATCTGTACTATTTAAATAGAGGAGCTTAGATTCCCAGAGCATTGGTAAGAAACCCACAAATTTTTGCTTGAAATTTTTCTTACCAATAGTTTTTGGCACCCACCATGGGGAAAATTTAGCAGCATCTGCACCCAAACTATGATCACAAGGTCCAAAAATACAAACAAAATAAAATATCCAAAGAAAACACAAAAAAATCAAGAAAAAGAAATTAACAAAAAATCCATTGCTAAAAGCACACTATTGATTTTTGTACATGACCTTTCACATTCCATAGTGTCCTTTCATATTCCCACTACAAGAGTTTTCAAAATATGTCTGAAAGGAGATGCATGATGTTGAATAGAATGAGAGGATTTATCAACCCCACTTTTGAGGGTTTTCAAAACTAGCAAGAATGAATCACAGAAAACCCTTACTATTTTTCTCAAGCCTCATCACCATCCAGGTCTTCAAGAATTTCACCTAGCAATCCCATCCAAACTTCTATTGATAATCCCCCTTCAAAATCTCTCATTTTTCAATCATCGTTGAGCATTGAGTTCCCAAAGGAAGAATAATTTGTAGAAGCAAAAGTTGAAGCAGAAAGACCTTAACCCATTATTCCATGGGGAATAAATACATGCCCCCTTTCTCTTGAACCCCTTCTTCATGACCTGCCAATAGGTTCCCACAAGAACTTTATGAAGTTCAAAGGAAATCCAGAACACATCATCCTGAAGAACACATAGTCACTTTCAGGACATCATGTTGGATTCTTTGAGTCGCACATAAAGACATTGTCGTAAGATTGTTCGTTGAATCTCTCCAAGAAAAAGTAGAAGAATGGTTCTATCTCTTATTTTCCATATCAATAACCCCTTGGAATGATATCAAAACCAAGTTTGAGGAAATATTTTAATCTACTGAGGATTATCAAGATCTCCTTATTCAATTGGCACAAATGAAGAAGGAAGAAAACTAAACTATGAGGGACTTCATGTCTCATTTCGATCGGTTACCCCACAAGATACCAGAAGAAGATTCACCATCATTGGAGGTAGGATTTTTACTACAAAGATTATAACCAAAGAAAATTGCAAAAGCACAAAGGATGGCCATCGAACTTGAAGATTATCTCATCCTTTATAGAAATATACAGAATCCCTTAAGGGGTAAGGCTCAATGTCCTAGAGATGAGAGAATGTATCCGTTGCTGTAAAATTTAGCAAATGAAATGGCATCGTTGAAGAGGGAATATTTTGAATGAATTTCTTCACAAAGAAACAATAGAACTTAGATTGCAGGAGCACCCTGAAGGCTTGCCTTAGAGGCCCCACCCATCAATGCAAGTTGTAGGATTTAATAAAATGAAGAAGGGATTGAACAAGAAAGTGAAAGTGGTAATTCTTAGAAGTTGATGAACTTGATAACGATACCCAAATTATATTCTATGAGTATTTTTGAGGTGATGAAGATGATGAAGAAGATGTACCCATTTTATCATGTGTGGTATTCACTCATTCTCAATCTAAGAAAAGATCACATCTGTTGATCAGAGAAAAAACTTAGTAGAACTCACACACAAATTCCGTGTGGGAGAATAGCACAGGAGCAAAGGAGTGAAGGTATAGGAAGGCGTCGCGCGTGGAGGTGTAGAGTCATACTTTCAGGACTTAGCTGATTTTAGAGATCACGGATATTTTTATAGGTTGGCGCGCGGAGCACACAAAGCAATGTCAAGACTTGCGCACCACTCTTCATGGAGATTTCAATGAGAATTTCAAATCACTCTTACATGGACATAAGCTAAGAATAGATCCACCACTATAGTTAACTATCAGCGATCTATAGATAGCATACTTGCATGTATGGCTATAGTTGTAAAAGTCACATGGCTATTATTAGCATGTGACCTATTTTGGTAGAGTTAATCTAGTGAAGGGATAGTCCCCCACCCTATATATATGTAATGAATTACTTATTAAGATATAGACAGGGACACATACTACTTTGAAGGGTTAGAGATGCATGAGTGCATGAGACTGGATAACTATAACAGATCCATGTGTGCATGTCTGGTATTGTATGAAGCTTTTGTACTATTGGTACGATGAATATATGAAGTTGACCAAGCAACAGTGTCTGATATGTTTGTCATTATATACTATTATTATCATGATGATTTATACTTAAGTTCTTATAAATCTGGTACAGTGTAACGATGTATAGATGGATTAGTTTCTAAATATATGTTTGTCATACTACTTCATCATACTACCATTCTGCTACAACAACCCTAAAGAGGGACCTAGTACCTTTGCGTGATTTGGGTGAGTGCTCATCCTAGGTTGAGTGATGTGCCAGTGCGACTAGGTGTTATCTAAGAATTCTAGGCTGCATCAACCTCCCTCCACTACTGCAAAGAAAAATAAGTTGATGATCCTCCTGTGGTGATGCCGCAAAACAAAATAATCAGTCAAGAATCTCCACTCCCACCTTGTATGTAGTCTGCATTGTAAAAACCTAATCCTATAATAAGCATGAGGTCACCCTCTATTCCAAGTAAGTCTTCCAATATTTCTTCTAGTTCTAAATCTAAATTTAATCCTATAGAATCTTGTGCTTCAAAAGTTTCTAGTGTGCCTTTAGAAATACCCTTCATTCCCCAAATATCAAACCCTACTTCCAAACCTATCCCAACTCCAAAATTAGTCCCTTCATCCCCCTTGTCTATATCTTTCCATTTTGACTTCGTATAATATGCTAACAAAGCCAAGGTTCTGATTACTGAAACTAAATATTTGTGGACTCACCCCAAACAATTCAAGAGATTTGTTCAATATATCAGGAGTGGTAGTTTAATACCCAATGCTATAACTCCTAGTTATAAAGTAATACTACCAAACCCACCGACACCTCCATCATAGAACATGCTTTCTTTGAGTACATCCAAGACTAATAAGGTTGAACCTTTTTACGTCTCCCTTCTCATTAGAGAATATGTATTGAACAACTACATAATAGAAGGTGGTGCGTATGACAATGTAATTCTTGTAAAGGTAACCAAGGATCTAAAACTCACGATGACTCCACCTCATGTATCTTGTTACTCCTTGGAGTCAAAATAGTTCCCACTTGTAGTGAAGTTCAAAGATGCACATGCAGCTCTCGCCAAATTTCTAGACAATAAGGTTTCAACGATGATTTTGGTAGCAGACATTCTGGCTTCATTTGGAATGTTTATAAGTAGGATTTTCTATCAGCAGTTGGGGGGTAAAATCCAAATGAATTTCTCTTCCGCAACCATCCTGGTTAAGGGAGACATGGAAATATTTCTTCCATATAATAAAATGAGGTACACAGTCCTAAAAGTAGGAAATCCTAAAGCTAACATTTTGTACCTAGAAAGCAGGAGGATGAATCTTTTCATAACACCTGAAGAAGAAGAGGATATTCCCATTTGGATAGGACCAAAAATTTCTTCCCAAAGGAGTATGGATATTGAAGAAGCATTGAGGAAATTTGAGTTCCAAGAGGATATACCTAATTTTTTGGATGATACCAACTAGGAAGAAGAGGAAATGGTTCTTGATGGTTTGCAAATGGAGAAACCAGTTTGTACGCTTATCCGTGAAGAAGAGATGTTCTCATTCCCATTTGGAGATGAATATGATTTCAATCATGTCATCCATGGAGGGACAATACTAACTTGTGATGAGCCTACAAAAGGTTCAAAAGAACAATCTTTGAGAGATATCTTAAAAGCTGCTGAAGAGATAGAATACCCTGAACTCGGTCTTGAACTCCTGATGCAAGCCATGAATCTACAAAACAAGTGTGAATATAATTTTGAAGCCTCAATCAGTTTGAAGGTTGGCCATGTTGAAATAAATCAAGATGAGAAATCACATGTCTCTCCAGAGCCAATAATTGAAGGATACAACGATGAAATGAAGGTATTTTCTTTCTCATTTGAAAAAGAAAACTCTTTCCATGATGAAAAATCTGAAATATATGGTGTTTAATTCATTGAAGGCAAAGATCCCCTTAAAAAATAATTAGTGGTATGCAATAAGTTTCAGGTTGACGAATTAATCCATTCGGATAGTTTCCTTGAGCTTAAAAATGAATATTCTTCAAGGACATACAAAGATGAGCTGCATAAAGTAACAAAAGAGATCTTTGTGCAAGAAATATTGGAGGCAGTAGAAGGTGTGGAAGACCCCGAGATAATTCTTGATCTCTTATCTCATTCTATGACTATACAAGACACGTATGAGGTTACTTCTGATCCTGCATTTAGTATTCAAACACCTCATAGTGAAAGGGAGAAAAAGGATGAATCCAAGGTTTATCATGCAAAAGAAGCCAATGAGTATAGACCTGGGAAAGAAAAATCCATAATATTCAAGCAATTTAAATGAAAATGAGCCATGAGGAAGTGATGGGATGCTCAATGAAGAATCAACTATGTGGATAAACATGGAATGCAACTGACACTATGAAAATTATTTCAAAAGGAATGAAGGCAATGGAATTTTTAAGAGAAGGCCTGAGCATCAAGAATCTTGTGTAGACTCACTCCTACCAAGCAAATAGGTAATCATGAAATAACCTAGTTTTCATAAATAGTTAAGGAGAGGAGGCTACTTTCTTGAACCATTCAATGGCTTCGGGGAACAACATTGTTCATTGTTTCCCACTAAGGGGTAACCTCTAAGAAGAGAAGAGTGCTATAGTGAAAGTAGGTTGTCCCCCACCTTGTACTATAGGTGATTTAGGTTTGTTTCAACTTTCCTATTTTTATGCATTTTTTCCTTTGTTGTGTTGTGTGTTTCCTTTTTGTTGTGTTTTTGTGTGTGTATCTCTCTCTCTCTCTCTCTCTCTCTCTCTCTCTCTCTCTCTCTCTCTCTCTCTCTCTCTCTCTCTCTCTCTCTCTCTCTCTCTCTCTCTCTCTCTCTCTCTCGTAAATTGTACATGACTCCGCAAGCCCAATAGATAAGGCACTCATCATTATATTGTAAAGCTGAGATTCTTGGATTCTTCATGACATGTCTTCACTATGATAATTCCATACCATGTCCCCAAGCCAAAGCTAGTTGTTGTCATGTAAATATGCAACAGGGAAATTAATAATTTTTTAGCATGATAACATTACTCCTGTGTCGAAACTTTCAAGTTTTACCCTTTCAAGGGACCCTAGGTATTCCCAGTCAGTCTGATGACCTCCCAGTTGATTGTTAAATTAGTCCTATAGATGAATTGTGAAATTCAAATCAACCCCACTAGGTTATTTTAGGATTTATTGAAGACTGTTATTTTTGTGCAGTGTTGGGAAGGGCTACCACTGGCCTTCCCAAGGTTGGCACAACCACCAGAAGCAGAACGAAGGAGAGAGATATGATATGGATATGAATTGAAGGTTTAAAAACATCATGGAATTTATTTTGGAGGATTCGGGAAATATTTTGTGGAGTTGGGGCAATTTCATCGAAAACAAGGTTCACAGGCTAGGCATTGCACATGGCCAAAAGAGCTACTGAAATTCGGGAAGTGATTTCAGGAGCTCTGAGTGGAGTTAGGAACAAAAAAACATCTTCGTAAAGGGAATTTTGATCTATACAAAATGGTGAAATCATATTTTTCACAACACTTTGGCGTAATAGAGTTATAACTACTTTTTTCCATGCCCAGTCAGGGATCTAGATTTAAAAAATCCACATTTTCAAGGCTTAAATGGAGGAATCAAGAGATGAAACCCCCACCATTGGATTCAGAAGGACATTTTTAGGAAATTCCGTATAAAATTTTTCTAAAACATTCCATCAAGAGTGTTTCAAGTTTCCCTCAAGGTAAGATTTCAGGAGTTAGTCAAAATTCAATGAGGACACTTGTCAGCTCCATGAGCCTAGTGCAATTTGGTGTCCCTTTCATCCCTTAAGAAAAGGGATAAAGGAATCAAAGAAATGGGCCCAGACCAAAGAATCCCTCTAGTGACATATAAAACCTCTCGGATCGCCAAGTCATCCCTCATGTGCTTGTCGAAGCCTATTCCCTCACTTGTTCAAATTGTGACAAGTGTTGCATGGAGACAAGATGTGCAAACTGATGTCCCTTATGTCCCTTTGGAAAAGGGACATGAGGGACATGAAAATGCACCCAACCCCTTTAATCCATCAAGTCATCCATGTTACCCCCTTCAGTGCAAATTTTCAGCCCTTAAGAGCTAGTGGAGCTAAATGCACAGCCATCGGATGCCCACCAAGTGTCGACTCTAGGGGCGACATGAAAATTCATGTCCCTTTCTTCCCTTAATTTTTGAGGGACATATGGGATAGGAAAATGCACCCAGCCCCAAGTATTCTTTTTGGTTCCTCATACGACCATTTTCCAGCCCCTAGGTGCTTCCAGCAAGCTTTTTAGCCAAAGTGCACAGCCATTGGATTTACACCAAGTGTCGCGCCGAGGTGCGATGTACAATTTTATGTCCCTTTCATCTATTAATTTTTAAGGGAAATCAAGGACACAAAATTTTTCCTGACCCCTAATGAGCATTTTTAAAATTATTAAAATATGACACTCAGCTTTATTTCCCATCGCTTTTTATTCAAAGCTTTATACCTGCCAATATTATGTTCATGCTTACACACAGTTCACCATTTCTTCTCCAAACTATATCCGTCATGGCCATGAAACCATCCACTCCATGAAAATTCATAGGTTTCAAAGAATATATTGATTGAAAGAGTTAGAGAAACAAAGAATGAAGGATAAAAGTGAAAAAATCCATCTGAAAACCTCCATTGCCACGAGATGAAGATTCAAAGATATCTTACAAACCGGTGGTTGAAACAAAGATTCATTTTTTAATTCTTTCTTCTTTTTCAAAGGCCATAAAAACATCAATTTCAAATTTCCCTTCAGTAGCACAAATCACTGATAGTGAATAAATCTACTTTTTGACTCAACAAATATAAAAATTGGATTTCCCTTCAAACCGGCAATCGTTTTGAAGAGAAATTTCACCAGTGGAACAAAAAATAAAAACCCACAACAAGAATATGATTTTCGTCATGAACAAAGAAGAAAAATATACCTAGAAATTTCAAGCTCCATAAAATGGCTGCCATATCCAAAGCTGTCATTAGGTCAAAATTTTGAAATTTAAATATCTCACAAACCGTTAATCAGGTAAGTCTAAGATTTCAAAGGGTGATATTGGGTAAAAAATCATATCAAAAAACTTTTTTCCATAGAGATCCAACCACCATAAGATCACTTTCTAAAAATAGTAGGTATTTAACATGGGAGACTGTTATTTCAGGAACTTCATCAACTAAAGATGATGCAAATGAGGCAGTGAACACAGAAGAGGTATCACAGGAAAAAATCATTGAAATGATCATCTCTATACAGAATTGACACTTACTAAAAATAGTAAGTGCTCTCACAAGCACTGATAAAAATAACAAACTGGTCTAGAAGGCATGGTGAACATAGGGAGAAATAGAAATTAGAGTTGTGATACCCGATTGAGGATCAAAGGTGTTGATTTTTCATAGTAAGTCATTCTAGATGGTGAATTTCATAAAACAAAGCATTCTTAGAGTTGAATATTCAAATTGGCATCTGCAATTAGAGTTCGAAGAAGAATTTTAACACTTACTAATAATAGTAAGTTTTTTTCCATAAATAGTAAGTGTCAAGAGATGACGGGACTCAATTTATAGAATGGGAGTTGCCACTAAATATTGCCTTCACTAAGATTCAATTCCCATCTTCTCAATGTACTTTCTTTATTAATGGGTTGTAACATTTTAACAAGAATTATCTTTGGCGTCTCTCATGGATCTTTCAGAACTCATCTCGAGAGACCCTGACAATTTCTTTTGATACTCATTACATGGTTTGGGTCACAGGTATATCAAACATAAGGTGAAAGTTGTGGTCATTGGAAAAAACATTCAATAGTGTTTCTTAACACTCAATCCAAAGCATCTATGGGCCAATTTGAAAGAGTTTCTCAGGGTGTAAGGAGTTTGAAGATTTAGAGCTTCAGTGCATTTAGAGCTTTCCATTGATGAGGACCAGTGGAATTCATCAAGAACAAAATATCCTCTTCTATTTCTCACTATCTCTTATCTTCCCTCCCAACATTTTCTCTCTTCAAATGTTCTAATTTCACATTGGGGTTTGCACTTTTTGATATTTCTTTAAGTGACTTTAGAAACATGATGTAAAGTTTAAGTCACCTTGTTTTTATAAAAGGGACTTAATATTTTATAGGAATATGAACAACCTAAATTCAAAATGTGAGATATGAAAAGTCACTGGGAAGATGAAAATTCTATTCTCTTCTATAAATTTTAATGAGCTCCTCATTTGAGGGTCTTCTTAGACTTCTCAGTTCTGATATTTTTTTGTGAATTCATGAGAGAGATATCCTTGTGAAAAGAGAAAAGAGTTAGAAAATTTCTTGCATTCTCCCATATTCTCAAATGTCTTCCATTCTCATACTATGTACAATGTTTTCTTGAGCATCAATACAAGAAGAAGGAGTTTCTAGCCTTTTTTACTAAGAGATTTATTGATACTTTGAGCTCATTAGATTGTAATTGGTCTTGTTGTTATTTGTACTATTCTTTATTCCTAATTCCAATGCATGTGATGAAACTTCTAATTAGTTTTTGCAATACTCTAAGTTTCTACTTGTAGCATTAGTTCCCTTATCTAACATTCCCACTCCCTTTCCCGCTCTCTTAGAAAATTCCTCTCTTGCAGATATCTGCAATATTTTTCCGCAGGGTCAGTGGAGTGCCTATATGCACCCAAAATTACATGTGCTACATTTTCAAAAAATGATTACAAATGTCCCCAATAATGATTCATGTTCTTTCAAAAGGTTTTCAAGTTCTTAAACCCATTCGAAGTGTATATGTGTAGCCTAGAAATCCTTACTTAGCTTTCACATGATTTTTTCTAGCTTCCCACTTCATTATGTGAATGTTTTGGCCTTTATTGTAAGGACCGCCACCCAGCCTAAGTGGTGGTTCTGAAACTACCACCCAAGTAGGGCGGCGGTATCTAGACCACTGCCCTACTCAAGGCATTGGCCCTGTGTGATTTTTCCAAAAATATTCATGCGTGATTTTAACACATGGGATTTCACTTAACTTGAATTCTAGGGCACGTTTGTGAACCAAAGTTCCTAAAAATAGTCTTGATTGCTTAGTATTCCTTCACTCTTCTTATTTTTAATAGATTTAATTAGTTTGAACTGCCTCTTCACCTAACGATTCAACACTCAAAGGATTCCTTGTGCATGAAGGCACATCCTAGCCAATTCCTATATATTCAATTCTTATATTCAACCAAATGGCTTGAGAATTTTGTGTATCTTGCATAGTATTGTTGTCACAATCCTGCTAGAAATTACATAGCCAAGCTCTGTTCACTTGTGTTATCTCTCTTCCACTTTCATTGCAAATAGATTGCCTTCAAGATTCCATTTCTCAAGCATCTTCTCTTGTTGTTGGCTTTACATTCCCAATTCCTTGTACTCATATGGACACACAAATAAAGAAAGGATAAACTGAGGGGACAAGTCATCAAATAGCTGGACTTACCTCTGTTCTGTGAATTCCAAGTTGGAGTTGTTGTTTTATTTCCTTCATTGCTGCAATTTATTATTATTAAATCATATCAAATGGAGTAGAAATCGATTTCCTTTTATTTACAAGTAACTAGTTAATTTCCAAGAGGGTTTAAATCATTAATAGCAACTCCTAATGATGGATCCTCTTCTTCGCATCCCTATGGATATAAAGGAGAGAATATCTGTAGGAGTTTGTCTATATATCATAAATCATTTGGAAAAATTTTTTTAAAGTTAGTTTAGTTTCAATACACTCAGCACAGGTAAATAACCACACCAAGTTATTTTTATTGTTTAATTTTAGTGTAGAAGTAGATTTGATTATATAGAATAAAATCCAATTGTTGTTTGCAATTACGATGTTTCAGCTTTGTTGTTTTGTTTAGATTAGTTACCCTTTGAGCAGTATCATATATTTAGTTTCATCTTAGTTAATTTACACACTGCAAACTAGTTCAACATTGAGATTTAGTTAGACAAACCATAGGGAATTTATGCTACTGATTCATAGCCTCTAAATCTTCCCTTTACCAACTCAGCTACTAGGAGATCACACTACTAGATCTTAGTCACTGATCCTCCTATAGTTATCCACACACATTCAACATCAGTTGCTCTAGCATGACCTCGGGGAGTCGAGTACAGTTGAAGGATGCATGTCAATTTTCATCCGTACAAATTGGTGAAGCCAACATGAAGGATTAATTCCTTATTTTTTCCTTTTCTTTCATTGTTATTACCTCACCTCTCCATTTCTTCCCCTATTTTGGTAGGTATTTTACACCATCTAAAATATGTCTGGAAGAGATTTTGGTGGGCCATTTGGCTTCGATAGATATTACACCAATGTTCAACCACAATAGTCCCCTTCTCTTTCGAGGTGGGGAAACAAGTACACAAGAAATGTTTAAACCTCCCCTAGTTACACTTCAAACCCCATTAGTTATGTAATGATGAAGGAGGTTGATTAATCGTTAAACATGTAATATGGTCAACCCAATTCAAACCATGTTGTTATCACAAAAGGAACAGATTCTTACCATAGAGTATTGTCAAGACCTCACATTTCCATGCAATCAACAAAATATGATATATTTGCACAAATAGCTAATCCTCTTCGTCAGATAGATGAGTCTTTAGATATAATGAAGGCTATAACCTCTGAGATTTCAAATGTCTATCCTAAGGTTTTTACTTTTGAGGAAGACAATCATTATAACACCAAACAATTCATGATAGGGTATCATGAGCTTGCTCAATCAAACCCTACGCCACAAGAACCCTAACAAGGGACTCAATCCTCTCCCAATGATATTATTTATACTTTAGTAGGGAGGATTAGATAAATAGAAAGTTCCCAGACTTCACAACCAACACATGAAGTAGGGCAGAACACAGGGTATCCAGTTGACAACAAATGATACATCCCTTCCAATGAGAAAACAACACAATATCTTGTACAACAAGGATATCCAGTTCATTCAAATCCAGGTGATCTTCTCACATGGTTAGACACACTAGGGATGGGTCCTCATCCTTCTCAAGATTATCCCTATGTAAGAGTTGGCCAGAAGTGGGTTCTTGAATGTTGCCACAACAGGAAATGTGATGTTCCCTTGTTTTATGCCCACTAGTCCATATCCTGGTGTTATCCCACCTTACATGCACATGTATTCAAAAACCCCCCCAGATGGACCCATATGCCATTCTCGCTCCCTACATTCCATATCAAGGGACCCCATACCTTCCCTTTAATGCTTATAATGCATCTTATTCAACTCCTTCTCCACCTCCTCGTCAAGGATCTTCAATGGTGGAATCTTACGCAATGGGTACATACGCTGAGTACTTAAAGGAGCCTCTTGACTTCACCATACATAATGTCATGCTTCCATGCCCATTTCTAGATCTTCCAAAATTTAAGGGAGATGAAGACCTGAATGCTCATATCAATGCCTACGCTATTGCTATCAGGTAATTGCTTCCTTGGGATGTTGTAGTGGCTAAGATATTTCCAAAGACTCTCGAAGGAATCGCATTGGATTAGTATTACCGTATTTTGAAATCTTCTATAAATTCCTTTAAACAACTTGTTTCTAAATTCATTAATGTATTTAACATGAACAAGTTTTTGCGTACAGGGATTAGGGAGTTCTTGCATATTAGATAGGAGAAAAAGAATTTGTTGCCTATTTCATCCAGAGATGCAGACAAGTTCTCTATTCCTCTGTAAGTGCATCCAACATGGAATAGATAAAATGTTTTGATATTTTCCTTCACTCACTCAATCGAGATACTAGGGAGGAATTCTAAATGTTTCCTTTCCACAATTATGAGGAAGTATGTGAAGGTGCACTTCAGATTCACTAAGCCGCTATAGATAGTGAGCGTAAGATCTATAGTCCCAATGGGAAATTTGTATCCCCAAATCAAAATAATTAAAATTATAAAAAAAAATGGTGCCAATAACCAAGGACCCTAAAGGTGTGAATCAAAATCATGGTGCTACCATGAATAGTGTTACTGATCAAGCCAAGAACACTAGTTTTCAAAACAACGGCAACAATATCAATAGAAAAAACTTGGGCTACCAAAGAGGCCCTAACATTTTGTCTTCTATAAAAATAGTTGATGTAAATCATTCACCACAAAATAAAAATCAAACCCAAGGCCCAAACCAGTATCAAAACTCTGGCCAAGGGGAAACGAATCATGGTTATAACAACAAATTTCAAAATTATAACTGAAGTTATAATCAGCAATAGCAAGATGCTTATCAAAGGCAAAGAGATTGTGACCCTAACCTATAATGTGGTTTACATAAGGTTAGAGGTCATGATGTTAGGAATTTCCATTATTTCAACAAGTTTTTGCAGAGAATTCCTAAAAACTAAAGGTAGCTCTTTGTAGACATGTTCCTAGAAAATCCTGAAACAAACCCGCAACCTAGTCATATCGGACCTGTCACACCTCAAAATACGAACCCTAAATTCCCTAGGGATTCCCAAGTGAATCCTCAAAATATAAACAAGGTTATTCCTATAGGGAAACAACTACCATGAAGCCTCAACCTCTAACAACTCTCAGGTTGCTCCTAACCTTTGTTCGAATGATAAAACAAAAATATTGGGATTAGTTGAGCTAGGGATTAAGCCTGAAATTAAGATAACAACTCAGACAAAGGAGTATGTTTCACAACCATTACCCACTCTTTCCTTCCAACAGGATGATGTTGAACACTAGTAGGATCCTATGATTTAATATTGGATTTGAACAAGACCCTTTCTCACATTTTGTTTCTATATTTGCTAAAGAATTCACCTACGAATCATTATGCATTGCTCAATGCACTAGATCTTGGCCATCTAATCCATGTTATGCCACATCATAACTCTCAAATAAATCATATTGAATTTGACATACATCCTCCATGATAGAATGATAGGGATACTGGGTTTATTTTTTATATATACAAGATGTCATCTGATGCTGAAATTGCCTGACGAGGTGAACCTACCTTATTTTTCCAAGTTTGGGTTTATAACAATTACATTAAGAGATCTATGATTGATAACGGGGATGATGTAAATTTGGTTCCCTTCTCTTTCTTGTAGAATTTGGGATATGGAGAGAAAAAAAATTCCTCTATAAGAAACAAGTTATGGGGGTATGACAGTCTTAAAGAAACCTTGATTAGAACCATAGTTCTTCCAATCACACTTGGTCCAAAAACCATCTTGATAGATTTTTACATTATCGAAAGGGAAACAAGTTATAACATGATCCTTGGGAGACCTTGGATTCATCGAATGAAGGATATCCCTTCTACCCTATTCTAGAAGATTAGATTCCTCCATTTGGGGAAGGTCTTCGTCACTCAAGGGGATCTAAAGCCCTTCGATATACACTTAGAAAATCTCAAGAGGAAGAAAGGAGTCCATTCAGAGTATGAACTTCCTATAAATTAATTTAAAAAACCACCTCCATCAAAAGAGCTAGTCCCAATCACACCAGGTGTGCCGAAGGTTGAATTCATTGACCCAAAAACATTTGAGGTGGAAAACACAGATAAGGGTAAATCAATATTTGTGGAAATAATGTCCACTAAAATCACAACATAAATTATGAAACTCTTATAGAGTGACAATATGATATTCCTCCCATTTTAACCATAGGGGATGAGTATTATTCTTGGTTTAGCATCTCTTCCCTATTATGACCTAGGTCTAGGTATGAAAAATGATAAAATTAATGAATGAAGAAGGGAAATTTGATATTGAAACGATGCCCATCAAAACCATCTATGAGGTTTGTTCTATTCTAAACCTTTTTTTCAACCCATGTGTGTATGAAACTAAGTTTTCCATATCCATGGGGCAAGGCCACATCATTCAGCAAGTATCACAAGTAAACACAACACTCTACATAGGAAACAAGGCCGAGAAACATAGTCATGCTCACCCACACACCATGTCTCAAGAATGTGACAAAGAGGTGCAAAAATGCCTCTTTTAGACAAATGATTTTAATGATTGGGCATATACACTTATGGGTAAGGGTTGTAAGTTTAAACCCCGAATGTTATGCCCTTGTCAAGAGAATGGAAGTTTTGAGGATCATGGTTCTCCACTGTGTAATTTTAGGGGTGAAGAATTCGATATCTGTCAATTTTCTTCACCTTTTCCATCATGACATGTCATTTCACCTACATTTCCATATGTACATTACTACATCCGCATTGCATTTTCATCTTCCATTTAATTTCATAAAATTTGTGATCAAGGGACTTATGTTTATAGCAATTACTAAAAACTTCTAAAAATATTAGAAAAACATTCAAATCATATCTCTTCAAATCTTCATGGTTTCATTAATTATTTCCAAATCATTTCATCAATCCAAGAAAGATAAGACAAAGCTTTGATAGTAACCATACCAATACCTGCATACTTGGTTATACTTATAATTTCTTCTATATTAGGTGTCTTTTCCTATAGTATTTTCTAGAAGCTTCATGGTGTCGCATCTATCCCATATACATATATTTGTAAATAAGAACATTCTAGACATTTTTCTTAGATAAATAAGTCAAATGAAAATCCATAGAAAAATTTTATTTGACACATTTCTTTTCCCTACCAACCTTCTGTGTTGAGCTTGCATCGCTTACTAGTGTAGGGTTGGGAAAGGAGAAAGTGCCCTTACTTGCATATGCCTTGTCCATTATGATGAGCCCATACTTCCTAATGGTAGCATGGGGAAAGGTATAAGGGGTCTCTTTGACAAACTTGAAAGTTAGAAATAGTTCATTCAAATGTTATGAAATCATAAATCAAAACAAAGTTAGATGTCCAAAATTCCAAAAGAGTTTAAAACCTCAAAACTAGATTTTTTCAACCAAGTGGCCATTTATGGATCTAAGTATAGATAAACTGGAAATCATTTCACATTTTAAACTATGAAGAAAACTTGAGTAGAATGAGGTTGTAGTGTCTCAATTTGGATTTTAATAATCCTTGTCTTTCTCTTGTCATTACCATTCAACAAATTTCTATAACTTGTGTTCCTTCTGGATCTTGGTGCTGAGCCCTCGCATCTTACTGGTTGTGTGGAGTTAGGAGTGGGGAAAGTTCTTTCACTCATCATCTCACTTTTTTCCACATTTTTCCAAAACAATATGAAGTATCAAAAGTTTCTTAGAGAAACTAAAGTTCAACATTACAATGTGATTGCATTATCATATATTAGCATTATAAAATAGAAAAAAAAATCATTCTATTAGCATTCATATCCACTGCATACATACTGAAAATCATATAAAAATGGAATTTCTAAACATCTAGAGTACACATGTGAAGTGAGCCAAGAGGAAGTCAACTCAACTACAATGAATTACCAAACCAAAAAGAAGAGTATGTATATATCATAATAAATAAATTTTGTGTACAATGTCAGCACACACTAGGCATGGTCAAAACACTCAGAATGAACCCAAAATATACAAAAAAAACATCATATATGCCTCAAAAAAAGGAGACTAAGCAATAAAGGAACTATGCCTGTCTGCCTCTTTGAGGCCCCTTATTACCGCTCTAGTTACAATTTTCTTATGATTTCTTCTCAAATTCATTCAAACAACAAAGGTCCAAGACTAACACAAAATATCATTCCTAAATCCATTCTAATTCAACCATAATTGCAAATTAAATTGTCACCATGGGCCCAGAGGCACAAAAATCACCAAATTGGTACGCACAAATGAATTGGAAAATGAGTTTGTTTTGATATATAGGTTGGAGCGATGGTGGAGTTATATTTCTATATTCCCGTACAGATGGTAATTCCTCTTATCATTTTAATTTAGCGTTTATTTTTTGATGTTTTATATATCTACACATGAGTCTTCTCTTCATTTACAGGTAGCAAGAGTTTGGACGATGATGTTTTGACACATGGGCATTTAAGGTATAGTTTCTAACTCCTTATTTTGGGAACGTCATACTCGGACTCTACGTTTTATGCATTTTCATGGCTAAGACACTTCTCCAATGGGGAAATATGTATGCACCCAAAATTACATGTGATGCATTATCGTAAAAGGGTTACAAAAGTCCCCAATTATTATTCATGTCCTTTCAGAAGGTGTTCAAGTTCATAAACCCATCCGCAGTGTATATTTATATCCTGGACATCCTTACTTATCTTTTCCACACTTTCCTCCAAGTTCTCACTTCATTATGTGCATGTTTTGGCCTTTAGTATCAGGATCGCCATGCTTCCTAAGTGGCGGTTCTGAAACTACCACCCAAGAAGGGAGGCAATCCCTAGACCACCACCTTGCATAGGGCAGGGGTCCTATGTGATTTTAGCACGCGTGATTTCACATAACTTGACTTCTAGGACACGTTTTTTGAATCAAATTGCCTAAAAATAGCCTTGATTGCTTAGTATTCCTTCTCTCTTCTATTTTTTAATATATTTAATTAGTTTGAACTACCTCTTCACCATATGATTTGACACTCCAAGGTTTCCTTGTGCATGAAGGCACATCCCAACCAATTCCTATATATTTAATGCTTGTATTCAAGAAAATGGCCTAATACTTTTATGTATCTTGTATAGTATTATTGCCGCAATCCTCCTAGAAATTACATAGCCAAGCTCTGTTCAGTTGTGTTATCTCTCTTCCACTTGCATTGCAACCAGACTGCATTCAAGATATCATTGCTCAAGCTCCTTCTCCTAGTGTTGCCTTTGCAATCCCAATTCCTTGGAATCATATGGACACATAGATAAATAAAGGATAAACTGAGGGGACAGGTCATCACACAGTTGGATTTACCTTTATTCTATGAATTTTAGGTTGGATTTGTTGTTTGATTCCTTAATTGCTACAATTTATTATTGTTACATCATATCAAATAGAATATAAATCAATTTCATTTCATTTACAAGTAATTAGTTAATTTCCAAGAGGGTTTAAATCATTAAGAGTAGCTCCCGGTGATGGATCCTCTTCTTCCCATCCCTGTGGATCTGAAGGAGAGAATATTTGTAGGAGGTTGTCTACATATCATAAATCATTTGGAAAATTTCTTGTTTTAAGTTATTTTAGTTTCAATACACTCATCAAATGTGAATAACCACATCGGGTTATTTTTCTTGTTTAGTTTTAGTGTAGAAGTAGATTTGATTATTTAGAATAAAAGCCAATTATTATTTATAATTATGATGTTTCAGTTTTTTTGTTTTATTTAGATTAGTTTCCCTTTCAGTAGTAGCATAGATTTAGGTTCATCTTAGTTAATTTGGACATTGGAAACTAGTTCAACATTGAGATTCAGTTAGATAAACCATAGGGAATTTACGTTACCCATTCATAGCCTCTAAATCTTCCCTTTTCCAACTCAACTACCAGGAGATCACACTACTAGATCTTAGTCACTTATCCTCATATAGTTAGCCACACACATTCAACATTGGTTAGTCTATCATGACCTCAGGGATTTGAGTGCGGTTTAAGGTTGCATGTCAATTTTCATCCATTTAGTGCCCATGTTGGATCATTGGCTGGAAGGCCAAGTAGGATAAAACTCACTTCACTCGTTTATGCATATACAGTAGCTGCATTGTTTAAGTAGAGGGACTTATATTCACATAGCATTGGAAAGGAACCCACCATTTTTTCCTTGACAAATTTTCTTTCCAACAAGATGTAACCACCACAATGGTCTTATCTTGTACCATAGATTTTATATAACCACCATGGAATTTCTATCATGCTTACCAGCAATAACGTAATCCACCGTGGCAATTTCATAACCAGTGCCTATATTAACCAACAGTTCTGTTACATTTACAACTTAATTTCAGCTCACATTTTCCATGCATGATTTTTTATCATTTTTTACTTATGCGTGTATTTTCACCTTCTTTTACACCCAATTCACTTCTTTTATCCCCTAACACTTAATTTTACTCCCTAAGTGATTCAATCCAATCTATAGATTTATTTTTGATCTTAACTTACGACTAAAAACACCTAGAGGTTGGCTACTAAAAAAATTTGTACACTCATTTGTTTCCCCCCATATATTTGAAGTTTTTTTTTCCAAATATTATTTTCTATTGTTGTGTTGTTGATACAAAGATAAAAACCAAGCCCAAAGGAGACTTCTTCCAATACTAATCACCTTGAGGATTGTGTATTGCTTTTTCTACCCAAAAAGAGAGCACAAAGACCTTCAGACCATACTTTTTCCTTCCCTTGAACCAGGCACACATTAGTTGTTTATTCCTCTTCCAAATTTCATCAAGCCCCTTCTTCTCCTTGATTCAATATGTCAACCAAAAAATGGTTGTAATGATCTCAAACGGAGTAATTTGCTGAGGGTACGAGCATAAAAGGTTCATATCATCCCCATTTCAATCACAAAAAGAGGTTTGATCTAAGCCAAGTATGTTTATTTACATAATTAAAATAGATTTACTTTCCTTTCTTCGGTAGTAATTATAAAATCATCAATAAAGGAAATAAAGAGGTTATATTAGATTTTTTGTGAATTCATGTTGGTAGATTAAAATTTTAAAATCCCCTTGCTCTAGACTTTTCCCATCTCTGGGATTAGACCCTAGGTTTATAATAGGAAAGTATTTTGTTTGTTAAATCTATAGTAGTTTAATTTCATATATTTGTTTGAAAAAACACAAAAAGATTAAAAAAAGAACATAGCTTCAATTGTCAAATTTAGGTTTTCATTAATTCATAGGTTGAGTTAAATTTGGTTTACAAAGTAAATCAAATTGAATTTAGATTATAGATCTTATTTTACAAAACTTTGTTTTCCAAATCAAATTTTAGATTAGTATATTTCAGTCAAACAACATAGAAGTTTTAGATCTGAAAACAATAGGCTCTTTAGGGATACTCTTGTTGTCATCTCTTTCCTTTGTAACACATTTCAACTTAATAAAAAAATCCTTAGCTTGTTGTTGTAGGTCACTTTCTTTCATACATTTATATAATTTTGTAAACCTCAAAAAATACCTAAAATAGTGTTTGTTTACATTCTTATTAAATCAAGTAATAGAATTGGAAAATTGGTTGTTAGAGTTCTTGTGCAAACATATGAAATTTGACCTCTAAGAGCTCCATTTCTAGCAGAAACTTGATTTTATTGCATCACATTCAAATTTTTTTCAAACAACTCCCATAAAACTTAAATCAAATAGACATGAACAACTTAAAACTTAAGTTAAATATACATGGATGACATCTTATAGACCCAAACAATCTCAAAAAACATCCACACTCGAGCTTGCAATAAATACAATACACAAGCATGTTATTTTAGGTACAAGAAAAATCATAATCCAAAGAATGATACTTGTTGATCTCCAAGACAATGAGTAATCAAACAAGATCACAGGACATCCCTAAGGATCTAGCTCTATTCTGGATTGACCTTAACATAAGCTTCATCATAGGATTCCTCTATCTTGTGCTCTTGATTATAGAAAACACTTTACAATTATTGTTTCCCCAAGTTTTGGTTGACTCTAAATAGCCAAATATTATCCATAAGAGTTAGAAACTTTCATTGCGTTCCCACTCTACTATAAAACCAAAATATCCATGACAATATCTTTTCTAAGCCTAGGCAAGATGTATTTTTCTCTTCACCATACCCCACACACACTATTCCACAATTGGTTGTTCTTGATGGTGAATCCTTACAATAAAAAAAACATATCCATCATCTTATCACACACTTGTTACCATTACACATCTAAGTCTTCTCATATTTTTCAACATTTTTCATTACTCTCTTTCACATGACCTTACCTGATCAGGGTCAACCTGCCTTGAATGACCATTTCACCCAAGAAGCAAAACTAAACATCCCACCTTTCACAAATCATGATATATAGCTAGGAATATGTGTCACTATTATTATTGACCATACCATCCACCGTGATCAAGTCCATAGTAGTATCGCTTCCCTCAATGAGAAGGTATTTCTCTCTCTAGAATACAAGTAGAGAGATTATTTTTTGACTTATTTTTACTCCCAAACCTTGAATCATACCATATTTTTAATATTCAAAACCCCAGTCTAATATCATTCCATCATCCTCTGCATCGAATACCTTTTCCCGTACTCATGAGGAATCAACTGCACACAAAAATCCCCTACGCTTTTTGGCATGTATAGTTGCCATATTTTTTCAGATGAGGACATGGAACACTTGCAATCCCCTAGATTTAAATTAATTATATATATGTGTTCATTGGGGCCTAGTAGATTCTCTTAGACACTTTCACCTAAAGTGTTGGAGCTTATGTGATTTAGAGGACATTCACTTTAGATGATGTGCATGGTATATTAGGGTTTCTAATAGAATGGGCACACATATATTGTAATGTGATGAAGATTAATGTTATAGGTGAGATCTAGCATAGTGGGCCATAAGGGTATACTAGTATTAGAAACACACCTTGATAGTTAGACTTAGAATAGTGTACAACTCGACCATTCTAAATTTTTTGAAGGATAGTAAAGGGATTGTTGTGGCATGGATTTTATGGAATAATTTAGATAGATGTACACCTATTTTTTGTCATGTTTTCATGTCATGAAACCTTATAGCTGGGAAAACATTGTAACTAGGGCATTGGGATATGGGTTTCATTAGCCCATGACCTTTAGAGGTTATAACTAGATATAGGTCCAAGTCACAATCGGTCATGGCGTCAATGATACTTTTATGGGATTGGATGTTTTGAATGGTTTATTTTGTATTTCCCAACAAGGGCACCACTATATGTAATAATAGATGCACCTAGGGTACAAAAGGGGGAGAAGAGGTTTATACTTAGAGCTTGAGTTAGATATCCAAGCATACATATGGTGAAGTGGAACAAGATTATAAGGAATTATTATGTATGAAATATGGGTACATGGTCGACATGGAAAACCACCATGTTGGCATAGGGCATTAATGAGATTACGTGTGTTTATTCTTGATGGAAAAAGCACCATGTAGTGTAGAGAGAACCAGGGTAGTTTGGGTTGCCCCATCCAATGCTAGCATTACCTCTACAACCTTATAGGATCATATTTTCTCGAAAGCCAAAATATAAGGTTGGAGGAGGACTAAATCCCATGGTCCAACCTTTGAGATTACAGTGGTAGAGATGTCAACTCCAAACACATGGAAGATAATAATAGATGAAACTATATGGAGGGATAAAGGCACACCCATAAGTGCATATTATAAAGGAAATCCCTTAGCAATATGCCCATCATAAGAGAATTCCCTAAAGGAGGATTGGTAGATATACATATTCCATTACTAACACAAGTATTGGAGATAAAGGAGACAATGTAATGGTTATTTATCGACCATAGATATTTACATCACATAGATCATAGCTAGGGACCCATAGAATAACATGATATGTTAGGAGTAGACCTTTGATGGTAGTGGTGTAGAGGAATAAATGGTAGTGTTTATTTATAAATATCCAACCAAAAATATTGACAACATGTTAGGTGGTAAAGTAAATGGGGAATTCATCAAGGACCAACTAGGACATCCAAGTATGAAAGGTGTAATAGAGTTATGTTAATAATATTTTTCCTTTCCTAGAGTGGATATACATGCTAGGAATAATGTGATGTAAGTTTTATTTTAGTTGTCTAATATGTGTTAAATGTTTTGTTTTACAATTATGTTGGATGTCGAGTGTCCCTCCTTGAGAAAGAGTTATCGTCATGAGATCTTGGATTGTGTCATCAATCAAATAAACATTACATTGATGTATGATCCATTAGATCCCATGGAAATATATCATGTTAAGTCTTTCAAGCCTATAGAAGAGGCATACGAAGATTTTCAAAGAAATAAGAAAACATTTTCACTCACAAATCAAGGAGATATGGATACAATGGTATAGATATAGATGTAGGAACCAAGTGCCTTAGAGGCTAAGAAGGAGGGTAGGAAAGTCGATACTAAAGTTATTAGTGAAATAAAAGAGACAGATACTATGTATATTACCACTCTATAAGTGTATGTTGTAAATATGAAAAGATATGTTTGGGGGTGCATTCTATAGAATTATCTTTAGCTCAATCCTCACAGGAATTTGAAAGAGGGTTCGAAACCCAAAACTTGAGGATCACAAGGGACACTGTGCACATCAACGAACGTATTAATGAAAACACAAAGAGATCTTGAGAGGAGTGGGGATCAACTGAATGTGCATGCAAGGATTCGAAACACGGGAAGAACCTCGTTATAATCCACAAATTTTATCTCAATCTCATAGATCCAAAGGGGTTACATATAAGATGTCTTAAGTAACCCCCATTGTTGTAATCATGACAACTTGAGTGGAGAGGGGGAGTTACATTCCCAAAATATAAGTGTAACTCCCAATGATGCATGTGATGCACTGACGCATAAGAGAATCTCATAATAACTCCTAAATTACATGTGGACCTATGATCTCACCTAAGTGAGATAACTCACCTGATGATGTGGAAAATAACTCACACCAACACCCCCCTTCATCATAACTTAGAATGAGATGGAAAGTCAACAATGAGAAATGGTTACCAGCACAAAGCTTGGTGAGGTACCCATGTACAAAAGAAGGGTCCCAAGGAGTGAAGGAAAAATAAGTGGGAAAAACATTCACCACAAGAGAACAACGCAATCTCTAATCTAAGAAAGATGTCAAAGATGGGTCTTGGCCATAGAAAAAACCTGAAAAGGTATTCATGTACAAAGGGGAAATATCTCAAAAAGAAGAAGAAGAGAGAAGAAGAGGGAGATGAGAGGGATGCAGAAAATGCCATGGATGGATCTAAACTTTGCATATCTATGAATTCTCCCATAAGAATGTCGATGATGAGATCCTCTACCTTTGGACTGAAGAAGATCCACCCACACCAAACTATATGCCTACCCTTAGGAAGGACATAAATGATGTGCTTGAAGTTCACCCATTCCACGAAGGAAACTAAAGGCAACAATATGAAGAACTCTGAGTCTTGTCCACAGAAGTGTGACATGTGTCTAGCAATGGATTGCCAAGGAACTGAAGGTAATTCCAAGTGTGTAGAAATGTTAAAGTGAAGAAGGGGAACACCCGCAGAAAGGATTTCCAAGTCATGTGAAGCAAATATAATAACTAACACAACAAAAAAGGGATCCACAAGAGAGGGTGGATCAATGAAGGTCTCTAGAAAATTGGACGTGATAAGAGTCCCAAAAGGGGCAGTCCCAACAGTGGAGAAGATGAACTCCTCTAAGGCACCTATAGATGGATGAGAAACTTGTAGTGCATCACAAGTGGACTCTGTGAAAAAATGAAAAAGTTCAGGTAGATACTCATCCCAATGAGGGGGCTTAAAAAAGAGTAGAGTGATGTCAGACATGTATAATTCATCTAATGAAGGTAGAGGAGTGAAAGGGTCCTCACACGTTAGAAGTGGAAAGGAGGCTGGTGCAATGAATGTATGAAGCTAAGTAGGAGATTGATCAATGTCTGATGAGATGGGAGGGGTGGAAAAACTCTCTAGAATAGTAAGAGAAAGAGGAGAGAAGTCTTATGTAGTACTATTGACATCAAAACTAGGTGCAAAATCCTCGTCATCAGAAGTAGAATCAAAAAATTCTAATTCAGTATAACTGCCATCACACGAAGAAGAAGAGGAGACCACTGGATCAATAGCGGAAAAAATGGTGGCATTATGTGAAGGGTCTTCATAAAGGGACTGAAATATGCTCCAGCTATGGTGGGGAGGATCTGAGTCTGCCACGTGAAAGTGGAGAGTTCTGGATACATGAATCATCAAGTGACCAAAAACATGGTTGTAAGTGTCAAGAAATTCCTCAACATGATGATGATCAATGGTTGCAGGAACTGGCCCAACCAAGAAGTGTGAAAGACCCTTGTGGGTGAAGTAACATTCCATGGAAGCACACCATGTTGAATAGTTCTCTCTCCTAATAAGTAGTGGCAGTGGCTGTAAGGTGATCCTACAACGCTCAAGTCTAGAAAGAGCACCCTCCATGATGTAAAAGCAAGAAGTGCAAGGTACACAAGAAGATGAGTGTAAGAATTCAAGACATCAGACTCAGTCAATAATGCATCTAAAAGCGACACACCACCCAATAGAAGAGCTATGGTAACCCCCCTTATCTGTGGCATTGGATAGTGCATGACTACAATAAGGTGTGCTCATATAATGTCAGATAGTTGACCACTCACCTTGCAGTAGGTGATAATTCACACAAAAGTGGAGGCCATAATGGAGTCCTATGTTAGAAGAAGAGGGACACATGCAATCAAGAACAAAGTGCGTAAGTGAAAAGGTACAACACTACACAATGTGATAAAAATGGTGTCTCACAATGCAAAAGAGAAGGCCCTCTTGCATCAAGGTTATGGCGGATGTGTCCTTTAGCCACAGGAAAAGAAGATTGCAATAATGGCGAGCCAAAAAATGGCATGGGAAGCCTAGTAACCCTATATAAGCACCCCAGAAAAATACTCCCCCTGTATACGCACGTGAAAAATAGGTACCCCCCTTTTGCGAGTGATTTTTTTTATAAAAAAAATTCTACTTATACAATGTTCACATAGGTGAAAAAGTGAAAAAAAGACACAAAAAAAATCTAAAGGGGAGAAAGAGGTGAAAGGAGCACCCAAATTGATGCAAAAGCGCCAACTCGGTGAGCTACAAGCTGAGTTGGTAGCAAGGTGTTGTGAGTGAAGAGCGAGTTGGTCTAGTATCAACTCGGGCGGTTCAGTTGGAGAGCATGCCGAGTAGGTGGGTGGATCGTGGATGTTCAAAGTAGATTGGATGATTCCATGGTGGGTTGGATGAAGTGCCAAGTGTAAGGCCAAACTGAACCATTAAATCGGTAAGGTCGAGTTGTATAGGATAGGTGTCGAGTGATCCATGTGGGAAGTGAGCCATGAATAGTACATAAGGGTCGTTAAAACACCCAAGGTAACAGTCAAGTCAGAAGAGTAAAAATTGGTAGCTCTAAGGGAGCTAGAGAACTAAATGAACCAATGAGCGAGCTATCAGGGTCCCCAGTTGGTCACTAGAAGACGAGTGGATCTTGAGCCAAATGAAGGATGGCTTGGGAGTTGAATTCCATGAATCCAATACATATAATAGTGAGAAGGTGGTTGCAGTAGTAGAGACGCTCAGTCCAAGGTTAGAGCCACAAGCGAGAACATAGAAATGCCAATAGAAATGCCAACTAGTAGGAACAATCCTCCAACCAAACCAGTATGCAGAAGCAACAACATGGGAGCACGACCAAGTGGAACAAGTCGAAGCACTAACAATGCAGGGAAGGTTTGAACCAAGCATGAGTTGGAGATAAACACATCCACATAGGACAAAACTATTAGAACTCAAGTCGTAAGGAAAGGAATATTGGTTAACAATGAAAAAATTTGCAAGGTTGGAACAGTGAAGGAAAGAAGGAGCCAACAAATAGCATAAGCACGTGGGCTAAGGCTTCAAACATAAACCCAATGCAAAACTTGAGAGGGCAAAGACCATGCACGACCGAGATTTTGTAGAAATACGGTGAGAAGGATGAATGAAATAAGGGTTGAGAAAAGGATGAGATGGAGCCAACTCAATTTCTAGCTTGGCAAGATGGGTTCCTAGCTAGGCCAAAATAACAACACTTCAATCCTAAAAAACTCGAAACCGTCACTTCAAAACCTGACTGCACCTTGAAACCTGTAAACTAAGACTACAATATTCCTTTAAACATGCATGCAAAACCTAGAAATCCACGAGCACGAAAAAACCTGAACAAGGTAATGAAGCTCAAATAAGTGCACAAAATGCATGAACGAAATAACCATTACTACACATGCAATGATAATTGTAGATCACACCAAAAGCCAGAAAATACACAAAAACCACCAAGGAGTGCATGGATCCACAAGATCCACTCTAATACCATGAAATAGGGTTTAAAACTCGAAACATGAGGATTATGAGGGATGATGTGCACATCAATTAATGTGTGAATGACAACATGACGATATCTCAGGAGGAGTGAGCATCAACCGAATGTGCATGTAAGGATTCAAAACATGGTTAGAACCTCATTATAATCCACAAAGTATCTCTCTCAATCTCATAGATCTAAAGGGGTGTACATATAGAAGGTGTTGAGTAACCCCCAGTACTGCAATCTTGACAACTCAAGTGGAGAGTGGGAGTTACATTCTCAGAATAGAAGCATAAATCCCAATTATGCATGTGGTGCACTAACATGTAAGAGAATATCATAATGACTCCTAAATGACACATGGACCTACGATCTCACCTAAGTGATATGACTCACCTGATGATGCGGAAAATAACTCACACCAACAAAATTTTCCTCTTATAGTATTACACCTCCTCCTCCTATGGGTGAAGATGATTTCTGAGAGGGAAACTTATATAGATATTATGATGTACTTGTATGAGAAACTAGATATGTATTACATATTTTTATATTTTACAAACATTAAGATGACAACTTGATCTACTTCTATGCATATTTTGAGTGCTTTTTCAGACCATTTACACATGGAAGAAATGGGAGATCCTGGAAGGGTGATAAGACTATGCCATAAGGATAATGTAGCAAATAAATTGGGTCGTAAATAGGGAGTTAGATCTTAGAGAGGATAAAAGGAACATTGTGAGAGGAATCCAATATAACATGATTGAAGATGGGAAAATAGGAATGATGATATAAAGTGAGAACATGAACCAGGGAAATTAGGGTCACTCAAAATTTAAAAAAGGTGATTTTGAAAAAAAAAATCATAATATGCAATTAGATTCGTTATGAAAGAATGGTCCCAACAATTATAGAATAAAAATTAGAGTTACAATTGAAAAGATATTTTGCTTTTAGAAAAATTAGATACAACTTAAGAAGGTTTCAAATTTTGGTTAGAAACCTATAGATAGTAGGTCAACCTATTCATTTTTCACTTTTTTGACTATGGATTTTAAGATTTTGAAGGTCTAAGCTATATGATTTTGATTAACAAAAATAAGAATATTCCTAGATGGCTTAAGAGAATATCTAGGGTATTAATGTTAATCTAAATAGGAGGAGTAAAAATTTGTAGCAAATAAACTAAAACACTACCAAGATAGTATGAAATAAATATAAATAAACTATTCTAAGTAAAATAAAACCCTAATATGCACGAGGAAGAAAGGAAATGACTTATCTGATTGATGGTGATTGTTGCAGGTTGTTATAGATCTAGAACTGAAACTCGACAGTGCAGACAAACACTCAGGGGCCCTGCAAAGGGAAGATTTGGGTTGTATGATATGACATGGGCACCTGGGAGTGTACTTGGGTGCCCTAGGGTGCCCTAGTCTATGTTCTAGGTGCTCAGAATATTGCAAATGCTCAAAATCTAAATCTAGTATGGTCGCTAAATATCTTCAAAAGTTTCATGTATGCCACGTTGGATTCTTCGGATGAACTAGAGAATGTCTCACAATGCAAGGAGAAGTATCCAACCCTATAAAAATAAAAGATACATATGAATGGGTCATACTGACCTCACCCACCAAACTAGTGGACTTATCACATAACATTACACTACATTACAGAATTTGATGTAGTTTTGGTGTGTGTGTGTGTGTGTGTGTTGTGCCCTAGGTGCTCTCATGTCAATCGTACTTTATGAAGTAGCAAGTAGTAGTAACTATAGAAATGTAAGTAACATGTGTGCATGGAATAGAATAGAATCCGTCCTCATATGAAGTGTGTGTGATGTAGATCTCCTAGATTGAATTCATGGCACTATGTAGATGTAAGCGATGTGATGGATGAAGCCCTTGATGGGATGATAGTAGTGATAAGATGCAATGACCTAGGACCCTCATTATGCTCTTATAACTTTATATTTATAGGGATCTCAAGCTTAATTTTGTAATTAATCTTGAAAAGGCCGACTGAGAAAAATATAAGGATGACCAACATCTATAAGTAACCCAAAAATAAGCCAAAGAGGTTGTGCATAGACCGGGGCACCTAGAATGGGACCAGGGCACCTTGGGGTGCCCCAGTATAGGCTTGGGCACCTTGATTTCAAGATAGAATGTCGAAAAGGTCATGAAATGGGTTTATAGGTATTGGGACATATGCGGGAAAGATGAAACAAAAGATAAGAAAAAAGTGTCCAAAAGGTGGGATTAATTAATACTTTGTACACTTGAGAACCTTCTAAATAGTAGTATAAGGTCAATCTAAATATTGTCTAATGTAAAATATTTGTGTCTACGGATTTACATAAAACCAAATTCTAGCCAGAATGCAAGGAGGAAATATTGTTGGACAAAAAAAGGCTAAGAAGGGTGTGCTAAGGTAGATCCATTAATAGATTGTATTAAATTGGAAAAGGGTATATAGGTAAAAAATAAAAAAGTAATTCTAGGGGAAAATTTGGGTAGTCAAACTTTTCCCAAAGAGGAGTCAAAAAATAGGTGTCAAAAAACTCTAGGTGGGTTTAAGAGAATTTTTCATTTAGAGGTCATTAAGTTAGGATTTTACATTTTTAGATGTTAAAAGGGTGTGGTGTAGACACTCAAATTTGGCAATTCACTCTTTGACACTACTAGTTTTAACAATACACTCTTACTAAGATAAATATAACCTTCCCTTTCCCACTTAGCATATTTTGAGGTATATTGGTTATCTTTTTTAGCGTTGCACACCTATATTTCATCAAATTATGATAACACAATGCAGAAAATCCATAGATAAACATCAAATAACAAGTTCCAAACTTCATATTGCACGTTTTCCTTCCCTATTCAAGGTCGTATAATTTGGTTGGGATAGATATTCAGTCTTAGATGGCTTGTACGGTCTTTGACCGACATGTCCTCCAATTTTTTACTTCAAATTCATATTCTTCATTGGGTTTTATAATACTTTTTGGTCATCCGTTCTTATATAAATCATCTATGAAACCTTACATAAGAAACTAAACACCACTACATTTGCTAACATGGAAATCCTAGGGCACTACATTGATACACTCACTTCCAACACTTACAAAAATGCGCCTAAGGCTCCCTAAGTCTCATAATAGCACACCTACAATCATTAAGGAAGAAATATATATAGGTTTGAAGCTTCGTACTAGGTCAAGACATCAATATCTCTCTTCTACAAGCACTCAAACATCCATTTCCCAAATATCTTAGCAAGATCTAGCTTAAAATAAGCATTATCAAAGGTGGTTATCAAATATAGTTGCATCCATTCAAATATCACATGTTAGGTGAAGAATGACATGTGATTTGAGGCCTCTTCAGAGTATTTATAATGTAAGTAGTGCACAAGAGTATCCACAACCAAACTAATGTTTTTTTCATTACTTCACATCCATAATTAAGGTTCAATTTCATGTTTAGATATTCAGAGAGCTTCACAACATGACCGATAACTAGGGTTTGATAGTGACAAATAAATCTAGGAAACCAGCATTGTTGAGAAGATATAACACCAGAAACCACGTAATTCCAAGACCATACAGTAGAGTAAAGATCATAAAAATACTCTTGGTAGAGTTGTAATGTCCCACCCTAGGTCAATTTCCAATTAGTCTCTAGAATAAAGCATAATCAGGTTTAGATCTTCATCTTCTAGCAATGCATCCTCTCATAAGCATTTTTAATTAGCTAAGTGCACTCATTCCTTTATATTTTCAAGTTTGCATCTTATTTATCATATCAATTACAAGTATAAAAATCTTATTCTAATTTTAATAATTAATATAGAAGTTAATTACTCAGAATAATAAATTTTTACTATCCATTACATACTTTAGTGTACTAATTCATTAAAATCATTAGATTTCACATAAATCCAATTAAGGTGTAAACATATTAGTAAACATAATAAACTCTCACACTACTTCAATCTCTTGGAATTTATACACATAATCATGCATTTCACACTAATCCTTTATATCGATACATTACTCTACCCATCATTATTAGTTCTATCACTACCATGACTTCATTCTTAGTTGTTGCTACCCTTAGTTATGATGTGTTATATCCAGGTCTTCCTTGGATACATGCTCCTATGGATATTACTTCTTTCATCCACTTATGTGTCAAGTTTATCCATAACCAATAGTTGTCACCATTATAGGAATTCCTTTTTAGGATCCTTCTCCTAGTTTACCTCTTCATTCTACTACAGTTCCTATTCCTACACCTAATGCATCTACGAATGGGTATTTGGTTTTGCACAATTTACCTCATATCTCTATCCCACCTAGGTTTCTCCCTAGGCATATGATCTTACCCACTACCTCTCATAGCTCTAGCTCTCCTAATATTCCTTTATTTGCACACATTGTTTCTCATGGATCTAGGTCTCATGATATGCCTTTGCTTACACATATTTCTTCTCATATATCTATCCCTATTAGCTCTCCTAACATGCCTTTAGTTGTGTACACTACCTCCCAAGGATTTCACTCTTCCAAGTATTATGATAGTCTTTTGGCTTCCCACATTGCTTCTTGTGGCTCCTCCACTCACATGGTTGTATGTAGATCCTCTTTTGTACATGCTCTCTCCCAAGTTTCCCAAAGGACTTAAATTTTCCATGGTATGCCTAAGATTACTTTCTCTTCTATCCCTCCATATAGGTCTTCTACTTACTATATATCGTATTCATCCCTTGGGCCCTCTTTTTCAACCATTGCCAATATGATACCTCTTGCATTTGAGTCATCTCCTTACACACAATCGAGTCTTGCAAATCCATTATCAACTACTCTAACTCCTCTATAGGCTCTCACTAGATATCTCAATGCTACCCTTCTTTCATGTACATAGATAAGCACTTCGAAAATACAATGAAATTAACATAATATTAAAATACAAAAAACATTCAAATATTTACAAAATAAAAAATTAGAACCTAAACACTTCACTTGAGTTTTTAGTACTTTAAATTATACATGTTATTTGTCACATTGGTTTTATAAATAGAATGATTATTTACTATTTACACACATGCGTTCATGAGGAATTTTGAGCATTAAATGTATGTCATACAAAAAGTTTTAAATGATGATAGGTTGTGGTCTACCCCTTTACCTAGACCTCTCATACATCTACAAGCATCCATTTTTAATACATCTAAGTGTTATTATTTTATTATAGGTTTTTATCACTTCCTCATTATGCTTGATTACATATATTGTGTACATGTTGTCTTTTGAGTTAACAGAACTAACACGTGTGTCTTTTATAGAATTTTAATCTCTTGTTTCACATGTTTTCACATATATTGGATACTTTATCATATTATCATGTTTTTAACACTTTTGTTTCATGTGTACTTTCTTGTGTGTGTGTGTGTGTGTGTGTGTGTGTGTGTGTGTGTGTGTGTGTGTGTGTGTGTGTGTGTGTGTGTGTTTGTGTGTGTGTGTGTGTGTGTGTGTGTGTGTGTGTGTGTGTGTGTGTGTGTGTGTGTGTGTGTGTGTGTGTGTGTGTGTGTTTTTGTGTGTGTGTGTGTGTGTGTGTGTGTTTGTATGTGTGTATTATTGTTTTCTTGTTTCCATTGCTTGTGGCATATGTGCCTTTATTTTCAAACAACAATATGGGTGCTCCATGTTTTAGGATTTGTTCCTATATTATTTGATCTTGTTATCTCTTATTTTCAAGCCTACGGTCCTTGATTGTCTTGTGACACCATGGGTGTCTCATGTTTGCAACGTTGCATCTTTTATGTGACATTGTTTGCATACTTGTTGTATATGATTTCACTATTGTTTTACATGTCTCTTCCTATATCAATTTGTACTACAAATTTTATCATCTATAATGGTTTTATATATTATTATCATTACTTTTTTGTGTGTGTCATGCCTTCCATCATACAAAAATACATTCCATTTTACCATTATAATTTCTTCAAGGTGGCAACCTCTTCAACAATCTACACCCTCCTACATCTTCTCAGACATATAGTGCATAGGAAAACATATTTATTTTGATCTAAGTGCTCGACGTGGTTTTCACACATGCCTCAAAAGAGGGGGAATCCATCCTAGTATATTTGACACTTATAGTAAATATGAGCATAATTATGGGGTAAAATATAGGTACAAACATGGTACAGGTACTTAGAAATTTATTAAAACTTAGAAATTTAGAAAAATATGCACATGTTCATAACCATATATATTGTTCAAGACTGTATGTATAGTCTTTGCCCTACCACAAATTTTTCCTAGGGACAATTACATCAAATTTCACAGTAGTTTCAGATTTTCAGCTACAATTTTAGGTTTTTAGCACAATTTTAGACTCAATTAAAACTAGTACATAGGGTTATGAAGTACTTCAATACTTCACCACAAAATTCAATTTCTATTTTAGTTTTAGGAATCCTGGGGCCATAAGTCTCGTTCCTCCCTCAACATTCTAGTACATTTTAGTTTCTATTCAATTGTGTAGTACATGGGAAGGGCATGAGCGAACTCATTCAATATTCTACTATGTGTCCTTATTTATAGAATCGGGCCTAGATCCATCCATATTTGTGTAGTATATGGGGTTATAGAAGGTATCAAAAAGGATAAGTTCTTCGTAGGCAAACTTTATTTTCCTCTCACACTCAAAGGGGAAGATATCAGAGTTGTTGCAAAGCTTTGATACTCCTTCATTAGTAGGGTATTTAGACACTTCATTATTATTCTATCCCCAACATTCCATGATGGGTTAAATGTAATTAAAACTCTTCTTTTTCTCAATACAATTAGGGATTGATCTCCCCTAATCTTTTGGTAAATTTAGCAAAGCAAATATTCAAGCATAAGAAAAGCATGGAAGTTTTATCCCTCCATAAATAATAAGGTGTATTCCTTCTTTTTTTACATCTCTTTAATTTCATTCTCATGAAAATTAAAATATTTCATGTTACACTTTAGATTTGAGTTAAAGTTCAGTTCTTTATCATGTACATTGAGTACACTCTGTGTTGCAGGTTTCATCATGGAGCATTTCAACACCAAGAAAAACAAGGATTCTAAAAAACAAACTCTAAGTGAATATACATTGTGTCTACACATTCAAGTATCTTTTCCTTTAAGCATGTCATTTCATTTCATACTTAAAGGAGGTAAAATGTATAAATTCAAATTTGGAAATTCACTCTTTCACACTACTAATTTTGACAAAGCAATCTTGCTACGATAAATGTAACCTTCTCATTCCCATTTAGCACATTATGAGGTATATTTTTAGTTTGTTTACCCTTGTACATTGAAATTTCATTAAATTATGAAAAAACAATGCATAAAATCCATATACATACATCAAGAAACAAGTTCTAAATATCATATTACATGTTTTCCTTCCTTGGTTAAGGTCATATAGCTTAATCGGGATAGTATATCCATTCAAGGCCAAATTTTATGGTCTTGACCGACATGTCCTACCACTTTAATTTCAAATTCATGTCCTTTTTTGGGTCTTATAATCCCTTTGGGTTGGCCTTTCTTAGATAAATCATCTAGGGAACCCTATATAAGCAAGTAAACACTACCTCATTCGCTAATCTAGAAATCATAGGGTAGTACATTGATACACTCACTTCCAACACTTCAAAAAAGAACCCAATGCTCCCTAAACCTCACAATAGCACACCTCCAATCATTAGGGCATAAATCCCTTTAGATATTAAGTTTATTACTAGGTTAAGACATAATTCTCTCTCTTCTACAAGCACTCAAACATCCCTTTCTCAAGTCTCTTAGCAAGAGACAACTCAACTCAAGAATTTTCAATGGTGGTTATCAAATATAATTTCATCCATTCAAATATCCCATGTTAAGAGGAAAATGATGGGTGGTTTGAGGCCATTCTGGAGTAATTCCAATGTTGATGGTGGACGGGGGTTCCCATAACCTAAATATTTTTTAATTTACAGGAATTCACATTCATAGCTAGGTTTTGAGATCATGCTCATAATATTCAAATAACTTTGAAAAATGGCAGACAACTAGGGTTTTCCATCGAAATATATTTCTAGGTAACTAACATTGTTGATAATTTACAGATCCAAAAACCAAGTAGGTCCAAGACCGTACATTAGGATCAAGACTATACAAATGGTCATGAAAAATTTGTGCGGTCGTGCCCCAGGTCAATTTCTAGTTACATTCTCTAGAGTGAAACATCACTCAGGTTTATATCTTCCCATTCCAAAAATTCATCCTCCTGGGATCTCCTAGAATCATTTATAATCAGCTAAGTGAACTAATTCCTTTGTGTTTTCAAGTTTATATCTTATTTGAAATATTAGTTACAAGTATAAAAGTGATAATTTGATTTTGGTAATTAATGTTGAAAGTTAATTAATAAAAATAATCACATATTACTAACCCTTATATCCTTTAGTGTACTAATTCACAAAAATCATTAGATTTCACATAAATTTAATTAGGGTGTAAACATGTGGGGCCTTCCATAGAATGTCATCAGCCTTGTTGGGTCAACAAATCATAGAGTGACCAATGTTGTTTGTTTTCCTTGACATGGCCATGAAACTTTACAAAAAGGTTGATGTAATTAAGAGAGATTATAGACACAAAATCACGTAATTGATATTTACATCATGCCTCTAAGTATGTAATTATATGCATGATTCCTAATAAAGAAAACTAGACATTAACAACACTTATTTTGATTTTACATTGTTTTATCCTTTTTATTCTTATATCATTTACATTTCTAGAAATGCCACTTTACTTTTGGACATTGGAAAGCATGTGACCCAACTCTATATTTCCTATTTTATCCTTTGAGAATTTGGAACACTACCACCCATCAGGAACAAGAATGCCTAGGCATTATTGTCCCGTTTGGGTGTTTTTTTCCTTTAACCTCCTTTTCTTGATTTTGAAATGCCACATCGACTATTATCTTTTCTAATACCTTTCTTATTAGTTTGGATTGGCTTTTTTAGTTATTAATGATAAAAATAAAAATGAGGGAATCATATATATACATGACTTATTATTATTATTATGGGTTGGGAAATTTGGGGTATTACTTCCTATCTACTACTTGGGCAAGGAGAAACATTCAAGGATTAAATTTGGGTTTCATCATTCACTAAATAAGAGGGATTATTTTTGAATTTCATCTCACACATTCATCTTGGGGTAAAAGTAGTTGTATCCCACTATCTTTGTGTGACTGACATGAGGTAAACCTAGCTTCAAGAGACACTATCTTTATCACACACACATACTAGAATTACATAGAATATAAAATATAGTGCAATGCTCAATGACAATCACATTGGGGTGACTACCGAGGTCAATCTGACTCAAGAATATGCATTATTTATTTCATCTAATTTTTTCTTGAGCCTTGTGTAGGTATATAGGGTTTGTTTTGTAGGTACAGGTGAACCCTACAAAAAATATAGACTGACAAAGATTGAAAGGAAAAAGATATGATCAGACCATAAAAATATCAAATCCAAAGAATTTTCTAGGATACTAACACCCAGTACAAACACTAGCATCTAGGGTGGTCCTATCCTTATTTGGGTGATTCTATCTGAAGGAGTTTTAGATCACAATTTTCAAAATTAAGCATACTCAGTCCAAAATAAGCATGTTCCACCAAGTTCTTAGTTTAGAATCAGCCCAAATCTCCATATACAAGCTAATTCATTCTTATTTCACTATTAATTACACTTGTTTGTATTTTTACATAATAGATATTTCTTATTACGACTACATATATTTAATCTCAGTCCTCTGACAAATATTTAATTTTATTAAATTGTTTGGTGAACCTGACACTTACATGCTCTTTATAGGATCTATTCTTCTCCAATCCCAAACCCTAGTTACATTAGGGTTAATATATGTATCTTATCTTCATATTAACACTTGATTTTCCTTTGGCACAGTGCTTGGTTACAGGTATTCCACGTGCCCTTCCTTCTTCATTCATGTATCTCCTTCCATTATCCCTTATGTGCAACCGCTTTCCTTTTAACAGTTCACGTAGCCCTCGAATTTCCTTCCAAAATGGCTAAGTCCCTCACATGCTTCTTCCGCATTCTTCCCTGGTACATATTTCCTTCACATTTTCATGTGATGCGTGTTTCTTTCCTGGATTATTCTACACACCTCTTCTTTTCATAATTCTTCACATTTCTCAATTAAACACTTGCACCCGCTTGCATACTTATACCCTTTTGTATATATGAACCTTTCTTCACTTATATAAACATTCCTTTTTGTGCTTGTCTTTTGCATTCTCACGCCTCTTTCTCTCATGCATGCCTCATGCAATCTTCCAGGTCGATTCATTATGCCATGTCATAACCTATCAAACTTGAGTATGTAACACACAACCTATCAAAGTGTGCCAAATAATTATTGAATCCTTATGATGAATCAATACATGACACATGGTAGAAACAACATAACAAATGAATATTTTGTTGATCCTTCAACCAATCAGCATGTGCTACATATCATTATGTGTTCTACTTGCATTGTATATTTTAAAATGTCATAACTTTCGTTACAGATCTCAGATTTGTGATCTCTTAGTTTTTTTGGAAAGATACTGATGTGGGATTCACTCCAGATCATTAAAAATCAGATTTTGGTAGTATTTGGTAGGTGAGAAATAAGGAGATGCATGTCAAACTAGTAATGCACAACTTCAATTAGCCCAACCACCCAGATTTGATCTGATTTTCCCTCTTTCCTTCTTCCACAAGAAAAATAGACATGGGGAGGCGCATCTGACAACACTACATGTAGATTTTCAGGCATTCAATGCTTTCTATTTCTAGTTATATTTCAAATTTGAGTTTCCCTCTTCTCTCTTCTCCTCTTTCCCCCTTCTTCTTCTTTAAAAGCAAGAACAATGCTCATTATAAAAGGTTGGACACCTTTATTTTTACAAGGAATTTGGTTCTTTGCATTTTGAGTTGTAAGCCATTAGATTTGGCTCTTTACATGTAAATATTAGCCTCATTTTCCATTGTAATCAATTGTGCATTTCTTTGAAGCAATAGAAGCTTTTTTGTGGCTATTATCTACCTTGGCTCATTTTAATTTCTTTTCCTTCCCTCTCTTTTACATTGTCTATTTGATGCACTTTCTCACGTCCCTTATAGAATTTTTTTTTGATTATTCCCGATGAAAATGAGTATGTGAGTGTGTTTAACACTATGATATGTGTGTTTATCCTCTTTGTGCACATTATCCTTCATTTTCACCCCCTCTTTCTGTTTTTTTTTCCTCCTTTAGCTTAGGTTTTCCCTTTTTGTGCACCTCCTTCTAGCCATGGTCCCTTGGATTCTTAGAGTAGTGATAGATAGTTAAATTTCCCTTCTTAGAAGTAGTTTTAGCAGTAGAAATAGGTAGAGGAACCGACCTTATCTAGAGGTTTGTCTCAAGCATGCAAGGTCCCCCAACTTAAATACAGTCTGATGTTTCCTTAAAACCCCAATTCATCTTGATCTGGGAAGGGTGTAATTTTGAGCCCCAAAATGTTTTTTGCATGCCCGGTGGGACTAGTATTAAAATTTTAAATTTCATCATTGCTAAGTTTCAATGTGTGACTTATTGATTTCCATCCTTTAGAACAAGATGTGGATGTTAGGCAAGTAAAATATTCAGGATGTGTGACTTATTGATGTGGATGGGACTACTTAAAATAATAGATATGAGAGTTGGGAGTTTCAATGTGTGACTTAAAATTTTAGAACAAGATGTGTATGGAAAATTAGGCTAATAAACTCTTCACTCAATGGAAGAGCTTTACAATAGTTCAAAATTTTGATTGCATGATTGGTTACCAATTGGAATTGGATGATAATATCCCTTTGCAATTAATTTGGAGAAAAGGAAGATAACCTCTCCTTACTGAAACAATTGACAACCATAAATAGGGCTCCCAATGAGATTATGGAAGATTTTAAATTAATATTTCAGAAGACCTAGGAGAGGATTCCATCCATGGTAAGAAAAACTACAGAAGGTGTTTTCCTTTAATTTTTAAGGTCTTTAAATTATAGTATTGTTGTCATGACCCAATTTGTGGGGGGGTGCAACATTGCTTTGGGCGTATGCATTAGCCATTAGGGCTGAAGAAATATCTAATATAAGTACGGAGGTTAGCCCCTAGCCCACCCATACTCTTATTCCCAAAAATTCCTCATGTGCCTTAACCTTCTATTGTTCATATTCCTGAGAATATAACCCATCCCATCCCCTCCACATATTATTCTCTCGTGAATGAAAAAATAGGATGAAAAAATGAAGGCCTTAATTAGAAAATTTTCCAATAAATCCATATCTATATAAAATCAGCTAGCACAAGCCTTCAACAATAATTCTAATCAAGGTTATAATCGAAGCCATCACCCCTTCAAATATCAGTTTCCAAATCAAAGATACACATAAAACAAACAAAGTGATAAATGGAATACTAATGTGCATCTCCCACTTTAGAATGTTTCCCCCATGAAACCTCTTCTAGTGCCTATTTCAAATCAAGAACTTGTTCTAGTTTAGGACAATATAGATCAAGATTCAGATTGGTTATTTCCTTGTAACATACCTCATAATCAATATAGTTTCACCAATTCCATGCACGTGCAGGACTACGTGATTAAAGTTTCTTCAAGTTATGAACCTCCAACTAGCACACGTGAACTTTAAAATGAAGAAGTGCTAGAAGTTATCCCTAATTCCAACCTTATCTTCTTAGATCTTGATGAATTATATGAAATGAACCAAGATATGGATAGCTAAAATAGTCTATGCACACATGTTCTTGAAAATACAAGGTATAATAGGAGAATGATGGAAATTGGTGCACAACCTTCAATTTTTTTCTAGTTAGAGTGATCTATAAAAGTAGAAGGATATAAATGCAAATAAGACCAATAGTTTTTATATGAAAGATTATGTGTGAGAGGTTTCGTGAAATGGTTTAAATAAAGTGGCATGTGTCCTCCTCCTCTGGTAGGTCAAGCCTCTGTGTAACCAAACATTTTGGTCTCTACACCTGAAAAATTAAGAAAAGAGAATATCTTGTCTCAAATGCACAATTCCATGGGCATTCCATTAAACATTGTGGACCATATGAAGAAGAAAAAATGTAAATGTCATAGTGTGGAATGCCCTATCCATTCCATCTCAGCAAGACCTATTGCATGAAGCTCTGGCACAAATTTTACACCCTAATATAGTTGTCTAAGAACCCCAATTTGTTTTCAACATCTGTCAAACAAAGGAGAAACAAGTAAGCAAGGTTGTCAAAACCCCACTTTTCTATATATCCTTGATATTATGCAAACATATTGTGCACAATTGTATGATTGATTCAGGGGAAAATACTTCTATTATGCTACAAATTTTTTTTTTATATCCTAGGCCTTAAGTACACCCCCATTTATAGAGGATTCTTATAACTTTATCACTCAACTATCACTACTCTTCAAGTCATCAATAATCTTGAGTTAACCCTCCATGTATGTCCAAGCCTAACCATAACTCAAGATGTGTTTATTATTGACTTACCTCCTTTGTTTTCCCTTTTTCTATCATGAGAATTCACCACCAATGTGGGTGGTTACTTGTTGAGTTTACCATACTCATATTTTCATATCATGTTGAGTCATATGACCCACCACCTCTCCAAGCCACTTTCTTAATATAAGAAGGCTAAGAACAAGATTCATCTTCAAAAGAGAATCTTATTCCTCCTCTTATTCCTAATTTATTTTTAGATGAATAGGGTAAGAAGTGTTATGATTTTGATCCTTATGCCAAAGCTCTTGGAGCCTTTGAAACTAGTCTTAGTACTTATTTCATCCTTGAATAAAGTTATGCATTTCCTACCGTGCTCAAGAAAGAAAAAATTGATGATTATTGTGGACTACAAAAAATGTATTTTGATGGCTCCATAAGAATAAATGGCACAAGTGTAGGTGTTTTTCTCATGTCTGCTAAAAATGATAATGTATTCTTTGCGCATAGGATGTAATTTGCATGCTCCAACAATATAGCACAATATGAAGCATTGATGCATGTCATTCTTATTGCAAGGAGGAGACAAATCAAGCTGCTACAGATTTGGGGACACTAATTTGTTTATCCATTTGGTCACAAAGAAGTGCGTGGAAAATAATAATCTTATCAATGCTTATAAACATATATTTTTGGACCTCCTAGAGATCTTTGATGCTCTAAATCTGTAGGTGGTTCCAAAAAAGATGAAAAAATAAGTAGATCAAATGGTTGCACTTGGTTTATAGTTCTCACCTGCTGAGGATTTTATCTAAGGAAGTGTGTAACACATCAAGATGGTGAGTGGGCCATCTATTATAGATAATGAAATCAGATAGAAAGTGTTTGAAAATGACACACAAATTATCTAGTCCATTTAGAATGAAGTTGAGTTCTCCTCAAGCAAGCAAACTTAATTGCATGATAGTTATGGTGACTAAGTGATCCAGCTAAAGATAAACAAGTTACCTAGAGGGCTGGTCACCTTAAAGCATATTTTTATTCCTGGTGATTTTTTTAAGAGTGAAGAAAAGTATATGTGTGTGGCACAAGAAGACTATACTCCAGTCACTATTGCATGTGGAAAAGAGTTATTGCTTTGCAAAGACTATGTGCAAGATGAAAAGCAGGCCTTTGTCTCCCTCTGTAAAAAATACATTGACATATTCTCATGGGAGTATGAATACCTCAAAGGATTTGATCTAAGTGTTTCTCAACCCTCTATTGACCTTGATCCAAATATCAAGCCCATTAAATAAAAGTAGATGAAAATACATCCAAAGATAGAACCCCTCATGAGGAAAGATTTGTCTAAACTCATTAATTCCAAGATAGTTTTCCCTATCAAGTACTCTATTTCGGGTCATAAATCTTATTCTAGTGTGTAGGAAGAATGGTCAAATCATACTTTGTGTCGATTTTAAATACTTAAATAAGGCATCCTTGAAGGATCACTATCCTTTTCCTTATATGGAATAGATTCTACAGATTATGGCTGGCGTGTAAATATTTTCCATGTTGGATGGGTATTTTGGTTTCAATCAAATTATGGTCAAGGAAGAGGACTGATTCAAAACAAAATTTAAAACTAAATGGGTAACATATGCATATTAGAATATTCCCTTTGGTTTTAAAAATGTAGGTGCAACATTCTAGCAAACCATGGATATTTCCTTCAAAGGATCTATTAATGATTTCATCCTATTTTACTTGGATGACATAACTATCTTTTCAAATAAGAGTGTAGATCATATGACACATCTGGAGAAATTATTTGAGAGATGAGGAGAATTTTGGGTTTCTCTTAACCCTGAGATGTGCAACTTTTTTGTTGCGTAAGGAAAAATTTTGGGCCATGTGGTATCTAAAGATGGCATTGTTATAGATCCTAAGTGTGTCTTGGCCATCCTTTCTCTTTCCCTACTATTGCACAATAAATCCTTACAATCATTCCTAAGAAAAATTAACTTTGTTAGGAGATTCATTCCTAAATTTATAGGAGTGGTTAGGCCCATCACCCTCATGATCAAGAAAGACATAGTCTTCAAATAGAGAGAAGAAGGAAATGAGAGATTCAACAAAATCAAGCAAGATATTGTGTGTGTGCCAACACTCATCAATCTGGATTATTCCAAAGATTTTATCCTTTATGCTTATGGAGCTGATGCAAGTGTTGATGATGTTTTTACACACGAAAATGAACAAGGGATGGAGTAGCCAGTGGCTTTCTTCAGTCAAACACTGAAGGATTATTAATTGAAATATATTTACACAGAGAAACAATTTTTTTCCATCATGCATGTGCTTAAGAATTTCAAAAGTATGCTCACCAAAAGTCATATCAATGTGTTAGTTTCACACTCAGGTGTGAGATAATTCATCATGGTAGTAGAAATTAGTGAGAAGAGAGCAAGATGGGTGACAAAAATCATGGAGTATGATGTGGCTATCAGAGTCACTAAACTTGTCAAAGGAAACTCACTCTATAAGTAGATTTCTTGCCTAATATGTGTAGTTTATACACGAGACTTCATTATTTTTATATGAAGAGGCCCCACATGTTGAAGCTGAGCAGAATGACGATCCAAATGCACATGCCTAGATGAAAGGCATAGTCACATTCCTATCCTCTGGCACATACCATCCTAGTTTGAATAAATCAAAGTGAAGACATATAAGGTTATAGTCTATTCCATACACACTGATTGATGGCCTTCTCTTAAAAATAAAAATTGATGGCATGTTGTTGAGATGTATTGATGGCACGCAAGGTGACAAAGTATTACCAAAATTTCATTATGGATTATCTAGTGGGAACTTCTCTACCAAAGAAACATCAATGAAGATCATTAAAGAAGGAAAAATTTGGCCTACCATGTTCATGGATGCACATAAGTGGGTCATGAAATGCAAAGAGTGTGCTCTCTTTATAGGAAATAAGAAATTGGCAGCGCTTCCCCTACGACTAATCCATGAGGATCAACCCTTTGTGCAATGGGGTTTCGACTTCATAGGCATGATAAATCCAACTTCGAGTGTGGGCCACAAATGGGTCCTCACAGCTATAGATTACTTCACCAGATGGATAGAAGTTGTTGCGCTCAAGGAATAAATTGAGTCAGTTATTCTAGAATTTTTCAAAGGCATTATAACAAGGTTTAGCATTCCTCATACCATTATATCTGATAATACAAAAATATTCCTTCGAACTAAGATTTATGATTAGGCATTCAGTATTGGTATTTATTTGAATACATCTTATAACTATTACCCTCAAGTTAATTTCTTGGCAGAGTAAACTAACAAGAACCTCATCAGAATCCTAAAATGGAAAATGAATATCAACTAGAGGAAGTGTCACACTAAGGTCCCATGCGTGCTCTAGGAAGACATAATCAAGGTAATAGGTACTTCACCATACAAGATTGCTTATGGTAAGGAATCTAGACTTCCTTTGTCTCTTTAATTTCCTTCATTAGATTTTTCCTGACATATAGAGTTTGAGGGCACGTATTAGAGAGAAATCAGAATGGTAGATTTGGTTGAACTTGAAGAATTGAGAAACTCTACCATGATCAAGTTGGAACAACATCAAAATTCAACAAAGAAGTGGTTTGAAAGAAAGGATATACCTAAAGCTTTCAAATTTGGTGATTTAGTCTTTAAATGGGATGTTGACAGAGACAAAACAAGGCGCTATTTAAATTTTGATGCACTTTGGAGTGGCCCATACACTATTTTTTCTTGCAAGGAGGCTAACTCTTTTGAGTTGTCTCACCTTGATGGAGGTGCGCTACCAATCCCAATTAATTGGATTTATCTTTAGAACTTCCATTAAGTATTTTGCATCATTGTATATGATAGTATAGTTTCAATTCCTCCAAATGTGATCCATGCATGTTGTTCTATTTACATATAGTTATTTCCTTTCACGCACTCTTTTTTTCTTTTCAGATGTTAGTTTGGTTCAGTGATCTTCCAATAGTTTTCAATAGTTTTGGTAATGGCTCAATATAGAGTTTATAAAGCACCTCAAGTGACTTCAAGGGTAGTTCTTTAAGTTGCAAATCAGAATTTCATGTTTTCAGATTGACTACATGCCCAATGGATGCTTCAAGGATCATGTTATCTTTCATCTAGTAGGAACATGGCCCCGAAAGTCCCCAAAATTTTGTCCAAAATAACTCCCCTAATTAGTTTGACAAATTACATCCTCATTATGACTCTGAAGTCCAATATTGCAGGTTGCGCACACTCCGGTTGTTCCTTTCGCACAATGGTTAGTTGTAAGTCTTCCACACACCCTTCCTTCTCCATTCCTCTATCTCCTTCTATTCTCCATTCTTTGAAAATATATTCCTTCTCATAGTTTGCACATCCTCCGTGTGAACCCCCTTACTTTCCTTCCAAATTGGCTAAGTCCCTTGCATGTTTCTTCCGCATTCTTCCCTAGTTCATCTTTCCTTCACATTTTGTGCATTGCATGCTTCCTTCCTAGCCTTCTCCATGTACCTCTTTTTCTTTTCTACCACACATTTCTCAAATAAATACTAATGCCTTCTTGAATACTTGTATCATTTTACAAATATGCACCTTTCTTCACTTCTATGTGCACCCCTTTAGTGCACTCATCTTTTTCTTTCTCACACTTCTTGCGCTTGTGCTCTCCTCATGCAATCTTATATGCCAATTCAGTGTGCCACATCACAACTTGTCATACTTTAGTGTACAAAACACAACCTATTAGATTGCACCAACTAGAATTCGAATCCTTGTAACGAACTATTGTGTGACACATGCCAAAAATGATAGAACAACAAGAAAGTGATTGGATCACATGCATCAATCAAAATGTGCCATGTGTCTTGCATGTTTTGCTCGCACTGTAGACTTCAAATCACCATAATTTTTGCTATAGGGATCGGATTTAGGTGATTTTGATATTATTGGAAATATGGTGATGTCGATTACACTATAGATTATTCAAAATCATATTTTGGCAGGATTTGGTAGGTAATAAATAGGGAAACACGTTCCAGCCATTAATGCACAGGTCCATTTGACGTGACCAACTAGATTTGATCTAATTTTCCCTCCTTTCTTTCACAAGAAAAACAGATATGGGGAGGCACATTTTTCAACATTGTAGGTGGATTTGTAGGTATTCAATGCTTATTATTGGTGGTTGGATTTAAAATATGATTTTCCCTCTTCTTTTCTCCTCCTCTTTTCTCCTTCTTTTATAAATTGAAGAACAATGTTTTTTTGTAAAAGCTTAGACCCCTTTAGTTTTCCAAGTGATTTGGTTCTTTGCATTTTTAAGTTATAGGCCTTTAGATATGGCTCTTTGCATGTGGATATCAGCCTCATCTTCCATTGTAATCGACTTTGCATTTTTTGGAAGCAATAGAAGCTCTGTTTTGTGATTATTCTCTATTTTGTCTCATTTTTTTTAATCTTCTTGCCTCTCTTTTACATTTTCTATTTTTTGTGCTTTCTCATGTCCCTCGGAATTATAATTTTTCCCTATGAAAACAAGTGTACGAATATGTTTCATACAATGATATACGTGTATATCCTCTATGTGTGCATTCTCCTTCATTTTCACTAAAAGCTAACTGTGTTCATCCCCCTCTTTCTAGTGCTATCACCTCCTTTAGATTAGTTTTCCCTTTTCCATGCATCTCCTTTTAACCCTAGTCTATTGTAATCCTATAGTAGTGGTAGGTAGTTGTATTTCCCTTCATAGGAGTATTTTTAGTGTTAGAAATAGGTAGAGGAACCGTCCTTCTCAAGAGGTATGTCTCAAGAATGCAAGGTCCCACAACTTGGAGACAGTCCCATGTTTCCTCAAAATTCCAATTCATCATGATCTGGGATGGTTGTAATTTTGAGCTCCAACAATTTGCTTTCTCCATCAAATAGGAATTTCTATTATTGATCTAAATCCATGTACTCTATGTATACATGGTTTTGATAACACACTTAAATTAGTGTTAGGAGAAATAACTCTACCCATTATTTTAGGCCGTTTCAGCCTTAATTCTCTACGTCATGTTATGCCTAATAATCTCAATTATAATATCCTTGTATGTTGTCCTTGGTTACATACTATACATATCACTCTTTATTCCCTTTTCATAACACAAAATGTCCTTGTGAAACATTCTTCCATGGATTAGTCTATAATAGATTACATACCTCATGTTTCTACTCTTTTTTATATCCCTCCCATACCTTATGATGAAGTTACTACTTACATTACACATCATTATTCTCCTATGAATTACAATGCTACTGATTTACATGATGAAATTTCTATTGGCACCCATGATACTCTTCCCACTATGTATCATTATCACCCATATGATGCTCAATCCCTAATGCATATTGTTTCACACTTACCTATATCTATAAGTTTGTCCCCTATGATGGTTTCTATATCTATAATACCTAAGGTGTTGGCAGACACTCATATCCCACTTTACAATGTTACCATGACCATGAATTTAAAATATGTTACTTGGCACCACTCTTGATACTTCAAATGATCATATGCTTATTTATTTTAATGTTACATCACTCTCTGAAACTTACTCATTAAAATTTAGAACACAATGTGCCAATTTTATAATGATTCCTAATACTCTCACTTTCCAATCTTCTATGCATGAATAATTTACTATGGCCATACCCCATCTTATTACATCCATGTGGGAAATCAATTCCCTCTTTCCACATTTATGTTTATGGTCATAGGAGCTAATTCATACAACTTTAATGCATCCAATCTTCCCAAATTACACTTATTTCTTATGATGAGTCTTATGTCTTTCCCTTCTTTCTTTACAATTGATATTGATGAGCATCACAGAACTATATATGTTACACATCTCTTGAATCGCATATTGATCCTTATATTTTCACTTACTTTTTCCAATATTGCCAATATGACCAATATTCTACCTATTCTAGTTTCTCCTATTAGAAACACTCTTACTGTTTATATCCCTACATTTATTACTCATGCAGTTGCAATAGTGGACCATATAGGGTTTTCCCCTCACTATGTTGACATTGTTCTATGGTAGCTCTTGTGTTACCCTTGCTACTTGATGATGCACTCTTATTTGAGGTTCAAACATGACTATTGAGGGTGCACTTACCTACATGGACCTCACTTTACACACATACACTAGGATCAGCCTTTCTACACTCTCCTAGTCATATTATTTCATATTTTAATAATTCAAAAACATTAAAATATAGGCACAAATAGAAAAACAGTAGCTTATATCTTGATTGAATGTATTATTGTTTTCTTACACTATTATATGTTGCACATTGTTAACCATGTTACTTTGATTCATAGTATGATCTATCCTTTTTCCATAAACACATGCACATTCACATGGTGATTTTTATGTGAATGTAGGATACTTACATGATATCATACAATGCATGATTCTTAACATTGTTCTCTACCATTCCCATTGAGGCTCCTAAGGGCATCTACCTTTCATACTTCTTTATATTCAAGTTCTATCATTGCAATATCTACTACTCTCATTCATATTTTTAGTTTTATACATTGTGGAATACTATCAACTTTTCTAACATGCTAATAGGTTCTTCATGTGTATAATTTATTTGTAGGTCTAATTCTAACCATGGTTATCTGATCATACTAATTGATTGTGTCTTGTTTTCTATGATTTTGATTTGTTTGTGGGCTATGGCCTATGATTTCTTGACCATTTTTGTAAACAACCTTGAAGGAATTGAGTGTATTATGACATCCTGAGTGGTTTCCAATGTATTCTACTAGCCACTTGTTGTCTTTTTTTGTATTACTATGTGTTTTTCCTAGTTTCTATTACATCATGCCATGATTGTTTTGACTAACACTTTTTGCTAGATTTTCACATTATTATTCTAAATTCTCTATTCCCCTACAAGATTTATATTTCAGATGTGCACATCATTTTATTGTTTCCTTGTTTGTGCCACGTTCGCATTAATTTACCTCAGGCACCCCAAACAGGTGGGGGAAATCATCGAGTGATTATTTCACCCTCTAATCAGTTTAGAAACCTATAAGAAATTGGTATTTTGGAAGCACAACCACTGAAAGGGGGATGGTGAATCAGTGGAAAATAAAAATTCCATTCACTTAAGTATTAGCATCCATCAACCATTCAATAAATTGACCAAACATTCATCAATATATAGATTAAGAAATGATGAACCAAAAAAATAAGCATGCACCATGAGAACATAAGAAAATAAGTACACCAAATTTAAGTGGGAAACCATTATAGGGAAGAAACCCAACTAAAAATATATATTCATTACAGCTATGAATTAAATTTAGTTGAGCACCAACCCAACAATGAGCACTAAACCCCAGGTTTAGTGAGACACCAACCCCACAAGGAGCACCAACCCCTAGATTTAGTACAGAACCAAACCTACACGGAGGCAACAACCCCCTAGATGAATCATCACCAAATCAGGCACCCAATTCTTTTTTCACCTTTGAAGTGTTGCACCAATAATTGATTATGGCACCTGTTAAGCTCTATTTCCTTCTATCCTCTCCAAATTTTCCTTCCTTTCTAACTCTCTCAAGAACTTCTCCTACAATATAATTAGGTCTAATAACCTGCCTCTTCAACAATAGAACACATTTTATAACATCATGACACACTCTATGTCATTTTTATATGGTCACAAATACCTTATTCATCTTTATAATTTTCCCTCTTTCACGTACTTTCTCATGCCCCTCTCCACCACCACAAATAAGCCTAACAATTTTCTTTTATACATTATGTAAGATCATAACTTATGTAGGTCATAAATCATAGTTAAAATAAAGTTAAAACAACATTATAGTATTATTAAAACACCATACCAAAAACCACTTATATCGTCAATATCATCTATAAGCTCAAATCCTTTATTAGGACTCATAGAGACCTAATACGCTAAAACTACCATCTCGCCAAATCAAAGCCATCTTGGGCATACATGGCCTTCACCAAACATATTAAACAACTTATAATGTTTTTATAATTTCAATATCAACCTCTAAAAATATTGTACATGTATACACCATCATCTCATGCAATGACACCACCATTTGGAACAACTCTCCTCCCTAGGTTTGTGAATTACAAAAACACTCTTCAAACATGAAGCTCAAACTCCAAAAAAACATCTCAACCACAAAATTATTACACATAGATAGAAATATTATGACCTCAAGGTCATCACTAAATGCTTTAAACACCATCACTAAGATCATATATGCCAAAGAACACCTATGTAACTAGGACCACTATAGTTGTCCAAAACTACCCCAAAACCAGTAATGCAAGAATAACTTCCATAGACCTCTAAAGGAATCAACCATGATTTAAAACCACCATATACATGTATCATAGCTTCCATAATTCCTCAAAAACAAATTTTTAATAGATTTAGTGCAAAACTTGGGAGAAATGTCAACTTATTCATAAACTTGAAAATTTTTTTCCGACCCACATATTGTCTAGACACCTAAATACCATCTAGAGAAACCTGAAGGAGTCTTATAAAACCTCTAATCACTAACCAGTATCAATAAATCTATTATGGTACATTTAGAATAAGGTCTTCTTGATCACTGCTTAACTAGGGTTTAAAGAGGATTTTAGATAAGGTCTTCTTAATGATTGTTTATAAGCTCTGCACCTTAAGAAAAAATATAATATCTAAAATGTTGACCTAGGACCCTTCCCCAACTACCATGAAGATATTATCCTCTCATGCATACTTCACACGTTCCAACAAGCATAAAAAAAACCAACTTGAGCTAGGATTCTCACTTATAAAAACTCGATAGAGGAAAAACAAAATTTCTTGCTTAATCTCACAAACCAACACCTAAAACTTAGACCACACCTCAATAAAAACCTCATACACCTTTGTCCATGCTCACTGTTTCCTATTTATCTCATAAATATATCAAAACATCTCATTTGGCCAACTAGGTCTTAAGAATGGGTTTAGTGTAGACCTAGAAAACATGTCCAAACCCTATATCTATGCTCAAAGATATTTCTCTCTCCACACTTCATCCTCATGCTCTCCATGCTTTGACCATGCATAAACAACTACTACATACCTGAGAACCATCGTGACATACCTCATCTTGATAACTAGGCCACCTAATTATGATTTTTAAACATGCTTGCACCATCAATGTTGACCTCCTCATTAAATTATCACTCTTTCCCACCTACAAGATCCTTTAGCACACTTCATGACATCACTATAATATCACCACAACATTTCACTACCTCTAAAAGTCACTACAATCCTCCATACCTACTCAAGACACCTCAAAACACCATATTACATCATCAATGAGACCAAACAACTCAACACATGACAACAATACATGACACTACCATTTAACCTTCACATAACATCATACTCCTTTTGACATCAAGGATGCCTATTCATATCAATGAAAAAACTACTACCCAACAATCTCCCCCTTTTTCATTGATGGCAAACCTATTGATGGAAAACAAGTGAATCTCATTCTCTTAAGCCATCAACTCATTCTCCCCCTTTTGACATTAATGGAAAACTATCATACTTTAAACAACTTAGTCCTCTTCTTCTTATGACATCACATTAGGCTTGCCTTTTAGTTGGAAACATCAACAAAAAAGTAGGTTCATTTGACCTCTTTATCTCTGTTTTTGCCTCTTTGTAACTTAAGATAAGCATAGCTCCCCCTTAGCAAATGCATGCCTTCAAATCTTATTCAAACCTATTATAAGTACTTGTCAACACATCATAGATACCAATAGTTAAATAACACACTTTTTTCACATACCTAGCTTATGTAGACAACTTGAACTCATCATGCATCTTATAACTATCTTGAATATTTATCACCATAGGGCTACAAAGCTCCCCTAGGAAGATGCATATGGAAGCATTACAAGAAAATATTTTTTAACCTTCAAAATATTTTTAGGTTCCCCTTAAGATCATGCAATCTTCGTTATCAATACAAAAGATAATAAAACTCTTTTTAAGTCTTCATCATGGCCTCTTATAATAGCTAGGTCAACTTCAACCAAGCGTATTGGATCTCCAAGCATTACATCCTCCTTACACCATCATCATTATTGGAATCCTATACCATCAATTAGGTCATTGTAAGTTGATACCTCAATGAACAAATTAGAAACATTTCACTATGTATACCCAAATTTTAGACCTCTATGATATTCTATTTTTGAAAAAAGTTAGACCTCACTGTATACTGACTCTATGATTCTTTCTTAATGGTTTCTAGTTGAGACAAGACATCATCTGCCTTGGAATTCTATAAAACCTATAATGAGTAACTTTTCAAACTATCAATTGTGAGAATATTTTCATTTGTAGTTTTCTTTATGTACTATCCTCATGCTATCTTTCCTTTCCATTCCTCTAAGAACACACTTTTAGGTCCATTTATGTCTTCATAGACCTCATATTGGCATAATTTTTCTAGATCTCAAGGTCATATTGGTCTTAACAGACCAATATTCACATCCCAAGAGATACAGACCATAATTAGGTCTCAATACAATCCCTATGCCTCAAACATGAATACCGCAACCTTTTAATCTTCCATCTGCCTTCTTAATACACAACACTTAGCATTATGACTCCATGAATCAAATTAAAATAATAAGCACATACCTTCCAATGTAACTTTTATCATTTTCTTAACTGACCTGTAAACTTTCAATTCTTTTATAAACATCTTAAATATTTCACTTGTTCTTCACACATCTATACCAAACCGTGTTACTTTTCTCAAGGAACTTGAGACATGCTTTCATACTCAAATAATGATTATTACACACTCCAAATTGTATATCTTCCTACAACACTTCATGCATATTTCACACACCTCTCAAGGTAAGATAAATCTATAATTAGACTGAATATTTCATATAAATTCTTTGCAACATATTTAGAACATTCAAACATACCTCAAAAAACCTCTAATCTATCAATCATCCTAAAAAAAATCATAATCTCAACTATGTATTAAAGACTTAAACTTTATCTAACATACCTGTTGGGTCAACTCAAGCTTGTTGAACATATTCATAAACTCACTTTGGAACTTATAAGGCTCATTAAACCATATTATTCTATCACAATCTTATCAAAATATTAACAAACCAACAACAAAGCATATCCAAGCCCTCATATCTCCATGAACTATGAAAACCTTATAATGACAACAACATCCATTTCAAAATCATTTAGCCAAACAAAGTAGAATACATGCCTTTTCATGACTTGAAATTGAACTTTAAACATGATTCCAAAACTCTAACATAACCTCATGAATGATGTTGAGTAGATCAAGTCAAAAACATAACTCATTTGTTCTTCACATAGTTGTATCATGTCATCATAAAACTTCCTGAAGCATGACCACATGACTGTACTTTCACAGTTGTCGAGATTGTCAAACATGTTGTAAATCCTTAAAGCCACATTATATGGCTTAAATGAATGAATCTTCATATAAAGACCTAAATCAACCATTAAAGTACCATATTTTTCTCAACCATGCATATCAAAATTTTGGAAGCACTTCTCAAGCAATATATCAATCTTGCAAGCCTTGTTATTAACTTAACTATCTCACAGTATCCAAAAATATCCACCATCCCTTATTGGTCATTATACACCTATTCTTGGAACCTGATAGGCTCCCCCTAACACCATGTATACATACCTTGAATGAAAACATATCAAAATTACATGATTGAAACCAATTTCTACCAACTAGCTTATCTCAACATGTGCCAACGCATAACTCTTTGATTTATGTACTTGATACAAAGGTATGGATCATGATACCCTAATACATGCACTCCACACCATTTCTCTACATGGATTAATCAATGATCACCTTAATGTGAAATATTTTCTTGCACATAACACATACCTTGAATCACTTATAATAACGTGTGACATATATAGGCCCATACATAATTCATTCTTACTTCACATAAGACTAAGACCTAAACATCTTCACTACTTATACTAACTAAAGAATGTATCCATAAATCCTAATGAAGACACCTCTACTTCTTAGGGATATATAAAAACATCACTATCTTCCTTCCATCATATTTAATTTACAACCATGATACTGATTTACTGTCTTTAGGATCCTACTTTAATTCTTGATTGGATTTTTTATTTCCTCCTTTTCTCCTAGATTTAACTTCTCATTTTTGCAAATGCTGTAGCCTTTCTTGAATTAGGCATCCATACCTTCTTGATTTTGGAATCATAAATTTTTTTGACTTGTCTTAATGACTCATGAATGACAAAACCTAGCAATATGAGCTTCTTGGTGACAATTATAACAAACAAATACCTCTTGACTGATGATGGTTGTGATTTCTTCCATTCCTCCATAGATACCCACTCTTGAAAAACCTCCTCATTACATTAAGATACCTTACTGAATTAGGATGGTCTTGATATTGACCTATTCTTACATTAGTATCTTCATTTTTTTACTTGGGACCTATCATAGACACCTTATATCTCTTCTTGATGTCCCTAATGAATTCAATACCAATCTTGTCACCAACAAACTTCTAACTATCTAAGAAATCATTTATATCCTTGGAAATCCTTCTCAAAAATCTCATAAGACTTCAACTTGCTTCATAATTTCTTCAAATTTACCTCCAAAGACCTCATTTCTGATTAATACTTGATAATATGAATATTATTTCTTGATTTTTAGAGATTAAATCTCTTTCTTGAGATGATCATGCTATACACTCATGCTACTGACCTGATTTTCACAGTCCTTGATCACTGACTTCAATTTGTAGTTCTTCCTTCTTTGAAACACCAATTTTGCTTGCAGGCATACGTCAACCTCTTCATTTCCAACATCATAATAAGAACTACTATCATTAACTTCTAATGCCTTCTCATGATCAATATCTAAGGAACATAGCTTGGTCCTTAACTAGTCACACTCAATTTCCTTTGATCTCAAATTTGTACTTAAAACTTATAAATGATTCTCGAGGTTCTTGATTTTCTTCATCTTTCTTGGACACATATAAACCCTTGACATTCTCTCCTTAACTGCTTAACCATCTTTTTCTTAAAAGGATCACCTTAAGCTTGTTAAGATTATTTCAGAGGACCTGCTATGATACAAATATTTGGAAGCACAACCACTAGGGGGTGAATCATTGGGACTTAAAATTTTTCTTTTATATTCACTTTATCATTCATCAATTATAAATTTAACCATTAACCATGCATTCAATGAGAAACATAACCATAGATGAAAAAATAAGAACAAAACAACATGTGAACACCAAATATAAGTGGGAAACCCTCAAAGGGAAGAAAAACCACTGAAACAAAGATTTATTATAGAAATGAATCAAATTTAGCTAAGCACCAACCCAATAAGTAGTACCAACCCCTAGGTTTAATGAGGTACCAACCCCATAAGGAACACTGACTCGTAGATTTAGTAGAGCACCAACCCTACAAAGAGGCACCCTAGATGATTTAGCACTAAATAAAGCCACCTAATTTTTTTTTCAGCTCTGGGATGTTACTACCAAAACTCACGATGACACTTGTTTAGTTATCTTTTATTTTATCCTCTCCAATTCTTCCTTCCTTGCTAACTCGGTTAAGAACTTCCTCGCCATGCTAATTAGGTCCAATGACCTATCTCTCTAAAAAAAAACACACACTCTATAACATTATAACATTATCTCTACCCTCTCTTAATGGCCAAATATACATTCTTAACCTCTTCAAACCCCCCCCCCCCACTCACACTTTTCCATACACACCCAACTTAAAAATAGGTCACTACAAACATGTTTAAATACCTTAAGAATATAATTCATCTACGTCGGCCATAACATGGAAAATATCATAAATAAATATTAAAAAAATCATAATTAAATCATACAAATGACCAATTAGGTCAAAAATAGCATCCAAAAATTCAATTCCTCCATTAGGACCTAAATAGGTCTAATTTACTAAAATTGTCCTCTCACCAAAACAGAGTATACTTGGGCCAACAAGACCATTCAAAAAACCTCAGAAATAAAATTGTAAATGTTATATAATCCTTCTAGAAACATCCAACATGCTTTTACACCTATGCATAATCAAATCATGTAATGACAACACCATTTGGAGCAACTCTCCTCACTAGGTCTGTGACCTACAAAACTATTCCTCAAATATGAAGTTTTCAAGCCAATACATAAAACACATCAACCATGAAATTATGACACATGGATAGAAATATCATGACCTCAAGGACATCACAAAATTCATGATACACCATCACTCAGATTGAAACACCATCAAAGCACCTCTGTAACTAGGTCACCAAAAACTGCCATTTTCACCCCAAAAACCATTCTTGTAAGATAAGATTCAACAGAACACCAAGGGGCTCAAACATGATCTAAAAACATCATAGACATGTAGAATGATTTCCCATATTCCTTAATCATCCATTTTATCAATATGTCTAATGTAAAACCTAAGAGAAAACATAACTTTTCCATAAACATATAAATTGTTGTAGGGTCCACACACTGTTAAGACACATAAGTATCATCTGGAAAAATATGGAGGATTACTCTACAAACTCCAATCACTAACCAAGGTATTTTGTACCATTATGATGAATTTCTTCTCCATCACTTTTTTACTAGGGTTTAAGGAGGGTTTTAGACCACCTTAGCTTCTTAAAGATTGTTAATAAAGCTCTGCCCCTCAATCCAAAAAATCATGCATATAATGTCATATTAGGACCCTTACCCAACTACCATGAATATCTTGGACCAACATGCAGATTTAACATGTGCAAACAAGAACAAGAAAGTCCATTTTGATCTTTGTTTCTCACTTTTAGGAACTTGGTAAGGGTAAAAATCACATTTATTGCTTATTCTTGCAAACTAACACCTGAAAACTGTACCACACCTCAAGAACAACCTATTATACCTTCATCAATGCTCACATTTTCATACATATTTCAGAAATAAATCAACTCACCTCATTTGGCTACTTAGGGCTTAAGAATAGGTCTAGTGCCGACCTAGAAAACATGTCCAAACCCTAAATTTGCACTCTAAGACACTTGTGAGTGTCCCCACACTTCATCCTCATGCTCTCCATGCTCTGAGCATGCATAAAAAGATTCTACATACCTTATAACCATCATGACATACCTCATATTGCTAGTTATCCCATCTATTTAAGTTTCTTAAACATGCTTGCACCATTAATATTGACCTCCTCATGATATTTCCATTGTTTACCAATTACAAGAGCATTTAGAACACTTCATGACATCACCACAATATCAACACAACATTACACTACCTCTACAAGTCACTACAAGCCTCCAAACCTACTCCAGACACCTCAAAACACCATGCTACATCATTAATGAGACCAAAAAATTAAACACATGACACTACCAATCAACCTTCACATGACATCATAATCCTTTTAACATCAATGACAACACTACTAGCCAAAATGGTACACATTTGAATCAAAATAAACAAGAGCTAAAAAATTGGTTCAAAATAAAACTTGGGCCAAAAACATAGTAGGGACATAAGAAACTAATATAGATAGGAATGGTGGGCACTAGCTTCCCACTTGGGTGGTTCTATCTTGGGCAAGAGTATTTATAATATATGTTTAATAGGTTTCTAGTGATAAGATTTTCCAAAATCTAGCAATAAATACTCAGTTACATGTTACTATAAGGTATAATAGGAAAAAAATTAGTGGAAATTTACTTACTTTGAGTAAGGGAACTAATTACTCTATTTTCTCAATATCAAAGAGATCTTGCATTCAAATTAAAAACAAATGTGAAAGATAAGAGATAATAATTACTTATCTTATACTTACATATCTGGACTTATTTTGGGTTGGGTAACAAGTTGAGAAGGTCGGATCTAGACTATGTAGGCCATGTCTGAGAAACTTGATTCCAGAACTTCTTCAAAAAGAACCTCCCAAAAGAGGACAGGACCACCCTGGGTGTTAGTGACTGATCTAGGTGCTAGTGTCCTAGTAAATGGGATATTACCTACAACCTCATTCGCATTTCCATAAGGTACACTCTTTTTATCTACTTTATTCTAGAAAATATTCATTCACCAACATACATTGGGGGAAAAATTACACATAAAATCATGCTCTTGTTATTTACATCATGCCTCTAAGTATGTCATTATATGCATGAATACTAAGCAAGAAAACTAGACATTAACAACACTTGTTTTGTTTTACATTTCTTTATCCTTCTTATACTTCTATCATTTACTTTTTTGGAATGGTCGGTTTAGTTGTATACATTGGACAACATGTGACCGAGCTTTGTATTTCTTATTTTACCCTCTAATCATTTTGGACACTACTGCCCTTTAGGGATAGTATTTCCCAAGCGCTACTATTCTGTTTGGTCACTTATGTCCTTTTCCCTCATTTTCTGAAGTTTAAAATTCCTTAATGACTATCATCTTTTATAAAACCTTTCTTATCACTTTGGGTCAGCCTTTTTAGTTGTTAATGATGAAATTCAAATAGGGAAATCATATATACACATGACTTACTTGCTATTATTAGGTGTTGGGAAATTTGGGTTATTACTTCCTATCTACTACTTGGAAAAGGAGAAACATTCAAGGATTGCATCTGGGTTGTATCATTCATTGCATAAGAGGGACTATTTTTAAATTACATTTCACACATTCATCTTGGTGGAAAATTATTTTTATCCTACTATCGTTTTGCAAGTGGAACAAGTAAAACTTAGATTCAAGGGAAACTATTCTATCACACAAACACACTAGAACTACATAGAGTCTGAAATGTAGTGTAGTGCTTGATGAAAATCACATTAGGGTTACTCTTGAGGTCAGTCCAACTCAATCATATGAATTATTTTTTTCATTTAATATTTTATTGATCCTTATATAGTTAGTTAGGGTTTGTTTTGTAGGTACAAGTGTGATGCAAGAACTCTATAACAAATATAGAGAAACAAATACTGAAATGAAGGAGATATGATTAGACCCTCAAAAGATCATATCCAAAGAATTTTCTAGGACATTATTGCCAAGGGAGGTCTTGTCCTTCTTTGGGTGGTTCATTCCAAAGGATTTTCAAATCCCATTTTTCTAGACAAAGCATACTTAGTCCATAATAAACATGTGCCACCAAGTTCCTAGTCTAAAATCGGCCCAGATCTCCATATATATGATAAGTCATTCTTATCAGACTATTTCTCACACTTGGTTATATTTTTACATGATATATATTTCTTATTATTGTTATATCTATTTGATCTCAGTCTTCTGATAAATATTTAATTTCTGTTAAATCGAAGATAAAGTTAAATTTACATGGTTGATGAGATTTAGAAAGTAGTATAAAATATGTCATTTTCCCTTGAGGTTTAATGCAATTATATTGCATGTTTGATAGTGTAGAAATGGGATGCCTTTACTTAATTTTCAATGATTTAATTTTTTTATTTCTTTTTTCTATAGTTGAGGTTAATGGATGTATGTTGTTCATTTTTTTTAGGTTAATAGATGGGTTTGATTATGGAAGACAATGGATGTTTATTGGCTACCTAATTTATCAAGAGGATTTTCAATACAAATAGATTGCAGTTGGTTGTATTGGGATTTTAGGGATTGTGAAGATGTTTTACATCCCATTGGATGTGGACTTACAAAAGATGTCCATTAACTATTGGGAGATTAGATTGAATACCTTTAAGTGGGGGTTGGAGGGGACATTGTCAAGATCACATTCATATTGGAGGATGTGCTTGTTATCTTGGGTCTACCTATCGTGGAGCAAAAATGTTCATAACATTTCAGAAACAAATGCAAATATGAGGGAGTTAGCATTGTGGGCTATAGGATAGTTTATAGTTCTTCCATTCTTTATATCCATAATATGATCATAAGGATGGTTTTGACATGGATTTTTTCCAAAAATCATATGGAGGAGTCGCATTTTTTACCATTTTGTGTGTTGGGATAAATTAGAGTAGGGAGTTGTGTACAAACATGGACAAAGAAATGGGTACAACTAGCACATGATCTATATCGACATTGATTTAGGCACCAACTAGAAATTGGGATATTACTTTTACTATAAACAAGGATTATGATAAAGTCCCTATGTTTAGTCCTACAGGACCCTACTATAGTTTGCAAGGATTCACCCAAAAAAATTCAAGATCATCACTGACACCAAGAAGAAGTAAGTATGTTGAAATAGGTCATAGATGGTTAGATCATCTTTTGGACCTTCAATCATGGTGGCAGGATAGGAGATGAAAAATATTATTATAGTTCTTTGGCCATGATAGATGGTTTGGGGATAATTTCAATATTTACACACACAACAAAGATGTAGATTATGTTATTATGTGTGTGTTTTTGTGTGTGTGTGATGATGTAAGCATTGTCATGGTGATATCTAGGAGACGACGTGTTTGATTAGAGAGATGAGAAGGTAACATTGATATTAAGTTTATTTTGAGTCAATTTTTAAGTAGATTTCATAACATAAAGATGACTCACTCAAAGGGTGGAATAAGATTCATGTCAAGTTCACCAAAATGTAATCAAGTAAAAACATTTCTACAAAATATCCTCTTTCTCTTCTCAATAATATAGATTAGGATAATAAGGGGAATATTCTCTGGCCATGCACAATAGGGTTATAAGGTGCTAATGTCATGGATCTACAAGATGGTAGTTTACACTCTATAAAATATGTAGCATTCCAAATCCTAAGTCTAGGATAGGGGTGGCATGTTACTAGTATCTTGATTGTAAATGTATTATATACGAGTGTAAACAAGATGATATGCTTAATTTATGGTTGTGAATATGGATTATAAGGATATATATGTTGTAAATCTCAAAGGAAAAATTTTAAGGTAAGGACCAATAGATAATGATGTAATAGATTCATAATATGCTATTTCATTCTAATCTATGTGCATGACCAATCAAACAAATCTGAAATGACATAGAAGAAAAGAGAGGTTAGATATACTTAGCTTCATGTCCAAACCATTAGTGCATTAAATTACATAAGGTTACCAACACATGATAAGAGATTTTATGTGGGGGACCACAAGAAGGATAGAAAAAGACCTTGTTGGTGTCCATTTTGATCCTCTATGCTTTTACCCTAATTTTCCTTACACTCTTCACTTCCTGAAATGTTTTCTGCAGTTTTAATGGGTGAAATTAAGTTGTTGCCTCTGCTCACATGCCTTAATTCATTTGAAAAATCATTTTCCATGCCTCATTTGTGAAGAAACACCCATGCATGCCTTGTTTGTGCCCTAATTTTTCCAAATTTGTGGGCTATGTTGTGTTTTCCCTCTTAGCTGATCGTGAAAAATCAAATTTTTTTGTTTCATTCATATATGCCTTCAAAAACCATTCCCCATGGTCGAAACTTACATACAATCAACTTCCCCTTATTTTTTGAGTAAAAATTCCATCACCCACGAAGAGAAAATTGAATTCAGGCATCTCTGGAAAACTCTGTGTTTTTTTATAGTCGTACGGGTGTCATTTGACCGTCAAAATTAAGCTCAAAATTCTCATCATATGTGGTTGTTTCTAGTTGGACAAGGATCGGTGGGTTTCTCTAAAAAACTTAGTCATTTTTGGGCTTTGGGAAAAAATTCAAAATTCCCCCTGCAACTCCACGGGAGCACACGTGTCATGTTCCTATGCGAAGGTGGAGTGGGAAGCTGACGAGGAACTTAGGCATTTTTTGCCTTTTTGGCGAAGGGGAAAAATATGAGGAAAAGCCCGTGGGTCTGAATTGAAGAAGGGGTGGACACGTGGTAGTGCAGTGGCAAAGCGGGGAAGTGCAAGCCACGGAAGGAAAAGGGAATTTTTTCCCTTTTGGTCAAAAAGGCCTAAGGTGAAATTTTGAAGCACGGCCCCATGGCCAATCTCAGGTGGACACATGTCCATAAAAAGGTCAGAGGGAAGTGCGGGCCGCAGAAGAAAATGGGGAATTTTTCCCATTTTGGGAAAAAGAGTTAAGACAAAGAATTAAGCCGCGGGCCCGCGAATGAGCCACAGGGAGACACATGGTGGGTAGCGCTGGTCGACAGACTGGTGGAAGAAAAAGGAAAAAAATTCCTTTGGCTAAAAATGGGAGTTAACATGAGAATTGAGCCCGCATATTTTAGCGATAGAGAAAGTGACACATGGCAAGGGAGAAAATCAGAGGTGCGGGCCTGCAGGGAAAAAGGTGAAAATTTTCCAAAATTCAAAAAAGGGTCAAAATGCACAAAATTGGAGCACGATCCCAATGGGACCCACCATGTGCCACATGTCATCACCAAAATTCAAGGGCGGAGGGGCGGAGAAAAAGGTCAATTTTTTCCATTTTTCCAAAAATGTCAAAAGGTCAAAAGGTGAGCCCAAATTGATTCCCAATCATATTTTGACACGTGGAGGGCCCAGATTGAATATGAAAAAGCAGATCAAGGGTAATTGTACATTTTCATTTTTGGCTGCCTTTATTTTCTCTAGGAAACTTGGAATTGTGAATTTTGCATCAAATTTCATCAAATTTTTGGCGATTCCATGTCGTTTTGGCCTTCTAGGATCATTGGAATCAGTTTCATGACTCAATTTGTAGATTTGATGTGTTTTTGAGATAAATTTTACTCATGCCCATGCAAAACGTGAAATGTCAAATTATAAAGTTGCAAAACCAAATTGGAAAAGGCCAAGATGAAATGATGAGAGGATGAGGGGCCTATATGCCTTGAGGATGAAAAGCGTGCCTCCACAAAGGATAATGATCTGAATATTTGGAATGATTCAGTCTTTTTAAACACCTGGCAACTCTCATTGCAAACTTTTTAAATGTCATTTTCAGTGAATCATGAGAAATTTTTGTAACAAACTTGATCCCTTGGCATATTCTTTACTTAGGAAAGAAGGCTCCAATATGCCAAGAGGTATATACTGCATTTTTTAAGAAATGAAAAAGGGTCAGGAAGTTGAAAATAACGAGCAAATTTTGAGAGAAAGCTCATTTTCTGATAAACCCACCAAAGAATCAGGTTAATTTCTCTTGTGTTGTATCTTCATGTATGTGAGTTGTTTACAAGTGTATATCCATCACACAACTCTGAGATTGTTTATGAAACTCTCCCCTGCTGATGAATCTAATAAGCTTTTGAGTTAATATGTGTTTTTCTGGGCAATATGATGTCTGTTATCATTTTTAAATGGTTACAAATAGTGTTCATAGTTCTTGTTGCAATCTTGCATTGAAAGTCTTTGGAAATCACACAGAATCTCCATTTCTTGTTGATAGTTTAGTGGCATTTGCAATCTCATATTCAGAAGAGCCTTCATCTGATAAAGAGATAAATAAATTTAAAATCACTTTACCTTCCTTGACTACAGAGGTTGCTTGTAAGCCTTTGGGGGTACCTTAGGCATGATTTGATCAAGGATTTTTGTGTTTAATTGGGTTCTTTACTTCAAGCTTTTGTGGTGAGTTCTCAAAGATTGTGTGAAGAGTGCAACCTGGGCTTCCATTTATGCATCTTTTGGTTGAAATAATATCCTGATTATTTGAAGCATTTTATTTGATAGTTGTTCAAGTATTGTATAAGTTGTCAAAGATCTGATATATCCAAGTTTTTCTTGTCAATGCCCCACCAAAAAATTCATTCAAACAAACTAATTCTACCCATACTACCCCTGCATTGCATTGTGTGTCAACAAAATAATCTAACCCATCTACAAAAATGCACAAGGAAAATCAAGATTATACAATGTCTTTAGTAACCCTTACCTTGCATTGAAAATATCTCCATAATCTGGGAGTGACAACTTGTGAAAGTCAGATTTGGAGTGTTGATCATATTTTCCCAAGGCCTTTTCATACTATTTTCATAAATTGAGGGGTGTCTTCATCTCCTTCACCATTTGGGGGTTACAATATAGGCTCTCTTACCTTGGTTAAAAGGCACAACCTAAAATAGTGAGGGTCAGATTAGATCCTTTCAAAGTGTTATCCATCTCTCCACAAATCTGAGTGCCAGTTAGATCACGTCCCCGGCTACAAAATGACATATATCAAGATCTATCTGCCTTCAAGTTTCATTCCATATTTTTTATGCTTCTCAGACTGAAAAGGAGAACAAATTTGGGTACCAACCGACCTAAGTAATCATAGTTGGGGACTCCAAAGTATTGATGTATATCCTTGGTGCATCTATTCTTGATTATCCTAGACCCAATTCTCTAAGAGTAAAATCCAAAAGATAAGCAAGACTAACTTCTAAATCTTTAATATCTTTAATAACAACTTAGAGAGCACAAGAAAACTTAATGACCAAGAATGATGTGACAAATGCACTCAAAATATTCATATAAATAGAGGGCATTATTATTCATTATAATAAAATCTAGAAGGTATTAACTATGGAGGATTTTTTCAGCTCTTGGTAATAACATATAATGGGATCCTAAAGGATGGCTCAAAATGAAGGAGGAAGACTCTGGAGTTTATAAAAGTAATATGATAGAGATATAGTGTGTTGTATGCAGATATACATGTGATCAAAAGAGGATAGTAAGGTGATATCGTAGGGAGGATATAAAAGAATGACTAGGAGATTTGAAGGATAGGATATAGGTATCATTGACTAAACTTTTTGAAGACTCTCCACCCTTTCACCCCCCTTCCCCAACCCCGCTCACCCTGCTCTACCTTTTCTCTCTCACCCTCTCTCCCTCCATTAGTTTTCCTTTCCCCCCTTCTTTTTCGCCACCACTCTCAGCACTTCTCTTCGCTTCCACACTTCCTTTTCTCCCGTTCTCTTTCCCCCCGTTCCCCCCTCCGTGTTCCTATCCTTTGTATTCTCTTTGTCTCCCTGTAGTTGTTCCTCCTCTCCTTCCTAACTCCTTTCTTCCTCGTTTTTTTATTCTCTTATTTCCTCTTCTTGTGTTAGTTTTCGCTTTCTTTCACCCCCCCTTCCTGTTCCCGCCATTTTTCTTTTTCCTTGCTGTTTCCCTTGTGCTTTCTCATGACTGCTCCCCTGCTGCTTCCTTGTGTCGATGTTGGTCCCATTAAATTAGTTGAGGATTGTTCTTCTTGCAAGCCATTCGGTTCCTAGGTGATGTTGCAATGACAGTTATTAGATTCTTTCTTTCTTGGGTCCTTGGGAATAAATTTTGCCATTGTCTAACCAGGTTTTTTGGAGATTTATTGCACTCTCACAGTCCATGGAATGGTTGTATATACATGGTGGTCCAGCTAGTGTTACAGGTGCCATTAGGGAGCAGGTATGGTGGCTAAAAGGTGTAACAGTGTGATTTGGAGATATATGACCTCATGGAATCTTGAATTTTGGTATATTATGGAATATAAGGTATTTTTGAGTCATTTTAAGAGGTTTTATTATGATTTTTTGCATTCTTTCAGTTGACCATGGCTTCTACATTGAGGAACAGGCATGCAAGCATAGGTAAGTCTTAAAGACTACCGATAGAATTGATGTATGTGTTTTTGAAATTATGATGATTATAGATGTTAAATTGATGTTCCATAGTTATTTGAGAAAAATTTAGGTTACCATGATGTGAATTTTTCAAGATATGACAATTTATGTGAGATAGGGTCAAAATCAAATGAAATTCCAACTCGAAGTTGAACTTCATATGCTCATTGTGAATTATTTGATTTTCATTGGAACTTGTGTATTTTAGGGATTCTTAGATGGTGAGTTTATAATGCAAAAATAATCAGGTTAGTTGATCGTCACATTTTTATGAACGAATGTTAAGAAGGTAAAGTGGTCTAAACCTAGTTAAACCCTAGTATGAGAAGTTTATAAAAGAAGGTCATAGTGACCTTGTTTTTATGTTTAATAAAAAATTACATAATTTTTAAATGTTGTATGGGAATCTCTTATATTCCATAAATGTATGTTTGAGATGTCATGGTGATGATGGCCCCACTCAAATATATTAGTTTCTTCGAATATTAACTTTTTTTTTGCCCAATGTTGTCCAAGGAGAAGCCTTAAAATTTGATGGTGGCTCATGATGTATGGAGCTGTCTTGATGTCCTAGACACAATTCTCTAGAGTAAAAATCCCAAAAGATAAGCATAGACTAACTTCTAATCTTTAATATCTTTAATAACCACTTAGCGAGCAACAAGAGAAGAAAAAACTTAATGGGGACAAGAATGATGTGACAAATGACTCAAAAATATCATATAAATAGAGGGCATTATATTCATTAAATATAAATCTAGAAAGTATTAACTATGGAGGATTTTTCAGCTCTGGTAAATAAAATATAATGGGATCATAAAGGATGGCCCCTCAAATAAGGAGGAAACTTGGAGTTTATAAAAGTAATATGATAGAGATATAGTGTGTTGTATGCAGATATACATGTGATCAAAAGAGGATAGTAAGGTGATATCGTAGGGAGGATATAAAAGAATGACTAGGAGATTTGAAGGATAGGGTATATAAGGTATCATGGACTAAATGTTGAAGCTCTATCACATGTAACACCATTAACCAGCTCAACCTTCTCTCAGTTATATCTCAAAAGATATCACTCAAGGGAGGTTAATGCACCAGTATTTCCTACAAATAGAAAAGGATAGTAAGTAAAAATTAAGTGTATAAATTTCTCTTTACACCTTAAACCATAATTGTATTTCATTGTTATATTTAGAAAATTTGTCATCATATACTAGCATAATTTAGGACTATTTTGTTGGCATGTGGTCCTATTATGTGTTTTCATTGATGTAAAACCACATTAATGAAAATTTGGATGTTTAATTAGGGTCACTTGATGATTTATATGATGATAACATGATGATTCATATGTGTCGATGTTGGTACAATGAGATTTAGTGAGGGATTGATGCCTTGCAAGCCTATCAGGTGCCTAGGTGATGCTTGCATGACAAGTATAGAGTCTTGGGTCCTTGGGAAAGAATTTTTTTGACATGATGTTATACCAGGTTGGAGACGTATTTGGCCACTCAACAGTCATGGAATGTTGTTGTATTACATGTGGTTAACAGGTTACAGGTGGCTCTAGGGAGCAAGGTTATGGTGCTAAAAGGTTGTATGTATATGTAATTTTGTATGTGATTTAACAGTGTGATTTGGGAGTATAGACCTCATGGAATCTGAATTTTGGTAATTATGGAATATAACGGTATTTTTGAGTCATTTTAAGAGGTTTTATTATGATTTTTTGCATTCTTTCAGTTGACCATGGCTTCTACATTGAGGAACAGGCATGCAAGCATAGGTAAGTCTTAAAGACTCGATAGATTGAGGTATGGGTTTGAAATTATGATGATTATAGATGTTAAATTGATGTTCCATAGTTATTTGAGAAAAATTTAGGTTACCATGATGTGAATTTTTCAAGATATGACAATTATGGAGATAGGTCAAAATTCAAATGAAATTCCAACTCGAAGTTGAAAACTTCATAGTGCTCATTGTGAATTATTTTGATTTCATTGGACTTGTTTATCTTTATGGATTCTAGATGGTGAGTTTATAATGCAAAAAGAATCAGGTTAGTTGATCGTCACATTTTGATGAACGAATGTAGAAGGTTAGTGGTCTAAAAACCCTAGTTAAACCCTAGCTAGGAGAAGTTTATAGAAAGAGAGGCATAGTGACCTAGTTTTTATTGTTTAATAAAAAATTATAATTTTATGTTGTATGGGAATCTCTTATATTTCCATAAATGTATGTTTGATGTCATGGTGATGAGTGGGCCCCACTCAAATAGATTAGTTTCTGAAGATGAACGTTTTGGGACAAGGTTGTCCAAAGGAGTAGCATTAAAATTTGATGGTGCATGATGTATGGGAGCTGATCTTGATGTCCATAAATGTTTAAGGAAAAGTTAATGCAGTTACATGGTCATTTGAGATCCATACAAGTTGACTAGTTAAAGGGCAATTTTAAGGTCTCAAATAGTATGATTCAGTAAAATGGGCATAACTTGAGCTGCAGGTGGAGTTTTAATATTATTAAAAAAAATTAGAAAGAGGATTCATATATATTTCTATTTATATTATATTTAATTCATGATCAGGTGATATGTAGGGTTTCTAGGTGATTCTTTGGACATGAATATTTTTGGCAGTGCAGGACATGATGTGTTTTGGTGAAATTTTAGAGTTTTTTGCAGCATGAGATGGATTTGGTGATGATTTATATCACATTTAATGTGAATGTAATTTAATTTTACATCCAATAAATTCATTTGGAATTATTTATTGTATGTATAAATGTTTCTATGAGCTAACCTTTGCAAACAAATTTTTTGGCAGGTTGATCTGGTACAGACAAACGTAGTTGTGGTTTGAGCATGAAGTTGATTAAAGGATTATAAATTTATTATAATTGTTATACATGTTATTATAATACATCTTATAATTGGTTACATGGTTTATGTTTCTAATTTTTAAGTTATTTGGTGATCAAATGAAGTTTCCAGGGTTTAGGGAAAAAATGTTTTGAGAATTACAGAGTGAATTGGGCCTAGTAAATGAAATAATTTGATTGTTTGATCAAATTTATGACCATTAATAATTTTTAAATGATATTATAATCATATATAATGGTTTTTTGGTCTTTACTATGTATTGATTTCATGTAAGGGAATTTTTTTATCTTCGTGCCCCTGGGGTTTGAGTCATTTTTGGCACTTGTAATGAGGGTTTTGTTAGTCGACCTATTCTGGGTTATAGTTACTATGTAATGAAAATTTAATTATTTTCTGTATTATGGAGTAAAAAAAAAGGGAAAAAGGTTTTTCCTAGTTGAAAATGATTAAGGAGCTATAAAAGAATGTTTTTGGGGTGCTTTTTTAGCTAGTGAAGTGTGTGCAAGGTGAGTGACCTAGGTGAGAGTTTATTACAGGTATTGTAACATGATTTGAGGATGATTCAAGTTTTTTCAGGTGGATAAAAAATAAATATCATTTTAGCAAGGGTTTAATGATTTTTGAAGTGATTGAAGAGTTTTTTTGTGAAGTTTGGTCACCGAGGGTTTGATTGAAGAAGTCGAGTTGTATATGATAGCCATCGTTTTGAAAAAACAAAAAATAAATATATAACATCATAAGGTTGTATATTTGGTTCTGATCATCTGGGGGTTTGTGTGTATCTCATTGTGGAGTAGTGCTTCACCCAAATTAGGGTTTGGTGTTCCTTGTAGGGTTGGTGCTCTACTAATCTAGGGGTTGGTAATCCTTGTGGGGTTGGTTCATCACTAAATTCATAAACATATCAATATAAGATTTTGTTTTAGTGGTTTTTATTCCCCTTGAATATTTCCCACTTATATCATGTGTTCTTTTGTTGATTCTTTGTTTCATGATTGTTTGCATCTCTTTTGGTTTATGGTGTGCACACATTAAGTATTGATTAAGTGGATATTGTGATTGAATGGTTGGGATATTGTGAATATTATTCTGAAAAATAATTGAAATTTGTAAAGGAAAAATTCACCCCCGCCTCTCAGTACATTGGGCATACTAAAAAATTGGTAATCATAGAGGGTCTTTTGACAAGTTTGGACAACTGCAGGATCGGGATACCCTCACAACCTACCCTCCCCTGTTAGTCCCTTACTAACCACCTCATCGTCCACTCCTTTCTCCCAAATCGAACCCCCCTGAAGCACCAAGATGGTTGAGTCAACAATGATTGGAAAGGCACCACTTTTTTATGGTGTAAACTATAGTTTCTGTAGAATGAGGATTAATACATTCATCTTAGATCAATGGTTTTATGTTTGGGTTGTTGTAGAAAATTATTATAATCCTCCTATCACTCCTCTAAGCATTAATGAAGAAAATAAGGAATATACCATTAACTCAAGAGCTTTTAATGCAATCATAAGTAGACTTGGAGAATCAAAATGGGAAAGGTAATGCACTGCAAGAATGCAAAGGAATCATGGGACAAGCTACAAGTTCTCTATGAAGGTGACTCAAAGGTAAATTATAAACTTTAAACCTTAGAAATCAGTTTGAAGGCTCTTAAATGAATATAATGAGTCAATTTTAGCATACCTTCTAGAGTTGTCAAGTTGTTAATACATGCAAGGGATTGGGAAGATGATTTAGAAGAAGGTATGGTTAAAAGGGTCTAAGATCATTTACTTCCTAGGTGTGATCTAAGGGTATATATTGAAAGATGCACCAGATCTAACCACCTGACATTGGATGAGTTGCATTGGTACTTTGACTGCTTTTTTGAATGAAGTATGAGATCAAAATGATCCAAGAAGGAGATTGCATTCAAATATGAAATGAATTAAAAATCAAACAAGGTAAAGGATAATGATGTCACTCTTGATATTAAAGATGAAGATCTCTTTGCTATGATGGATAGAATATTGAAGCAAGGTTATGATGAGTATAGTGGTAAACTTCCATTCAATTGTTTTAAATGTGGTGAATTTTGACATTTTTTGTTAAGTGTCCTCATAGGCATGAGAAAATGATAATGTTGAATATCATGAGGATGAACCTAATAATAAAAACTATAAGTTTTGCAAAGGTAATAATATCTATAAGAGGTTTCACCATAAGAAGGATAAAAAAAGTCTTTATACAAATCAAGATGATGAATTTTCTGATGCAAGCAGTGGTGTATCAAATTTGATCAAAAAATACTATTAAAAACATTGGGAAATCGGCTTATTCAGACTAAAGAAAGCATGAGGTTTTAATGTGATGGATAGTCTTTGTGGGGGAATGGGGAATTAATTTCTGGTTATGGCGTTAGTTATTTGATAAGGCAGATGAATAGAACAAAAGATCATCTTGAGAGTATAAAAAGAGAACTTAAGAAATCTGAAAACGAAAATCAAAAAATGACCTTGCAGATCAAATAATATGAAAATCAGTTTTATAAGCTAGAAGAACAGTATGTGGCTAAGTCTAAAAGAAAAATAAATAAAATATGTTTCTAGAAGAAAAGGTAAATTTATTTATCTCTAATTTGTAGGATAAAGAGAGTTTGTGCACTAAGTATGAAGAAGATATAGATTTCTTAAGGGCTGAGTTATAAAGAATCATCAAGAGGGACTAGCTCTACAAAATTGAAAAGAGTGCTAAGGATCTAGATGATCTCTTGGCAAACAAAGCGTTGCAGTGATAGGACTGGTCTGATCAAAGAGGGATTCAAAAAAAAAGATGGAGAAAAGATGTTGGTGTGCGGAAAGGAATAGGTTAAAACTATTGTGAAATAAGAAAAGGGATGGTGACACAATAAAAAGTTACATGTAAAATTAGACAGCCATAAAGAAAGGTCCATTAGACAGCCCAATGCTTCAAGTTATGACAGAACCTTCATGGTCAATTGTTTACTGGTAATAATTTTGGTCATATGGCTAAAGAGTGTAGAAGATAATCTAGAAATGATCGTCCTTGGAGAGACAATAGAAGTGAGTTTGCTAAAAGGATAGTATGTTATAATTGCAATGAACAAGGTCACATAGCTAGGTGTTTCTTATATGATACACCTAGTCAAAATGAAGGACTCAAAAGAAAGAACTCAGTAGTATGCTGCAACTATAATTAGATTGGTCATGTGGAAATATTTTTTTTTCATGTTTATTCAAGAAAAAATAAGATGAATCAAAGGCCTAGAGTGCATGGGAACAACTTTCAAGGAGCTATAATGCAAGGTAATGATATTAGAAGAGCATGGCAGCCAAAGAGAGACAACAATGTCTCATTAAGAGAAAATTATAGTGGCAAGAGAATTGTTTCACAATGTTCATATCAGAATAAATAAGATGAAGGTGTTCTACATGTGCCCAAGAAGGATTAGGACCTCTTCAAGGCCTTCTTTTAGGTCTTTGTGGTTAATATATACCTTCATTATGCTTCTTGAAGGTATATCAATGCATATGAATCATTTAAGAGAGGGGGAGATGGCTGATTCAATGTGTGCCTCCTCCATGTGGTCAAGGTATGTCATCATAAGCTCTTATTCATGGTCTTGTTGGTTCATATTGGTTATTCTTGTGTGAGAAGTCTTAATCTCATTCTTGGGTCACTTATAGTACATGTATGAAGTCTTTAAGGTCTGAATTTTCATCTGTATAGTTTTTAGATGATCTTAGCTAAGAGTCTAATTCATGAGTCCCTTTTTCATTCCATAATAAGTGTGAATGTGTATTGATTTTATTAGATGCATCTCCATGGTTTTTGAGTCTATGTTTGGCATTATTGAAGGTAAAATGTAATCTGTGAGAAGTTTGTTGATAAGTATAAGTGCCTAATGGTTTCACATGGTTAGTCATAAGTATAAAATGCATGTTTTGAGTATGTCTAAGTTGTATTTGATGTGTATGGATCCTTTAAGGTGTTTGTGGAATTTGTACAAGGTCATCATGAGTCCATATGTACTCACTCTTCTTAAGAAGTGTTGCAAGTTTTCTAGGCCTCTGTCTGAGTCTATGTGTGCTTTGGGGACCTAATTCATGATCCTTTAAGGGTGTAATAATGTCTTCTAAAGTGTGTATAAAGATAAGTAATGTGATTAAGTCTTAACTTTATCAATTCCTTAAAATTAGAGGTGTTATGTTACTAAGATATGCATAAATCTAGTTTGCACTAGATAAAAAAAGAGGGTTCAGGTATGACTTTAGCCTTTCAAGATTCATAATCATGATGAAAGGTTCTCATATGTTTTTAAGGATGTTTCTCAAAATGCATGATAAATTATTTAGGTCATCAAAGGTAAATGTGGTGTTTTTTGAAGTGTTTTTCCTTATATTGTGTTATATCATAGTGATTGTGATTGTGTGAGTGGAAACTTTTTTTAGAAGGAACTAATGATGGAAGTTAGAGTCAAAATTTGGAACTTATCATCTTAACTATAATGAGTAAAGGATGAAATTAGTTTTAAGACCTAATAATTTATGTAGTTCCTAATATCTCTAACACTATTGAAAAACTGACTGTGTAGTGTTTATAAGCCTAAAGTAAGTTAAGATTTCTTATAACTGGAAGCAATTCTGTTGGAGGAATTTATCAAGGTAAATGGTGGGAATACTATGACTAAATGGGTATGCAATTAAATTCCATCACCCTTATGAATATTTGCAATGGATCCTAGATGGGTAAGAACACAATAAAGGTCACTCAGATCTTGTATGACTCATTACAGTGATAAAGGGTGCAAAGTTTTGTGGATTCAAATGGTTTATAGGATCCTACAGAAATAATAATCATAGTAATGTGATTCTTCCAGACTTATAGGTTTCCATATACTTGTTATGTTGCATGATAACACTCAAAGTCATGTTCTTTCATCTCAAATCGTTGAAAAATGATGGTCTCGGTGGGTGAGTGTAGCTATGGTGGAAGTATGATAGGCTACAGGGTTGTGTGTGTATTGAAAATAGAGTAGGAGTGTTTTCCTCGGCATATGAGATGATTTTCTAGGCTCACTTGAATTATCAAGGTATTCTTAATGAGAAGAAGTTTTCTATCACCATCGACAAGGATGATCTAACTTTTGGTAAGCTCATCTAGACTTAGTTGATGTTATCCATATAGGAAAGATGATTGCTACAGTTATTATATGCTCAAGATGAATTGTTACAAGTATGAGAGGCCATTGAGAGTATATCCTACTAGGTTAAAGTGGTATAAACAAGGTCGGTATGCCTAGATGGTTTGTTTGATTTTTTCTCATTCATAAGGAGGATTGGAAGGAATGACTCAAGATTTTTAAAATGTTAGGGTGACTGTGTAAACTAACCTATAAGTTCAGGGTTGGTTTCAGAGGTAGAGTATGGTGTATTTTCACACATAATTATATGGTAAGATCACTATATGGTGATATTTGAATTGATCATATGTTTATGAAAAGAAGAAGCATATAGTTGACTTGGCTGATGAAGAATTTGTTCATCATGGAGCCTACATTGCTATAGTAATTTGAAGATGTTGTTACAGGAAAATAAAGGGCATATGTTCCTACTACACTCAGGGGGTGATTAGGTGGACTCCTAGAGGATGCTTTAATGTTTCCAAGGCCAACAAGGTATGACATGGGTGTTATCTTCATTGATCAGTTGTTTTTTATCTTTGTGTGCATATTTTCATCCAAATAGTACTATTATAAGCTAAGAAAGATGTTTAGGGAAGATAAAATATGTTCTAGGTGATTTCTAGTCAAGAATACGAAATAAGTTGCCTCAAATTGTGCTTGGGATCTAGATATAGTGATCATATGTCCAAGGGGAGTGTTATATTGATGAGTAAAATCATGGTTGTAATGTTGTGGTATGGAAACGTTGGATGAAATTTCTTCAAAAAGTCTATTTAGGGCCTTCAGTATCAAAAGTGATATGAAGAGCTAGAATGTGCTAGGTAAGGCTTGTCTTATGCTTAGAGATGATGGTTTTTGGTCAAGAAAGGTGAGTAATGATTTGAGATGCTTGGAACTAACATTTTTGACATGTTCATGATGAACTTGGCTCAGTTACATGCCTGTTACAGTGTTTCCATCATCGGTAAAACTGGTTAAGGAGGAAATGCTTGTTTTTGCATTCTTAGAAGATTGAAAATTATGGTTTAGATCCAAATAAGGTATGATTATGATTTTATCATGTTTTTTATGATGTTCAGATGTTTTATAATCTTGGCCCAGGGGGATCGTGGTGGTTGTATCCTTGAAAAGAGGCTAAAAATTATTTTTTGAGGAACAATTCAAGATTGAGCTTGTAAGAGACCTTTAGTTGATGTTTACAACCAAATAATGATTCTATGAAGCTAAGGAATGTGAGTAATATTCTGATACAGGTATGAATTTTTCATTAATGTAAAAGGGGGATAAGTTAAGGGTGTTTTCCATCAATGAAAAGGGGGAGGTTGTTGGCATGTGGTTTCATTCGGTGTTGTCATTGATGCAAAACCACATTAATTAAAAAGTGGGTATTGGATTATGGTAACTTTATTATTTATATTATCCTAGCATGATGATTCATATGTGTTTATGCTAGTATAGTGAGATTCAATGAGGATCACTTGCTCTTGCAATCCTATTCAGGTGTCTATGTGATGCTTTATGATAGTATGAGCTTCTTGGGTTCTTTGGAAGCATGTTTAAATGATGTATAATAGGTTTGGAGAGTTATTTTTAACTTAAAATAGTGGAATGGTGCAAATACAGGTGGTTCACTATGTTAAAGGTGTTCATTAGGAACAGGTATGGTGGCTAGAAAGTGTGACAGTGTGATTTGGAGCTATACGGCCTCATGGAATATTGAATTTAGGTATATCATGGAATATCAAGTATGTTTGGATAATTTTTATAGGTTTCATGATTATTTATTACATTCTTTTAGTTGACCCTAGCTTCTACAGTGAGGAACATACATGTAAGCAAAGGCAATTCTTAATGGACTGGAGATATTGAAGTAAGTGTATTTGAAATTATGATCATTTGAGATTATGTTATAGGTATGTGTCATAGTTCTTTGATAAAAATTTTCAGGTTTCTAGGATATGAATTTTGTAAGATATGACAATTTATGTGGGACAAGGTCAAGAATCAAGTCAAAATCCAAGCTTGAAGTTGAACTTCTAGATGCTCGTTGTGAATTGTGTTCATTTGCAATGGGATAGATTTTGGCTTTGAGGGGATGTCTTCTATGGTGATTTTATAATTTTTTACAAAAATAATCAGGTGGTTTTATCATCATGCTTTTATGAAAGAATGTTAAGAAGATAAAGAGGTCTAAAACCCTAGTTAAACCCTAGCTAAGAGCAGTTTGTAAAAGAAGAGATATAGTGATCCAATTTTTTATTGATTCATAAAAAATTATGATTTTATTTTGTATAGGACTCCCCTTATATTTCTATAAATGTATGGTTGAGGTCATAGTGATGAGTGGGCCCCAGTCAAACAAGTCAGTTTCTAAAGAAGAATGTTTTTAGACAAGGTTGTCCAAAGGTAGTTGCATGAAAAAATTGATGGTCCATGATTAATGGGAGCTTATATTGATTTCCATGAAGGTTTCAGGACATTTTCATGTCAGTTACACGGTCATTTGAGATCCATATAAGTTGACTAGTCAAAGGGCAATTTTGGGGTCTCAAATAACATGGTTCAGTAAAATGGGAATAACTTGAGATACAATATGGAGTTATGAAGATGATTCAAGTTGTTTTGGAAATATAATTTAGAGATATTTCCAGTGATATAATATTTTCCTCATGATGAGATCATTTGATCAAGGATTCCTAGGCCGTTCTTTGGACAAGAATATTTTTGGCAATGTAAGACAGGATGTGTTTTGGTGCAAGGTTGAAGTTGTTTAAAGCATGTGATGGATTGGGTCATGCTTGATATAACCTGTAATGTGAAGAGGGATTAATTTGGCATAAATTAATCCATTTTTAGGTATCTTAAATGTATGTATAAATATTTTTTTTATCTAACCTTTACAAATATACTTTTTTTGGTAGGTTGATCTGGTGAAAACAAAAGTAGTTGTGGTTTGAGCATGAGATTGATTAAAGGATTATAACTTGATTAGAAGTGTTCTACATGTTATGATATTTCCATAAATTTTTTACATGGCATCATTTTTCTCATGTTGGAGTGATTTGGTGATTAATATGAAGTTTCCAGGATGTGTTGAAGGGTGGAGGAAATAGACTGTTTTGAGAATTTGTAGATGTGAACTGGGCCCAATTAAATGAAATAATTTGATTGGTTTATCAAATTTATGACCATTTATCGGATTGTAAAATGATATTTTAATAATATGTAAGTGTTTTTTGGTCATGTACTATGTATTGATTTAATGTAAGGGATAATTTTTATCTTTGTGCTCATGAGGTTTTGAGCCATTTTTGGGCACATGTATTGAGGGTTTTAGTTGGGCTGGGCCTATTTGGGTGATATGTGACTTTTTTAATTCAAATTTTAATTTTTTTACTTGATTTATGGATCAAACAAAATGAGGGAAAATGGTTGTCCCTAAGTTTGAAATGATAAGAAGCTCATAAAAGCATGTTTTTGGGTGTTTTTTATAGCTAGTGAAGTGTATGCAAGGTGAGAGACCTAGGTGAGATTTTACTTACAGGTATTGGAGCATGGTTTGAGTTTTATTAAAGTGTGCTTTAGTTTTAGAAAAATTATAGAGCATTTATGCAAGGGTTTGATAATTTTTGAAGTGATTGAAGAGTTTGTTTTGTGAATTTTGGTCACCTAGGGTTTGATTGAAGAAGTGCGAGATGAATAAGAGGTACCTCCATTAGTTGTGGAAGCAAAAAAATAAGTATATATGATCATCATAAGGTGGTTGAGTTGTGTTATTGATCATCTTGGGGGGTTTGTATCCTTCCTTATGGAGTTGGTATTTCACAAAATGTAGGGGTTGGTATTCTACTAAACTAGGGGTTAGTGCTCTACTAAACTAGGGGTTGGTGCCTCACTAAATTCTGAAACATATCAATATAATATATTTATTTCAGTTGATTTTCTTCCCCTTTGAGGTTTCCCACTTATATCTTGTGTTCTTATGATGATTCTTTACTTTCATGTTGTACTTGCATCTTTGATGTTTTATGGTGTGCACACATTACGTATTGATTAAGTTGAATTTGTGATTTCATGGATGTGAATTTTTGAATATTCAGATCTGAAATATAATTTGAAATATTGTAAGGACTGATTCACCCACCCCCCCTCTCATTCCATTGTGCTTCTAACATTTGGTATCAAGAGTGGGTTATTTTTGTAGAAGTTTGACAACTTGAAAGGAGATCATTGAAGCACACTATGGAAAGTAACACAGTGATCGAAAAGGAACTAATGTTTGATGGAGTTAACTATATTTTATGGAGAATGGAGATTAATACATTCATCATTGCTCAAGGGTTTGATGTTTGTGATGTTGTTGAAATTTCTTATACTCCTTCTACCACTCCTCTAAGCATTGATGAAAAGAAAAGAAGTTGATTATACCAATAACTCAAGAGATTTGAATGCCACTCCTAAGTGGTACTTTGGAGAATCAGAAATGGGAAAATTAATGCACTACAAGAATTCAAAGGAATTATGGGACAAGCTATAAGTTATCTATGAAGGTGGCTCGAAGGTAAAAAAAAATGCAAAACTTCAAACCTTTAGAAATCAGTTTGAAATCCTTAAAATGAATGATAATGAGTCAATTTTTGCATACCTTCTTAGAGTTTATAAAGTTGTTAATAGCATGAAGGGATTAGGAGATGATATAAAATAATAATTTGTGGTTCAAAATGTTCTAACGTCCTTGTAATTCTAAGTTATGGTTCTAAAGTGTATGCTATAGAAGAAGAAAAATATCTAACCTGTTTGACATTTGATGAGTTGCATGGTACTTTTATTTCCTATGAAATGAGGATAGGTCACTCAAAACCAAGCCAAGAAGGATATTTCTTTCAAATATAAAATGAAGCCAAAAGGACAAGGAGGTAAAAAATGATAATACCACTCTAGAGATTGAAGATGAATAACTCTTTGCTATGTTGGCTACAATATTGAAACAAGGTTATGGTAAGTATAAAGGTAAACTCCCTTTCAAATGCTTTAATTGTGGAGGAGTAGGAAATTTTTTATGCTAAGTGTCCCTCATATGACATGAGGAATAAAATGATGATGATGAATATCTTGAGGAATGAACCTAAGAATAAGATCTACAATTTTGGAAGAGATAAGAAGAACTTATAAGAGGAAATAATTATAAGAAAGGATAAAAGAATTTTTTATTCAAATCAAGATGATGGATTTTTCATGATGCTAGGATTGGTGTAGCAAATTCTGAATCTAAAAATTAGTATGAAAATCTTAGGTAATGAAGATTTGTTCATGACTAAAGAGGCTATGAGATCTTTAGAATGATGGATTTTCCTCTTTTAGGTGATTTTATTCCTTGTTATGGTAAGCTATTCTGATAAGGATTGATGAAGATGATACAATATGATCTTGAAGAGTGTCAAAACAGATATCTTGAAGCAAGCTGAAAAAGAGAATCAAAAACTGAGCATTGCAGATTAAGGGATATGAAAATCAGTTTCATACAGCTGGATGAGAATAGTATGTGGTTGAGTCTACAAAGCTAATTAAAGTAAACATAGGTTGTTAGAAGAAAAAGTGAATTTTATTGTCTCTAATCTGTACAATAAAAGGAGAATTTTGTGCACCAATTATGAAGCAGGATATAAAGTTTCTTGATAGGGATGAGATATTAGAGATCATCAAGAAGACTATGTCTCTACAAAAATTTGAAAAGAGTGCTAAGGATCTAGATGATATTCTTGGAAAATAAAGAGCTGTAAATGATAGGACTAGTTTGGACTTCGAAGAGGAGACTGAAGAAAAATAATTAAATAAATATTTTGGGTGTTTCAAATAATGAATCAGGTAAACCTATTGTGAAATAATAAAATAAGGTGACACCCATCAAAGGATAATGTAAATTCAAGGTCCATTAGACAACCCAATGCTTCAAGGTATGCAGATAAACTTTAATGGTCAATGCTTTACTTGTAATGATTTTGGTCATAGATGTAAAGAGTGTAGAAGATATCCTATAGATGATGATCCTTGGAGAGATAATAGGAGTGATTTTTCTACGAGAATTGTGTGTTATAATTGCAACGAATATGGACACATACCTAGGTATTATTTGCATGATATACCTAGTCAAAATGAATGGCTAAAAAAGAAGAACTTAGTTTTTTGTTACAATTGTAATGAAAGTTGGGCATGTGGCTAATAAGTGTGTTTTAATGCTTATCCCAAGATAAAACGAGAGGCTGACTCATACTGCCTAGAGTGCAATGGGATTACCTGGTGGTCAAAGAGACTAGAATGCATAAAAGTTATGATCCTAGAAGAACTTGGGAACCTAGAAGAGATACAATTAGTGTCTCATCAAGAGCTAGAAATGATAGTGGCAAAAAAGAGGATGAAATTGTTTTACAATGCTCCCATCAAAAGGATTGAAGACCTCTTCAAGAACTTATTTCTAGGTCTTCATGGATCAACCCATATCCTACTCACTATTACTTCTACAAAGGTACATACCATTGCAAATGAGTACCCAATATAAAAGCCCTATAATAAAAAAATTCATACCTTTGATCTCACTTGATATAGCTTTGAATTTATTCCAACTTGAATTGCTTGAATAATTTTAAAGAATCCTACAAGATAAACATATTATCCCACACATCCCATGCTTCAACCTACATAAGATAAATCTTAATTTCTACCTTAGGGATGTTCTTTTTGATCCACTTAGTTGTTCTATGGATCCAAGTCCAAATTTCTCCCACCCTATAAGGTGGGTTGATTACTAAATCTACATTAAATAGTTTAAGCCTTATATACTTCTCTAGTTCCCTAGCTCTTTGGTTGACATTAAATACTGGGATTGGGAAGATGTTAAGCTATCAATGTATAAAAACCTACCCAATCATTTTTTATGTTGATGACTTCTAAAATATCCATTGCATACCCTCCACTACCATCATTTGGATGGTATTCTACTTGTCTGTATCAAGCATTCATATCACCTCAACACCAAAAGTAAGCAATCTGAAGACTAATGCTTTAAATACTAAGATATTCAAGCATGTAGGAATTATTTGAGAAGCTGAAGTGTTATGAACCCCATGAGTTATTTATGCATGGGAAAAGTAACACAAGATTCCCTGTGTACCTGACTTCTTGAGATCATGTTGAGACATCTGAAATGTGGAAGATTATATAGGAATGGGTTAGGTGTAGGTGGTAAATTTGGAATATATAGGGATGGTAATAGATTAAGGCTCTAGGGTCAAGTTAAATGTAATCGATCAAATTTTAAGTAATGAACCTACTCTTCCACGGCGTCAAAATATTTTCCAACCTCTATGGGTGTGATGTCATTGTCAGTGATAATTTTTGTGCGTAATTCTCAATCTATGTCTGCAAGACAAAAAAACACCTCAACCTGGTTGTCGAACTACTAGGAAATTTCCATTCGTCTTCAAATACCCATCTCCATAGAGGGTAATGTAAGAACAAGAAAAAATTATGTGAAGGTAAAACTAAGTGGTGAGGGTTTGATTTTCAAAAACCCTAATGGTTGGATATCCTCAAGATCTAACAATGTGATTTATATATAGTAATTGAGATTAATGAAGCATTCAAATCCTACTCAACTTAATTGTCATGGTCTAGACTGATGCAAGAAGGATTGGTTGTGTCTCTTTAAGTTTCATGTAAAAATCATAATCTTACTATACAGTGGAAGAGGTGAAGCATTTTTCGGGTATGTTTAAAGGTATCCTATCATTCATTGGTTTGTTCATTTATCTAATCTATATCTTTAAGTGTGTCAAGGTAAATGTTAGTGTTAGAGTAGGTATTTACCTTAGCTCAATTTTCACCTAGGTACTTTATTTACCTTTATTGTAGTCTTATCCTCTTGTAACTTATGTGTGTGGATATTTCCTTTTAATTCTCTACATTATATATTAGGGGGACCCTGCATTATCTAGTTGTTAGGTATCAGTTCAATTTAACTTGATACATGGTATTGACTAGTTCTTCAACAAATGATCTATGGTATTGACTAGATCCTTGAAATGTCTAGTTAAATCTCAAAAATCTATCAGGAGTTTACTAGTTCTTTGATGACTAACTTATTTCCATGATATTATGGCTTGATGCTACGACTTTGAGCCTCAACACCTTCTTATATAGGCCCATTCTCATTGTAGAAACTATTGAGTTCCATAATAATATATGATATTTCTTCTCATTTTTTTGTAAAGGTTTACTGTACAAAGCATATTCATGCCAAAGTTACTTTCACCTACTATTGATCACAATAGTTTGATTAGGAACATCTGTTTTCTTGGCTTGGTACGATACTGGTTATCGTTCAATTTTAGTTAGGAGCTAGTATAATTGTTGAGCCTTACTTCAATGGATGTTTATATGGGCCTAATGATTCCCTTCTAGTAGATTAAGTGAAGACCTACAGGTGTCTCAATGGTCTAGAGGGATAAAAATATTTGCATCACAATAGTATAATTAGTGTTTCTCAATGCTTTTGATCAAGCTTTTCATCTTGAAAGGTATACAAATTTTAAAAACAATCAATTTTTTCTTTTGAATATGGTGGTTTTTGTGAAGGATTAAAATACGAGCTTGTGAATGACCTCTTGAGATGCAAGAAGTTGAAGAAAATATTATCTAGGACTATTTCTAGGTATCAAAGGCATAAATCTGCAATTACTTATAAGAGGTAAAATGGTTCATTTTTTAAAGGTTTATTTTCAGATTGAAGGGAATGTCTCTATCATATATCTTTTGTTTGATTACATATAATGATTCATGAAGATGGTCTCAAGGAAGACTGGTCAAGTCTATGAAAAACTGTATTTATCTCTAACCATAGCTCTCTACCTTAGGCTTCCCATAGAAGAAGAAATCTCCTCTTGCATGAAGAAATGTTAGTTGGATTTGAAGTAGAATGTTTACCTCTGAGTCTTTTCTGAAGTATTTAATGATGTACATGTATGATGAAGGGTGTCTATGGTTGCAATAATAATATTTCTAAGCCTTGTAGCTTGGTTCCTCCATGCCAATTTCCCATGTAGATGTCACAGGAAATTTATATAGTGGAATAGGATATCAGATGGACTAATTGTGAAATTTTTAAATATTTGAATACTTAATCTGCAGGGAAGAGATAAGTATAACTATACCATGATCTATAGTGTAAATGTTGAAAATACAACTTATTCTAGGCTTATAACAACTCCACAAGGAGGTTACAACCCCCCAAGATGAATGAAGCACAGCACTAAACCACCAAATCCATTAAGGTGTGGGTATCTTTTCCAAGAGATTCGATGCACTTGATGTCTCCTCAAATTCAAATCCCCTTGTAATGTGTGAGTTCCAATTGATCCAGGGATGCAATAATGGCGAATGATAGCAAGAAAATCAAGAAAACTAGATGTGGTTGCCTTTGTGCAAAGAGGATGACTAGAATGTGAGTAGCAAGGAAGAACAAAGTTGAGAAATAACTATCTATGTAATCCTTCTCCAAAATCCAGTAGCATAACACTTCACAAAAATTAACAAATTCCCAACCCATTATACAAATGAAAAATTATTGTTATAAGTTGTTGGACGAGAAGGCTTTAAGCACATGTGTCAATCAAGAAACAAAGACTCATCCTGGGAAGGACAAATCATCGGACTATATAAATAGTAAATGAGGAAGAGGAACTCAAGACCAATCAAAAAATCCCAAAAATATATATAATTTAGCCAAGAAACGTGAGAAAAAAGCATTTCGTAATCAAAACACATGTTCAAAAACATGTGTTCTAATATTGTACTTGAAGGTGATAGGACCACCCTTATTACCATAGGGGTGGTTTCGTAACCATCGTAGAGGTTGTATAACCACCATAAGTATGCAAAGAATACAAGGCCAAAAGATACTCTAAGATCCAAAAAAATATTTTTGTTCAAAGGAGAATACTGAGATGAGCCACAAAGGGAGTGAGAAGGAGAGAAACAAGGATTTGGATCTCATATTTATCTTGGAAGAGGTTTTTGTCATCATTAGAAACGTGTCACATTTTCGATGTTACACCATGTAATTTTTGGGTGCATACGTATTTCCCCCTCAGAAGAGAATTTTAGCCATGAATGGGTCCAAATGTGATCTCCAAGAATGGTGCTCCCAAATGGGAGGGTTAGAAAATTACCATGTCTTGATGTGTGGCGGATCAATGTCAGTTGATCCCTCTTGCTACCTACAAAATAAGAACACGAATCAAGTGCAGTAATAAAATAAAAAATTGACGAAATTTTTGAAATAATAAGACAATATTACTTACCATTTGTGTGGGGGTGAGACATTTACATGCTCTGTCCATGCCAGCTCTGCATCAATTCACTCAAAATGGCATTAGAAAATAAAAATACCCTATATATTCCAATTTGCTAATTTTAGAAATCATTTGTGCCTTGCACCTTTGCTAAATTTGGAGATCTCAATTTCTGGTAACCATTTCACTCACGAATACAACCAAAATGATGAAAATTCATTCATGATGGTGGCAAATCCAGCGGCAGAGGCATAGGGGCAAGAAAAAGTAAGTTATTAATATTTCTTTCTTTTTGACCTAGATTGTATTTTTTACTTGAAATGACCTCTAGGGGGGATTTTGGATAATTTAATATTCAAAATGATTGTTGGGAGACACCTTGTACATTTTATAAATTATTTAGGGTCAATTTACCATTTTTTGAGTTTTTAGGTATTTTAGATTTCAAGGGCACAACCCAATTTTTGATGCCATGACCGTCATGGCGGTTACACAACCACCGCTTTACACAAAGCAATGGTTACACAACCACCGCAATGGTTTTGCAACCAAAACAATAGTTGTGCAACCACCACCCTGCTAAGAGGGGCAGTTGCAATTGTATGTTATCTCATATTTTGAGCTCATTGATGAAATTGAGATAAACAATCAAAAATTTCTTTTCGGGACCTATTGAAATCCAACATTTTGCCAAATGTTTACCTTGTAATATGTATTTTTAGGTTTTGGGTTTCCTTTCACTTTTAGCATGTCTTTTGCAAAAAATTTCCTAACCCCAAAAACCAAACACACTATATTCTTTTGGGTTTCATGTTCTGAAAGCATTGGGACATTTAATTCAAAAAACATATGCTTCGTGTCGTGTGTTTTTTGAATCCGAACCCTGAAACATTATAGTGTATTGGGTTTTTGGATCTTTTTACATTAGAACATGAGTTCAGAAATACATGTATTTTGCAACATGTTTTCCACTTCTTGACCCCGATAGCCATTTGGATCCCTTTGTGTCGGGTTTTTGGGACATGGTTACACATTGGCATGACATGTTTCATGTGATCAAACTTCCACCCCCAAGTCAACGCAATTAATATTAGGGTGGATTTGGTGGCCCACACCTATCGTCGTACATGTAATTAATGTGAGACATTTTATAAATATGAGGTTTTTCTATTTCATTCATACTCAGTATGATTTCTGGATTCAAATTTTTTATCCTATTTTTGCATCCCCAAAACCTAAATAGCATTTTCTTGGCATTTTTGATCGTTTTTCTTAAATTTTCAACTTCTGGTATTTTTCCCTAGTAAATTTTTTCCTACTTATTTGTTTTTCCTTCTTTTTGTGGGGGATTTTTCTATGTTTTATTCATTATATTCATTGATAGGGGAGTTATTCTTAGTTTCCTTATTTTTCCTTTCTCCCATGTTTTTTTTTATATTCCTATTAAAGAAACCTAGTATTTTCCTCCACCCTTTGATTTTTATCATGATAAACACGTCAAAAACCAAGACATGAACTTTTCAAGATTTTGACATGTTCATCATGATAGAAATCTTGAATTAACAAGGAGAAAAACACTTACGGATTAACTCTAATTGTTTTATGTATTTTTCACTGCAAAAAGAGTTCTCATTTTTGGCAATGTGCTAGAATTTTCAAAGTGAACAACAAGGCCCAAATACTAATAGTATTTTGGGATTATCAAGTTACAAAACACATCAATGTCTCTATCAATGTTTCAGGTTCTCTGGGTTGTAAATCAAGGTTACATTCTCGATACTCTATCAGAATTTTGGGGTTGCAAAGCAGGGTCAATTTTTCGCCTGTGTACAAGGCTGTTCAGATTGTTTTGCAGGAGGTAAAATCTGATTTTCTTTCCTACGAATTCAAGAGGGTCCTTAAGAAAATTATTTAGTCAAATTCCTCATGTATGATTCAGGGAAAGGAAAGTTCAAGGAATAATCTTCTAAGAAGGTTAAGGATAAATATAAAGGGGTTTTCCCCCTTCTAATATAAATTCCAATGTTGATATCAGAGACACCAAGCTTGGGCACATTGACATGGAAGATTTCTAGAATAGGGTCAAGGGATCCTCTTAGACAACATGGATACAATGTATATGTAATAGTGGATTACCCCTTACTATTGCTTTCCCTATTTCTGCTCAGTGCCCAAAATTCATCCTTGTTGTTTCCAATTACTATGAATCTAAATCTAGGTTTGTTAAAAACCAAGATGGTGAGGTGGTGATTCAATTAGATACTGATTATTTTGATGATCTCCTCAAGATGCACTACTTGACTACATATGTCGACATAGATCTCAAGAAGTCACAACAATCTTGGGATGACAACACAGTTGACTTTATCAAGTATGTCAATAATAATTATCTAGTATATCCCAAGCCTTCAGTCACAAATTTCCCTAATACCTTACCTTAAAGTGATTTCATTCTTGAAATTAGTGATATCATCACATTGTTGAGTAGAGTCTTTAGTCTCCCCAAGCCTAGATAATTTCAAGGGTAGATGTACCAATTCATCACCATCATATGAAAAATGATCAATTCTTTGATTGGGGTGAATTCATTAGTGAAAAAATTGATAGTCAGTTAAAATAAGGGCTAACTATGGGAAAATTTTACATGACCTCCTACGTTATTTATGTTACGACTATGAGGATTTATCCTGAATTGAACACCCATGGAATCAAGTATTCAGACTATGTCTACATTTTTTATCCTCAATTGAATCTGAAGCAGAGCCAAAGTCATTTTAGAAGAGTGAATGATGCCTTTTTCTACAGCATCATCTGTAAATTGGATAAGGGTCTCTCCCTACGCAAGTGCAATGATACAGCTTGGAATTTTTTTATCTCCATGGGTATGTATCTTCTTTTAAGTTCCAACTTTCACCTACCTCCGAGTAGGATCATTTTAATGGACCCCATATCTGTTGCCAAGGTTTCCAAGTGATATGTCAGTCTTAATGAAATCCCTAATATAGTTGTTGGATCTTTACAAGTTCCAAAAAAGTAAACACAAGGCGAGTATTCACTTCCCCATGTCTATTACTTGTTATACTTGCATGTTAGTGATCAAGGCTAAGAATTGTGACTGAATAGGTGATCAAAAAGACTCTCCATTCAAGTCTTGGATTTTATTATTGAGGTGTATTGAAAGCCTAAGGATCACTACGATTTCATTTCCCCAACATTAAATATATTTGGATTGATTACAAGGATGAAATTGCAATCAGGAGCGTATACAACAGTCATTTAACGTTGGATGAGGAAACATTGTATAATCTTTCTATCATTCCTCATTATGTTATTGATGATGGGAATTTCTTGGATTCATTTTACAATCAGATGAATGTTGAGAGGATGTATTTTCCCCCAATTGATTGGTAAATCAAATAATATTCTCCATCAAGGAGATATTTTCTCGGGTTATGCTTCGAATTAACTCATGATTGCATTTAATGAATATTCATCCCAATGACCCCAATTTCCCAAAATTATTTTTCACTTTTTCATCATAGGCGGACCCCTCTCAGGAAGGAAAGAATAAAGGTGAGGCACATGGGAAGAAGTTAAATTTTAAGTTTTACAACAGTGGAGCAAATATTCCTCCTCTTTCATTTGTTCCATCTTCAATTGTCATTGATATTGACTTTCCTTCTCATCAGCGTATGAAAGAGACATCAATTAGCACCATGGTCACTCTTCCCCTCCTTCCTCTTCACCTCTCATCACTCATGTGGTTATTATTGTGAATTTTTTTCCACATGTGACCCTTCTCTTCACATCCTCTCCGCATGTTTCCTCTCCTCATCCATATTCCCCTCCTCCTAGTTCATATGTTCTGCCCTCTTCATCCTTTTATACCTCATCAATCTCTACATTCATTGATTCCACCTCTTCTCCTTCTTCCTCATCTCCTCACATGTCACTTATGGCACAAGTATTCTCATCCCTTTCACCTCTTTCATTTGTGGTTCTCCTCACATAACCAATTTCCCCTCTCCATCTGTTGCTTTCTCTTCCATACCTTCTCCACCTCCCTCATCTATGACCATGGAAATATTTATCTTTTCCACTCCTTCATCCTTGGTGACCACTTTTCTTACTCCTCTTAGTACCACTCTAATGCTCATTGCTCCTCCTCAGAAAACGCCATCTTCCTCTATTCCATATTGGCTAGCCAGCTAAACCCCAAAGAAAATGAAGAATTTCATTCCTCAAGAGGTTTTTTATTTCATTACACTGACTCCTACCCCATCTCGCACATCCAAGAATCCTAATATCATTTCACACATCACCATTAATACGTCAATTCAAATGTTTGTTGATATTATTGTACCTACAACTAACAAAACCAAGGAAGGCATCACAGCTTCTGATTATCATATTTCCAAGGTGGCACTGGGGAAAGTCACGACTGAAGGCACATAATAGGATGTACAAATGGCCATGGATAATTTATTTAAGAATCTCAAAGAGACCAAGGATACCAAAGATTAGATGAAGGAGAAAGTAGAGCAACTAACAACTATCTTGCTTAAGCTCTCTGGACAACCTTGAGTTTGGGTTCCCTCTCTAGATCCAATTATTTTTGATACCTCATATGTTCCAAAGATGGCAAATATTGGACATAAGGTCCGAGCACTAGATAACTAGATTCAACGTCTCCTGAATCATGGTAAAAGGCTCATCGAGGATGTTGTCTATATCTATAATGATATCAAGAAGGAAAGGTTAGTCATTAAAAATATGAACAACAATCTCCAAGAAGAATGCGGCAATTGCGAGTTGACCTTGGAAGCTTTGGGTGAGATTAAGAAGGTTGATTCAAATATACTTCTTCAAAAGGGAATAACTAATAATAGAGACAGGAACTTTGAGTTTTACAAATCCATTGAATTTCGAGTCAAGATTCTACAGGAAGCTTGTGAGAAGCTTCAAAAGGCCAGGGAGGAAGCGATCAATGCCACCAACGAAATTGATCATGAAATGGAAAAAATCCTTCGACATGTCTTTGATGATGAATTGAACATATTACCAGCTGATGACCTATTCAAAAATTTTAAAGAGTTAGTTGAAAAAAAGACTTGAAAATGATTTTTATTTGGCTACAATTAACAAGTTGATCCTATGCCAAAATGTTTTAAGCAGTTTGGACAAGGATTTCTGAAAATTCCTAGGAGGATGGTTAACGTGTTCAATACATGAAACATTTTGAACCAATATTCATGCAGACCTGATGAGAAAGAAACACAATAGATGTTCCAGAAATTCTAGGAATATCATCTTAAGTAGGAAGATCTAGATGCTGAGAAATAAAAATATGATTGAAAGATTTTCCATGTCTTTATTTTCTTTCATCGGACATGTGAATTTTTGAAATGTCGAGACATCATTTAAATTTGCAAGTTGACTTGGTCATTTTTAAGAACCAATCAGGGAAGATTTTAATGTGCATTTGCTATTTTTAGAATGTAATCCAAACAACTTCCCCCCTTCTCTCTTCCCCTTCTCTATAAATGTAGTGTTGAGGCAATGCAAGGAAGAGAATTTTTTTGGAAAAAACTATAAGTTGGGATTGTTGAAAAGAAAAGAAAAAAATTGTATTTCCAATTTTTGGAAACAAGGAGTTAGGAATTAACTATCGTAAACATTATTAATTTATCATATTATTATATGAGTTTGTTAAATAATTAATAATAATATAATAGAGATAAATATTGTTATACGAGTTCTTAAAAAACTTGTATTATTAAATCATTGGTTATGATTATTTTTTTAAAGATACTATTTTATAGGATGCACATTGTCCTATAAATATGTAATGGAGAAATAATAAAGTTCATGGTTTTTTATCTCTTCAACTCTATCGAAATGTTTTCATTCGGTATCAAATTGATATCAATCTAGCCATGAGATTTTTTAGAAATATTTTTATGCTTCATAGAAATTGAGGTATTGTGAGGAGGTTTTTTTTTTTTGTATGCTCAAGATGTATTGGTGTACATTCTCATTCAGTTACGTGCTAAATCTGCAGTGATTACTACATATATTGTGCATCATATTTTGTACTACATTTCATGTGGTGGCCCTATGTAACATGTGTTGTTCTTTAACCTCATAACATTTGCATTCTAGGTGTTTGCACTTCATGAGGTTATTAGATTAATGTGTGGTGATAATTGTTTTCTTGAAGCACGAAATCAACACTTGTTATGGCCCATATCAGAATCTTTCCTGTTAGATGCTGAAAAATATAAATTTCAGAGTAAAATTCTACTCTTCTCCATGCATCATCTCCTAGTTGCGCATATATAATATATTGGTTGCTACATCATGGAAAATCCATAAAGAAAGTATTTTGCATTCAATCATAATACATTGTGTTGGTTTGTAAGTCTTCATGTGGTCATACGCAACATTGGACACCACAGATTTTGCATTGTGTGCAACACAAGTTTAGATTTTCTCCATTCAACACACCAACATCCACTTCAATCATTGTAGTCGGTAATTTTTTTTATTATTTTCTTTCAAAATTGAATACGTTTACGTCTTGGTCTATAGTCAATTTAGTTTGTATAGTCAATTTATAGTATTTTTCATATAAATTTATATAGTTTGAGTGTGGTGTCTTTAGTCCAATGTTAAATTTATAATGTGAAAGTATAAAATTCTATTTTTCACTTTCATTTCTTGTAAGGTTATTGATTTAATATCTAATAATAGCTTTTAGCTATATTAGATAATGAAGGTCTATTTAATGTTAATAGGTTTTTTCTGGAAAAATCAAAAGAGTTAAACTTATGATCAAAAATAATATTCAAAATACATTATAAGTTTCTATTTAGTCTTCATGTTGTTATTAGAAAATGTTATATGAGTCACTCAAAAACAATTTTGTATTGTAAAAGAGTCAAAGTCGTATAGGTGATTTTACGATTTTTTAATATTTATTTTATAAGTTGTCAAAACAATCATTTTTCTATCATTTTATCTTTGTAATTTTTTCGTCACAACATCATTTTTCAAAAAAAATGTCATGTATAAATGGAAATTCCTCTAGAAAAGTTTAATGGCCTCAATTTCCACACTTGGAAAGTAAAGTTCCAGATGCAGTTGATGAACAAAAATCTCTAGAGGATAATAGATGGAAAATAACCAGCACCTATAGATCCGACCAAATTGGTAAAATGGGAAATCAAGGAATATAAATCCAAAACCATTATTGTCCCTAATCTTTCAAATAATGAGTTACATTATGTCAATCTAGAGAAAACATCAAAGGAAATATGGGATACTATGATCAAACGGTTTGATGTAAAAATTGTTAATGCAAAGTTTTCTTTAAAAATACAATTTTTAAGATTCAAAATGATTGACGAGGTCACCATGTCCAGTCACATAAATAATTTGAGATCTATTCTAAGACAACTAGCCATAATCAAAGCTCTAGTAGAAGATGAAGATGCAAAATCTATTATATTAAATATCCTACCACCCAGGTATACTAATGTTTTTTTACTCTTGAAAAAATGTCATCACAATGTCTTGAAGATATGATTTTAGCTCTTATAGGTGAAGAAAAAAGGATAAAAGAAGATTTATAAGAGGAAATTGCAATGTATGTAAAGAAGAAATACAAAAAAATCTCTAAAAACATAGAGGAATTGGAATGTTTCTATTGCAAGAAAAAATGACAAATTTATAAGTACTATAAATTTCAAGTCGTAGATCTTCTCAGTGGAAAACTCAAAATAGATGAGGCTATTATGATCACAAAAGAGGGATCAGATTCTAAAGATCAACAAATGACTGAAGAAGTTGGATATGATTCTGAGGACTTCTCATAATGATCTGGCATATTATAATATGAGGACAGAGGACAATGGAGTTTGGAGGTTGATCAGCAACCTCTCATTAGTCACCAACGACAGGGTTGTTAGGAAATATTATTAGTGCTCCATTAGTAAATAATAATTACGTGAAGTAATTATTATGTTATAAGTATGTGTTAATAAATTGTTATTAGTTATTATATAAAACAACAATAACAATTATATTTGGTTAGTATGTTAGAAACAAATCATGTAAGTTGTGAGTTGTTATAAACTACTTCCTATTATTTAGGAAGTATATTTCCTATATATGTGTAATCAATCTCAAAGGAATATAATGTATTATTATTGTGCTTTCATTTGGTAATAGAGCAATCAATGATCTATTAAATCTGTGAAGGGGCTATTATGCAAATCCATGCTTGCCCCGAGTTATGATATTCTCTGAGAAGTAATTATTTTAGTTATAGAATAGATAGGTGTGTGTAAAATCCTACGAGTAAGGTTTTGGAGAAATAAACTGATAAGTAAAGGAAGCTGTCAGAGATCTTGGAGTCCGTGATTTTATTATTTTCTGTTGGTACATATATATATATCATATTTTGTTCTACCTACTCGAGTCTTCACGGCTTGATTCGCTACAATCTGTATTAGATTTCGAAGGAGATATAATTGCATAATATTGGCTTTACATCAGCATAGTCATTTATTTCTCTACATCACCCGGACTCCTCAACGATGACTCCCACCTGGTCATTTTACATGTGCTAAAGATCTCGTTCTACAACCTTGGAGACCTGATTAGCATAAATTTGTATTCTTCCACGTGGTCTTTCATACCAATACAAGTAGATCCTCCTATGGTGCCACATATATCAAGTTGAGACCATTCAAATATATGCAGGGACGGATGTGCATGAGGAATAAACATGAAGTGGATCAATCTAAAATTCTGATAAGTTGAACGCCCAATCTCTATGTTCTATGAGCCGCCATTTCTGTGAATATTTGAATGTAATCTATAGCTAGGGATTCAACCTGCATCTGATGTGCATATTCAAATATGTATTGATCAATGTGTTGTTTATGGTCATCTGGTTTGCATTGGGTTAGATTCATCACTGAATCTCTATATATTTGCATGCACTGAGTTTGGTTTTTGACACGCGATATTACACTCATCTAGTGTGGAATCCACAAAATACATGCATCAGTTTGCATGTTTCACACAAGGTTACATTGAGAAAAGTTTTCAAAATGTTGTGAAGCTACCGTTTCTGCTCACCTCAAAACCACCGCTGGCCCTTGGTTTCAACATAAAAGGTGTCATACTTTTTTACTATTTTTTTTCTAAATTAAGAGTTATTTGGTTTGTGTCTAAAGTTTTTCGTGTTTAACATTGTCAAATAGGTTGTGTGCATGATTAGTAGGTGATTATATATTATGTTACAATAGGGATTTATTAATGTCATTGTATAGTCAAATTGTCAAAATTTGTAAAAAAATAAAAAATTGCCTCACAAACGCATTTTCGATGGAATCCAACGTCTGATTGTGGTATATAAATTTGAGCTTCATGTTCACATTTCACTAAGCTAGCAGTGTCATACTGGAGGGAGGAGGAAACGAAGGATGGAGGGTGATCATCTCCTCTCATCAGTTGCCAATGACGGGGCTGCATAACAAATGTGGTGGCATATATATAGTGTGGGTATTCAGTGTGCTTTAGTTTTTCTATGAGTTTCTTTGCAGTGTTCCTCTTGCATTTTGTATTGTGTATACTAGAAACTAGTTGTATAGGATGGCAGAGAACTACAGTGATCCTCTAACTGTGGTAATCCTCTGACTTCCATACTTCATTGGAAGATGATTGGTCAGTGAATACGTTCATTAGCAATGGTGATCATGTGCAGCAAAATCCCGATAGCAAGATCCTCATAGTGAGATAAAACATGATATATTTTTCCTTTTTCTATCTTACTATTTGGAATTTCACATTGTGGGGGGGAATAATAACCAATGTTCCATTCCCATTCTATGCCAAAATGGCTAAAGTCCAGGGCAGCTTCCAATGGCAGTGGCAGTTTCCTATGTTGTTCGAGATCGAGTGGCAGTGATCGAAGACAGTGGCTACAACTAAGAACATTGTGATTGTTAGAGGTGGAAATGTGAAATATTTCCAGTATGTGTTTTATTGTTCAGTTTGGTGATGTGTTTCCTATGTTATTTCCTGCAGTGTGATATTGATGAGAGCTAAAATAGTACTTGGCACATCATGATGTGGTTCGTGGTAAACCACTTGAAAACCACCAGTATCAGTTTGTGGTCAGCCGGAGTAAAACCATCCGTCGGTTTTGTGATTGTCCTGTGAAAATCACTTATCATGAAAGTAGGTGCAAGTACAAAGGCAGGTTTTCCCCATGTTCACACTAAGGGGGGAATGTTAGGAAATATTATTAGTGCTCCATTAGTAAATAATAATTACGTGAAGCAATTATTATGTTATAAGTATGTGTTAATAAATTGTTATTAGTTTTTATATAAAACAACAATAACAATTATATTTGGTTAGTATGTTAGAAACAACTCACATAAGTTGTGAGTTGTTATAAACTACTTCCTATTATTTAGGAAGTATATTTCCTATATATGTGTAATCAATCTCAAAGGAATATAATGTATTATTATTGTGCTTTCAAGGGTTGCACAATGATTTGGTTACATTTTTTCAATGTGTTTTCAGTGTGTTAGTTTGCTAAATAAACCTCTTTCCATAATTTTGGGAAAGATTCATGTTTTCAGAAAACTCACTTTTGGGGAGAAGGAGAAGATATGAGGTAGGCTCAGGGATGGTTATCCGGCTAGTGAAAATCTTATGGATCTTTGAGATCTAGAATTCAGTTGCCCTATGAGGAAGGGAAATTCCCACATGAACCCAAAGAGGTAAGGAGTATTCTTGCATAATTTATCTTGTCACTACGCCTTTACGAGGGTAAAGAGATAATATATGGAGTTTGTACATGGTCTAAGCAGTGCTTTCAGGAGTTGGTTCAACTTCTTTGAAATATGATTCTTCATCGTATTCACATTAAGGGGGTGAATATTAGGAATTAATAATGTTCACACGAAGGGGGTGAATGTTAGGAAATAACTATTGTAAACATTATTAATTTATTATATTATTATATGAGTTTGGTAAATCAGTAATAATAATATAATAGAGATAAATATTGTTATATGGGTTGTTAAAACAACTCGTATTATTAATAAAGTGATTATGAGTATTTTGTTAAAGATCTTATTTTATAATATACATATTGTCCTATAAATATGTAATAGAGAATTAATCAAATTCATGGTGTTTTGTCTTTGTAACTCTGTCGAAATGTTTTTAATGTATCTCTTTAGTTAATGTGTTGTTCTTAAGTTCTACACATTATATGTTCTTTAAATTCTAGTATGTTATTCTTTTAAATTTTCTTTCAAGTTTATTATTGTGTTATCTTGTGTTAATATCTTCATATCTGATTTTCCATAGAAAAATCACATTTCTACTCTCTTTTCATCATGCTTCCTCCCTCAAACTTCACTCCCTAAAACCTTCTTCGATTCCTAATATTTATTCCATTCTGTAAGAAACAAATCTACCAGGATGAGATCCCAACCCCCAATGGTTAGATTAGTGTAAATATTATAAATATTCTTTGGTGTTAGTATAATAGTAATGAGCATGGTTCCTCCATTTATTTGATGAGGGAATTTATCTTGCATGTTGTGGTTGAACCTCATATTTTTTCTTTGACAAAATATCTAACCAACACGGTTATAATTTTTGCAAAGGAAAATTCATAAAATTAGAATTTAATTATTTTTGCTTAGTGTTTTTAGTTTGTTATGATTTTGTCACATGCTCACAAAGGTCTAATGCATTTATTTATATATTTTTTTATACAAGGGACTTATGTGAAATGGAGCAGATCCCAAGAGCATGAGTGGCCTGCTAGAGTGCTCCTTTTATTGACATCGATTGAGATAGACCTATTAGAGAAGGCAGGGATATGGCGGTTGGCATAGACTAGATCAGTTGCCCTAGGGCACTGAATTCTCGATGATTTTTTGGAAAAATGGGACACGGATCGAAACCCATTTTGATTCCCTAGTTTTTTTGGGGAGTGTACCATTACCTTGGAGGACATCTACAAGATACTGGGAGTGCCTATTATAGGGAGAAATTTGGTGCCAAAAAGTACCAGCTCATCAGATGAGGCTCAAAAATGGACCATCCATTCAGGGGATGTAAAGGTACTTGATACGAGTGATAAAAAAGGATTAATATTAGTAGTACTGGATGAGGCCCCTATTCCCACTCTGCATAAGGCCATTATCGGTATATTGGCCTTACATTTGATCAAGGATAAGGGAGGAGACATTTTCTTGTTTTGTTGGGCACCTGTTGTATAGAGCATAGAGAAGAATGGCATTATATTTATGTGGGGGATAGACATTTTGGGCACCACATACCATTACTTGTACTAGGTGATCAAATACAGGTCTACTTCTCTCATCCACCCTACACAAGTCATGTCATGGATCTAAGAGAGAGTGACACCTATTTGGATTGCAGACTCTGCTAGTATTAGGGAAGTGGGATTGTTGGGCCCCTAGAATATTGACTAAGTACAAAAGGCATGCAAGGACAAAAGTGTGAAAGGAAGGGTTTAAGAAAAGGGTTTAAGGAAGCCCATGGCGCGTGCAACACGCGTAGACATAACCAAGGGTTCGGGACTTAGACAAATTAGACGTTTGAGGAAGAACACATGAAAATCATGACCCAGTTACGCATGGATAAGGTGCCAGTCTAGAAACAGGTTGGCCCGGGAAGGAGCATGCCTGCGATAGAAGCTTCTAGAAGCACATCATGGTATAAAATGGAAGGCTCATGCCTGGAGAAGCATGCTCGCATGGAGGACCACATTTAGACACTTGGCATCAGATACGAGGGCATTGGAGGATGAGTTGGTAGTCTAGAAAGGCTATAAATACAAGCACCTACAGAGTAATTAGATGGACTTAGCGTGTGGACGAAGCTCTGTAGAAGTGCTGCAATAACTTTGTTAGTGGGTAATTGCATTTTGGAAAGGATGTATTGGGCATGGGGATGGTAATTTTTATTTTTGGTAGCTTAGTTACAGTGGTCTAGTTGCAATGTATGATTGTGGTCTACTTCTCTGTGACACTCTGTAATGGCTCCATGGATGTAATGAGGTTACCTATTATATATACATGAATATCAATTATTCTGATGCATACATCTCTCTCTTGAGTTCTCTTTCATTTTATGCTAAGTATGAATGCTTGTATGATTCTTTCTGTTATGATACAAGTTATATAATATGTTAAGTACTCTGTCTAGGATGACTGTAAGGATCTAGATGTTGTTCTGAGCTCTATGGTTCTCATATGTCTTAAATCCTTTAGAAATATCTTAAATGCAAATCATAGATGATGTTTCCCACTAAACTCACATAAAAGAGAGACTCGGTACCCACACGTGCCTCGGGTGAGTTCCCAGCTTCCACTGGGTGATAGGCCAGCATGCATGGGGTTACTTTATTTTGTGTTAAGGGAAAAAATGACTACAACTTAGTTCTATTTTCGAGACCTCTTTTTGAAGTTGTAGTGGGAGATAGCATTCATCATGATCTTTGTAATGAGTAATGACAGAGCGGTTAACATTGGAAAGTGTTGAATCATGGTTCAAGAACACAAAGGATTAATTTTCTCAGAGATTCAGCACTAGACCTAAGTTCGATGCACTTAAATGGTTGGAAGAAAAACTCTACCATGATCTGTATGAAACTTTTTTATGTTGCTTCCTAGTGGAACTGTATGAATGGCTCTTAGTCTATGCATCTAGATTGAGATGGCGTTATGGATCATATCTATGTACACAAGAATAATATCAGAGGATGCAGGATGTAGATCTGACATGGACCCATGATGTGGATCATTGGTTGAAAGGAGTATTGGCTAGCTACACTCTGGAGTATGCCATTTCCACATATTCTTGTCTGGAGGTTGCTGAGTTTGAGTTTCTGTGGGAGCCCAGAGGATCATTTCTACAATATTTCCCTATGCTTATGAATATTTGGATGGTTACCATGAGTTTAGAGGCATTCCCAATGGTTGGCTAAACCATTTTGAGTGCTGGGTGAGGAAGCTAGGGTGGAGGAAGATGGTAGATGTTGTGGTGGAGAAAAAGAGGGAGGACAGACAACTCAAGTATGGTGAAGCACATGAAAGGGATATTTCTAGACAATGCAAGGTTGTAGGTGTGATGGATATATGGTGACAGAAATTGCAAGAAGAATTTGAGGTTCACACAGAGGACATGGAACCTGAGTAGTCTGTGCGACCCCATCTTGGCAAGTGCGTAAGAGAGACCCCTTCGGCTTCTGATGAGATTTTTTCATGCGGAGAGATAAGAACCGTTAGAACACATCTAAGCCCACCTAGTGATTAGAACCTAGTGCTTGGGTTTCCAGATCAAGGGGAAAATATTGCTGGTCTAGCTGGTTACATTGGAAGTGATCAGTCTACACCTAGAAGGTATAATTTCTCGTTTGGGACTTCTATGGCTGCAAACACTAGCCCAGTGTTAGGAATTTTTGGGTAAGGTATAAACACACAAGCTTTTGGTCTCATGTCTAGGAGTGGCACAAGGTATACTATTGACAGTGGGGCATTTTCGTAGACCATAGGCACACATCTCAGTGGAATTGTGGGGACCCTTAGCACGACCACTTTAGGACCTGGTGGGTCTGGTGGATCTGGTGGTTCAGGACCTGGTGGACCTGGTGGATCTGGTGGTTCAAGAGGAATATGAGCCAGTGGGTCTGGTAGTTTAGGACCTGGTGGGCCTGGTGGATCTGGTGGTTCAGGACCTGGTGGACCTGATGGATCAGGCGGTGGAGGAAACACAGACATAAAACAAGGCTCTGGCTCAAGAGGATTCAGGCCCCAACCACCCCCACAAGTTTTCTTTGAAATGTCTCTACATTTACCAGACTATAGAGGTATTGAGGATGTTGTAGAACATGTTCACAAGTGTGAACTGCTATGGCGCGCAAATGGTACCACAACCCCAGAGTGGAAGGCTAATTAGTTTGTAACCACGTTGCAAGGGCACACACATAGCTGGTATAGGAAGTATGACCCTCATTAAACAATGGTGAACTATACTACTTTAAAAAATTCATTCTTAGTAGAATTCCACATTCTTGAGTTTGAGCATAAAAGCATCAGCGCGTTAAAGGAGATTCAGCAAAGAATGGCAGAGAGTTTGAGGGAGTATGATGCGTGCTTTAAAAATCTCTTGTATAAATTATCATATGATATTCACCCTTCACAACATGCTCAGTGGTTTTTTGGAGGATTGATCACTCCTTTTAGAAGGGCCTTGTCTCATAAAACTTTTACAGACCCGCATGAGGCATTGGAAGCTACTCTACACACCAAGGCTATTGGTAGTGTTGATACTGGTGTTAGCCTGTTCCTGGAAGTTTAGATTTTTGTTATGGACAATCAGTTGGAAAATTTGTCTGGGAACTTAGCTTATGAGACTCGCAGTGGTTTGTGGTGCATAGATTGTGAAGTAGAGGGGCACGTTAAGGATAATTTCCCCCAGAGGATAGTACATGCCGTGGCAGTAGATTGTAAAAATTTTCATGGGGACCATGATGCAAGTAGATGCCCCTTACTATAGCATGCCATCCGGAAGAATGTGTCGTGTTACTACAAGATTTACACCTCTACAACCCATGATACTAAGGAATGTAGGCTCATTAATCAAATCCATGAGGCCATTGATCATGGGTGTGCCATACCAACATTGCCAGTAGTTCTAAGGGTGATTATCACTATTTTGAGGAGCGTGTAGATGGAGGCGTGCGTGGAAGAGGTTTTCGAGGAGGGTTCTGTGGTCATGGTAACCGCGGAGGAGGAAGGAGTGAGTTCCCATGTGGAACTTGTTTCAATTGTGGATCTACGGAGCATTACAAAAGAGAGTGCCTAGACCCGTTGCAGTGCTCATGGTGTGGGAAGAAGCATAAGTACAAGGAGTGCCCGGAGTTGTTTGAGCACATGAATCAGTAGCACTGAAAAGATAAAGGCACTATAATGGTTAGCACTAAGAAGGCATACATACAGTGGATGCCTTGGGTAACATGGGATGCAGGTTTGGATCCTATCTTGGTAACAAAAAGAGTAGAAGCCACACCCGTAAGAGACGAACCAAGACATAAGAACCTGGTTTCGAGGGAGGAAGTAGTTCATGGAAAGTACCCAGACCTCACGCATCAAAAGGAGGTGTACCAAGACACTATGGATGTCATTCAGAGTTTACAAGGGGAATTTTTGTGTCTAAAGGAGCAATCCACGAGGGAGGAACAAGGAAGGAGAGTCGAGGTGCCAAAGGATGACATGGATGAGGTCAAGGAGGTGTGTAAAATTCTGAGGCAAGAGAATATCATTCCCTTGATAGGATCATGGTTGAGAGAGAAGGTACCATGTGCTAGAGGGGAGCACGAGAGGTAGGTCTTGCATGCAAACCTTCCCCCTCATAGCCTTGACTATGACAAGAAGATCACGTTGAATGTAGTTCTAGATGGATGGCTCCTTAGCAACATCCTCGTTGACACTAGCGCGGAGGTTAATGTTCTAACTTTGGATGCATGGCATCAGATGGGAAGACCTTCTTTACAGCCATCTTCAAATGTGTTGTATATGGAAAATAAGACTAAGGTGATGCCCATCGGTTTTTTAAAGGATACAGTTATTACTATCTAGGGAGCCAAGTTTACTGGGGACTTCTAAGTCTTAGCTCTCATTGAGGCAGACAATTTTCCAGCGCTACTTGGGCACCCATGGTGTTACAAGAACAATGTGGACCTTTAGTTCAACAAAGGGTACATCAACTTTGAAAAAAAGGAGGAGTGGGTCATTATACCCTTGGCTGATGGGAATTCGACACCCTATATTAAATTTTTAGCGGAAGAAGTTCTGGACAAGATATATGTGTGCTCAATCAGGGGCCTAGAGATACTACATCCTACCGATAGAGTTATCCAGTTTGGGGGAGCTCAATCAGTAAGTGATACCACCAGTCTAGCATGTGATAATTGGGTGCGTGGAACTTATTAATTGTTGGGATGGCATTTGAGAGTGTCGGTGACCAACGTAACAAAGGTGTGTATAGTTCAGTGCCTAGGAGGAAAAGAGCTACCCAAGTATTCAGGAGGAGCCTTCACTGAGATATTTCTATAGCAGACAGAAGCTCAGTGGTAGAATGAGAAGGGAATGAAGAGGGATGATAAGTTATGTCATGCTCAGCACAGTGGCATGGTGGTGGGCTACACATCGGGAGAGCCTTTTGGAATGGCGTGAAGTAAGAATTTCTCTCTCTGTCAAATTATCTAGGAGTAACGTGCCCACCACCATCAAGGACTACCATGTGAAGGAGCCCTCCTCTTTCCATATCTAATAGTGTGAAAGGATCTGGAGAGAAGGCACAGAATCTTTGCCACCATCCCTCTAGGTGCACAAGTTGTACTCTACACTGCAAGGTTACGTGCACCCATGGTACATTCATTCGGAGACATGCTGCCAGAAAGGGAATTGGCAAGAGCTCATGGTTGACCTCATTCAAACCTTTGAGTATTAGAGTACCAAGCCATCAGTTGATAAGGTCTTACAGGGTATCAAGCACCTTACCATGGGGGATAGTGCCATGGTGGAAGATAGGTTGTTAGAGTTACTAGGTGGAACAAGTTTGGAGGCACGCTTTGAGGAAGAAGTGGAGGAAATAGAAGAGTTATAGCTTGAGTGCACGTGTTTGGAAAAGGACAAAGGAAAGTTGGTGTATGTGCTTGATGGAGAGGAATCAGAAAGCTTGGATGTTATCCATTCTATAGGAACATGCAAGGTAGTGGACAGTGTTGATACTCGCACATGCACCTACCATGAGCCCTTAAATATAAAGAAGATTAACATCGGTTTAGGAGAAGAACCTAAGGAAGCTATTATTGGAGATTACTGGTCAAAAAAGGAAGTCTCTAAGATCATTGATCTATTGCATGAATTTGAGGATATATTCCCACACGGGTACCATGAGCTCAAAGGCGTTCACCATTCCTTGGGGGAGATGAAGATAAAGCTGAAGGATGGTGCACACCCACTCAGGAAGATGCCCTACCAGATGAATCCCAATTTACGCGTAAAATTTGAGGAGATAGAAAAAATGATAGCTTCTAGGATCACTAAAGCCATGGAGGAATCGAAATGGATAAGTCCGATGGTAATAACATCAAGAAGGATAGGCGGATTAGGGTTTGCATGGATTATAGGAAGCTGAATACAGTTTGTGTCATCGATCCTTTTCCAACCCCCTTCACTGAAGAAATTTTGGAAGGAGTCACTGGGCACGAAATCTATTCCTTTGCGGATGGATTTTAAGGGTACCACCAATTCTGGATTACAAAGGAGGACCAGGATAAGACAACTTTCACCACTGAGTGGGGAATTTTTGCATATATGGTCATGCCCTTTGGGTTGAAGAATGCGCTCATTGTTTTTTCATGCATCATGGTGCAAGCATTCTTGGACTTCATCCATAAGCTTCTTCAGGTCTATTTGGATGATTAGACAGTGTATGGTCTAGTCAAAGACTATTGTGACAATTTAAGGTTAATGTTTGAGAGGTGTAGGCAGTTGAGGATATCCCTCAACATTACGAAGTGTGTGTTTGCTACACCCTTTGGGACTTTATTGGGGTATATCATATGTAAGGAGGGATTTCTGGTAGATCGCGCTAAAGTTACAGTTATTGTGGGGTTAGGGGAGCCTACTAGCCAGAGCGTAGTGCACGGATTCCTTGGGCATATAGGTTATTATAGGAAATTCATCAAGGGGTATGCCAAGATCACCACACCTTTAGAGGAACTGCTCAGACATAAAAGTGCCTTCCATTGGGGAGAGGCGTAGCAGAGGGCATTTGATACATTAAAGGATAGGCTTGTTACTGCGCTTATATTACGTTTTCCCTCTTGGGACAAGCCCTTTCATGTCCATATAGATGCCTCAGGGACCGCTATTAGAGTAGTGCTTGCACAACTAGGTGAAGGAATTATTGATCATCCTCTGTGTTTTGCAAGTAGGAAGCTAACACCAATAGAGTAGAATTACACCACAACTGAGCGCGAGGCATTGTCAATGATCTATGTGCTTTTCAAGTTTTGACAGTATCTGCTGGCAACACCCTTCGTGTTTTACACCAACCACATGGCATTAAAGTATTTAGTGAATAAGCATGTTCTACAAGGGCACATATTTCGGTGGGTGTTGTTGTTTCAATAATTTGAGTTCACCATTGTAGTAAAGCCTGGGAAAAGCAATTGTGGACCTGATCATCTATCAAGAATTGACTCAAGGGAGGACATGTAGAGTATTGAGGAGACAATGCTAGACGCACAACTATTTAGGGTATGGTGTGCGCCATCAGATTTGGAGGAGATTGCGGTATTTTTAAAGGAAGGTGTGGCACCCGTAGAAATGAAGGCATTAGAGAAGAAATAGCTAGCCATATGCACCACGCCCTACATGTTGATCAGTGGAGACTTATACAAGTTGGGACATGATGAAGTTTTACACAGGTGTGTATTAGAGAATGATCACCTTACCATCATGGAGGAAGCACACGGAGGAAGTGCGGGTGGGCATTATGTAGGTGATTCCACCACGCGTAAGATATTAATGGCAAGTTTGTGGTGGGAAACCCTATATAAGGATTATAAAGATTATTGTAAAGCATGTGACCATTGTTAGTGCATTGGCAAGCCAGAAAGGATAGATGAAATGCCTTTGCACCCCATCCCTAGCGTAGAGCCTTTTGAAAAGTGGGCAACAGACTTTGTAGGCCCTATCACACCAATGGTGCGTAGGACTAGGTCACGCTATGTCATCACTTGCATGGATTATTTGACCAGGTGGGCATAGGCAGCCCTAACTAAAGATTACATAGCAGCCATAATGGCAAGGTTCTAATGGGAGAACATTATCATGAGGTATGGATGTCCATTGAGTCTAACCAGCGATAGGGGTACGCATTTCTTGAATGATACCGTGAGGATCCTGCTAGCAGAATTCATGGTGGCTCATCACAAGACTATGCCCTATCACCCACAAGCAAATGGAACTATGGAGGCATTCAACAAAATACTGAGTCATACCCTGACCAAAATTTGTGATGTCGGAAGACAAGATTGGGATGAAAAATTATCAACAGTATTGTGGGCTTAGAGGACAACTTGTAAAAGGTTTAACAAAGCCACACCATTTAAGTTGGTGTTTGGTGAGGAAGCTGTTCTACCAGTTAAATTCATATTACCTTCTCTGTGAATAGCATGTACAGGAAGGTTAGCTAATGAACAAGTGCTAGAAGGAAGAATTGATGAGTTAATGAAGTTGGATGAGAAACGATCACTCACCAAGTGGAGCCAAACAGCACAAAAAGCAAAGTAGGAGGCTTGGTATGATAGCCACATAAGAAACAAGAAGTTTGAGGTTGGGCAGATGGTATTACTTTATGATTCTAAATTTCTATGCCACCCTAGAAAGTTGAAAGTCCATTGGTTGGGTCCTTACACAATCTCGTACATCCTTGATTCGGGTGCGTGCCAGTTATAAGCGCTAGATGGGACGGAGTTACCTAGACACTTTAATGGGAGTAGGCTAAAGCCCTACTATAAATAAGCCTTCTTGGTGCTTGTAAATAAGGTAGTTTTTCTAGTTAGTATTATAATTTTCCTTTATGCATTTATTTTCATGTGTTTCCCTTTCACGTTGTTGTTTTATTTTGTGCCTTGTGCGCTGATAACCTTATTGCTACTTTTTGAGAATTTGTGAGTGCGCAGAGGACCATGCATCAATTTAGTGTGGGGTGGAGTAATGTGAAGGAGTGCATGGTTAAATTTCCAAGGAATTTTTTGCTAAAAATCCCAGTTGAATGGCCCAGTTGAAAGAGGTGTATGGAGATATAAGATGGAAAAAGGATGGTTGGTGCCAAGATAAAGCTAGTATAGATCCCACGTACAAAGGAGGAGAAATTGCATCAAGTAACATGAGGTAGGCAAGAGCAAAAATCAGGATAGAAGAAGTGCCTTCAGCGTTGGTTACACACGCGCAAGAGTCTCTTGTCATGTTGGATTGGTTGTACACCAAAAGGTTGGAGGATTGTTCGCACAGGTTTTGCACGTGAGGGAAAGTGCTTAAGTTGGGCTTTGTTTGAAAAATCTGCATTAAATGAAAAAATTACGGTGGTAGGTGAAATAGCACTTAATGCTCAAAAAGGGAAAAACTATAAATAAGGGGGTCAGGACACTTCATTTTTCACTTTGTGTATAATAGAATGAAGTGCTTTTTGCACCTTTGCAAACTAGGGCTTCCAAAAAAAACTGATTCGTGTGAAGACAAATTTGGAGAAAGTGAAGCATGAGTAGCTAGTTCAGATTTACAAACCAGGAGGAAGGGATTTCACGAGTTTGGGAGAATGTGTGAGAAGACACCATCTTGTGAAGGGAGTATCCTAGTTACGGTTTGAAGAACTAGGGTATGGTTTTAAGTAATTTTCTTCACAAGTTCGAGATCTAGGGTTGTAGAGAGCGGAAGAACAAAGTAACATAAGTAATTGAAGTGGGTAGAAGACCTATAAAATGGCACCCAAGAAACCAGCTAGTACACCCAAGAAGGGAAAGGGAAAGGGAAAGGGAAAGTAGAAATAAATTGAAGCAAGCACAAATGAGGAGTGGTATGCAGAAATGTAGTACCCAAATGGAGTGTTGTTGGGGAAGGATTAGGATTCCCATCTTAGGGACATGTCTGTAAATGATTATAATCATTAGACAAGCACAATTGAAAAAGAGTTGGCGCTGGAGTTAGTGTGCCCAACAAACAAGAGGATGCCAGAGGGTTTTCTCATATATAGTGATGATGTGAATGTCAAATTGGAGAAGGCAGGCTTACTACAACTCTTTGAGTTGCCCTACTTCAAGAAACCTGAGCGACTGTACCAGTGGCTGATGTTGCACATGCATGAGGACTATTTCCACTTTGCGGGGTGCAAGATGTGCTTAACCCCTCAGCTCATTTCACATTTCACAAGCCTCATCTGTGAAGGAGATGGGTTGGAAGATGATTTGATAGATAAGGAAGTGATTAAGGAAACCATCGCCACTTTTGCTTATAAAAATGGGTCAACATATTATGATGTCATAGACATCAAGCATCTAGTAATGAAGATGGCCACACACCTAGTGTCAAAGCTAAATGGCCAAGAGAGATGGACTCAAATCAATAAGCCATGGTTAAACGTTTGCAAAAATATTTAAGATGGCACCATCTATAATTTTTCTGCATTCATCGCAAATGAAATTATCAACTGCGTGAAGGAAGGTGGCAAGATCCTATTTGGAGATGTGTTGTTGACCATCGTGTTCTCAGAGATAGGGGTACCAGATGCATCAGATAAGTTTATATAGGAGTACCTTGATGAAGACCCCTTGCCCACCAAGAGATTTGAGAAGTACGCTTGTGAAACTATGACAACTGTGCATAAGACGTGCTTGGAAAAGTGGTACACATGCCTAAGGAACACGTTCGGGGAAAAATGGAGAATTCCCGAACAACTGCCAGCGGCCACTAGGGGAGAAGTGGAATTTGTTGTGTACTAGCATTACTACCTGGGTAGATTCAATTTGATAGATGACTCATGGAGCCCATGGTGCAAGCTCCCCTTTTCCTTCACAGCTTAATACTTCCAAGTGGGAGTAAACATGTTCAAGGAGTCCAAAACATTTAAGTTAGACCTTGGTAGTCATGACCATAACCATAGGGAAATGCACAAAGGGTTGGTCTACCCTGGCAAGTACACGTACATAGAGTGGTATGTGTCACATGAAGTATAAATGACAAGGCACATGACTCTGCCCATTGTAGAAGGATCTACGGCGCACGTATACGTTTGCATAAGACCAAAGGTGGAGAAGGGCACATATCTGGAGAATGAGGTATCTATACCTCAGGATCCAACTGGGAGGAAAATACCCATGCCAAAACAGGAGGGAAAGGAACCAGAAAAGAAGATCCCAAGTGTGGTGGAAACACAGGCAATAGGCTTCCCTAGGACAAGCGCCAGAACCAGCATATATGCGCGCAAGAAAAATCTCATAGTAAAAGAGAATACTCCAGAGCTAAAAGAGCCATCAGATAAGGAGTCATCAAAAGAAGGAACAGAGTCACCTACACCGGAATCTCCAGTTAGGAAAAAGCAAAGGGTAGAAGAGGAGACTACCTCGGAAGAAGCTGGAAGTATGGGCAAGTACATAGGGGAGAAGGATGGTATTGAAGAAGAAGTAAGTGGGGAAGAGGACCCCGGGAAAGACCAAGGGCCACCTATTTTCAATATACATGATTCAAAGGAGGAAGGCAGAGAAGAAGAACAAGGGTTCATTTTTGTGTGGTGTAAGGATAGCCAGGTAGGAGGAAGTGCCCAGGACATGGGAAAAGATGAAGAGGATAGCACGCAGAAGCAAGAGGTTTCAAGCTTGGCACAAGAGCAAACAGCCAAAGTGGCAGAAGAAGAGGAGACAAGGGACATTGAGACCCTAGCAGAGGACAAAGTTGAACATGGCACTGAGCTAGTATCAAGCAAAGAGAAAGAGAGCGCAGAAGAGGAACACAACAGCACTAGAGGCCCGGTTCTAACTGTAAGTATACCTAAAGGTATGCGCACGAGAGGAAGGCACGTAAAGGGGGGGAGGCTAGAGATGGGTTATATTGATGACCCCAAGAAGGTGTTTCACGTGCAGTTTAATAGTACAGTTCCGGCGGAGGACCTTATATGCATGTCATCTTTTGACAAGGAGGCTGCCTACCCACGGATAAGGAAGATGATCTCTTGGGAAATTGAGTCCCACCTTGATGAACTGGAGTTTGAGGTAAGCCAAGGGGAAATAGTAACATTTCCAAGACCATGAGAAGATAACCTAGTGGTGGTTACCTAGTAGCTCTCAGATGAACAACTGAGCAACGCACTTAACAAAGTCTCCATTGAGATAAAGGATAGACTCTTCAGGAAAAATGATAAGATCAATGATCTGGAAGGGGATATGAAGGAGAAAGAGGAAGAGATAGCTACATTAACCAAGGAGATGAGCCAGGAAAATTTAATCATTGCCTAGTGGCAGCAAGAATTGAAGGATGAAAAGGCCAAAGTGAGTGATGTGTACAAGAAAGTAGAATCAATCAACGGGGCCATACTATTAAAGCATCCGAACCTAGCATCACCTGCGTAGAAGTATGGATCTACTTTGGGATGCTTGGAGGATTTAACAAGGGTCCTCACCATGGAGAGACATTCGCTAGCCTTGGAGTCTATAGAGGAAGTGGCCACGTTCCTGGAAAAGGAAGACAAGTTGAAGATCGTAGCGCTCGTCGCGGAGTATAGCAAAGTGCTTGTTGATGTAAGGGATGCTTCCCAGACTACTGAAGCCACGTACGACAATTTTGTGGATAGAGACAAAGTGGCAGGCACCCTGGTCTCCACTCATGAAGTGGAACTAGAGGAGTTCCAGGAGAAAAACAAGGGGAATAGGGTGGAAAGAGACAAAATCCTTACCGAGGTTAAGAAGAAATCAGAGGCCATTGAAACCTTAAGGGCTTCAATCAAAAACCAGTTGAAGGAGATATATCCACATATCACATGAAGAATGGACGCATTGGAGGATATATGAAAGCAATTGGAGAAGATCATGGATGTTATGAGTGCATAAGGAGATGGACTAAATTTTGGGGAGGTGAGCACCCTGGTCGGAAACCTCTGTCAAAGAGCATAGGACGAATTCGATGCCTGGAATAAATTGGAGGCCGACTTGCAAAAGGATTTTCCCAGTATGTTGCAGTGATTCTTTCACTCTCCCATTATTTCTTCTTTCACATTCTTTCATCCTCTTATTCTTTTTCCTAGGCATAATCCTATTGTATTCTTTCTCTCACTAAGAGGAGTGTTCCCGTGAATGGAGAACAGGCGTAGTGTGGGGTGATTTTGGGCCCCTACAATGTTGACTAGGTACAAAAGGTGTGCAAGAACAAAAGCACACAAGGTAGGGTTTAAGAAAAGGGTTTAAGGAAGCCCATGGCACACGCGACGCACATAGACATAACCAATGGTTTGGGAGTTAGATAAATTGGACGTTCGAGGTAGAACACGGGAAAATTATGACCTAGTTGCATGTGGATAAGGTGCCAGCATGGCGACAGGTTATCCCGAGAAGGAGCATGCCTGCGGTAGAAGCTTCTAGAAGTACATCATGGTATAAAGTGGAAGGCTCAGGCCTAAAGAAGCATGCTTACATGGAGGACCACATTCAGACACTTGGCATTGGATCTAAGGGTGCTAGAGGATGAGTTGGAAGTCCAAAAAGGCTATAAATACAAGCACCTGCAGAGTAATTAGATAGACTTAGAGTGTGAGCAGAGCTCTGCAGAAATACTGCAATAACTCTGTTAGTGGGTAATTGCATTTGGAAAAGGATGTATTGGGCATGGGGATTATAATTTTTCTTTTTGGTAGCTTAGTTATAGTAGTCCAGTTGCAATGCATGACTACGGTCTACTTCTCTATGACACTCTGTAATGGCTCCATGGATGTAATGAGGTTACCTGTTTTATATACATGAATATCAATGATTTTGATGCATACATATCTCTCATGAGTTCTCTTTCATTTTATGCTAAGTATGGATGCTTGTATGCTTCTTTCTGTTATGATACAAGATATATAATTTGTTAAGTACTCTATCTGGGATGACTGCAAGGATCTAGATGCCGTTCTGAGCTCTATGGTTCTTGTATGTCTTAAATATTTTTGAAATCTCTTAAACACAAATCATAGATGATGTTTCCCACTAAACTCACATAAAAGAGAGACTCCGTACCAATGCGTGCCTCAAGTGAGGGCCCAACTTCCGTTGGGTGATAGGTCAGTGAACATGGGGTTCCTTTCTTTTGTGTTAAGGGCAAAAAAGACTACAGAGATGGTGGATATAACACCCCTCATAGCCACACCATAGGTAGTAGGCACTCTTGCTACATTTTATTTTTCATCCCATCTATACCAGGGCATGTTAGGAGAGTGGAGGGAGGAGAGGATTGTGTTTTATGCCTATACAGCCACTACATGGTTAGTTGAACATGGCATATGCATAGAGATTCGTCAAGTGGCATGGGTTATTCAATATTTTAGGCTACCATACATTGATGACCTTCCCAAATTTGGGACCATATTAAGAGGTACTAGGGAGGCATGAAATAGTTGCATGCACTGACTGAGATGGATAGTTATAGTCCTAGGAGTAGCAATCAGGACACCTAAATTTACACCTAGTCCAACTACTAGAGGATGAGCTAGATTAAAAATTAGAGAGACACCAATGGGGAGTGAGGAGGAGGTAGAGATGGGATCTAGTTCATAGTCAGACCTTGATTGTAGGGTATCAAAGAGGAGGTGGAGGTAGCCAAAGATGAGGAGGAGGTAGAGGAGGAGTCTATCTATCCAAAATATGAGGTAGAGGCAGAGTCTATCCAGTGAGAGGGGGAGGCAAGCCAAGTTAAATAGGTGGTCGTAGACCCTTATTGGGTTGAGGGAGATCCATATGTATTATATTTTACTAATTTTTTATTATGGGCTATGTTTTGCATCCACTACTTTGGGATCGTGGGAGCTTATTAGGTAAACGAACCTATATTTATTCTTAATCACATCTGGTTAGCCTCAAGATACCCTAATATAGGATCATAAACACCCATCCCAAGAAGGCCACCATATGGATGTCTTCACACCAACCTAGCATATAGCAAGATATTTGTCTTAAAAGAGGACTGAGATTGTAATGCTTACATAGCAAGTTGAGGACTATCATGAGATGTTGAGGGGAGGATGATCTACCCATAATGGATCCACTAGCACTATGACCTCACATGGAAAATGTCATGGGCATGCCCATCATTCAACACATAGAGCTTCTCATGTGGGGCCTAACAGACCTCATCATATAAGTCATAGTAATAAAACTCATCCAAATGCTTCCCAAAGATCTCATAGAGATGGATAGGTAGAGCACCTTTATTGCTAGGAGTAATTTTCTTGTATATATCAATTTTTTTGTAATTTTGGTTCATGATTGAGAAATATGATCACACTTTTCCTTTAGTGTGATGGAATTGTACAAAAACATTGATATGTATGTATGTGTGTGTGTATACGATTATCTTTTTGGATCGATATTCTCTTATATGTTTATTTTCTTACACTCTACCTCATTTCTGCACTCTAGATAGTTAATAATGTTCTATGTTTTTGTATTTTTTGAATTAATTCTATGAGTGATAGTGTAGTATGATGATTAAGAAAAATGTCAATTTTATGCCTAATATGATTATTATTTTAGTAGCAAATAAATGCATAAATAAGTACATAAATTAACCCAAGAAAACTAAGCAATAAAATGTGAATCCCTAGATGCAAAGGGGGTGAGAAAATTCTAAGCTTCTTTGCAGAAATCCTTGAGGTGTACAGATCTAGAGAACTGGAAAATACAAAGCACTTACCGTCACACCAAAGCTCAAACAAATATAGATCTAGAAGAATAAGCTAAAATGGGGCACCTGGAGAGGGATAGGGGTACCGACGGGCACCCTAGGCTTGTTTCTGGGCACCTAGGTCTACACAAAGGCTCAAGAAACATCCTCTGAGTGGTCGTTAGTTATTCTCATTTGGTCATTATAAGGTTTTACAATGATCTTTGAAGTCGCTGGAAACCTGTAATGAAGTATTGACCTAAAAACCCTAAATTAGACATAAAATCCTAAAAAAGAAAGATGCAGAATGAGGTTTCAAGTTGTCCTCAGCTACCACAATGGTAAACTTATGACTGAACACTACAGTACATCTCAAACCCAATGTAGTTTTGTGTGTGTGTGGAATCATGCCCTAGGTGGCTCCTGTGTGTGGCGTACTTGACAGTGATAAAGTAAGCTAAATGTAAATAAATGTAATAGATGTCTATATGGAATAGAGTGAACTTCCCTCTTATGAAGTGTATGTAGAAATAATCATCACTCGCATCCCTTGGATGGTGCTAGATGGATGAAATGGATCTCTTAGATTATTGATGGATACAACCTTATGTGGTGATAGCTAATGCTTAGTGTTTGGTCCCTTATTATGATCACATAACTTTATATTTATATGATTCCTTTGCTTGAATTTCATAATTAACCCTGAAAATATCAACTACCAAAAATATAAGATGATCAAATGGCTAGAAAGGACCCAAAATATATGAACAAAGTATACTAAGGTCATGGATGCCCAGAGGGGACGAGGGCGCCTAATTCTAGCATCCTAGATGGGCGCTCCAAGATGAAAAATGTTGAGGTATAAAAAGGCAGACTAAACAAGTAAAGGTATAAGACCAAAATAAGTGACAGAAATAAAATGAAGGTGGCCAAATACATGGGTTAATCAGTACTTTTCTCACTTAAGAATCATATAAATAGTAATATGTAATCACGACTAGATAATTACCCAAAGTGCGTGATTTTGTGTCTACATTTTCCCTCAATTTATGTTGGTGAGTGGAAATCTCAGTAATATAAAGTAGATAAGAGATTCATAGCTGATAACCATGTAGATTGATGTAGAAGAATGTGCCAAGGGACATGACAAAGAGTGGAGCGATAAAAAATGTGAAGTGTAGATGCTAAGGAGGAGAAAGTGTAAAAAGTGATGATGAAAATGAACCTAGGGTGGAAACACATGTGTAGATGTTGCGATGTACTTGTTATTGATATGCCCTGTTGTTTTGAATGATGTTGATGATGTTGACTACCGCTTCCCATAAGGATGGACCTGCAAAAGAGAAGAATGAACAAGTAGTCAAATACACATGTATATGATCAAAATGTATAAAAAAATGGTATGTAATGAAAGCATGTAAAATACGAAAATGTGAAAAAAGAACATGTGCACCTGATCTGTGATGACAAAAGATTGTAGAAAGGATCCTAAAGATGTTGTAGACAAATGATTTTTTTAGGTGATCTCATGTCAGTTATGTCAGTCAAGAGTTTTTGGGGCAATCTCATGCCAATGATATGGAATAAGTGTAGGGAGAAAATTCTTGTGTTATCCTCAAACCTTTAACCGCTTCACGTAATATGGAACACCACTGTACATGGTGTGTACAAATGCAAGTGCTAAAGACTGTGTACCTTGTAACAACTGATGTGTGGATTTCTATAGACTGTGCTTGGTTATCAATCATTGTGTAACTACCCCTAGATATGGGTGTCCAGGAAGGGCATTGTTGTGCTAAGGACCCAAGTCTGATTCTGAGCCCTGAAACTAAAAATTGTGTTGTATTGGTACTATGTTGTGGTGTGTAATGACTGTAGATTATTGAATGGTGTGAGTAATTCACCAAAATGATGCCTGCTCATTTGGGGTGCATGCAACGTTGTTGACGGAGTATGCATCCCAAAAGAGGACCAACAACTATTGTGCCCTGCAAGGGGGAATGTGCTTGGTAGAAACCAAGGCACACATAAGCAAAGTGGCTATGTAATGTCCCCTTTTCCCAATCAAAGATATTTGGCCTATTTTTTCAACCCGATGGCCAAAGGAAAAATGTAAGGGTGACTTAAGTCACAATAAATTATTAGAAAGTGCTATAAAAATATTAAATAAAATTATTAAAGCACTTATATTAATTTATTTAGCTTAATGAAAATAAATAATAACCCATATGGTCAATACGAGGGGAAAATATCATTGTGAAGGGGTTATTATGTTTTATTCTTGGGCCAAAGAGGAATAATGAAGTTGGGAAGGATAAAATATTATTTATGTATTTTGTTCCTCCTAAGGAAAATTCCATTTGGAAGTCCAAAGCTCACTTTCATGGGAAGTCCAAAGGTCACTTCCATTTGGAAGTCGAAAGGTTACTTTCATTTAGAACTCCAAAGGTCACTTTCATTGGAAGTCTAAAGGTCACTTTCATTTGGAAGTCCAAAGGTCACTTTCATTGGAAGTCCAAAGGTCATTTTGGGTCCCCTTTCCTATATAAAGAAGAGGTCGAGCTATGTAGAGGATTCCATATTTTTGATATGATATTTTCTCTTGCATGTGAGCTTTGAGCTTGTGCAAATAATCCAAGGACAAAACCCCTTAGGATTATATCTCTTGTGGATGAAAACCCCAAGAGTATTGTGAGATATTTCCACTCAAGATTTCTCATTGATTGTAATTTGATTTTCAGTCATTTCCAGCATTGTATTTTGAGGGTATTTTGGAGAATAAATTACAGAAGTTCTTCTATTGGATCGACCCAGATAGGGACTATTTTGGCATGTTTTGTGAGGTATTTAGATATGATTTCTATTGTCAAATCATCTACATATTTTTGTGAAGTGAAGCAAGGAAGTTTCATAATTTTTAAGAAGATTTTTCATAGGTATTTCATCCAGTTCAATATTCAGATTTCATATCTGATTTTTGGGATTCAAGTACATCATTTCCAGATCATTTATGAAGGAATTAATGTATGCTTTTAACCTCTTTCTATATACAGATTAAAATGTGTTTCTCTTTCATTTTTGCTTCTTAAAATTTTGGTTTTATTCATATTCTAGCTACAAAAATATTGCCATCAATTTAGAAAAGGTTCGGGATTATTTGGGTATATGTTGCATGAGATTTCCCTTCATACCCTAGTCTTCATTTCCTGAAAATTATTTCAATAGACTCAGTTGGTTATGCATGCTCCATTTCATCCTTTTAGACCTGATTTGTCTTATCAAAATTTACATATTATTTAAAAAACATGAAGGGTGACAATTGATGAATGTGCCAAGAGTTTCATACCAAAACCCAATCACATTTTCTATATTAATTATCAGATCTGAAAGTAATAATTTACTTTTCCATCTTTTCCTTGTTTTGGCGGAGATATTCTTGAAATCCTATTTGGGATCAAAGAGTCCCATTTAGGGATCTTACAGTGGTATCAGAGTAATGTTCCTCCCACTTGGAGGGTTTTTGATTTGATGCAGCCACTAGATGTTGGTGATAGAGCTGAATCATGGGATTTAGATAGAAAATATATACATGGGATCTGGGAAAAGATCTTCTTAGAGGAATGGTATACCTGGATCATGAGCTTCTCAGGACCATGATTACTACCCAGCAGCAGATGATACAGACCATGTTGCATCTGATGCAGAGGATGGACATGGGTAGGCCAAGAGATAGTCATGATAGGAGGGATAGGTTTATATCAGTAGCCAGCAGTCACAGGAGACACAAAAAGTCACCTATGGAGGTTGGTAGTGTAAAGGATTCCCCTCACCATATCACACTATAGCTTTAGAATTGCTTATGCATGGAAGTAATAATGAATCTTTACAGATGAATGATACAACTCTTCATGAGAGTGCTTTGGTGTCTTCAAGTTCCAATGAGGTATGCAAACATTTATGTGATGAATTTGATATACATGTTGATGATTTATTTACATCATCCTTGCAAGAGGTTCCACTTGAAGCTTCTACTTTAGAGGTTAGCATCGAGAAAGTTAGTGTTTTGGGTAACAATGGCATGGATTCATGGGCTCCTTCACATGAGGATAATTCAAAAAAATTATTTGATGATCATTTCCTTCATGGAGTTGTGATTTTTTGGATGACATTCGTAGTGGACCAGCCACTCATGAGTTTTCTTTTATGGGTGTTGAAGACATCCATAACTCATATTTGGTTATGTCACCGATTTACTATGATATGGAAACTCCTTATTTGTTGATTGGTGACTTCATCTTCATTGATTTTTCATGAATTAATAGTTGTCCTACTTAGAATTCCATGTCACTTTCCACTTTTGCAGGATTTACATAAGCTTTTGGTAGGCATTAGAGTATGGAAAATTCAATGTAAGAGGAGCAAACTTCACGGAATGTAGATTAGGTGGTAAGAGGTACATCATCTTTTTTGTTGAAACAGTATTATCATGGTGACATTCAGCGCATCATGAAATAGATTTCTAAGAATTTGATGTAGCGAAGCCAAGTCATCATGGAGTTAGAGAATGATGATACTCTAAGGTATGCAGTGAATGATGATATGTCTAATTTTTTGATCTCTTTCCCTCGTGAGAAGCATGAAAAATTAGAGGGTGGATTTTACATTATGGAGTATTTTGAACCTTTGGTTCATACTCATCTTTTTTAGCATCAAAAGATCTATATTTTATGGAAAGATTTGCTTTATTTGACAGGTACAGGAGCCAGGCTTGTGGAACATTTCAGCATGTTTTGTCTCTTGTGCATTAATGGGACAAAACAAGATTAGAATTTCATGAGGGCAAGTAATTTTTGGGAAGGGAGGATTTTAAGGTCCCCTTTTCCCAATCAAAGGACTTTGACCTATTTTGTCAACCTGACGGCCAAAGGAAAAATATAAGGGTGACTTAAGTCACAATAAATTATTATAAAGTGCTATAAAAATATAAAATAGAATTATTAAAGCAGTTATATTAATTTATTTGTCTTAATAAAAATAAATAATAATCCATATGGTCAATACAAGGGGAAATATCATTTTGAAGGGGTTATTATATTTTATTCTTGGGCCAAAGAGGAGTAATGAAGTTGGGAAGGATAAAATATTATTTATGTCTTATACTCCTCCTATGGAAAATGTCATTCGGAAGTCCAAAGGTCACTGTCATGGGAAGTCCAAAGGTTACTTCCATTTGGAAGTCGAAGGGTCACTTTCATGGGAAGTCCAAAGGCCACTTCCATTTAGAAGTCCAAAGGTCGCTTTCATTGGAATTCTAAAGGTCACTTTCATTTAGAAGTCCAAAGGTCACTTTCATTGGAAGTCCAAAGGTCACTTTGGGTCCCATTTCCTATATAAAGAAGAGGTCGACCTATGTAGAGGATTCCATATTTTTGATATGATATTTTCTCTTGCATGTGAGCTCTAAGCTTGTGCAAATAATATAAGGATGAAACCCTGTAGGATTATATCTCTTACGGATGAAAACCCCAAGAGTATTGTGAGAGATTTTCACTCAGGATTTGTCATTGATTGTAATATGATTTTAAGTCATTTCCAGCAATGTATTTTGAGGGTATTTTGGAGAATAAATTGCATTAGTTATTCTATTGGATCAACACATTTGGGGACTATTTTGGCATGTTTTCTAAGGTATTTAGAAATGATTTCTATTGTCGAATCATCTACATATTTTTGTGAAGTGAAGTAAGGAAGTTTCATAATTTTTAAGAGGGTTTTTTAGAGGTATTTTAGTCAGTTTAATATTCAGATTTCAGATATGATTTTTGGGATTCAAGTACATCATTTCCAGATCATTTCTGAAGGAATTAATGGATGTTTTTAACCTCTTTCTATCTACATATTTCAAATATGTTTCTCTATCATTTTTTCTTCTTAAAATTCTAGTTTTCTTCATATTCTAGCTACTGAATATATTGTCATCAATTTAGAAAAGGTTTAGGATTATTTGGGTATATGTTTCATGAGATTTCCCTTCTTACCCTAGTCGTCATTTGCTATAAATTATTTCAGAAGAATCAGCTGGATGTGCATGCTTTGTTTCATCCTTTTAGACCTTATTTGGCTTATCAAAATTTGCATATTATTTAAGAAAGATGAAGGGTGAAAAATGATAAATGTGTCAAGAGTTTCATACCAAAACCCAATCACATTTTCTATATTAATTGTCAAATCTGAAAGTAATAATTTACATTTCCATATTTTCCTTATTGTTTTAGCAGTGATTTTCCTGAAATCCTACTTGGGGTCAAAGATTACCATTTAGGGATCTTACAGGTTGGGAGGCAAGTGTTGGTAGAATAAAATACAAGCACACATGTATAATAAAAAATGTATACTAAGTAGATAATATGTAAGATAAAACGCAAGAAGACAATGTAGACCATGAAAAGAGGGTTGCAAACATGGGACACCACTCATGATGTCACAAGACAATCAAGGCTGATGAAGCCAAAAGCAGACAATGCACACATAAGACAAAGGGAAAATCCCACAAACAATGGCATACAAAGAGAAAAAATGATAGGAAATGTGACAGAATACCATGGAAGCATGTAGTTCACCAAAGTGATTAAGCTAAATGTGAATTTTATGTCTAACCTTATTGTTTTTGCAGCAATAAATAAATGCATAAATAAGTACAAAAAGTAACCCAAAAAAACTAAGCAATAAAATGTGAATCCCTAGATGCAAAGATGGTGAGAAAATCCTTAGTTGATTCATAGAAATCCCGGAGGTGTACAAATCTGGAGAATTACAAAATACGAAGCACTGACCATCACACCGAAGCTCAGAAAAATATAGATCTAGAAGAATAAGTTGGATGGGGCACCTAGGTATTCATAACTACTCAGGAAACCTCCTCTAAGTGGTCACTAGTTGTTTAATGTTGTTTTCCTTTGGTTTCTATGATATCACATAGTGATCGCCAAAGTCGCTGGAAACCTGTAATGAAGTATTGACCTGAAAACCCCTCAAATAGACATCAAATCCTAAAAAAGAAAGATGCATAATGAGGGGTCAAACTATCCTCAGATGTCAAAATGGTGAACTTATGACTATGTTTTGCACTATATCTCAGATCCAATGTAGTTGTGTGTGTGTGTGTGTGCGGAATCATGCCCTATGTGGCTCTTGTGCGTGTGTCACTTGATAGCAAGCAAGTAAGCTAAATGTAAAGAAATGTAATAGATCTATACATGGAATAGAATGAACTTCCCTCCTATGAAGTGTATGCATAATAACCAGCCATTATGTCCCGTGTATGATACTAGATGGATGCAATAGAGCTCTTAGATGCTTTATGGATGCAACCTTAGGTGGTGATAGCTAATGCTTAGTGCTTGGTTCCTTATTATGATCACATAAATTTTGAATCATAATTCATTTGTTTGAATTTCATAATTAACCCTGAAAATTCCAACTACCAAAAATATAATATGATCAAACAGCTGCAAAGGACCCAAAATATGTGGAAAAAGTATACTAAGGTCAGGGGCACTCAGAGGGGATGAGGGTGCCTAGAGCTAGCGTCCTGGCTGGGTGTTGGTGTCCAGGATGATAAATGTCAGGATATAAAAAGGGAGACTGAGCGAGTAAAGGTATAAGACCAAAAGAAGAAACATAAAGAAAAGAAAGGTGGCCAAATACATGGGTTAATTAGTACTTTTCTCTGTTAAGAATCATATGAATATTAGTATGTAATCAGGACTAGATAATTACCCAAAGTGTGTGATTTTATGTCTACATATGGTAAACAGAATGATATATGGAATTACACACATTTGAAAACCATACTTAGGAAATATTATTTTTGTACAATGTTTAAACCTTCCATTTAATTCAAAAAATATGTTATAGACGATGTAATATTGAGATGTTATCACTTTGTTCTTGACCCCATGCAACTAGTAAGATGAGAGGGATCAACACCAAGATCCAAGAAGGACTTGAGATGTATGGATGAATCATGTATAGTATGAGAAAAATTACTAAGAGGTGCTAGTTTTTATAAAATACCTTTCGGGGAACCTACAACTTAACTCCAATTAAGATTAATTGGCCAAATTTGAGATAGTTTACACTTATAATCATTGACCAGTCTTAGATTGGTAGATGGCCTATTGATTGGAAAAATATGATTAGGGAATGGTTGTCTCTCCTAACACGAGCATCTAAATTATTTGCTTGGGAATTTCATACATTCAAACACTTTTCTTGTTGCTTTAAGGGTTTTTTTTATTAATTTATTGGACCCCTATATTTTTCTCGCTCATCATCAAGGACAAACGTAGGTGATTAAGGGAATTTTCCTCATTTCCCAACCTCACACTACCAATAAGAAGCATGGGCTCACTACCAAAGACTATGAGAATGGAAAATGTGGTTATTCATGATAAGAAAATATATGTATTTTTTTGCCTTATATTTGCATTTTGTTTGTTGTGAGGGAACATTTTCCCCCCAATCTTAACCCCACACAATCAATAAGGTGTGAGGAAACATCACCGAATACTGAGATGGTAAAACATAAGATCTGAGTGAAATTCTTAGAATATTTTTATTATGGAGATAAATTTTTAGTGAGGGATTTCCCATCATGAAGTTTCTAAAGAGAGCTATAGGAAAAAACCATCTGAATTATGAGTAACCATAAGAGGGGTAAAGTATGCAAGACCTTATAGGATTAATATTAAATATTTTATTGTGGTTGAAAATGATCATGTGAATTACATAATTGAATAATGTGAAGAAGTTGTATATATTTCATGATTTATACATCTGTCAATGTTTAACAGTTAAAAAATCGTCTAAAATCAAGTAAATCCATAGTATGATCTAAAAATGATAATACAAACAAAACATAGGGTGAAAATGTAATGAGAAAAGTGTGGAACTGTAATACTTATATATATATATATGTTTTAGGTGGAGTGAGTTGATAGATTCACCAAACTTCTCACCCTCTAAAGTGCACAAATGGTAACTGTCATTCTTGAAATCCTCAGTTACCTGGTAGGGGCCTAGCCACTTTGGTCTAAACTTCCTACCTTTGCCAACTTTTTATCTATATGACTATTGAGTCTCAACACAAGGTCGCCTACCTAGATCGAATGCTCATAAACTTTCCTATTATATATTTGACACATTGTGTCTGCATAAACTTGATGATGTTGTTCAGCTTTAAGTCTCTTATCATCTAATTTTTCTAAATCAGTTAACCACACATTTCTCTACTCATCTTTTCTAATATGTTTTGTAAATACACACGATGACTAGGAATTTCTACTTCCAAATGTAACACTACATCTATACCAAAAACCAAGGAAAACTAAGTTTTCCAAGTCAGTGTACATATGGAATTCCTGTACATCCATAAGGCGGGGAATAATTTTAAATTCCAATCCCTTTTATTCACTTTAAATTTTTTAAGTATAATGGACTTTAATGTTTTATTAGTATCCTCATCGTGACCATTGGCATGGGGATAATACAAATAGGAAGTGTGATGAGATATCTTGAATTTTGCACATATTTCACGTACCTCGTCATTCTTGAATGGAGAACCATTATTTTACATAATGACTTGTGGAATGCCATACCTACAAATTGTTTAATTCAGAATAAATTTTTTTATGACAGAGTCAGGAACTATGGTTAGAGGCATGGCCTCAACCTGTTTTGTAAAGTATTTAGTGCCCGTAATAATGAAATTATGATATCAATGGAGGTAGGAGAAAATTTTCCTATTAATTCCAAACCCCACATAGATAATGGCCAAGGTGTAACTATAGGTTTCAGAGCTTGAGTTGTGATATATATGGTGTGCGAGAATTCTTGACATTTTTGACACTTTTACATGTATTCCATGGCATCATGGTCTAGCGTGGGCCAAAAGTATCCCATTCCTATATCATCTTCCAAATTTCGATCCTCTCAGCACAACCTCGGAAATTTGGGTATAAGGAATCCCATGAAACTTTTCTAGTGTACAAATTCTTGACACTACACCCAACTTTCAACTTTTCGGACAGTGTTTAAACCTTCCATTTCATTTGCAAAATATTTTAGAGATGATGTAATGATGAGATGTTCTCACTCCATTCTTGACTCCACACAACCAGTAAGATGTGAGGCTCAACGCAAAGAGCCAAGATAGGTGTGAGATATATGGATGAATCATGTATAATATGAGAATGATGACAAAGGGACATGAGCTTTTATAAAATACCTTTTGGAGAACCTACTTGACTTAACTCCAATTAATATTAACTGACCAAATTTGAAACGGTTTTCACTTATAAGCCTTAACTATACTTAGATCATTAGATGGCTTATTGATTGGAATGTTAAGAAATATATTAGTATTTACTTCAGTACATATTATTTAGCTATGGTAATTTAGTTAATAATATATTATTGGTATGTAACAACAATATATTATTATTTTGTTATAATAGTTTTAACCGTTATTTTGGAGTATTTCACCCAACTCATGATCTTAGCAGATTGTGAGATATTTGTGGAGAAATTATTGTACCAGCTTCCTAAAATATAGGACGGACATCTCCTATATATATTTAAATGTATGTAATAGAATGGAGAACAGTAATATTATTCTCGTGGTTAATTTTCTGTAACTCTGTCCAAACTCTATCGTTTAGTATTAGAGCAGATGATTTATCTACTGCTAAAATGGAGATTTGAATTACAGAAGGGGCATCCGCAATTGTTCATTTCCCCGTTACGAGGGAAAATCTAATTTTGTGAAAGCATTTATCTAAATTTCATAGAAGTTGTGAGAGCGTTGGAAGGGAGACAACACTTGATCTCTTCTATGATCGTGGTCTGATCTCTTCTATGAACGTATTGAAGGAGCGCACAGGCATCTAGTGTAAATCTGTGGAACATTATTTGTATAAATAACAAGTGATCCATTCTTATATGTATGCCAAGCTTCCTAATCATTATTATTTGCAAGAACATACTTTGAGTGGATCGAAGGTACAACTCATGCTCCTCCCAACTTACATTATGCATAATAGTTATGATGGGTATCAATGACTCTCTCCTTTCTCGTGCCTCCAGTCTTTTCACCTACCTCTTATATATATCAAAATTTTATGATCTAATATTAGTGTTTTCATTTAAATAAGCGTCATAGTTTCAATTGTAGATTTTTATAAGCTATATTCAAAAATTATTTATTTGTTTTGTCTAGTTTGTTCAAACCCGCGTTAGAATTCTAATTATAACTAGAAGTTATATTAATGTTGTTCACATAACTATTTTGTTTACCAGTTAATAATTCATCATTTAGTAGCCTTATGTCTGAGTTGTTGTGTCTTGTTGTAGTCAAGTATTATCATTATGTCAAGTCAAAATTTGTGTAAATCCAATAGTTAATTAGATCTTGTTAGTCGTAAAAATTGAGTCATCTTGTGAATTTATAGTTTCAAAAATAAATGTCCTTACGAACACATTTTTTGGTGGAATCCGACGTTCGGTAAAGGTTTGTAAAATTATCACATTCTGCTGAGTTAGAAACTTCAAACTGGAGGTCAGAGGCAATGGAGGAAGGAGGTCATTTGGCGACCTCTCGGCAATCGCCAACAATGGCGCCACATATCAGTTGTGGTGACATATGTGTGGTGTGAGTTTTTTCTTTATTTTTCGAGTTCTAGTTTCAGTTAATTTGATTTTTAGTGTTTTTGGTTGTGAGAATAAATGGAAATTTCACATTGTGGGCGGGGGGTAACATAACACCAATGTTCCATTTCCATTCTACACCTAAAACGGATAAATTTAAGGGAAGCTTTCATGTGGTAGTGGCAGTTTCTTATGATGTTCGAGATCGAGTGACAGTGATCGATAACAGTGGCTACAATTAAGAACGTTACAATTCTTATGGAAATTGATGTGAATTTTTTCCAGATTTCAATTATTTGTTTCGAGTGGTGCGTGGTTTCATTCCCTTTCTATGATTGAATGGAAGAGGATGTGCATTTTGGAATATGTGAATAGTTGTATAGGGGGCAGCTGACTGTCTTCGACCATTGGACTTCTTAACTGGTCGTTTGATGGAAGTGTGATCATCCGGTAAGGGATTCATTATGGTGAAATGGATAGCTCATGTGCAGCAAGATTCAAATAGAAAGATCCAAGCCAACAGTATGCAGAGGCATACGATTCTGTTTCGAATTTTTCACATCTGCTTCTTTCCATGTAAACACTAAGGGGGGAATGTTAGGAAATCTATTATTATTTACTTCGGTAAATATTATTTAGGTATGGTAAGTTAGTTAATAGTGTATTTTGTTTATGTAACAATAATATATTATTACTTTGTTATAATAGTTTTGAACGTGAGTTTGGAGTTTTTCACCCAACTCACAATCTTATGAGATTGCGAGATATGTGTGGAGAAATTGTTGAACCAACTTCCTAAAATATAGGACCACCATCTCCTATATATATTTAAATGTATGTAATAGAATGGAGAACAGTAATATTATTCCCGTGGTTAATTTTCTACAACTCTATCCAAATTAAATCATGGAAAAATATGGTTAGGGAATGATTGTCTCTCCTAACATGAGCATATAAATCAATTTCTTGGGAATTTTGTACATTCTGTAGACACAAAAAATTGGTTTGCTTGTCCACCATCCCACAGTCACTCCCCTCATGGTATTCATTGTGCATGTTCACACCCCTCTTCCTATTCAAATTCCTATTTCCCTCCTAATCCCCATTTATTTCCTCTAATTTCCTATTTTCCTATCTAAATCATATCCCATCTCATCATTATTTTATCCCTCAATATTCACCCTTAATCACATTTAAGCATCCCTAATGATGCATAGCATCTAGGACCTTCACACACCCTCAACAATATGGGTTAGACAAACTACTTTAATTCAATATACACCTTGCAAAATGTGATCCTTTCTCAAAGCTAGAAAAACACCATAGTCACACTTAACTATCTTATGAGATCAACTTACTTTCTTCAAGGCTTCAAGCATGTTCATTAACCCTGACTCAACCTATCTCAACTACCTAAGCAATTGGAAGCACAAGATTTGGTTGATTTTCTCACTTTTGCTAAAACTATGAACTTGGCTTCTTGATAGAATTGTTGATGGAATAGTATGAGATAGAGTTATCCACAAGGTCTCTGAGGAAATTACTAATAGTTTTGAGTACCCTTTTGAGAGCTTGATGTGGTAGAAAAATTGTTTGATCCAATCCCCTAAGCAAGTACTATTTTTTTCATTGTCACTTGTCCTGGTCTTACTTTTCCTTACTAGCATTGGCCCAACACAAATCTCACCATAGATTTTGATTGAAAAACTCTTTCCACCATCAAAATATTAATTCAAATACCCATTTGGGCAAGGGTATTTTTTACAAAGTTTGGTCACCTTCTTATTTGGAATTTTTTTCTAAAATCCACTACTTTAAGGCTCTACTTAGGCCTTTTATGTTTGCTACAGTGCTCCTAAGCCAAGTTTCATGGATTCCTTCGTTGTTTGAATATTTCAATGCAAAATTCCACCATATTCCTAATAATAAGATTGTTTAGGTTATATCTTATAATTTTTAAGCTTGGGGGAGGTGTTTAAGCCTCACAGTGCACGTTTGTTTGGAAACCCTAAGAGGGTTTGTCATAGTGCCCGTAAAGATATAAATTCCTTCACCAAATCCTCTACATTTAATTCCTACGGATAAAACCACCTCTAAAAGTTTTTTTGGAGATGGTTATGTTCTTAAGAACTTATTAATAGTCATTGCTCTCGCTTAAAGCTCATGATGGACTCAAATAATACCCTGCCATGTCGTGGAAAGACTGGGATGGCTAACTGTAGTGCTTCTTCAAGTAATAGATCAGTTGAGTTTTAACTTGCAACTCCCACTCATGGCCTCTAATCTCTATACATGGGCTAGGTATCTTGGGACCTCTTTGTTTTCATGCATCTAAGACTGATGCTCACTCAGATTATCAGTATATCCTGAATTTGTAATCAGAGTATTTCTCAAACTTTTCCTAATCAAAATACTTCGCACAATCAGTGTAATCACATGAAAATTAATGGAAACACTCACCTAAGATATCTCTTATCAGTATCTAAGCATGATTAAACACAATAAACTGTGTTTCTTTGTTCTTTCTCAACCATTCACAAAATTGATCTCACAGTTGTATGTATACACCAGATAACAAAAAATTTCAACTACACTTTTAGGAGCTCCAACTTTAATTCTTCATTGATCAATAGCTTCCCAAAAAATTTAAAAGGTGGTTTATCTATTTCTTTCTCAAATTTTTGCATGTAATTTCTCTATCATTTCTCATGATGACACAATGTGCAAGTTACATGACAAGGAGTTATAATGCAATACAAGGAGTTAAAATTCCTTTCCACCGACCATAATGAATCTCTCATATAATAATTAAGATTATAAAACCTTCTAGATAACCTAATTAGAAACTTATAACACTACACATGCCAAGGAATCCTGAATTGGCTCAATAAAATTCAATTTTTTTATACTAGTCAAAAATGGAGGGAAACCTCCTTATTTAAATTCATGACCCCTATAGCCTACATGGACCATCTACTGACTCTTAAAACACCCTAATTAACCTAGGAGGTCAAAAATTTGACTACAACATGCCTAGGCTAACCTTGGAAATGATTCCCTTGCATCATACTACTAAGGGAAGAAAAATAAACTTCCATAGAGTTGTGCTTGCAAACTGATCTCTACTCCTTTCTTTATTTCTAATTATGCATGATCTCTTGAGAAGGTTCTTGGATTTATTTTTTTTCCTCATGTATTCCTTGGAACTATACCAGGTCCTTTGCAAGTTGTCTCATCTTCAAATGAGTCACCATCACAAGATCATTAACTGTCACAAGACTATACATTGTTCTTTCCAATTTTTGGTTGAGTTTAAGAACCTGATTCATTCTATCATGAAATGATTCTTAATGTTCGTTAACTATTATATCATTCTTGACACCTCTCTCATGATCACTTTGGATCACTTCACCTCTAAAATTGGGAAATGGCGGTATTTTCTGGAAGTGTACTCCACATGACTATTGCAGCCATACTTTATCCTCCACACCTACACGAACAAAACTAGAAGCATAGTTACCTTGAAAATTCATATTTCCTTCTCTCTTCTTGTCCATCATATCCTTCCCATGTATATTTTCCTCTTTCTCTTGCACTTTTTGGTCTTCTTGGACTAATTCAAGTCATGTTTTAAGATTTCCTTCACTCCTAACTAGGTCTTACTGCTGCATTTTCCCTTAATGATCTGAATTACCTCCTTTCTCCTTTTTTCTCACCATGATCTACACATTCATCTTCATCAAGCACATTCACTCTCCTTTGCAATTTATTTTGGTACTTCCTTTCTCCACTTATACATACCCACATGGCTGTGAAACTGCATTTTCCAAATTCTTTTAGCATTACTTGAGTCATCTTCTTCCCAATATTAAATGAAATACTATCTTTTTCTTCCAAAAATCACCCTTACTTGAATTTCCTTTCACTTTCTCGACTAACTCATACTTGTATTCATATTTTTTTTCCTTTTGCTATCTTCTTTGTCTTCATCTCCTTGGATATTTGCAAATTCTTATTCTTTTTCATCTCCCTTTCTCTTTTCCTCTTGCATTTTGTCTTCATTTTTCCATGTCGTGTTTATCGTTTCCATGCTTCTCTCTGGATAATATACACTTTCATCCTTCACCCTTGTAATTACACATTCAAAACTCAAGGCAATATTAGATTCAAAAACAAGAGGCTTGCATGCCTCATATTCCTTCTTCATAACCTGATTTTCCTCATCTTCTCTCTTGACTTCTTCACACAACTTCTTCAATCTACTTTCCTTTCTCTATCTTCCCTCATTATCTCTATCACCTTCATCATCTGGTTCTTCATCCACTAGACCTTCCTCTAGGTCTACAAGCACTTTAGCATGTGCTTTCTTTATCTCTCTTTCACTTTTTTCTTGCTTCACTATCTTAACTTTCTCATTCATGGCCTTCTTTTTCCTTGAGATCATCTCAATCCCTTCACAAACCTAGTTTTCTTCCTCTTCTCTCACCTCTTCATCCTCTAGTTTCTACCACATCACCTCTTCTTCACCTACAACCATCCCATCCAAAATATTTTTCTTCATTTCTTCATGTAAATTGAACAAATTTTCAATAGCTTGTAGTTCTTAAAACAAAAAATCACTTCTTTCCATATTTTCTTCATCATAGCTAGGACTGAAAAACCTAGATTCCTCTTCTTCTTGTGTAGTTTTAAACAAAAAAAATCATTTTGCATGTATTCTTGTTCACATACCTCATGTATAAGATGACCTTCTGCTACTTTGTCTTCATTTTCTTGTTAACACTCATCCATGTCATCAAACAATTCACCTTCTTATGTGTAACAATAGATTACATTTTCATCAATGTATCGTTTTCCATTTTCTTCCTCACATTTCCAATCATCCCCTGCTTCTATGGAGTCTTCTTCATCTACATCCTCTTCTTCTTCCATGCTCAATATCCATTCCTCAACCATGGCTACATATTTCTTAAACTCTCTTAGCTCTTTCTCAAACCACATGTTAAATTTTCTAGATTCCTCTTTGCTTTTAGATTTCTCTCTCTTCTTTCTTTCCCTCTCATCTAGTTCCCTCTTATGAATTAACAACAACACCATCTCTCTCATCAACTCCTCTTTATCTATCATCTTCTTTGCCTTCTCAACAATTTGTTACACACACACTTCACAAGCCACTTCACATTTATTTGTTATAATATTCAAAAATAATTTCTTCATCTTAAAGGATCTACCCATCTCTTATACCAATATGATGCAGAGCATCTAGTACCTTCACACACCCTCAACAAGATGGGTTAGACAAACTACTTCAATTAAATCTATATCTTGAAAAATGTGCTCTTTTCTCAAAGCTAGAAAAACCCCATAGTCATACTTAACTGTATTATGAGATAAAATTACTTCCTTCAAGGATTCATGTATGTTCATTAACCCTAACTCAACCTATCTCAACTACCTAGGCAATTGGAAGCATAATAATTGGTTGATTTTCTCACTTTTGCTAAAACTGTGAATTTGGCTTCTTGAGAGAACTATTGATGGAATGGTATGAGATGGAGTGATCCAAAAGGTCTCTGAGTGAAGTACTGATAGTTTTGAGTACCCTTTTGATATTTTGAGGTGGTGGGAAAAAAATTGATCCAATTCCCTACACACGTACTATTTTCTCTCTTCATCATCACCACACATTGGAGGTAACAAGTTAGAGTTATTTACTTTTTTGCTTAGGGGGTTTGCTTTCTTGCTCAACAACATGTTCGATTAATTTGGAAACAAAAAAGGAAAAATTTTATCTAGTTATTCTCCTTTTTTATCCTTATTTTATCATTTTTGTATCATTTTTCCCTCCCTTGTTTAATTTTTCTCATCAAATATCATATTTGGCTTTAGATCTTAAAAAAAGACATCTTCATGTTTGCTTAATCACATAGTTTAAGTAGGTGGTAGTATTTTTCATTCACACTTCTTCACACACAACCAAACCACACGAACAAATCAACACATCTAAATATTTTCTACCTAGTGTATCTATTGGGATTTCATCACCTAATAAGGAAGTTATTATGGTTTTCTGGCCATGTAACAAATTTTTTGACTATTGGTATATCGGCTAAGCACCCGACACCTTTATCGGTGTGGTGCTTGAAGTGTAGGGGTAGGCCCCAATACCGGGCTATGTACATATAATCATCATATATTTTCTCCTCGTGTACTTTCTGGTATATCGAGGAATCCTTCCATAAACATACCTGAAACCATCCTTAGAACAGCCACTTCTTTAGGTCCCCTTTGAGCCTCTTCCCCCTCTTCACATTTCTTAAATAAACAAGATAAACAAAAATTTGTTCATTGACTTCTTTGTTACATTAGTAATTTGTATAAGTTTTTACTTGTTTATTTCATTCTTGTTTTTACTCATTCCCAAACCAAGAAAATGGAATGCTCAACCTCTTCCAACTACATCTCCATCTCAAACCATCTTTCAAAACAAACATCATCACTTTCCCTTGTCTCTTCCACACATTTGGTCACCTCATCTTTGATCTCCCAACCCATTATTTTTATGGTTCCTCTTCATTAGCCTCATATGATCTAAATAAATCCCCATGTCGAATCCAATCCTTTTGTCTATCATCAATCCATATCCTCTAGAAAATCTACACCTACATTCACTACTTAGAAACATTTGGGCCTCCCACTATCCCTTGACGATGCATAGAGTTTCAGGAACTCCTTGATGCTAACCCCATCTCCCTTCATGATTATATTTCTCATAAATCCACCCATATCCCCATCAATGGACCTCCCCTTCAATATCTCAATGTTTATCCCTCGCATTATGAATCCACTTAATTTCTTACTTCCCAACTTGTTGTCTTCTTTCTTAGGGCCATGAATGAGCTAGCAATAGCTCAACATGAACATGGCCCTCATGATTCTTCTACCATGGTCACCTAAACACATCACTCCACTCAATTTTTGGTCCCCATCCCACCTAATCTACCTCACATTAATACAATCCCTACATCTTATATCCCTATTCCTTATTCATCTACCCTTATCATCAATGATCCCTCCCAAACTCTTCAATAATCTAACGTAAATCCTCCACCACCTGAGAAACATGTTAAAAAATTAGTTCCTCTCTTCACATCTCAATTCCATACAAAATTTTTCACCTCTCAACCCCACCCTTCAGAGTTGGCTCAGATGAATTAACCACCACTCCGAAGCATCTTTTGACACATGTTTCCCATTTAACCTGCTCAAACATCTCAACCACCTCGTGTAGACATCCCAACTCACCCAAAACAAACCCAATATAATTCTCATATCTCTCAACACCAATCTTTGTAATTTTATCCATCCAACTATATCCATTCCCAACATCCTATTTCGCAACCTCCCCAATCACATACCTTCAATTATGTTCCTCCTTATCAACCATCCCCACAAACTCTTAATTACACCCAACAATATCAGTCTTACCCACAATACAATCCATCTACCTCTTATAATCTACAAACTCATCCATCATCTCCTCATCCCCACACATCTAATGAAAACATGCAATCCTTGTTTAATAGGATGGAAAACCTAGAGGTTGCTACCTAGGGTCTTAAGAGCACATTCACCTATGAGAAAATTTGTAATGAACTTATCAACTCATCCATACCCATTAATCATTATCCTCCACACTAGGATCTTCCTAATTTCTCTAAGTTTAGTAGTAAGGCCGATCCCCAACAACATATTTGTGCCTTTAGGAACTCATGTTATCTCATCACCCATGATCAAGACCTTATGCTTCACACTTTTCCTATGTTATTGGCCAGACCTGGCCTAGACTAGTATAATGGTATTCCTCATCATTCCCTCCTCTCTTTTATGTAATTTTCACAAGGTTTTTTAGATCACTTATCCATCAATATCATGTGCAAGATCACCATCACTGATCTCTATGCCATCAAACAATTTGACGATGAATCAATCTCTTATTTCGTCACTAGGTGGCAATAAATTATCAATAAACTATCCTTCTCTCTACCCTAAACTGAACTCATCAAACTCTTCTCTAGATCATGTGCCAAACATATCTCATCCACTCTCCAAATTTATTTTTTCCAAATTTTGAGGAATCCTTTACCATAGCCCACAAATTACAATTATGTGCCCTTGAGTGGTCTGAAAATAACAAGATTATTACTACCTGATCTCGGACCCTTGTAGGCTTTAATTATTTGCCGATGATTTTCTCCTTTTAAGTAATCAATTTAAAATTTAATGCAAGACAATAAGACAATTGCACAAATATTGATTACGGAGTTCGGCAATTGCCTACGTCTCCGGGTTCATGATCGAACCGTTCCACTAGTCAAAACTTGTAAGTTACAATAGTACTTTCACAAGAAAACCTAATGGAATTTTACTTGCCTATCAGTACACCAGACCTTCGGACGACAAGGGTGAAAAATAGCACCCAACTTCCACCTTATTAATGCACAATCTCCTTCGGCTTCGATCGGCCTTCCCAACACTATCAATGTGACGCTAGCACTCCGGTCGACAATCCAGGATTTGCAAGTAATTGGTGTGGCGCTATGGGCCGACTAGGTAGTTTGAATAACTCCTAGCCACAAATATTTAATTTATTATTGCCTAACAAATAATAGGTCAATAATAATAATAAAATAATAATGCCTAAATAATTTAGGTCTTCACACAAAAAAATTTCATTCTCCTCTTGGCTCAGACTTCGCCTCCAGCGCTCTAGGAATGAGCTTGTCTCCGAGTTTGTGTGTCCATAACAATAAGCTTAACAAATAATAAGCTTGGGATTGTGTGTTTCAATAGAATGGGTTCCCTATTTATACAAAATTAGGGCCCAAAAATAATGGACTTAACATCATCCTTAGGCTAATATTAGCCTTACCCGTACATATAAATTGGGATAAAAATTCCCAATAATGGGCGGATTGCATAGGAAATAGGATTAATACCCATTTTAGCCGATTAGCATGTTTAATGGGATTAAATCCCTTATTTGGTGGAATGATAAGGTTTTAGGCTTTAATAAGCCTCTTCCCACACAAATAAAGTGGTCAAAGGGACCACGTAAGCTTAACCGCCCCCATTTAATTCTCCTCTCCACGTGGATTTCCACGCATGGAATAAGCATCGCCCTACATCACTGCTTCACCTTCTTCCACGTGGAATTTGGAATATATGGCAGTTTATGTGGGTTTTCAGTTATCCATGGTTTAATACTAATGTATAAACATTAATATATAGCCATTTGACATATATGCATGGCATTTGGAAAGTGGACTTACCAAGTAATTATAATTTCGACCATACAATGTGGCATAGAAATAAATTAACTCGATAATTAGCATATATTCCACTTGTTGTCTCCCGATAGGCAAATCGAGAAAATTTGACGAGTGGTGGCAAGCCACGTGTCACAGTGCGATTGGTCCAAATATTGACCAGTTGACCAGAGTTGACTTTCCCACTGTATGAACTTTGACCGAACATATCTAGAGCTCCCGATGTCCGTTTTCCGTGTTCTCACAGTCGTTGGAAAGCTCTCGAGATGATCTTCTACACTAACACCATTTAGGGATGTTTAGGGAACTTTTGAAAATGATCCCCTGATCACACCTCCCCACTGAGAAAAGCTTTTTGTCCCAAAAAGCTTCCATACTGTCCTGAATCTGAAAAACTCTGCTGTCACCTCGGAAGTGCTACTGTAGTAGACCCTTGGGTCTTCTCCTCTGCAACCTTCTCACTTCGACAACTTTGCTCCAATCCTTGGACCTGTGGGTTATGGGCCCACGACGCTTTTGCTGTGCCACTTTGATATCCGAAGAAGACCTCCACGCCTCCACTTTATGGTGCTAAGTTTATGAATGAAACCTCAACGCTCCTTCTGTGCGATGCTAAGCTTCTTGATATCTGACAACAAGGATCTTCTTTTACTCTATAACATAGCTCCTAACTCCGAGTTGATTCTGTAGAATCTGAACTGGTTTGAAGGAACTCCATGTTACGTAGAGCTTTGATTGATTCGATGTCACTAATGGACAATGCCTTGTCCCTTTACAGACCTCAACGCTTCCGATGCATGATGCTAAGCCTCTGTCAAGACCTCGAGCCTCCGATGCATGATGTTAAGTCTGTTATAGACCTCAACGCCTCCGATGCATGATGCTAAACCTCTTTCAAGACCTCGAGCCTCCGATGCACGATGCTAAATCTATTACAGACCTCAATGCCTCCAATGCATGATGCTAAGCCTCTTTCAAGACCTCGAGCCTCCAATGCACGATGCTAAGTCTGTTGATCAGCTACCATTCGTATGTGTGGTCGCAATGCCTTGACACCGAATGACATTCCAAGCTAATCCTTTGAGAGCTCTGTTTGTTGACATACAATATCAGGTACCATTCTACTGCACGGTCGCAATGCCTCTACACAGAATGAATTTCTGACCTGACGTCAATGCCAACGGTGATTCAGCTACCATTTTGCTGCACGGTCACAATGCCTCTACACAGAATGACATTCTGAGCTTATCTCTGTGAACTCTAATGTCTGCACAAATGGCAGATCAATCTCCAAGATTTATATGAGTCAAATCCTGTATCCAAGTTGTAACAGGTACTCACATGTTGATTAGGAGATATATTTAGAGCAATAATCAAATTTTCTAAGTAAGAAAATCCACTGAGTATTGTAAACCTTTCTCTCAGCATTTCCTCACAATATCTGATCTCCAAACTTAATACTACATACGATCCATCAATTTGAATTATGCAATATATAATTGAAAAATTGTTGACTTACCCATTTTAAAGGACTTTCACTTTCAGGTATTACCTGGTCCTGGGTTGAATTGTCAACTGGTGGTTGAGTAGAAACTTCTTCTACCTTTGTAATAGGCCTCCATTCCATCTTTGGCTTGTCATTACTCTGATGGCGAGATGGATGCAGTTTCCAGCAATTTTCCACCTGATGCCCATTTCTCTGGCAATGAGCACAAAAATTCCTCTTAATCTCCTTCTTCTGGGATGAGGAACTCTTTCTGCCATTTCTCGACTCTGCATGACGAGATTGGTCTTTCTCCACTGCATTGCAATGTGGATTGACTTCATTTGTCTCCTCCCTGCCAGAACAATGACTAAACAAGGAAAATATACTGCATTTTATGGTGTTAGAAAAATCACCAAAATAATTGCCCTCTGGGGGTCTCACTAATGCGAGTATAACAGAGTACAAACATTGCCCAGAATTGGGTCTTTAACTAATGTTCCATGTTTGGTTAGATGTATACAAACGTTGCCCTCAAAGGGGTCTTACCAATACATTCTACCTTACACATTAGTTTTCTAGTTTTATCTGCATATGAGATATAATGGATTCATCCAAATAGAAATGCGAGAAAATTACTGAGTATGTTAAACCTGTCTCTCAGTCTATCCCACCAATCTGGAAATCCAGAAGTACAAGCCAATGCCATCCCTGTCAAAGCAACTTGTACTGATTAACCTGCTCCATACCAACTTGCTTCGAAGATTAGTAAGTTTGCAGGTGTCGATTACCAGCTCTGATACCAAACTTGCTTCAGAGATTAGCAAGTTTGCAAGCCAATAACCAGCTCTGATACCAAACTTGATCCGAAAATAACCAGATTATTACTACCTGATCTCGGACCCTTGTAGGCTTTAATTATTTGCTGATGATTTTCTCCTTTTAAGTAATCAATTTAAAATTTAATGCAAGACAATAAGACAATTTCACAAAGATTGATTATGGAGTTCGGAAATTGCCTACGTCTCCGAGTTCGTGATTGAACCGTTCCACTAGTCAAAACTTGTAAGTTACAATAGTACTTTCACAAGAAAACCTAATGGAATTTTACTTGCCTATCAGTACACCAGACCTTCGAACGACAAGAGTGAAAAATAGCACCCGACTTCCACCTTCCTGATGCACAATCTCCTTCGGCTTCGATCAGCCTTCCCAACGCTATCAATGTGACGCTAGCACTCCAGTCGACAATCCAGGATTTGCAAGTAATTGGTGTGGCGCTATGGGCCGACTAGGTAGTTTGAATAACTCCTAGCCACAAATATTTAATTTATTATTGCCTAACAAATAATAGGTCAATAATAATAAATAATAATAATGCCTAAATAATTTAGGTCTTCACACAACAATTTCTCATTCTCCTCTTGGCTCAGACTTCACCTCCAGCGCTCTAGGAATGAACTTGTCTCCGAGTTTGTGTGTCCACAACAATAAGCTTAACAAATAATAAGCTTGGGATTGTGTGTTTCAATAGAATGGGTTCCCTATTTATACAAAATTAGGGCCCAAAAATAATGGACGTAACATCATCCTTACGCTAATATTAGCCTTACCCGTACATAGAAATTGGGATAAAAATTCCCAATAATGGGCGGATTGCATAGGAAATAGGATTAATACCCATTTTAGCCGATTAGCATGTTTAATGGGATTAAATCCCTTATTTGGTGGAATGATAAGGTTTTGGGCTTTAATAAGCCTCTTCCCACACAAATAAAGTGGTCAAAGGGACCACGTAAGCTTAAGCGCCCCCATTTAATTCTCCTCTCCACATGGATTTCCACGCATGGAATAAGCATCGCCCTACAACACCGCTTCACCTTCTTCCACGTGGAATTTGGAATATATGGCGGTTTATGTGGGTTTGCGGTTAGCCATGGTTTAATACTAATGTATAAACATTAATATATATCCATTTGACATATATGCATGGCATTTGGAAAGTGGACTTACCAAGTAATTATAATTTCGACCCATACAATGTGGCATAGAAATAAATTAACTCGATAATTAGCATATATTCCACTTGTCCTCTCCCGATAGGCAAATCGAGCAAATTCGACGAGTGGTGGCAAGCCACGTGTCACAGTGCAATTGGTCCAAATATTGACCAGTTGACCAAAGTTGACTTTCCTGCTGTCTGAACTTTGACCGAACATATCTAGAGCTCCCGATGTCAGTTTGCCGCGTTCTCACAGTCGTTGGAAAGCTCTCAAGATGATCTTCTACACTGACACCATTTAGGGATGTTTAGGGAACTTTTTAAAATGATCCCCTAATCATTGAGCAAGGCCATGTCAAGCTTCACTCCAACAAACCTAAGACTGAATTTACCAAATCATTCACCCACACTAACAAATCCAAGAATGCATCCAATTCTATTATTGTCAAAAATTATTCCGAATCCACATCTCATTTTGATCCTCCTTAAATATCTCCTCTACCAACCCCCACATATACTCCTCTTGGATAATCCTATAGCTCCATCTTTGACAAACTCATGGTTTCACGCCTTATTCAAATTCCTCTCATCTGCCAAATGATGACTCGCTGCCTAAACCCACATGGTACCTTGAGGACCATAATTGTAAGCATCATCAATTCCATAGTCATTCTATCAAAAAGTGTCATACCTTCAAGGACCTAGTGTAATAGATTATCAATCATGGGGACCTTAAATTGTACAACCCAAACACTCATCCTAACCAACTATTGGATGTCATCAAGAAAATATTCCCTAATCATCTACAAAATAACCAAGATAATCCTCTCACATATCAAACACATGATGTCCATGCATTCAATACTCTAAATAGGTTTCAGCATCACCACCCACGTCCATTATACCCTCATCTATTACACCCACATCTACTTCAACATCTACACCCACAACTACGATCATATATATGTCTACACCCATATCTACTTCTATTGTACTCACATCCATTATACCCATATCTACTAAATACATGTCTACTATACCCACATCCATCCCCACATCTATCTCAACATCTACCTCTACATCCATTCCTACATCTACATCTACTTCTATACCCATATCTACATCTTTATCTATACCCACATAGACATTTGAATTCACATCCACATCAACCCTTAAAGCCTTTACCAAGGAGACATCTCCCCTCTATTCAATCACAAATAATGTCCCAATCCCATGCTCATATCCAACAAGTATAACCAGTTTTGTATCAACACCTCCAAATTCAACACAATTTGTTACTTCTTCTAATATTACCAATCATGTTGTCTAAAAACCATCTTCATCCTCAATCCTCACATATCTGACACAACCTATATCGAAACCATCTTATTCTACCTCCAAAGAAAACCCTATTGTTGAAATCATCATGGTCCCTACCAAGGGAAAAACTTCACAAAAAAAATCTAGAAACCTTGGCACTCCCATCCAAAAATCTATACTCATTTGTATAAGAAACTAGAGATTCCCCTTTCAAAGCCCCATCAATCCAAATAATCTAATTTCCAATCATCTATCTTAGGACCTTAGCCATTAATTTTGGGACTGTGACCTTCATAAAAAATTACTCTTACCTCCAAAATTGAATCAAAACCATCCACTATTCCTTCCAAATCCAAATCAAAATCCAAGGCCCCTATAAAGCCCATAAGAGCAAGGCGCCACTTTTTCCTTCATCCACCACTCCTAAACCAAATCAATCCACAAAACCCCCTCTTCTAAAACCCTCATTAGGTCTTATACTGAAATCCTTCATTGCCTCATCCAAGCATCCATAATTACCCTTCCCCTATTAAATCCTTTTATTCGTTAGGGTAGAAACTCATGTGGTTTGATTATAACACCATTTGTGATTATCATAGTGTCCTTGGACATGACACAGAGCACTATAAGGCTCTTCAAACCCTCATAAACAACCTCATAGAAGAGGATGAACTTCTCATAGAAAAATACCACCCTCTTCCATCCACTAGCTCACCTACATCTAAACCCAATCTTCAAATCAAATCTACAACTTCCAAGGCCCTAAAATCTGGTCCTCCATCAACATCCTTCGTCGTGATTCCACCACCAAACTTTACCTCTTCCAAAGAAGGTCCCCCTCTTTTCATTAATGTTTTTCATATTACCACTCATTCTCGCGCCACGATTCTCAAACATCTACCCAACCAAAACCAAGATTTTTCATCACTTCCCCTTCTAACAAGCCCCATCCATCTACCTCTTTTTAAAAGGCTAAGATATCCATGCTAGCCACTTCATGAACCCAAAATCCTACTGCCATTGAACAAAGCATTGTGAAGCAATTAAATCATGATCCTGTCAAAAAGTATGTCTATGAACTTATCCAAATCTCATCTAACTATCAACAGGATCTCATCATCGAATCTCTACAGTGCATACCAATCACCACCGATGAGCCTCAACCTTTCATGGCCCTTGTTGGATATCTTACCACTTCCACTGCCATCTCTTTCGACAATTGTGAAATCCCTGACATTCTAACTAAATATCATGATATTTCCGTTTTCATCACCATCAATATCAATGACACCTTCATCCAATGGTCTATAATTAACAATGGTGCTAACATCAACATCATCTCATCACATACCTTGAACTAACTCAAACTTCTCGACACCATTGTCACCCAATCACCTGTAGTTCTTTAAGCCTTAAATGATACTATTTCCCCTACTTTAAGAATAGTTATCCTCCCCATCTGCATTGGTGAAAAGCTCCTCCATGAACTATTCTACATTGTTGAGGAGTTCCAATATAACATCTTTCTCAAATGACCATGGATCCTATTATCAGCCAATTTTGACTTCGCAAAATTGTTTAAAAATTTGAAAATTTTGAAAAGTGTTACCCTGCATGGTTCATTGCCCTCGTTGCGACCGTCTCATTTTTTTTATCGTTTCGGTCTTCATTTCGTCCTTTTCGGGCGAGAACTCTTCCCGCCAGGGTTTAAAACGCGTTAAAATACATTAAAATTAATTATTAATTAATTAATTGCTCCTTATTTGATTAAATTAATTTTTAAATCACTTGAGGAGTATTTAATTAAATAAATATAAATTAAAAATCATTCGACAAATTTCATTGCCGGGGAAGTAAGCTTACGCTTCCAACTACCGAGAAGCCAATTTGGCTTCCCGAACCCGGATTTCCCCTTTCCTAGCAATTTCCTTCATTTTTCCCACACGTGGGATTTTCTCTGCCAATTGCCAAATCATGGATTGGCTAACGGGCAGGAAATTCCCCAATTTCCCACATGGGGAAATTGAACGGGGATTGCCAACCCATTTTGCCATTCTCGTTGGCAATTGTCCGTTGCTTTCCCCATTTCCCCTTGGCACTTAAGCCACTACCCGGGAAGAGAGGAAGTTGAATTAATTCTCGTAACTTCCTCCATCAAACCCGTTGGAAAAAATCATGTGAAGCTTTGCTTCCTATTTCTTCTGAAAGACACAATATTTTGTCGCATCCAACAATCTTCCACGCATTTGTCTGTAGAGAGAAGGAACACCCAAGATCTAATAGCTTTCCACGCAGCCAAGGAAGTAAGAACAGTCCGAAGAAATTTGTTTTCTTTACAAGTTTTCATGCATTAAAGGAGGCGCACAGCATTTTCAAACAGTTTTCCACGCCTTGGTTGGAGGATAGACAAGACAGCTGAAGACAAAAGTTCTTTTTCATGCATAAGAGAAGTCCATGCGCCCAGCTGGAAGAATAGAACAGTTATAAAGCAAAATAAAATTGGTTTTTAAGTAAATTTCCACGCCCATCAAGAACTCAGCCAAAGAAGACAGCAAAAGAGTGAAGAAAAAGAGAGGCCGCGCCTAGAGGAAAAGGGAAATAAGACAGTCCAAGAAATTAAAAAAAATTCAAATTCATGCGCATTAGGCAGAGGGAGACGGCAAAAGAACAAAGAAGAATTGGTTTTCACGCATCCCATGAAGAGGCCGCCCAGCTGAGGGGAAGAATAACAGTTTTTAATTGACAAAAAAAAAAACAGCAATTTGACAGATAACAATCTCCACGCGCCAAAGAAAAGAAATTGTGGTTTTTTAACTAAAGATCCACGCAAAGAGGAAGCAGGCCGCGCCCAGCCAGGAGAGTCCACGCCATGGGTAAAAAATAATAGATGGAAAAGACAGAACAAAGTTTTTAAAGTTTCAAGAGCAGCATTAAGAAAGCCGCGCCTAAAGAGATTGGAGGAGTTTTCAATTAAAAGATTTAAAATCTTCTTTCTGCGCATGGGGGAAAAGAAGAGTTTTTATATAAACAAGGAGGAGGAGGCGCCTTTCTCACGCACCTGTCCATACAGGCCACGCATTGGCAAAAGGATGGAAAAAAGACTAAAATTCAATGCATGTGGATAGAAAACCACGCATGCCAAGAATAGTTATTAAAAATTAGTTAAAGGCAGGCCGCCCCAACAAGGAGGACAGAAAGGAAAAAGGAACAGTTTTTAAAAAACAAAAGATTAAAGGACCAGCGCTCCCAACAAGCAGGTTGTCCAACTATGTTGTTATCTGTTCAGTATCGAATGCATCCTCAAATTCGGGATTTTCCTTCAAGATATTTTTTTATCAAAATCGATTAAGTGACAGTGAGAGTGTTACCAAGAGACCTGATGAAATTTATTACAAAGATTCTCTATTGAGACCTTACTTGTTTTACGATGTATCTCGTGGAAGAGAATCTCATGGAGGTGGATCTGTTTCATATCAGAATATCCATGAAGCACAATTTGCTTTACAATTATATGAGCATCTTCAACGAGTCACTAAGTTGGCAGGCATAAAGGTTTCTGTTGGAATTATCACACCTTACAAGCTACAGCTGAAATGTTTGCACCGAGAGTTTGATGTTGTCCTCAAATCTGATGAAGGAAAAGGTTTATATATCAATACAGTAGATGCCTTTCAGGGCCGGGAGCGTGATGTAATCATTATGTCTTGTGTCCGAGCTTCAAATCATGGGGTTGGCTTTGTAGCTGATGTTCGCCGCATGAATGTGGCACTAACACAAGCTCGAGCTCGCAGTAATTTTTTATTGGTAACGATATCTACGGACATGTTATGGGCATGACCTTGGGTCATCATCATGGCAGCATTAGGTCTTTTCATCGTTTGGAAGGTACAATTGTGCTTATTATGGCAAAGCCAAGACATTCTTACTATAAGTGTTATATAATAAGGAAGAATCGTGAGCATCGTGGTAAAACCATTCTTTTCAGAAATGTTGGGTTAAGCTTGAATATAAAATAGTTGAGCTGAAAAGCTAAAAACAATTCTGATTACAATACAACAAACTTAATGATTATTGACGAGAGTTAAGTATAATCATGGTGGCAAGGTCAATCCCTATAGATGTTGGTTTAAGCCTATGGATGAAGACCATGCTATGATTTGAATTTGGTTTAATTCTATGTATGAAGACCATAGAATGATTCATACTTTTTGTGGAGGAGATAGATCGCACTAACAATTACCCACGAGATGAAGGCAACAGGGTATTTTTCGATTCAGATTCCTGAATGATGTTCATGAGTAAAATAACCATTCCTCTGTCACATAAATGAGAAGTTTTCATTGCCATATTGATTGATAAAAATGTCTCTTGGAATAACTATTTGACTCGACAAGAACCTTCAATTGTGTGCATGCTGACACACTGTAACCGAGTTTGTTTCCGAGATTGTTGTGAAATATGAGAACTGCTTCCATCATTTCAAACAAGGAAAATGTTATTTTTGGTGATTATTGGTGATGTTAAGTGAACCAATAAAAGATAGGTTGTGCAGTGAGATGGAAAAATCGGGTTATTCAATATGTAGAAAGTGTTTGCAAAGCTAGACAATGCTTTCGACTTCATCAAATCAGATGTATAGTGCAAATAATTGGTTATATTTATTCATGGGGTGTTTGTTAAAGCCATGCTTTGTAATACCATTGGAGGTGAATTGCAATTTTGGCTCTTGGAGATCTTCTCAATGGCGAAAGACTAGAAGCTGGATTCTGACAAGCCAAGACGGCGTAACGACTACGGTCTTGCGACAAATGAATAATTCACCATGGAAAGGTACTCGGAGCATGTGGAGAATTGTGAATGTGAATATGAATGAAGACAAATTTTCTCACACCAGGATATTGCTCAGGCATAGGGGTGGATGAATTACTCAAGTTTTAAGCTCAACACTCTTGTCATTTGGAGGATTGCAGAGCACAGTCAATGAGTTCATTCTCGTACGATCGGGATAGGCAGACTCTTGGCCCAATGGATAAGGCACTGATCCTAGGTGTCTTGATATGGGTGGCACATTGTTGACTAGGATGTCTACGTGTGCATCCAAGTCATTTAAGTGGGTCCACATGTACCCATTTCTTTTATTCATGTATTTTTCCTTAAATGGATTTTTAACTTAAGTGGTTTCTATTTTTAGTCACTTTTTAAAAGTTGGTTGAAAAAGTCAAAGTCGTTTAAGTGCCCTATTTAATGTGCATTTAAAACCCTAACTACTTTGTAACCAACTTTTGGGTTATAAAAGGAAGTCAGGGGCTCATTTGTAAGGGTGACTTTGAGAGAGGAGAAGAAAACACTTTTGTGCAAGCTTTGTTTCAAGAAGAAACTTTGTGTTCTTTTGTGAAAAACATTTTGGAGTTAATGAAATAAGAACTTTGTGTCTCATTCATTGTCTCTTGTAGCATTTGATGTTCTTATGTTCATTAGATGTTAGGTGTTTGAATCTTGCATGCACATATTATCTTTGATCTTATTGTCAACATTATTAATCAGTTGTTCTAGTTCACAGTGATCAAGCTCTGATTATCTACTTGCTCATGAGTGTTCCCTTTTACACGTTCTTTTTTGGCTAACTCAAACTCTGTTTTATTTGTGTTGGTCATTCGTCTTTCTTCTCCATGTAATATTAGGCTTTTTTTTTACCTAACTCTTGCATGTTCTTTCAGTTCATTCCATTCCACTCCTTTCCTTCATTCCACTTCATCTCCCTCAATCACTTTTATTTCCATTGATGTTCCAAAACACCTCCCACATACAATTTTGAATGTACAAATGTAAATACAATTTTGGTTTTCAATAAAGGCAGCCTCACCTTCATTGAGGAGGGACTTCGTTCCCACACTGTTGCATGTCATTTGCATGCATGCAAATCCATATGCTAACAGATATGCACTATACAGTGTGTCCCATCCACTCTTCATCACTTCCTTAAGTACAAACATGAGGGGAAAATCCATACACTCCCCTCAGATCTTCCTCCCTTAAAATCATGCCACATGACCTACCACCAAAATGACATGCTTATTCCTAAGTAAGATTAATATTTTGAAGCATCTACTAGTTCATTTGTACATGTATCCAAGTTACCTAACAATGAATCTCTCAACACCATGATGCAGCATCTCTTATTGGGGGAATAGAAACTCCTTACCCTAAAGGTTCTTCCCACGCCTAATCGACTTGGTAGACCCAATAAATCTCCCATGTATTAATATAATTTTATGGATATTATTTCCTTTGGTCCACATCATTTTAAAACCAACATTTTCTATGGTGGTGTCAATCTCCCTTCTTCCCACACTGATAATCAACCCCACGCCAAGCTATACACCAATGGCTTCAACTTCCTCTAAAAAAATCCTTCGCCTACACCTATCTCCATTGTTGTGCCTGGAATGGATTTCGTATGGGATGTTACGAGAAATGCATACATGATTTCATCCTTAATCAATCCCACAAACCCTATGAGAAGTTTGGATTGGGATTCAAATAACACCCCACTGACTCTCTCGCACATGTTTCTTCTTCATCTCCCATGGATGTGGATCCATCACCTCCTTCTTCATCCAATGACCCCATGGACACAAATGAAATTTTATCCCTCCCCCTAAATTATTTTAATCTTGAATATCACTTTAGGACTGGTCACCTATCAATCTAAAGGTTAAAATAGGTTCCTCTTAATCACCCTCTAACATCATCACATCTATCAAGAATGTATTAATCGTGCCTACAATAAACACATCAAATAATGTGACTTTAACATTGGTGACCTTGTCTTAAAATTAAAATCAAAATCTCACTACTCTGGAAAGGAGCCAACGTGAAAATTTTGCTCTAAACTGGATAGGACCATACATTATCACTTACAAGTATGGGTTCATGGCCTATTGGTTAGCCTCCCTTGATTGTAAAATTGAAGCATAACCTCTCAATTCCTTGCACTTACATCATTTCTAATGTTAACACACCTACCAACATGACCTTAGTCACATTCACGATCTCATTTACCTCATTAAACCTATCCATCTCTAATCGTAAAGATTTGGAATCACGTGGTCTTCCGTCACTATCCTATATGTGACCTTGAATATGGGAATCATGACTCTACTCATATCATATTCATTTTGGATAATTTCCTCCTTATAGGTGGGAACCCACAATCATTACATCCATATCCTTATTATCTACCTGCTAGAACCATGATAAAGGTCCATATGTGTAGCTTATAACATTACTTCCCCTCCCTAAGTGGTTTACTTGGCTATCTTCAGCTCCATCATAAAAAGTCAAAAATTATGGATGCTCATATCAAAATCTATGTTATCTAAAATACAGAATATTCCCTTGAAGGATATATGTTCAAATAAATAAAATATTATAAAAACTATAGGCTAATCCCTCAAAGGATAGCTATCATGCATTGTATCCTGCCATCTAAAAGAAAAATTCAAAGTCCAAATCCAAAGAAAAACTTCATACTCATAGACCACTCCCTCGAAAGATGGATACTCCATTTTATCATTTTAGTAAAGGCTTCCTGTATTGATTATCATTTAAAATATAAAAAGCAAAATACATCAATCCAAAATCACACATCCTAAGAAATATTCCCACGTCGATCATCTTTCCCATTAAAAGAAAACTTCCCGCATTGATCAGTTTACGCTTGATATTTCTCAAATCCAAGGAATATACCTAGGACAACCACCTAAGGAGAAACTATTTCCCCTATATAAGCTACATATCAACCCCTTGTTGTGTCTAAAGTAGGCATATAAGCACACCTTCCATATTCCCCTCATCATCTTATATGTGGATAACTATCATTGGTTATATGTTAACACCTACCATATGGCTGCAAATTCATTTCTTTGTTTGTATTCCTTTTTTACTTCCAATCCATCCCCAAAGCATCTATCCTACATGCACTCCTTATTATGATGAAGTGTACTTCCTATATTTGGGTCACCCTAGCAAGGTCGCATTCTATTTATCACGTCTAATCCAATCAAATTATCTTATTTCATAGTCATTCCAATTAACACGATCTAATATACATCTAAGACCATTACATCTAGTCTAAAAACGGTCACATCATGTATAATCTAACCATCATATCATATATAATCTAAATCATCCATATCTATTTTATATCTATTCTAAATCCATCACATCAGTACCATGTCTAATCAAATCAATACATTGCATCATATAAATCAATTGATACACCATTTCAAACATCTAACCATTTTAAGATCCATAATTTAATCAACATCACATGATTGAAATCCATCACATACATCTAATCTACTCATCCATATATCATAATACATATAAGAAAGGAAAAAATCATTATATATATATATATATATATATATATATATCATTTGAAATTTTTTACATCAGCGGTAGGCATCAAATGTGATCTATCTATATGTTTAAATGTATACATACAATGTTCACCTACTAATCCGTGAACACAAAATCCGAGACTTTGTCTCCCAAGGCAGGACCTTTTCCTCTTACTTCTCCTCTTCTTTGTCCACCATCACATCTAGATTGCATTATGCTCGTCATACTCCCTCAATCCCCCTACCACACTCATCTCCTCTCTCCCACCACATATGCCACATTAACATGGTACATCAAGTAATCTTATCATCACCATGCACTCATAATATCATGCCTCATCTCCTAGAGCCTGATACTTCTCCCTCATCATAAAACCAGGAGGCGCCATATGTCCAACCTCATGTCTAGTTCCTTGGGTTTCTCCACCCATCGCCTTTAATGGAGTGCATGTATCTCCATACCGAGATTGTAACGCCTCTCTATACCTCGGGTATCTATCTCTCTGTTGGATATCCAAGTATCTCTCTTGGTGAATAACATCACACTTTTGGTGCATTGTATCCCACTCCTACCGAGATGCATCCTTCTCTATCTACTATCATGTTAGCTCCGTCCCTGAACTTGTACCCCTATCCATCTCCTCACCTCTTGTAGGTGTTTTTATCTCTCCTCCTACCTATGTTTCCTCCTCTCCTCCTACTTGTGCTACCTCCTAAGCTCTACAGATTTTCCACTATTGAGTTAGCCACTCCACATAACCCTATATAACCCCCACATCATCCTCATCTATATCCATTGGCTCCACCTCCTTCACTAATGGATACACCATCACTGAAATAAGTAAGTCCCCTTCTACCTCATCACATATGTATCTTATCAACACCTCAGGCACTGTCTGCACCCCTCCAAACTGCCACATCACACATGGAAGTTATATAGCCTCCACCATCTTCAGCCTCTACCCATGTACCCATCTCACTCTCCTCAGACCGATGAGTTGGATTTCTGCACTTGGCCATGTAGGGAAACCTTTGTACGGCCTCCATGTTACATCATCCACCTCGAGACTCCCCAATATCTCTATATACCAATCGTCTACCCTCTTGCCCATATCTCCATGATCCTGATCGACTCTCCATCATAGAAATACAATGGCCAACTCTATATGATCACCTGTAATCCTTGGAATATCTGGTTGCCTCACCATAGCTATGTTCTCATAGGCCTAGAAATACAACAAGAATCCTACATCTAAACCCAATCTCCTCTATATAGCATACATTCATAACTCATGGTACACATGTGCTAAGAGAGTTGCCTCGAATCCAAACATTGTCTTGTGCTTAACTATATCTAACACCATAGTTACTAGGGCCCACAGGAATATCTCCCCACTTGAATCCTTCATTACATAGTAGGATATACTGCCATCATCACTAACCATATCAGTTGGTTCCCTGGAACCAATGGATTATAATGGGTCTCAATATATAGATCCCTTGATGTAAAAGTGATGTGAGGGGCCTCCACTCTTAACAACTACCTCATTGCATATCCTTAACCCTCTGGTGTGATCGTCACTATAGGTTCCCCCTGGATCAACAATCACAGAATATGATACACATCTTCTAATGTGATCATCATCTCACATGTACAGAACCAAAAGGTGATAATCCACAGGTCCCATCTCTCTATTAATGCTATAATAATCCTTGTATCTCAAGGAACCCTCTGATAGCAACAAAACCCACCCAATCCAAAAACCTCTAATTGATCCCACTCAACATCTGTGACATTAGCCCTAATCATCCCCATCATAGTTGGAATTTTATCTCACAAATATAATGTGTCTTTGGCCTCCAAAAATCAACTAAGCACCCATTAGTGCCCAAAATCATCACTCATCATCCAAATTTATCAAAAAAATATAAAAACTACCTGGTTGATGCTGACCCTAAATGGGTTGGCGTCAACCTTCCCTAGGTCAACAGTGACCTTACCTAGTTGTCACTAATCAGCCCTTGGCACCTAAAACCCAAATATCCAAAAAAATTAAAAAAAATCAAAACCAAGCTAAGTTTTTATCCCTCATTATCACCCTTAATCACATTTAATCACCCATGTGTGCATGTGAATAAATCAAACTAATTTAATGAAAGGAAACTAGCACCAAGTATAATCCTAACCTAGTTAATCTACTAGAAACACCATGATAAATTTATGCATGGATAAAATATAATTAATGCATCCAAATTAGACTTGAAAACATTAAGCCATTCCTTGCTAATTTAGAAATGATTTCAAGATTATAGTTTCTCATATTATTATAATGAGATTAAAGGATGGATATCTCCAAGAAGAGGAAAGGATCTCACTAATATGGATTAATTTCCATATATAGATCTTCGTTTACTACTCTTTGCAAGGAGATGATAAATGGGTGCAAGATCAATAATCTTCTTCAATGGTGGAGAATGCTCTTATCATGTGCATATAATAACACTAATAAAAGTGTGGTGTAAGTTTGAGAGGGGGATACTAAGTTCTATTTATAGCTTTCCAATTGGGGAGAGTTCTATTTATAACTTTCTAATTGGGGAGAAGCTACAATCCTAGTGAATGTGGGATAAAAGATAAAGTATAATTAGAAGGGATAAGCATGGTTAGAAAGAATTAATTAGAATTAGCAACTCATGGGAGTTGGAGATGCTTTAATTAATCAACTAGGATTAATTAATAGGCCAAAATAAGATTAGAAAGATATTTGGTGGTGATTTAGGAGGAATTTGATAGAATTTAGAGGATTTGTAATAGGGATTTAACCAATAAGAGGTTTTATTGATAAAATAGAGGATTAAAAAGGATTAATTAACTAATGATAGTTAATTAAAAGAGGATTATAACTAACGAAGTTTCGTTTATTGGCATCCAGAATGAAGGGAAATTCTAGTTAATTAATGAAGTGTCGTTAATTGATTGAAATGAAGAGGAATGCTAGCTAATTAGCATGAAATCACTAATTATAATGAAATTGACAGGAAAGACAATAAATGATGCAATTTTAGTAGTAAAATTGCATAATCAGATTTAGGTGTCCATATTTTCCCCTCTTTGGTGTCGTGTACTACAAGTGACGCCACTTCAAAGATAGTAGAGAGTTAGAGGCAATTAAATTTTTGAAGGAAAATGATTAGAATGAAATATTCCCCCTCGAGTGTCGATGGGGTGATAGAAGAGGTTGATCGACGATCAAAAAAGAAGGATGAAAATTTATCACAGTAGAAATATATTGCAGCAATGGGGACTGGAACGTGGCTCAATCGGCCGTTGTTCACATTGATTAATTAGAATAGAAATTTCATGTTTCAACAGATGGAAGAAACAAGGGGGGAGGGAGGATAAATACAATCCCTATTTCCTCAAGTGGTGTTGAATAAAATGGTTATTAATGGAAAATGTGATGAAGAAAGTGGAGATGAGGAAAGATGGAGATAGCTTTCAACCCAGTTGGTTTAAGAGCCACTTTTTATCATCATTTCACAACGTAACCAATGAACCATATTTCTTGGGAGACAATTTTATTTGATGCAGGCAAGAAACACAAGTATATACTGACTCAAATCAATATGCATGAAGCAATGCAGTGTGAGAAAGTAAACCAAGAGATCAACAAGGAAACAAGATACAAACAAACATGTACTCAAACAAATAACGTTAAAGACAATTGTACCAATGTTTTTGTTATCGAGCTTGTAGTTCCCAAATGTTCGAGGTTATACGACAAGGGTTAAAAATGCACACCCTAAGTAAGGATATATGCGAGATGAATAAACTGAGGACGTATGAAGTCCTAATGAAAAAGAAACTCGTGCACTATGAAAGTGCCCTAAGCAACTGCTTGTGCAAGACAATACATGACATATCAAGCAAACCAACCTTGTTAATGGAAGGTAGATCAAAACGATCCGCACGTCATGTGCACTGAGAACATGCGAGGAACACCAAAGAAAGATGATTTTCTAGGAAAAATTTCGATGTGTGAGGACATTGTGTCTTGTGAATGATTTAGATGTTTGAATGCTTTTTACCAATTTTTTGAATTTTTGAAATTTTACTAAGTTTTTGGATTTTGAGATGTTACCTTTTTTGAATTTTTGAAATTTCACCAATTTTTTGGATTTTTTTTAATTTTACCATTTTTTTTGGATTTTTTGAAAATTTGGGAAGAATGTGATATAGAAGAATGACGATGTGTGTGGTACACCGACAAAAATCACCATGAAGCAAAAATATGCCCCAAGGAGAAGAAAAGGTCACCGGGAAGCAAAAATATGCCCCAACAAAGTGAGAACGTTAGTAAAAATTACCATTTAATTAAAATCATCATCGCAATGAAACTCCAGTACGTGGTGTGAAGAAAATATAGGAACAATTTAGTAATCTAGCCCTTGGGAGGCAAAAAATGAATAATTAGGGTTGGAAGGGTATAAATAGTAGGGTGGGAGGGGTAAAATCCATCACAACCCATTTGTGCTAGTTTGACTCTATTGCTTTATTGAGAGATTTTTCTCTAACTTGTAAGAGAGATATGGTATGAATCCAAGACTGCACACATCGCCTTGAGCCGAGTTTGAGAGTACGAGAGGCTTCTCAGCAGATAGTACCCTGATAAGTAACACAATGTTTTTGATTTTTTTAGTGCATTTGATGCCCTTTTCAGTCATTATAAGTTGGCGGGTTAACGCTAGCGCAAGCCTTTCAGGCGCGCTAGCATGTCTTCAGATGCACTAGCCTGAATGCCACATGCTAGCGTTAAAATAGGAGCATGAGCATTAAATTGTTTTTGTTTTAAGTTAGCTCATGTGCTAGTGTGAAAATATGAGCATGAGCGTGAAAACAGGTGCACCAATGTGACATGTGCTAGCATGCAAATGGGAACATGCTTGTGAAAATGTGTGCGTTTGTGTGAAATGCACTAGTGTGCAAAGACATGCGCTAGCATCATATGAGATTCACTAGCATGAAAGGAGATGTGCTAGTGCACAAAGAAGTGTGCTAGTGTATATTTTGGCCTTTGAGAAGATTTTTAGAAGAATTTTGAAGATTTCGAGAAGTAATTAGAGGAATGCAGGAGTGATTAGAAGACTTATAAAAGATTATTTAGAAGAAATGATGTTAATTGTGTGTTTTGGGTGATCTGCAAGAGAGACCACTATCTTTGGATGCGCGGGAGCGTCACAGACGCCTGTGACCTTACGAGATGACCTTTTCGCGACGTGAGCAGATTCGACTGACTACAGTATTGGAGGATACAGGTTTGACATACATTGCACAACTTCCTCACATTAGACTGGATCATAGCCTTCTGATGGCCTTAGTAGAGAGATGACATAGTGAGAGCTATACATTTCGACTTCCCACGGGGGAGATGATTGTGACCCTTGAGGACATTTCTCAGATTCTCCAAGTGCCAATACAGGGCAGTCCAGTCATATATTATGGGCATCATGGCCATATTATAGGGCACATATGGGATTTTTTTTAGCGAGAGGATATACTCCGACAGAGTATGCCACTGCACCTATATAGATGTTTTGATACTAGGGGGCTTGAATGGATTCTGCTATATCTTATGGCTCTTATCAGAGGTTACCTACTACCTGATAAGACCAGGACATATTTTCATCTTGGCTTGATAGGATTTGTGCACCGACTGATGGATGGAGAGGTATTTTCTTAGGGGTAGTGCATACTAGCCCATTTATATAGATATTTACAATTAATAGCCTATAGAGGGGTGAGGAGCTTGAGTCATGCAACCCTATTAAAAATTTGGGCATGAGAATCACATCAAAATTGGATACCCACTTTGTGTATGCTACAAGTTATAGCACTCCAAATGAACCATATTGTATGAGCTAGGATCTAGTAGGTTGCTGATATCAGATCTCACTTGGGAGATACTACTTATTACAAGTGAGTCCTTTGATGACCTGTAGTTACGGATAGTGAACTTAGCATATCATACCAACTATATCAGTAGACATACAAGATGCATGTAGAGCTAAGAATTGTAGAGGTTAAGGATCATTACTAATAGGATATCTAGTTGTAGGCATATCCTAGAGTGGTACTAAGTTGATAGAGTTCAACATCATCTTTGATGTCATCTAGGGTATCCCAGGAGATGAGAGATGGTACATGCATGCAGTAGTAAGTGTAGAAATTTAATTTTGGGCCCCTCATCAAACCATGGTATAGCACTTGGAGAGTTTTCATGGGGTCATCCCACCATGTATGGTAATCATACGAGCATATATAGTAGACCCTAGGACCACATCAAACTATCTGAGCATGGTATGGGATTGTGATGCCTGTGTTGTATCACCATTCTAGTGGTACCTGATAAGTAGCTGGTATAGCCGTAGTGGCAGTAGGTATGACATATCTTGTCACTTCAAGAGAGGGATCAGACCTTAGGAGAGGAGGAGCCTAATTAGGCTAGCTGAGGAGGTCAAGGAAAAGTTACAAGCATCTCAAGGTCCTGGTACAGATATAAGGTACATGTTCATCTAGGATAGGAACAACTATAGGGACAAGCACTTAGGTACAATAGGCTCCATAGTTGCCCCTAGTATAGTATGGGCCACAGATACAGCAAAACATGCAGCCACAAATACAGGTGCCTCTTATTCATCAGGTTCATGTACATGTGGCACATGGTCCATTTCTATAATAGGTGTCATTACAGGGTTTACTGTAGAAATCACAACAGCAAGTACTGTTACAGGTTCCACCATCACCCGCATATAGTAGGTAGTCCACATATTGTAGCAAGTGGGGGTGATGGGGATGGTGATTAGAGTGGGGGCCACATACGAGCCACCACATATTACAAATACTACATGCCCAGGATATATAGTGATACCAAGAGGAAGTGGGCCATTAGTGGCCACTTTGACAGATGTAGAGGGATATGTAGCTATGATGCAGGGTGACGTGAAACCTTTATTCCAATTCAAACCCTACAAGTGACAGGTAGAGTAGGAGCTCCATAAATTATGTGGTTCCCTTAGGACAATAATTACAACAGGCCCATGTATAAAGAGATCATGCCACAGCTATAGTTGTGCATAATCAAATCATGATAAAGAGGACACATTTGAGGGTTGATATGGATCTATATTATAGTAGAGCATGATGATCCTCTACATCATGTAGCCAATTTTGTTGGATCCTAGGGAATATACGTATATGATTTTACTAGCAGCTTCACAGATGATGATGGTTATTAGATAGCTCTATATAATGTTGTAGTTAAAGAGGCACAAAGGGTACTTCCTTATAGTTATATTGAAGGCATCCGCTCGAGGTCTAGATCACATAGACCATCCAGCTCCACTAGATCAGTACATATGACTTTGCCTAGCCATATGCCTCCACCAAGCCACAGGTCAGGAAGTCCTGGTATTGCTGAGAGTCAGGGTTGACTCCTTTATTATACACATGTTTTTATTATAAGGTATATGCCTCATGATGGAGGAACACAATTTTGACATGATGTATATGTATTTATTTGGTTATGCCTTAAGATGAAGGCATGTATTTTTTATCCATATCCATTATGGCTTATTTTTGTATCTAATTTATATCAAAACACTTTATATATATGGAAATTTATGTTTTTGACATCTTGATGATGATGATAGACATTGATGATTATCACATTTTACTTTATGAGATAACATGTTAGTCTATTTTTTATCATGATTTATGATGAGGGGGATAAAAATAATCCCTATTTCCCTATTGATGATATGATATGATATAATGTTAGATTAGCATACATGTTTATTTTCATTTTTAGGATGATATAGCTTAGAGTTTTATTGATGATATTATGATTTTAGGATGTTAGATGTGATGATATATGTGAATAATGAAATGATAAAAAATAATGTACAATAAAAGAACACAAGTAAAAGGAACTAGTGTAATCAAGAGTCTGGATATGTACACACATTTTTAAACAACATAAAAATACAAAGAAAGAATTAATCCTTAATCAAGTAAAGAATAAACTAATCTAAAAAGAATGTAATACATATGTTCACTATATGCACAAAACAACAAGTAAGCAAGGAAACACGTACTTTGATTTTAAGGATCCATTTTCAATATTTTTTATGTTTTTTTTTTCGATTTTCATCGAGTACACATGTTATATATGGATTTTGGGTTTGTGTTAGTTATGTCCTATTTGATGATGGTTTTTGATAGTTTTCTGAAATTTTGTCCCACAACCATGGAAAATAAAACACAAGAAGTATGGATGCCCCTAGTGATAGATGAGAGATTTATTACAAGCCATATTTCCACGCATTGCATGACATTACATGATGTTATCACAGCACACATGTATATGATGTCATGTATGTATGTATGTATGTATGTATAAGAGTAGGATCAACTAGATCAAGGCCATGAAGTGATAATCTTAAAAGGATCTCAGACACAAGAGAAAATTAGCTTAATGATAAAATGATTGTACACCCTAGGTGTGAGATGATTGTCAACAACAAACCTTCCTATGGCACCAGAAGCACAAGGAACATGTAATCAAATCTAATAAATACAAACATTCAAACAACACAACAATACAAAGAAAGAATTCATCTAATCAAGTAAAGAACAAACTAATCTAGAAATCATGCAATACGAACATTCACTATAGGCACACAAACAAACAAGCAAACAAGGAAACACTAATTTGATTTTAAGGAAAATTTTCGATACATTTTGTGTTGTTTTGGTATTTTCATGAGACAATGTTATATTGCTTTTGGGTTGTTTGTTGGTGATTCCTATTTGAATTGTTTTTGATGCTTTCTGATAGTTTTCCCACATGTTATGGACAATAAAACAAAGACGTATGGATGCCCCTAGTGATAGATGGGAATTTATTACAAGCATATTCCATGCATATATATATATATATATATATATATATGTATGTGTGTGTGTGTGTGTGTGTGTGTGTGTGTGTGTGTGTGGTGTGTGTGTGTGTGTGTGTGTGTGTGTGTGTGTGTGTGTGTGTGTGTGTGTGTGTGTGTGTGTGTGTGTGTGTGTGTGTGTGTGTACATGTATATATTTATGTATGTGTGTGTGTATAAAAGTAGGATCAACTGGATCAAGGCCATGAAGGATAAGCTCAAAAGGATCTCAGACATAGGAGAAGCACTAGCTTAAGATAGCAATGATTGTACCCCCAGGTGTGAGATGATTATGAACAAAAAATCCTCCTATATGGTGATGGGAACTGGTTTTCACCGAAAGACTTGTCCAAAGTTCCATAATTGCATGTTGTTTTCACTACATGGAAAAATTTATTTCCCTTTACATTTTTTGTTACTAATTTTTATGTTTAATACTTTTGTTATTTTTGAAGGACCCCCATGCTTAGGCATATAAACACTTTAGATGCATGGAAGTCATGGGTTCCCAAAATCTTTTCACCATCAGGATAGGTAAGTTTATATGTCACCTAAACTCAAATTTAGTGACCAAAACATATGCCCCCCAACCAGTTACGTTCAAACTGTTGACTTTATTCTCATCACTCCTTTCGTGGTATTAAACTGAATATATTTCTAAGAACTAGATCTCCTACCTTGAACTGACAAGGTATGATACATTTGTTATAAGCTACTATGCACACAATAGCTTCTGATACACTTTAAGGTGATCTAGTGCATGGAGGAACCTCTCATCATAGTAGTTCTAGTTCTTAGCTAGGCAAGCCACCCTATAATATTCCTCTTTGTCTAGATAATCTCTCAAAGATATGGGTAAATGAATAAATCTCAATATCTAAGGGGAAAGATGGTCACCATGCCAAAGATAACAAGGGAATATGGAGTTGCCACACTTAGTAGGGGTGCAAATGGATGTTCTATAAGCCCAAAGGGAAGGATGGAATTTTAGGTATCCTAATTGTAGCTCAGTTTTGTTAACCATCTTCTCCGTGATGTGAACAAGATTCTTATTTAAGGCTTCTACCTATCCATTACCTTGAGGGTAATAGGGGGTTGACCAGTTTCTGTTGAATTCGGAAGTGTTTTCATAATGCCTTTGCTTGTTTATTCATGAAATAATTTACCATTTTCAAATACAATGGTAGAAGGAATGTCTATAACGACAAATGATGTGATTCATTATAAACTTGGAATTATGTGCACACCAGTGACATTAGTAAGAGGAACAACCTATACCCATTTAGTAAAGTACTCAGTGGTAATTATGATGTGGTTACGACCATCATGCGTAAGTTGGGTGTAATTTTCCCATATTAGATCAATTCCCCATTTTGAGAATGGACACATGGTGTCATTATGGGTTACAGAGATTGCAATGGATCATGTATTAGGCTGCCATATTTTTGACATAGCAGATATATTTGCTTTACATATTGAACAACAATCAGTTTCTATAGTAAGCTAGTAATAGCCTACTCTCAATAGCTTCTTAATAAGAATCATTTCTCTTGTATGGGCCCCACAGATGCCTTCATGTACCTCTTTTACTGCTGAAGATATACTCTGTTCCAGAGTTTAATACAACGTAACAGATTCCCATTGTATCCTCTGAAGATAGAGAGTTCCCCCAAGTAGGATATAAGGGGTTATACATTGGATGAGGTTACATGTTTTTCGGAATGGTTAATATCAAGAGGATGAAAGGTTCTATCTATGTAGGTAATTAAAAATATCAAGATACTAAGGGTGATAAGGGACCAAAAAAATCACATACCAAGACGTGATTCTGGAATGTCATATGCATGTACCGTCAAATGTTCTAAAAATAATGGCATGTCATTATTACCTGGTGGAATGCATAACAAAGATCTAATTGTGGTCATGGCATCTGCTGATAGATTTTGTACTCCTAGGTATACCTAGTGGAAGGTGATTTACAAAAATAACTATACTTAAAGTATCAGCCAATTTATTGTAAGAGATGATCTTCTCATATTTTACCTTGAGTATGTCATCATATTACTTGTTTGATGGATCAACTTTGAGAATCACCTATAACATTGACTTGCTATGATACTCAGCTATATTATTAGCACATTTTTAGTCCAAGTCTAAAATCTGAGGGATTCAAATCACTTGACTATAGGTTATTTGTGCATGGGAACACTCACTGTCTAAAAGCCATTAAAAGTGAATTACCCATCACATGTAGGAGTGATACAGACAACAAATTCCTCAATCCTGAGCCATGAAAGGTAAGCACCCATAAAAGTACATTTTCCACCTGAAGTTCAATTCCAGGAAAAGGGGATTTTCAACTAGTTGATCCATAATAAATTGTCCCTTTTATTAGTTTTTATGGCTAACATACTCTATATCAAATTCACATAATAAGATGATCCAATTGGCCATCCTCCTAGTAAGCATAGGCTTGGATAGAACATACTTTAGAGGGTAAACTCAAGATATTATCTTGTGTTTATTGTTTAGAAGGTAATGACAAAGTTTTTGGAAAAAAAATAAAAATCCAAGCAAGCATTTTCAATTTGTGGATAGTTGAGCTCATAATTTATCAACGTGTGACTAAGATAATAGATGGTGTTTTCCATTTTGCACCCTTAAAAAATTAAACAACTTGGATAAGTATGGACTTGAAAATTTGGTGTATATTCTGCAGATGAAAAGAATAGGCCATGGAGTTTGAATATGTTGCAGCCAAGGTAGAAAAGTTGCCAAAGTATGGAGTTAACCACGGAAGGATTTAAACAAACCATGGAGGTTGAGTGAGCTGCGATACATGTAAATCAAAAGTCACGCATTACTAAAATCCATGGATAAGGACAAAAGATATAGAAAATTTGTGAGATGAAGAAGACAACCCAAAATTCAAAGAGTGGACAATAGTATGTTGAAGGATCCGCGAAAGACTAGAAATCCATGGCCAAAAGAATAAAATCCATGGGAGCGAGAAAAATTTGTGTATCAAAGGAAAATGATTACTTTCCGTGTGGAAGTAAAAATGGATATGAATTTCGATCCAATGATCTAATCTTTACAAATTTTATATCATTGGTCAAATCTTAACCTCCTCTATGTAATGGAAGTTGTATTTCTTAATAAAAATGGAGGTAGGTGGGAAGAAGAAAGAAGGCATCTTCAACACGCAAAAGGATTTTTCCAGGCGACGCAACCACCAGAATCTAATGCAATATGGATGCCCATTTCTTCTTTAGCGAGGAAAAAGGCATGGGGAAATGAATTTGCAGAGATGGTCAAATCTTTTCAGAGAATTTAGAAGTGGTCAATGGGTGGAAGGAGGAATTCGAGTTTCCCTCTAACTTTCTTCTTCTACTACTACTTTTCTATATATTGTAAAATGATGCTCAGTTGTAATTTTGGATACTTTGGGAATGCGAGTGCATCATTTTAATGTTTCACAAGTGTTCTAAGAGTTACATGTCTTAGATCATGATTTTGTATATGTTTTACATTTGTTTGCCTCGTTGTAATGATCTGTGCATAATCTTAAGCAATAAAATCATATGTTTTGTGGCTCGTTCTTGCCTTAGTTGTTATTTTATCATGTCTCCTTTCCTTTTCATTCATTCCTGGGTATGTTGTATGTGTTGTTATAGAATCTATATCTATTGTGCATCATGAAAGTGGTAATTTAAAAGTTTTCTTGGACTGTGGCCATCATTTATACCCTCTTCATCATCATTTTCTCCCATTTTCTCTCTTACAGAAGTAGTTTTCCCCTTATTTTTTGTGTTATTGCCTTCTATATTTTAGGATTTTTGTTTTATACATCTCCTTCTCACCCTCGTCTCATGGAATGTTAAAGTAGAGCTAGATATTTGCATTTCAATTCCTAGGAGTAGTTTAGCATTAAAATTAAGTAGAGGAAGCTGACCTTCTCTGGAGGTATATCTCAGTTTTATTCCCACAACTTTGATACAGTCCCATGTTACCTCAAATCCCTAGATTCTTGTGATTTAGGATGGGTGCAACTTTGAGCTTCCACAGTTTTGGCACGCCCAGTGGGACATAGAGATTAATACTTCTAGTTTTATCAAGTTTGGATGTTTATCTTGGTAAAATTCTAACCTTTGAAGGCTCTACAACAACACATCTGATAGCACCATTTATAAAATCAACTATTTTTAGTAGTACTGGTGGTTTAATTTCATGAGAAGGATCCAAACATGGTCTAGAACAAGAGAAGAAGGAACATTTGAATATTTATAGTTATCTCTAGGCATAGGAGGAAGATGAAGAAAACTTCAGATATCTCCATCTCCACCAAGCAGAACTCTTTCAATACCTCCTCCTAGTATGTCATTCTTACAGTCCACTAGAGTCCTCAGACCTATCAAAATGGCTCAACAACTACCAAATCCATTTTTTAATTTCACAGGAAGCATTCCACTTGCCCTGAATGCTCAAAATCCCATCCTAATAACAACCTTGAAGAATATTCAATTCTTTATGGGGGAAACCACACTACTTCAGCTGATCATATCCAAGACATTGCAAATTTATGTGCAATTCATGAAATTACTGAGATGGATGTAGCTGTCAAAATTTTAGCTTTTTCTTTCAAAGGAAAATCTTTGCAATGGTTCAAGAGTTTAATAGTAGGCTCAATTTGAATTTGGAATACACTATGTACATCCCTGTGCAATCAATTTGGAGAAAGGGAAGACAATTTATATCTTTTAGAGTAATTGAATACAATAAAAAAACATTGAATGAGAAGATGACAGACTTCAATTTCAGGTTCCATAGAACTTGGGACAAAATTGATATCCCTGTAAGACCAACTGCTGAAGGTGCATTTCTTTATTTCCTTAAAGATCTAAATTCTTATATATGTTATGATACAATTTATGGGAGGGATAACTTTACCAAGAGTCTATATAATTGTAATTATATCTAAGAATAGTTTGATACATACTGGAAAATTAACACCTGGGCCACACGTTCCCTGGATCTTGAGTTGCCTCAAGTTTTTCAACCTTTTATTTCTCATATCCCTAAGTAAGATCGGAAACCTAATTCTTTCACATCTTAGACTCCCACACATCAAAAGGAAGACAAAGATATGAAATATGCAATCATAAACTTTACCAACAAATTTATATCCATAGAATAATAGCAAACCCAATTCTATAGAAATTATCAAAAACTAGGTGAAATCCTCAAATCAGGGATATCAACCATATATAAATCAGCAATCTAATCAAAGATATGCACAAAATTAGAAAAATAACAGATGGCATGGCCAAAATGCTCCTCTTTCATTGGAAAAAATTCCTTCTCCACAAGAACTTCATGTTCCTAGCTCAAGTCAAGCATTGGTTCCAATACAAAACAATATGGTTCAAGAAACTGAGTGGTGTTTTCCATGTCATATTCCACATAATCAACTTGGTTGTGAAAGGGAAATGCATCTTCAAGATTGTATGGTTCACGGATAGTCTAGTCAACAAGAGCCACTTCTAGAAGAACCTAGCCCAAATGTAAAAGCAATCCAAGAGGTAAATACTGATGCCAATATCATGTTCTTTGGAGCATGGATAGTCTAGTCAACAAGAGCCACTTCCAGAAGAACATAGCCCAAATGTAAAAGCAATCCAAGAGGTAAATACTGATGCCAATATTATGTTCTTTGGAGCTAAGGATTTTATGTAGTTAATCAAGTGGTGGATAGATCTAACAGTCCTCAAATTAGCATTGTTGGTAATACAAGATACAATAAAATGATGTTAGAATCACAACTGCCATCTTTCGTAGGTCAGGAAAATTTTGTGGCTAAGGAGAAAGAGGTTGATATGGACAAGAAAAATCTATCTGGAATGCCCATTACATTGGTTTCAGATAAGGAGGTTGTTGTTCATACAAAGCCACGTATTCAAATTCTGCAATAGTAGAAGTACAATAACATGTTGCATATGCATAAATATTTGTGTCTTCCATTTAATATTGTTTAACAAATGAAGAATACCAATGTCAATGTGATAATGTGGGTTACATTGGTTATTCCATCAATAATAGATTTCCTATGTGAGGCCCTTAAGCAACTGCCTCAAGTGGATCCAATGGTGCAAAAAACTCATGTCACAATTCATGTTTTTAAAAAAAAGGAAGACCAAGTAAATAAAATTGTCATGGCCACACCTTTTTTCATGTGATTAATTATGGGAAAACACTTGGTTCATAACTATATGATTGATTAAAGGGCTAGTACCTTTGTAATACCTAAGGAACTTATTGATATTTTGGGTCTCAAATATAGTCTTGTGTCTAAGGGTGTTTTGCAACTCGATGGGTCAACCGTGGGTGTATTTGGGATAGTAAAATATCTTGAGTTAACACTTCATGTCTACCCAAGCCTCACCATAACCCATGACATTTCATTCATTGACTTGCCTCTGATGTTTTCTATTTGCTTGTCTAGAGATTTCACCACTAAGGTAGGAGGTTATTTGTCTTCATATTGGACTCACAAGATTTTGAGAACTAGATATGGTACAAGATGAACCTATCTTTTCTTACCATATTGAGTCCTATGATCATACCCCTATCCAACCAAATTTTACAATCCAAGAAGAGCATGAACAATGTTTATTTTTAGATGAGCAACCTATTCTTATTTCCATGCCTGATTTATTGCTAGATGAATGGGCTAATAGAGATCAAAAAATTTATCCCTATGTTGAAGAACTTAAAACATTTGAGACTAGTCTCAGCACTTATTTCATTATCCAAGAAGAATCAATCATACCTGTGTCATTCAAGCAAAAAAAAATTCTTTTGGACTATGGAGGATTTTTTTATGGTTCTAGAAGCAGAAATGGATTTGGGGCGGGTTTTGTGTTGATCTCTTTGATGAATATAAGGTTATTATTTTCTCACAGATTACAATTTACATGTTTTAACAATGTAGCTGAGTATGAGGCATTAATGCATGGTCTTTTAATTGCTGAAAAGAGAAAAATCAAAGAATTACAGATATTTGGAGATAATGAATTGGTCATTCACCAAGTTAGAGGTAAGTTTTCCATAAAGAACAAGTTTTTAAGGTCTTACAAACAAAATTTTTGGGATCTTCTAGAAATATTTGACATCATTAACCTACAAGTTGTGCTTAGGAAGTTGAAAAAAGACGTTGATCAAATGGTGGCTCTTGGTTCTCAATTCTCACCTATTCAGGATTTGATTAGGGGAAATGCACAACATATCAAGATGGTGGTTAGGCCTTCAATTCCAGGTAATCAAATCAGCTGGAAATTTTTTGACAGCGATGAACAAATTGTCCAATTTATTAAAAAAATGAAGTTGAATTCTCCTCAAAAATGCAATCTGATTTGCAATATGTCTATGGTGATCAGATTATCCAGCTAAAAATTAAACAAGTTTCCAAAAGGGTTGGTCACCTTGGAAAAAACATTTAGTCCAGATGATGAATTCATAGGTGATGATAAGAACGTGGTGGCAAAGCAAGAATATTTCCAACCGGTCATGATTGTGTTAGGAAAGGAACTTCTACTTGGGAAGGTATGTGGCGAGAATGAAAAAAAAAATTATTTCCCTATGTTAGAAGTTCAATGATGTGTTTTTCATGGGACTATGAAGATTTAATAGAATTTAAACCAGATATAGTCCAGCATTCCATTGATCTTGATCCCAATGTCAAACCAACTAGGTAGAGGTAGAGGTCGGTTAACCCAAAGATTGCGCCCCTCGTGAGAAAGGAATTATCAAAACTTATTAAGGAAAAGACAAATTTTCCTATTAAGTACTCTACCTGGGTGGAAAATATAGATCCAGTGAGGAAGAAAAATGGGGAAATAACACTTTGTGTGGATTTACCTTCCATGGAGCAGATCCTACAGATAGTAGCAGGAGCTGAGATTTTTTCAATGCTTGATGGCTATTCAGGCTTCAATCATATCAAAGTGAAAGAAAAGGGTCAGTATAAAACCACTTTCAGCACCAAATGGGGAACGTATGCATATCAAAAATTCCCTTTGGCATATCAAACATAAGTGTCACCTTCCAAAGAGTGATGGAAATTACTTTCAAGGGGTATATCAATGAATTCATATTGGTTTACCTAGATGACATTATTGTCTTATCAAAGTAGAACATGGATCATATGAAGCACCTGGAGAAATTATTTGAGAGATGTAGGGAATTTGGTGTGTCCCTTAATCCTAATAAATGTAAATTTTCATTCCCTAGGGGTAAGCTTTTGGGGAAAATTATTTCAAAGGAAGGTATTACCATTGATCTGGAAAGAATTTTAGCCATCGTGGCTCTTTCCTTGTCATCTCATAAGAAGGATTTGCATTCATTACTTGTGAAAATAAACTTTGTTAGGCGTTTCAATCCTAACTTTACAAGTTTGGTAGAGCCTCTTACTCTCACACTCAGAAAGGACTTAGTTTTCAAGTGGACTCCAGAGGGGAAGGTCAACTTTGATAAGATAAAAAACAAAAAGATTTCTCAATCTCCTACATTGATTAACCCTGACTATACCAAATATTTCATTCTATATGCCTATGGGGCTGAATCTAGAATAGTTGTGGTTCTAACTCAAAATATTAATCATGGACAGGAGCAGCCATTGGCCTTCTTCATTCAAACACTAAAGAATTATGAGCTCAAATACAACCACATTAAAAAACATGTGTTTTCCATCATGATAACTTTAAATAATTTTAAGAGTATGATTGTTGTTAATCACGTTAAAGTTTTAGTATCACATTCTAGTGATAGATACTTCATCATGGGATAATAAATCGGCGAGAAACGAGCTAGATGGGTGACTAAAATTATGGAATATGACGTGACCATCAAACCCACAAAGTTGGTGAGAGGAAGGGCACTTTACGAGGAGCTGGCCTTAAATGCTCAGGATCACCAGGATACCTCCCTCGTGAATGAGGAGACTTCAAATAATATTGAATAGCAGAGGGATGGAAGAAATATGTTCAATGATCACAGTTGGATTTTTGATATGACCATGTTCTTGTCTATTGGTGCATACCCTCTTGGATTAAAAAAATTAAAAAAATGACATTTGAGGTTGTCTTTTATTCCCTATGCATTGATTAATGGCATTTTGTTCAAAAAACATATTGATGGAGTGTTTCTCAGGTGCATCAAAGGTGAGAAATGTAATAAGGTTCTAACTGAGTTCCATGATGGTTTCTTGGGTGGAAATTTTTGTGCTAGAGTCACTACCATAAAAATCATAAAATTAGGTTACTTTTGGCCTATGTTGTTTTTTAATGTTCATAGATGGGTGAGGAAATGTAAGGAATGTGTGATTTTTATTGGGAAGAAAAGATTGGTGGCTCTCCTACTTCATCCAATCCAGGAAGATCATCCATTTTCTCAATGGGCTCTTTACTTCATTGGTATGATAAACCCTCCATCTAGTTCTAGTCACAAATGGGTTTTAACAGCAACAGATTATTTCACCAGATGGACAAAAGTTACACCATTAAAAGAATCCATTGAATTAGTTATCCTAGACTTTTTTGAAGAAATTGTTACAAGGTTTTGTCAAACCATCATTCTTGATAATGCAAAATATTTCTTGGGATCAAAAATTTCTAATTGGGCTCTTGGACATGGGACTTATCTTAAGACTTCTTCTAATTACTACCCCCAGGGTAATGGATTGTTGGAGTCTACTAACAAGAATCTGATTAGGATCATGAAGAGGATAGAGATTCTCTCTAGGTGGATAGGATTACAATGAAGAAAGTAATTGGAACTTCACCCTATAAACTATTATATTGAAGAGAATCTACAATTCCTTTGTCACTCAAATTACCCTCACTGGAATTAGCTCAGCAACTGGAATTTGAAAGCGAGGATCAAAGGGAGATCTGAATGGCAGATGTGGACACCTAAAATATTCTGACACTTAGCATTTCATCCAATCCAATCAATTAACGACACTTCGTTAAATCCCCATACTTCACTCCACTCTCGGATTCCCATTCACAACACTCTTTTGGTCATATTCCTCCTCTAATCAGCTTATTTGGCTAATATCTCTCTTATTATCTAAACATTCCTCCTTTCTACCATTCAGAACCTCCCTAGTTCTATCTAGACCACTTCTATTGGCTTCGTAGGCTATCTATCAATCACAATTGGTTATCCAGACCCCTCCTAACTCTCAATGAGTCTCTAATCACTTGCTAATCAAGTTTAAATAGCCTAATCCTAGCTTAACTAAGCCTAAAGCATGTTTATCCTAATCTAATCCTAAAGTGATTTTTGAGCTTTAGTCCCACATGCACCTAAATTCCAAATTCCAAATTCTCCCAAGTGGAAAACTATAAATACAAGGCTAAGCCTACCCATTAAATTACAACTTAACATAAGCTAAAGCCAAAACAAGCCTAAGAAAGCTTAAGAGCTCATTTGCATTAGCCAAGTTCATAAGGCATTTGATCTTGGGTCATCCACCATTAAAATAGCTTCATCTTGCACCCATGTTAGGTTAGTAATGAAATAGCTAAACTTGGGCATGTAGCCTTTTAGTGAGATTCATTCACCCTCAAGGAGTAAACAACACACAATTTGATTGCTTAGAATCTAACTAGGTTCACTTTCATTAAGCTTTCATAGAGTAGAGAGTAGTATACATGTTATTTTTTGATGTTTTTGTCAAATTTATAATGCTTTCATGTTAGTTTCTCTTGTTTAGCTCTAATCCTATGGTGCATGGATGAGTTAGCAAAGCTTTGAGGTTCTTTAGCCTCAATCCATAGCTTTTGCCACTTTCCATTGCACACAGCAGAATTAGTGGAGCTTAAGGAGTTGAGGAATACCACCATGATTGATTAGAACAACATCAAAATTCAACCAAATAGTGGTTTGATAAAAAGGCTAGAGATCATACATTCATAGTTGGAGATCTATTCTTAAAATGGGATGCGGATGGAGATAAACTAGGGAGACACTTAAAATTTGATATGATCTAGATTGGAACATACATCATCACTTCTTGCAAGGAAGATAACTCGTTTGAGTTATCTGATATTGATGGGAATGTGTTTCAAATCCCAATCAATGGGATTCATTTCAAACCCTCTCACTAAGATATTTCATTGCACCTTGTACATATTAGTTTATTTTTCAGTTCATCTAAGTGCTTTTAGCACATTGTTGTTGGTAGTGTAGGTTACTTTCCCTAAGTCATTTGCATAGTCTTGTTGCTTTAGGATGTTCTTTTGCATAGTTTTCATCATGTTTCCAAGGTTGTTGTAGGAAGAGATCAATTAGATTAGTTTCAATCATCCCATAAAATTAGATGTTGAGCAACTAAAATTTGGATTTGTCAATCTAAGTTCAAGTTCTGATCAATTTCAAGTTTAACAGTGCTTCAAGTGGTCTCAATGGTTATACTTCAAGTTTAGATCAATTTTCAAATCATCAGGTTGATTTCATGCCCAATGTATACTTCAAGGACACTAATAAATTCATCTAGCAAGAATATGTTCCTTGTAAGTCGCCAAAAATGTTGTCCATTTTACACCCTTACAAAATTGAAAAACTTGGATAAGTATGGACTTAAGAATTTGGTGCGTATTCAATACCACTGAAGTTTAGAGAAATTTACGGCGGTTCTAAGTAATCTACGGATGAAAAGAAGAGGCCATGGAGAAGTTTTAAAATGTCGTAGCCAAGGCAGAAAAGCTACCAATGTATGGAGTTAACTGCGGAAGGATTTGAGAAAACCGCAGAGGTTGAGCGAGCCATGATGTAGGTAAATCAAAATCTACACATTACTAAAATCCGCGGATAAGGATAAAAGATATAGAAAAGTCACAGGATGGAAGACAACCTACAATTCAAAGAGAAGGCTATGGGTATGTTATAGGATCCACGAAAGACTAGAAAGTCTCGGCCAAAAGAACAAAATCCGTGTATCAGAGGAAAATGATTACTTTTCATGTGGAAGTAAAAACAGATATGAATTTTGATCCAATGATCTAGTATTTACAAATCTTATACCATTGGGAAAATCTCAACCTCCTCTATGTAATGGAATTTGTATTTCTTAATTCAAATGGAGGTAGGCAGGAAAAAGTAAGAAGGCGTTTCCAACACATAAAAGGATTGTTCTAGGTGGTGCAACCACCAGAATTTAATGCAATATGGATGCCCATTTATTCTTCAGCAACGCAAAAGGCATGGGGAAATGAATTTTCAGAGGTGCTCATATTTTTTCAGAGAATTTAATGGAATTGGTTGGTGGGTGGAAGGAGGAATTCAAATTTCCCTCTAATTTTCTTCTTTTTCTTCTTCCAATTTTCTATATATTGTAAAATTATACTCAGTTGTAATTTTGGATACTTTGGGAATGCAAGGGAACCATTTTAATGCTACACAAGTGTTCAAATAGTTTCATGCCTTAGATCATGATTATGTGAATGTTTAACATCTTCTTCCCTCGTTATAATGATTTGTGTATAATCTTTAAGCAATAAAATCATTTGTTTTGTGGTTTTTTCTTGCCTTAGCTATTATTTTATTTATGTCTCCTTTCCTTTTCATTCATTCATTGGCATGTTGTATGTGTTGTTACAGAATTTATATCTATTGTAAATTGTGAAAATGGGAATTTAAATGTTTTCTTAGAATGTGGCCATCATTTTCACCCTCTTCATCATCCTTTTCTCCCATTTTCTCTCTTATAGAAGTATCTTTCACCTTATTTTTGGTGTTATCACCTTCTCTATTTTAGGATTTCTATTTTATGCATCTCCTTCTCATCCCAGTCCATTTGAATGTTAGATTAGAGCTAGATAGTTACATTTCAATTCCTAGTGGTAGTTTAGCATTAGAAGTAAGTAGAAGAAGTCGGCCTTTTCTGGAGGTCTATCTCAGTTCTAGTCCCACAACTTGGAGACAATCTCATGTTTCCTCAAATCCCTATATTCTTGTGATTTAGGATGGGTGCAATTTTGAGATCCAACAAATGGATTTTTCTTTTTTATTCAAATCATATTGAGAAAATAGTGCTCCAATTGCAAATTGAGTGGCTGAAACATATAGTGGCAGGGGTTTGCCTGGGGTGGGCGGCATAGGAACAGGTGTTTTAGATAAATACTCCTTGAGTAAGGAAAATACTTTTTGTTTAGGACCCCAATGGAAATCAACATATTTCTTGAGAAGATGTGTGAAGAAATGATATTTATCAGCAATTGTGGATATAAATCTATGTATATCTTGGATCTTACCCTACAAGCCACGTAGATGCTCGAGGTTCTTGGAAGGAGGCATGTATGTGATAATTGTGACCTTTGTTGGGTCCACTTTAATTCCTCTCCTTGAAACAATGAAGCCTAGAAGCTTCCTTGAAATCACACCAAAGACACACTTATTTGGATTGAGCATGACACTTGTAATATTTGAGACATTGAAAGATACGTCGTAGGATTTTAGGATGTTCTTCTCTAGTCCTCGATTTTCCCAAGATCTCATCAACATAGTCTTCCATTATATCATTCAACATGTCATGGAAGATGATAGGTATGGCTCTTTAATAAGTTACACCTGACTGAAAGGTATGACTTGGTAACAAAATGTACCCCAAGGGGTAGTGATGGTAGTTTTATGTTGGTCCTCTTCTGCAATTTTGATCTGGTTATAACCTAAAAATCCATCCATGAGGGATAGAATTTCGTATCCTACGGTTGAATCAACAATCATGTTGATGTTTGGAAGAGGAAAATAATCTTTTAGACTTGACTTATTAATGTCTCTTAAATATATACAAATCTTGATACCAATGGGTTTATTCTGCACATGCACTATACTGGATATCTACTCGGAGTAGTCAATAGGTCTAATGAACCCTACTGCTAAAAACTTTTCTAGCTCCTCCTTGACCAAAAGGGCCATGTGAGGATGCACTTTCCTTAATGTCTACTTGATTGGTTTGGAATATTCTTGCACAACCAAGTTATGAACTACTAGCGAATGATCAAATCTAGGCATGTTAGTATATGACCAAGCGAAGACATCTAAGAACTCATGGAGCATGAAAAATGTATTTTGTTCTTGTGTTGAGAGGGAATCTCTCAACTTAACCAGTTTGGGATTATATTTCGTACCAATATTTACATAAATAATCTCCTCTACCAGAAGTTTAGATCCATCTTCCATATGCATATGATCTGGGGGGATTTGAGATCTTGTTCTAAGGTAATCTCGATGATATTTTCACCCATAGAGTGGTCACTTTTTAATCCATTTTTTTATATTTTTCAATTTACACATCTGATAATTCCTCAAAGAGGTGCTCACTATGAGACTTGGATTTTTTATGAGGCTTTTTGGAAGTTATTTTTCCCTCATTCTCTTCCTAAATTTTTTGACCACAGAACTCAGCCTCCTCTCTAAAGTACACCTATGCATCAATATCAATAGATAATCCTTTCTTTCGATTGCTAATAGGAATATCATCTCGCATACTCATAAATTCACCATATGCTTTGTCATTCTATAATAGTTCAATTGGTATGTGTTGTTTTCGGTCCCAATTCACAAGGGATGGATGAACAAGGTCTAATGTGGGAGTAGTAAGGGATATGTTGAAGGTAGATGTGTCAGGAAATAGGCTAGTAGAGATAAGGTCTTTGTAGAGACAACAGTGGGAATTTGTTTCACTATCATAATCGGAATAACTATCATCGAACTCAAAAGAAGTAGCTTTGACTTCTAGAGGATGGGACCCATATGGTCGAATGTTGATGCCATATTTTTCCACCTTGTGATGTGGTGTCAAAATAGGTTCCTACACACCCTATTCATCTATGTCGCATCCATATCCTTAGTAACCCATGGCATACATCCTATTATTAGGGAAGGCATATTAGGAGCTTTATAGCATGAATCCATATCATCGTCAGGAGACTAGTATATAGGAGCATCAATAAGTTTCTCATCTGCCAAAAGGCCACCAAGAAGGAAAATTTCAATATTACAATGTTCCTAGGACCGTTGATATTTATAACTCATTCTACCATGCATATTGGGTGATAGGGGAGATTATAAGCTAGGAGGGAATGTTGGAGGTTGTATTCTTTGTAGCCAGTTTTAAATACCTTCGTCTCCCATGAAGGAAAGGGAGAGATATGTAGAAGCACCATTATCATGTGAGCACAATGTATTAGAATCAACGCAATTAGCGAGATCCTTGGATTGAATCTATACAACTATTTTGGTTGAAGTACATTCATATGTAATGGAGAAATAAACCAACAATGCTCTGCAATAGGAAAAGGGTTGAGGATCTCCAATAATGGTAATATTTTTTCCTTCATGGTATAATTTAATACATTGATGGAAATTTGAAGGCATGTCTTGCATGGCATGAATCCATGAGAGACTAAGAAGAATATTTTAGAGCAGTTCCAAGTCCATGACATGGAACTGGGTATCATGAATAGTAGGACCAACTTCCATAGCCAAAGTTATTGTACCAATTGATTTTCTCTCCACGTTATCATAAGCCTTGATGGTGATCACATTAGGCTCTAATTCAATATCAGTGTGTCCCAGGTCTCTGATTAGTTTCAAGGTATAGATATTCAATCCATATCCATTTTTAAAAAGCACCCTTTTAATCTTTTTACGAGTCACGATCACTTCTATGTATAAGGGTAGATTGTGTGTATGATCATCCATTGGAATATCATACTAGATAAAGGTAGTGTGTTCAAAAGGAGTAATTTGTGTAACCAAGGCTTGGAAGCAAGAAGGATCAATATCAGCTGAAATTCTTGACCCCTAAAATGTTTTGTAAAGGATGTATTTATGAACATTAGATATTTTAAGAAGATCTAATATGGAAATCTTAGTAGTGGTCTTCTCAAGTTGTTATAGAATATCATAATGACTATCCTAAGGGGTATGTAGAGGATGTTCTGAGATAACAAGATGAGCACATCATGTTTCCATGACGCACTCTCATGTATTGATCTTAATAGTATTTATATGCTCAACAGAAGGATGAACACATCTAATGAGGGAATCAAATGGATCAGTGATGACATGATTAATGGTTTTATTCTGGGATAAATGACCTTGATCCGAATTTTTATCCACCTATTTATGCTTTGGGAATGCCCCTTCTTAAATTCCCAATTGTTGGTTAGAATTTTTATTGGGTGCATGCAAATCCATTTCAACATCTCTGTTATCTATGAAGTATTGGATGAAGTGTTTCAACTTCAAATATTTTTCTGTGGTATGGCCCTTAACATGATGAAAGTCACAATACTCATGGTCTATGTACCATGACAGATTTGTTTCATCAACAGAAAAAGGTGTAGTGCTTGGTAACCTAACCATGTTTACTACATCTAATTGTTTCAAGATTGAAGACTAAGAGTCTGTAAGAGGAATGAACACTCTACGTTTTATATCAGGTGTATTTTGTCCTTTGGAAAGTTTCAAAGGATCACTATTTTGGATGGCTTACACACATTTTGAATTGGTTATGCCATCACCTACGACATGTTTTTTCTTGTTAAAGAAATTAGGTTTGTCTACAGGTTTAGACTCATGATTATCTCTCTTAAAGGGATTTAAAGTCCCTTTAGCTAACAAATGCTTCTCAATTTAGCTTCCTTTTTTATGACCTCTTAGAAATTTCTTACACAATTCATTTGCAAGTGAAACACAATTTTAGGATGTAAGTGGCACAAAAATGTTAACAAGTTGTTTCTCCATAATGGAGCAAGGGAAGTGACTAGCTAGACCTCGCCATCTTTGTAGGAAACCAATATATTTTTCATTGTCTCGTTGTTTAATGTTACATAAATATAAAATGGTAATGTCACTTTCCATATCAAATTAAAAGTGGTACACAAAATTTTTTACCAATTCAACAAATGTGAATATAGACCCATTAGGTATATGGAGGAACCATTCAAGTGATTGACCTCCAAGAGTCTATGGGAATAGGCAAATAAGGTAGTTGTTATTATACACAACTTTTTATCAAGCCATGAAGAAGTCTTTAACATGATCATGTGGATCACCCTTACCCCTACATTTATCAAATTTAGGGTTGTCAAAATGAGGAGGAAAGGGCGTACGTAATATTTCCCGATCAAGAGGATAAGGATGCAGCTCTTTGAATTGGTATTTCTTATTGTTTCCAACATTATTTTCTTATAGACTTGTGAGGGAATTTTTCATTGACTGCCACACTTGGCCAAATATTTTGCCACATGAGGGTGAGGCAGGAATATACATGCGGTTATACTTTGATGTCTCACCACCATGTTTTTTTGTGCAAATATCATTTTACGTAACCTTAGATTTTTCATTACGTGGAGTTTTAGTAGTGCCTTTGTGAACATGGGAAGCCAATCTCACCAATTGACGAATAAGGAATTACAATTTTTGTTGAACTGTGACCTCAACATTGTGGTTTTCTTTGTGAATTTCACATTTGGGTGGCTTTTCATGATCTTCATTCTCTACTCCACCATCACAGTTAATTAAAATATTGGGTATGTGATAACCACTGATTTTGTTAGAAGGTATATCTTCCTCATTACTTTGACCAGAAGTAGAAGCATGTCCCAGATTTAGTATGTCATCCATAGATCGAAGATGATGTTCTACCTCTTCTTCTCTGTGAACCACGTTTGTGAGAAGAGTATGGTCAAATTTAGGTGGTAGTTTAGCCCCTAATTCTACAACTTGTACCAAGACTTGGTCTTGGTTATGGAATATAAATTTATCCATATGGGCGGGTTTAAATTTGAAGTTATCTCGAGGAGAGTTCCCCTCGTCTCCACTATGGTCAACCATGGTTTCCTCTTCACATAAGGGGTCTAAATTTTAATTGATGAAAGGATTCAACCCTAATATTATATGTCACATTCCGGTGAGAGGAGGCATGAGATGATATGTTTCACTAAGGTTTGACAAATGTGTACAAGCAATATAACAAACCTAGGTAAAATCAAGCAGTGTAAAATCTGCAAAGAATGTAAAAGAATCCCAAAGAATTAAGGCAAGATTCAAATGGTGTAAGGAATCAAATAATCAAATAATTAATCAAGTAAATGACAACTATATCATGATAAGTACTAAGTAAAATCAAGAAATTTACGAACAAGGAACCAATCACAAAAATAAACTACTCCCTATGCCTCAAAGATTGTTTTGGTCAAGATGACAACACAATTTCAACACTTAAATCAAGTTTGGAATAAGCAAGACTTAAGTTTTAATAATGGGTTGAAGTGATTTTGATTTAAGGTTTACTTAAAAAAATTTAATACAAACAAAGTCCAAGTTTTTAAAAGTGGTGGATACAAATGCGAGCATTGCAAAAATAAAACTTGTATACTTTAATCAATATTTTAGGAAAATAAAGATGTTAGTATCAAAACGGTATTGACACGATGCAAATAGAGTAACTACATAACCTTCCAAAACTCAAGGAAATAGTTAAACAAAAAATAAGGTCTAAATATAACAAGGAGTTGATACTATGCGAGTAGTGTAACAATATAATTTGGAAACTAATATTAAGTTTTATAAAAAACAAGATCTAAGTATCAAAAAATGTATTGGTATAATGCAAGCAGCATAACAACTCAAGAGGAAATCAATGATGAGATAACCTAACTACAATGAGATGTCTAGATATGGGTATCAAGACAATTCATACCAAAACATGAGGATGTACTAGCACACTTTCAACACTTATCATCCCTACCCAACATGGCTATATAAGTGAATACAAAAGTGGTGGACACGATTATTTTTCATAGCACTTTGAATGTTTCTCTCTTTTGACCAAAAATTTCAACAAGAAAACAAGGGAGATAGAACAAGTGGTGATGAAAAATATGTAGCACAACTTTGGCAGAGTTTCACCTTATTTTATAACAAGGTAGAAACTAGGAAAAAGTTTTGCATGGTAAGTTTCATGATGAATGACATGTAGTACAAACTTCGATGAACTATCCCCTTATTTAACTAACCCGTTTTTGACTCCGAAGAATTTTTTTCTTTGTGAAGGATTTTTATAACATGATTGGATATAGTCAAGTTGGCCCCAATGCCAAATGGTTTCCTATGCTTTTGTTCTCAACACTCGCCAAGACTTGTGTACAAGAGACATGCTTCACTAGATTATAGTTTCTCCTATGATTATAATGAGATAAAAGTATGGCTATCTCCAAGAAGATGAAAGGTTCTCACCAATATGGCTTAATTTCCATGTATGGATCTTCCTTTACGACTCTTTGCAAAGAGAGGATAAATGGGTGCAATATCAATAAGCTTCTTCAATGGTGGAGAATGTACTTATCATGTGCATATAACAACACTAATAAAAGTTTGGTGTAACTTTGAGAGGGGGATACTAGGTTCTATATATATCTTTCCAATTTGGGAGAAGCTACAATCCTAGTGAATGTGGGATAAAAGATAAAGTAGAATTAGATGGGATAAGCATGATTAGAAAAAATTAATTAGAATTATCAACTCATAGGAGTTGAAGATGATTTAATTAATCAACTAGGATTAATTAATAGGCCACAATAATCTTAGAAAGCTATTTGGAGGTGATTTAGGATGAATTTGATAGAATTTGGAGGATTTTTAAGAGGGTTTATTGATTGAATAAATGATTAAAAAGGCTTAATTAACTAATGATAGTTAATTAAAAGAGGATTATAACTAACGAAGTGTCATTAATTGGCATCCATAATGAAGGGAAATGCTATTTAATTAACGAAGTGTCGTTAATCAACTGAGATGAAGGGGAATCTTATCTAATTAGTGGGACATCACTAATTTTAACCAAATTTATGGGAAAGATGATAAATGGTGTAATTTTGGTAGTAAAATTGCATAATTGGATTTAGGTGTCTACAACCCCTAAAGACATCTATTATCTTAATCACATCCCTAAACATCCAATTTATCCTCCCTAGAACTATCATCTACCCTCATTCAATGCTTTCAACCATCCAACTACCATTTATCATCCCTATACAGCCCTAATCTGCCAAATCAGTTTGTAACCCTAATAGGGCTTCTTGTCTCAGGTTGTGCATCATCCCCACTACCCAAATCAATGGTACTCCATAGTCGATGGAGACCCTAGCGGGTCACTAGTGACCTATAAATATGTCATCATCCTCCTCCTTAAAGAGGATGAAATTTTTCTGATTTCTTACAAGTTTTTTCTTTTTCCTCTTCTTGTGAGCTATTATCAACATTTTGAAGCTATCTTGGAACCCTCATCAATCATCTTTGGAGATCTGAAGCTTGGAGGTTTCTTGGAGTCCTAGCTTGTTTCATCATCTTTTCACACCCCTTCGTCACCTTGTAGATCTGCAGTCACATTAGCCATCCTTTTCTCTTTCTTATAATCCCTTAGTCATCTATCATCTTCCACCAAACCCTAATCTATCCCCGGTCACCATTGATTCTTCCTTGGTCACCGTCGACCCGACATGCATTAGTTCTTTTCCCTATATTTTGTCCCATTTTCCTTTTGTTTCTCATCCTCTACAACATCCGGGTCTTTATGTCTCTGTGATCTAGTTGTCTAATTCTTCCCTAGTCACTGTCAATTTTCCCAAATCTACCCATGGTCTTTGTCTACCCGATCTACATCTATTACATTATTACCTATCTACCTATAATTTACATCCTTTCTATTTCATGTGCCTCTACATCAGATCCAAGACATCTTCACCATTTCAAAATCAATCTCAGATCTGTTATTTTCACATATTTTGATTTACTCTGCTACAGTCACCGTCAACTTCCTCTGTCTATGTCATGTCACCGTCAACCCTGTCAAGCTTGCATGCTTTTATTTCAATTTATCACTATCAAATCTTCATCTTAGAATATCTAGTATATCTCGTATTTATGTTCCATTCTTATTATCTGTTGTATGTCATTTATCCATTATTTTCAAGCAATATTTTAATCACATGTGTTGACATCCTCCTTAGGAAGTTCATCACTTTTCGAGACTGAATTATTCAAGAAACCCACCATAAAATCTACTAATATTTTTCTTATCTAGTTATCCCTTTGTTTTGTAGGTTACCAAGCTCACTACGGAGAATATTTGTGTTCCCATCCTTCATCTTCATCATTGTCACACATCATAGGTAGCCTTAAAACCTCTTATATTTTGGAGTTTCTTGTTTTCTTTCATACCATTTCATTAACTTGATACAAGATCAGAAAAATCATCAAACACATTCAAACACTTTTCTCATTGCTTTAAGGCTTCTTTTGTTTTATTATTTTTTTGGACCCCCTACATATTGCCCCATGCTACTAGTGAGAAGCATTGGCTCATCAATGAGGAAAAAATGTAGCTAAGGAAGGGTATTTTCCTCCTTTCCCAACCTCACACTCCCAGTAAGAAGTATGGACTCACCACCAAAGACTATGAGGGATGGAAAATGTGGTTATTTGTGATAAGAAGATATATGTATGTATGTATGTATGTATTTATGAATGTATGTATGTGTGTATGTATGTATGTATGTAAGTAAGTAAGTAAGTATGTATGTATGTATGTATATACCTTATCCTTGTATTTTGTTTTTTATGAGGGAACAGTTTCCCCTCGAACTTAGCTCCGCATAACCATTAAGATGTGAGGGCTCATCACCGAAGACTGAGATGTGTGAACATAATATCCAAGTAAAATTATTAGAATCTTTTTATTATGGACAGAAATTTTAGGGAGCGAATTACCATCAGGAAGCTTCTAGAGAGGGCTATAGGAAAAAAACATCTGAATCGGGAGAAACATTAAAAGGGATAAAGCATGCAATACCTTATAGGATTAATATTAAACCTTGGATATGGTCGAAAATGATGATGTGAATTGCATAGTTGAAGAATTTGAATAAGTTGTAGATATTTTGTGATTGATACATTTTCTAATGTTTGAAAGTTTAAAAATTGTCTAAAAACAAGTAAATCCATAGTATGATCTAAACAAAATGATGATACAAAAACATAGTACAAAGAGATCGGTATGGAAATGTAATACTTATATATATAAATGTTTCAAGTGGAGTGATTTTATGGATTCTCCAAACTCCTCACTCTCTAAAGTGCACAAACGATAAGTGTCATTCTTAAAATCCTTGGTTTCCTAGTAGTGGCCTAGCCACTTTGGTCTAAACTTCCTACCTTTGCCAAAAAAATTATCTGTATGATTGTCGAGTCTCAGCACAAGGTATCCTACTTGGATTAGATGCTCATAAATTTTCTTATTAAATGGTCAACATATTCTTGTTGTATAAACCTCATGATGTTTTTCATCCCTAAGCCTCTTCTCATCTAGGTTTTCTAAATCTGTTAACCGTGCATTTTTGTAATCATCGTCATCTAATAAACATTATAAATACACACAAAGATGAGTAAGTTCTACTTTCAAAGGTAACATTGTTTATGTACCATAAACCAAGGAAAATGTTGTTTCCCCATTCAGTGTGCAGATGGAAGTCTTGTACGCACATAAGGAAGGGGATAATTTTAAATGTCAATCCATTTTATTCTCTTTGAATGTTTTGAGAAGAATGGTCTTTAATATTTTTTGTAGCCTCATCCTGACCATTAGCTTGGGGATAATACAAAGAGGCATTGTGATGAGATATCTTGAATTTTTCACATATTTCATGTACCTTGTCATTTTTGAATGGAGAGCCATTATCAAATAATGACTTATGAAATGCCATATCTACAAAATATTTTATTCAGAAAAAACTTTGCTATGATGGAGCCAGGAATTGTGGTTAGAGGCATGGCTTCAACCCATTTTGTAAAGTATTCAGTGGCCCATAATAATGAAATTATGACCATCAATGAAGATAGGAGAGAATTTTCCTATTAAGTCCAAACCTTGCATAGAGAATGGCCAAGGTATAACTATAGGTCACAAAGATTGAGCTAGGATATATATGACATGTGATAATTCTTGACATTTTTCACACATTCACATGTATTCCATGGCATTAAGCTCTAGTATGGTCCAAAATTAGACCATTTGATGGGTCTTTTGAGAAGTTGGATGCCCCTCCACAAACTCCATTTTGGGTTTCAAAGAGAATTCATTCCACTTCTTCTTCAGCTAAACACCTAAGTAATAGGCCATTAAATGCCTTCCGACGTAAGACTTCTTCTATGATGATATATTTAGCAGTTATAATACGAATTCATTTCCTTTGTTGTGAGTTTACTCCTTTCGGGTATGTTCAATCCATGAAATGATTTACTATACTAGAATAACATAGACATGATGAAATTTTAGGTTTATCAATGTGGTAGATACACTCATATGGGAAATCAAGCTCAATTAATTTTCTAGAGTCCAAGGGATTGTTAGCTAGCCAGATAGAAATGATTTTCCCCTTGAATTATTTTTATTAACGTATGTAAACTTAAATTCATTCATAATTAGTATAAACCTACCATCTTTCTTATACAAGGCTTCTTAAGTCAGGAAAATTTGTAATTGGTTAGGCTTAACAATAACCATTGTCTCTCGATTGAGAATTTAATTCCTCAATCGTTTGGTTGCGAAAATTATAGCCAAGAATTATTTCTTTGCCTAAGTGTACTAGGTATTATAATCAATAAGTACACGACTAATGAAATAAATAGAACATTCATGGACATTTTCATCTTCTTATGCCAACATACACATAATTGAAATGTTTGTAGCTCTAGAATATATAATTAAAAGATGATTAGACTTGGGTGGAATAAGTGTTGGTACAGAAATTAGGAATCGTTTCATCGATTCAAAGCTGTTATGACACTCTTTCGTCTATGTTTTTCAACAATTATATTTTTAAAAACCATTAATGGGATGTGTGATGTACGTGAGGTTGGCTATAAACAATTATATTGTCCCAATATTTCTTAGGAAATACCTAATGTTATACTCATTTATAAGTGGAGTCATCTCAAGGATTACATGATTTTTTCCGGATCTACATCATTCCCCTGTGAGGAGATGATGTATCTTAAAATATTTCCTCCTATGATTCCAAAAACACATTTTTCAGGATTTAAGGTGGGACTGTATTCGATTAAGCGTGAAATAATAATACGAAAGACCTTGGGGTGATATCCTCTCTTTTTAGACCTTACTAGATAGTCATCAATGTAAGTTTCAATGATATTATGGATGAGATCATGAAATGTGTAATTCATGGCCCTTTAATAACTATCACTGGTATTTTTTAGGACAAAGGGCATGACGGCATAACAGAAAGTTCCCCAAGGTGTGGTAAAGGTCATCTTAGTGATCTTCTTTAGATATTCTTATCTTATTATAACCTAAAAACCCATCCATGAGAGACAAAAACTCATATCCAATTGTTGCATCAACAATGACATCTATGGATGGCAACGGGAAATCATCTTTAGGACAAGATTTTAATGTCTCTGAATTCAACACAAATCTTGGTCTTTCCATTTTTCTTGAGGACTAGGAAAATGTTAAACAACCACATGGAACAGTCCACTAGTTTAATAAACCCTACTTACAAAAGTTTAATCACTTTGTCTTTGACCATTAAGGCCACCTTAGGTTTCATTAGCCTAAACTTCTATTTAATTGGTTTAGCATCAATTTTAGGTACCAAATTTGGAACTACTACACTAGGAGAAACCCCTTCATATCCTTATAACTAAAATCAAAAGCACGTGAGTGCTCTTTGAGGAATTTGGTGTGTTCTTCTATTTCCTTTATTGATAATGAAGATCCGAGATTTAGATCTTAGGATTGGCTTTTGTTCCAATTTTTATATCAATTGTGACTTTTATCAAAGTTCATGTCCCTCTTCAAATTCAGGGGGAACATGGGGAATCTCAATAGGTTCCTCTTCCACTTCATAAACTTCAAGATCTTATATGGAAGGTGTAGAAATAGTCTTATCTCCAAAATAAGGTAAATGATGTGGAATAAGAGAAATAAACCTCTTCTGATGTGTAGAATTAAGTTCATTATACACATGTAAGAAGTTTAGGATTGTCTCATCATTTTCAGTAAAATCCCTAGTGATGGGTTCATTCTTATTTTCCATGTATGACAATATCACTATATTTGGAATTCTTCGAATTAAAATTTCATTCCTTGTGGATATAACAAAATTGACATCTATTAATATCTTGTCTAGGTAGAAGAGAGAAGAGGAAGAGGCCATAGAATCTACCAACTATATTCTCCCCCTATGAATTTCTTCAAAGGAGATAAAGTCAAAAAAATTGTTTATCTCTCATACAGCGATCTTGTAAAGTTGGAGTTTTTCCACCCTTATTTTATAAACTTCTGAAACTTAGTTGGTTATCAGTTGAGAGTCTCTGAGAAATCTAATGCTCTTAACTCCCATCCTCTTGGACACAATGAGGCCTAGAATCAAGGCTTCATATTCTGTCCTATTATTGGTGCATTCAAAATATACATTGAAAGAAAAGGGCATCATCCTTCCTTCCAGATAACTTAGGATCATCCTTGCACCTGCGTCATACTAGAATTTGGCTCCATCGTAATGGATCGTCCAATAGTTTTTAGGGAAAATGGAACCTTCTTTATTTTGGGAGTTTCTTCCCACACCTTCAAAACTTCCACCATGTAAATATATATGATATTGTCCTTAGGGAGAGAAGTAACAATGAGATGATTGCTAATTCCTTGAAATTCAGAGCGAAGAGTAATAGGCAAGTCATTTTCTAATATTTTTATGATTTATGTCGTTGTTTTAGTAGACAATTTCTATAACAGAAACTTTACCATAATTATTTTCCACAACCTCATTTACTTTTGTTTCATCTCTTTTAGTCTTTGGAACTCACTTTTTTGATGTAGGAGCATCAATCCTACATTGTAAATATGGTTGGTAATATGAAATTTTGGCTTTTTCAGTATGTTTGTAGGTCTATGGGTTCATCTAGGTGTGTTCTTTTTGTTCAAGGCCTTCACGAATTTGAATTTGGAAATTTCCCTCTAAAATTGCTGATTTGAATTAAAGTCATGTTGGATTGTACTTGGTGTTTGAATGTGATCTTGGAGAAATTAAACTAGTGATGAGATGGTGAGAAATCTTATTGAGGTCTTAGAGTCAAAGAGTGTGTTTTCTAGTTAGGGACTTGGAGTTCTAACTGAGAATTTTAATGTAGTATCAAAAGAAAATAATGCGACCAAGAGATCACAAAGGGCTAAAAATCAGTTTTGAGGCTTGCGAGAGCATATATAAGGGTTATTTTAAATAATTCCATTCATCGTTTGAATGGTAAACTGAATAATAGAGAGATCCAAGAATTTGTGGAGTAATTCTTGAGTATAGACGTTTTTGAGACAGTTTTCCATTGTTTTTGTGCATTTTATTGATCTTTATCTTAGTACATGATGTTAGATGGGAGTTTCTTGATTGTTTATAAGTGTTCTTGAGCATTTTGTTGATCAATGAATATTTTCATGCAATATAGAAGAATATTATAAATTGTAAGGAGTCTTATACTAAGTTTTTTCACTGATGTTTGTGAGGATTCGTAATTTGTGTGTGGCATGGTGTAAATCTATGATAATCAGTGTGGAGATCTTTTAAGAACAAGGGTAAACATTAGTGTCAGTGCCTATCTAGAGGATTGAAGAAATTAGAAGTGAGATACTAACCTATAGACCTATTTTCTGTAAGCAAAGGTCTTACAAATAAAGTTGATAGTTATCTCCTTTTGTGAGTTGTTATCAGTCAAGAGTCTCATGTTTTTGAGGATATAGTAGTGAAGATTATAGCCATTTTTGAGATTTGGAGCCATATTTATTATGAATGGTAAGTTATAAATGTGAAAGGGGTCAAAATAAGTATTTTGGGTTAAGTTTCAAGAGTTTGAAATCAATTTATTTTTCCTTTTATGAAAAATTTCCACCTACCAAGTTGTGAGAAACCCTCATTAGGATTTTGAGAGAAAAAGTGTTTTAAGGGAGTTAAAGAGTGAGATAAACCCTAGAATATTCTAGGAATTTTTGTGAAACCTTTATTTGATGGATTATAGTGATTAGAATATTTGGAACCCTCATGATTAGTAGAAGAATGTGACATTTTGTTTCAAACTTGTAGGTGTGTATTGGTAAACCAAGAACGAGGTTATCAAGAGACAATAAAATATTTAATAGATGGAGAAAAAGGTTAAAATGCATAAGGTATGACTTGATCTTACCTAGAAAATATAAATTGAAATGTTTTAGGGTTAAATAACTTCATTTATTTGATTTTTTTCTAACACTTAGAATCTAAGAAGACTGATGCAACACAGAGTTGACTAGAAAAGGTCAAGACAACAAGATAGAGGTGTAAAATCTTGTATCAAGGAATGAAAATATGAATTTAATGATATTGAACACCTCCCTATCTGATATTTTTAAGGTTGCAAAGCTTAAACCATCACATATTTTAAAAATTTCTTGAAATTTTTGATAACAAGCATTAACACAATTTACAAGGGCTAAAAGGAAACTGACATAGTGGGTTTTGAACAGATTTTTCCTAAAGGAAGGTGCCATGAGATTTTAGAAAGATGAAAAAAAGGGAAAATTATGTATCCCAAACATTCTTTAATTTTTGAAATGAACCTTTGGTGCAAAATTTAGGTCAAAAAAACCTTTAAAGGAGGGCTACTAGGAGGTGTATAAGGCCTAGAAGGAGAGAAAGTGAAAAAGGGATATAACAAAAGTAGATAAGATAAGAAAAATTGAAACACACCTCAAAGAAGATAATGGGTTCTCAGAAGTGTGATTCATCTTGTTTTGGGTGCTTGCATGATGTGATTCCAAACCATTGTTGGGGACTCATCAGCGGCATTTGAATTGAGAAGCATTGTGAAGGCAATTTTCACAAGAAGGCGAGAAAACTAACTCTTTTGATTGATTTATCTTATTTTTGATGACTGAATAAGAATTGGTGTGAAGTCTAGTAACAATGGTTTAAGGAATAAATCAGGTCTAGAATAGAGGTGATTAAGGTCAAATTTGATCTTAAGATTTTGAAGATTTTTGTAGCTTGGAAGGAAATGATCTAGTTTAAACTTGCCAGACAAGGGAAAGTTTTTAGAAATTTGTGGATTAAATCTAACATTGTGAGTCGTTCATGGAAGTGATTAGTATCTGCATAATTTTGTATTAGAGTGTGAAATAAATTCTTGAAAAAAGGAAAATATTTTTTTGAGAAGTGATTGTAGGAAGAAGATAAAATGGTACAAGTTAGAGAAGAGAGAAGGTCATCTTGGAAGATAAGATGGAAAATGGATTATGGAGAAATTTTAGGGATGAGAAACATAGAGAAGGTTGGAAGGTATGGAGGAAACTCATAGAAGAATGAGAGATAGATATGAGTTTTTATTTAAGATAAATGGGATGAATAACAAAGTATAGTTTGTAGGTAAGTGTTACAGGTGTCAGAGATTTGTTGGAATGCAAGGCATATGAATTCCTTATGAGATGGATGTAAGAATGAAAAAATTAGAAGAGATGTTGATAATATGTTCTTCAAAATAGAGGTAAGTTTATCTTTTATGTTAGAAGATTTATTGTTGAAACCAAGCAAGGTAGTGCATGATGTGACTCAAAGAATAAATTTTTTCAGAACTAAGTGTAAAACTAAGGGTAAATGTTGTAATATGATCATAGATAGTGGAAGCACTGAGAATTTAGTTTCTTTTTAGATGGTAGAAAAGTTGGGTCTGAAAACAACAATGCACCTTAATCCATATCAAGTATCTTGGATGTAAAAATGACATCATTTCTTGGTTAGGTAACAATGTCAAGTAGAATTTTAGATTGGAAGATATAAGGACAAAGTGTTGTGTGATTTGGTACCTATGGATGTGTGTCATGTGTTGTTGGGTAGGCCATGGCAATATGATAGGAAAGCAGTACATGATGATAAGAATAATACTTACACTATTATATAAAATGGAGAAATGGTATACTCTTTTTCCCATTACAAGTGAACAAGAGCCACAAACAAGGCCGGTTATGATGATGGTAGCTAAGAAATTCTTGATGTGAACTATAAAAACATGTAAAAAGACACTACTTATGGTTGTTAAGACTCATAATATTGATTTGATCATTGGTTTTGATAATGATGGATATCATGTATGTAGAGATATTGAGATGGTCTCAAGACAAGAAGAGGACAAGAAAGATGAGGATGGTATAGTGAAACAAGGAAGAAATGATAGAAAGAGAGAAGAAGCACATGACAAAGTGCTTGTGGACCAACAAGAAGGTCTATAGTGATGAATAATCAATTGATGAAGTTGATAGAGGTGATGAGGAAAGTGAGATAAAGGAAAATATAGAAAAATTGTTGTGTGAAGAAGTCCATGAGTAAGAGAAGAGGAAAACATAGGTCATAAAGAAGGTGGAAGAGGCATATAAGCCTCCTATTTTTTAATCTAACATTTATTTGAGCTTTGATTTTTTAGAGACAAGTGAGATGAATGAAAGTGTGGATCATAGGATAAGAGGCATGAAGAAGACTAGAGTGGAAATGAGAAAACTAAAGAAAACTTTAAAAGATAAAATGAGCAAAGAAAGTGAAAGGAAAGAAGGTTTTACAGATCTCAAGGGAGATAGAGACCAAGAAGAGATCTTAGGAGCAAAAAATTTAAGAAAATTTAAGAAAAAAATAGAGCATGATGAAGAAAGGAAGCAATCAGATCTTGAGATAGAAGAAAGCAGACAAGAAAGAGGGAGAAAAATAGACCAATAAGCTAAGAAAGTGCAATAACAAGAAGGAAACTAGTATGGGATGAAAAAGGAGATCAAGGAAGGTAATGTAGATCAATTTTTTCATTCTGATTTCTCTCTAAGTGTTGAGTATACATGATTGATAATAGAGGAAGAGAAGGAGCAGTTAAGAAAAGATCATCCTTTCAAGAAAAAGTTAGTCTTTTCAAAATGAAATGATGAGATGACTTAAAAGGTATAAAAGGAATAAGAAAAAGGTAGTTTAACAGTCATGAAGGATGAGAATGCATCATATATAACCATGAATAAGGTGTACATACTCAGACCCAAAGTGCAAAAGACCATATACAGACCTAAAAGCATTATCTTGATCAAGAACTTGAGAAATCCAAATGAGAAATAGTTGGTAGAAGAAAAATAACAAATGATAAAGGTAAAACATGGATGGTATTCAATAAAAGGTCACTTCCAGAGGATCATCTTCAACTGAAAACAAAGAAATAAGAATAAGGATAACTAGCACAAAGTATAAGGAAACTTTTTTCTTTCCCTTGGGAGTATGATGCAGGAGCATCACTCCTAGATTTTAAATATGGTTGGTCACATGAAATTTTGGATTTGTTAGTATTTTTTTTAGGTCTATGGGGTCATCTAGGTGTGTTGTTTTTTTTCAAGACCTTCACAAATTTGAATTTAGCAATTTCCCTCCAAAACTGCCAATTTGAATTTAAAGGCATTTTGACTTGTACTTGGTGTTTGAATGTGATCTTGGAGAGATTAAAATTTTAATGGGATGGTGGGAAGTATTATTGAGGTATTATATTCATATATTTTCCTTTGTAGTTAGGGACTTGGAGTTCAAACTAAGAATTTTAACTAAGTAGTATCTTTTAATGTTGTAATAAAATAAAAAACATGTAACCAAGAGGTCACAAAGGGCTAAAACTGATTTGTGAGGCTTGTGAGAGCATATATAATCCTTATTATAACTAATTACATTCATCATTTGAATGGTAAAGTGAATAACAGAGAGAGATCTAAGAATTTGTAGAGTCATTCTTGTGTATACACATTTTTGAGATAGTTTCCAATTATTTTTGTGCATTTTATTGATCTTTATCTCAGTTCAGGCTATTAGATGGGAGTTTCTTGATTGGTTATAAGTGTTATTTAGAATTATTTTGATCAATGAATCTATGCATGTAATATAGAAGAATATTATAAATCGTAAGGAGTCTTATACTAAGTTTTTGTATTGATTTTTGTGGGGATTCATAACTTGTGTGTGGTATGGTGTAAATCTATGACAGTCAGTGTGGAGATCTTTTAAGAACAAGGGTAAACATTGGTGTGAGTACCTATCTAGAGGATTGAAGAAAGTAGCAATGAGATACTAATATATAGACCCATTTTCTTCTAAAAAATGTCTTACAAAGAAATTTGGGGGTTATCTCCTTGTGTGAGTTGTTATCAGTCAAGAGTTCCCTTCTTCTAAGGAAAGAGTAATGAGGTTTATAGCCATTTTCAAGTTTTTGAGTCATATTGAGTTTGACTGGTAAGTTATAAATGTGAAGGAGGTTGAGATAAGTCCTTGACTGAATTATTAAAGTTTTAAATCAATTTATTTTCCTTTTATGAAAAATTTCCACCTATTAGGTTGTGAGAAACCCTCATTAGGGTTTTGAGCTTTGAACAAAGTGGTTTACAGGTAGTTGAATGAGTGAGATAAAGCCTTGAATATACTCAAGAAATTTGTGGTAGAAACACTTTATTTGATAGATTATAGTGATTAGAACATTTTGGAATTCACCTTGAATATCAGTAGTAGAAGAACGTGACAGTCATCATTACCAACCTGTAGGTGTGTATTAATGAATCCAAGTCTTGCATCTTATAGAAGGATAATGCGAAAGGATTAATGGTGGAGATACAATAGGTTGAAAAACTCAATAAGGTTATGCCCTAATATTGACTAGAAACATATGAAATTGGAATTTTTGAGGTGATAAGATAACTTAGCAAATTTTGGTTTAATTTGTCTATAATAGTCTAGACCATCTAAGAGGACTGATACAACACATAGGTTGAGTGCAGAAAAGGTCAAGATCACAAAATAGAGGTGTAAAGGATTGAACCATAGGGATGAAATTTTAAATTAGTGATCTATGAAACCTCCCCCTATATTAATATGAATATTTTAAGGCTTAATCAATTCTAAGGTATTCCACATATTCTTCTACAGTCCATATGGCTAGTTGTGATTAATAGCCTAGTGCATGTAATCTAGAAAGTAAGATAAAAACTGTGAGTTTTGAGAGAAATATTCCTGAAGGAATGACCCTATGTAACTTCACACATAGAATGAATTGGAAAAATAGGTATTTGGAATGGTATTTACTGTTTGTGAATTTAATCCCTAAATCAAAATTTTATTTCAGAAAATTTTTCTAGATAGGAGGGCTATTAGGAGGTGTATAAGGCCTAGAAGGAGAGAGAGAGTGAAAAAGGGATCTAACAAAAGATTTAAGCCAAGAAATTTTTCACACACCTCAAGGAGGTTAATGAATGCTCAAAAGTATGTTTATCTTATTCAAGTTATTGTTTTTTGATCTAGACATGAACTCACTAGTGGCATTTGAATTGAGAAGCTTAGAGGGTAGTTTTACAAAAGGTAAGTGAGTTATGACTTTTGATTGATATTCTTCAGTTTGATGTGGATTTAACTTGGTATGAGGTTTGATAGCATGATTAAATTATTGGATAAGTGTGATAGCATGATGAATTAAAAAAAAAAATTGATTTTGAGATTCTTGACTTGAAGGAAAGAGCTAGTTTGAAGGCCAAAAGGGTAGTTTTTGGTTTTTTGGTTTAAATCTAACATTGTGAGTTGTTTGGAATTGATTAGGCTTTGCATATTTTGTGGTTGTAACTAATTGTTGGTTCATGGGGAGTTTGAATTCGAAATGGATTCTTGGTTTCTTTTTAATAGTTTTCAAATGTATATCAAAGGGTTTGGGATCCCCTTGAGTGACAAACACCTTTCCTAGATGGAGGAATCTAACCTCTTGGAACAAAATAGAAGGAATAGCCTTCATATTTTGAATACATGGCCTTCTTAGGAGCATGTTGTAATTGGTTTCCTTATCTATGATGTAAAATTTAGTTCAAATGGTTTTTGGCCCAAGGAAAATTGTAAGAACTATGGTTTCGATCGAAGTGGCTTTAAGGCTATCATATCCTCACAACGTGTTCCTAGTTGAAGAGTAATTGGTTTCCCCATACCCTAATTTTATTAGGAAAGAAAAGGGGACTATGTTTACTACAACCTCATCATCAATCATGGCTCTCTTAACCTAATTATTATAGACCCACACTTGTAAATATAACATGGGATCTCCTCTTCGTGATCTCTTGGCATCCAAGGGAGTTTTACTAATGGAAAATACAAACCCTATACCCATATCATTTTTTCCCAAGGGATGCACGTCAAATTCAATGTGATTAATTTGATCCTCTCGATGAGGTGTAAAATGGATTAAATGACCAAGATCCAACACATCTAACAAAGCAGAACGATGGGATGGGGAATTATTTAACAAATCTAAAAAGGAGACATGAGAAAAGGTCTTATTAAGAGTTATAATTAAATCATATGTTCCCACAGGTTTGGGGACTATAGGTAGATCATCTTGTAATAGAGGATAAACTGAAAGAGGTTGTGATGTATATTCCCTTGTATGATACATCATGTTGATTTCTAACTTTGTTTTTAACTCAACCAATCCCATAATATGTGTTTTGTTCCTTTGATCTAGACTGAGGGAAACTCATCCGAAGTTGAGGCTTCATGATCACAAGTCCCTATGGGAATACCCTTGTTTTTATTTTTGGGGTTTACCTTTTCATCTTTAGGACATTTGGGAAATGGATCTCAATAGATCCCTAAATTTATGTTTTGAGGTACGACAAGTCCTGTATAACTAGGTTATGGTGAGCCTTCAGGATTTATGAGGAACATATCTCCAAATAATTGTAATTGATTTTCAGGAAGCCTTTGAATAAAAATTTTACAATCCCTACATGATCTTCAATCATGACCAATGATGTAATGAAATCCACAATATAAAATGTGATTATAATCCCTCGGTCCTTGGTTTGGATTATATTGTTGGTTAAAACATCAATTGTTTTTCTGATTTTAGTTTTTATAATTATAGTTTGGTCCCTCTTTGCTAGGATTTGTTGGGGAAGGGGTGGTTGAAATCAACTGCTTTAATGGAAGGAATAGGGTCTTTATTTCTTTGATTCCCCATATTCCCATTATTTTTATTTGTGTTATCTATGTTAGAAATGTTATGCTTTTTGGTTGATTAGTAATGTAATTTGTGGTAAAACCATGATTCTAATTTAAAACTTTAGGCCCTTGATTATTATTCATATTATTTTGATAATTTATGTTGCTTTGGTTGGGAGTTACCAGCTTCACATTAGGGCCATAAGTCTTACCCCCATTGTTAATGGTTTCTTGATCAATCTGAAGTGCAGCTGTTAACACTTCCTCATAACTACAGAAAGGAAAAAAATTCTCTTCCTCCTTGGTTTCTTGATTGATTAAGTGGAGGAAGAGGTCAGAGATTTCTATTTTGTCCATGTTAGGTGTTCTTGCGGAAGAGTGAAGTACTTGATTCCATCTCTGAATGAAATGAGTAGCGGTTTTTTTTTCTTCTTGTTTGGTATGCAAGAACTCCTTGATTCATGTTCATATCAAAGGCTTTGATGAATTCAAAAACAATTTTTTTGAAAGAGTGTATGAAAGCTTAAAGGATTCGATAGTACCAATCTAATATGATCCCCGCAAGAGTCTTTAGTAATATCTTAGACACTACTACATCCCAACAAATAAACTCCTTAATAGCATTGGCATAGTCCTTGATATGAGCATTAGGATCCCCTTCTCCTTTAAATATTGGAATATCAGGAAATGGGTGTGGAAGCATGACACCCCATATAATGAAATAAAGGGGTTTCTTCAAATATTCGGCATAATTTCCCATTATATAGGATTCTACCATTGAATTTCCTTAATTGAAGGTAGGAAGAGAAGGTGTTTGATAGGTTTGTTTATAAGCATTAGCTGAGGCATATGGAGTCCCTTGATACTATGTGAATGGGTTATGGAATATATAGGCATCACGTTGCAGTGATTTTGAATATATGTGCATGTAAGGAGGGGTAATTCTAGGGAATGCATTCATGGTCATTGGGTTATGGAAAGTTACATTATTGAGAGTAGAATGTGGAAATGTATTTCCTGCGTCCTTGTGTGGGGTAGGCATAAGATGGGTGATGAGCCATCCCTAGTGTACTAGATCTAATGAAAATATCACCTGGGTTAGTATTGACCATATAACCTTATTGTGGTGTTTGATGTATTGGTTGAGTGTTGGAACCTAGGGTATAGATTTGATTGTTACCATGATGAATAGCATTTTTCCCGGTCACATGTGTTGGTTGTGAGGTTTGGGCATTCTCCAATTATCTAATCATTCCTAGTAATGTAGAAATGACATCGTTTGGAAAAGGTTTAGGCCATGGTTTGGGTATGTGTTATATGTTATTTGGTAAAGATGGGGTATGATATCATTTTATAAATTTCTCACTTATTGCCTCCCCCTCTTATGGAATGTTTTCTATCTTTGGTGAGGTAGATGAGACATTGTTTTGCATCCTACAACCTATCTAGGCATCCATTTATGGCCTTAAGTTGGTCACTTCTTTGGCCAAAATGTGACAAAACCTCCTCGTTAGGTTGTAAATAGGATGGGGTAGAATCATATTATATTCTAATTTGTGGCCTTTTCAAGACCCGCATGTATAGACCATGTTCTCTTGTAAAGTGCATGTTGTTGGAGCTAGAAAGTTCTATTTGTGGGCCCTAATATGTTGATAATTGGTCAATCTCTTCAATCCTCATACTAAGGAGATAATTTTAATTTTGGGTAGAAGATACGGGGTGAAGGGGAAGCTTGGGAATAGTTATCATCCTACCCAGATAGTGAGGGTGACTATTAAGCATTCAAGTGGGTGCAGTAAACTTTTAGGCCTAACATAGGCCTACTATAATTCTGACCTGACATATTCGAGGAGTGTATGACCACCTGTAGAATAATGGAAGAGGGATGATGTGGAATAATAGAAAAGAGACTAACAATAGAAATGAGAATAAACTATCCCTTCATATCGAGATCACCAGAATTTGTACACGAAAAAAGTGATAAAGGATTCGTTGTGTACCCGACTTCCTGAGGTCATGTCGAGACAACCAAAATGTGAAATATGATATGGGAATGGGATAGGTGTAGGTGGTAAATTTGGAATAGATGGGGACGGTAATGAATTGAGGCTCTAGGGATGATCTAAATAAAATCGATCAACTTGCAAGTAATGAACCTAATCGTCCAAGATGGTGAAATCTTGTCCAACCTCTATGGGTGTGATGCCACAGTCAAGGTTAATTATCATGCATAGTTATCAGTATATGTCTACAAGACCGAAAAATCCTCAACTTAGTTTTCAAACTCATGGGAACAATTTGTTCATCTCCAAAGAGCATCATGCAAGAATGATAACGAAGGACATGAAGGGAAAACTAAGGTTTCTAGCGTCTAACTAAATTTTCTTGATCATCTCAAACTGCTCAACTACATTCAATTATGTGTTAAGGGCATCCATTTGGCTCATGATATGAGGGGGGAAAGGAGTAGATCTACATGCTAGTTCTTGTAAACCCATAACCATATCTCCCTGATATCAGTATATGCCTAGTGGATGGATGATTGGCTCAAATATTATCATACAAAATTGGGTCAGACCGAGAATGGTCATGTGAGAACTCCAGCTCGTGAGTAAGGTAAATGAGGCTAGAAAACTATTCAAGAGGGGCCAAGAACTATGAGCTGGTAGTCTAAGCCTCTAATAACTAAGTTTGTTTTTCCGTTTTAATTCTCTAAACTACTCTAAACTTTCAATTTTAAATAAACAATGTAAAAGGATCCTAACTTAAATAAAACATAATTAAAATTCCCTTTTAATTAATTAAATAACATTCACTATTGTTTAAATAAAATAAACACGTCTATTATTCTAATTATTTTTGTAATGCTTTTGATGAAGCTTTTCGAATAAAAGAAAATGATTAAAACAATCTAAGTTCCTAATATTTTTTGTGTTTTCATGAATAATTTAAATAAATAAATAACTATTTCTAAAGGTGTAAGAAATTAAAGGAAATAGAATTTACACTTATTTCTAAATTAAAATAAATCATAATTGCTTCTGAAATTAAAACAAATATAAAAATAGGGATTATAAATGAGTATTTTTTCCTCTGTTACGGGATTTTGTGTGATTACTATAATGACATGAAGATTAAAAAGAAGATATTATCTGTTAAAAACACATTTTCTTTTATCCATTTTCTACCACAGATTCCCGAGAAGAATAAATTTTCTCATAAGCAATTTTCTTCTTTACTGTATAACCTTCCCTCGTAGAACTTCTTTTAAATTGAACGGAGGAAAATAACAATGAAGAAATAAAATATTGCTACTACTACTTCTTCCTCCAACCCATTTCCCGTGCAGATCCACATGGATAAGTTGGGAAGAGAATATCAATGGAAGAATTATTTTAAAAAGGAATATTGAAACACATGTGAAGTTATGATATCTTCCCCTTCTAATTACTTTGAAAACACAACTTATTCTACTTATAACAATTAATAACTATATTTAAACTTCAAATAAATGAATACAGCTCTAACCTGGTTACTATTGTGTCGTGGTGTCTTTTTCTAGATATTTGATGCACTCGATGTCTCCTCAGCTTCAAATCCACTTCCAATGTTTGATTTCCAATTGATCCAAGGATTTAATAATGGTGAATGACAGAAATAAAATCAAGAAACCTAAATCTGTTTGGTTATGTGTAAATAGGATGACTGAAATGTGAGCAACAAAGAAAATCAAAGTAGAGAATTAGTTATCTCTATAATCATCCAAAATCTGACAGCATAACACTTCACAAAAATTATCAAATTACCAACCCATGATACTAATGAAAATATCCTTTTTATAAGTTGTTGGAGGATAATATTTCAAAAACATATGTGAATCAAGAAACAATTACTCATCCTGGGAAGGACAAATTAACATACTATATTTAGTAAATGAGGAAGACGAACTCTAGACCAATCCAACAAACCCAAAATTTGATAATTTTACCCATAAATGTGAGATAAAATCACACCGTAATCAAATCATGTGTTCAAAAACATGTGTTTTACTTTTACATTAGAAGGTAACAGGACGTGCCCCTGTTCCCAAAGGGGTGGTTTTACAACCACTACTAGTATGCAAGGAAAATAAGGCAAAAAATACTCTAAGATCCAAATAAATCTTTTAGTTTGGAGGAGAAGACTAAGATGAGTCACAAAAGGAGTGAGAATGAGAGAAAAAGGGGTCTGGATCTCCTTTTTACCTTGGAAGAGGTTTTTTTCATCATTGGATACGTGTCAAGTCTTCCTTATTGCACCATGTAATTTTTAGGTGTGTACAAGATCCTAATACTTGTTACTACTCATGCCTTAATTAATCTTTCAATAGACAAATAGAGGTAAATTTCTATCCCTAGATATATGTATTTTTCACAAACACCAACTCTTTTATCCCTTATCAAAAACTCATGTTGGTTCAATTATATTTGATCGCCAAATATCTTTATAATCTTGCATTTGTCAATGTCACATTATATACATCATTTATCATTCCAAACATGACTCTATTGTAGCATCAACTTCAAATCTTCTACTGACTCCACCATTTCTACAAGGTCATCAGTGAACATCAACACAGAAAAAAAAAATTGCAATATCAGATACCCCAATGCCCATCCCTTCAAGATATTTCATAACATCATGTATAAAGATATAAAAGAGAGTTAGGTATGTTAGATGCCATTTTCTTACTCCTGTTTTAAGGAGAATTTAATGGTATAAAACATGTAATTTTTATTAAGTTATGGAGTTAGGCTAGTAGGGAATACATCTTGTAATTTTATCTCATCAATGTGTTTGGCTCCTTTAGACAACATAGTTGTGTATCGTTGTGCATAGTTTGTGAATTTCTCATTACATTGTTTAATTTGGTTAATTTTTGCAAAGGAAAATCATTACATAATGTTGATAGAAAAATGAGATAATAAGTTATCAATTGATGACTAGAATGAGTATATTTAACCTTAAAAGAGTGTAAAACCAATATATAGCATATTCCTTGAGACTATATGTGAATAATTTTCATCAACAATGTATCATTATTTGTAAATTCCATGCATGAAAGGAAAATGGCTTCAATATTATTCATGGGGTCAATATTTCCATAATATAAGGAGATCATGGGGGAAGCTAATTCTACAACAAATGCATAAATAAAAATTATGGGTGCTAATGGATTTTCTAATGAACTAATAGCATTCGGGAATCATGTAGCTTGCCTTGTGTTAAGAAAGATAACTAACCTTTAATTACTTGTATATTTTGATCATAAACACCATTAAAATATCTTTAAAGACCTATGTCAAATGTTAAAGGTCTATAATACTACACTCCTCGTACCCAACATATTCAAATTTGGCACTTCCGCTCCTACATCCAGTAGAGCTAAGTTTTATACAAGGTCATCACATAAGGCTAAAAGACTAATGACATAAAAAATATTGATTATAACACCATAAATGCAGCACAAAAATGTGCACCCCCCATTCTTTCTACTACTCCACAGAGACAATTGACACAATTGGAAGAACCTCCTTATAAATTACTGCGAAACCTACTTGAATGCAATCTTTTAACTCTACCTCCACCTTCTGAAATCCACATTACTAAGTCACAACATGCAAAGTTCAATAATAAATAATATTACAGCTACAACCAATGTGATGGACATAAAACCAACAAAAGCTTAAAGTTGCAACACAAAATTCAAGGCCTTAATGACAACAATACCATTTCAGTGGAATATTTCAAAAAACCTAACAATATTATGGTGGCACAACCCAAATCAACCCTCAATATTTTTACCAATCCATGCCTAAACATGTTGACACATGCATGCACTCACACACACAAGTGATGAGGTACCTTATCACACCATGCCTCCTACCCAGTCTTAAGATATTGATCCTCACCCTGTATATGACATTATTAGTATGACTATAAATATATCTCAATCATCACAAGTGATTATGTTTGATGATTCAGATATTCCTCATGATGAAAATGATTCTAGTAAACCATTATACATTCAAGTTCATGTTTATTCACATCCAATATACATTTTCATGGTAGACATTGGATCTATCAAGAATACATGTATTATGACACTTTGTACTACCCTTAGGTACACTACACAAGACTTAGTTGGTACAAAAAATATAGTTTAGGTTCATAATGGACAACATCAAAATACTCTAGGATGCATCATATTACTTCTACAAGTAGGACACAAGATGATTGCCACACTTTTTTTAGTATTACCTTTTAATAATACAATCAACATGTTAGTTAGGTGTTCATGGATTCACGATACGAAATTTATCCTTTCAAATTTACATAGATGTTTACATTATATATGCAACAACAAATTGATTGCAATCCCAGGTGTTTCCTATTGTTATACCATTTAACGTATCACACTACCTACTTCTAATTTGACCCAACCTATATGGCCATACACTCAGGGGAAATCTTTACAACCCATTCAGCCTCAACCTTAATATATATTTGATCCTATCCCAAGAAAAATTATGTGGCACCCATTGATATAGGTTCATCATAATTGAGCTTTGAAAACATCTCTTAGAGCTCACCTTGTGTTACATAGTCATTTGTAATGCATAGTGGTAAAAAAACCTTATGATAGTGACCCATACAGGACAAGACACTATCTCAATACACAATGAAGACCACATGTTATTATTGTTACTTATGACCCATTGCTTGTTTATTCACATATTCCTAACACTGATATTTTTTGATACTATATTGCACATGATAACTTCTCATAATCAAATGATGGCTCATCCATTCCTGCTACTCCTCACCAACATGTTGTGTACTTTGCATCAATCGATAAAGCATATAAATAAAATTATCTCATTGATCAGAGCATAAGATAGCCCTCATATGTTCCCCCTACTCACATGGAAATATATGGATCTTGTACATAGCTCCTTTATCATGTATATGTTTCATCTACTATGATATATACTTAACTCATTGTTACTTATTCTATTGACACCTCTAGACATTAACACCTACGCATACTTGAAAATGTTACACATTTTAGGGATTTTATGTGATTGTTGAGGGAATCATAAATAGCCAAGTCCACCATCCCCATTTTTATATTGTCTACAACTTATGGCCCAAGGCCCTTAGTAAGTTTAATATTTATTCATATGTTCAAATATTCTAGAAAATACAAAACCATTAAAACATTCAGCCAAATATGAAAAACATTCAAATATTTTAGAAATATAAAACTAGAACCCATATGTGACTTTCTTTGTTATTATATAGATTCAGATACTAATGTTATTATGCTTTAATACTTTATTTATATATTGTTCTATGTGTTAGACTTCAATGGTATATATGAGTTAGTTGTAAGATAGATATCACATGTTATAAGGATGTCAACTATGATTGCACTACAACTAGATATCACATGCTAGGTGGATAACAACAAGTGGTTTGAGGGATATTCGGAGTAGAGACGATGCCAACTATGTATGGGGGTGCCTAAAACCCAACTAATATTTTTTTACAGGACTTCATCTGTAGTTATGAATTTGAAATATTGAGATGAGTATTCAAAAACTCTCGCAATGTGATTGATAGTGACCGATAGAGAGCAACAAAAAGAATCAAACAAACAACAAACCAAAAATTTACAAATCATTATTCTAAGCAAGTATAAAACCATATAAATATATTAAGACCGTATAAATGTTCTTTCCCTATTATATGGTCATGCCCCAGTAGATCATCATGTTATAATTTTAGTTACGGAGCATTTTCAGGTATAGATACCCCTGTTTCATCATCCAGATCACCCATTTTTTCCCAAAATCACATGTTATTAGCTAATTGCACTCAATTCCGTGTATTTGTGACTTTTTATTACATTTTGTAGATTTATTACAAGTATTAATGTGTTGTTATGACATTGAATGGTTAATGTTGGAATTTAATTAGTCAGAATAACCCCCTATAGTTTGTATTTCATTCCTTGTTTGATTATAGTATAAAATCCCTAATCAAACCTAGAAAGGATTTAAAAACGACATGGAAAAAAGACCAAAAATCATACCTATGAAAATGTGAGCCATATTTTTAAAATGATATCCAATGTGAAGGTATAGATTATAAGTTCATGGCCCTAAGGATGTGCTTTGATATTTTACGAACAACTTGAAGAATTTTTCATATTTTGAATGCTTTGTCTCACCATGTAAACATTGTATAATGGTTTTCTCTCTAAACCCTAAACCATAATTGTACTTTCATTAAATACCTTTAGAAAAATTGTTGGCATATCCAAGAATAACATAATTTAGGACTATTTGGTTCACATATTCTAGTTCTAGATTATTATTATAGCACAATATATTAAATTAGGATCAAAACCCTAATTTTGTATTACAGAGGTGTGTTCAACTATTGGTAATATCCATTGAGAGGAATAAAGTGAGATATCGCCAAAAAAAAATATGTCACTATGGCCTTAGTGGAGAATAAAACACTCTAATCAATAAGATATGACTAAAGTATTTTGACATCTAGGTATGAAGGAACCCATGTGTGTGGGTTCAACTTAGGGAAACTAGAAGTATAAAGATATATCTCAGTTATACTATGGTATGTAAGAGTACTAAAGAGTTTTCTACCTTCCCGCAAATTCTTTCTCATTCATCAATGCCTTCTATAAGAATTTATAAACCTACTACAAGGATTGGGTACTTGTGTAAAAAGGTAAGCACACTGAATAATAGATATGTGACCTCCTATCCTCGCTAGAAAATCCTACAACACCTATGGAGATTGAGATTTCAAGGATAAGGGTGTCAAATGATATCATGTCTTTTTTGTTTGTGATTATATTTTTATTGTAATAGTTGCCTTTTTCTATTTCCTTTTCTTTTATTTTTTTTCCATAACATTGCTTTTACATTTTATTTTGTCTTTTACTATGCCTCCTCCATACGGATTTAGAAGGTTGATCAAATGGGTCTGAAAGATGACAACACTAGAGAGTTGATACATAATTGTTATAGAGAAGAACTTGTAACTAATATGCTTAGATACTTATAGACCTACCATAAGGAAAGAGTGTGATCTCCTTTCTAACCTAAGTGTACCTCAAGTGAAAGGAGTGAGAAAAGTGAAGACTGCAAGGATAATAGTGTGATATAATGAAGGATAAAGATTTTAGTTGACCATAAAGATAGGTTTACTTCATATGGAATGAAATATGAAAGAAAGAATGAACTAGGTAGTGTAGTAATTATAGGTCGCTAGAGATTTCATAAGATAAGAGTGTAAACCTACAATAGGTCCAACACAAACATAGAAAGTGATAAAACCAAAGTGGGAAGAGAATCATAAAATCGTACCAAAATTTTCAAGAGGAAGAAAATGGCAGAATAAACCCAAGAGAGAGGATGTATCAATGGCATTTTGTAAAAAAGAGACTATAAAATAAATTACCAAAGTAGTTCAAAAAGATGACAATGGATGTGTAAAGTGATCCGTGGGGAGGGAAATGTCCATATGAACCCAAAATGAATAAGGCATCAAAGGAAATTTGTAAAACAAGATATTCGTGTAGTTTAAAATAGTAGAACTATATATTCACATAGTAAGATGTTCAAGCAGTGACATAAAGTAAAATAATATATTCATGTAGTGAAAATAAAATAAACTAAGATATTCAGGTAGTAGGATGTTCAAGCAGTCAAAGTAAAGCAACAAGAAAGGAAATAGTTGTCATAGTGTGAAAATATGGGCAAGTAGAAAATGTGATCATACAAGACATCTAATGAAACTACAAACATATCCCATGACATCATGAACATGTCATTGAATTCCATATCATGTGCAAATCGTGATCTCCTCAACATATTTGAGGAAATTTAAGATTTTCTGTCATATCTCAAAACTCACTACTACCATAGTCTCATCCACCCTCATAGAGATCTGAGAGAGGATCTCCTAGTGAATTCCATCCATAGAGGGAGGCACATAAGGGGTAAGGTCTTGGGAATTCAGGACTGCAAAATAGTGTTATGATTCAATAACAAACAAAATCATGCACAAGGATCGAAACAACTCCCCAAAATCTAAAGTAGTAGAAGTATAAACTAGAATAATCCAAATCAAAACAAATTATACACACATAACACAGCTTGTATCGTGGTTCACCCAATATGGGCTACGTCCACCAAATATAGAGATCTTGTATATATATATATATATATATATAAATATAATGAACAAGAGTACAAACCAACACTTCCCACAAGATTATAATGCATCTCTCCAAGAGTATCTCCTCTCCTCCAGATCTCTACATGGATCTACATGAGTGCACTACAACCGTGCCTTCAAACACCACCATATATCACATACTAGGAACTACTGCATCTCCCACTGTGCAGCCAAGCTCTCTATGAATCTGTAAAAAATACCTCTCATAAGGGTCTACCAATGTGCAACCATAACTCTGTGCACCAAGAAGTAATTCTCTCCTCCATCTCACTACATCTGCCACTGCAAACAACAATACAACCTCCTCTACAATATCTAGATACTATATGTATCCACAAGATCTCCAACAAGCTACAATACTAGATTCCTATGGATCAACAATACAACACGATCTCATGGATCTACAATACAATATCTCACCAACAAGTGGTTCTACAAGAAGAAACTCTATGTGCTTTGCATACTATGCAAGCCATTACAATTAAAAACTAATTATACAAAGGAAATATAGTATAAGAAACCTCTTCTCACCATTCAGATACTCCTATTATTTCCTTATGTCCCACTTAACTCCATGGAAGCTATGTCTTCATGTAACCTGTTCTTTAATTTTCTTCCTATTCATCCTCTCAACCAAGGATTACTCTAATTAACCTTCTAACCCTAGCCTTCGTGCTTATATAAGCATCTACAAACTTAGGGAACCTTAGATATGCATTTACAACCTTTAGATCACCTTTACAATCAACTGTTGGATCAAATCCTGTGTCTCAAATAAAAACATAAACGCACAAGTAACCGGTTTTAGTTCCCTAATCTATGTCGGTTCCTCCTAGTGACTGATACCGGTTAGCCAACCGACATTGGTTACTGTGTAAACCATTAAACCTCAAATACATGCCTTTGTGAAGCAATTCAGCTCCACAACCCAACAATCTCCCAATTGGAGATAAATTGTTGAACATGTACCTGTACATGTACATCACCATCATCTATATACTGTGAAGACCATCTATTCGTTGCATCAACAATTATCTCAAATGAAATCAGGAATATTAAACCATCTTATAAAACCAATAAGATAACAAACCCATGACTTACCATATACCTACACAAAGCTACTACTGATCCATGATACATGAGCTAACCATACATCAATCTCCCACTGAATCATAACTCCAAGCCTCTCATGCAACCAAGCCACCATGACTAATATACCTGCAAGAGCTCCCACTCCAACTGAAGTATTGATCTTCAATCACAACCATAGCCATACCAACCATGTTCTTTAACCATCTATCCATGTCTATATGCAACCACCAATGCAAATGACCAAAGACAAGTCAAACTAGAATATGCATAAGCTAAAAACAAGATCATGGGCAAAGAAAAACCAAATGAATTCTACATGCAACCACTGGGTGATCAATCCACAAACACCGGCATAACTCAAATAATCCAAACACTGCAATGTGTAAATCCAACCCTACATAAACAACTTTCATGTATAATACAACCATCTGTAGAAAATATCTTCATGAACATAGTAACAAGAGGAAATACAAACATCCCCTAATCATGCTTAAGGCATCTAAACCATGCTCATAAGAATCCATGTGCAAAACAAATATCTTCATCATCATAAACTCACAAAATAGAATCTATCTACATGTACAAAACTCACCATGTACATCCATCCATATCACGAGGCTCTTCAGAAGCTCCAAGTCTGCCATCGACTAACTCCAAATCCAAATATGAATATCATGCTCATCAATGTCAACAAAAACTGTGCTAACCATGCTACTAATAAGTAGGGAAAATACCAGTAAAAATCTCATCAACAATATTGCACAAACCATCCAAGATGAAAGAAAACAAGGGCAATATCAATAAGATGTAAATATACAATGTTGTCACACTATAACCTGTAACAAACAAATTTTCCTTCTTCCACCCTTCAAACTAAAAATCATTTCTCTCTCTTTTTACCCCAACTAAATAACCATAAACTTCCAACCCATAAGGATATCCAGGTAATATAAAATAAACCAGAAGTGACATCACCATGCAATAAACTCAAAATACCTGTAAAATCGTGACTGTCCTTCATAACCACTGTGTGCCTCACGTCACTCTAAATAGTAGCATACTCCTCTCACTCTTCATGTGCATCTATGTCCAACCTGTAATGCCAACAACCATGTCTTACTCCCACTCAACATGAACTCCCATGCACTACCTCTAATCACAAGCTCAAAAGCTCTAATATATATATCAATGAGAAATAAAACCAGATGAAAGAAATATAAATTGATTCCCATCTTAACCAAGAATACCTCTACATCACAGAAGTTTGGACTTCTTGTGAATTAGGTGAATCACCTTCTTTCTATCCATGTGTAATAAGCCTCTTCCATTACCTGCAACTATGTGTCTAAACATGACTTTTCATTAAGGATCTCATCATTAGACTAAATACCCTTGTCCTCAAGATTCCAACACATACAAGAAATAAAATTCAAACCCACCAAATATCCATAGTGAAAATTTTACTTGTGCACATAATTCAAACATAATACTAGTTTCTTTAAATGAAAGAAATAAAACATGAACCATATAGAGATACCTGACCCAAAGTCTCACTGGACTAACCAAGCCAACTTTGTCCTCTTACTGATTCAAACATTGAAGTGATCTACATTGTTTCTTCCTATATAATCAGTGTAAGAAACTCAATCCTCCAAAGCATGACACTAAACCAGCTATGCCCTCTCCTACTGTAAAAACCTAGTACAGATTCACTGCCACAAAGACCAACCTCGATTTCCTGACTGGTATCAATTCCTCTGTGACCAACAATGGTTCCCTGACTGATGTTGGTGCTATTGGAATGAACATAATGCCACAAAAATTGGCATAGTACACCAAACCACGTGTCTACTCCAACCAAAGCCAATAGCTGTGTTGAGAGGGTCATTTCAAGAAGCACCCAAATCTTGTATAAAAAACATTATAATAATAATCCATGCAATATAAAACTGCATCAAGATGAAATACATCACCTTACCAGCACCAAGATACTCAACCACATCTTCAATTGAAGAACATGCTTCTCTTATAGAAGCCCCACCTTTTTTCTGTTCTACTACCTCTCTATCGAAGCCCATGTATATAACTGCACCAAGGATGGATAACTGCTCCTAGGATGCATAACTGCTCCTCTATTTCATACTCAAATCTATAATTCCAAACGATGCATGTGCACCCAAAACATACAAGAATTTCAATACCAATGTAAAACCATACCTCTGTAACCCGGATCTAAAATTTGACCAATATGCTTGTGCCTCAAAGAACTAGGGACACCTCAACAAACAAGACACATTCCATGTATCTCTCAATTTCTTTAGATCTATGATTTTTTGTTTAAAATCAAGTTTCCTGGTAACTGACCATGGTCACCCTATAACCAACCACAGTCACCCTGTAACCAACCATAGTCACCCTATAACTGACCACGGTCACCCTTTCGATGTCAGTTACCACCTAACTAATGTCGGTCACTGTATTTTCTAGCAACCTCACATTTCTATCTTCCAATTTAGATTTAAATCTCTTTATGTGATTTTCACATCAGGAAAAAAAAACCCTGCTCTCATACATGTCAGTAATACCACTAACAAAACCTTGAAGCAAACCCTTTATCTGAAATAACCAAGCTCTGATACCAGTTGTTGGGAATTCAGGACTGTGGAATAGTGTTATGATTCAATAACAAACAAAATCATGCACAAGGATCTAAACAATTCCCCAAAATCTACAGCAGTAGAAGTATAAACTAGAATAATTCAAATCAAAACAAAATACACACATATAACATAGCATGTACCATGGTTCACCCGAAATGGGCTACGTCCACCAAAGATAGAGATCTCATATATATATATATATATATATATATAATTAACAAGAGTACAAACCAACTCTTCCCACAAGAGTATAATGCATCTCTCCCAGAGTATATCCTCTCCTCTAGATCTCTAAATATATCTACATGATTGCACTACAATCATGCCTCCAAATGCCACCAAATATCACATACCAGGAAATATTGAATCTCCCACTGTACAACCAAGATATTTGTGAATCTACAAACAAGACCTCTCACAAGGATCTACCAATGTGCAGCCATAACTCTGTGCACCAAAAAGTAAGTCTCTCCTCCATCTCACTACATCTGCCACTACAAACAAGAAGACAACCTCCTCTACAAAATTTGGATACTATATGTATCCACAAGATCTTCAACAAGCTACAATACTAGATTCCTATGGATCAACAATACAACATGATCTTATGGATCTACAATATAAGATCTCACCAACATGTGGATCTACAAGAAGAAACTATATGTGTTTTGCATACTATGTAAGCCATTACAATTAGACAATAATTATACAAAGGAAATACAGTAGAAGAAACCTCTTCTCACCATTCAAATACACATGTTATTTCCTACTATCCCACTTCTCTCCATGGAAGCTATGTCTTCATGTAACATGTTCTTTCTTTTTCTTCTTCTTCGTCCTCTCAACCAAGGATTACTCTAATTAACATTCTAACCCTAGATTTAATTCTTATATAAACATCTACAAACTTAGGGCACTTAGATATACATTTACAACCTTTAGATCACCTTTAAAATTAACTGTCGGATCAAATCCCACATCTAAAATAAAAACATAAACACACAGGTAACCGGTGTCAGTTCCTTGATGCTGACCAGTGTTGGTTCCTGACTATTTTAGGTTCTCTAACCAATGCCAGTTCCTCCCAGTGACTGACATCAGATAGCTAACCGACGTTGGTTACTGTGCAAACTAGTAAACCTCAAATACATGCCTTTATGAAGCAATTCAGCTCCACAACCCATCATAATGGGAGGAGGGCCTATTGGAATTGTGTTGTCATTGATGTAAAATTTTAATTGGTGTTGTCATTGATATTTGAAATTTCATTAATGTCAAAAGAGGTAAGAGATGTGAAGGTTGATTGGTAGTGTTCTTCATTGTTAACATGTCATGTTGATATGGGATGATGTCTTTTGTAACTCCCTCTAACACACACACAAATACAACACCAAAAACTCAGATAAATTTTTTTTTTAAAATTACTTGGAGTTTACACGACCACACAAGTGACAAGAAATGCCTACCGCCAACTCTCAACAAGCTATACACAACATAGATCATATAGGCAACAAGGAATCATATAACACAAATCACAAAAAATTCACTTTACTCTTCGACAGGGCACAACATAATAGACCAAACACACTACACACGTACAGTTAAGGACATCCCACAAAGTAAAATATTTTAAGGTTATTTATCTACTAAAAATGTCTTTCAAAATTTGACTACGATCTAGAAGATTCATGTTTTTATTCGTGCAATCCTTCTTACAAAGGTGGACTTCTTTCTTGTATACTATTGACTAATTAGCTTAAGATAAAGTTTTTTGAAGGAGGATCAACTATAATATGACAAGAACTTTCTTAATTCATTGATTTAAGAACATTTTCCATTTCTCACAAGTCTGATTAATCATACTCAAGCCACTGAAACTTGTTCCACACCTCTATTGCATAGGTGACAAGCACAAGCTACAATTGAGGGGAAGTACCATTTTAGGTTCAGAACAATAACCTTCTTTGAGCAAGGATTAAATGTTTAACATTACTTAAGAAAGATTACAATGAACCAAGGCAAGGGTTAAGAGAAATAGGTCAAAAATAATTCATCTTCAGGATCTCATTGGTTATTAACCAATTTTTTATTGAGGCTAATAATTTATCAAGATTGGTTAAAAGTTTCATTTAGACTTTGCTTGATTAAGTTTGACAAAGGAAAACAATTTACATTTCTAACGATTGAGATAGATTAAAGGGTTTCTTAATGAATTTCCCTCCTACTTATATAACCTTATTATCTTCCAAAAACTAATCATTGATTTCACCTTAATATCATTTACTAATTCACCATAAAAGGATAATGTTGATTAGTTTAGCTTGGGGAAAAACAAGGTATATATATTTTTATTACAAAAGATAGTTTCCTCTTTGATCGCTTAAGGGCTCAAATGTTATCAATTAGAACAGATCTACATTAATTTATTTGTATGTATATATTTTATTTTAACTTTTTTAAGGATCATCCAACCATTTTATTATGCATAGAATTACATTATTACTATGTCTTAGAAGGGTTTACAACACAACATTTTATCTCAAGAGCAAATTTTACCATTACTCATTTGTGAAAACTATACATGGTTACATCAATTCTTTCCAACACGATGCACAACCCAAAGGGACAAACCAACTCTATGGAACCATGACTAGGTAGCAAGAGAGTAATAACATTGGTCATGCCACGATATACTATTCTTAGAATTTCTATAATACATTAGAATCACCCATAACCATGTGGTAATCAACTTTTATATTTTCCACGATAACAAAACAAGCCAAAGTTTCAATAGTCACGACAACATTACTCCACAACACATAATACTAAGGCATTGGTTTTCTTCTAAATTCCCCACATAACCCATTCCAAAGTTTTACAACATAAAAGTATTCATACAAAAGAACTTCACAACCAAGTTTGATGCAATATTCTACAAGTCTTTCCCTCATCTACTCGCATAAGCCATCTGCAACAAATATTAACTTGATTTAGTTCATTAGAACTGAGCAAGATAAGACTACACAAAGTAAAAATAAGCTACTATCTAGCAATATCAAGAAAGGAAACATTCTATTCCAAGAATTTGATTAAATCTCTAAATACTAACAACCCCTTAAGATAAATAATATTTCCACCATGTCAATATAAGAAGAAAGCCTTATACTTCAATTTTGAACATTTTCTCAAAAGCAACAAAAATTTAACAATCATTTGAGAAGGGTTCCATTAGTCCTGATAAGTTAGAAACAACAGTCTAGTTTAATGGGATTTCCATCAAATTAAGAATTAGGTTATAAGATTGAGAACTGATATTCAAACCAACAATCTAAATTCATAAAAAGGTACCAAAAGCACAAGCTACAATACTAAATTTCTGAAATGACAAAATTGAACAATTAATCCAGGAGGAAACACGGGATTCAAAGGTTAACACGAAAGGTCGAGTGTATTAAAATTTTAATCATGTAATCATATAGATTATATGATGGAAATCTAATACACGACCACCACTCAACATTGTTTAAAAGGGAAGGAAAATAATACTAGTTTTGGCCATTGACTCCAAGGAATTTCACAATCATTCAAGAAGAGGCCACTGCCCTTATAGGCTAGTAACGACAAGCGAGAGTAAAAGAGAGTTCCATCATACAAGTTAACATTTTAAACATCAATCCAAGTTTTACCTCACTAGCGATTTCCAAATCTTCTCTATAAGTTTATAGTTTTGGTTTAAAACAATGTGGGTCACCACTTTCCATCACAAGTTCTTTTATAGTACCCCTTGTTAACATATTCAAACCATTCAAAAAGGAAAATTGCATTTATAAGAATCACCAAAATCCATTAAATTAACATCAACTTCAAATATAAATCAACAATGTATCTATATATAAATACCCCCAAATATCCCTAATGCTATTAACCATTCTATCATAAGTCAACAAGATATCAACACACATATGTCATCCAAAAGTCAATAAAAATCAGCGAGATGCACAATTATAAATATGCCACCAAGATTCAGCACGAGTAGAATTAAGTTGAGGTAGTTATGACAATGAAGGAGTACTATCCATAACACAAACATGAAACTTCAAATCTTGGTGACAAAATCCTTTGTTATAATCTAAGCTTCATAAAGAACGGTCAAAGTGTTCCTCAGGGAAAAACCTTAAAAAATTTGGACCTATACCAATTATCAATAGGCAAATAAGGTATACGTCAAGTGTCATAAACAATTAAGCAGGAATATTCAAGGTGCAAAACAACTAGTAATCCGGGTACCTTAGTCAAGATACTCCCTCCAAGCATAAACCTAACCACTGAGGTCAACCACACATAATTTTAGTAAGCCTACAGGATGGATTGAATATCGAAGGGGCTATTACTTAGTTGGAGAAAAGAGGACATGGAGGTCTAACATACCTTGACAACTTCACCACTCAAGGTTGGGCAAATCAAAGAAATAATTGACATTACGTAATTATTGTCATAACCCAAAAGGGTGATTAAGTGTCTAAAAAAACTATAGTCTCTCTCCCAACCCGGATTAGGTTCAATTCTAGTGGTTATCCACTAAAGTAAGGTTGTCATAACCTGAGGGAGTTGTGCTCAACATACCCGGAAGAAAAAATAAAACTAGATAATAAGCTCGTATGAAGAGCAAGATGTTTGAAGATGTAGTAGGCTTGCTTTCACCACAACATTTACTAGCTATAATCAGCTTAATAACCTTGTTACTCAATCACAAAAATGTAGTTAATGATGGTAGGAGGTCGTTTACTTCAGCATGAAAATACAACAGCTAGCGTAGGAGGAAAATAGATCTATGCTATCCAATTTAACACTTACAACGATTAAAGCCAAAACAAGAAGATTTCAAGAGGAAAGGAGAGATTTCCCTCAAGGTAAACAAACCCACAACAAAGGCAGCAAGGACAAACCAAATTCAGGGGGGGAAAGTTCTATTTCATGATATTTTTAAATTTTAGCAATTGTAACAATGGTAGGATTATCTTTCTTGTTTCTCCAGCTTCAACAAGTTGCATGGACACCTCACAAACCAAAAGAAACACTCTTCAGGTCGAATCTCCTCTCTTCTACTGGATAGGTGCTTGAACTCCATTACCATCCACACTTAGCATAGGTAGGGAGCTCCATTTTTGAAGTGACATCTGACAGAATGGGTTGTGGGCCCAAGGACTACCATGACAGTAGTAAAAACACCAATGGGTTTATTAAAAAAAGCCCAAGAACATCAAATACACGTGAGGAAGGGGGGTAAATCCAAGCTCCACAACTATGTAAACATCCTCCTATCCTGCATCAAAATGGAATGATTGGAGCAGGGTATGGACATCAAATGAAGCACAAAGGAAAACGTTTCTATTCAGCTGTAGTCACAGGATCCAAGAGGCCACATAAGAAAAATGTGTAAGTAAACACAAGGCAGGTAAACTACTTGACGAAACGCCTCAAGGAGATGTGGTCTCAAGGGGATACCACAATAGCAGGATCTGCACAAAAAGAGTCGGCAACTTGACTCGCTAAAAGTGACCAATCAAGTGTCCAACCTAGTCATCCCCCAATGTCAGCATGCACGCAGCTAGTGCCAACATCGTAGTTTTGAAACAGGGTAAGGACATCCATCAGAGAAAAATAGAAACATAATTTCTTTGACAGATGCAATCGCAGGTGCCTCAGGAGCTATGAAAGCGCAAAGGGGGAGAATACACGAGCCTAAAAAACTACTGACAACCTACCTCAAAGAGATGCAATCTCAAGGAGAAAAGCCACGGTTGTAGGAAAAAAATGCACACAAGGGAACTCCAACGAGGCTTCACTTAGTTCACCCTTGCATGCAACCAATAGGTGTCCTCCTTCTCAACTCCCATTGCCAAAAATAACGCAGCCAATACCAATCCGCATGCGCAAGTTACCAGATGACAAAACCAAGGCTGGTTAAAAGAAAAATAGGGTTGAAAATACAAACCCACTAAGCAAAACTAGTGGCCAGCATGGGAGATATACGAAGAGGGAAAAAAATTAAAAGAAATAAACAACACTAGAAGGAGCTCAACCACTCCCACCCACTAACAGGGATAAGCTTTTCCCCCATGCCAAAACAAGAAGAATAAATTACCATAAAGGATAGAAGATCGGTGGTGAAATGTCTCCACAAGGTTTACCAATAAATTTCCATTAATTTCAAAGAATGCAAGGAGCCAAAAAAGGGGGGAAAACTGGTGGTTTAAGCTTCGAACACAACACAGGACAACAACCAACCACGGCGCCACAACGAGAAATCCTCTTCATTTGCGTGAACTGAGGCTCAGTCTGTGGAAGCGACCAACAAAACAATAAAATAGTTTAACGATAAATAATAATAATATTGATGACAATCGAAAATAAAATAATAATAAAAATTAATTGTTGATCGACATTTAAAATATTATTATTATTATCATTTATTATTACGGCTTAAAACAACTATTAACCATATTAATAATGACTGACAGTCAAGCTCGATAATTAATATTAATAACTAGAGATCAAAAATTCATAATAATAATTATTATATGGATATTCCTTTTAACCGGGCACGCCCTAACAACACCAAATCGTCATTCAAACCACCAACTAGGATTCGAGAACATGATCTGCCTTAAACAGGGCAATCGTAAAGGGCGTTGTGGAGGCCCACCACTGTAAGCATCGACAAAGACATGGGGAGAAAAGATAGGGAGGAAGGATGCAGGTCCTTCTCTGTGACAAGGTCGAAGTCAACTAACGATCTATATGGATGTTGTGATTATTTCATGAAGTGTGTTAAAGGATCTTGTAGTTGTGAAAGAGTGATGAAGTTTATGAGGAGGTCAGTATGGTCGGTGCAAACATGTTCAAAATGTTTGGTTTAGAGGTCTAGTCAGCAGGATGACGTATGTCATGGTGGTTCAAGGTATTTATAAGTTTTTTATGTATTTTCATAGCATGGAGATAATGAGGATGAGGTTTGGAGACACTCACAAGTGTCTCAGATTGCAGATATAGGGTTTGGACATGTTTTTTAGGTCTGCACTAGACCTATTCTTAAGCCCTAGGTGTCCAAATGAGATTGGTTGGATTGATTTCAGCATGTTGATGTAAATTTGAGCATTTGGGAAGGTGAATCACGTTTTTCTTAATGTGTGAGTGAATTTTCAGGTGTTGTTTTGCATGTTGAAGCAAGAAATTGAGTTTTTACCCACAGAGTTCACAAAAGTGAGAATCCTAGCTCGATATGGAATGTTTGATGCTCATTGACATGTGTAAACTATGCATGGTGGTCCAATATATTCATGGTAGTTGGGGAAGGGTCCTAAGATGACATTCCATGCATTATTTTGTGGATTGAGGGGCATAGATTTATGAACAATCGTTAAGAAGCTAAGGAGGTCTAAAACCCTTCTTAAACCCTAGTTCAAAAGTGATGGAGAAGAAATTGATCACACATGCCCAGAATGGATTGGTTGACCTTGGTTAGATGATTGAGGTTATAGAGGAATCTCTCATATTTCTCCAGGTGTAATTTAGGTGTCATGGTTGTGTGTGGACCCCACTTAAAAATGTAAGTTTTTGAAGAAGTTTTGTTTTCTCCCAAGTTGTGCACTAGACATGTTAACTAAATTGGTGTTTGAGGAATTTTGGAATAGATTATACATTTCCATGGTGGTTTCAGATCATGGTTGAGCCCTTTGGAGGTCTGTGGAAGTCTATTCTTGCAAGACTGGTTTTGGGCAAAAAGTTTTGACAGTTTTGGTGGTCCTAGTTGCAGATGTGTTTTGATGGTGTTTCAGTCTAATTTTTGGTGTTGTGAGAATTTGGTGATGACCCTAAGGTCATGATATTTCCATCAATATATCACACTTACATGTTTGAGGTGATTTGATGAGGGTTTGAGCCTCATCTTTGAGGACTGGTTTTGTAGGTCATAGACTTAGTTTTCCTTGTTCTCAATGGTGGTGTCATTGCATGAGATGGTGGTGCAGAGGTGTAGAAGCTTGTTGAAGGTTTCTAGTGGACTTATAAAAACAATTCTAAGTGGATTTATAGTTTTGTGAAGGTCATGTTGGCTCAAGAACACTTTGTTTTGGTGAGAGGGAAGTTTTAGTATATTAGGCCTATTTTGTGTCCTAATGAAGATTTGAGTGTTGAAGATGTTATTTCTGACCTATATGGTATTATCTATGATTTTATAGAATATTTTAAGTTGTTTTTAGTTTATTTTACCTACGATGGCTGACCTAGATGTTATATAGATCATAAGTCATGTATATAAGCATGTGTTGGTAGTTCTATTTTGTTGTTGAGAGGGTAAGGAAAAGTGTGAGCTAGAGGGCATATTTGAAGGAGGTGAAGAGGTATTTGTGACCATCAAGAGAGGGAAGAGAATATGATGGTGATGTTCTAGAGAGTGTTTTATGTTGGTGAGATAGGTCATTGATCTAATCATCTTGAAGGAAGAAGTGCTCTGAGTGAGTTAAAGGAAGGATATAAGATTTTGAAGAAGATAGAAGGAAAGAGAGCTAATAGTGTCATCATCAGTTGTTGGTGCAAAATTTTAGAGGTGAAAATAAAATCTAGGTGGCTTTAGTTGGTGCTGATTCATCTAGGGGGTTGGTTCTCTCCTTGTAAATTACTGTAATCTAGGGGTTGGTGCCTTCTTAGGGGTTGGTGCTCCTTGTTCAGTTGGTTCAACTAAATTTGAATTATTGATCTAATAAATATTTTTTCAGTGGGTTTTCTTCCCCTTGAGGGTTTCCCACTTATATATGGTGTACTTGTGTTCTTGTGTTCTCATTTTCTCATTCTATGGTTATGTTTCTTAATGAATGCATGCTTAATGGTGAAGTTAATTGAATGGTTGATGGATATAAATGTTTAAGTGATCGAAAATTTTATTACCCACTGATTCACCCCCCCTCTCAGTGGTTGTGCTTCCAACAATTGGTATCATAGTAGGTCCTCTGAAATAAGCTTAACAAGCTTGAGGTGATCCTTTGAAGCAAAAATATGGTGAGTCAGCAAATTGGTTCCTCTACTAGCAAAGCTCCTATGTTTGATGGGACAAATTATGTCTTTTGGATCATCATGATGATAACTCATATTATGTCCTTGGGATGTGATATTTTGCAGTCAATTGTAGATGGGTATACTATTCCTCAAAGTCCTTAAATGGATGAAATAGTTAAGAAGGCTAGTAATGATAACTCTAAAGCTATGAATGCTATTTTGTGTGGATTGACAGAGTCAGAGTTTTTCAAGGTAATGCAATGTGCTACTGCTAAGGCTATGTGGGATAAGATACAAGTCATTTATGAAGGTGACACTAAGGTGAAGTTGGAAAAGCTCCAGACCTATAGGAATCAGTTTGAAAGTTTGAAGATGAAGGAAGAAGAAACCATTGCTGCATATCTTCTCAGAGTAGATCAAGTGGTCAATACCATTAGAGGATTAGGAGAAGAAGTGAAAGAAACTTTGGTGGTGTATAAGGTGTTGAGATCTCTCACTTCTAAATTTGATCCTAAAGTCTCAGCTATAGAAGAAGCCAAGGATTTGAGTACTCTATTGATGGATGAACTCCATGGTATCTTGACACTTATGAGATGAGGACATGTGTTGATAAACCTCCCAAGAAGGAAGAAACCTTCAAATATGAAAGGAAGTCAAAAGGTAAGAATATCTTAGATGATGATGTTTCTGATATTGATGATGATGAATTGATTGCTATGTTTTCTAGGAAGTTGAAGACAAGTTCAGGTAAGTATAAGGGTAAGTTTCCCTTCAAGTGTTTCAACTGTGGTGAGATTGGACATTTTGCAAACAAGTGTCCTCACAAGAATAATGGTGAAGAGGATGATGAAGATCATGTTGATGATAAGAGGTTCCATAGGTCTGATAAGAGTACGAAGAAATTTGGAAAGTTTGAAGACAAGAAGAATTCCAAGAGAATATTTTATTCCAAGGAGGATTTCATCTCATCAGAGGTAAGTAGTGAAACTTGTGATTCTGATTCTGATCATGATGATGTTGGAAATGAAGTCATATTCATGGCCAAAGGAGGTAGGAGTTCTAAAAATGAAGGTTCCATATATGGAGGTTCATGTGTGGATTCAAATGAAGAAGAGTTAAGAGATGACCTTGAAACTGAGTTGATGTGTATCCAAGAAGATTTGAAGCATGAAAATAAGAAGAAAAAGAAAATGAAGGCACATGTTAAGGACTATGAAGATAAGATTCATCTTCTTGAAGAGAAACATTGGATTGACACCAATAAGTATGATGAGATTCTCAAATAGTTAGAAACTCAAATAGAAACTGTAATAAAAGCCTAAAGTCTAAGGAGGAAGAGTGCATCAGGTACGAGAGAGAAATTGAGTCCCTAAAGGAAGAAGTGACTGAAGAATCTAACAAGGTAAGATCCTTTCAAAAGTTTGAGAAGAGTTCCAAGGATCTAGATGATCTCTTGGATAGTCAAAATATTGCAGGTGATAGGACAAGTCTAGGATTCAAGGAAGACCTAAAGGGTGAAAAATGACTCAAGAAGATGTTACTCAGAGAAAGGAGAATGTTGGCCCAATTTCCAAAGAAGATTAGAAGGAGAATAACTTTAAGAGCAATATGAAGACAATCCTGTTAAACAACCTAAATGCAATGAGGTATGAAAATATCCTTTAATGGTTATTGTTATGCTTGCAATGAATTTGTCATAGAGTAAAGGAATGTGGTAGAAGGTCCTTCATGAATGAGGATTCATGGAATAATGGAGGAAGTTTTAGTTCTCATCAGCCAAGAGGTAAGAATGAAGTTGTTTTCTATAACTGTAATCATGTTGGTCATATTGCAAATTTTGTTTTCATGGTCCTTCAAGCAAAATCAAGAAGTTTCAGGCTCCTAGAGTACAAGAGAGCAAATAAAATAAGGCATGGGAACCAAGAATGAATCAAGGTAGTCCATCTAAGCCAAATCAGATGTTGGAGCAAGTTATGGGTGCTCACAGGTTGTTGATCAGAAGAAGGTTGAAGAAGACAAGTCATGGGTGGCAAGGAGGTCTTGGAATATCCTTAAGATGCTATTTTAGATCCCCATATTTTTGGATGTCTCTAATAATATTATTAGAGGCATTCATAAATAAAAAGAAGCATATAATTTAGGGTATCTTGAATGGATGCAATGAATATGTGTTCAAGTTGGTCAAGTATGAAGAATATCAATATGTGTCCAAGCTATGTCATAGTTATTTTCAATTTTTGAAGATTTAGTGCTAGCATGATTGTTTGAAGGTTTGAATAAGTGAACTTAAATCTATATGTATGTAACAGGTCTGTATTATGACACAATGGTGGTTTGATCAATAAAGGTATTGCATGTGTTTAGAAGTTGTTTAAAGGTCTACAATCAAATATGGGAAAAATGTGTAAGTATTGCATGAAGATTCACTGATTGGTCTAAAAGATCCAATATGTTTTTATGATGAAATTATAGTCTATAATAATAATATATTGTTTGAAGACTGAATGTGTCCAGTTTGAAGGTATCTTTGAGGAATAATTAATGTTGAATGTTAGTTTCATAAATTTTTTTTGCATTAAAAGATTGTGCATCTCAATCATATGAAATACTTGAAGAGTTGTGTCTTGAGGTCTATCAACTCACATGTAACATTTCCATGAAGGTTTGACAAGTATGAGAAGTTGAATATGAAGAACAGTTGATAAAACAAGAGATAAGAAATGTTGATCAAAATTAGAAGTTGCATTTGAGCCTAGGATGTGTTAAGATGCCTTTATCAAGGTATGAGTTGATCTTGAGAATATGGGAACAAATTTGGAAGACTGAAGATTAGTGTGAAGCATGTGTGAAGAGATGTTGTGTCATGAACATTGGATTATGGAGACTTAGACATGGTGATGAGGTCTGGTATGTGAGGTAATGTGTCCTTGGTTAACTGTAACATGAGAGATGTTAAAATTGGGACAGATGCTTGATGAAAGACTATGACTAGGTAAAGTGGTATAATCATAAAGATATGTTCTCCAAGAATGGACTGATATCTTGGAAGAGTTGTAAAGATCTTGTATGAATATACAAGATAATGTTTGGACCCCTGAAGTATATCTTCAAGATAGATTATATTTGTGTTTTGAAGTTCAAGGTATGTGGAATGATCGTGTTTTGGCCTGATATAATGTGAAGCAAGTCATAAACTTGAGAAGGAGAATCTTGAGTATGGTGTTATTAAGTTTCTTAGGTTTGTAAATTGTTGATATGTTACCTGTATGTGATCTATGATTTGAGGTTTGAAATGTCTCAGATTTAAGATCAAGAAGTTATGTATTTCTAGCAAGAAGGTATTTTTTGAGTATTGAAAGACATTTTGAGAATGTTGTTAGTCTTTTTACATAAATGAGAAGTATAGGAGTTGAGTCTCAAAGTTAGCTTAGTTAGGCTATGTGTTATCCTAACAGTTTTCTTGATTGCATGATGAAGGTATGAATCAGATGTTTGAGTCCTTAAAAGATAATGTTTATGGTTGATGTTTTAGAACAATATAGTTGACAATTTGGTCTCCTAGTATGGTTAAGAATGTAAGTCATGGTTTACATGAGATCACATTTGAAATCAAGGAATGTAAGTTATTATTGAGTAAGGGGTCTAAGTTGCATCATTTATGATGTTTAAGGATGAGGGATCTTATGTATGTCTCTTGAGAAGCCCTATGAGTTTATATGATTTGATGAAGAATTTATGTAAGTCATCAAGAATAGGTTGTTTGTCTAGAATTCAAAGAAGTATATGTTAGAAGTGTAAGTATGGCTCATAATAATTTTAGGATGTAGTTGTTATGTATCTTAGTGATGTCACTATAGAATAATTGTGATTCAAAAAGGTATGTCTCAAGTCATGAAGTGAGAAGGATCCTAGTTGGTGTTGATTGTTCATTGATAACTGAGTCATCTTGTTTTGGTAATCATAGTGAGAAGAAATATGGTTGGCTTATTTGAAGATGTTAGTAATGTGTCATTTTCATTGAGTAAAGTATAAGTTAAGAGAAGATCATGTGTGTGACCAACATGAATACATTGAATCAGGGGGAGTTCATGAAGGTGTTGTATGTATGAAGGTCAAGATAGTTAAGTGCATGATGCAATCAAATTGTCTTCATAAGCAAGTATGATCATGTTTTGTTATCTATTAAGATATTGTTTGAGAAGTGCATGTCAAGGTTCTGAGTCAAGGATTCAGAAGGTCTTTGAAAGTATGCATTTCTAAGGGGGAGTTGTGATTTCTCTAATGAGTCAAAATCAGAGTTGAAAGAGGTCAAATGGACCTTGTTTTGTTTGGTTGATGTTTCCAACCAAATGGTGATCCTAATGTGATGTCAGAAGAAGGGATTAATTTATTTACAAGTATTATCTTTGTCATTAATGTCAAAAGGGGGGAATGAATTGATGGCACATGTGAGTACCTTAGGGGGAGAATGAGTTATTTGTGTTTACCATCAATGGGTTTGTCATCAATGACAAAGGGGGAGATTGTTGGCATTGTGTTGTCATTGATGTCAAAGTGTGATGATTTCATTGATGTATGAAGTGTCATTGATGTCAAAAGAGGTAACAGACATGAAGGTTGATTGATAGTGTTCTTCATTATTGAGCATGTCATGATAGATTGCATGATGTATTATGGTGTCTTGATGGCTGTGTAGGAGTGAATTATAGTGTTGTAGAGGTAGTATGGATGTTTTATGGTGTCATGAAGTGTGTTGAAGGTTCTTGTAGGTTATCAAGAGTACAAAAATGATGAGGACGTCAATTTGGTTGGTGCAACCATGTTCAAGGTGCTTATTTTTGAGGCCTAGTCAGCAAGGATGAGGTATGTCATGATGGTTATATGTATGTATGAGTTGGTTATGCATTGGTGAGAGCATGGGAGCATGTAGGATGAGGTTTAGAGACACTCACAAGTGTCTCAGAGTGCAAGTATAGGGTTTAGTCATGTTTTCTAGGTTTGCACTAGACCTATTCTTAAGCCCTAGGTGTCCAAATGAGATTGGTTGGACTGATTTCAGCATGGTGATGCAAATGTGAGCATTTGGGAAGGTGAAGTAGGTTGTTCTTAAGGTGTGAGTAAAGTTGCAGGTGTTGGTTTGCATGTTGAAGCAAGAAATTGAGTTTTTACCCCTATCGAGTTCTTAGAAGTGAGAATTTTGAGCTCGAATATGGAATTTCTTGATGCTCTTTGGCACGTGTAAACTCTGAATTATGGTCCAATCTATTCATGGTAGTTGGGGAAGGGTCCTACGATGACATTTCAAGCATTAGTTTGTGGATTGAGGGGTAGATATTTATGAACAATCGTTAAGAAGCTAAGGAGGTCTAAAACCCTTCTTAAACCCTAGTTAAAAAGTGATGGAGAAGAAATTGATCACACATGCCCATAATGAATTGGTTGACCTTGGTTGGTGATTGGAGGTTGTAGAGGACTCGTCAATATTTCTCAAGGTGCAATTTAGGTGTCATGGTTATGTGTGGACCCCACAGTAAAAAGCAAGTTTCTAAAGAAGTTAAGTTTTCTCCCAAGTTGTGCACTAGACATGTTGACTAAATTGGTGTTTGAGGAAGTATGGGAAGCCATACTACATGTTATCATTGTGGTTTCAGATCATGGTTGAGACAATTGGAGGTATGTGAAGGCATAACTTGCAAGACTGGTTTTACGGCAATTTTGGACAGTTTTGGTGGTCCTAGTTGCATAGGTATTTTTATAGTGTTTCAGTCTGATTTGTGGTGTTGTGAGCATTTGGTGATGACCCTGAGGTCATGAGATTTCCATTGATATATCACATTTTCATGGTTGAGGTGATTATAATGAGGTTTTGGCTTCATCTTTGAGGACTGATTTTGTAGGTCATAGACCTAGTAAGGATGGTTTCTCCAAATGGTGGTGTCATTGCATGAGATGATGGTGCAGAGGTGTATGAGCTTGTTGGAGGTTGCTAGTAGGCTTATACAACATGTCTAAGTGGTCCTTGTAGTTTGGTGAAGGTCTTGTTAGCCCAATTGACTTTGTTTTAGCGAGAGGGTTGTTTTAGTGTATTAGGCCTAGTTAGGTCCTAATGGAGAAATGAAGGTTCTAGATGTTATTGCCGACCTATATGGTCCCATGTATGGTGTTCTTATTATGTTTTTATGTTGTTATGATGTTTTTGTCCCCATGATGGTAATCCTAGATGAGTTATGATCATGAGTTATGTATATAAGCATGATTTAGAGCCTTATTTGTGTTGTTGAGAGGGTATGAAAAAGTATGAGCTAGAGGGCAGATTTGGAGAACATAGAAGGAGAGTGAGCTTCATAGGTGTCATCATCAGTTGTGGTGCAACATTTCAGATGTAACAAACAAATCAGGTGGCTTTAGTTGGTGCTAAGTCATCTAGGAGGTTGGTGTCTCCTTGTAGGGTCGGTGCTCTACTAAAATCTAGGGGTTGGTGCTCCTTATGAGGTTCGTGTCTAATTAAGCCTAGGGGTTGGTGCTCCTTTTTGGGTTGGTGCTCAACTAAATTTGAATCATTACTCTAATAAAGCTTTGTTTCAATGGGTTTTCTTGCCCTTTAGGGTTTCCCACTTATATATGGTGTCCATGTGTTGATGTGTTCTTATTTGCTCTTCTATGGTTATGTTCCTTAATGCATTCATGTTTAATGGTTAAGTTGAATTGAATGGTTGATGGATGTAAATGGGAATGGAAATTGAAGGTAAAGGGGAAACCAAATCCTTAGCTCAAGCTGGAGAAGGTAGTTGCGGTTAATGCTATTGTTGGCGTATGTGTCAAGTGGCATCAAAATGAGAACAAAGACCAGGATGCGAGCAAAACTAATGAGGAACAAAGGGAGGATATGATGGCTTCGGATTTTGTTCTTTGCCCACTTTTGCTTCGAGTTGCTTCATGTATTTTTATAGGCTCGACTATCCTTAAATGTACATAATGGTACGAGCTCATGAGGGGAGTCTATAGTCGTTGTGGCAAGAGGTGAGGGTAGAGATGTCATTGAAGGTGAGGAAGGTATTATGATAGGAGAGCTAACTGAAGGAGCCAACATGGGTTGTGGCTCGGGCTCTAGGTCACAAGGAGGATCAATAATAGGATAGCTAGCCAAAGGAACCAATGAGGGTTGTGGTTCAATTTTTGGGTCACTAAGGGTTGGTGAATAGTAGACTTAACTTGAGGCGAGCCTCGAATTTCAAATTATCATTCCCTGTCAAATCAAAATTTCTTGACGGCTTAGCTCTTTGAGGTGGTTGTAAATTCCATTTTTATATAAAATTTTCTATGATATGATATCATCACATAAATAGTAATAAGTTTTATATTTTCACAAATTACATATATATTTATTGGGGAATATTTAAAAAATTATATGGCTTTCTAAATATTCACCTATAATTGTGTATGGCCTCCTAAAAATTTTACCCATTATATAAGGTCAAAATCACAAAAAGCAACTTGCATGATGTCAATTACCAGTTGTGACTAGGGAATTCATGGTGAGTTTTGGCTCATGCTTTTCTCCAAAAGGAGCGGCAACTAGCTCCTTGTCATCAATCAAATCATCTTCCTCGAGCTTGAAGTCTTGTTTCATGTATGCCAAAGGAAAGGCGAAACTAGCAATCGCGCCAAAAGTGTGCAATGAAAGCATTGAAGGTGGTATAATGAGGGATGTGAAATGGTCTTTAAATGTCTTTAGATGTTTGATTGCTACTTTGAATACTTGTAAGTGTTTGAGGAATGTAATCCATTGTATTGCAAGTACCCAACCTTGATCGCATTCAATGGCGTAATCAATGCAACAATAAATGCTAGATCCTATTGACATTTTTTTTAATTCTTGAATGTTATGCAATGCTTGGAATTGCTTTAAATCCACGATTTTACCCTTATATTTCTCTTGTTTTTTAATCCAAGCGCACTAACACACCTATGTATCTATAAAAAAAATGATTTCGACTAAAAACTTATTATTGCACCTTCCAAAATGCAATAGACAAGAATAGTCAACAATGAGGGCAAAAAACCTATGAAACCCAATAAGGATCAATGGACCTACTTAAAAAGAAAAAGTTACCACAACTGTTCAACTAGTTAACAACAAAAAAACACAAAAAGGAGGAGAGTGAATGTAATAGAGAACAAAAAAATACAAAGATAAATAAGGGTAAAATAGGGTGGAACATGTCAAAAGATAACAAAAATCAAAGAACATATGTTAATAAGAGCCTAATTTAGACCAATAATCGGCAAACGCACAAACAATAAAACAATGCAAAAGATATAACAAATTACTAATCCTGTACCAAAACGATGTCTAAAAATTTCCTATTTCAGCTTTGTGTTCTTTGTTTTTTTCATTGCATTAATACCCTATATTATTGTATCGACTTGTTATTTATGTATTGCATTGGTATCGAAATTTATTGCATCAACTTGTGTGGTATGTTGTATTTTTGCATTTGCTTCTTCCCTTTCACTTTTGTTTCATATGCTTTTATTTTGTATAAACTTTTGTTCATACTTCTTCATTTATAAGAATTTTTTCATTATTTTTTGTTCACCTGCTCGTTTGGCTATTTTTTAAAACACAAAACCATTATACTTCCAGGCACAGTTTTAATGTCTTCAAGCTTAACATTGTCTATAAATTTAATAAATATAAAAATGAAATAGAGAAACTCTCAACAAGATCAATAGTTCAATGAAAACTAATATATTATTAAGGTGCATTCATTTTTTTATAATTAAAGAGGGGTTCTTATTCAGGACCCTCACCCATGCTATTTCAAAAGAAAACATTGATTACATATGTATCTTTGTGTATAGTTCCTTCAAATAAAAGTTGAAGAAAATAGAAGAAATGATGGGGAAGAATGTGGTAGAGTGGACATGAAGGGCGTGATCTTGCATTGTGGGATGCCAACCAGCATTCAATCTCAGATTCCAAAGCATCCGATCTTTATAAAATCTATTTAGACAACTTGTTTTCATGCGGGGCATTCTTCTCCTTGCATAGGACTCTTGCTAGGGTAGTCCATTGGACGAATTTATTTAGAGGTAAGTTTCACCTCCCAAACAAGATATCTCTACACATCAAATAAACAAAAACAAATTTAGAAACAAAGCTTGTAATAAATGATTGAAAATAAACGAGACAATAAATGTAGCTTCAATCAACTTATAACTCAATATTAAAGTTGTAGCATTGTTTACAAACAAAAGGTATATATTAATATCAATTTCTATAAACTTATTGGGGAAAAAACCAACAGAATCGCAAGGACTATGAGACTGTTAATGCTGGAAGGAATACTACCTATTAATCCTTTATTTGATAGATTCCTGAACGAAAAACATGAAATAAATGCAAATACCAAACTAAGCTAACAAGTTGCAAACAAAAGAAACAAGTGAAGACTCAAATTATCACTTGCAACTGTACGATACCAGATGGTATAGAGTAGTTACAAGCATAGATCACCACGAGAAACATACCTGCATGCTTTAACTCCTGAATGAATGATGGTTAATGATTCCACTGCAGTTTTAAACAGATATGTAGTTAATTAGACCCTCACATAGTTAAATTAAGATCCAGTACCTACGTTATTTTCTCCTTCTTTTATATGAATTCCACAGTGCAGATACTTATAATGTAGACTGTTCAGATGTAACATTATAAACCCTCTTTTAAGGCATTGAATCAATTCCACTACCCTAAAGAAAAAGAGTTATTACCTTTTCATAATTCAGTAGAAAAATGGTACTAGAATTAAAAGGTTTTTGCAATACAATAATTTAGAACATTTTGAAGCCAAAAATATAACGTCTTCAATAACTCTGTTGACAAAAATTTGTTTATATGTGAGCCACATGGAGGAACTTCCTTTCAACAGTATTTCCTTGGCATTTTATTTTTCAGTTAGCGATGGAGAGAAGTCAACTTATCTTTTTAATTATTTTTGGTCTAAATAGTAATCTTAAGGGTATTCATAGCATACCTGTCATGTAAATATGTCGATAAACACTAGTCATTTAAAAGGCCAGTGTCTTCAAACATAATTACGTATATGTCATAGCCTCTAACACAAAGTCTCATATGATGAATAGTTCCAGAAATACCAACAGTCTACCATCTCTAAAACGATGAACAGTAACCTAAACGACCTGCACTATAGACACAAAAGTTATTTATCAAAAGAAATAATAAGAAATTAAAATACACAGGAAAATCACCGTAATATCTGTTTACAAAGTAATATTTTTATAATTGGTAAGATCACGCTACATTGAATCTCACTATATGATGTTTTCAGGTTCTCCAAAATATGATACTACTAGTATTAAATTCTAAAGTAAAAACGATTTAATATAGCTACTAAATACAAGTTTGGAGCCAGTACAAAAAACATATAGATACATTGAATTCTTATTGTTATTGTTATTGCTCGACAAGAAGATATAATATTGATTCTGATTATGGGTATACCTCAGTAGAAAAATCTTATATGCTTGCATATTTATTATCCCATACAAATTACTACATGGATGATATAGTGCCTCCCAAAGATTCAACATTGTCTGCCACATATTTTATGTAGGACTCCCTTCTCGTTTCCTGGAATAGAAACAATGTTGCCCAAAGCAACATGTCCTGAAAAAAAAAAACTATGCATGTCTGTGATAACCATTTATCTGTGCAATTTTACTGTAACAAAATGTCTTTGAAAATTACCAAAAAAAAACAGAAATATTACCCTGTACCCACTTGAAGATTGGCAATAGTTCCTAGTCGTAGGGATACTATCATCATATTTTCCACGATATTTGTTGGCAGTTCCCAAAAATTTGTCAAAATATTGATCGTGTTAGGTCTTAATATTTATTTTTTCTTAAGAATTCATATGTCGATCAATGCATATATATTGTATGTGGTTTATAAGTTCTTGTTGCATTTACCTGTACTGAATGTTGTAAAAATATGTGAGAGTGGGTTGTATTTAATTTTTTGAATGCAATAGATGTTGCAGCCATAGTAGCATCGTTTTTAGCAGTCAATTCTGAACCTGGATGATTGGCATCAGTCTTGTATGCATGCCTTGAAATTGTCATTTCTTACGGTCTCTGCCAAAAATCTTGATCGCTATCTCCATCTCCAACTTGAAAATTAAGATTTTCATTGTTGACATGTAAGGATGAAAAATTAACTCAAACCTCCAAAACATATCTCATCTAAGTCACCAGGTTTGTGTTCGTGTTCGTGTTCGGCAAGGATAAAATTCGCCAAAAATTCGTCAACTGATAAAGTTCGAGAAAAAATTCGTCAATAAGTTCAAATTATATAAACTTGCATTTTTTATTATTTTATTTTTAAAATAAATAATAAATATACGAGAATGGTTGAAATATACAAATATTATTAAATAATAAATAATAAATTACATTGTTAATTTTCTAAAGTCCAAATGCCATCTAATTATAAATTTATAAATTAAATTTTAGCTTTTAAAAAACAACAAAAATATATATTAAAAACTACAAGTTAATTGATAATTAAATTATTAATAATAAATTATAATACAAATTTATACTGCTGACCTAAAACAAATATATTAAAAACCTAACACTACATAATAGCTATATATATTATATATTTATAATATATATTATTTACATTGTTTATGACTTGCAAAATACTTATTTAATTAAACAATCAAATCGCATGCCATAAATTAATAACATAATATAAAAACTAAAACAATACAAACTAAACTTAATAAATACCAATGAAAAAGTAAAAGTTAAACTTAATGCTACGAAACAATAAAAAGTTAAAACTATACTAAATATATTAATATAAATTTATAAAGCAAAGACTGGTGCATTGACGTTTAGGTTTTAACCGACCTGTACTGAACGCAGTCGAGGCCGCCATAGTGAGCATTGAAACATGGAGATTCGCTGGCTCGGGACACAGTGGAGGGCAAATGAAGGGAGCATTGAATGCAAAAAGAATCTTCCACCACCAAGCTTTCAAACACGATTTTTTTGACGTTTTTATGCGCCACAGTCCCAATTTTGGGGGGTTTTAAATTTAATGGCATTAATTATTAGAGTATTCGAATTTCATGCTGAATCTTAACGAATATTTGTTGTTTCATCAGAGTTTGCCGAATTTCGAATCTTTAGGTTCAAATTCGGCGAATTCTGTGACTCAGTATCTCATAGCATCACAAAGCCATATATCTCAATTATTTGATTAAACTATGTGGAAACATGACTTTCAGGGCATTACATTCTTCAAATGTTTTGCTAATGAAGTTAAAGGTAAGAAGCCTTAAGCCAATTTTGGTAATGATTTTTCAAAAAAAAACACCCACAGTTTTTCTTAGCTCCCATTTTCTTTCATATGAAAGGAGATTTTTCTTGTACTCTTAATTTGTACATCCCCTATAACTTTTTGAATCTTCTAAGACACATTTGAGACCAAGAAAGAAATAAAAGATTGTTTGAGGGTATTTTTTTTGGGGATTTTTTCTTATTGAAAGCAAAATTTGAATGAGTAGCATATTTCCATGGTGACTGGTTTGAGGGAAGTAACTGAATGCTTGAAGCTACTGGTTGATTCATTGTTGATTCAGTTTTTACCTTAGTTCCTAATTGCAAAAACAATATAAGTTCTTTTGCTCCCAATATTATGTCAAATTGGAGAAAATTGTAAGATCAAAAATGAAGGCTTTCAAGTTGAGAGTAACGAAGATGGTTACAAAAGTTTGAGAGAACGAAATAAAAAAGTCATTTGTTAACTTGTATTTAAGTCTCAAGTACAAGATTCTATGCTCACATTAATGGAAAGGTTAAGCTTCATAGTCCAAGATTTCATGTGAGTTTCAACAAGCTACACTACCTTGGAAAGACAAATCTATGATAACAACCTGCAAGAATTTTCTACATGCTCAGGGATGGAATCTGTGAGTACCTGTTAAAAGTTGTGGAAGGAGCTTCAGCTGGTTGTCATTGACTATAGATGTCGTCGTTTTGTTTTTCATCTTCTGGCCGACAATTACAGCTTTATTTATCAAATAATTTTCTTTTCTCTTTCCCCTTTAGATCCTTGCCTATTTGTTTTACCAGTCTCAGTGTTCTATTAGCTGCAGGTGTCCACCTGAATCTATTTTTCCTAATATTCGTGATCTAGCTTACTTTGTAGTTTTGGTGCAGATAGAGACCTGTCAGCTCATACTCTCACCCTAGGGCAAATCAAAGTTTCAGAACTGAAAGAGGAGCTAAAAAAATGTGGAATAACCTCTAAAGGGTTGACGAAAGATCTAGTAGAGAAACTTGAAGTTACTCAAAAAGAAGCTGAGGAGCAATCTCGAAATACATCAAGTTGTAATTTATCTCAGCATGTTCCAACAGCTTCCAACTCACCTCTTCTGGGATCAAGTGATTCCACTTCATTTGTTCTGGATTCAAATGAAGTTGACTAATCCATGCCTGTTGCAGATTCAACCCAAGACACTAGTCTACCACCATATTCCACAGATATTAGAAATGGAGAGTATAATTCATTGCTGCATGTTGCAGATACCAAAAGATCACATTATGTTTCACATCAACAAGTTGCGGATGAGACAAACAAAGGCCTTTTAGGGAGGGGAAACAAAGATTTAAAAAGGCATGAATCAGATTGCATACTGCAAGCAGGGCATGAATCTACTTTGGAACTGGAAAATATGGAACATGATAGCCAAAACGAGGAACACATGGAACATTTTGACTCTGCCAAAATGAATCTTTGGGATGTGTACATGGTTCTTAGGCTTTGTGCCCTGATAGAATGCAAGATGCAGCAGATGACTATGAAACCACACATATTTTTCATAGATTAAATGAGAGTGGCATAGATATAAGTGGACCAGAAGCCTTGGATTCCTCTGCATGTTTTCAAAATCCTGTACTTGGAGATGGGGCAGAAGGAAAACCAAGAAATTCATTTGAAAAAGATGAATGCTGATAGTCACGGTGGCCCAAGCATGGTGGAGAAACATTCTAATACATTAAGTTCAGTTGGGAAAAAGCCTATGAAGTTGGGGGATGTAGATATTGAATTTCAGGGTCTGAATCCTCTACTTGACAGACTTAGAGCAGAAGCCAAAATCAGTTAAGACAAAGAAGTCTTCCACATTTTGGATAAAATGGCATATCAAATTCATTGAGAAACAGTGAGTAAATATCAATTTGGAATAGGAAGAAAACAAGATAGCTTGACAGCTTACTGACATGAAAATGTGAAGATACCCGAGACTGGCCTAGATTCTGTTGGTATGACAAAATCTTAAGTAGTTGCAGTCAGTCAAGAGCTACAAGGGTTGAAGGTAAATATCAATCTTTCCTATGATTTCTAATCTGGCCCAAGACATAGCTAGCAGGAACCAGAAGCCTCAATCGATAAGCAGGACATGGTTGAGTGTGAGCCTCAAAGAGAGACAGACAAATGCAAAATTAGAGAAAAGGTAAATAATAGAGGCAAGCTGCCTATAATGAGTGGGACTGATCTTAATTTAAAAGAGATGTGTAATATCTCAGAGTGAAAGCGTTGTCCCCATCAACTCTTTCAATTTTAGCATGCCACTTCTTTCTTGTTGACAGTGTCCGCAATATGTTCTAGATTTTATTATTAGAAATGCTCTCTCTAGTGATGTTTACTTTTATATTCAGATTGATTTCTAAGAACTCTAAATGAATTCGTCAGATTTAAAACTGAGATAAACTTTCTTACTCCATGGTATTTGAAGTACGTCCACTATAACTGCTAATAAGAAGCCAATGACATGCACGGTGATCATTCCATTTGACATTAATGATAAAGAATATGGGAATAGATCTAAGCCAAGGAACACAATAGACTGGCAAGAATCAAGAGATATATTTCTGCGAGGGCGTAAAATCAGAATAATTGTGAAATTCAAGTTCAAAATAAGTATTAAGTCATTTGATGAGATAAAAAATTAAAACACATGCATTTGAAATAGAAAACAAGGTTATTTGTAGATACGAAACATACAACTTCCAACTGCCATGTTGATGCTTCTTGTTAAGATATTTATATTTTCTTAAATGTTCAATTAAGATTGTATAGCCAAATTCAAAAGGCATTTTTTTTGTTTCAAAATACCCCACTTGACAGTCTGTCTCCAGCAACATAGGGATGCAAAATTAACTTTAAACTTCTACAAAGGAATGTAGCAGTAATCATGTATGAATAATGAGCTATTTAATAGCAAAAATTGAGGGTCCTTGCCCTTGACATCCTGAGACTTGGCCACTTTCATACCGTTCTTTAAATTTATTGCCATTCTATGTATTGTACAGAAAAATTGGAAACATTTACAAGCCACGCAATGTTATGTTTTCGTTAAAGGCATCCAAAAAAATGTATCTTTGTTGGGTATACCTAAACTTGAACCATGGAAAATCCTTAGACTTTTATCTTTGTTGAATGGGCACAAGGGGTGATGCCTCCATTAGTGGATCCACAAAAGTGACCTTTCAATTGTTTGTCAATGGGTCTCATACTCCATTGGCTTGGAAAGAAATTGGTAGATTTAATAACAAATCTAGCAACCTGACCTTGCATTTTTTCAGTATTTACCAAATGGGGCCTATGGTACAATGTATAGAGATCATTAAAATAGAAGCATATTCTTATCAGCTTTTTAAGACACGAATGGCTTTGTAAACATCGATGCAAAATGTGTAGGCATTTGCTGATGTGTCCTCTGTTATTAAAAAACCAAACAACTCAACTGCGAAGAAACATTACTATCTGTAGATGTACACCAATTAGTTATAGACAGTACATGTAGGGCAATTAAATTCAGTCAAAATAGCCATCCATAAGATGTAGAGTAGATCTTCTTCCATGTGCTGCCAATGGTGCAGCACTAAAAAGATTAATTCAATTGCACGTCCATCAAGTTTGGATGATGTTTATCTACATCTCACAGCAAAAAAATTAAAGTCGTCTTAATCTTCCAGCAGAAGAACAAGATCATGCAAGAATTGAGGAAATATTGCAATCAATATACCTTTGGTTGTTACAATGAAGAATGTCTAACAAGAAAATCTCTCTAAGAAAGAAACACTGATTACAAAATAGAAACTCCTTAAGATCAAATGGAATCTTAAAGGCCAAACTGAGTTGCAAAGGATCGTTGCAGGCTTGGATTTGAGCATGATTTTCATATCTATAATAATGCTAATATATAATAAGACATGGAAATAGTTGTAGATGGATTTATTATGAAGTTCTTTTTATCGCCTGAGATTACACCCGTGTTGAATCTACCAGATTCAACACCTCTGTGAAACATGGGAATGTCCCCAAGGTGTGGGACCTTGCTCCATTGCAAACATGGTTGCCTCCGTATTCAGGAGCTGTGATTGGAAATCATCATTAGACATGGAAACGCCACCATTTTCTGCATATCCATGTTCTTGAAAAACATCATGGTTAATAGGATAACTAAAAAGAAATGGTTTGCCCGATCAATGGAGTCGCCAGATGTGTTGGGATAATGCCTCAGAAGGCTGGAGATCGCTAAGAAACACATCAATCTTAGTGAAATGAGTTGTAATCGACTCAAGACATCCTCCTAGGCATGCCAAACCTGTTGTCGCCTAAGATTGCACCCTTGTTGAATCTACCAGATTCAACACCTCAATAAAACATGGGAATGTCCCCAAGGTGTAGGACCTTGCTCCTTGGGACAATCCTCCGAAGAAGGCCAGCTTCCTCTGCCTATCTATTCTAACACTAACACTACTCCTAAGCTAAACTACCAATCTACAAGGAAAAGAGGAAGGGGGAATGCATAAAATGAAACTAAGCTAAGGAAATGGTGATGGCGCCAGAACAATCTCCTATTCTCTGTGAAGGGGAGAATAGGAAAGAAAACACAGCAATGAGAGGGAAAATAGATGCCAAAAATCAACCCTGAGCGAACCACTTCATTCCACACATTTTAGACACAAAGAAATGAAACACATGCAAGTATAACCCACACACGATATGCCAAAAATGAATAGAGAGGTAAGAGACATAGTAAGCACAAGTAAATGGCGGATACGAGTCACAATAACAAGATTTCATTGATACAAGATATACACAGTCCATTAAATCACTGGGGAAGGGCACTGAGTGCATTACATGTGACCAGATCAAGGGTCTGCAACTCATGAAAGCTCCGCCACTGTTTTGACATGGTGACTTTACAATAGAGTGAGGATCTTTTACATATGATATTGAGTTGCCTTTTATAGATAAGGAAGAGAAGAGAGAGGGAGAAAATCAGATTACACCAGTAATGAAAAGAGTCAACCACCTGCTGCTCACAAAGGACCAATTGCAATTCAATGCTTGTAGACAAGCATAGCCGACAGAGGTTGCTTGCAAGGCAGTCTATCAAATCGTCTAAAAATGTGGACTTTGATGAGCAAGATTTAATGCTGGTGGTTGGGACTGGTTTGCACTTTTGAACTAAGTCGCGGCATTGTTACAATCTACGGGTTTCAAATGATTCGCTATCTTCCTTTTGTCTTCCATGTCATCTGATGTTTCTATAATGATCCGCGGCCTTGTTTTGATTTCCATGGTTTTTTGCAACTTTTAGTAGCATCTGCATGATCCGTGGACTTGTTCGCTTTCTTCTCCTAATCCGCAAGCATACATTTACTTTCCGTGGCCTCTTCTTGTATAGCAGGTCTTCTACTCGAGATTTCTTTTTTACTTCGCTCTCTGCCACCTTTCTGCAAAGTCTGAATCCTTTGCACAATGCTTTTGTGCACGGCTTTTAACTTTGTTTATTCCGCAGACAACCGCTCCTTCGTTCCACGGGTTTCGTTTGATACGCGGATTCTCTTTGTTCCACGGCTTTTAGTTTGTTTCGCGGACTTTCTTTGTTCCGCAACTTTTCTTTGTTGCGTGGACTTTCTTTGTTCCACGGCTTTTATTATACTTCACTCCGCTTTGCTCCATTGTCTTTCAACCTTACGCAGCTTGTTTCCCATGGAGTCTTCTAGCATTCCTGCACTCAAATTTATTTCTACTACTTCACGGTGTTGCGCGGCTTTTGTCTTCGAACTTCTCCAACACTTCGCACTTCACTTCTCATTCCACAATGTCGCATGGTCTTTACTCTTTTGCCTTCGTTCCGAAGCATATTTCCTCGCGGTGATGTTCCGCAGGTTATGCCAACTCCGTAGAACACTAAGTCCCCGATTTCCGCGGAATACTAAGTTCCTTTGTTGTGCGGATTTTCAAACAAGAGCCCCTTAACTCCAACTTAAATGAAGTTGTCCAAATTCCATGAGTGCTATTTTGGACAACAGTTCCACATGAATTTAAAGACACTAAACATTTTTTAGGACAGACTTATCAAGTGTATCTAGCAAGGAGCATTGCACGAATTATTGAAGAGGGTTCAGGTCAGACTTGATAGGGTATTATCATTAGGAATTTGGGAAACAGTTTTATAGATAGGGTCATTGAGAAAATCAGATTTTCTTTACAGGCAATCCCACCTTATAAAAATGTTTGTTTTGGCATACAACATTTAGAACTTTGCATAATGTGGTTATAATTGATAAGTGTGACAGTTTCAAATATTTGCAACATTATTGAGAGCTCAATCTTATGCATGCTATATTTATAATTGGAAGAAAAAAAAAATTAGATGGCTTTATTGTAATATGTTGATAAAGGCCAGTAGGCATTAAGGAATCGCTAAAAATAAGGACCTTTTGGTGTGTTGTGGTTGGTATTTTGACCATTAATATTTTGAACAGAACCTTGCTAGGATCATTCAAAGCCAAATATCTCACCAAGAGATCCAACCTTTTTAATGGTTGGATGGTCTTGTATGGTTGAATGCTTTTTCAGCTGTTTCACATCTATCAAAAATAGGACAACGGGCACTGTGTTTGGTAGGATAAAGGGCCTACTAGAAGAAAAAATACCATCTAACACATTTTCCTTATTTTGGGAAGGGTTTGCAAGTTGTTCAAACTTGTTTACATTTGTTTCCTCCCCGATGACCAACTCTAATTTAACATGGGGCTTATTGTTCTCCTCCTCAGCCTCAAACAGGAAGTTTGACAACTCAAGTATATCCCCTAGCTCAACGTGAAGATCAATCTGATCATCGTGTTTGATTTCTTTTCCTTGAGGATTTCCTCCAAGTCCGATTCTCTGAATGAAGGAAAAGATTGATCAACTATTCATCACCAAAAGAGAGCAAGAAGCTCTCAAAGATCTCTTCTACATTCAAAACCTCAGAATCAGTTTTGTTCTCGTCTCTCTTGTGCTCTTCAACCTCAACCTCATCCTTCCTGAGCTCAGCCAATGTATCCTCCAT